>CM066206.1:12847918-14115415 GCA_033675395.1 Rhodiola chrysanthemifolia | reverse complement strand
GTTGCATATTTGCATCTTTGTAAGCCTTTGTCTGGCTTGTTCTTCTTCTTTGAGGATTTCTCCATCCTTATCCTCAAACATGTTGAGTCCAAGAAAGATTGTGTAGAGGGCATCTAGAATCTTTTCTAGCATCATTTCTCCTGTCCAGGTTTCATCCCAGATTGTTTTCTTGATAAACTCTCGGATGATTCCTTCTGTCTTATGGACCATAAGGAGTAAAACCGTGCTGCCGGTTTGGTAGTCGTCAATGTTTGACTGGATGGTTAAGCTAATTCCCGTAGCCCATCTATCAATCATTTCTTTCCTTTCATTCATATTATTGATGCAATCAATATTGATTGTTCCAGCCGGGATGTTTCTTGCAGGGGCTGTGTTTCCTGAGTTTGTGGCAAAGGGTCTCTGTCGAGGCTTATATCTTTTTGCGCCAGTTGCGCTGGATTCAGCATCGTCCTTTAGGGTTCCTAAGTTTCCCATTTCGATGTCTGGTTCATCGGAACTAGAATCGTCTTTAGTTTGATTGACCATAACATTTTCCTTTATGTTATAGTTGTATTTGACACAAAGGTCTTTGCTTTGGAATTTGACGAGGAGTTCGTCTTCTTCTAAAGCCATGAGGTGTACAAGTTCTGTACAATCATCATCGTTGATTGATATTTCAAAGAAATATCTTTCAAGGTGATCCGTGATGGTAGTCATTCAGTTGAACCGAAGGGCCAAGTTAGACTTTTGGGATCTTTGGAGCTTCCTAAGTTTTCGTTTCCTACTCTGAAATTTGGGTAGGGATACTTGTGAAGATTGCTTGTTGTGGCAACTCCTTTATCTTTATCTAAGATAATTTGCTTATTGGTTTCTTCCAATAATTTATTTGAGTTGTCGCGCATTTTTATTTCGTCAGAAATTTCCTTAATGATCTTTGCACTGACGGCTTCAATAAGGTTTTCTAATCTAGGGAAGGCTTCCCTGATGTAGAGGTCAATGTCTTTAACGGACGAGTTGGTCATGGCTATCCGATGACAGCTTTTATTGCGACTCTAATGTCTTCGAGTTTTTCTTCTAAATCTTTCAGCCTTTCTTCTGTGAGAACGGTTGGGTCGATTTTGTTTTTAATTTCTTCTAACTCTTGATTTTGAGTTACAAGAATATCAAGGATATCGATATTGAAATTGGTATCGATTCCACCTCTTTTTTGTAAGGTTTTTCTTTGTTCGAGATCTTTGAATTGTAAGATCTTTCCTTTTTTGTAGATGTGTGGCACATCTGCAGAGAAAATGGATCTGCTGGAACTCATTTATCCAATTAGGTTTTCCAATTGGTTTCCTATTCTGTCAATTCGTATTGACATATTGGCAAGGGCTAATTTATTTAAAGTAGGCTCGCTACTATTTGAAGTAGTGTGATTGCTACTTTGCCCAATTTCTAACCTATTGTTAGAGATGCTTACTCTAGGTTTCTGGCCCAGGTAGTCCATATCTTGGGCTATATTGATGGCCCAGGATTTGTCTTCGGATGATAAGTCACAGAACTTATTATCCTCGATACTTCCAATGTTGGAAAAGACATCGTCGATTTCAATATTGGGATTATCTTTATAGTCTATCGAATGATGACTATTGGTTAATGCATAACCTAAGAGATAAGTAACAGAAAAGACTTTATCTCCTGTTCGCATGAGGTCGCTTCTTCCGAACTCGTGTGCAAGGCTGAGAACTTGATCGAGGTTCTTTGTGTTTAGACTTACCGCGTATTTTGGGTAGACTGTAAACATAAACTTGCCAAAGGCTAAGTTTCCTTTTGCTGCTCCAAGGATGCAGTCTTTGCGGTTAATGATTCTATTGTCAATTAACGCCATTTTTATTGGTGTATCAATTCCATTTTTGAATTGAGCTTTCACCAGGATTTTTACTGCACCAATGTGTAGCATGTTGATCTTTTTCCTGATATCTGCAGGAATTTTTTGTAATCTCGAATGTATTCCGGATTTTGTAAGTAAAGGCAAGTAGACTTTTCCTGATGTCATAGAAATATCAACGGACATTTCTTCAGTTGAAATACAGTAAAATATTTCATTTTTTCTTGACAATGATTTAGTCAAAGTTTTAAATAAGCTAGGTGTATTAAACACTCTATCTTTTGTTAGCCTAAGTTGTAACTTAGCAATGTCTTTTAACTGTGATTGTTGTACAGTTAAATCGGAACTAAATCCTTGTTCATTTTCAACACTGAAAATTTGCATATCTGAATTACTTGATTCAGTTAATTCTGAGCTGTCCTCAGGGTCGTGATAATTTATTTCTAAATTATTCATGTAAAATAGTAGATTACTATTTATGTGGGACCCGCTCTGATACCAATTTGCGGATGAACTTTTGCAACTGAGGATTGTTGCTTTAATGTTGTAAAAACACTATTAATATTCTTAATGACAGGTTCAATTGTCTTAAGATAGTTATCTAGATTATCTAGATTTTGATTTAGCCTAACTAGGTTGCTTAGACCTTCGTTTATTGTTTTTAGCTTTATGGATAATGAGTCCATAATGGGGTTTTTAGTCTGATTGATACCAATCAGAATCATAGAACCAATCTATGTAATTTTGTGAAAACATTAAGTTTTCTTCTTCTAAATAATCTAAATTATTCATTTCTTCTTCTAAGTTGATTTCAATTATATTGAGAATTTTTTCTTTTATGTCTATGGACATTTCTTTTAATAAATATAAAATGGTGATTTTATATTCATTATCTTGATATTTAAAAATACCAAATTCTGGATTTACCATTTTGATGAACAGTAAAACACTGTTTGTGAATAGTAATTTACTATTAGGGACAGCATTTGTCCATGCTTTGATAAAATGACCAGTTTCATTTTGCATCATTGCTTGCCAATTTCTTGGTAATGGTTTGGTGAATATTCTGAGAATAAATTGTTCAACAATAGAGTGGTAATGTAAATAGGACTCTACCACAGTATTTCTAACAGGACTGGTAATCTACCGTATTTTTATACCCGAATTTTATTATACCCTACTGGTTTTATCAATCTTTCATTTACCTTCTGCCTGTTTCCTTTTCTACCTTGGGATCCGAAGCATATCCGGCATATCGGGCCGTCCGTGATGCTAGCTCATATTTTCAGGTTGGCTATTCCTTCGCTTCTTTCATCATCTCGGGATCACTGGTCACCTCCACTCAGAACGCGAACCACAGAGGTCTTACTTCGGCCTTCTGCCTACCGCCTCCATCCGCTAGAGCTTCCTGTGTGTTCACCCTTGAGTTTGAAAGATGGAAGTAGCATCCATTTTGAATCATAGCATAGCATCTTTCTGGGAAATCGATATGTGCGGGGATATTTGCGTGCTTCATTGCTTCTGGTTTTGAAGTAGTAGGCTTTGGATAAGTGTTGGAAAGATATATGTGGAAGGGTAATTTTATTGATGGGTAATGAAAATACAGAAGGTATGCTCAGGCGAGCATCCTGGAGAACATACTATGGCATACCCCGAAGGGCTGCCTATCACACTACTACTCTATGCACACTACTCACTATTACACATCGAAAGCTTGGAAAAAAGGAGAGAGAAGAGAGCAAACGAAGGAGTGGTCGAAAGAAGATGATCTTCTCAGGCTCTCTCGTCTTCAATATATAGCCCTGAGTGGGCAATAATTTGTTCCGTGATTAACGGGTAAGTGGAGGTTCCACTTGCTGTATTATTGTCCTGGATGGGCAATAAGTCTTCAAAGGCAGACGTAAGTGGAGCACTAGGTGTCCTTTGATTTGAGGTGCTTTTGACTTCTTTGCCTTGGAGTGGGGCCTCCGCCGAAAGTTGTCTTGTTTTCTTTTCTTCAATTGGGCAAGTGGGCGTTCCACTAGATGCAGTGGAAGACATCTTGTCTTTTCCGAAGATGAGGGCGGCTGCTTTGCAGAAAGAGATCCTTGTGTTGGGGGCCACGTTGATGTTGGCTTGTCGGAACATTTCTTCGAACCGAATAACTTTGTTCCAGTCTTCTTGGCTGGTTTTTGCAGTCGTCTTGCTTGTCATGATGCAGCTTGGGCTGCAGTAATTGACCTTAATTTTGGTCTCGGCTTCGATTGACCGAAGTTTGTTGACCACAAGTTTGAGTCCGTTGACTCGAAGGTTGGTGAGTTCTTCAGTAGGAGGGCAATTTTCAGTCATGGTCTTGGACGGGCTGAACTCCTTTTCTTTGGCGAGTCCAATCTCGATGTAGAAATAAGGACTGAAGGTAGATGACTGTATCCAGTCGGCAATTGAGCATGTCACATTGATGTACATGCGTTGATCAGCAACTTTCATAACCTTTGTTCTGAAGTTTTTGATCGCTTTGATGAACTCACGTGAAAAGAGCTTCAGTTCCTGAAGATTTGCACTTGGGTATATGTTTTTAATTAGTCCTGCTCTGAAAGCGGCATGGACTAGTTCTGGATCGGCCCCTTCAACAAAGTTGTAGAGACTTCTGGTGGCCGTGTCGCTGGTGAAGAATTTCTCGAAGAGGAAGTCTTCTTGGTTGGCACATCTGGCTTTGGCCCAGAGGAATCGGAATTCGTTGAAAGGAATTCCTTGGAAGTCCTTGGAGAGGATGGCTTCTTCTGGTTGCATGCTGCTAGCCATTCTTTTTCTTCCGTCTTTGTGGACAATAGGTTCTTTGAAGATTATGCCCGTGTTCTTCTTATCGTCGAAGGCTTGAGCACTCTTTCTTGCTTGTTCCAGGGTGTTGAATTTTTTGAAGGCGTTCGCTGTTCCGTTGGTGTAGGAACTAACTTCTCCCCAATCGGTGTAGATACCTTGGTGAGGTCCGTTGTAGATGACGTAGTAGGCAGCATTGATGTCCTTTTCTACGGCCGTCTTGTAGCTGGGAGCGAATCTTGCTCTGTCAGATTCCAGTGGGGAATCTTTATGGGCTTCCAGTGGGGAAGGTTTTGAAATTACCAGTGGGGTAAATTTCTTGTTTATGAACGCAAGAGCAGAGAGATCTGCAATCCTGCTTGAGACTGGTGAAGCAAGAACCGCTTCATTGCTTTTTGCCAAAGCAACAGGCGTTAACGGATTTGTTAACTCTTTACCGGTAGCCGTTTGCTCCGGAGTAGCTGCTGATTTAGAATTAGAGTAATTCCCCGGTTCAGTAGTAACCGTTTTGGCCTGTTGAAACTGTTTCAACAGAAATAGCTTTGACCTAAGGGTACTAAGCTTGTGAACAAGGGCCTCATGCTCAAGTGTGAGCAGTTTTTCTTCGAGCTCAAGCTCTAGAAAATTCTCCATGAAAAATGTTTTAATTTCTTGGGAAGAACAGGTTTAGTGATTGTTTGTGTGGAAAAGCTGACGGAGGGTGTTGTCAACTTATAGGAAGGTGGGAGGAGTGAAACAATGGGCGCTCCTGGTTTCCTTCGATGGTTTTTTCCTGCAAGTTGTCCTTAAAGAAAAGGGAAAAGCAAGTATTACCTGTATGGTATTCACGCGTCATGAAGTCGGCGAGTGAGTTCTTCTCTCCAGAGAGGTGCTCAACCTCAAATTGATAATGTGCAAACCACATTTGCCATCTGATTAGACGACCTTGTTTACTGTCACCTGCAATCTTTGTTCTAAGAAAATAGGTAAAGTTTTTGTTGTCAGTTCTAATAAGAAATTTAACGGGAGTTAAATATACAGAGAACTTTTCAATGACTCGTTTGACCGCGAGATACTCCTTCTCATTACTGTGGTAATTGAGTTCAGCTTGTTTGAAAGATCCGGAGGAGTATCTGCAGATCTTTTCACCATCAAGGGTTTTGGCTTTTTGACATACCTAGTGTCCTCGTCTGTCCATGTCCAGACTGCATCCTTTTTAAGTTTGACCTGTAAGGGTTTTCTTATTTCCGCTAGCTTATGAATATAAGCTTCTGCATATGTTAGAACGCCTAAAAAACGTTGTAACTGTTTCTTGTCTTCAATTTGATTAGGGAATCTCTGAAGATTATCTAGAATGTGATTTTGCGGAGTATGAGTACCTCTATCAATTTCTAGACCGAGGAAGTTGATCTTTTCTTTGAAGAGATTTGCTTTCTTCTTTGAAAGGATGATTCCATATATTTGAATGGTTTTGAGGACCATTGGAACATGTTTGTAATGTTCTTCTTCAGTGCTACTGAATATTAATATGTCGTCAACGTAGACACAACATATTTTTTCTAAACCCCTAAGGGCATTCTGCATGTGCCTTTGAAAGATTGAAGGCGCTTGCTTAAGACCGAAAGGAACTACGTTCCATTGGTAGTGACCGTCAGGGCAAGTGAATGCCGTAAGTAGCTGAGATTCTTCGTCAAGGAGAACTTGCCAGAAACCACTTTTGCAGTCGAAACTACTAAAGATTGTTTTTCCCCGTATTAGGGTTAACAATTCTTGTATGCATGGCAGATTGTGACTATCGCCAATTGTTGCTGCGTTGATTGCTTTGTAGTTGACAACCATGCGCTTTTTTCCTCTTCGTTTTTCTGCTTCATTCTCTACGAGAAATGCAGGGGACATGTGAGGTGATTTGCTCGGTTTGATTAACCTAAGATCAAGGAGTTCTCTGATTTGTTTAGAGAATTCAATTCTGTCCTGCGGACTGTACTTCATCGGTTTGACTCTAATGATAGTATTTGGTTCTGTAAGCTTGATGCTTGCAGTCATCCATTTTTTAGACTTCTCAGGGTCTATAGGATTTTCTGAGCAGACCTTTTCAAGTAAGTCTTCAATTGATTTCAATTTGTGTAGATTCAAATTGAATGTTTCTTCTGTAACTCCCCCCTCTTTAAAAGTGGGCAGTTCAATGATAGTATTTTTACTAACATTGATAGGAGTTGGGGCAATAGTTTTTGAATTCTTTTTCAAGGATTCTAAAAAACCTTTTTTGCCGAAAGCCATTGCTTTCCTGATTTTAGTCACATAGACTAAATCTTTTTCGTTGGTATCGACATTTTTTAATGTGAAGGCAACGTTATCTATCCATTGTGTGAAAGGACCATACAATTGAATAAAGTTGTTACCAAGTATAAGATCCATTCCTGATTCTTGTTGATAGATTGTGGGGATATGGAATATCTCGCCGGCAATCCTGATTTGTAAGTTTTTACAAACCTTATTAATTTTGATGTATTCTCCGTTAGCGACCCTCACCGAGAGGGGTTTTGCGGAGTTTTCCCAGAGTTCTTCTGGTATGATATACTTGCTTGCGATGCATAGGCTGGCGCCTGTGTCGACATAGCAATGTATATGAAACATTTTATATCCTTCGAACTTGAGTTGTCCTTTGATATAAATTGAGTTTGCATTTGTCTTGTTGACAGATGTCAAATCTTCTTCGGGTTCAATCCCTTTAATATTGGTTTGAAAATCTTCTTTGATTTTCATGATTTCTTCAGTATGGAAAGTAAGCTGACTCCAATCCTTGAGAGTAGCTTCCTTCATTCGGAATCTGTGGATTCGTTTTCTGAAGATTGAAGTTCTTCTTTGAAGGTGAAAACCGTATCCTCCTCCGGATAGTATTCTTCAACAGGTTCATATCCATTGAAACCTGCCTCGATGATAAGCTTAAGTTTATTTGGAAACTTTTGCTTGTTAGGGCACTCATTTGCGTAGTGTCCTTCTTCACTGCAGATCCAACATCGGCAGTTGGGCTTACCTTTAGGACAAAATCTTTTCCTTTCAGATTTTTCCTTAGTGGGCTTTCTAAAATACTTACCTGGTTTAAAAGGCTTTCTTTTCTTTTTCCAAATCTTCTTGTATTTGGATTTGTATTTCTTCTTGAAATACTTTTTGGATGTGGGTGTACATCCGAAGGTGTTGACTTCATCAGTAAGCTTGGAGCAACACGTTTTGTTGAACTTCTTAAGTTGCTTTTGTTTGACGGAGAGGTCACAGACGTTCTTTATCTGTTCTTCGACGATGCGGACTGCGAGTCCTAAGGAATAGATAGTGGTAGCTGTCTTCCTTTTTCTGAATTCTTCAAGACTTCTTTCTCCAATGATAGGAAGTTTTGTGAGGAATTGTTCAACAAAGGCAGGATACTCTGCCTGAGGTAGTTTGTAGAGATTTTTCTCATATTCACAGGTGAATTCTTTGAAGGAGCAAATGTTGCATATTTGCATCTTTGTAAGCCTTTGTCTGGCTTGTTCTTCTTCCTTGAGGATTTCTCCATCCTTATCCTCAAACATGTTGAGTCCAAGAAAGATTGTGTAGAGGGCATCTAGAATCTTTTCTAGCATCATTTCTCCTGTCCAGGTTTCATCCCAGATTGTTTTCTTGATAAACTCTCGGATGATTCCTTCTGTCTTATGGACCATAAGGAGTAAAACCGTGCTGCCGGTTTGGTAGTCGTCAATGTTTGACTGGATGGTTAAGCTAATTCCCGTAGCCCATCTATCAATCATTTCTTTCCTTTCATTCATATTATTGATGCAATCAATATTGATTGTTCCAGCCGGGATGTTTCTTGCAGGGGCTGTGTTTCCTGAGTTTGTGGCAAAGGGTCTCTGTCGAGGCTTATATCTTTTTGCGCCAGTTGCGCTGGATTCAGCATCGTCCTTTAGGGTTCCTAAGTTTCCCATTTCGATGTCTGGTTCATCGGAACTAGAATCGTCTTTAGTTTGATTGACCATAACATTTTCCTTTATGTTATAGTTGTATTTGACACAAAGGTCTTTGCTTTGGAATTTGACGAGGAGTTCGTCTTCTTCTAAAGCCATGAGGTGTACAAGTTCTGTACAATCATCATCGTTGATTGATATTTCAAAGAAATATCTTTCAAGGTGATCCGTGATGGTAGTCATTCAGTTGAACCGAAGGGCCAAGTTAGACTTTTGGGATCTTTGGAGCTTCCTAAGTTTTCGTTTCCTACTCTGAAATTTGGGTAGGGATACTTGTGAAGATTGCTTGTTGTGGCAACTCCTTTATCTTTATCTAAGATAATTTGCTTATTGGTTTCTTCCAATAATTTATTTGAGTTGTCGCGCATTTTTATTTCGTCAGAAATTTCCTTAATGATCTTTGCACTGACGGCTTCAATAAGGTTTTCTAATCTAGGGAAGGCTTCCCTGATGTAGAGGTCAATGTCTTTAACGGACGAGTTGGTCATGGCTATCCGATGACAGCTTTTATTGCGACTCTAATGTCTTCGAGTTTTTCTTCTAAATCTTTCAGCCTTTCTTCTGTGAGAACGGTTGGGTCGATTTTGTTTTTAATTTTTTCTAACTCTTGATTTTGAGTTACAAGAATATCAAGGATATCGATATTGAAATTGGTATCGATTCCACCTCTTTTTATAAGGTTTTTAAGTTTATTAAAAACACTAGGGTTTTTACTAAACGGTTCGCACTGGTCCTTTTCTAATCCTAGAAAAGAACTAATCTTGGAGATTTTAATCCAAACTCTTGCGAGTAAATGATTAATGTTGTTTCCTTGACTTATTAAGTTTGGAAACGAAGGTTTGTTCGTACTGAAAACGTAAGTGACTTCACTGGTTTTTCTTTGTTCGAGATCTTTGAATTGTAAGATCTTTCCTTTTTTGTAGATGTGTGGCACATCTGCAGAGAAAATGGATCTGCTGGAACTCATTTATCCAATTAGGTTTTCCAATTGGTTTCCTATTCTGTCAATTCGTATTGACATATTGGCAAGGGCTAATTTATTTAAAGTAGGCTCGCTACTATTTGAAGTAGTGTGATTGCTACTTTGCCCAATTTCTAACCTATTGTTAGAGATGCTTACTCTAGGTTTCTGGCCCAGGTAGTCCATATCTTGGGCTATATTGATGGCCCAGGATTTGTCTTCGGATGATAAGTCACAGAACTTATTATCCTCGATACTTCCAATGTTGGAAAAGACATTGTCGATTTCAATATTGGGATTATCTTTATAGTCTATCGAATGATGACTATTGGTTAATGCATAACCTAAGAGATAAGTAACAGAAAAGACTTTATCTCCTGTTCGCATGAGGTCGCTTCTTCCGAACTCGTGTGCAAGGCTGAGAACTTGATCGAGGTTCTTTGTGTTTAGACTTACCGCGTATTTTGGGTAGACTGTAAACATAAACTTGCCAAAGGCTAAGTTTCCTTTTGCTGCTCCAAGGATGCAGTCTTTGCGGTTAATGATTCTATTGTCAATTAACGCCATTTTTATTGGTGTATCAATTCCATTTTTGAATTGAGCTTTCACCAGGATTTTTACTGCACCAATGTGTAGCATGTTGATCTTTTTCCTGATGTCATAGAAATATCAACGGACATTTCTTCAGTTGAAATACAGTAAAATATTTCATTTTTTCTTGACAATGATTTAGTCAAAGTTTTAAATAAGCTAGGTGTATTAAACACTCTATCTTTTGTTAGCCTAAGTTGTAACTTAGCAATGTCTTTTAACTGTGATTGTTGTACAGTTAAATCGGAACTAAATCCTTGTTCATTTTCAACACTGAAAATTTGCATATCTGAATTACTTGATTGAAATCGACGATGTCTTTTCCAACATTGGAAGTATCGAGGATAATAAGTTCTGTGACTTATCATCCGAAGACAAATCCTGGGCCATCAATATAGCCCAAGATATGGACTACCTGGGCCAGAAACCTAGAGTAAGCATCTCTAACAATAGGTTAGAAATTGGGCAAAGTAGCAATCACACTACTTCAAATAGTAGCGAGCCTACTTTAAATAAATTAGCCCTTGCCAATATGTCAATACGAATTGACAGAATAGGAAACCAATTGGAAAACCTAATTGGATAAATGAGTTCCAGCAGATCCATTTTCTCTGCAGATGTGCCACACATCTACAAAAAAGGAAAGATCTTACAATTCAAAGATCTCGAACAAAGAAAAACCTTATAAAAAGAGGTGGAATCGATACCAATTTCAATATCGATATCCTTGATATTCTTGTAACTCAAAATCAAGAGTTAGAAAAAATTAAAAACAAAATCGACCCAACCGTTCTCACAGAAGAAAGGCTGAAAGATTTAGAAGAAAAACTCGAAGACATTAGAGTCGCAATAAAAGCTGTCATCGGATAGCCATGACCAACTCGTCCGTTAAAGACATTGACCTCTACATCAGGGAAGCCTTCCCTAGATTAGAAAACCTTATTGAAGCCGTCAGTGCAAAGATCATTAAGGAAATTTCTGACGAAATAAAAATGCGCGACAACTCAAATAAATTATTGGAAGAAACCAATAAGCAAATTATCTTAGATAAAGATAAAGGAGTTGCCACAACAAGCAATCTTCACAAGTATCCCTACCCAAATTTCAGAGTAGGAAACGAAAACTTAGGAAGCTCCAAAGATCCCAAAAGTCTAACTTGGCCCTTCGGTTCAACTGAATGACTACCATCACGGATCACCTTGAAAGATATTTCTTTGAAATATCAATCAACGATGATGATTGTACAGAACTTGTACACCTCATGGCTTTAGAAGAAGACGAACTCCTCGTCAAATTCCAAAGCAAAGACCTTTGTGTCAAATACAACTATAACATAAAGGAAAATGTTATGGTCAATCAAACTAAAGACGATTCTAGTTCCGATGAACCAGACATCGAAATGGGAAACTTAGGAACCCTAAAGGACGATGCTGAATCCAGCGCAACTGGCGCAAAAAGATATAAGCCTCGACAGAGACCCTTTGCCACAAACTCAGGAAACACAGCCCCTGCAAGAAACATCCCGGCTGGAACAATCAATATTGATTGCATCAATAATATGAATGAAAGGAAAGAAATGATTGATAGATGGGCTACGGGAATTAGCTTAACCATCCAGTCAAACATTGACGACTACCAAACCGGCAGCACGGTTTTACTCCTTATGGTCCATAAGACAGAAGGAATCATCCGAGAGTTTATCAAGAAAACAATCTGGGATGAAACCTGGACAGGAGAAATGATGCTAGAAAAGATTCTAGATGCCCTCTACACAATCTTTCTTGGACTCAACATGTTTGAGGATAAGGATGGAGAAATCCTCAAGGAAGAAGAACAAGCCAGACAAAGGCTTACAAAGATGCAAATATGCAACATTTGCTCCTTCAAAGAATTCACCTGTGAATATGAGAAAAATCTCTACAAACTACCTCAGGCAGAGTATCCTGCCTTTGTTGAACAATTCCTCACAAAACTTCCTATCATTGGAGAAAGAAGTCTTGAAGAATTCAGAAAAAGGAAGACAGCTACCACTATCTATTCCTTAGGACTCGCAGTCCGCATCGTCGAAGAACAGATAAAGAACGTCTGTGACCTCTCCGTCAAACAAAAGCAACTTAAGAAGTTCAACAAAACGTGTTGCTCCAAGCTTACTGATGAAGTCAACACCTTCGGATGTACACCCACATCCAAAAAGTATTTCAAGAAGAAATACAAATCCAAATACAAGAAGATTTGGAAAAAGAAAAGAAAGCCTTTTAAACCAGGTAAGTATTTTAGAAAGCCCACTAAGGAAAAATCTGAAAGGAAAAGATTTTGTCCTAAAGGTAAGCCCAACTGCCGATGTTGGATCTGCAGTGAAGAAGGACACTACGCAAATGAGTGCCCTAACAAGCAAAAGTTTCCAAATAAACTTAAGCTTATCATCGAGGCAGGTTTCAATGGATATGAACCTGTTGAAGAATACTATCCGGAGGAGGATACGGTTTTCACCTTCAAAGAAGAACTTCAATCTTCAGAAAACGAATCCACAGATTCCGAATGAAGGAAGCTACTCTCAAGGATTGGAGTCAGCTTACTTTCCATACTGAAGAAATCATGAAAATCAAAGAAGATTTTCAAACCAATATTAAAGGGATTGAACCCGAAGAAGATTTGACATCTGTCAACAAGACAAATGCAAACTCAATTTATATCAAAGGACAACTCAAGTTCGAAGGATATAAAATGTTTCATATACATTGCTATGTCGACACAGGCGCCAGCCTATGCATCGCAAGCAAGTATATCATACCAGAAGAACTCTGGGAAAACTCCGCAAAACCCCTCTCGGTGAGGGTCGCTAACGGAGAATACATCAAAATTAATAAGGTTTGTAAAAACTTACAAATCAGGATTGCCGGCGAGATATTCCATATCCCCACAATCTATCAACAAGAATCAGGAATGGATCTTATACTTGGTAACAACTTTATTCAATTGTATGGTCCTTTCACACAATGGATAGATAACGTTGCCTTCACATTAAAAAATGTCGATACCAACGAAAAAGATTTAGTCTATGTGACTAAAATCAGGAAAGCAATGGCTTTCGGCAAAAAAGGTTTTTTAGAATCCTTGAAAAAGAATTCAAAAACTATTGCCCCAACTCCTATCAATGTTAGTAAAAATACTATCATTGAACTGCCCACTTTTAAAGAGGGGGGAGTTACAGAAGAAACATTCAATTTGAATCTACACAAATTGAAATCAATTGAAGACTTACTTGAAAAGGTCTGCTCAGAAAATCCTATAGACCCTGAGAAGTCTAAAAAATGGATGACTGCAAGCATCAAGCTTACAGAACCAAATACTATCATTAGAGTCAAACCGATGAAGTACAGTCCGCAGGACAGAATTGAATTCTCTAAACAAATCAGAGAACTCCTTGATCTTAGGTTAATCAAACCAAGCAAATCACCTCACATGTCCCCTGCATTTCTCGTAGAGAATAAAGCAGAAAAACGAAGAGGAAAAAAGCGCATGGTTGTCAACTACAAAGCAATCAACGCAGCAACAATTGGCGATAGTCACAATCTGCCATGCATACAAGAATTGTTAACCCTAATACGGGGAAAAACAATCTTTAGTAGTTTCGACTGCAAAAGTGGTTTCTGGCAAGTTCTCCTTGACGAAGAATCTCAGCTACTTACGGCATTCACTTGCCCTGACGGTCACTACCAATGGAACGTAGTTCCTTTCGGTCTTAAGCAAGCGCCTTCAATCTTTCAAAGGCACATGCAGAATGCCCTTAGGGGTTTAGAAAAAATATGTTGTGTCTACGTTGACGACATATTAATATTCAGTAGCACTGAAGAAGAACATTACAAACATGTTCCAATGGTCCTCAAAACCATTCAAATATATGGAATCATCCTTTCAAAGAAGAAAGCAAATCTCTTCAAAGAAAAGATCAACTTCCTCGGTCTAGAAATTGATAGAGGTACTCATACTCCGCAAAATCACATTCTAGATAATCTTCAGAGATTCCCTAATCAAATTGAAGACAAGAAACAGTTACAACGTTTTTTAGGCGTTCTAACATATGCAGAAGCTTATATTCATAAGCTAGCGGAAATAAGAAAACCCTTACAGGTCAAACTTAAAAAGGATGCAGTCTGGACATGGACAGACGAGGACACTAGGTATGTCAAAAAGCCAAAACCCTTGATGGTGAAAAGATCTGCAGATACTCCTCCGGATCTTTCAAACAAGCTGAACTCAATTACCACAGTAATGAGAAGGAGTATCTCGCGGTCAAACGAGTCATTGAAAAGTTCTCTGTATATTTAACTCCCGTTAAATTTCTTATTAGAACTGACAACAAAAACTTTACCTATTTTCTTAGAACAAAGATTGCAGGTGACAGTAAACAAGGTCGTCTAATCAGATGGCAAATGTGGTTTGCACATTATCAATTTGAGGTTGAGCACCTCTCTGGAGAGAAGAACTCACTCGCCGACTTCATGACGCGTGAATACCATACAGGTAATACTTGCTTTTCCCTTTTCTTTAAGGACAACTTGCAGGAAAAAACCATCGAAGGAAACCAGGAGCGCCCATTGTTTCACTCCTCCCACCTTCCTATAAGTTGACAACACCCTCCGTCAGCTTTTCCACACAAACAATCACTAAACCTGTTCTTCCCAAGAAATTAAAACATTTTTCATGGAGAATTTTCTAGAGCTTGAGCTCGAAGAAAAACTGCTCACACTTGAGCATGAGGCCCTTGTTCACAAGCTTAGTACCCTTAGGTCAAAGCTATTTCTGTTGAAACAGTTTCAACAGGCCAAAACGGTTACTACTGAACCGGGGAATTACTCTAATTCTAAATCAGCAGCTACTCCGGAGCAAACGGCTACCGGTAAAGAGTTAACAAATCCGTTAACGCCTGTTGCTTTGGCAAAAAGCAATGAAGCGGTTGAATGTTTCTTCTGTAACTCCCCCCTCTTTAAAAGTGGGCAGTTCAATGATAGTATTTTTACTAACATTGATAGGAGTTGGGGCAATAGTTTTTGAATTCTTTTTCAAGGATTCTAAAAAACCTTTTTTGCCGAAAGCCATTGCTTTCCTGATTTTAGTCACATAGACTAAATCTTTTTCGTTGGTATCGACATTTTTTAATGTGAAGGCAACGTTATCTATCCATTGTGTGAAAGGACCATACAATTGAATAAAGTTGTTACCAAGTATAAGATCCATTCCTGATTCTTGTTGATAGATTGTGGGGATATGGAATATCTCGCCGGCAATCCTGATTTGTAAGTTTTTACAAACCTTATTAATTTTGATGTATTCTCCGTTAGCGACCCTCACCGAGAGGGGTTTTGCGGAGTTTTTCCAGAGTTCTTCTGGTATGATATACTTGCTTGCGATGCATAGGCTGGCGCCTGTGTCGATATAGCAATGTATATGAAACATTTTATATCCTTCGAACTTGAGTTGTCCTTTGATATAAATTGAGTTTGCATTTGTCTTGTTGACAGATGTCAAATCTTCTTCGGGTTCAATCCCTTTAATATTGGTTTGAAAATCTTCTTTGATTTTCATGATTTCTTCAGTATGGAAAGTAAGCTGACTCCAATCCTTGAGAGTAGCTTCCTTCATTCGGAATCTGTGGATTCGTTTTCTGAAGATTGAAGTTCTTCTTTGAAGGTGAAAACCGTATCCTCCTCCGGATAGTATTCTTCAACAGGTTCATATCCATTGAAACCTGCCTCGATGATAAGCTTAAGTTTATTTGGAAACTTTTGCTTGTTAGGGCACTCATTTGCGTAGTGTCCTTCTTCACTGCAGATCCAACATCGGCAGTTGGGCTTACCTTTAGGACAAAATCTTTTCCTTTCAGATTTTTCCTTAGTGGGCTTTCTAAAATACTTACCTGGTTTAAAAGGCTTTCTTTTCTTTTTCCAAATCTTCTTGTATTTGGATTTGTATTTCTTCTTGAAATACTTTTTGGATGTGGGTGTACATCCGAAGGTGTTGACTTCATCAGTAAGCTTGGAGCAACACGTTTTGTTGAACTTCTTAAGTTGCTTTTGTTTGACGGAGAGGTCACAGACGTTCTTTATCTGTTCTTCGATGATGCGGACTGCGAGTCCTAAGGAATAGATAGTGGTAGCTGTCTTCCTTTTTCTGAATTCTTCAAGACTTCTTTCTCCAATGATAGGAAGTTTTGTGAGGAATTGTTCAACAAAGGCAGGATACTCTGCCTGAGGTAGTTTGTAGAGATTTTTCTCATATTCACAGGTGAATTCTTTGAAGGAGCAAATGTTGCATATTTGCATCTTTGTAAGCCTTTGTCTGGCTTGTTCTTCTTCCTTGAGGATTTCTCCATCCTTATCCTCAAACATGTTGAGTCCAAGAAAGATTGTGTAGAGGGCATCTAGAATCTTTTCTAGCATCATTTCTCCTGTCCAGGTTTCATCCCAGATTGTTTTCTTGATAAACTCTCGGATGATTCCTTCTGTCTTATGGACCATAAGGAGTAAAACCGTGCTGCCGGTTTGGTAGTCGTCAATGTTTGACTGGATGGTTAAGCTAATTCCCGTAGCCCATCTATCAATCATTTCTTTCCTTTCATTCATATTATTGATGCAATCAATATTGATTGTTCCAGCCGGGATGTTTCTTGCAGGGGCTGTGTTTCCTGAGTTTGTGGCAAAGGGTCTCTGTCGAGGCTTATATCTTTTTGCGCCAGTTGCGCTGGATTCAGCATCGTCCTTTAGGGTTCCTAAGTTTCCCATTTCGATGTCTGGTTCATCGGAACTAGAATCGTCTTTAGTTTGATTGACCATAACATTTTCCTTTATGTTATAGTTGTATTTGACACAAAGGTCTTTGCTTTGGAATTTGACGAGGAGTTCGTCTTCTTCTAAAGCCATGAGGTGTACAAGTTCTGTACAATCATCATCGTTGATTGATATTTCAAAGAAATATCTTTCAAGGTGATCCGTGATGGTAGTCATTCAGTTGAACCGAAGGGCCAAGTTAGACTTTTGGGATCTTTGGAGCTTCCTAAGTTTTCGTTTCCTACTCTGAAATTTGGGTAGGGATACTTGTGAAGATTGCTTGTTGTGGCAACTCCTTTATCTTTATCTAAGATAATTTGCTTATTGGTTTCTTCCAATAATTTATTTGAGTTGTCGCGCATTTTTATTTCGTCAGAAATTTCCTTAATGATCTTTGCACTGACGGCTTCAATAAGGTTTTCTAATCTAGGGAAGGCTTCCCTGATGTAGAGGTCAATGTCTTTAACGGACGAGTTGGTCATGGCTATCCGATGACAGCTTTTATTGCGACTCTAATGTCTTCGAGTTTTTCTTCTAAATCTTTCAGCCTTTCTTCTGTGAGAACGGTTGGGTCGATTTTGTTTTTAATTTTTTCTAACTCTTGATTTTGAGTTACAAGAATATCAAGGATATCGATATTGAAATTGGTATCGATTCCACCTCTTTTTATAAGGTTTTTAAGTTTATTAAAAACACTAGGGTTTTTACTAAACGGTTCGCACTGGTCCTTTTCTAATCCTAGAAAAGAACTAATCTTGGAGATTTTAATCCAAACTCTTGCGAGTAAATGATTAATGTTGTTTCCTTGACTTATTAAGTTTGGAAACGAAGGTTTGTTCGTACTGAAAACGTAAGTGACTTCACTGGTTTTTCTTTGTTCGAGATCTTTGAATTGTAAGATCTTTCCTTTTTTGTAGATGTGTGGCACATCTGCAGAGAAAATGGATCTGCTGGAACTTATTTATCCAATTAGGTTTTCCAATTGGTTTCCTATTCTGTCAATTCGTATTGACATATTGGCAAGGGCTAATTTATTTAAAGTAGGCTCGCTACTATTTGAAGTAGTGTGATTGCTACTTTGCCCAATTTCTAACCTATTGTTAGAGATGCTTACTCTAGGTTTCTGGCCCAGGTAGTCCATATCTTGGGCTATATTGATGGCCCAGGATTTGTCTTCGGATGATAAGTCACAGAACTTATTATCCTCGATACTTCCAATGTTGGAAAAGACATTGTCGATTTCAATATTGGGATTATCTTTATAGTCTATCGAATGATGACTATTGGTTAATGCATAACCTAAGAGATAAGTAACAGAAAAGACTTTATCTCCTGTTCGCATGAGGTCGCTTCTTCCGAACTCGTGTGCAAGGCTGAGAACTTGATCGAGGTTCTTTGTGTTTAGACTTACCGCGTATTTTGGGTAGACTGTAAACATAAACTTGCCAAAGGCTAAGTTTCCTTTTGCTGCTCCAAGGATGCAGTCTTTGCGGTTAATGATTCTATTGTCAATTAACGCCATTTTTATTGGTGTATCAATTCCATTTTTGAATTGAGCTTTCACCAGGATTTTTACTGCACCAATGTGTAGCATGTTGATCTTTTTCCTGATATCTGCAGGAATTTTTTGTAATCTCGAATGTATTCCGGATTTTGTAAGTAAAGGCAAGTAGACTTTTCCTGATGTCATAGAAATATCAACGGACATTTCTTCAGTTGAAATACAGTAAAATATTTCATTTTTTCTTGACAATGATTTAGTCAAAGTTTTAAATAAGCTAGGTGTATTAAACACTCTATCTTTTGTTAGCCTAAGTTGTAACTTAGCAATGTCTTTTAACTGTGATTGTTGTACAGTTAAATCGGAACTAAATCCTTGTTCATTTTCAACACTGAAAATTTGCATATCTGAATTACTTGATTCAGTTAATTCTGAGCTGTCCTCAGGGTCGTGATAATTTATTTCTAAATTATTCATGTAAAATAGTAGATTACTATTTATGTGGGACCCGCTCTGATACCAATTTGCGGATGAACTTTTGCAACTGAGGATTGTTGCTTTAATGTTGTAAAAACACTATTAATATTCTTAATGACAGGTTCAATTGTCTTAAGATAGTTATCTAGATTATCTAGATTTTGATTTAGCCTAACTAGGTTGCTTAGACCTTCGTTTATTGTTTTTAGCTTTATGGATAATGAGTCCATAATGGGGTTTTTAGTCTGATTGATACCAATCAGAATCATAGAACCAATCTATGTAATTTTGTGAAAACATTAAGTTTTCTTCTTCTAAATAATCTAAATTATTCATTTCTTCTTCTAAGTTGATTTCAATTATATTGAGAATTTTTTCTTTTATGTCTATGGACATTTCTTTTAATAAATATAAAATGGTGATTTTATATTCATTATCTTGATATTTAAAAATACCAAATTCTGGATTTACCATTTTGATGAACAGTAAAACACTGTTTGTGAATAGTAATTTACTATTAGGGACAGCATTTGTCCATGCTTTGATAAAATGACCAGTTTCATTTTGCATCATTGTTTGCCAATTTCTTGGTAATGGTTTGGTGAATATTCTGAGAATAAATTGTTCAACAATAGAGTGGTAATGTAAATAGGACTCTACCACAGTATTTCTAACAGGACTGGTAATCTACCGTATTTTTATACCCGAATTTTATTATACCCTACTGGTTTTATCAATCTTTCATTTACCTTCTGCCTGTTTCCTTTTCTACCTTGGGATCCGAAGCATATCCGGCATATCGGGCCGTCCGTGATGCTAGCTCATATTTTCAGGTTGGCTATTCCTTCGCTTCTTTCATCATCTCGGGATCACTGGTCACCTCCACTCAGAACGCGAACCACAGAGGTCTTACTTCGGCCTTCTGCCTACCGCCTCCATCCGCTAGAGCTTCCTGTGTGTTCACCCTTGAGTTTGAAAGATGGAAGTAGCATCCATTTTGAATCATAGCATAGCATCTTTCTGGGAAATCGATATGTGCGGGGATATTTGCGTGCTTCATTGCTTCTGGTTTTGAAGTAGTAGGCTTTGGATAAGTGTTGGAAAGATATATGTGGAAGGGTAATTTTATTGATGGGTAATGAAAATACAGAAGGTATGCTCAGGCGAGCATCCTGGAGAACATACTATGGCATACCCCGAAGGGCTGCCTATCACACTACTACTCTATGCACACTACTCACTATTACACATCGAAAGCTTGGAAAAAAGGAGAGAGAAGAGAGCAAACGAAGGAGTGGTCGAAAGAAGATGATCTTCTCAGGCTCTCTCGTCTTCAATATATAGCCCTGAGTGGGCAATAATTTGTTCCGTGATTAACGGGTAAGTGGAGGTTCCACTTGCTGTATTATTGTCCTGGATGGGCAATAAGTCTTCAAAGGCAGACGTAAGTGGAGCACTAGGTGTCCTTTGATTTGAGGTGCTTTTGACTTCTTTGCCTTGGAGTGGGGCCTCCGCCGAAAGTTGTCTTGTTTTCTTTTCTTCAATTGGGCAAGTGGGCGTTCCACTAGATGCAGTGGAAGACATCTTGTCTTTTCCGAAGATGAGGGCGGCTGCTTTGCAGAAAGAGATCCTTGTGTTGGGGGCCACGTTGATGTTGGCTTGTCGGAACATTTCTTCGAACCGAATAACTTTGTTCCAGTCTTCTTGGCTGGTTTTTGCAGTCGTCTTGCTTGTCATGATGCAGCTTGGGCTGCAGTAATTGACCTTAATTTTGGTCTCGGCTTCGATTGACCGAAGTTTGTTGACCACAAGTTTGAGTCCGTTGACTCGAAGGTTGGTGAGTTCTTCAGTAGGAGGGCAATTTTCAGTCATGGTCTTGGACGGGCTGAACTCCTTTTCTTTGGCGAGTCCAATCTCGATGTAGAAATAAGGACTGAAGGTAGATGACTGTATCCAGTCGGCAATTGAGCATGTCACATTGATGTACATGCGTTGATCAGCAACTTTCATAACCTTTGTTCTGAAGTTTTTGATCGCTTTGATGAACTCACGTGAAAAGAGCTTCAGTTCCTGAAGATTTGCACTTGGGTATATGTTTTTAATTAGTCCTGCACTGAAAGCGGCATGGACTAGTTCTGGATCGGCCCCTTCAACAAAGTTGTAGAGACTTCTGGTGGCCGTGTCGCTGGTGAAGAATTTCTCGAAGAGGAAGTCTTCTTGGTTGGCACATCTGGCTTTGGCCCAGAGGAATCGGAATTCGTTGAAAGGAATTCCTTGGAAGTCCTTGGAGAGGATGGCTTCTTCTGGTTGCATGCTGCTAGCCATTCTTTTTCTTCCGTCTTTGTGGACAATAGGTTCTTTGAAGATTATGCCCGTGTTCTTCTTATCGTCGAAGGCTTGAGCACTCTTTCTTGCTTGTTCCAGGGTGTTGAATTTTTTGAAGGCGTTCGCTGTTCCGTTGGTGTAGGAACTAACTTCTCCCCAATCGGTGTAGATACCTTGGTGAGGTCCGTTGTAGATGACGTAGTAGGCAGCATTGATGTCCTTTTCTACGGCCGTCTTGTAGCTGGGAGCGAATCTTGCTCTGTCAGATTCCAGTGGGGAATCTTTATGGGCTTCCAGTGGGGAAGGTTTTGAAATTACCAGTGGGGTAAATTTCTTGTTTATGAACGCAAGAGCAGAGAGATCTGCAATCCTGCTTGAGACTGGTGAAGCAAGAACCGCTTCATTGCTTTTTGCCAAAGCAACAGGCGTTAACGGATTTGTTAACTCTTTACCGGTAGCCGTTTGCTCCGGAGTAGCTGCTGATTTAGAATTAGAGTAATTCCCCGGTTCAGTAGTAACCGTTTTGGCCTGTTGAAACTGTTTCAACAGAAATAGCTTTGACCTAAGGGTACTAAGCTTGTGAACAAGGGCCTCATGCTCAAGTGTGAGCAGTTTTTCTTCGAGCTCAAGCTCTAGAAAATTCTCCATGAAAAATGTTTTAATTTCTTGGGAAGAACAGGTTTAGTGATTGTTTGTGTGGAAAAGCTGACGGAGGGTGTTGTCAACTTATAGGAAGGTGGGAGGAGTGAAACAATGGGCGCTCCTGGTTTCCTTCGATGGTTTTTTCCTGCAAGTTGTCCTTAAAGAAAAGGGAAAAGCAAGTATTACCTGTATGGTATTCACGCGTCATGAAGTCGGCGAGTGAGTTCTTCTCTCCAGAGAGGTGCTCAACCTCAAATTGATAATGTGCAAACCACATTTGCCATCTGATTAGACGACCTTGTTTACTGTCACCTGCAATCTTTGTTCTAAGAAAATAGGTAAAGTTTTTGTTGTCAGTTCTAATAAGAAATTTAACGGGAGTTAAATATACAGAGAACTTTTCAATGACTCGTTTGACCGCGAGATACTCCTTCTCATTACTGTGGTAATTGAGTTCAGCTTGTTTGAAAGATCCGGAGGAGTATCTGCAGATCTTTTCACCATCAAGGGTTTTGGCTAGTGTCCTCGTCTGTCCATGTCCAGACTGCATCCTTTTTAAGTTTGACCTGTAAGGGTTTTCTTATTTCCGCTAGCTTATGAATATAAGCTTCTGCATATGTTAGAACGCCTAAAAAACGTTGTAACTGTTTCTTGTCTTCAATTTGATTAGGGAATCTCTGAAGATTATCTAGAATGTGATTTTGCGGAGTATGAGTACCTCTATCAATTTCTAGACCGAGGAAGTTGATCTTTTCTTTGAAGAGATTTGCTTTCTTCTTTGAAAGGATGATTCCATATATTTGAATGGTTTTGAGGACCATTGGAACATGTTTGTAATGTTCTTCTTCAGTGCTACTGAATATTAATATGTCGTCAACGTAGACACAACATATTTTTTCTAAACCCCTAAGGGCATTCTGCATGTGCCTTTGAAAGATTGAAGGCGCTTGCTTAAGACCGAAAGGAACTACGTTCCATTGGTAGTGACCGTCAGGGCAAGTGAATGCCGTAAGTAGCTGAGATTCTTCGTCAAGGAGAACTTGCCAGAAACCACTTTTGCAGTCGAAACTACTAAAGATTGTTTTTCCCCGTATTAGGGTTAACAATTCTTGTATGCATGGCAGATTGTGACTATCGCCAATTGTTGCTGCGTTGATTGCTTTGTAGTTGACAACCATGCGCTTTTTTCCTCTTCGTTTTTCTGCTTCATTCTCTACGAGAAATGCAGGGGACATGTGAGGTGATTTGCTCGGTTTGATTAACCTAAGATCAAGGAGTTCTCTGATTTGTTTAGAGAATTCAATTCTGTCCTGCGGACTGTACTTCATCGGTTTGACTCTAATGATAGTATTTGGTTCTGTAAGCTTGATGCTTGCAGTCATCCATTTTTTAGACTTCTCAGGGTCTATAGGATTTTCTGAGCAGACCTTTTCAAGTAAGTCTTCAATTGATTTCAATTTGTGTAGATTCAAATTGAATGTTTCTTCTGTAACTCCCCCCTCTTTAAAAGTGGGCAGTTCAATGATAGTATTTTTACTAACATTGATAGGAGTTGGGGCAATAGTTTTTGAATTCTTTTTCAAGGATTCTAAAAAACCTTTTTTGCCGAAAGCCATTGCTTTCCTGATTTTAGTCACATAGACTAAATCTTTTTCGTTGGTATCGACATTTTTTAATGTGAAGGCAACGTTATCTATCCATTGTGTGAAAGGACCATACAATTGAATAAAGTTGTTACCAAGTATAAGATCCATTCCTGATTCTTGTTGATAGATTGTGGGGATATGGAATATCTCGCCGGCAATCCTGATTTGTAAGTTTTTACAAACCTTATTAATTTTGATGTATTCTCCGTTAGCGACCCTCACCGAGAGGGGTTTTGCGGAGTTTTCCCAGAGTTCTTCTGGTATGATATACTTGCTTGCGATGCATAGGCTGGCGCCTGTGTCGATATAGCAATGTATATGAAACATTTTATATCCTTCGAACTTGAGTTGTCCTTTGATATAAATTGAGTTTGCATTTGTCTTGTTGACAGATGTCAAATCTTCTTCGGGTTCAATCCCTTTAATATTGGTTTGAAAATCTTCTTTGATTTTCATGATTTCTTCAGTATGGAAAGTAAGCTGACTCCAATCCTTGAGAGTAGCTTCCTTCATTCGGAATCTGTGGATTCGTTTTCTGAAGATTGAAGTTCTTCTTTGAAGGTGAAAACCGTATCCTCCTCCGGATAGTATTCTTCAACAGGTTCATATCCATTGAAACCTGCCTCGATGATAAGCTTAAGTTTATTTGGAAACTTTTGCTTGTTAGGGCACTCATTTGCGTAGTGTCCTTCTTCACTGCAGATCCAACATCGGCAGTTGGGCTTACCTTTAGGACAAAATCTTTTCCTTTCAGATTTTTCCTTAGTGGGCTTTCTAAAATACTTACCTGGTTTAAAAGGCTTTCTTTTCTTTTTCCAAATCTTCTTGTATTTGGATTTGTATTTCTTCTTGGATGACTGTAAGCATCAAGGGGGGAGTTACAGAAGAAACATTCAATTTGAATCTACACAAATTGAAATCAATTGAAGACTTACTTGAAAAGGTCTGCTCAGAAAATCCTATAGACCCTGAGAAGTCTAAAAAATGGATGACTGCAAGCATCAAGCTTACAGAACCAAATACTATCATTAGAGTCAAACCGATGAAGTACAGTCCGCAGGACAGAATTGAATTCTCTAAACAAATCAGAGAACTCCTTGATCTTAGGTTAATCAAACCGAGCAAATCACCTCACATGTCCCCTGCATTTCTCGTAGAGAATGAAGCAGAAAAACGAAGAGGAAAAAAGCGCATGGTTGTCAACTACAAAGCAATCAACGCAGCAACAATTGGCGATAGTCACAATCTGCCATGCATACAAGAATTGTTAACCCTAATACGGGGAAAAACAATCTTTAGTAGTTTCGACTGCAAAAGTGGTTTCTGGCAAGTTCTCCTTGACGAAGAATCTCAGCTACTTACGGCATTCACTTGCCCTGACGGTCACTACCAATGGAACGTAGTTCCTTTCGGTCTTAAGCAAGCGCCTTCAATCTTTCAAAGGCACATGCAGAATGCCCTTAGGGGTTTAGAAAAAATATGTTGTGTCTACGTTGACGACATATTAATATTCAGTAGCACTGAAGAAGAACATTACAAACATGTTCCAATGGTCCTCAAAACCATTCAAATATATGGAATCATCCTTTCAAAGAAGAAAGCAAATCTCTTCAAAGAAAAGATCAACTTCCTCGGTCTAGAAATTGATAGAGGTACTCATACTCCGCAAAATCACATTCTAGATAATCTTCAGAGATTCCCTAATCAAATTGAAGACAAGAAACAGTTACAACGTTTTTTAGGCGTTCTAACATATGCAGAAGCTTATATTCATAAGCTAGCGGAAATAAGAAAACCCTTACAGGTCAAACTTAAAAAGGATGCAGTCTGGACATGGACAGACGAGGACACTAGGTATGTCAAAAAGCCAAAACCCTTGATGGTGAAAAGATCTGCAGATACTCCTCCGGATCTTTCAAACAAGCTGAACTCAATTACCACAGTAATGAGAAGGAGTATCTCGCGGTCAAACGAGTCATTGAAAAGTTCTCTGTATATTTAACTCCCGTTAAATTTCTTATTAGAACTGACAACAAAAACTTTACCTATTTTCTTAGAACAAAGATTGCAGGTGACAGTAAACAAGGTCGTCTAATCAGATGGCAAATGTGGTTTGCACATTATCAATTTGAGGTTGAGCACCTCTCTGGAGAGAAGAACTCACTCGCCGACTTCATGACGCGTGAATACCATACAGGTAATACTTGCTTTTCCCTTTTCTTTAAGGACAACTTGCAGGAAAAAACCATCGAAGGAAACCAGGAGCGCCCATTGTTTCACTCCTCCCACCTTCCTATAAGTTGACAACACCCTCCGTCAGCTTTTCCACACAAACAATCACTAAACCTGTTCTTCCCAAGAAATTAAAACATTTTTCATGGAGAATTTTCTAGAGCTTGAGCTCGAAGAAAAACTGCTCACACTTGAGCATGAGGCCCTTGTTCACAAGCTTAGTACCCTTAGGTCAAAGCTATTTCTGTTGAAACAGTTTCAACAGGCCAAAACGGTTACTACTGAACCGGGGAATTACTCTAATTCTAAATCAGCAGCTACTCCGGAGCAAACGGCTACCGGTAAAGAGTTAACAAATCCGTTAACGCCTGTTGCTTTGGCAAAAAGCAATGAAGCGGTTCTTGCTTCACCAGTCTCAAGCAGGATTGCAGATCTCTCTGCTCTTGCGTTCATAAACAAGAAATTTACCCCACTGGTAATTTCAAAACCTTCCCCACTGGAAGCCCATAAAGATTCCCCACTGGAATCTGACAGAGCAAGATTCGCTCCCAGCTACAAGACGGCCGTAGAAAAGGACATCAATGCTGCCTACTACGTCATCTACAACGGACCTCACCAAGGTATCTACACCGATTGGGGAGAAGTTAGTTCCTACACCAACGGAACAGCGAACGCCTTCAAAAAATTCAACACCCTGGAACAAGCAAGAAAGAGTGCTCAAGCCTTCGACGATAAGAAGAACACGGGCATAATCTTCAAAGAACCTATTGTCCACAAAGACGGAAGAAAAAGAATGGCTAGCAGCATGCAACCAGAAGAAGCCATCCTCTCCAAGGACTTCCAAGGAATTCCTTTCAACGAATTCCGATTCCTCTGGGCCAAAGCCAGATGTGCCAACCAAGAAGACTTCCTCTTCGAGAAATTCTTCACCAGCGACACGGCCACCAGAAGTCTCTACAACTTTGTTGAAGGGGCCGATCCAGAACTAGTCCATGCCGCTTTCAGAGCAGGACTAATTAAAAACATATACCCAAGTGCAAATCTTCAGGAACTGAAGCTCTTTTCACGTGAGTTCATCAAAGCGATCAAAAACTTCAGAACAAAGGTTATGAAAGTTGCTGATCAACGCATGTACATCAATGTGACATGCTCAATTGCCGACTGGATACAGTCATCTACCTTCAGTCCTTATTTCTACATCGAGATTGGACTCGCCAAAGAAAAGGAGTTCAGCCCGTCCAAGACCATGACTGAAAATTGCCCTCCTACTGAAGAACTCACCAACCTTCGAGTCAACGGACTCAAACTTGTGGTCAACAAACTTCGGTCAATCGAAGCCGAGACCAAAATTAAGGTCAATTACTGCAGCCCAAGCTGCATCATGACAAGCAAGACGACTGCAAAAACCAGCCAAGAAGACTGGAACAAAGTTATTCGGTTCGAAGAAATGTTCCGACAAGCCAACATCAACGTGGCCCCCAACACAAGGATCTCTTTCTGCAAAGCAGCCGCCCTCATCTTCGGAAAAGACAAGATGTCTTCCACTGCATCTAGTGGAACGCCCACTTGCCCAATTGAAGAAAAGAAAACAAGACAACTTTCGGCGGAGGCCCCACTCCAAGGCAAAGAAGTCAAAAGCACCTCAAATCAAAGGACACCTAGTGCTCCACTTACGTCTGCCTTTGAAGACTTATTGCCCATCCAGGACAATAATACAGCAAGTGGAACCTCCACTTACCCGTTAATCACGGAACAAATTATTGCCCACTCAGGGCTATATATTGAAGACGAGAGAGCCTGAGAAGATCATCTTCTTTCGACCACTCCTTCGTTTGCTCTCTTCTCTCTCCTTTTTTCCAAGCTTTCGATGTGTAATAGTGAGTAGTGTGCATAGAGTAGTAGTGTGATAGGCAGCCCTTCGGGGTATGCCATAGTATGTTCTCCAGGATGCTCGCCTGAGCATACCTTCTGTATTTTCATTACCCATCAATAAAATTACCCTTCCACATATATCTTTCCAACACTTATCCAAAGCCTACTACTTCAAAACCAGAAGCAATGAAGCACGCAAATATCCCCGCACATATCGATTTCCCAGAAAGATGCTATGCTATGATTCAAAATGGATGCTACTTCCATCTTTCAAACTCAAGGGTGAACACACAGGAAGCTCTAGCGGATGGAGGCGGTAGGCAGAAGGCCGAAGTAAGACCTCTGTGGTTCGCGTTCTGAGTGGAGGTGACCAGTGATCCCGAGATGATGAAAGAAGCGAAGGAATAGCCAACCTGAAAATATGAGCTAGCATCACGGACGGCCCGATATGCCGGATATGCTTCGGATCCCAAGGTAGAAAAGGAAACAGGCAGAAGGTAAATGAAAGATTGATAAAACCAGTAGGGTATAATAAAATTCGGGTATAAAAATACGGTAGATTACCAGTCCTGTTAGAAATACTGTGGTAGAGTCCTATTTACATTACCACTCTATTGTTGAACAATTTATTCTCAGAATATTCACCAAACCATTACCAAGAAATTGGCAAACAATGATGCAAAATGAAACTGGTCATTTTATCAAAGCATGGACAAATGCTGTCCCTAATAGTAAATTACTATTCACAAACAGTGTTTTACTGTTCATCAAAATGGTAAATCCAGAATTTGGTATTTTTAAATATCAAGATAATGAATATAAAATCACCATTTTATATTTATTAAAAGAAATGTCCATAGACATAAAAGAAAAAATTCTCAATATAATTGAAATCAACTTAGAAGAAGAAATGAATAATTTAGATTATTTAGAAGAAGAAAACTTAATGTTTTCACAAAATTACATAGATTGGTTCTATGATTCTGATTGGTATCAATCAGACTAAAAACCCCATTATGGACTCATTATCCATAAAGCTAAAAACAATAAACGAAGGTCTAAGCAACCTAGTTAGGCTAAATCAAAATCTAGATAATCTAGATAACTATCTTAAGACAATTGAACCTGTCATTAAGAATATTAATAGTGTTTTTACAACATTAAAGCAACAATCCTCAGTTGCAAAAGTTCATCCGCAAATTGGTATCAGAGCGGGTCCCACATAAATAGTAATCTACTATTTTACATGAATAATTTAGAAATAAATTATCACGACCCTGAGGACAGCTCAGAATTAACTGAATCAAGTAATTCAGATATGCAAATTTTCAGTGTTGAAAATGAACAAGGATTTAGTTCCGATTTAACTGTACAACAATCACAGTTAAAAGACATTGCTAAGTTACAACTTAGGCTAACAAAAGATAGAGTGTTTAATACACCTAGCTTATTTAAAACTTTGACTAAATCATTGTCAAGAAAAAATGAAATATTTTACTGTATTTCAACTGAAGAAATGTCCGTTGATATTTCTATGACATCAGGAAAAAGATCAACATGCTACACATTGGTGCAGTAAAAATCCTGGTGAAAGCTCAATTCAAAAATGGAATTGATACACCAATAAAAATGGCGTTAATTGACAATAGAATCATTAACCGCAAAGACTGCATCCTTGGAGCAGCAAAAGGAAACTTAGCCTTTGGCAAGTTTATGTTTACAGTCTACCCAAAATACGCGGTAAGTCTAAACACAAAGAACCTCGATCAAGTTCTCAGCCTTGCACACGAGTTCGGAAGAAGCGACCTCATGCGAACAGGAGATAAAGTCTTTTCTGTTACTTATCTCTTAGGTTATGCATTAACCAATAGTCATCATTCGATAGACTATAAAGATAATCCCAATATTGAAATCGACGATGTCTTTTCCAACATTGGAAGTATCGAGGATAATAAGTTCTGTGACTTATCATCCGAAGACAAATCCTGGGCCATCAATATAGCCCAAGATATGGACTACCTGGGCCAGAAACCTAGAGTAAGCATCTCTAACAATAGGTTAGAAATTGGGCAAAGTAGCAATCACACTACTTCAAATAGTAGCGAGCCTACTTTAAATAAATTAGCCCTTGCCAATATGTCAATACGAATTGACAGAATAGGAAACCAATTGGAAAACCTAATTGGATAAATGAGTTCCAGCAGATCCATTTTCTCTGCAGATGTGCCACACATCTACAAAAAAGGAAAGATCTTACAATTCAAAGATCTCGAACAAAGAAAAACCAGTGAAGTCACTTACGTTTTCAGTACGAACAAACCTTCGTTTCCAAACTTAATAAGTCAAGGAAACAACATTAATCATTTACTCGCAAGAGTTTGGATTAAAATCTCCAAGATTAGTGAATTTGGTATTTTTAAATATCAAGATAATGAATATAAAATCACCATTTTATATTTATTAAAAGAAATGTCCATAGACATAAAAGAAAAAATTCTCAATATAATTGAAATCAACTTAGAAGAAGAAATGAATAATTTAGATTATTTAGAAGAAGAAAACTTAATGTTTTCACAAAATTACATAGATTGGTTCAGTTAATTCTGAAAACATAGACTAAGAGATAATTAATTCACGTGATGCAATAGGTTTTTACTTGATATGCAATAGTAATTCAGATAGTCAACAATCCAATTTGCGGATGAACTTTTTGCAACTGAGGATTGTTGCTTTAATGTTGTAAAAACACTATTAATATTCTTAATGACAGGTTCAATTGTCTTAAGATAGTTATCTAGATTATCTAGATTTTGATTTAGCCTAACTAGGTTGCTTAGACCTTCGTTTATTGTTTTTAGCTTTATGGATAATGAGTCCATAATGGGGTTTTTAGTCTGATTGATACCAATCAGAATCATAGAACCAATCTATGTAATTTTGTGAAAACATTAAGTTTTCTTCTTCTAAATAATCTAAATTATTCATTTCTTCTTCTAAGTTGATTTCAATTATATTGAGAATTTTTTCTTTTATGTCTATGGACATTTCTTTTAATAAATATAAAATGGTGATTTTATATTCATTATCTTGATATTTAAAAATACCAAATTCTGGATTTACCATTTTGATGAACAGTAAAACACTGTTTGTGAATAGTAATTTACTATTAGGGACAGCATTTGTCCATGCTTTGATAAAATGACCAGTTTCATTTTGCATCATTGTTTGCCAATTTCTTGGTAATGGTTTGGTGAATATTCTGAGAATAAATTGTTCAACAATAGAGTGGTAATGTAAATAGGACTCTACCACAGTATTTCTAACAGGACTGGTAATCTACCGTATTTTTATACCCGAATTTTATTATACCCTACTGGTTTTATCAATCTTTCATTTACCTTCTGCCTGTTTCCTTTTCTACCTTGGGATCCGAAGCATATCCGGCATATCGGGCCGTCCGTGATGCTAGCTCATATTTTCAGGTTGGCTATTCCTTCGCTTCTTTCATCATCTCGGGATCACTGGTCACCTCCACTCAGAACGCGAACCACAGAGGTCTTACTTCGGCCTTCTGCCTACCGCCTCCATCCGCTAGAGCTTCCTGTGTGTTCACCCTTGAGTTTGAAAGATGGAAGTAGCATCCATTTTGAATCATAGCATAGCATCTTTCTGGGAAATCGATATGTGCGGGGATATTTGCGTGCTTCATTGCTTCTGGTTTTGAAGTAGTAGGCTTTGGATAAGTGTTGGAAAGATATATGTGGAAGGGTAATTTTATTGATGGGTAATGAAAATACAGAAGGTATGCTCAGGCGAGCATCCTGGAGAACATACTATGGCATACCCCGAAGGGCTGCCTATCACACTACTACTCTATGCACACTACTCACTATTACACATCGAAAGCTTGGAAAAAAGGAGAGAGAAGAGAGCAAACGAAGGAGTGGTCGAAAGAAGATGATCTTCTCAGGCTCTCTCGTCTTCAATATATAGCCCTGAGTGGGCAATAATTTGTTCCGTGATTAACGGGTAAGTGGAGGTTCCACTTGCTGTATTATTGTCCTGGATGGGCAATAAGTCTTCAAAGGCAGACGTAAGTGGAGCACTAGGTGTCCTTTGATTTGAGGTGCTTTTGACTTCTTTGCCTTGGAGTGGGGCCTCCGCCGAAAGTTGTCTTGTTTTCTTTTCTTCAATTGGGCAAGTGGGCGTTCCACTAGATGCAGTGGAAGACATCTTGTCTTTTCCGAAGATGAGGGCGGCTGCTTTGCAGAAAGAGATCCTTGTGTTGGGGGCCACGTTGATGTTGGCTTGTCGGAACATTTCTTCGAACCGAATAACTTTGTTCCAGTCTTCTTGGCTGGTTTTTGCAGTCGTCTTGCTTGTCATGATGCAGCTTGGGCTGCAGTAATTGACCTTAATTTTGGTCTCGGCTTCGATTGACCGAAGTTTGTTGACCACAAGTTTGAGTCCGTTGACTCGAAGGTTGGTGAGTTCTTCAGTAGGAGGGCAATTTTCAGTCATGGTCTTGGACGGGCTGAACTCCTTTTCTTTGGCGAGTCCAATCTCGATGTAGAAATAAGGACTGAAGGTAGATGACTGTATCCAGTCGGCAATTGAGCATGTCACATTGATGTACATGCGTTGATCAGCAACTTTCATAACCTTTGTTCTGAAGTTTTTGATCGCTTTGATGAACTCACGTGAAAAGAGCTTCAGTTCCTGAAGATTTGCACTTGGGTATATGTTTTTAATTAGTCCTGCTCTGAAAGCGGCATGGACTAGTTCTGGATCGGCCCCTTCAACAAAGTTGTAGAGACTTCTGGTGGCCGTGTCGCTGGTGAAGAATTTCTCGAAGAGGAAGTCTTCTTGGTTGGCACATCTGGCTTTGGCCCAGAGGAATCGGAATTCGTTGAAAGGAATTCCTTGGAAGTCCTTGGAGAGGATGGCTTCTTCTGGTTGCATGCTGCTAGCCATTCTTTTTCTTCCGTCTTTGTGGACAATAGGTTCTTTGAAGATTATGCCCGTGTTCTTCTTATCGTCGAAGGCTTGAGCACTCTTTCTTGCTTGTTCCAGGGTGTTGAATTTTTTGAAGGCGTTCGCTGTTCCGTTGGTGTAGGAACTAACTTCTCCCCAATCGGTGTAGATACCTTGGTGAGGTCCGTTGTAGATGACGTAGTAGGCAGCATTGATGTCCTTTTCTACGGCCGTCTTGTAGCTGGGAGCGAATCTTGCTCTGTCAGATTCCAGTGGGGAATCTTTATGGGCTTCCAGTGGGGAAGGTTTTGAAATTACCAGTGGGGTAAATTTCTTGTTTATGAACGCAAGAGCAGAGAGATCTGCAATCCTGCTTGAGACTGGTGAAGCAAGAACCGCTTCATTGCTTTTTGCCAAAGCAACAGGCGTTAACGGATTTGTTAACTCTTTACCGGTAGCCGTTTGCTCCGGAGTAGCTGCTGATTTAGAATTAGAGTAATTCCCCGGTTCAGTAGTAACCGTTTTGGCCTGTTGAAACTGTTTCAACAGAAATAGCTTTGACCTAAGGGTACTAAGCTTGTGAACAAGGGCCTCATGCTCAAGTGTGAGCAGTTTTTCTTCGAGCTCAAGCTCTAGAAAATTCTCCATGAAAAATGTTTTAATTTCTTGGGAAGAACAGGTTTAGTGATTGTTTGTGTGGAAAAGCTGACGGAGGGTGTTGTCAACTTATAGGAAGGTGGGAGGAGTGAAACAATGGGCGCTCCTGGTTTCCTTCGATGGTTTTTTCCTGCAAGTTGTCCTTAAAGAAAAGGGAAAAGCAAGTATTACCTGTATGGTATTCACGCGTCATGAAGTCGGCGAGTGAGTTCTTCTCTCCAGAGAGGTGCTCAACCTCAAATTGATAATGTGCAAACCACATTTGCCATCTGATTAGACGACCTTGTTTACTGTCACCTGCAATCTTTGTTCTAAGAAAATAGGTAAAGTTTTTGTTGTCAGTTCTAATAAGAAATTTAACGGGAGTTAAATATACAGAGAACTTTTCAATGACTCGTTTGACCGCGAGATACTCCTTCTCATTACTGTGGTAATTGAGTTCAGCTTGTTTGAAAGATCCGGAGGAGTATCTGCAGATCTTTTCACCATCAAGGGTTTTGGCTTTTTGACATACCTAGTGTCCTCGTCTGTCCATGTCCAGACTGCATCCTTTTTAAGTTTGACCTGTAAGGGTTTTCTTATTTCCGCTAGCTTATGAATATAAGCTTCTGCATATGTTAGAACGCCTAAAAAACGTTGTAACTGTTTCTTGTCTTCAATTTGATTAGGGAATCTCTGAAGATTATCTAGAATGTGATTTTGCGGAGTATGAGTACCTCTATCAATTTCTAGACCGAGGAAGTTGATCTTTTCTTTGAAGAGATTTGCTTTCTTCTTTGAAAGGATGATTCCATATATTTGAATGGTTTTGAGGACCATTGGAACATGTTTGTAATGTTCTTCTTCAGTGCTACTGAATATTAATATGTCGTCAACGTAGACACAACATATTTTTTCTAAACCCCTAAGGGCATTCTGCATGTGCCTTTGAAAGATTGAAGGCGCTTGCTTAAGACCGAAAGGAACTACGTTCCATTGGTAGTGACCGTCAGGGCAAGTGAATGCCGTAAGTAGCTGAGATTCTTCGTCAAGGAGAACTTGCCAGAAACCACTTTTGCAGTCGAAACTACTAAAGATTGTTTTTCCCCGTATTAGGGTTAACAATTCTTGTATGCATGGCAGATTGTGACTATCGCCAATTGTTGCTGCGTTGATTGCTTTGTAGTTGACAACCATGCGCTTTTTTCCTCTTCGTTTTTCTGCTTCATTCTCTACGAGAAATGTAGGGGACATGTGAGGTGATTTGCTCGGTTTGATTAACCTAAGATCAAGGAGTTCTCTGATTTGTTTAGAGAATTCAATTCTGTCCTGCGGACTGTACTTCATCGGTTTGACTCTAATGATAGTATTTGGTTCTGTAAGCTTGATGCTTGCAGTCATCCATTTTTTAGACTTCTCAGGGTCTATAGGATTTTCTGAGCAGACCTTTTCAAGTAAGTCTTCAATTGATTTCAATTTGTGTAGATTCAAATTGAATGTTTCTTCTGTAACTCCCCCCTCTTTAAAAGTGGGCAGTTCAATGATAGTATTTTTACTAACATTGATAGGAGTTGGGGCAATAGTTTTTGAATTCTTTTTCAAGGATTCTAAAAAACCTTTTTTGCCGAAAGCCATTGCTTTCCTGATTTTAGTCACATAGACTAAATCTTTTTCGTTGGTATCGACATTTTTTAATGTGAAGGCAACGTTATCTATCCATTGTGTGAAAGGACCATACAATTGAATAAAGTTGTTACCAAGTATAAGATCCATTCCTGATTCTTGTTGATAGATTGTGGGGATATGGAATATCTCGCCGGCAATCCTGATTTGTAAGTTTTTACAAACCTTATTAATTTTGATGTATTCTCCGTTAGCGACCCTCACCGAGAGGGGTTTTGCGGAGTTTTCCCAGAGTTCTTCTGGTATGATATACTTGCTTGCGATGCATAGGCTGGCGCCTGTGTCGACATAGCAATGTATATGAAACATTTTATATCCTTCGAACTTGAGTTGTCCTTTGATATAAATTGAGTTTGCATTTGTCTTGTTGACAGATGTCAAATCTTCTTCGGGTTCAATCCCTTTAATATTGGTTTGAAAATCTTCTTTGATTTTCATGATTTCTTCAGTATGGAAAGTAAGCTGACTCCAATCCTTGAGAGTAGCTTCCTTCATTCGGAATCTGTGGATTCGTTTTCTGAAGATTGAAGTTCTTCTTTGAAGGTGAAAACCGTATCCTCCTCCGGATAGTATTCTTCAACAGGTTCATATCCATTGAAACCTGCCTCGATGATAAGCTTAAGTTTATTTGGAAACTTTTGCTTGTTAGGGCACTCATTTGCGTAGTGTCCTTCTTCACTGCAGATCCAACATCGGCAGTTGGGCTTACCTTTAGGACAAAATCTTTTCCTTTCAGATTTTTCCTTAGTGGGCTTTCTAAAATACTTACCTGGTTTAAAAGGCTTTCTTTTCTTTTTCCAAATCTTCTTGTATTTGGATTTGTATTTCTTCTTGAAATACTTTTTGGATGTGGGTGTACATCCGAAGGTGTTGACTTCATCAGTAAGCTTGGAGCAACACGTTTTGTTGAACTTCTTAAGTTGCTTTTGTTTGACGGAGAGGTCACAGACGTTCTTTATCTGTTCTTCGACGATGCGGACTGCGAGTCCTAAGGAATAGATAGTGGTAGCTGTCTTCCTTTTTCTGAATTCTTCAAGACTTCTTTCTCCAATGATAGGAAGTTTTGTGAGGAATTGTTCAACAAAGGCAGGATACTCTGCCTGAGGTAGTTTGTAGAGATTTTTCTCATATTCACAGGTGAATTCTTTGAAGGAGCAAATGTTGCATATTTGCATCTTTGTAAGCCTTTGTCTGGCTTGTTCTTCTTCCTTGAGGATTTCTCCATCCTTATCCTCAAACATGTTGAGTCCAAGAAAGATTGTGTAGAGGGCATCTAGAATCTTTTCTAGCATCATTTCTCCTGTCCAGGTTTCATCCCAGATTGTTTTCTTGATAAACTCTCGGATGATTCCTTCTGTCTTATGGACCATAAGGAGTAAAACCGTGCTGCCGGTTTGGTAGTCGTCAATGTTTGACTGGATGGTTAAGCTAATTCCCGTAGCCCATCTATCAATCATTTCTTTCCTTTCATTCATATTATTGATGCAATCAATATTGATTGTTCCAGCCGGGATGTTTCTTGCAGGGGCTGTGTTTCCTGAGTTTGTGGCAAAGGGTCTCTGTCGAGGCTTATATCTTTTTGCGCCAGTTGCGCTGGATTCAGCATCGTCCTTTAGGGTTCCTAAGTTTCCCATTTCGATGTCTGGTTCATCGGAACTAGAATCGTCTTTAGTTTGATTGACCATAACATTTTCCTTTATGTTATAGTTGTATTTGACACAAAGGTCTTTGCTTTGGAATTTGACGAGGAGTTCGTCTTCTTCTAAAGCCATGAGGTGTACAAGTTCTGTACAATCATCATCGTTGATTGATATTTCAAAGAAATATCTTTCAAGGTGATCCGTGATGGTAGTCATTCAGTTGAACCGAAGGGCCAAGTTAGACTTTTGGGATCTTTGGAGCTTCCTAAGTTTTCGTTTCCTACTCTGAAATTTGGGTAGGGATACTTGTGAAGATTGCTTGTTGTGGCAACTCCTTTATCTTTATCTAAGATAATTTGCTTATTGGTTTCTTCCAATAATTTATTTGAGTTGTCGCGCATTTTTATTTCGTCAGAAATTTCCTTAATGATCTTTGCACTGACGGCTTCAATAAGGTTTTCTAATCTAGGGAAGGCTTCCCTGATGTAGAGGTCAATGTCTTTAACGGACGAGTTGGTCATGGCTATCCGATGACAGCTTTTATTGCGACTCTAATGTCTTCGAGTTTTTCTTCTAAATCTTTCAGCCTTTCTTCTGTGAGAACGGTTGGGTCGATTTTGTTTTTAATTTTTTCTAACTCTTGATTTTGAGTTACAAGAATATCAAGGATATCGATATTGAAATTGGTATCGATTCCACCTCTTTTTATAAGGTTTTTAAGTTTATTAAAAACACTAGGGTTTTTACTAAACGGTTCGCACTGGTCCTTTTCTAATCCTAGAAAAGAACTAATCTTGGAGATTTTAATCCAAACTCTTGCGAGTAAATGATTAATGTTGTTTCCTTGACTTATTAAGTTTGGAAACGAAGGTTTGTTCGTACTGAAAACGTAAGTGACTTCACTGGTTTTTCTTTGTTCGAGATCTTTGAATTGTAAGATCTTTCCTTTTTTGTAGATGTGTGGCACATCTGCAGAGAAAATGGATCTGCTGGAACTCATTTATCCAATTAGGTTTTCCAATTGGTTTCCTATTCTGTCAATTCGTATTGACATATTGGCAAGGGCTAATTTATTTAAAGTAGGCTCGCTACTATTTGAAGTAGTGTGATTGCTACTTTGCCCAATTTCTAACCTATTGTTAGAGATGCTTACTCTAGGTTTCTGGCCCAGGTAGTCCATATCTTGGGCTATATTGATGGCCCAGGATTTGTCTTCGGATGATAAGTCACAGAACTTATTATCCTCGATACTTCCAATGTTGGAAAAGACATCGTCGATTTCAATATTGGGATTATCTTTATAGTCTATCGAATGATGACTATTGGTTAATGCATAACCTAAGAGATAAGTAACAGAAAAGACTTTATCTCCTGTTCGCATGAGGTCGCTTCTTCCGAACTCGTGTGCAAGGCTGAGAACTTGATCGAGGTTCTTTGTGTTTAGACTTACCGCGTATTTTGGGTAGACTGTAAACATAAACTTGCCAAAGGCTAAGTTTCCTTTTGCTGCTCCAAGGATGCAGTCTTTGCGGTTAATGATTCTATTGTCAATTAACGCCATTTTTATTGGTGTATCAATTCCATTTTTGAATTGAGCTTTCACCAGGATTTTTACTGCACCAATGTGTAGCATGTTGATCTTTTTCCTGATATCTGCAGGAATTTTTTGTAATCTCGAATGTATTCCGGATTTTGTAAGTAAAGGCAAGTAGACTTTTCCTGATGTCATAGAAATATCAACGGACATTTCTTCAGTTGAAATACAGTAAAATATTTCATTTTTTCTTGACAATGATTTAGTCAAAGTTTTAAATAAGCTAGGTGTATTAAACACTCTATCTTTTGTTAGCCTAAGTTGTAACTTAGCAATGTCTTTTAACTGTGATTGTTGTACAGTTAAATCGGAACTAAATCCTTGTTCATTTTCAACACTGAAAATTTGCATATCTGAATTACTTGATTCAGTTAATTCTGAGCTGTCCTCAGGGTCGTGATAATTTATTTCTAAATTATTCATGTAAAATAGTAGATTACTATTTATGTGGGACCCGCTCTGATACCAATTTGCGGATGAACTTTTTGCAACTGAGGATTGTTGCTTTAATGTTGTAAAAACACTATTAATATTCTTAATGACAGGTTCAATTGTCTTAAGATAGTTATCTAGATTATCTAGATTTTGATTTAGCCTAACTAGGTTGCTTAGACCTTCGTTTATTGTTTTTAGCTTTATGGATAATGAGTCCATAATGGGGTTTTTAGTCTGATTGATACCAATCAGAATCATAGAACCAATCTATGTAATTTTGTGAAAACATTAAGTTTTCTTCTTCTAAATAATCTAAATTATTCATTTCTTCTTCTAAGTTGATTTCAATTATATTGAGAATTTTTTCTTTTATGTCTATGGACATTTCTTTTAATAAATATAAAATGGTGATTTTATATTCATTATCTTGATATTTAAAAATACCAAATTCTGGATTTACCATTTTGATGAACAGTAAAACACTGTTTGTGAATAGTAATTTACTATTAGGGACAGCATTTGTCCATGCTTTGATAAAATGACCAGTTTCATTTTGCATCATTGTTTGCCAATTTCTTGGTAATGGTTTGGTGAATATTCTGAGAATAAATTGTTCAACAATAGAGTGGTAATGTAAATAGGACTCTACCACAGTATTTCTAACAGGACTGGTAATCTACCGTATTTTTATACCCGAATTTTATTATACCCTACTGGTTTTATCAATCTTTCATTTACCTTCTGCCTGTTTCCTTTTCTACCTTGGGATCCGAAGCATATCCGGCATATCGGGCCGTCCGTGATGCTAGCTCATATTTTCAGGTTGGCTATTCCTTCGCTTCTTTCATCATCTCGGGATCACTGGTCACCTCCACTCAGAACGCGAACCACAGAGGTCTTACTTCGGCCTTCTGCCTACCGCCTCCATCCGCTAGAGCTTCCTGTGTGTTCACCCTTGAGTTTGAAAGATGGAAGTAGCATCCATTTTGAATCATAGCATAGCATCTTTCTGGGAAATCGATATGTGCGGGGATATTTGCGTGCTTCATTGCTTCTGGTTTTGAAGTAGTAGGCTTTGGATAAGTGTTGGAAAGATATATGTGGAAGGGTAATTTTATTGATGGGTAATGAAAATACAGAAGGTATGCTCAGGCGAGCATCCTGGAGAACATACTATGGCATACCCCGAAGGGCTGCCTATCACACTACTACTCTATGCACACTACTCACTATTACACATCGAAAGCTTGGAAAAAAGGAGAGAGAAGAGAGCAAACGAAGGAGTGGTCGAAAGAAGATGATCTTCTCAGGCTCTCTCGTCTTCAATATATAGCCCTGAGTGGGCAATAATTTGTTCCGTGATTAACGGGTAAGTGGAGGTTCCACTTGCTGTATTATTGTCCTGGATGGGCAATAAGTCTTCAAAGGCAGACGTAAGTGGAGCACTAGGTGTCCTTTGATTTGAGGTGCTTTTGACTTCTTTGCCTTGGAGTGGGGCCTCCGCCGAAAGTTGTCTTGTTTTCTTTTCTTCAATTGGGCAAGTGGGCGTTCCACTAGATGCAGTGGAAGACATCTTGTCTTTTCCGAAGATGAGGGCGGCTGCTTTGCAGAAAGAGATCCTTGTGTTGGGGGCCACGTTGATGTTGGCTTGTCGGAACATTTCTTCGAACCGAATAACTTTGTTCCAGTCTTCTTGGCTGGTTTTTGCAGTCGTCTTGCTTGTCATGATGCAGCTTGGGCTGCAGTAATTGACCTTAATTTTGGTCTCGGCTTCGATTGACCGAAGTTTGTTGACCACAAGTTTGAGTCCGTTGACTCGAAGGTTGGTGAGTTCTTCAGTAGGAGGGCAATTTTCAGTCATGGTCTTGGACGGGCTGAACTCCTTTTCTTTGGCGAGTCCAATCTCGATGTAGAAATAAGGACTGAAGGTAGATGACTGTATCCAGTCGGCAATTGAGCATGTCACATTGATGTACATGCGTTGATCAGCAACTTTCATAACCTTTGTTCTGAAGTTTTTGATCGCTTTGATGAACTCACGTGAAAAGAGCTTCAGTTCCTGAAGATTTGCACTTGGGTATATGTTTTTAATTAGTCCTGCTCTGAAAGCGGCATGGACTAGTTCTGGATCGGCCCCTTCAACAAAGTTGTAGAGACTTCTGGTGGCCGTGTCGCTGGTGAAGAATTTCTCGAAGAGGAAGTCTTCTTGGTTGGCACATCTGGCTTTGGCCCAGAGGAATCGGAATTCGTTGAAAGGAATTCCTTGGAAGTCCTTGGAGAGGATGGCTTCTTCTGGTTGCATGCTGCTAGCCATTCTTTTTCTTCCGTCTTTGTGGACAATAGGTTCTTTGAAGATTATGCCCGTGTTCTTCTTATCGTCGAAGGCTTGAGCACTCTTTCTTGCTTGTTCCAGGGTGTTGAATTTTTTGAAGGCGTTCGCTGTTCCGTTGGTGTAGGAACTAACTTCTCCCCAATCGGTGTAGATACCTTGGTGAGGTTCGTTGTAGATGACGTAGTAGGCAGCATTGATGTCCTTTTCTACGGCCGTCTTGTAGCTGGGAGCGAATCTTGCTCTGTCAGATTCCAGTGGGGAATCTTTATGGGCTTCCAGTGGGGAAGGTTTTGAAATTACCAGTGGGGTAAATTTCTTGTTTATGAACGCAAGAGCAGAGAGATCTGCAATCCTGCTTGAGACTGGTGAAGCAAGAACCGCTTCATTGCTTTTTGCCAAAGCAACAGGCGTTAACGGATTTGTTAACTCTTTACCGGTAGCCGTTTGCTCCGGAGTAGCTGCTGATTTAGAATTAGAGTAATTCCCCGGTTCAGTAGTAACCGTTTTGGCCTGTTGAAACTGTTTCAACAGAAATAGCTTTGACCTAAGGGTACTAAGCTTGTGAACAAGGGCCTCATGCTCAAGTGTGAGCAGTTTTTCTTCGAGCTCAAGCTCTAGAAAATTCTCCATGAAAAATGTTTTAATTTCTTGGGAAGAACAGGTTTAGTGATTGTTTGTGTGGAAAAGCTGACGGAGGGTGTTGTCAACTTATAGGAAGGTGGGAGGAGTGAAACAATGGGCGCTCCTGGTTTCCTTCGATGGTTTTTTCCTGCAAGTTGTCCTTAAAGAAAAGGGAAAAGCAAGTATTACCTGTATGGTATTCACGCGTCATGAAGTCGGCGAGTGAGTTCTTCTCTCCAGAGAGGTGCTCAACCTCAAATTGATAATGTGCAAACCACATTTGCCATCTGATTAGACGACCTTGTTTACTGTCACCTGCAATCTTTGTTCTAAGAAAATAGGTAAAGTTTTTGTTGTCAGTTCTAATAAGAAATTTAACGGGAGTTAAATATACAGAGAACTTTTCAATGACTCGTTTGACCGCGAGATACTCCTTCTCATTACTGTGGTAATTGAGTTCAGCTTGTTTGAAAGATCCGGAGGAGTATCTGCAGATCTTTTCACCATCAAGGGTTTTGGCTTTCAAAATGCCACCCCAGAATTGGTTAGATGCATCAGTTTCTATAACTAGATCATCTGTATTATTAGGTAAATATAGCTTAGGAAAAGTCCCTAATTTGTCTTTTACCTTTTTGACATACCTAGTGTCCTCGTCTGTCCATGTCCAGACTGCATCCTTTTTAAGTTTGACCTGTAAGGGTTTTCTTATTTCCGCTAGCTTATGAATATAAGCTTCTGCATATGTTAGAACGCCTAAAAAACGTTGTAACTGTTTCTTGTCTTCAATTTGATTAGGGAATCTCTGAAGATTATCTAGAATGTGATTTTGCGGAGTATGAGTACCTCTATCAATTTCTAGACCGAGGAAGTTGATCTTTTCTTTGAAGAGATTTGCTTTCTTCTTTGAAAGGATGATTCCATATATTTGAATGGTTTTGAGGACCATTGGAACATGTTTGTAATGTTCTTCTTCAGTGCTACTGAATATTAATATGTCGTCAACGTAGACACAACATATTTTTTCTAAACCCCTAAGGGCATTCTGCATGTGCCTTTGAAAGATTGAAGGCGCTTGCTTAAGACCGAAAGGAACTACGTTCCATTGGTAGTGACCGTCAGGGCAAGTGAATGCCGTAAGTAGCTGAGATTCTTCGTCAAGGAGAACTTGCCAGAAACCACTTTTGCAGTCGAAACTACTAAAGATTGTTTTTCCCCGTATTAGGGTTAACAATTCTTGTATGCAGAATGCCCTTAGGGGTTTAGAAAAAATATGTTGTGTCTACGTTGACGACATATTAATATTCAGTAGCACTGAAGAAGAACATTACAAACATGTTCCAATGGTCCTCAAAACCATTCAAATATATGGAATCATCCTTTCAAAGAAGAAAGCAAATCTCTTCAAAGAAAAGATCAACTTCCTCGGTCTAGAAATTGATAGAGGTACTCATACTCCGCAAAATCACATTCTAGATAATCTTCAGAGATTCCCTAATCAAATTGAAGACAAGAAACAGTTACAACGTTTTTTAGGCGTTCTAACATATGCAGAAGCTTATATTCATAAGCTAGCGGAAATAAGAAAACCCTTACAGGTCAAACTTAAAAAGGATGCAGTCTGGACATGGACAGACGAGGACACTAGGTATGTCAAAAAGGTAAAAGACAAATTAGGGACTTTTCCTAAGCTATATTTACCTAATAATACAGATGATCTAGTTATAGAAACTGATGCATCTAACCAATTCTGGGGTGGCATTTTGAAAGCCAAAACCCTTGATGGTGAAAAGATCTGCAGATACTCCTCCGGATCTTTCAAACAAGCTGAACTCAATTACCACAGTAATGAGAAGGAGTATCTCGCGGTCAAACGAGTCATTGAAAAGTTCTCTGTATATTTAACTCCCGTTAAATTTCTTATTAGAACTGACAACAAAAACTTTACCTATTTTCTTAGAACAAAGATTGCAGGTGACAGTAAACAAGGTCGTCTAATCAGATGGCAAATGTGGTTTGCACATTATCAATTTGAGGTTGAGCACCTCTCTGGAGAGAAGAACTCACTCGCCGACTTCATGACGCGTGAATACCATACAGGTAATACTTGCTTTTCCCTTTTCTTTAAGGACAACTTGCAGGAAAAAACCATCGAAGGAAACCAGGAGCGCCCATTGTTTCACTCCTCCCACCTTCCTATAAGTTGACAACACCCTCCGTCAGCTTTTCCACACAAACAATCACTAAACCTGTTCTTCCCAAGAAATTAAAACATTTTTCATGGAGAATTTTCTAGAGCTTGAGCTCGAAGAAAAACTGCTCACACTTGAGCATGAGGCCCTTGTTCACAAGCTTAGTACCCTTAGGTCAAAGCTATTTCTGTTGAAACAGTTTCAACAGGCCAAAACGGTTACTACTGAACCGGGGAATTACTCTAATTCTAAATCAGCAGCTACTCCGGAGCAAACGGCTACCGGTAAAGAGTTAACAAATCCGTTAACGCCTGTTGCTTTGGCAAAAAGCAATGAAGCGGTTCTTGCTTCACCAGTCTCAAGCAGGATTGCAGATCTCTCTGCTCTTGCGTTCATAAACAAGAAATTTACCCCACTGGTAATTTCAAAACCTTCCCCACTGGAAGCCCATAAAGATTCCCCACTGGAATCTGACAGAGCAAGATTCGCTCCCAGCTACAAGACGGCCGTAGAAAAGGACATCAATGCTGCCTACTACGTCATCTACAACGGACCTCACCAAGGTATCTACACCGATTGGGGAGAAGTTAGTTCCTACACCAACGGAACAGCGAACGCCTTCAAAAAATTCAACACCCTGGAACAAGCAAGAAAGAGTGCTCAAGCCTTCGACGATAAGAAGAACACGGGCATAATCTTCAAAGAACCTATTGTCCACAAAGACGGAAGAAAAAGAATGGCTAGCAGCATGCAACCAGAAGAAGCCATCCTCTCCAAGGACTTCCAAGGAATTCCTTTCAACGAATTCCGATTCCTCTGGGCCAAAGCCAGATGTGCCAACCAAGAAGACTTCCTCTTCGAGAAATTCTTCACCAGCGACACGGCCACCAGAAGTCTCTACAACTTTGTTGAAGGGGCCGATCCAGAACTAGTCCATGCCGCTTTCAGAGCAGGACTAATTAAAAACATATACCCAAGTGCAAATCTTCAGGAACTGAAGCTCTTTTCACGTGAGTTCATCAAAGCGATCAAAAACTTCAGAACAAAGGTTATGAAAGTTGCTGATCAACGCATGTACATCAATGTGACATGCTCAATTGCCGACTGGATACAGTCATCTACCTTCAGTCCTTATTTCTACATCGAGATTGGACTCGCCAAAGAAAAGGAGTTCAGCCCGTCCAAGACCATGACTGAAAATTGCCCTCCTACTGAAGAACTCACCAACCTTCGAGTCAACGGACTCAAACTTGTGGTCAACAAACTTCGGTCAATCGAAGCCGAGACCAAAATTAAGGTCAATTACTGCAGCCCAAGCTGCATCATGACAAGCAAGACGACTGCAAAAACCAGCCAAGAAGACTGGAACAAAGTTATTCGGTTCGAAGAAATGTTCCGACAAGCCAACATCAACGTGGCCCCCAACACAAGGATCTCTTTCTGCAAAGCAGCCGCCCTCATCTTCGGAAAAGACAAGATGTCTTCCACTGCATCTAGTGGAACGCCCACTTGCCCAATTGAAGAAAAGAAAACAAGACAACTTTCGGCGGAGGCCCCACTCCAAGGCAAAGAAGTCAAAAGCACCTCAAATCAAAGGACACCTAGTGCTCCACTTACGTCTGCCTTTGAAGACTTATTGCCCATCCAGGACAATAATACAGCAAGTGGAACCTCCACTTACCCGTTAATCACGGAACAAATTATTGCCCACTCAGGGCTATATATTGAAGACGAGAGAGCCTGAGAAGATCATCTTCTTTCGACCACTCCTTCGTTTGCTCTCTTCTCTCTCCTTTTTTCCAAGCTTTCGATGTGTAATAGTGAGTAGTGTGCATAGAGTAGTAGTGTGATAGGCAGCCCTTCGGGGTATGCCATAGTATGTTCTCCAGGATGCTCGCCTGAGCATACCTTCTGTATTTTCATTACCCATCAATAAAATTACCCTTCCACATATATCTTTCCAACACTTATCCAAAGCCTACTACTTCAAAACCAGAAGCAATGAAGCACGCAAATATCCCCGCACATATCGATTTCCCAGAAAGATGCTATGCTATGATTCAAAATGGATGCTACTTCCATCTTTCAAACTCAAGGGTGAACACACAGGAAGCTCTAGCGGATGGAGGCGGTAGGCAGAAGGCCGAAGTAAGACCTCTGTGGTTCGCGTTCTGAGTGGAGGTGACCAGTGATCCCGAGATGATGAAAGAAGCGAAGGAATAGCCAACCTGAAAATATGAGCTAGCATCACGGACGGCCCGATATGCCGGATATGCTTCGGATCCCAAGGTAGAAAAGGAAACAGGCAGAAGGTAAATGAAAGATTGATAAAACCAGTAGGGTATAATAAAATTCGGGTATAAAAATACGGTAGATTACCAGTCCTGTTAGAAATACTGTGGTAGAGTCCTATTTACATTACCACTCTATTGTTGAACAATTTATTCTCAGAATATTCACCAAACCATTACCAAGAAATTGGCAAACAATGATGCAAAATGAAACTGGTCATTTTATCAAAGCATGGACAAATGCTGTCCCTAATAGTAAATTACTATTCACAAACAGTGTTTTACTGTTCATCAAAATGGTAAATCCAGAATTTGGTATTTTTAAATATCAAGATAATGAATATAAAATCACCATTTTATATTTATTAAAAGAAATGTCCATAGACATAAAAGAAAAAATTCTCAATATAATTGAAATCAACTTAGAAGAAGAAATGAATAATTTAGATTATTTAGAAGAAGAAAACTTAATGTTTTCACAAAATTACATAGATTGGTTCTATGATTCTGATTGGTATCAATCAGACTAAAAACCCCATTATGGACTCATTATCCATAAAGCTAAAAACAATAAACGAAGGTCTAAGCAACCTAGTTAGGCTAAATCAAAATCTAGATAATCTAGATAACTATCTTAAGACAATTGAACCTGTCATTAAGAATATTAATAGTGTTTTTACAACATTAAAGCAACAATCCTCAGTTGCAAAAGTTCATCCGCAAATTGGTATCAGAGCGGGTCCCACATAAATAGTAATCTACTATTTTACATGAATAATTTAGAAATAAATTATCACGACCCTGAGGACAGCTCAGAATTAACTGAATCAAGTAATTCAGATATGCAAATTTTCAGTGTTGAAAATGAACAAGGATTTAGTTCCGATTTAACTGTACAACAATCACAGTTAAAAGACATTGCTAAGTTACAACTTAGGCTAACAAAAGATAGAGTGTTTAATACACCTAGCTTATTTAAAACTTTGACTAAATCATTGTCAAGAAAAAATGAAATATTTTACTGTATTTCAACTGAAGAAATGTCCGTTGATATTTCTATGACATCAGGAAAAGTCTACTTGCCTTTACTTACAAAATCCGGAATACATTCGAGATTACAAAAAATTCCTGCAGATATCAGGAAAAAGATCAACATGCTACACATTGGTGCAGTAAAAATCCTGGTGAAAGCTCAATTCAAAAATGGAATTGATACACCAATAAAAATGGCGTTAATTGACAATAGAATCATTAACCGCAAAGACTGCATCCTTGGAGCAGCAAAAGGAAACTTAGCCTTTGGCAAGTTTATGTTTACAGTCTACCCAAAATACGCGGTAAGTCTAAACACAAAGAACCTCGATCAAGTTCTCAGCCTTGCACACGAGTTCGGAAGAAGCGACCTCATGCGAACAGGAGATAAAGTCTTTTCTGTTACTTATCTCTTAGGTTATGCATTAACCAATAGTCATCATTCGATAGACTATAAAGATAATCCCAATATTGAAATCGACAATGTCTTTTCCAACATTGGAAGTATCAAGGATAATAAGTTCTGTGACTTATCATCCGAAGACAAATCCTGGGCCATCAATATAGCCCAAGATATGGACTACCTGGGCCAGAAACCTAGAGTAAGCATCTCTAACAATAGGTTAGAAATTGGGCAAAGTAGCAATCACACTACTTCAAATAGTAGCGAGCCTACTTTAAATAAATTAGCCCTTGCCAATATGTCAATACGAATTGACAGAATAGGAAACCAATTGGAAAACCTAATTGGATAAATGAGTTCCAGCAGATCCATTTTCTCTGCAGATGTGCCACACATCTACAAAAAAGGAAAGATCTTACAATTCAAAGATCTCGAACAAAGAAAAACCAGTGAAGTCACTTACGTTTTCAGTACGAACAAACCTTCGTTTCCAAACTTAATAAGTCAAGGAAACAACATTAATCATTTACTCGCAAGAGTTTGGATTAAAATCTCCAAGATTAGTTCTTTTCTAGGATTAGAAAAGGACCAGTGCGAACCGTTTAGTAAAAACCCTAGTGTTTTTAATAAACTTAAAAACCTTATAAAAAGAGGTGGAATCGATACCAATTTCAATATCGATATCCTTGATATTCTTGTAACTCAAAATCAAGAGTTAGAAAAAATTAAAAACAAAATCGACCCAACCGTTCTCACAGAAGAAAGGCTGAAAGATTTAGAAGAAAAACTCGAAGACATTAGAGTCGCAATAAAAGCTGTCATCGGATAGCCATGACCAACTCGTCCGTTAAAGACATTGACCTCTACATCAGGGAAGCCTTCCCTAGATTAGAAAACCTTATTGAAGCCGTCAGTGCAAAGATCATTAAGGAAATTTCTGACGAAATAAAAATGCGCGACAACTCAAATAAATTATTGGAAGAAACCAATAAGCAAATTATCTTAGATAAAGATAAAGGAGTTGCCACAACAAGCAATCTTCACAAGTATCCCTACCCAAATTTCAGAGTAGGAAACGAAAACTTAGGAAGCTCCAAAGATCCCAAAAGTCTAACTTGGCCCTTCGGTTCAACTGAATGACTACCATCACGGATCACCTTGAAAGATATTTCTTTGAAATATCAATCAACGATGATGATTGTACAGAACTTGTACACCTCATGGCTTTAGAAGAAGACGAACTCCTCGTCAAATTCCAAAGCAAAGACCTTTGTGTCAAATACAACTATAACATAAAGGAAAATGTTATGGTCAATCAAACTAAAGACGATTCTAGTTCCGATGAACCAGACATCGAAATGGGAAACTTAGGAACCCTAAAGGACGATGCTGAATCCAGCGCAACTGGCGCAAAAAGATATAAGCCTCGACAGAGACCCTTTGCCACAAACTCAGGAAACACAGCCCCTGCAAGAAACATCCCGGCTGGAACAATCAATATTGATTGCATCAATAATATGAATGAAAGGAAAGAAATGATTGATAGATGGGCTACGGGAATTAGCTTAACCATCCAGTCAAACATTGACGACTACCAAACCGGCAGCACGGTTTTACTCCTTATGGTCCATAAGACAGAAGGAATCATCCGAGAGTTTATCAAGAAAACAATCTGGGATGAAACCTGGACAGGAGAAATGATGCTAGAAAAGATTCTAGATGCCCTCTACACAATCTTTCTTGGACTCAACATGTTTGAGGATAAGGATGGAGAAATCCTCAAGGAAGAAGAACAAGCCAGACAAAGGCTTACAAAGATGCAAATATGCAACATTTGCTCCTTCAAAGAATTCACCTGTGAATATGAGAAAAATCTCTACAAACTACCTCAGGCAGAGTATCCTGCCTTTGTTGAACAATTCCTCACAAAACTTCCTATCATTGGAGAAAGAAGTCTTGAAGAATTCAGAAAAAGGAAGACAGCTACCACTATCTATTCCTTAGGACTCGCAGTCCGCATCGTCGAAGAACAGATAAAGAACGTCTGTGACCTCTCCGTCAAACAAAAGCAACTTAAGAAGTTCAACAAAACGTGTTGCTCCAAGCTTACTGATGAAGTCAACACCTTCGGATGTACACCCACATCCAAAAAGTATTTCAAGAAGAAATACAAATCCAAATACAAGAAGATTTGGAAAAAGAAAAGAAAGCCTTTTAAACCAGGTAAGTATTTTAGAAAGCCCACTAAGGAAAAATCTGAAAGGAAAAGATTTTGTCCTAAAGGTAAGCCCAACTGCCGATGTTGGATCTGCAGTGAAGAAGGACACTACGCAAATGAGTGCCCTAACAAGCAAAAGTTTCCAAATAAACTTAAGCTTATCATCGAGGCAGGTTTCAATGGATATGAACCTGTTGAAGAATACTATCCGGAGGAGGATACGGTTTTCACCTTCAAAGAAGAACTTCAATCTTCAGAAAACGAATCCACAGATTCCGAATGAAGGAAGCTACTCTCAAGGATTGGAGTCAGCTTACTTTCCATACTGAAGAAATCATGAAAATCAAAGAAGATTTTCAAACCAATATTAAAGGGATTGAACCCGAAGAAGATTTGACATCTGTCAACAAGACAAATGCAAACTCAATTTATATCAAAGGACAACTCAAGTTCGAAGGATATAAAATGTTTCATATACATTGCTATGTCGACACAGGCGCCAGCCTATGCATCGCAAGCAAGTATATCATACCAGAAGAACTCTGGGAAAACTCCGCAAAACCCCTCTCGGTGAGGGTCGCTAACGGAGAATACATCAAAATTAATAAGGTTTGTAAAAACTTACAAATCAGGATTGCCGGCGAGATATTCCATATCCCCACAATCTATCAACAAGAATCAGGAATGGATCTTATACTTGGTAACAACTTTATTCAATTGTATGGTCCTTTCACACAATGGATAGATAACGTTGCCTTCACATTAAAAAATGTCGATACCAACGAAAAAGATTTAGTCTATGTGACTAAAATCAGGAAAGCAATGGCTTTCGGCAAAAAAGGTTTTTTAGAATCCTTGAAAAAGAATTCAAAAACTATTGCCCCAACTCCTATCAATGTTAGTAAAAATACTATCATTGAACTGCCCACTTTTAAAGAGGGGGGAGTTACAGAAGAAACATTCAATTTGAATCTACACAAATTGAAATCAATTGAAGACTTACTTGAAAAGGTCTGCTCAGAAAATCCTATAGACCCTGAGAAGTCTAAAAAATGGATGACTGCAAGCATCAAGCTTACAGAACCAAATACTATCATTAGAGTCAAACCGATGAAGTACAGTCCGCAGGACAGAATTGAATTCTCTAAACAAATCAGAGAACTCCTTGATCTTAGGTTAATCAAACCGAGCAAATCACCTCACATGTCCCCTGCATTTCTCGTAGAGAATGAAGCAGAAAAACGAAGAGGAAAAAAGCGCATGGTTGTCAACTACAAAGCAATCAACGCAGCAACAATTGGCGATAGTCACAATCTGCCATGCATACAAGAATTGTTAACCCTAATACGGGGAAAAACAATCTTTAGTAGTTTCGACTGCAAAAGTGGTTTCTGGCAAGTTCTCCTTGACGAAGAATCTCAGCTACTTACGGCATTCACTTGCCCTGACGGTCACTACCAATGGAACGTAGTTCCTTTCGGTCTTAAGCAAGCGCCTTCAATCTTTCAAAGGCACATGCAGAATGCCCTTAGGGGTTTAGAAAAAATATGTTGTGTCTACGTTGACGACATATTAATATTCAGTAGCACTGAAGAAGAACATTACAAACATGTTCCAATGGTCCTCAAAACCATTCAAATATATGGAATCATCCTTTCAAAGAAGAAAGCAAATCTCTTCAAAGAAAAGATCAACTTCCTCGGTCTAGAAATTGATAGAGGTACTCATACTCCGCAAAATCACATTCTAGATAATCTTCAGAGATTCCCTAATCAAATTGAAGACAAGAAACAGTTACAACGTTTTTTAGGCGTTCTAACATATGCAGAAGCTTATATTCATAAGCTAGCGGAAATAAGAAAACCCTTACAGGTCAAACTTAAAAAGGATGCAGTCTGGACATGGACAGACGAGGACACTAGGTATGTCAAAAAGGTAAAAGACAAATTAGGGACTTTTCCTAAGCTATATTTACCTAATAATACAGATGATCTAGTTATAGAAACTGATGCATCTAACCAATTCTGGGGTGGCATTTTGAAAGCCAAAACCCTTGATGGTGAAAAGATCTGCAGATACTCCTCCGGATCTTTCAAACAAGCTGAACTCAATTACCACAGTAATGAGAAGGAGTATCTCGCGGTCAAACGAGTCATTGAAAAGTTCTCTGTATATTTAACTCCCGTTAAATTTCTTATTAGAACTGACAACAAAAACTTTACCTATTTTCTTAGAACAAAGATTGCAGGTGACAGTAAACAAGGTCGTCTAATCAGATGGCAAATGTGGTTTGCACATTATCAATTTGAGGTTGAGCACCTCTCTGGAGAGAAGAACTCACTCGCCGACTTCATGACGCGTGAATACCATACAGGTAATACTTGCTTTTCCCTTTTCTTTAAGGACAACTTGCAGGAAAAAACCATCGAAGGAAACCAGGAGCGCCCATTGTTTCACTCCTCCCACCTTCCTATAAGTTGACAACACCCTCCGTCAGCTTTTCCACACAAACAATCACTAAACCTGTTCTTCCCAAGAAATTAAAACATTTTTCATGGAGAATTTTCTAGAGCTTGAGCTCGAAGAAAAACTGCTCACACTTGAGCATGAGGCCCTTGTTCACAAGCTTAGTACCCTTAGGTCAAAGCTATTTCTGTTGAAACAGTTTCAACAGGCCAAAACGGTTACTACTGAACCGGGGAATTACTCTAATTCTAAATCAGCAGCTACTCCGGAGCAAACGGCTACCGGTAAAGAGTTAACAAATCCGTTAACGCCTGTTGCTTTGGCAAAAAGCAATGAAGCGGTTCTTGCTTCACCAGTCTCAAGCAGGATTGCAGATCTCTCTGCTCTTGCGTTCATAAACAAGAAATTTACCCCACTGGTAATTTCAAAACCTTCCCCACTGGAAGCCCATAAAGATTCCCCACTGGAATCTGACAGAGCAAGATTCGCTCCCAGCTACAAGACGGCCGTAGAAAAGGACATCAATGCTGCCTACTACGTCATCTACAACGGACCTCACCAAGGTATCTACACCGATTGGGGAGAAGTTAGTTCCTACACCAACGGAACAGCGAACGCCTTCAAAAAATTCAACACCCTGGAACAAGCAAGAAAGAGTGCTCAAGCCTTCGACGATAAGAAGAACACGGGCATAATCTTCAAAGAACCTATTGTCCACAAAGACGGAAGAAAAAGAATGGCTAGCAGCATGCAACCAGAAGAAGCCATCCTCTCCAAGGACTTCCAAGGAATTCCTTTCAACGAATTCCGATTCCTCTGGGCCAAAGCCAGATGTGCCAACCAAGAAGACTTCCTCTTCGAGAAATTCTTCACCAGCGACACGGCCACCAGAAGTCTCTACAACTTTGTTGAAGGGGCCGATCCAGAACTAGTCCATGCCGCTTTCAGAGCAGGACTAATTAAAAACATATACCCAAGTGCAAATCTTCAGGAACTGAAGCTCTTTTCACGTGAGTTCATCAAAGCGATCAAAAACTTCAGAACAAAGGTTATGAAAGTTGCTGATCAACGCATGTACATCAATGTGACATGCTCAATTGCCGACTGGATACAGTCATCTACCTTCAGTCCTTATTTCTACATCGAGATTGGACTCGCCAAAGAAAAGGAGTTCAGCCCGTCCAAGACCATGACTGAAAATTGCCCTCCTACTGAAGAACTCACCAACCTTCGAGTCAACGGACTCAAACTTGTGGTCAACAAACTTCGGTCAATCGAAGCCGAGACCAAAATTAAGGTCAATTACTGCAGCCCAAGCTGCATCATGACAAGCAAGACGACTGCAAAAACCAGCCAAGAAGACTGGAACAAAGTTATTCGGTTCGAAGAAATGTTCCGACAAGCCAACATCAACGTGGCCCCCAACACAAGGATCTCTTTCTGCAAAGCAGCCGCCCTCATCTTCGGAAAAGACAAGATGTCTTCCACTGCATCTAGTGGAACGCCCACTTGCCCAATTGAAGAAAAGAAAACAAGACAACTTTCGGCGGAGGCCCCACTCCAAGGCAAAGAAGTCAAAAGCACCTCAAATCAAAGGACACCTAGTGCTCCACTTACGTCTGCCTTTGAAGACTTATTGCCCATCCAGGACAATAATACAGCAAGTGGAACCTCCACTTACCCGTTAATCACGGAACAAATTATTGCCCACTCAGGGCTATATATTGAAGACGAGAGAGCCTGAGAACATCATCTTCTTTCGACCACTCCTTCGTTTGCTCTCTTCTCTCTCCTTTTTTCCAAGCTTTCGATGTGTAATAGTGAGTAGTGTGCATAGAGTAGTAGTGTGATAGGCAGCCCTTCGGGGTATGCCATAGTATGTTCTCCAGGATGCTCGCCTGAGCATACCTTCTGTATTTTCATTACCCATCAATAAAATTACCCTTCCACATATATCTTTCCAACACTTATCCAAAGCCTACTACTTCAAAACCAGAAGCAATGAAGCACGCAAATATCCCCGCACATATCGATTTCCCAGAAAGATGCTATGCTATGATTCAAAATGGATGCTACTTCCATCTTTCAAACTCAAGGGTGAACACACAGGAAGCTCTAGCGGATGGAGGCGGTAGGCAGAAGGCCGAAGTAAGACCTCTGTGGTTCGCGTTCTGAGTGGAGGTGACCAGTGATCCCGAGATGATGAAAGAAGCGAAGGAATAGCCAACCTGAAAATATGAGCTAGCATCACGGACGGCCCGATATGCCGGATATGCTTCGGATCCCAAGGTAGAAAAGGAAACAGGCAGAAGGTAAATGAAAGATTGATAAAACCAGTAGGGTATAATAAAATTCGGGTATAAAAATACGGTAGATTACCAGTCCTGTTAGAAATACTGTGGTAGAGTCCTATTTACATTACCACTCTATTGTTGAACAATTTATTCTCAGAATATTCACCAAACCATTACCAAGAAATTGGCAAACAATGATGCAAAATGAAACTGGTCATTTTATCAAAGCATGGACAAATGCTGTCCCTAATAGTAAATTACTATTCACAAACAGTGTTTTACTGTTCATCAAAATGGTAAATCCAGAATTTGGTATTTTTAAATATCAAGATAATGAATATAAAATCACCATTTTATATTTATTAAAAGAAATGTCCATAGACATAAAAGAAAAAATTCTCAATATAATTGAAATCAACTTAGAAGAAGAAATGAATAATTTAGATTATTTAGAAGAAGAAAACTTAATGTTTTCACAAAATTACATAGATTGGTTCTATGATTCTGATTGGTATCAATCAGACTAAAAACCCCATTATGGACTCATTATCCATAAAGCTAAAAACAATAAACGAAGGTCTAAGCAACCTAGTTAGGCTAAATCAAAATCTAGATAATCTAGATAACTATCTTAAGACAATTGAACCTGTCATTAAGAATATTAATAGTGTTTTTACAACATTAAAGCAACAATCCTCAGTTGCAAAAGTTCATCCGCAAATTGGTATCAGAGCGGGTCCCACATAAATAGTAATCTACTATTTTACATGAATAATTTAGAAATAAATTATCACGACCCTGAGGACAGCTCAGAATTAACTGAATCAAGTAATTCAGATATGCAAATTTTCAGTGTTGAAAATGAACAAGGATTTAGTTCCGATTTAACTGTACAACAATCATAGTTAAAAGACATTGCTAAGTTACAACTTAGGCTAACAAAAGATAGAGTGTTTAATACACCTAGCTTATTTAAAACTTTGACTAAATCATTGTCAAGAAAAAATGAAATATTTTACTGTATTTCAACTGAAGAAATGTCCGTTGATATTTCTATGACATCAGGAAAAGTCTACTTGCCTTTACTTACAAAATCCGGAATACATTCGAGATTACAAAAAATTCCTGCAGATATCAGGAAAAAGATCAACATGCTACACATTGGTGCAGTAAAAATCCTGGTGAAAGCTCAATTCAAAAATGGAATTGAAACACCAATAAAAATGGCGTTAATTGACAATAGAATCATTAACCGCAAAGACTGCATCCTTGGAGCAGCAAAAGGAAACTTAGCCTTTGGCAAGTTTATGTTTACAGTCTACCCAAAATACGCGGTAAGTCTAAACACAAAGAACCTCGATCAAGTTCTCAGCCTTGCACACGAGTTCGGAAGAAGCGACCTCATGCGAACAGGAGATAAAGTCTTTTCTGTTACTTATCTCTTAGGTTATGCATTAACCAATAGTCATCATTCGATAGACTATAAAGATAATCCCAATATTGAAATCGACAATGTCTTTTCCAACATTGGAAGTATCGAGGATAATAAGTTCTGTGACTTATCATCCGAAGACAAATCCTGGGCCATCAATATAGCCCAAGATATGGACTACCTGGGCCAGAAACCTAGAGTAAGCATCTCTAACAATAGGTTAGAAATTGGGCAAAGTAGCAATCACACTACTTCAAATAGTAGCGAGCCTACTTTAAATAAATTAGCCCTTGCCAATATGTCAATACGAATTGACAGAATAGGAAACCAATTGGAAAACCTAATTGGATAAATGAGTCCCAGCAGATCCATTTTCTCTGCAGATGTGCCACACATCTACAAAAAAGGAAAGATCTTACAATTCAAAGATCTCGAACAAAGAAAAACCAGTGAAGTCACTTACGTTTTCAGTACGAACAAACCTTCGTTTCCAAACTTAATAAGTCAAGGAAACAACATTAATCATTTACTCGCAAGAGTTTGGATTAAAATCTCCAAGATTAGTTCTTTTCTAGGATTAGAAAAGGACCAGTGCGAACCGTTTAGTAAAAACCCTAGTGTTTTTAATAAACTTAAAAACCTTATAAAAAGAGGTGGAATCGATACCAATTTCAATATCGATATCCTTGATATTCTTGTAACTCAAAATCAAGAGTTAGAAAAAATTAAAAACAAAATCGACCCAACCGTTCTCACAGAAGAAAGGCTGAAAGATTTAGAAGAAAACTTAGGAAGCTCCAAAGATCCCAAAAGTCTAACTTGGCCCTTCGGTTCAACTGAATGACTACCATCACGGATCACCTTGAAAGATATTTCTTTGAAATATCAATCAACGATGATGATTGTACAGAACTTGTACACCTCATGGCTTTAGAAGAAGACGAACTCCTCGTCAAATTCCAAAGCAAAGACCTTTGTGTCAAATACAACTATAACATAAAGGAAAATGTTATGGTCAATCAAACTAAAGACGATTCTAGTTCCGATGAACCAGACATCGAAATGGGAAACTTAGGAACCCTAAAGGACGATGCTGAATCCAGCGCAACTGGCGCAAAAAGATATAAGCCTCGACAGAGACCCTTTGCCACAAACTCAGGAAACACAGCCCCTGCAAGAAACATCCCGGCTGGAACAATCAATATTGATTGCATCAATAATATGAATGAAAGGAAAGAAATGATTGATAGATGGGCTACGGGAATTAGCTTAACCATCCAGTCAAACATTGACGACTACCAAACCGGCAGCACGGTTTTACTCCTTATGGTCCATAAGACAGAAGGAATCATCCGAGAGTTTATCAAGAAAACAATCTGGGATGAAACCTGGACAGGAGAAATGATGCTAGAAAAGATTCTAGATGCCCTCTACACAATCTTTCTTGGACTCAACATGTTTGAGGATAAGGATGGAGAAATCCTCAAGGAAGAAGAACAAGCCAGACAAAGGCTTACAAAGATGCAAATATGCAACATTTGCTCCTTCAAAGAATTCACCTGTGAATATGAGAAAAATCTCTACAAACTACCTCAGGCAGAGTATCCTGCCTTTGTTGAACAATTCCTCACAAAACTTCCTATCATTGGAGAAAGAAGTCTTGAAGAATTCAGAAAAAGGAAGACAGCTACCACTATCTATTCCTTAGGACTCGCAGTCCGCATCGTCGAAGAACAGATAAAGAACGTCTGTGACCTCTCCGTCAAACAAAAGCAACTTAAGAAGTTCAACAAAACGTGTTGCTCCAAGCTTACTGATGAAGTCAACACCTTCGGATGTACACCCACATCCAAAAAGTATTTCAAGAAGAAATACAAATCCAAATACAAGAAGATTTGGAAAAAGAAAAGAAAGCCTTTTAAACCAGGTAAGTATTTTAGAAAGCCCACTAAGGAAAAATCTGAAAGGAAAAGATTTTGTCCTAAAGGTAAGCCCAACTGCCGATGTTGGATCTGCAGTGAAGAAGGACACTACGCAAATGAGTGCCCTAACAAGCAAAAGTTTCCAAATAAACTTAAGCTTATCATCGAGGCAGGTTTCAATGGATATGAACCTGTTGAAGAATACTATCCGGAGGAGGATACGGTTTTCACCTTCAAAGAAGAACTTCAATCTTCAGAAAACGAATCCACAGATTCCGAATGAAGGAAGCTACTCTCAAGGATTGGAGTCAGCTTACTTTCCATACTGAAGAAATCATGAAAATCAAAGAAGATTTTCAAACCAATATTAAAGGGATTGAACCCGAAGAAGATTTGACATCTGTCAACAAGACAAATGCAAACTCAATTTATATCAAAGGACAACTCAAGTTCGAAGGATATAAAATGTTTCATATACATTGCTATGTCGACACAGGCGCCAGCCTATGCATCGCAAGCAAGTATATCATACCAGAAGAACTCTGGGAAAACTCCGCAAAACCCCTCTCGGTGAGGGTCGCTAACGGAGAATACATCAAAATTAATAAGGTTTGTAAAAACTTACAAATCAGGATTGCCGGCGAGATATTCCATATCCCCACAATCTATCAACAAGAATCAGGAATGGATCTTATACTTGGTAACAACTTTATTCAATTGTATGGTCCTTTCACACAATGGATAGATAACGTTGCCTTCACATTAAAAAATGTCGATACCAACGAAAAAGATTTAGTCTATGTGACTAAAATCAGGAAAGCAATGGCTTTCGGCAAAAAAGGTTTTTTTAGAATCCTTGAAAAAGAATTCAAAAACTATTGCCCCAACTCCTATCAATGTTAGTAAAAATACTATCATTGAACTGCCCACTTTTAAAGAGGGGGGAGTTACAGAAGAAACATTCAATTTGAATCTACACAAATTGAAATCAATTGAAGACTTACTTGAAAAGGTCTGCTCAGAAAATCCTATAGACCCTGAGAAGTCTAAAAAATGGATGACTGCAAGCATCAAGCTTACAGAACCAAATACTATCATTAGAGTCAAACCGATGAAGTACAGTCCGCAGGACAGAATTGAATTCTCTAAACAAATCAGAGAACTCCTTGATCTTAGGTTAATCAAACCGAGCAAATCACCTCACATGTCCCCTGCATTTCTCGTAGAGAATGAAGCAGAAAAACGAAGAGGAAAAAAGCGCATGGTTGTCAACTACAAAGCAATCAACGCAGCAACAATTGGCGATAGTCACAATCTGCCATGCATACAAGAATTGTTAACCCTAATACGGGGAAAAACAATCTTTAGTAGTTTCGACTGCAAAAGTGGTTTCTGGCAAGTTCTCCTTGACGAAGAATCTCAGCTACTTACGGCATTCACTTGCCCTGACGGTCACTACCAATGGAACGTAGTTCCTTTCGGTCTTAAGCAAGCGCCTTCAATCTTTCAAAGGCACATGCAGAATGCCCTTAGGGGTTTAGAAAAAATATGTTGTGTCTACGTTGACGACATATTAATATTCAGTAGCACTGAAGAAGAACATTACAAACATGTTCCAATGGTCCTCAAAACCATTCAAATATATGGAATCATCCTTTCAAAGAAGAAAGCAAATCTCTTCAAAGAAAAGATCAACTTCCTCGGTCTAGAAATTGATAGAGGTACTCATACTCCGCAAAATCACATTCTAGATAATCTTCAGAGATTCCCTAATCAAATTGAAGACAAGAAACAGTTACAACGTTTTTTAGGCGTTCTAACATATGCAGAAGCTTATATTCATAAGCTAGCGGAAATAAGAAAACCCTTACAGGTCAAACTTAAAAAGGATGCAGTCTGGACATGGACAGACGAGGACACTAGGTATGTCAAAAAGGTAAAAGACAAATTAGGGACTTTTCCTAAGCTATATTTACCTAATAATACAGATGATCTAGTTATAGAAACTGATGCATCTAACCAATTCTGGGGTGGCATTTTGAAAGCCAAAACCCTTGATGGTGAAAAGATCTGCAGATACTCCTCCGGATCTTTCAAACAAGCTGAACTCAATTACCACAGTAATGAGAAGGAGTATCTCGCGGTCAAACGAGTCATTGAAAAGTTCTCTGTATATTTAACTCCCGTTAAATTTCTTATTAGAACTGACAACAAAAACTTTACCTATTTTCTTAGAACAAAGATTGCAGGTGACAGTAAACAAGGTCGTCTAATCAGATGGCAAATGTGGTTTGCACATTATCAATTTGAGGTTGAGCACCTCTCTGGAGAGAAGAACTCACTCGCCGACTTCATGACGCGTGAATACCATACAGGTAATACTTGCTTTTCCCTTTTCTTTAAGGACAACTTGCAGGAAAAAACCATCGAAGGAAACCAGGAGCGCCCATTGTTTCACTCCTCCCACCTTCCTATAAGTTGACAACACCCTCCGTCAGCTTTTCCACACAAACAATCACTAAACCTGTTCTTCCCAAGAAATTAAAACATTTTTCATGGAGAATTTTCTAGAGCTTGAGCTCGAAGAAAAACTGCTCACACTTGAGCATGAGGCCCTTGTTCACAAGCTTAGTACCCTTAGGTCAAAGCTATTTCTGTTGAAACAGTTTCAACAGGCCAAAACGGTTACTACTGAACCGGGGAATTACTCTAATTCTAAATCAGCAGCTACTCCGGAGCAAACGGCTACCGGTAAAGAGTTAACAAATCCGTTAACGCCTGTTGCTTTGGCAAAAAGCAATGAAGCGGTTCTTGCTTCACCAGTCTCAAGCAGGATTGCAGATCTCTCTGCTCTTGCGTTCATAAACAAGAAATTTACCCCACTGGTAATTTCAAAACCTTCCCCACTGGAAGCCCATAAAGATTCCCCACTGGAATCTGACAGAGCAAGATTCGCTCCCAGCTACAAGACGGCCGTAGAAAAGGACATCAATGCTGCCTACTACGTCATCTACAACGGACCTCACCAAGGTATCTACACCGATTGGGGAGAAGTTAGTTCCTACACCAACGGAACAGCGAACGCCTTCAAAAAATTCAACACCCTGGAACAAGCAAGAAAGAGTGCTCAAGCCTTCGACGATAAGAAGAACACGGGCATAATCTTCAAAGAACCTATTGTCCACAAAGACGGAAGAAAAAGAATGGCTAGCAGCATGCAACCAGAAGAAGCCATCCTCTCCAAGGACTTCCAAGGAATTCCTTTCAACGAATTCCGATTCCTCTGGGCCAAAGCCAGATGTGCCAACCAAGAAGACTTCCTCTTCGAGAAATTCTTCACCAGCGACACGGCCACCAGAAGTCTCTACAACTTTGTTGAAGGGGCCGATCCAGAACTAGTCCATGCCGCTTTCAGAGCAGGACTAATTAAAAACATATACCCAAGTGCAAATCTTCAGGAACTGAAGCTCTTTTCACGTGAGTTCATCAAAGCGATCAAAAACTTCAGAACAAAGGTTATGAAAGTTGCTGATCAACGCATGTACATCAATGTGACATGCTCAATTGCCGACTGGATACAGTCATCTACCTTCAGTCCTTATTTCTACATCGAGATTGGACTCGCCAAAGAAAAGGAGTTCAGCCCGTCCAAGACCATGACTGAAAATTGCCCTCCTACTGAAGAACTCACCAACCTTCGAGTCAACGGACTCAAACTTGTGGTCAACAAACTTCGGTCAATCGAAGCCGAGACCAAAATTAAGGTCAATTACTGCAGCCCAAGCTGCATCATGACAAGCAAGACGACTGCAAAAACCAGCCAAGAAGACTGGAACAAAGTTATTCGGTTCGAAGAAATGTTCCGACAAGCCAACATCAACGTGGCCCCCAACACAAGGATCTCTTTCTGCAAAGCAGCCGCCCTCATCTTCGGAAAAGACAAGATGTCTTCCACTGCATCTAGTGGAACGCCCACTTGCCCAATTGAAGAAAAGAAAACAAGACAACTTTCGGCGGAGGCCCCACTCCAAGGCAAAGAAGTCAAAAGCACCTCAAATCAAAGGACACCTAGTGCTCCACTTACGTCTGCCTTTGAAGACTTATTGCCCATCCAGGACAATAATACAGCAAGTGGAACCTCCACTTACCCGTTAATCACGGAACAAATTATTGCCCACTCAGGGCTATATATTGAAGACGAGAGAGCCTGAGAAGATCATCTTCTTTCGACCACTCCTTCGTTTGCTCTCTTCTCTCTCCTTTTTTTCCAAGCTTTCGATGTGTAATAGTGAGTAGTGTGCATAGAGTAGTAGTGTGATAGGCAGCCCTTCGGGGTATGCCATAGTATGTTCTCCAGGATGCTCGCCTGAGCATACCTTCTGTATTTTCATTACCCATCAATAAAATTACCCTTCCACATATATCTTTCCAACACTTATCCAAAGCCTACTACTTCAAAACCAGAAGCAATGAAGCACGCAAATATCCCCGCACATATCGATTTCCCAGAAAGATGCTATGCTATGATTCAAAATGGATGCTACTTCCATCTTTCAAACTCAAGGGTGAACACACAGGAAGCTCTAGCGGATGGAGGCGGTAGGCAGAAGGCCGAAGTAAGACCTCTGTGGTTCGCGTTCTGAGTGGAGGTGACCAGTGATCCCGAGATGATGAAAGAAGCGAAGGAATAGCCAACCTGAAAATATGAGCTAGCATCACGGACGGCCCGATATGCCGGATATGCTTCGGATCCCAAGGTAGAAAAGGAAACAGGCAGAAGGTAAATGAAAGATTGATAAAACCAGTAGGGTATAATAAAATTCGGGTATAAAAATACGGTAGATTACCAGTCCTGTTAGAAATACTGTGGTAGAGTCCTATTTACTCTAGGTTTCTGGCCCAGGTAGTCCATATCTTGGGCTATATTGATGGCCCAGGATTTGTCTTCGGATGATAAGTCACAGAACTTATTATCCTCGATACTTCCAATGTTGGAAAAGACATTGTCGATTTCAATATTGGGATTATCTTTATAGTCTATCGAATGATGACTATTGGTTAATGCATAACCTAAGAGATAAGTAACAGAAAAGACTTTATCTCCTGTTCGCATGAGGTCGCTTCTTCCGAACTCGTGTGCAAGGCTGAGAACTTGATCGAGGTTCTTTGTGTTTAGACTTACCGCGTATTTTGGGTAGACTGTAAACATAAACTTGCCAAAGGCTAAGTTTCCTTTTGCTGCTCCAAGGATGCAGTCTTTGCGGTTAATGATTCTATTGTCAATTAACGCCATTTTTATTGGTGTATCAATTCCATTTTTGAATTGAGCTTTCACCAGGATTTTTACTGCACCAATGTGTAGCATGTTGATCTTTTTCCTGATATCTGCAGGAATTTTTTGTAATCTCGAATGTATTCCGGATTTTGTAAGTAAAGGCAAGTAGACTTTTCCTGATGTCATAGAAATATCAACGGACATTTCTTCAGTTGAAATACAGTAAAATATTTCATTTTTTCTTGACAATGATTTAGTCAAAGTTTTAAATAAGCTAGGTGTATTAAACACTCTATCTTTTGTTAGCCTAAGTTGTAACTTAGCAATGTCTTTTAACTGTGATTGTTGTACAGTTAAATCGGAACTAAATCCTTGTTCATTTTCAACACTGAAAATTTGCATATCTGAATTACTTGATTCAGTTAATTCTGAGCTGTCCTCAGGGTCGTGATAATTTATTTCTAAATTATTCATGTAAAATAGTAGATTACTATTTATGTGGGACCCGCTCTGATACCAATTTGCGGATGAACTTTTGCAACTGAGGATTGTTGCTTTAATGTTGTAAAAACACTATTAATATTCTTAATGACAGGTTCAATTGTCTTAAGATAGTTATCTAGATTATCTAGATTTTGATTTAGCCTAACTAGGTTGCTTAGACCTTCGTTTATTGTTTTTAGCTTTATGGATAATGAGTCCATAATGGGGTTTTTAGTCTGATTGATACCAATCAGAATCATAGAACCAATCTATGTAATTTTGTGAAAACATTAAGTTTTCTTCTTCTAAATAATCTAAATTATTCATTTCTTCTTCTAAGTTGATTTCAATTATATTGAGAATTTTTTCTTTTATGTCTATGGACATTTCTTTTAATAAATATAAAATGGTGATTTTATATTCATTATCTTGATATTTAAAAATACCAAATTCTGGATTTACCATTTTGATGAACAGTAAAACACTGTTTGTGAATAGTAATTTACTATTAGGGACAGCATTTGTCCATGCTTTGATAAAATGACCAGTTTCATTTTGCATCATTGTTTGCCAATTTCTTGGTAATGGTTTGGTGAATATTCTGAGAATAAATTGTTCAACAATAGAGTGGTAATGTAAATAGGACTCTACCACAGTATTTCTAACAGGACTGGTAATCTACCGTATTTTTATACCCGAATTTTATTATACCCTACTGGTTTTATCAATCTTTCATTTACCTTCTGCCTGTTTCCTTTTCTACCTTGGGATCCGAAGCATATCCGGCATATCGGGCCGTCCGTGATGCTAGCTCATATTTTCAGGTTGGCTATTCCTTCGCTTCTTTCATCATCTCGGGATCACTGGTCACCTCCACTCAGAACGCGAACCACAGAGGTCTTACTTCGGCCTTCTGCCTACCGCCTCCATCCGCTAGAGCTTCCTGTGTGTTCACCCTTGAGTTTGAAAGATGGAAGTAGCATCCATTTTGAATCATAGCATAGCATCTTTCTGGGAAATCGATATGTGCGGGGATATTTGCGTGCTTCATTGCTTCTGGTTTTGAAGTAGTAGGCTTTGGATAAGTGTTGGAAAGATATATGTGGAAGGGTAATTTTATTGATGGGTAATGAAAATACAGAAGGTATGCTCAGGCGAGCATCCTGGAGAACATACTATGGCATACCCCGAAGGGCTGCCTATCACACTACTACTCTATGCACACTACTCACTATTACACATCGAAAGCTTGGAAAAAAGGAGAGAGAAGAGAGCAAACGAAGGAGTGGTCGAAAGAAGATGATCTTCTCAGGCTCTCTCGTCTTCAATATATAGCCCTGAGTGGGCAATAATTTGTTCCGTGATTAACGGGTAAGTGGAGGTTCCACTTGCTGTATTATTGTCCTGGATGGGCAATAAGTCTTCAAAGGCAGACGTAAGTGGAGCACTAGGTGTCCTTTGATTTGAGGTGCTTTTGACTTCTTTGCCTTGGAGTGGGGCCTCCGCCGAAAGTTGTCTTGTTTTCTTTTCTTCAATTGGGCAAGTGGGCGTTCCACTAGATGCAGTGGAAGACATCTTGTCTTTTCCGAAGATGAGGGCGGCTGCTTTGCAGAAAGAGATCCTTGTGTTGGGGGCCACGTTGATGTTGGCTTGTCGGAACATTTCTTCGAACCGAATAACTTTGTTCCAGTCTTCTTGGCTGGTTTTTGCAGTCGTCTTGCTTGTCATGATGCAGCTTGGGCTGCAGTAATTGACCTTAATTTTGGTCTCGGCTTCGATTGACCGAAGTTTGTTGACCACAAGTTTGAGTCCGTTGACTCGAAGGTTGGTGAGTTCTTCAGTAGGAGGGCAATTTTCAGTCATGGTCTTGGACGGGCTGAACTCCTTTTCTTTGGCGAGTCCAATCTCGATGTAGAAATAAGGACTGAAGGTAGATGACTGTATCCAGTCGGCAATTGAGCATGTCACATTGATGTACATGCGTTGATCAGCAACTTTCATAACCTTTGTTCTGAAGTTTTTGATCGCTTTGATGAACTCACGTGAAAAGAGCTTCAGTTCCTGAAGATTTGCACTTGGGTATATGTTTTTAATTAGTCCTGCTCTGAAAGCGGCATGGACTAGTTCTGGATCGGCCCCTTCAACAAAGTTGTAGAGACTTCTGGTGGCCGTGTCGCTGGTGAAGAATTTCTCGAAGAGGAAGTCTTCTTGGTTGGCACATCTGGCTTTGGCCCAGAGGAATCGGAATTCGTTGAAAGGAATTCCTTGGAAGTCCTTGGAGAGGATGGCTTCTTCTGGTTGCATGCTGCTAGCCATTCTTTTTCTTCCGTCTTTGTGGACAATAGGTTCTTTGAAGATTATGCCCGTGTTCTTCTTATCGTCGAAGGCTTGAGCACTCTTTCTTGCTTGTTCCAGGGTGTTGAATTTTTTGAAGGCGTTCGCTGTTCCGTTGGTGTAGGAACTAACTTCTCCCCAATCGGTGTAGATACCTTGGTGAGGTCCGTTGTAGATGACGTAGTAGGCAGCATTGATGTCCTTTTCTACGGCCGTCTTGTAGCTGGGAGCGAATCTTGCTCTGTCAGATTCCAGTGGGGAATCTTTATGGGCTTCCAGTGGGGAAGGTTTTGAAATTACCAGTGGGGTAAATTTCTTGTTTATGAACGCAAGAGCAGAGAGATCTGCAATCCTGCTTGAGACTGGTGAAGCAAGAACCGCTTCATTGCTTTTTGCCAAAGCAACAGGCGTTAACGGATTTGTTAACTCTTTACCGGTAGCCGTTTGCTCCGGAGTAGCTGCTGATTTAGAATTAGAGTAATTCCCCGGTTCAGTAGTAACCGTTTTGGCCTGTTGAAACTGTTTCAACAGAAATAGCTTTGACCTAAGGGTACTAAGCTTGTGAACAAGGGCCTCATGCTCAAGTGTGAGCAGTTTTTCTTCGAGCTCAAGCTCTAGAAAATTCTCCATGAAAAATGTTTTAATTTCTTGGGAAGAACAGGTTTAGTGATTGTTTGTGTGGAAAAGCTGACGGAGGGTGTTGTCAACTTATAGGAAGGTGGGAGGAGTGAAACAATGGGCGCTCCTGGTTTCCTTCGATGGTTTTTTCCTGCAAGTTGTCCTTAAAGGAAAAGGGAAAAGCAAGTATTACCTGTATGGTATTCACGCGTCATGAAGTCGGCGAGTGAGTTCTTCTCTCCAGAGAGGTGCTCAACCTCAAATTGATAATGTGCAAACCACATTTGCCATCTGATTAGACGACCTTGTTTACTGTCACCTGCAATCTTTGTTCTTTTTGACATACCTAGTGTCCTCGTCTGTCCATGTCCAGACTGCATCCTTTTTAAGTTTGACCTGTAAGGGTTTTCTTATTTCCGCTAGCTTATGAATATAAGCTTCTGCATATGTTAGAACGCCTAAAAAACGTTGTAACTGTTTCTTGTCTTCAATTTGATTAGGGAATCTCTGAAGATTATCTAGAATGTGATTTTGCGGAGTATGAGTACCTCTATCAATTTCTAGACCGAGGAAGTTGATCTTTTCTTTGAAGAGATTTGCTTTCTTCTTTGAAAGGATGATTCCATATATTTGAATGGTTTTGAGGACCATTGGAACATGTTTGTAATGTTCTTCTTCAGTGCTACTGAATATTAATATGTCGTCAACGTAGACACAACATATTTTTTCTAAACCCCTAAGGGCATTCTGCATGTGCCTTTGAAAGATTGAAGGCGCTTGCTTAAGACCGAAAGGAACTACGTTCCATTGGTAGTGACCGTCAGGGCAAGTGAATGCCGTAAGTAGCTGAGATTCTTCGTCAAGGAGAACTTGCCAGAAACCACTTTTGCAGTCGAAACTACTAAAGATTGTTTTTCCCCGTATTAGGGTTAACAATTCTTGTATGCATGGCAGATTGTGACTATCGCCAATTGTTGCTGCGTTGATTGCTTTGTAGTTGACAACCATGCGCTTTTTTCCTCTTCGTTTTTCTGCTTCATTCTCTACGAGAAATGCAGGGGACATGTGAGGTGATTTGCTCGGTTTGATTAACCTAAGATCAAGGAGTTCTCTGATTTGTTTAGAGAATTCAATTCTGTCCTGCGGACTGTACTTCATCGGTTTGACTCTAATGATAGTATTTGGTTCTGTAAGCTTGATGCTTGCAGTCATCCATTTTTTAGACTTCTCAGGGTCTATAGGATTTTCTGAGCAGACCTTTTCAAGTAAGTCTTCAATTGATTTCAATTTGTGTAGATTCAAATTGAATGTTTCTTCTGTAACTCCCCCCTCTTTAAAAGTGGGCAGTTCAATGATAGTATTTTTACTAACATTGATAGGAGTTGGGGCAATAGTTTTTGAATTCTTTTTCAAGGATTCTAAAAAACCTTTTTTGCCGAAAGCCATTGCTTTCCTGATTTTAGTCACATAGACTAAATCTTTTTCGTTGGTATCGACATTTTTTAATGTGAAGGCAACGTTATCTATCCATTGTGTGAAAGGACCATACAATTGAATAAAGTTGTTACCAAGTATAAGATCCATTCCTGATTCTTGTTGATAGATTGTGGGGATATGGAATATCTCGCCGGCAATCCTGATTTGTAAGTTTTTACAAACCTTATTAATTTTGATGTATTCTCCGTTAGCGACCCTCACCGAGAGGGGTTTTGCGGAGTTTTCCCAGAGTTCTTCTGGTATGATATACTTGCTTGCGATGCATAGGCTGGCGCCTGTGTCGACATAGCAATGTATATGAAACATTTTATATCCTTCGAACTTGAGTTGTCCTTTGATATAAATTGAGTTTGCATTTGTCTTGTTGACAGATGTCAAATCTTCTTCGGGTTCAATCCCTTTAATATTGGTTTGAAAATCTTCTTTGATTTTCATGATTTCTTCAGTATGGAAAGTAAGCTGACTCCAATCCTTGAGAGTAGCTTCCTTCATTCGGAATCTGTGGATTCGTTTTCTGAAGATTGAAGTTCTTCTTTGAAGGTGAAAACCGTATCCTCCTCCGGATAGTATTCTTCAACAGGTTCATATCCATTGAAACCTGCCTCGATGATAAGCTTAAGTTTATTTGGAAACTTTTGCTTGTTAGGGCACTCATTTGCGTAGTGTCCTTCTTCACTGCAGATCCAACATCGGCAGTTGGGCTTACCTTTAGGACAAAATCTTTTCCTTTCAGATTTTTCCTTAGTGGGCTTTCTAAAATACTTACCTGGTTTAAAAGGCTTTCTTTTCTTTTTCCAAATCTTCTTGTATTTGGATTTGTATTTCTTCTTGAAATACTTTTTGGATGTGGGTGTACATCCGAAGGTGTTGACTTCATCAGTAAGCTTGGAGCAACACGTTTTGTTGAACTTCTTAAGTTGCTTTTGTTTGACGGAGAGGTCACAGACGTTCTTTATCTGTTCTTCGACGATGCGGACTGCGAGTCCTAAGGAATAGATAGTGGTAGCTGTCTTCCTTTTTCTGAATTCTTCAAGACTTCTTTCTCCAATGATAGGAAGTTTTGTGAGGAATTGTTCAACAAAGGCAGGATACTCTGCCTGAGGTAGTTTGTAGAGATTTTTCTCATATTCACAGGTGAATTCTTTGAAGGAGCAAATGTTGCATATTTGCATCTTTGTAAGCCTTTGTCTGGCTTGTTCTTCTTCCTTGAGGATTTCTCCATCCTTATCCTCAAACATGTTGAGTCCAAGAAAGATTGTGTAGAGGGCATCTAGAATCTTTTCTAGCATCATTTCTCCTGTCCAGGTTTCATCCCAGATTGTTTTCTTGATAAACTCTCGGATGATTCCTTCTGTCTTATGGACCATAAGGAGTAAAACCGTGCTGCCGGTTTGGTAGTCGTCAATGTTTGACTGGATGGTTAAGCTAATTCCCGTAGCCCATCTATCAATCATTTCTTTCCTTTCATTCATATTATTGATGCAATCAATATTGATTGTTCCAGCCGGGATGTTTCTTGCAGGGGCTGTGTTTCCTGAGTTTGTGGCAAAGGGTCTCTGTCGAGGCTTATATCTTTTTGCGCTAGTTGCGCTGGATTCAGCATCGTCCTTTAGGGTTCCTAAGTTTCCCATTTCGATGTCTGGTTCATCGGAACTAGAATCGTCTTTAGTTTGATTGACCATAACATTTTCCTTTATGTTATAGTTGTATTTGACACAAAGGTCTTTGCTTTGGAATTTGACGAGGAGTTCGTCTTCTTCTAAAGCCATGAGGTGTACAAGTTCTGTACAATCATCATCGTTGATTGATATTTCAAAGAAATATCTTTCAAGGTGATCCGTGATGGTAGTCATTCAGTTGAACCGAAGGGCCAAGTTAGACTTTTGGGATCTTTGGAGCTTCCTAAGTTTTCGTTTCCTACTCTGAAATTTGGGTAGGGATACTTGTGAAGATTGCTTGTTGTGGCAACTCCTTTATCTTTATCTAAGATAATTTGCTTATTGGTTTCTTCCAATAATTTATTTGAGTTGTCGCGCATTTTTATTTCGTCAGAAATTTCCTTAATGATCTTTGCACTGACGGCTTCAATAAGGTTTTCTAATCTAGGGAAGGCTTCCCTGATGCAAGGCAAAGAAGTCAAAAGCACCTCAAATCAAAGGACACCTAGTGCTCCACTTACGTCTGCCTTTGAAGACTTATTGCCCATCCAGGACAATAATACAGCAAGTGGAACCTCCACTTACCCGTTAATCACGGAACAAATTATTGCCCACTCAGGGCTATATATTGAAGACGAGAGAGCCTGAGAAGATCATCTTCTTTCGACCACTCCTTCGTTTGCTCTCTTCTCTCTCCTTTTTTCCAAGCTTTCGATGTGTAATAGTGAGTAGTGTGCATAGAGTAGTAGTGTGATAGGCAGCCCTTCGGGGTATGCCATAGTATGTTCTCCAGGATGCTCGCCTGAGCATACCTTCTGTATTTTCATTACCCATCAATAAAATTACCCTTCCACATATATCTTTCCAACACTTATCCAAAGCCTACTACTTCAAAACCAGAAGCAATGAAGCACGCAAATATCCCCGCACATATCGATTTCCCAGAAAGATGCTATGCTATGATTCAAAATGGATGCTACTTCCATCTTTCAAACTCAAGGGTGAACACACAGGAAGCTCTAGCGGATGGAGGCGGTAGGCAGAAGGCCGAAGTAAGACCTCTGTGGTTCGCGTTCTGAGTGGAGGTGACCAGTGATCCCGAGATGATGAAAGAAGCGAAGGAATAGCCAACCTGAAAATATGAGCTAGCATCACGGACGGCCCGATATGCCGGATATGCTTCGGATCCCAAGGTAGAAAAGGAAACAGGCAGAAGGTAAATGAAAGATTGATAAAACCAGTAGGGTATAATAAAATTCGGGTATAAAAATACGGTAGATTACCAGTCCTGTTAGAAATACTGTGGTAGAGTCCTATTTACATTACCACTCTATTGTTGAACAATTTATTCTCAGAATATTCACCAAACCATTACCAAGAAATTGGCAAACAATGATGCAAAATGAAACTGGTCATTTTATCAAAGCATGGACAAATGCTGTCCCTAATAGTAAATTACTATTCACAAACAGTGTTTTACTGTTCATCAAAATGGTAAATCCAGAATTTGGTATTTTTAAATATCAAGATAATGAATATAAAATCACCATTTTATATTTATTAAAAGAAATGTCCATAGACATAAAAGAAAAAATTCTCAATATAATTGAAATCAACTTAGAAGAAGAAATGAATAATTTAGATTATTTAGAAGAAGAAAACTTAATGTTTTCACAAAATTACATAGATTGGTTCTATGATTCTGATTGGTATCAATCAGACTAAAAACCCCATTATGGACTCATTATCCATAAAGCTAAAAACAATAAACGAAGGTCTAAGCAACCTAGTTAGGCTAAATCAAAATCTAGATAATCTAGATAACTATCTTAAGACAATTGAACCTGTCATTAAGAATATTAATAGTGTTTTTACAACATTAAAGCAACAATCCTCAGTTGCAAAAGTTCATCCGCAAATTGGTATCAGAGCGGGTCCCACATAAATAGTAATCTACTATTTTACATGAATAATTTAGAAATAAATTATCACGACCCTGAGGACAGCTCAGAATTAACTGAATCAAGTAATTCAGATATGCAAATTTTCAGTGTTGAAAATGAACAAGGATTTAGTTCCGATTTAACTGTACAACAATCACAGTTAAAAGACATTGCTAAGTTACAACTTAGGCTAACAAAAGATAGAGTGTTTAATACACCTAGCTTATTTAAAACTTTGACTAAATCATTGTCAAGAAAAAATGAAATATTTTACTGTATTTCAACTGAAGAAATGTCCGTTGATATTTCTATGACATCAGGAAAAGTCTACTTGCCTTTACTTACAAAATCCGGAATACATTCGAGATTACAAAAAATTCCTGCAGATATCAGGAAAAAGATCAACATGCTACACATTGGTGCAGTAAAAATCCTGGTGAAAGCTCAATTCAAAAATGGAATTGATACACCAATAAAAATGGCGTTAATTGACAATAGAATCATTAACCGCAAAGACTGCATCCTTGGAGCAGCAAAAGGAAACTTAGCCTTTGGCAAGTTTATGTTTACAGTCTACCCAAAATACGCGGTAAGTCTAAACACAAAGAACCTCGATCAAGTTCTCAGCCTTGCACACGAGTTCGGAAGAAGCGACCTCATGCGAACAGGAGATAAAGTCTTTTCTGTTACTTATCTCTTAGGTTATGCATTAACCAATAGTCATCATTCGATAGACTATAAAGATAATCCCAATATTGAAATCGACGATGTCTTTTCCAACATTGGAAGTATCGAGGATAATAAGTTCTGTGACTTATCATCCGAAGACAAATCCTGGGCCATCAATATAGCCCAAGATATGGACTACCTGGGCCAGAAACCTAGAGTAAGCATCTCTAACAATAGGTTAGAAATTGGGCAAAGTAGCAATCACACTACTTCAAATAGTAGCGAGCCTACTTTAAATAAATTAGCCCTTGCCAATATGTCAATACGAATTGACAGAATAGGAAACCAATTGGAAAACCTAATTGGATAAATGAGTTCCAGCAGATCCATTTTCTCTGCAGATGTGCCACACATCTACAAAAAAGGAAAGATCTTACAATTCAAAGATCTCGAACAAAGAAAAACCAGTGAAGTCACTTACGTTTTCAGTACGAACAAACCTTCGTTTCCAAACTTAATAAGTCAAGGAAACAACATTAATCATTTACTCGCAAGAGTTTGGATTAAAATCTCCAAGATTAGTTCTTTTCTAGGATTAGAAAAGGACCAGTGCGAACCGTTTAGTAAAAACCCTAGTGTTTTTAATAAACTTAAAAACCTTATAAAAAGAGGTGGAATCGATACCAATTTCAATATCGATATCCTTGATATTCTTGTAACTCAAAATCAAGAGTTAGAAAAAATTAAAAACAAAATCGACCCAACCGTTCTCACAGAAGAAAGGCTGAAAGATTTAGAAGAAAAACTCGAAGACATTAGAGTCGCAATAAAAGCTGTCATCGGATAGCCATGACCAACTCGTCCGTTAAAGACATTGACCTCTACATCAGGGAAGCCTTCCCTAGATTAGAAAACCTTATTGAAGCCGTCAGTGCAAAGATCATTAAGGAAATTTCTGACGAAATAAAAATGCGCGACAACTCAAATAAATTATTGGAAGAAACCAATAAGCAAATTATCTTAGATAAAGATAAAGGAGTTGCCACAACAAGCAATCTTCACAAGTATCCCTACCCAAATTTCAGAGTAGGAAACGAAAACTTAGGAAGCTCCAAAGATCCCAAAAGTCTAACTTGGCCCTTCGGTTCAACTGAATGACTACCATCACGGATCACCTTGAAAGATATTTCTTTGAAATATCAATCAACGATGATGATTGTACAGAACTTGTACACCTCATGGCTTTAGAAGAAGACGAACTCCTCGTCAAATTCCAAAGCAAAGACCTTTGTGTCAAATACAACTATAACATAAAGGAAAATGTTATGGTCAATCAAACTAAAGACGATTCTAGTTCCGATGAACCAGACATCGAAATGGGAAACTTAGGAACCCTAAAGGACGATGCTGAATCCAGCGCAACTGGCGCAAAAAGATATAAGCCTCGACAGAGACCCTTTGCCACAAACTCAGGAAACACAGCCCCTGCAAGAAACATCCCGGCTGGAACAATCAATATTGATTGCATCAATAATATGAATGAAAGGAAAGAAATGATTGATAGATGGGCTACGGGAATTAGCTTAACCATCCAGTCAAACATTGACGACTACCAAACCGGCAGCACGGTTTTACTCCTTATGGTCCATAAGACAGAAGGAATCATCCGAGAGTTTATCAAGAAAACAATCTGGGATGAAACCTGGACAGGAGAAATGATGCTAGAAAAGATTCTAGATGCCCTCTACACAATCTTTCTTGGACTCAACATGTTTGAGGATAAGGATGGAGAAATCCTCAAGGAAGAAGAACAAGCCAGACAAAGGCTTACAAAGATGCAAATATGCAACATTTGCTCCTTCAAAGAATTCACCTGTGAATATGAGAAAAATCTCTACAAACTACCTCAGGCAGAGTATCCTGCCTTTGTTGAACAATTCCTCACAAAACTTCCTATCATTGGAGAAAGAAGTCTTGAAGAATTCAGAAAAAGGAAGACAGCTACCACTATCTATTCCTTAGGACTCGCAGTCCGCATCGTCGAAGAACAGATAAAGAACGTCTGTGACCTCTCCGTCAAACAAAAGCAACTTAAGAAGTTCAACAAAACGTGTTGCTCCAAGCTTACTGATGAAGTCAACACCTTCGGATGTACACCCACATCCAAAAAGTATTTCAAGAAGAAATACAAATCCAAATACAAGAAGATTTGGAAAAAGAAAAGAAAGCCTTTTAAACCAGGTAAGTATTTTAGAAAGCCCACTAAGGAAAAATCTGAAAGGAAAAGATTTTGTCCTAAAGGTAAGCCCAACTGCCGATGTTGGATCTGCAGTGAAGAAGGACACTACGCAAATGAGTGCCCTAACAAGCAAAAGTTTCCAAATAAACTTAAGCTTATCATCGAGGCAGGTTTCAATGGATATGAACCTGTTGAAGAATACTATCCGGAGGAGGATACGGTTTTCACCTTCAAAGAAGAACTTCAATCTTCAGAAAACGAATCCACAGATTCCGAATGAAGGAAGCTACTCTCAAGGATTGGAGTCAGCTTACTTTCCATACTGAAGAAATCATGAAAATCAAAGAAGATTTTCAAACCAATATTAAAGGGATTGAACCCGAAGAAGATTTGACATCTGTCAACAAGACAAATGCAAACTCAATTTATATCAAAGGACAACTCAAGTTCGAAGGATATAAAATGTTTCATATACATTGCTATGTCGACACAGGCGCCAGCCTATGCATCGCAAGCAAGTATATCATACCAGAAGAACTCTGGGAAAACTCCGCAAAACCCCTCTCGGTGAGGGTCGCTAACGGAGAATACATCAAAATTAATAAGGTTTGTAAAAACTTACAAATCAGGATTGCCGGCGAGATATTCCATATCCCCACAATCTATCAACAAGAATCAGGAATGGATCTTATACTTGGTAACAACTTTATTCAATTGTATGGTCCTTTCACACAATGGATAGATAACGTTGCCTTCACATTAAAAAATGTCGATACCAACGAAAAAGATTTAGTCTATGTGACTAAAATCAGGAAAGCAATGGCTTTCGGCAAAAAAGGTTTTTTAGAATCCTTGAAAAAGAATTCAAAAACTATTGCCCCAACTCCTATCAATGTTAGTAAAAATACTATCATTGAACTGCCCACTTTTAAAGAGGGGGGAGTTACAGAAGAAACATTCAATTTGAATCTACACAAATTGAAATCAATTGAAGACTTACTTGAAAAGGTCTGCTCAGAAAATCCTATAGACCCTGAGAAGTCTAAAAAATGGATGACTGCAAGCATCAAGCTTACAGAACCAAATACTATCATTAGAGTCAAACCGATGAAGTACAGTCCGCAGGACAGAATTGAATTCTCTAAACAAATCAGAGAACTCCTTGATCTTAGGTTAATCAAACCGAGCAAATCACCTCACATGTCCCCTGCATTTCTCGTAGAGAATGAAGCAGAAAAACGAAGAGGAAAAAAGCGCATGGTTGTCAACTACAAAGCAATCAACGCAGCAACAATTGGCGATAGTCACAATCTGCCATGCATACAAGAATTGTTAACCCTAATACGGGGAAAAACAATCTTTAGTAGTTTCGACTGCAAAAGTGGTTTCTGGCAAGTTCTCCTTGACGAAGAATCTCAGCTACTTACGGCATTCACTTGCCCTGACGGTCACTACCAATGGAACGTAGTTCCTTTCGGTCTTAAGCAAGCGCCTTCAATCTTTCAAAGGCACATGCAGAATGCCCTTAGGGGTTTAGAAAAAATATGTTGTGTCTACGTTGACGACATATTAATATTCAGTAGCACTGAAGAAGAACATTACAAACATGTTCCAATGGTCCTCAAAACCATTCAAATATATGGAATCATCCTTTCAAAGAAGAAAGCAAATCTCTTCAAAGAAAAGATCAACTTCCTCGGTCTAGAAATTGATAGAGGTACTCATACTCCGCAAAATCACATTCTAGATAATCTTCAGAGATTCCCTAATCAAATTGAAGACAAGAAACAGTTACAACGTTTTTTAGGCGTTCTAACATATGCAGAAGCTTATATTCATAAGCTAGCGGAAATAAGAAAACCCTTACAGGTCAAACTTAAAAAAGATGCAGTCTGGACATGGACAGACGAGGACACTAGGTATGTCAAAAAGGTAAAAGACAAATTAGGGACTTTTCCTAAGCTATATTTACCTAATAATACAGATGATCTAGTTATAGAAACTGATGCATCTAACCAATTCTGGGGTGGCATTTTGAAAGCCAAAACCCTTGATGGTGAAAAGATCTGCAGATACTCCTCCGGATCTTTCAAACAAGCTGAACTCAATTACCACAGTAATGAGAAGGAGTATCTCGCGGTCAAACGAGTCATTGAAAAGTTCTCTGTATATTTAACTCCCGTTAAATTTCTTATTAGAACTGACAACAAAAACTTTACCTATTTTCTTAGAACAAAGATTGCAGGTGACAGTAAACAAGGTCGTCTAATCAGATGGCAAATATGGTTTGCACATTATCAATTTGAGGTCGAGCACCTCTCTGGAGAGAAGAACTCACTCGCCGACTTCATGACGCGTGAATACCATACAGGTAATACTTGCTTTTCCCTTTTCCTTTAAGGACAACTTGCAGGAAAAAACCATCGAAGGAAACCAGGAGCGCCCATTGTTTCACTCCTCCCACCTTCCTATAAGTTGACAACACCCTCCGTCAGCTTTTCCACACAAACAATCACTAAACCTGTTCTTCCCAAGAAATTAAAACATTTTTCATGGAGAATTTTCTAGAGCTTGAGCTCGAAGAAAAACTGCTCACACTTGAGCATGAGGCCCTTGTTCACAAGCTTAGTACCCTTAGGTCAAAGCTATTTCTGTTGAAACAGTTTCAACAGGCCAAAACGGTTACTACTGAACCGGGGAATTACTCTAATTCTAAATCAGCAGCTACTCCGGAGCAAACGGCTACCGGTAAAGAGTTAACAAATCCGTTAACGCCTGTTGCTTTGGCAAAAAGCAATGAAGCGGTTCTTGCTTCACCAGTCTCAAGCAGGATTGCAGATCTCTCTGCTCTTGCGTTCATAAACAAGAAATTTACCCCACTGGTAATTTCAAAACCTTCCCCACTGGAAGCCCATAAAGATTCCCCACTGGAATCTGACAGAGCAAGATTCGCTCCCAGCTACAAGACGGCCGTAGAAAAGGACATCAATGCTGCCTACTACGTCATCTACAACGGACCTCACCAAGGTATCTACACCGATTGGGGAGAAGTTAGTTCCTACACCAACGGAACAGCGAACGCCTTCAAAAAATTCAACACCCTGGAACAAGCAAGAAAGAGTGCTCAAGCCTTCGACGATAAGAAGAACACGGGCATAATCTTCAAAGAACCTATTGTCCACAAAGACGGAAGAAAAAGAATGGCTAGCAGCATGCAACCAGAAGAAGCCATCCTCTCCAAGGACTTCCAAGGAATTCCTTTCAACGAATTCCGATTCCTCTGGGCCAAAGCCAGATGTGCCAACCAAGAAGACTTCCTCTTCGAGAAATTCTTCACCAGCGACACGGCCACCAGAAGTCTCTACAACTTTGTTGAAGGGGCCGATCCAGAACTAGTCCATGCCGCTTTCAGAGCAGGACTAATTAAAAACATATACCCAAGTGCAAATCTTCAGGAACTGAAGCTCTTTTCACGTGAGTTCATCAAAGCGATCAAAAACTTCAGAACAAAGGTTATGAAAGTTGCTGATCAACGCATGTACATCAATGTGACATGCTCAATTGCCGACTGGATACAGTCATCTACCTTCAGTCCTTATTTCTACATCGAGATTGGACTCGCCAAAGAAAAGGAGTTCAGCCCGTCCAAGACCATGACTGAAAATTGCCCTCCTACTGAAGAACTCACCAACCTTCGAGTCAACGGACTCAAACTTGTGGTCAACAAACTTCGGTCAATCGAAGCCGAGACCAAAATTAAGGTCAATTACTGCAGCCCAAGCTGCATCATGACAAGCAAGACGACTGCAAAAACCAGCCAAGAAGACTGGAACAAAGTTATTCGGTTCGAAGAAATGTTCCGACAAGCCAACATCAACGTGGCCCCCAACACAAGGATCTCTTTCTGCAAAGCAGCCGCCCTAGCCTTTGGCAAGTTTATGTTTACAGTCTACCCAAAATACGCGGTAAGTCTAAACACAAAGAACCTCGATCAAGTTCTCAGCCTTGCACACGAGTTCGGAAGAAGCGACCTCATGCGAACAGGAGATAAAGTCTTTTCTGTTACTTATCTCTTAGGTTATGCATTAACCAATAGTCATCATTCGATAGACTATAAAGATAATCCCAATATTGAAATCGACGATGTCTTTTCCAACATTGGAAGTATCGAGGATAATAAGTTCTGTGACTTATCATCCGAAGACAAATCCTGGGCCATCAATATAGCCCAAGATATGGACTACCTGGGCCAGAAACCTAGAGTAAGCATCTCTAACAATAGGTTAGAAATTGGGCAAAGTAGCAATCACACTACTTCAAATAGTAGCGAGCCTACTTTAAATAAATTAGCCCTTGCCAATATGTCAATACGAATTGACAGAATAGGAAACCAATTGGAAAACCTAATTGGATAAATGAGTTCCAGCAGATCCATTTTCTCTGCAGATGTGCCACACATCTACAAAAAAGGAAAGATCTTACAATTCAAAGATCTCGAACAAAGAAAAACCAGTGAAGTCACTTACGTTTTCAGTACGAACAAACCTTCGTTTCCAAACTTAATAAGTCAAGGAAACAACATTAATCATTTACTCGCAAGAGTTTGGATTAAAATCTCCAAGATTAGTTCTTTTCTAGGATTAGAAAAGGACCAGTGCGAACCGTTTAGTAAAAACCCTAGTGTTTTTAATAAACTTAAAAACCTTATAAAAAGAGGTGGAATCGATACCAATTTCAATATCGATATCCTTGATATTCTTGTAACTCAAAATCAAGAGTTAGAAAAAATTAAAAACAAAATCGACCCAACCGTTCTGAAAGATTTAGAAGAAAAACTCGAAGACATTAGAGTCGCAATAAAAGCTGTCATCGGATAGCCATGACCAACTCGTCCGTTAAAGACATTGACCTCTACATCAGGGAAGCCTTCCCTAGATTAGAAAACCTTATTGAAGCCGTCAGTGCAAAGATCATTAAGGAAATTTCTGACGAAATAAAAATGCGCGACAACTCAAATAAATTATTGGAAGAAACCAATAAGCAAATTATCTTAGATAAAGATAAAGGAGTTGCCACAACAAGCAATCTTCACAAGTATCCCTACCCAAATTTCAGAGTAGGAAACGAAAACTTAGGAAGCTCCAAAGATCCCAAAAGTCTAACTTGGCCCTTCGGTTCAACTGAATGACTACCATCACGGATCACCTTGAAAGATATTTCTTTGAAATATCAATCAACGATGATGATTGTACAGAACTTGTACACCTCATGGCTTTAGAAGAAGACGAACTCCTCGTCAAATTCCAAAGCAAAGACCTTTGTGTCAAATACAACTATAACATAAAGGAAAATGTTATGGTCAATCAAACTAAAGACGATTCTAGTTCCGATGAACCAGACATCGAAATGGGAAACTTAGGAACCCTAAAGGACGATGCTGAATCCAGCGCAACTGGCGCAAAAAGATATAAGCCTCGACAGAGACCCTTTGCCACAAACTCAGGAAACACAGCCCCTGCAAGAAACATCCCGGCTGGAACAATCAATATTGATTGCATCAATAATATGAATGAAAGGAAAGAAATGATTGATAGATGGGCTACGGGAATTAGCTTAACCATCCAGTCAAACATTGACGACTACCAAACCGGCAGCACGGTTTTACTCCTTATGGTCCATAAGACAGAAGGAATCATCCGAGAGTTTATCAAGAAAACAATCTGGGATGAAACCTGGACAGGAGAAATGATGCTAGAAAAGATTCTAGATGCCCTCTACACAATCTTTCTTGGACTCAACATGTTTGAGGATAAGGATGGAGAAATCCTCAAGGAAGAAGAACAAGCCAGACAAAGGCTTACAAAGATGCAAATATGCAACATTTGCTCCTTCAAAGAATTCACCTGTGAATATGAGAAAAATCTCTACAAACTACCTCAGGCAGAGTATCCTGCCTTTGTTGAACAATTCCTCACAAAACTTCCTATCATTGGAGAAAGAAGTCTTGAAGAATTCAGAAAAAGGAAGACAGCTACCACTATCTATTCCTTAGGACTCGCAGTCCGCATCGTCGAAGAACAGATAAAGAACGTCTGTGACCTCTCCGTCAAACAAAAGCAACTTAAGAAGTTCAACAAAACGTGTTGCTCCAAGCTTACTGATGAAGTCAACACCTTCGGATGCACACCCACATCCAAAAAGTATTTCAAGAAGAAATACAAATCCAAATACAAGAAGATTTGGAAAAAGAAAAGAAAGCCTTTTAAACCAGGTAAGTATTTTAGAAAGCCCACTAAGGAAAAATCTGAAAGGAAAAGATTTTGTCCTAAAGGTAAGCCCAACTGCCGATGTTGGATCTGCAGTGAAGAAGGACACTACGCAAATGAGTGCCCTAACAAGCAAAAGTTTCCAAATAAACTTAAGCTTATCATCGAGGCAGGTTTCAATGGATATGAACCTGTTGAAGAATACTATCCGGAGGAGGATACGGTTTTCACCTTCAAAGAAGAACTTCAATCTTCAGAAAACGAATCCACAGATTCCGAATGAAGGAAGCTACTCTCAAGGATTGGAGTCAGCTTACTTTCCATACTGAAGAAATCATGAAAATCAAAGAAGATTTTCAAACCAATATTAAAGGGATTGAACCCGAAGAAGATTTGACATCTGTCAACAAGACAAATGCAAACTCAATTTATATCAAAGGACAACTCAAGTTCGAAGGATATAAAATGTTTCATATACATTGCTATGTCGACACAGGCGCCAGCCTATGCATCGCAAGCAAGTATATCATACCAGAAGAACTCTGGGAAAACTCCGCAAAACCCCTCTCGGTGAGGGTCGCTAACGGAGAATACATCAAAATTAATAAGGTTTGTAAAAACTTACAAATCAGGATTGCCGGCGAGATATTCCATATCCCCACAATCTATCAACAAGAATCAGGAATGGATCTTATACTTGGTAACAACTTTATTCAATTGTATGGTCCTTTCACACAATGGATAGATAACGTTGCCTTCACATTAAAAAATGTCGATACCAACGAAAAAGATTTAGTCTATGTGACTAAAATCAGGAAAGCAATGGCTTTCGGCAAAAAAGGTTTTTTAGAATCCTTGAAAAAGAATTCAAAAACTATTGCCCCAACTCCTATCAATGTTAGTAAAAATACTATCATTGAACTGCCCACTTTTAAAGAGGGGGGAGTTACAGAAGAAACATTCAATTTGAATCTACACAAATTGAAATCAATTGAAGACTTACTTGAAAAGGTCTGCTCAGAAAATCCTATAGACCCTGAGAAGTCTAAAAAATGGATGACTGCAAGCATCAAGCTTACAGAACCAAATACTATCATTAGAGTCAAACCGATGAAGTACAGTCCGCAGGACAGAATTGAATTCTCTAAACAAATCAGAGAACTCCTTGATCTTAGGTTAATCAAACCAAGCAAATCACCTCACATGTCCCCTGCATTTCTCGTAGAGAATGAAGCAGAAAAACGAAGAGGAAAAAAGCGCATGGTTGTCAACTACAAAGCAATCAACGCCGCAACAATTGGCGATAGTCACAATCTGCCATGCATACAAGAATTGTTAACCCTAATACGGGGAAAAACAATCTTTAGTAGTTTCGACTGCAAAAGTGGTTTCTGGCAAGTTCTCCTTGACGAAGAATCTCAGCTACTTACGGCATTCACTTGCCCTGACGGTCACTACCAATGGAACGTAGTTCCTTTCGGTCTTAAGCAAGCGCCTTCAATCTTTCAAAGGCACATGCAGAATGCCCTTAGGGGTTTAGAAAAAATATGTTGTGTCTACGTTGACGACATATTAATATTCAGTAGCACTGAAGAAGAACATTACAAACATGTTCCAATGGTCCTCAAAACCATTCAAATATATGGAATCATCCTTTCAAAGAAGAAAGCAAATCTCTTCAAAGAAAAGATCAACTTCCTCGGTCTAGAAATTGATAGAGGTACTCATACTCCGCAAAATCACATTCTAGATAATCTTCAGAGATTCCCTAATCAAATTGAAGACAAGAAACAGTTACAACGTTTTTTAGGCGTTCTAACATATGCAGAAGCTTATATTCATAAGCTAGCGGAAATAAGAAAACCCTTACAGGTCAAACTTAAAAAGGATGCAGTCTGGACATGGACAGACGAGGACACTAGGTATGTCAAAAAGGTAAAAGACAAATTAGGGACTTTTCCTAAGCTATATTTACCTAATAATACAGATGATCTAGTTATAGAAACTGATGCATCTAACCAATTCTGGGGTGGCATTTTGAAAGCCAAAACCCTTGATGGTGAAAAGATCTGCAGATACTCCTCCGGATCTTTCAAACAAGCTGAACTCAATTACCACAGTAATGAGAAGGAGTATCTCGCGGTCAAACGAGTCATTGAAAAGTTCTCTGTATATTTAACTCCCGTTAAATTTCTTATTAGAACTGACAACAAAAACTTTACCTATTTTCTTAGAACAAAGATTGCAGGTGACAGTAAACAAGGTCGTCTAATCAGATGGCAAATGTGGTTTGCACATTATCAATTTGAGGTTGAGCACCTCTCTGGAGAGAAGAACTCACTCGCCGACTTCATGACGCGTGAATACCATACAGGTAATACTTGCTTTTCCCTTTTCCTTTAAGGACAACTTGCAGGAAAAAACCATCGAAGGAAACCAGGAGCGCCCATTGTTTCACTCCTCCCACCTTCCTATAAGTTGACAACACCCTCCGTCAGCTTTTCCACACAAACAATCACTAAACCTGTTCTTCCCAAGAAATTAAAACATTTTTCATGGAGAATTTTCTAGAGCTTGAGCTCGAAGAAAAACTGCTCACACTTGAGCATGAGGCCCTTGTTCACAAGCTTAGTACCCTTAGGTCAAAGCTATTTCTGTTGAAACAGTTTCAACAGGCCAAAACGGTTACTACTGAACCGGGGAATTACTCTAATTCTAAATCAGCAGCTACTCCGGAGCAAACGGCTACCGGTAAAGAGTTAACAAATCCGTTAACGCCTGTTGCTTTGGCAAAAAGCAATGAAGCGGTTCTTGCTTCACCAGTCTCAAGCAGGATTGCAGATCTCTCTGCTCTTGCGTTCATAAACAAGAAATTTACCCCACTGGTAATTTCAAAACCTTCCCCACTGGAAGCCCATAAAGATTCCCCACTGGAATCTGACAGAGCAAGATTCGCTCCCAGCTACAAGACGGCCGTAGAAAAGGACATCAATGCTGCCTACTACGTCATCTACAACGGACCTCACCAAGGTATCTACACCGATTGGGGAGAAGTTAGTTCCTACACCAACGGAACAGCGAACGCCTTCAAAAAATTCAACACCCTGGAACAAGCAAGAAAGAGTGCTCAAGCCTTCGACGATAAGAAGAACACGGGCATAATCTTCAAAGAACCTATTGTCCACAAAGACGGAAGAAAAAGAATGGCTAGCAGCATGCAACCAGAAGAAGCCATCCTCTCCAAGGACTTCCAAGGAATTCCTTTCAACGAATTCCGATTCCTCTGGGCCAAAGCCAGATGTGCCAACCAAGAAGACTTCCTCTTCGAGAAATTCTTCACCAGCGACACGGCCACCAGAAGTCTCTACAACTTTGTTGAAGGGGCCGATCCAGAACTAGTCCATGCCGCTTTCAGAGCAGGACTAATTAAAAACATATACCCAAGTGCAAATCTTCAGGAACTGAAGCTCTTTTCACGTGAGTTCATCAAAGCGATCAAAAACTTCAGAACAAAGGTTATGAAAGTTGCTGATCAACGCATGTACATCAATGTGACATGCTCAATTGCCGACTGGATACAGTCATCTACCTTCAGTCCTTATTTCTACATCGAGATTGGACTCGCCAAAGAAAAGGAGTTCAGCCCGTCCAAGACCATGACTGAAAATTGCCCTCCTACTGAAGAACTCACCAACCTTCGAGTCAACGGACTCAAACTTGTGGTCAACAAACTTCGGTCAATCGAAGCCGAGACCAAAATTAAGGTCAATTACTGCAGCCCAAGCTGCATCATGACAAGCAAGACGACTGCAAAAACCAGCCAAGAAGACTGGAACAAAGTTATTCGGTTCGAAGAAATGTTCCGACAAGCCAACATCAACGTGGCCCCCAACACAAGGATCTCTTTCTGCAAAGCAGCCGCCCTCATCTTCGGAAAAGACAAGATGTCTTCCACTGCATCTAGTGGAACGCCCACTTGCCCAATTGAAGAAAAGAAAACAAGACAACTTTCGGCGGAGGCCCCACTCCAAGGCAAAGAAGTCAAAAGCACCTCAAATCAAAGGACACCTAGTGCTCCACTTACGTCTGCCTTTGAAGACTTATTGCCCATCCAGGACAATAATACAGCAAGTGGAACCTCCACTTACCCGTTAATCACGGAACAAATTATTGCCCACTCAGGGCTATATATTGAAGACGAGAGAGCCTGAGAAGATCATCTTCTTTCGACCACTCCTTCGTTTGCTCTCTTCTCTCTCCTTTTTTCCAAGCTTTCGATGTGTAATAGTGAGTAGTGTGCATAGAGTAGTAGTGTGATAGGCAGCCCTTCGGGGTATGCCATAGTATGTTCTCCAGGATGCTCGCCTGAGCATACCTTCTGTATTTTCATTACCCATCAATAAAATTACCCTTCCACATATATCTTTCCAACACTTATCCAAAGCCTACTACTTCAAAACCAGAAGCAATGAAGCACGCAAATATCCCCGCACATATCGATTTCCCAGAAAGATGCTATGCTATGATTCAAAATGGATGCTACTTCCATCTTTCAAACTCAAGGGTGAACACACAGGAAGCTCTAGCGGATGGAGGCGGTAGGCAGAAGGCCGAAGTAAGACCTCTGTGGTTCGCGTTCTGAGTGGAGGTGACCAGTGATCCCGAGATGATGAAAGAAGCGAAGGAATAGCCAACCTGAAAATATGAGCTAGCATCACGGACGGCCCGATATGCCGGATATGCTTCGGATCCCAAGGTAGAAAAGGAAACAGGCAGAAGGTAAATGAAAGATTGATAAAACCAGTAGGGTATAATAAAATTCGGGTATAAAAATACGGTAGATTACCAGTCCTGTTAGAAATACTGTGGTAGAGTCCTATTTACATTACCACTCTATTGTTGAACAATTTATTCTCAGAATATTCACCAAACCATTACCAAGAAATTGGCAAACAATGATGCAAAATGAAACTGGTCATTTTATCAAAGCATGGACAAATGCTGTCCCTAATAGTAAATTACTATTCACAAACAGTGTTTTACTGTTCATCAAAATGGTAAATCCAGAATTTGGTATTTTTAAATATCAAGATAATGAATATAAAATCACCATTTTATATTTATTAAAAGAAATGTCCATAGACATAAAAGAAAAAAATTCTCAATATAATTGAAATCAACTTAGAAGAAGAAATGAATAATTTAGATTATTTAGAAGAAGAAAACTTAATGTTTTCACAAAATTACATAGATTGGTTCTATGATTCTGATTGGTATCAATCAGACTAAAAACCCCATTATGGACTCATTATCCATAAAGCTAAAAACAATAAACGAAGGTCTAAGCAACCTAGTTAGGCTAAATCAAAATCTAGATAATCTAGATAACTATCTTAAGACAATTGAACCTGTCATTAAGAATATTAATAGTGTTTTTACAACATTAAAGCAACAATCCTCAGTTGCAAAAGTTCATCCGCAAAATGGATGACTGCAAGCATCAAGCTTACAGAACCAAATACTATCATTAGAGTCAAACCGATGAAGTACAGTCCGCAGGACAGAATTGAATTCTCTAAACAAATCAGAGAACTCCTTGATCTTAGGTTAATCAAACCGAGCAAATCACCTCACATGTCCCCTGCATTTCTCGTAGAGAATGAAGCAGAAAAACGAAGAGGAAAAAAGCGCATGGTTGTCAACTACAAAGCAATCAACGCAGCAACAATTGGCGATAGTCACAATCTGCCATGCATACAAGAATTGTTAACCCTAATACGGGGAAAAACAATCTTTAGTAGTTTCGACTGCAAAAGTGGTTTCTGGCAAGTTCTCCTTGACGAAGAATCTCAGCTACTTACGGCATTCACTTGCCCTGACGGTCACTACCAATGGAACGTAGTTCCTTTCGGTCTTAAGCAAGCGCCTTCAATCTTTCAAAGGCACATGCAGAATGCCCTTAGGGGTTTAGAAAAAATATGTTGTGTCTACGTTGACGACATATTAATATTCAGTAGCACTGAAGAAGAACATTACAAACATGTTCCAATGGTCCTCAAAACCATTCAAATATATGGAATCATCCTTTCAAAGAAGAAAGCAAATCTCTTCAAAGAAAAGATCAACTTCCTCGGTCTAGAAATTGATAGAGGTACTCATACTCCGCAAAATCACATTCTAGATAATCTTCAGAGATTCCCTAATCAAATTGAAGACAAGAAACAGTTACAACGTTTTTTAGGCGTTCTAACATATGCAGAAGCTTATATTCATAAGCTAGCGGAAATAAGAAAACCCTTACAGGTCAAACTTAAAAAGGATGCAGTCTGGACATGGACAGACGAGGACACTAGGTATGTCAAAAAGGTAAAAGACAAATTAGGGACTTTTCCTAAGCTATATTTACCTAATAATACAGATGATCTAGTTATAGAAACTGATGCATCTAACCAATTCTGGGGTGGCATTTTGAAAGCCAAAACCCTTGATGGTGAAAAGATCTGCAGATACTCCTCCGGATCTTTCAAACAAGCTGAACTCAATTACCACAGTAATGAGAAGGAGTATCTCGCGGTCAAACGAGTCATTGAAAAGTTCTCTGTATATTTAACTCCCGTTAAATTTCTTATTAGAACTGACAACAAAAACTTTACCTATTTTCTTAGAACAAAGATTGCAGGTGACAGTAAACAAGGTCGTCTAATCAGATGGCAAATGTGGTTTGCACATTATCAATTTGAGGTTGAGCACCTCTCTGGAGAGAAGAACTCACTCGCCGACTTCATGACGCGTGAATACCATACAGGTAATACTTGCTTTTCCCTTTTCTTTAAGGACAACTTGCAGGAAAAAACCATCGAAGGAAACCAGGAGCGCCCATTGTTTCACTCCTCCCACCTTCCTATAAGTTGACAACACCCTCCGTCAGCTTTTCCACACAAACAATCACTAAACCTGTTCTTCCCAAGAAATTAAAACATTTTTCATGGAGAATTTTCTAGAGCTTGAGCTCGAAGAAAAACTGCTCACACTTGAGCATGAGGCCCTTGTTCACAAGCTTAGTACCCTTAGGTCAAAGCTATTTCTGTTGAAACAGTTTCAACAGGCCAAAACGGTTACTACTGAACCGGGGAATTACTCTAATTCTAAATCAGCAGCTACTCCGGAGCAAACGGCTACCGGTAAAGAGTTAACAAATCCGTTAACGCCTGTTGCTTTGGCAAAAAGCAATGAAGCGGTTCTTGCTTCACCAGTCTCAAGCAGGATTGCAGATCTCTCTGCTCTTGCGTTCATAAACAAGAAATTTACCCCACTGGTAATTTCAAAACCTTCCCCACTGGAAGCCCATAAAGATTCCCCACTGGAATCTGACAGAGCAAGATTCGCTCCCAGCTACAAGACGGCCGTAGAAAAGGACATCAATGCTGCCTACTACGTCATCTACAACGGACCTCACCAAGGTATCTACACCGATTGGGGAGAAGTTAGTTCCTACACCAACGGAACAGCGAACGCCTTCAAAAAATTCAACACCCTGGAACAAGCAAGAAAGAGTGCTCAAGCCTTCGACGATAAGAAGAACACGGGCATAATCTTCAAAGAACCTATTGTCCACAAAGACGGAAGAAAAAGAATGGCTAGCAGCATGCAACCAGAAGAAGCCATCCTCTCCAAGGACTTCCAAGGAATTCCTTTCAACGAATTCCGATTCCTCTGGGCCAAAGCCAGATGTGCCAACCAAGAAGACTTCCTCTTCGAGAAATTCTTCACCAGCGACACGGCCACCAGAAGTCTCTACAACTTTGTTGAAGGGGCCGATCCAGAACTAGTCCATGCCGCTTTCAGAGCAGGACTAATTAAAAACATATACCCAAGTGCAAATCTTCAGGAACTGAAGCTCTTTTCACGTGAGTTCATCAAAGCGATCAAAAACTTCAGAACAAAGGTTATGAAAGTTGCTGATCAACGCATGTACATCAATGTGACATGCTCAATTGCCGACTGGATACAGTCATCTACCTTCAGTCCTTATTTCTACATCGAGATTGGACTCGCCAAAGAAAAGGAGTTCAGCCCGTCCAAGACCATGACTGAAAATTGCCCTCCTACTGAAGAACTCACCAACCTTCGAGTCAACGGACTCAAACTTGTGGTCAACAAACTTCGGTCAATCGAAGCCGAGACCAAAATTAAGGTCAATTACTGCAGCCCAAGCTGCATCATGACAAGCAAGACGACTGCAAAAACCAGCCAAGAAGACTGGAACAAAGTTATTCGGTTCGAAGAAATGTTCCGACAAGCCAACATCAACGTGGCCCCCAACACAAGGATCTCTTTCTGCAAAGCAGCCGCCCTCATCTTCGGAAAAGACAAGATGTCTTCCACTGCATCTAGTGGAACGCCCACTTGCCCAATTGAAGAAAAGAAAACAAGACAACTTTCGGCGGAGGCCCCACTCCAAGGCAAAGAAGTCAAAAGCACCTCAAATCAAAGGACACCTAGTGCTCCACTTACGTCTGCCTTTGAAGACTTATTGCCCATCCAGGACAATAATACAGCAAGTGGAACCTCCACTTACCCGTTAATCACGGAACAAATTATTGCCCACTCAGGGCTATATATTGAAGACGAGAGAGCCTGAGAAGATCATCTTCTTTCGACCACTCCTTCGTTTGCTCTCTTCTCTCTCCTTTTTTCCAAGCTTTCGATGTGTAATAGTGAGTAGTGTGCATAGAGTAGTAGTGTGATAGGCAGCCCTTCGGGGTATGCCATAGTATGTTCTCCAGGATGCTCGCCTGAGCATACCTTCTGTATTTTCATTACCCATCAATAAAATTACCCTTCCACATATATCTTTCCAACACTTATCCAAAGCCTACTACTTCAAAACCAGAAGCAATGAAGCACGCAAATATCCCCGCACATATCGATTTCCCAGAAAGATGCTATGCTATGATTCAAAATGGATGCTACTTCCATCTTTCAAACTCAAGGGTGAACACACAGGAAGCTCTAGCGGATGGAGGCGGTAGGCAGAAGGCCGAAGTAAGACCTCTGTGGTTCGCGTTCTGAGTGGAGGTGACCAGTGATCCCGAGATGATGAAAGAAGCGAAGGAATAGCCAACCTGAAAATATGAGCTAGCATCACGGACGGCCCGATATGCCGGATATGCTTCGGATCCCAAGGTAGAAAAGGAAACAGGCAGAAGGTAAATGAAAGATTGATAAAACCAGTAGGGTATAATAAAATTCGGGTATAAAAATACGGTAGATTACCAGTCCTGTTAGAAATACTGTGGTAGAGTCCTATTTACATTACCACTCTATTGTTGAACAATTTATTCTCAGAATATTCACCAAACCATTACCAAGAAATTGGCAAACAATGATGCAAAATGAAACTGGTCATTTTATCAAAGCATGGACAAATGCTGTCCCTAATAGTAAATTACTATTCACAAACAGTGTTTTACTGTTCATCAAAATGGTAAATCCAGAATTTGGTATTTTTAAATATCAAGATAATGAATATAAAATCACCATTTTATATTTATTAAAAGAAATGTCCATAGACATAAAAGAAAAAATTCTCAATATAATTGAAATCAACTTAGAAGAAGAAATGAATAATTTAGATTATTTAGAAGAAGAAAACTTAATGTTTTCACAAAATTACATAGATTGGTTCTATGATTCTGATTGGTATCAATCAGACTAAAAACCCCATTATGGACTCATTATCCATAAAGCTAAAAACAATAAACGAAGGTCTAAGCAACCTAGTTAGGCTAAATCAAAATCTAGATAATCTAGATAACTATCTTAAGACAATTGAACCTGTCATTAAGAATATTAATAGTGTTTTTACAACATTAAAGCAACAATCCTCAGTTGCAAAAGTTCATCCGCAAATTGGTATCAGAGCGGGACCCACATAAATAGTAATCTACTATTTTACATGAATAATTTGGAAATAAATTATCACGACCCTGAGGACAGCTCAGAATTAACTGAATCAAGTAATTCAGATATGCAAATTTTCAGTGTTGAAAATGAACAAGGATTTAGTTCCGATTTAACTGTACAACAATCACAGTTAAAAGACATTGCTAAGTTACAACTTAGGCTAACAAAAGATAGAGTGTTTAATACACCTAGCTTATTTAAAACTTTGACTAAATCATTGTCAAGAAAAAATGAAATATTTTACTGTATTTCAACTGAAGAAATGTCCGTTGATATTTCTATGACATCAGGAAAAGTCTACTTGCCTTTACTTACAAAATCCGGAATACATTCGAGATTACAAAAAATTCCTGCAGATATCAGGAAAAAGATCAACATGCTACACATTGGTGCAGTAAAAATCCTGGTGAAAGCTCAATTCAAAAATGGAATTGATACACCAATAAAAATGGCGTTAATTGACAATAGAATCATTAACCGCAAAGACTGCATCCTTGGAGCAGCAAAAGGAAACTTAGCCTTTGGCAAGTTTATGTTTACAGTCTACCCAAAATACGCGGTAAGTCTAAACACAAAGAACCTCGATCAAGTTCTCAGCCTTGCACACGAGTTCGGAAGAAGCGACCTCATGCGAACAGGAGATAAAGTCTTTTCTGTTACTTATCTCTTAGGTTATGCATTAACCAATAGTCATCATTCGATAGACTATAAAGATAATCCCAATATTGAAATCGACGATGTCTTTTCCAACATTGGAAGTATCGAGGATAATAAGTTCTGTGACTTATCATCCGAAGACAAATCCTGGGCCATCAATATAGCCCAAGATATGGACTACCTGGGCCAGAAACCTAGAGTAAGCATCTCTAACAATAGGTTAGAAATTGGGCAAAGTAGCAATCACACTACTTCAAATAGTAGCGAGCCTACTTTAAATAAATTAGCCCTTGCCAATATGTCAATACGAATTGACAGAATAGGAAACCAATTGGAAAACCTAATTGGATAAATGAGTTCCAGCAGATCCATTTTCTCTGCAGATGTGCCACACATCTACAAAAAAGGAAAGATCTTACAATTCAAAGATCTCGAACAAAGAAAAACCAGTGAAGTCACTTACGTTTTCAGTACGAACAAACCTTCGTTTCCAAACTTAATAAGTCAAGGAAACAACATTAATCATTTACTCGCAAGAGTTTGGATTAAAATCTCCAAGATTAGTTCTTTTCTAGGATTAGAAAAGGACCAGTGCGAACCGTTTAGTAAAAACCCTAGTGTTTTTAATAAACTTAAAAACCTTATAAAAAGAGGTGGAATCGATACCAATTTCAATATCGATATCCTTGATATTCTTGTAACTCAAAATCAAGAGTTAGAAAAAATTAAAAACAAAATCGACCCAACCGTTCTCACAGAAGAAAGGCTGAAAGATTTAGAAGAAAAACTCGAAGACATTAGAGTCGCAATAAAAGCTGTCATCGGATAGCCATGACCAACTCGTCCGTTAAAGACATTGACCTCTACATCAGGGAAGCCTTCCCTAGATTAGAAAACCTTATTGAAGCCGTCAGTGCAAAGATCATTAAGGAAATTTCTGACGAAATAAAAATGCGCGACAACTCAAATAAATTATTGGAAGAAACCAATAAGCAAATTATCTTAGATAAAGATAAAGGAGTTGCCACAACAAGCAATCTTCACAAGTATCCCTACCCAAATTTCAGAGTAGGAAACGAAAACTTAGGAAGCTCCAAAGATCCCAAAAGTCTAACTTGGCCCTTCGGTTCAACTGAATGACTACCATCACGGATCACCTTGAAAGATATTTCTTTGAAATATCAATCAACGATGATGATTGTACAGAACTTGTACACCTCATGGCTTTAGAAGAAGACGAACTCCTCGTCAAATTCCAAAGCAAAGACCTTTGTGTCAAATACAACTATAACATAAAGGAAAATGTTATGGTCAATCAAACTAAAGACGATTCTAGTTCTGATGAACCAGACATCGAAATGGGAAACTTAGGAACCCTAAAGGACGATGCTGAATCCAGCGCAACTGGCGCAAAAAGATATAAGCCTCGACAGAGACCCTTTGCCACAAACTCAGGAAACACAGCCCCTGCAAGAAACATCCCGGCTGGAACAATCAATATTGATTGCATCAATAATATGAATGAAAGGAAAGAAATGATTGATAGATGGGCTACGGGAATTAGCTTAACCATCCAGTCAAACATTGACGACTACCAAACCGGCAGCACGGTTTTACTCCTTATGGTCCATAAGACAGAAGGAATCATCCGAGAGTTTATCAATAAAACAATCTGGGATGAAACCTGGACAGGAGAAATGATGCTAGAAAAGATTCTAGATGCCCTCTACACAATCTTTCTTGGACTCAACATGTTTGAGGATAAGGATGGAGAAATCCTCAAGGAAGAAGAACAAGCCAGACAAAGGCTTACAAAGATGCAAATATGCAACATTTGCTCCTTCAAAGAATTCACCTGTGAATATGAGAAAAATCTCTACAAACTACCTCAGGCAGAGTATCCTGCCTTTGTTGAACAATTCCTCACAAAACTTCCTATCATTGGAGAAAGAAGTCTTGAAGAATTCAGAAAAAGGAAGACAGCTACCACTATCTATTCCTTAGGACTCGCAGTCCGCATCGTCGAAGAACAGATAAAGAACGTCTGTGACCTCTCCGTCAAACAAAAGCAACTTAAGAAGTTCAACAAAACGTGTTGCTCCAAGCTTACTGATGAAGTCAACACCTTCGGATGTACACCCACATCCAAAAAGTATTTCAAGAAGAAATACAAATCCAAATACAAGAAGATTTGGAAAAAGAAAAGAAAGCCTTTTAAACCAGGTAAGTATTTTAGAAAGCCCACTAAGGAAAAATCTGAAAGGAAAAGATTTTGTCCTAAAGGTAAGCCCAACTGCCGATGTTGGATCTGCAGTGAAGAAGGACACTACGCAAATGAGTGCCCTAACAAGCAAAAGTTTCCAAATAAACTTAAGCTTATCATCGAGGCAGGTTTCAATGGATATGAACCTGTTGAAGAATACTATCCGGAGGAGGATACGGTTTTCACCTTCAAAGAAGAACTTCAATCTTCAGAAAACGAATCCACAGATTCCGAATGAAGGAAGCTACTCTCAAGGATTGGAGTCAGCTTACTTTCCATACTGAAGAAATCATGAAAATCAAAGAAGATTTTCAAACCAATATTAAAGGGATTGAACCCGAAGAAGATTTGACATCTGTCAACAAGACAAATGCAAACTCAATTTATATCAAAGGACAACTCAAGTTCGAAGGATATAAAATGTTTCATATACATTGCTATGTCGACACAGGCGCCAGCCTATGCATCGCAAGCAAGTATATCATACCAGAAGAACTCTGGGAAAACTCCGCAAAACCCCTCTCGGTGAGGGTCGCTAACGGAGAATACATCAAAATTAATAAGGTTTGTAAAAACTTACAAATCAGGATTGCCGGCGAGATATTCCATATCCCCACAATCTATCAACAAGAATCAGGAATGGATCTTATACTTGGTAACAACTTTATTCAATTGTATGGTCCTTTCACACAATGGATAGATAACGTTGCCTTCACATTAAAAAATGTCGATACCAACGAAAAAGATTTAGTCTATGTGACTAAAATCAGGAAAGCAATGGCTTTCGGCAAAAAAGGTTTTTTAGAATCCTTGAAAAAGAATTCAAAAACTATTGCCCCAACTCCTATCAATGTTAGTAAAAATACTATCATTGAACTGCCCACTTTTAAAGAGGGGGGAGTTACAGAAGAAACATTCAATTTGAATCTACACAAATTGAAATGACCAGTTTCATTTTGCATCATTGTTTGCCAATTTCTTGGTAATGGTTTGGTGAATATTCTGAGAATAAATTGTTCAACAATAGAGTGGTAATGTAAATAGGACTCTACCACAGTATTTCTAACAGGACTGGTAATCTACCGTATTTTTATACCCGAATTTTATTATACCCTACTGGTTTTATCAATCTTTCATTTACCTTCTGCCTGTTTCCTTTTCTACCTTGGGATCCGAAGCATATCCGGCATATCGGGCCGTCCGTGATGCTAGCTCATATTTTCAGGTTGGCTATTCCTTCGCTTCTTTCATCATCTCGGGATCACTGGTCACCTCCACTCAGAACGCGAACCACAGAGGTCTTACTTCGGCCTTCTGCCTACCGCCTCCATCCGCTAGAGCTTCCTGTGTGTTCACCCTTGAGTTTGAAAGATGGAAGTAGCATCCATTTTGAATCATAGCATAGCATCTTTCTGGGAAATCGATATGTGCGGGGATATTTGCGTGCTTCATTGCTTCTGGTTTTGAAGTAGTAGGCTTTGGATAAGTGTTGGAAAGATATATGTGGAAGGGTAATTTTATTGATGGGTAATGAAAATACAGAAGGTATGCTCAGGCGAGCATCCTGGAGAACATACTATGGCATACCCCGAAGGGCTGCCTATCACACTACTACTCTATGCACACTACTCACTATTACACATCGAAAGCTTGGAAAAAAGGAGAGAGAAGAGAGCAAACGAAGGAGTGGTCGAAAGAAGATGATCTTCTCAGGCTCTCTCGTCTTCAATATATAGCCCTGAGTGGGCAATAATTTGTTCCGTGATTAACGGGTAAGTGGAGGTTCCACTTGCTGTATTATTGTCCTGGATGGGCAATAAGTCTTCAAAGGCAGACGTAAGTGGAGCACTAGGTGTCCTTTGATTTGAGGTGCTTTTGACTTCTTTGCCTTGGAGTGGGGCCTCCGCCGAAAGTTGTCTTGTTTTCTTTTCTTCAATTGGGCAAGTGGGCGTTCCACTAGATGCAGTGGAAGACATCTTGTCTTTTCCGAAGATGAGGGCGGCTGCTTTGCAGAAAGAGATCCTTGTGTTGGGGGCCACGTTGATGTTGGCTTGTCGGAACATTTCTTCGAACCGAATAACTTTGTTCCAGTCTTCTTGGCTGGTTTTTGCAGTCGTCTTGCTTGTCATGATGCAGCTTGGGCTGCAGTAATTGACCTTAATTTTGGTCTCGGCTTCGATTGACCGAAGTTTGTTGACCACAAGTTTGAGTCCGTTGACTCGAAGGTTGGTGAGTTCTTCAGTAGGAGGGCAATTTTCAGTCATGGTCTTGGACGGGCTGAACTCCTTTTCTTTGGCGAGTCCAATCTCGATGTAGAAATAAGGACTGAAGGTAGATGACTGTATCCAGTCGGCAATTGAGCATGTCACATTGATGTACATGCGTTGATCAGCAACTTTCATAACCTTTGTTCTGAAGTTTTTGATCGCTTTGATGAACTCACGTGAAAAGAGCTTCAGTTCCTGAAGATTTGCACTTGGGTATATGTTTTTAATTAGTCCTGCTCTGAAAGCGGCATGGACTAGTTCTGGATCGGCCCCTTCAACAAAGTTGTAGAGACTTCTGGTGGCCGTGTCGCTGGTGAAGAATTTCTCGAAGAGGAAGTCTTCTTGGTTGGCACATCTGGCTTTGGCCCAGAGGAATCGGAATTCGTTGAAAGGAATTCCTTGGAAGTCCTTGGAGAGGATGGCTTCTTCTGGTTGCATGCTGCTAGCCATTCTTTTTCTTCCGTCTTTGTGGACAATAGGTTCTTTGAAGATTATGCCCGTGTTCTTCTTATCGTCGAAGGCTTGAGCACTCTTTCTTGCTTGTTCCAGGGTGTTGAATTTTTTGAAGGCGTTCGCTGTTCCGTTGGTGTAGGAACTAACTTCTCCCCAATCGGTGTAGATACCTTGGTGAGGTCCGTTGTAGATGACGTAGTAGGCAGCATTGATGTCCTTTTCTACGGCCGTCTTGTAGCTGGGAGCGAATCTTGCTCTGTCAGATTCCAGTGGGGAATCTTTATGGGCTTCCAGTGGGGAAGGTTTTGAAATTACCAGTGGGGTAAATTTCTTGTTTATGAACGCAAGAGCAGAGAGATCTGCAATCCTGCTTGAGACTGGTGAAGCAAGAACCGCTTCATTGCTTTTTGCCAAAGCAACAGGCGTTAACGGATTTGTTAACTCTTTACCGGTAGCCGTTTGCTCCGGAGTAGCTGCTGATTTAGAATTAGAGTAATTCCCCGGTTCAGTAGTAACCGTTTTGGCCTGTTGAAACTGTTTCAACAGAAATAGCTTTGACCTAAGGGTACTAAGCTTGTGAACAAGGGCCTCATGCTCAAGTGTGAGCAGTTTTTCTTCGAGCTCAAGCTCTAGAAAATTCTCCATGAAAAATGTTTTAATTTCTTGGGAAGAACAGGTTTAGTGATTGTTTGTGTGGAAAAGCTGACGGAGGGTGTTGTCAACTTATAGGAAGGTGGGAGGAGTGAAACAATGGGCGCTCCTGGTTTCCTTCGATGGTTTTTTCCTGCAAGTTGTCCTTAAAGAAAAGGGAAAAGCAAGTATTACCTGTATGGTATTCACGCGTCATGAAGTCGGCGAGTGAGTTCTTCTCTCCAGAGAGGTGCTCAACCTCAAATTGATAATGTGCAAACCACATTTGCCATCTGATTAGACGACCTTGTTTACTGTCACCTGCAATCTTTGTTCTAAGAAAATAGGTAAAGTTTTTGTTGTCAGTTCTAATAAGAAATTTAACGGGAGTTAAATATACAGAGAACTTTTCAATGACTCGTTTGACCGCGAGATACTCCTTCTCATTACTGTGGTAATTGAGTTCAGCTTGTTTGAAAGATCCGGAGGAGTATCTGCAGATCTTTTCACCATCAAGGGTTTTGGCTTTCAAAATGCCACCCCAGAATTGGTTAGATGCATCAGTTTCTATAACTAGATCATCTGTATTATTAGGTAAATATAGCTTAGGAAAAGTCCCTAATTTGTCTTTTACCTTTTTGACATACCTAGTGTCCTCGTCTGTCCATGTCCAGACTGCATCCTTTTTAAGTTTGACCTGTAAGGGTTTTCTTATTTCCGCTAGCTTATGAATATAAGCTTCTGCATATGTTAGAACGCCTAAAAAACGTTGTAACTGTTTCTTGTCTTCAATTTGATTAGGGAATCTCTGAAGATTATCTAGAATGTGATTTTGCGGAGTATGAGTACCTCTATCAATTTCTAGACCGAGGAAGTTGATCTTTTCTTTGAAGAGATTTGCTTTCTTCTTTGAAAGGATGATTCCATATATTTGAATGGTTTTGAGGACCATTGGAACATGTTTGTAATGTTCTTCTTCAGTGCTACTGAATATTAATATGTCGTCAACGTAGACACAACATATTTTTTCTAAACCCCTAAGGGCATTCTGCATGTGCCTTTGAAAGATTGAAGGCGCTTGCTTAAGACCGAAAGGAACTACGTTCCATTGGTAGTGACCGTCAGGGCAAGTGAATGCCGTAAGTAGCTGAGATTCTTCGTCAAGGAGAACTTGCCAGAAACCACTTTTGCAGTCGAAACTACTAAAGATTGTTTTTCCCCGTATTAGGGTTAACAATTCTTGTATGCATGGCAGATTGTGACTATCGCCAATTGTTGCTGCGTTGATTGCTTTGTAGTTGACAACCATGCGCTTTTTTCCTCTTCGTTTTTCTGCTTCATTCTCTACGAGAAATGCAGGGGACATGTGAGGTGATTTGCTCGGTTTGATTAACCTAAGATCAAGGAGTTCTCTGATTTGTTTAGAGAATTCAATTCTGTCCTGCGGACTGTACTTCATCGGTTTGACTCTAATGATAGTATTTGGTTCTGTAAGCTTGATGCTTGCAGTCATCCATTTTTTAGACTTCTCAGGGTCTATAGGATTTTCTGAGCAGACCTTTTCAAGTAAGTCTTCAATTGATTTCAATTTGTGTAGATTCAAATTGAATGTTTCTTCTGTAACTCCCCCCTCTTTAAAAGTGGGCAGTTCAATGATAGTATTTTTACTAACATTGATAGGAGTTGGGGCAATAGTTTTTGAATTCTTTTTCAAGGATTCTAAAAAACCTTTTTTGCCGAAAGCCATTGCTTTCCTGATTTTAGTCACATAGACTAAATCTTTTTCGTTGGTATCGACATTTTTTAATGTGAAGGCAACGTTATCTATCCACTGTGTGAAAGGACCATACAATTGAATAAAGTTGTTACCAAGTATAAGATCCATTCCTGATTCTTGTTGATAGATTGTGGGGATATGGAATATCTCGCCGGCAATCCTGATTTGTAAGTTTTTACAAACCTTATTAATTTTGATGTATTCTCCGTTAGCGACCCTCACCGAGAGGGGTTTTGCGGAGTTTTCCCAGAGTTCTTCTGGTATGATATACTTGCTTGCGATGCATAGGCTGGCGCCTGTGTCGACATAGCAATGTATATGAAACATTTTATATCCTTCGAACTTGAGTTGTCCTTTGATATAAATTGAGTTTGCATTTGTCTTGTTGACAGATGTCAAATCTTCTTCGGGTTCAATCCCTTTAATATTGGTTTGAAAATCTTCTTTGATTTTCATGATTTCTTCAGTATGGAAAGTAAGCTGACTCCAATCCTTGAGAGTAGCTTCCTTCATTCGGAATCTGTGGATTCGTTTTCTGAAGATTGAAGTTCTTCTTTGAAGGTGAAAACCGTATCCTCCTCCGGATAGTATTCTTCAACAGGTTCATATCCATTGAAACCTGCCTCGATGATAAGCTTAAGTTTATTTGGAAACTTTTGCTTGTTAGGGCACTCATTTGCGTAGTGTCCTTCTTCACTGCAGATCCAACATCGGCAGTTGGGCTTACCTTTAGGACAAAATCTTTTCCTTTCAGATTTTTCCTTAGTGGGCTTTCTAAAATACTTACCTGGTTTAAAAGGCTTTCTTTTCTTTTTCCAAATCTTCTTGTATTTGGATTTGTATTTCTTCTTGAAATACTTTTTGGATGTGGGTGTACATCCGAAGGTGTTGACTTCATCAGTAAGCTTGGAGCAACACGTTTTGTTGAACTTCTTAAGTTGCTTTTGTTTGACGGAGAGGTCACAGACGTTCTTTATCTGTTCTTCGACGATGCGGACTGCGAGTCCTAAGGAATAGATAGTGGTAGCTGTCTTCCTTTTTCTGAATTCTTCAAGACTTCTTTCTCCAATGATAGGAAGTTTTGTGAGGAATTGTTCAACAAAGGCAGGATACTCTGCCTGAGGTAGTTTGTAGAGATTTTTCTCATATTCACAGGTGAATTCTTTGAAGGAGCAAATGTTGCATATTTGCATCTTTGTAAGCCTTTGTCTGGCTTGTTCTTCTTCCTTGAGGATTTCTCCATCCTTATCCTCAAACATGTTGAGTCCAAGAAAGATTGTGTAGAGGGCATCTAGAATCTTTTCTAGCATCATTTCTCCTGTCCAGGTTTCATCCCAGATTGTTTTCTTGATAAACTCTCGGATGATTCCTTCTGTCTTATGGACCATAAGGAGTAAAACCGTGCTGCCGGTTTGGTAGTCGTCAATGTTTGACTGGATGGTTAAGCTAATTCCCGTAGCCCATCTATCAATCATTTCTTTCCTTTCATTCATATTATTGATGCAATCAATATTGATTGTTCCAGCCGGGATGTTTCTTGCAGGGGCTGTGTTTCCTGAGTTTGTGGCAAAGGGTCTCTGTCGAGGCTTATATCTTTTTGCGCCAGTTGCGCTGGATTCAGCATCGTCCTTTAGGGTTCCTAAGTTTCCCATTTCGATGTCTGGTTCATCGGAACTAGAATCGTCTTTAGTTTGATTGACCATAACATTTTCCTTTATGTTATAGTTGTATTTGACACAAAGGTCTTTGCTTTGGAATTTGACGAGGAGTTCGTCTTCTTCTAAAGCCATGAGGTGTACAAGTTCTGTACAATCATCATCGTTGATTGATATTTCAAAGAAATATCTTTCAAGGTGATCCGTGATGGTAGTCATTCAGTTGAACCGAAGGGCCAAGTTAGACTTTTGGGATCTTTGGAGCTTCCTAAGTTTTCGTTTCCTACTCTGAAATTTGGGTAGGGATACTTGTGAAGATTGCTTGTTGTGGCAACTCCTTTATCTTTATCTAAGATAATTTGCTTATTGGTTTCTTCCAATAATTTATTTGAGTTGTCGCGCATTTTTATTTCGTCAGAAATTTCCTTAATGATCTTTGCACTGACGGCTTCAATAAGGTTTTCTAATCTAGGGAAGGCTTCCCTGATGTAGAGGTCAATGTCTTTAACGGACGAGTTGGTCATGGCTATCCGATGACAGCTTTTATTGCGACTCTAATGTCTTCGAGTTTTTCTTCTAAATCTTTCAGCCTTTCTTCTGTGAGAACGGTTGGGTCGATTTTGTTTTTAATTTTTTCTAACTCTTGATTTTGAGTTACAAGAATATCAAGGATATCGATATTGAAATTGGTATCGATTCCACCTCTTTTTATAAGGTTTTTAAGTTTATTAAAAACACTAGGGTTTTTACTAAACGGTTCGCACTGGTCCTTTTCTAATCCTAGAAAAGAACTAATCTTGGAGATTTTAATCCAAACTCTTGCGAGTAAATGATTAATGTTGTTTCCTTGACTTATTAAGTTTGGAAACGAAGGTTTGTTCGTACTGAAAACGTAAGTGACTTCACTGGTTTTTCTTTGTTCGAGATCTTTGAATTGTAAGATCTTTCCTTTTTTGTAGATGTGTGGCACATCTGCAGAGAAAATGGATCTGCTGGAACTCATTTATCCAATTAGGTTTTCCAATTGGTTTCCTATTCTGTCAATTCGTATTGACATATTGGCAAGGGCTAATTTATTTAAAGTAGGCTCGCTACTATTTGAAGTAGTGTGATTGCTACTTTGCCCAATTTCTAACCTATTGTTAGAGATGCTTACTCTAGGTTTCTGGCCCAGGTAGTCCATATCTTGGGCTATATTGATGGCCCAGGATTTGTCTTCGGATGATAAGTCACAGAACTTATTATCCTCGATACTTCCAATGTTGGAAAAGACATCGTCGATTTCAATATTGGGATTATCTTTATAGTCTATCGAATGATGACTATTGGTTAATGCATAACCTAAGAGATAAGTAACAGAAAAGACTTTATCTCCTGTTCGCATGAGGTCGCTTCTTCCGAACTCGTGTGCAAGGCTGAGAACTTGATCGAGGTTCTTTGTGTTTAGACTTACCGCGTATTTTGGGTAGACTGTAAACATAAACTTGCCAAAGGCTAAGTTTCCTTTTGCTGCTCCAAGGATGCAGTCTTTGCGGTTAATGATTCTATTGTCAATTAACGCCATTTTTATTGGTGTATCAATTCCATTTTTGAATTGAGCTTTCACCAGGATTTTTACTGCACCAATGTGTAGCATGTTGATCTTTTTCCTGATATCTGCAGGAATTTTTTGTAATCTCGAATGTATTCCGGATTTTGTAAGTAAAGGCAAGTAGACTTTTCCTGATGTCATAGAAATATCAACGGACATTTCTTCAGTTGAAATACAGTAAAATATTTCATTTTTTCTTGACAATGATTTAGTCAAAGTTTTAAATAAGCTAGGTGTATTAAACACTCTATCTTTTGTTAGCCTAAGTTGTAACTTAGCAATGTCTTTTAACTGTGATTGTTGTACAGTTAAATCGGAACTAAATCCTTGTTCATTTTCAACACTGAAAATTTGCATATCTGAATTACTTGATTCAGTTAATTCTGAGCTGTCCTCAGGGTCGTGATAATTTATTTCTAAATTATTCATGTAAAATAGTAGATTACTATTTATGTGGGACCCGCTCTGATACCAATTTGCGGATGAACTTTTTGCAACTGAGGATTGTTGCTTTAATGTTGTAAAAACACTATTAATATTCTTAATGACAGGTTCAATTGTCTTAAGATAGTTATCTAGATTATCTAGATTTTGATTTAGCCTAACTAGGTTGCTTAGACCTTCGTTTATTGTTTTTAGCTTTATGGATAATGAGTCCATAATGGGGTTTTTAGTCTGATTGATACCAATCAGAATCATAGAACCAATCTATGTAATTTTGTGAAAACATTAAGTTTTCTTCTTCTAAATAATCTAAATTATTCATTTCTTCTTCTAAGTTGATTTCAATTATATTGAGAATTTTTTCTTTTATGTCTATGGACATTTCTTTTAATAAATATAAAATGGTGATTTTATATTCATTATCTTGATATTTAAAAATACCAAATTCTGGATTTACCATTTTGATGAACAGTAAAACACTGTTTGTGAATAGTAATTTACTATTAGGGACAGCATTTGTCCATGCTTTGATAAAATGACCAGTTTCATTTTGCATCATTGTTTGCCAATTTCTTGGTAATGGTTTGGTGAATATTCTGAGAATAAATTGTTCAACAATAGAGTGGTAATGTAAATAGGACTCTACCACAGTATTTCTAACAGGACTGGTAATCTACCGTATTTTTATACCCGAATTTTATTATACCCTACTGGTTTTATCAATCTTTCATTTACCTTCTGCCTGTTTCCTTTTCTACCTTGGGATCCGAAGCATATCCGGCATATCGGGCCGTCCGTGATGCTAGCTCATATTTTCAGGTTGGCTATTCCTTCGCTTCTTTCATCATCTCGGGATCACTGGTCACCTCCACTCAGAACGCGAACCACAGAGGTCTTACTTCGGCCTTCTGCCTACCGCCTCCATCCGCTAGAGCTTCCTGTGTGTTCACCCTTGAGTTTGAAAGATGGAAGTAGCATCCATTTTGAATCATAGCATAGCATCTTTCTGGGAAATCGATATGTGCGGGGATATTTGCGTGCTTCATTGCTTCTGGTTTTGAAGTAGTAGGCTTTGGATAAGTGTTGGAAAGATATATGTGGAAGGGTAATTTTATTGATGGGTAATGAAAATACAGAAGGTATGCTCAGGCGAGCATCCTGGAGAACATACTATGGCATACCCCGAAGGGCTGCCTATCACACTACTACTCTATGCACACTACTCACTATTACACATCGAAAGCTTGGAAAAAAGGAGAGAGAAGAGAGCAAACGAAGGAGTGGTCGAAAGAAGATGATCTTCTCAGGCTCTCTCGTCTTCAATATATAGCCCTGAGTGGGCAATAATTTGTTCCGTGATTAACGGGTAAGTGGAGGTTCCACTTGCTGTATTATTGTCCTGGATGGGCAATAAGTCTTCAAAGGCAGACGTAAGTGGAGCACTAGGTGTCCTTTGATTTGAGGTGCTTTTGACTTCTTTGCCTTGGAGTGGGGCCTCCGCCGAAAGTTGTCTTGTTTTCTTTTCTTCAATTGGGCAAGTGGGCGTTCCACTAGATGCAGTGGAAGACATCTTGTCTTTTCCGAAGATGAGGGCGGCTGCTTTGCAGAAAGAGATCCTTGTGTTGGGGGCCACGTTGATGTTGGCTTGTCGGAACATTTCTTCGAACCGAATAACTTTGTTCCAGTCTTCTTGGCTGGTTTTTGCAGTCGTCTTGCTTGTCATGATGCAGCTTGGGCTGCAGTAATTGACCTTAATTTTGGTCTCGGCTTCGATTGACCGAAGTTTGTTGACCACAAGTTTGAGTCCGTTGACTCGAAGGTTGGTGAGTTCTTCAGTAGGAGGGCAATTTTCAGTCATGGTCTTGGACGGGCTGAACTCCTTTTCTTTGGCGAGTCCAATCTCGATGTAGAAATAAGGACTGAAGGTAGATGACTGTATCCAGTCGGCAATTGAGCATGTCACATTGATGTACATGCGTTGATCAGCAACTTTCATAACCTTTGTTCTGAAGTTTTTGATCGCTTTGATGAACTCACGTGAAAAGAGCTTCAGTTCCTGAAGATTTGCACTTGGGTATATGTTTTTAATTAGTCCTGCTCTGAAAGCGGCATGGACTAGTTCTGGATCGGCCCCTTCAACAAAGTTGTAGAGACTTCTGGTGGCCGTGTCGCTGGTGAAGAATTTCTCGAAGAGGAAGTCTTCTTGGTTGGCACATCTGGCTTTGGCCCAGAGGAATCGGAATTCGTTGAAAGGAATTCCTTGGAAGTCCTTGGAGAGGATGGCTTCTTCTGGTTGCATGCTGCTAGCCATTCTTTTTCTTCCGTCTTTGTGGACAATAGGTTCTTTGAAGATTATGCCCGTGTTCTTCTTATCGTCGAAGGCTTGAGCACTCTTTCTTGCTTGTTCCAGGGTGTTGAATTTTTTGAAGGCGTTCGCTGTTCCGTTGGTGTAGGAACTAACTTCTCCCCAATCGGTGTAGATACCTTGGTGAGGTCCGTTGTAGATGACGTAGTAGGCAGCATTGATGTCCTTTTCTACGGCCGTCTTGTAGCTGGGAGCGAATCTTGCTCTGTCAGATTCCAGTGGGGAATCTTTATGGGCTTCCAGTGGGGAAGGTTTTGAAATTACCAGTGGGGTAAATTTCTTGTTTATGAACGCAAGAGCAGAGAGATCTGCAATCCTGCTTGAGACTGGTGAAGCAAGAACCGCTTCATTGCTTTTTGCCAAAGCAACAGGCGTTAACGGATTTGTTAACTCTTTACCGGTAGCCGTTTGCTCCGGAGTAGCTGCTGATTTAGAATTAGAGTAATTCCCCGGTTCAGTAGTAACCGTTTTGGCCTGTTGAAACTGTTTCAACAGAAATAGCTTTGACCTAAGGGTACTAAGCTTGTGAACAAGGGCCTCATGCTCAAGTGTGAGCAGTTTTTCTTCGAGCTCAAGCTCTAGAAAATTCTCCATGAAAAATGTTTTAATTTCTTGGGAAGAACAGGTTTAGTGATTGTTTGTGTGGAAAAGCTGACGGAGGGTGTTGTCAACTTATAGGAAGGTGGGAGGAGTGAAACAATGGGCGCTCCTGGTTTCCTTCGATGGTTTTTTCCTGCAAGTTGTCCTTAAAGGAAAAGGGAAAAGCAAGTATTACCTGTATGGTATTCACGCGTCATGAAGTCGGCGAGTGAGTTCTTCTCTCCAGAGAGGTGCTCAACCTCAAATTGATAATGTGCAAACCACATTTGCCATCTGATTAGACGACCTTGTTTACTGTCACCTGCAATCTTTGTTCTAAGAAAATAGGTAAAGTTTTTGTTGTCAGTTCTAATAAGAAATTTAACGGGAGTTAAATATACAGAGAACTTTTCAATGACTCGTTTGACCGCGAGATACTCCTTCTCATTACTGTGGTAATTGAGTTCAGCTTGTTTGAAAGATCCGGAGGAGTATCTGCAGATCTTTTCACCATCAAGGGTTTTGGCTTTCAAAATGCCACCCCAGAATTGGTTAGATGCATCAGTTTCTATAACTAGATCATCTGTATTATTAGGTAAATATAGCTTAGGAAAAGTCCCTAATTTGTCTTTTACCTTTTTGACATACCTAGTGTCCTCGTCTGTCCATGTCCAGACTGCATCCTTTTTAAGTTTGACCTGTAAGGGTTTTCTTATTTCCGCTAGCTTATGAATATAAGCTTCTGCATATGTTAGAACGCCTAAAAAACGTTGTAACTGTTTCTTGTCTTCAATTTGATTAGGGAATCTCTGAAGATTATCTAGAATGTGATTTTGCGGAGTATGAGTACCTCTATCAATTTCTAGACCGAGGAAGTTGATCTTTTCTTTGAAGAGATTTGCTTTCTTCTTTGAAAGGATGATTCCATATATTTGAATGGTTTTGAGGACCATTGGAACATGTTTGTAATGTTCTTCTTCAGTGCTACTGAATATTAATATGTCGTCAACGTAGACACAACATATTTTTTCTAAACCCCTAAGGGCATTCTGCATGTGCCTTTGAAAGATTGAAGGCGCTTGCTTAAGACCGAAAGGAACTACGTTCCATTGGTAGTGACCGTCAGGGCAAGTGAATGCCGTAAGTAGCTGAGATTCTTCGTCAAGGAGAACTTGCCAGAAACCACTTTTGCAGTCGAAACTACTAAAGATTGTTTTTCCCCGTATTAGGGTTAACAATTCTTGTATGCATGGCAGATTGTGACTATCGCCAATTGTTGCTGCGTTGATTGCTTTGTAGTTGACAACCATGCGCTTTTTTCCTCTTCGTTTTTCTGCTTCATTCTCTACGAGAAATGCAGGGGACATGTGAGGTGATTTGCTCGGTTTGATTAACCTAAGATCAAGGAGTTCTCTGATTTGTTTAGAGAATTCAATTCTGTCCTGCGGACTGTACTTCATCGGTTTGACTCTAATGATAGTATTTGGTTCTGTAAGCTTGATGCTTGCAGTCATCCATTTTTTAGACTTCTCAGGGTCTATAGGATTTTCTGAGCAGACCTTTTCAAGTAAGTCTTCAATTGATTTCAATTTGTGTAGATTCAAATTGAATGTTTCTTCTGTAACTCCCCCCTCTTTAAAAGTGGGCAGTTCAATGATAGTATTTTTACTAACATTGATAGGAGTTGGGGCAATAGTTTTTGAATTCTTTTTCAAGGATTCTAAAAAACCTTTTTTGCCGAAAGCCATTGCTTTCCTGATTTTAGTCACATAGACTAAATCTTTTTCGTTGGTATCGACATTTTTTAATGTGAAGGCAACGTTATCTATCCACTGTGTGAAAGGACCATACAATTGAATAAAGTTGTTACCAAGTATAAGATCCATTCCTGATTCTTGTTGATAGATTGTGGGGATATGGAATATCTCGCCGGCAATCCTGATTTGTAAGTTTTTACAAACCTTATTAATTTTGATGTATTCTCCGTTAGCGACCCTCACCGAGAGGGGTTTTGCGGAGTTTTCCCAGAGTTCTTCTGGTATGATATACTTGCTTGCGATGCATAGGCTGGCGCCTGTGTCGACATAGCAATGTATATGAAACATTTTATATCCTTCGAACTTGAGTTGTCCTTTGATATAAATTGAGTTTGCATTTGTCTTGTTGACAGATGTCAAATCTTCTTCGGGTTCAATCCCTTTAATATTGGTTTGAAAATCTTCTTTGATTTTCATGATTTCTTCAGTATGGAAAGTAAGCTGACTCCAATCCTTGAGAGTAGCTTCCTTCATTCGGAATCTGTGGATTCGTTTTCTGAAGATTGAAGTTCTTCTTTGAAGGTGAAAACCGTATCCTCCTCCGGATAGTATTCTTCAACAGGTTCATATCCATTGAAACCTGCCTCGATGATAAGCTTAAGTTTATTTGGAAACTTTTGCTTGTTAGGGCACTCATTTGCGTAGTGTCCTTCTTCACTGCAGATCCAACATCGGCAGTTGGGCTTACCTTTAGGACAAAATCTTTTCCTTTCAGATTTTTCCTTAGTGGGCTTTCTAAAATACTTACCTGGTTTAAAAGGCTTTCTTTTCTTTTTCCAAATCTTCTTGTATTAGGATTGTTGGTAACAACTGGTTTTTCTACTATTGCAAATAGTAATGAATAGTAAATAGTAATCTACTATTCATTACTATTCGGATGGGTAATCTACTATTCATTACTATTCGGATGGGTAATCTACTATTCATTACTATTCATCCGCAAATAGTAATGAAGCAACAATCCTCAGTTGCAAAAGTTCATCCTCAGTTGCAAAAGTTCATCCGCAAAAACCAGTCAAGAGTTAGAAAAAATTAAAAACAAAATCGACCCAACCGTTCTCACAGAAGAAAGGCTGAAAGATTTAGAAGAAAAACTCGAAGACATTAGAGTCGCAATAAAAGCTGTCATCGGATAGCCATGACCAACTCGTCCGTTAAAGACATTGACCTCTACATCAGGGAAGCCTTCCCTAGATTAGAAAACCTTATTGAAGCTGTCAGTGCAAAGATCATTAAGGAAATTTCTGACGAAATAAAAATGCGCGACAACTCAAATAAATTATTGGAAGAAACCAATAAGCAAATTATCTTAGATAAAGATAAAGGAGTTGCCACAACAAGCAATCTTCACAAGTATCCCTACCCAAATTTCAGAGTAGGAAACGAAAACTTAGGAAGCTCCAAAGATCCCAAAAGTCTAACTTGGCCCTTCGGTTCAACTGAATGACTACCATCACGGATCACCTTGAAAGATATTTCTTTGAAATATCAATCAACGATGATGATTGTACAGAACTTGTACACCTCATGGCTTTAGAAGAAGACGAACTCCTCGTCAAATTCCAAAGCAAAGACCTTTGTGTCAAATACAACTATAACATAAAGGAAAATGTTATGGTCAATCAAACTAAAGACGATTCTAGTTCCGATGAACCAGACATCGAAATGGGAAACTTAGGAACCCTAAAGGACGATGCTGAATCCAGCGCAACTGGCGCAAAAAGATATAAGCCTCGACAGAGACCCTTTGCCACAAACTCAGGAAACACAGCCCCTGCAAGAAACATCCCGGCTGGAACAATCAATATTGATTGCATCAATAATATGAATGAAAGGAAAGAAATGATTGATAGATGGGCTACGGGAATTAGCTTAACCATCCAGTCAAACATTGACGACTACCAAACCGGCAGCACGGTTTTACTCCTTATGGTCCATAAGACAGAAGGAATCATCCGAGAGTTTATCAAGAAAACAATCTGGGATGAAACCTGGACAGGAGAAATGATGCTAGAAAAGATTCTAGATGCCCTCTACACAATCTTTCTTGGACTCAACATGTTTGAGGATAAGGATGGAGAAATCCTCAAGGAAGAAGAACAAGCCAGACAAAGGCTTACAAAGATGCAAATATGCAACATTTGCTCCTTCAAAGAATTCACCTGTGAATATGAGAAAAATCTCTACAAACTACCTCAGGCAGAGTATCCTGCCTTTGTTGAACAATTCCTCACAAAACTTCCTATCATTGGAGAAAGAAGTCTTGAAGAATTCAGAAAAAGGAAGACAGCTACCACTATCTATTCCTTAGGACTCGCAGTCCGCATCGTCGAAGAACAGATAAAGAACGTCTGTGACCTCTCCGTCAAACAAAAGCAACTTAAGAAGTTCAACAAAACGTGTTGCTCCAAGCTTACTGATGAAGTCAACACCTTCGGATGCACACCCACATCCAAAAAGTATTTCAAGAAGAAATACAAATCCAAATACAAGAAGATTTGGAAAAAGAAAAGAAAGCCTTTTAAACCAGGTAAGTATTTTAGAAAGCCCACTAAGGAAAAATCTGAAAGGAAAAGATTTTGTCCTAAAGGTAAGCCCAACTGCCGATGTTGGATCTGCAGTGAAGAAGGACACTACGCAAATGAATGCCCTAACAAGCAAAAGTTTCCAAATAAACTTAAGCTTATCATCGAGGCAGGTTTCAATGGATATGAACCTGTTGAAGAATACTATCCGGAGGAGGATACGGTTTTCACCTTCAAAGAAGAACTTCAATCTTCAGAAAACGAATCCACAGATTCCGAATGAAGGAAGCTACTCTCAAGGATTGGAGTCAGCTTACTTTCCATACTGAAGAAATCATGAAAATCAAAGAAGATTTTCAAACCAATATTAAAGGGATTGAACCCGAAGAAGATTTGACATCTGTCAACAAGACAAATGCAAACTCAATTTATATCAAAGGACAACTCAAGTTCGAAGGATATAAAATGTTTCATATACATTGCTATGTCGACACAGGCGCCAGCCTATGCATCGCAAGCAAGTATATCATACCAGAAGAACTCTGGGAAAACTCCGCAAAACCCCTCTCGGTGAGGGTCGCTAACGGAGAATACATCAAAATTAATAAGGTTTGTAAAAACTTACAAATCAGGATTGCCGGCGAGATATTCCATATCCCCACAATCTATCAACAAGAATCAGGAATGGATCTTATACTTGGTAACAACTTTATTCAATTGTATGGTCCTTTCACACAATGGATAGATAACGTTGCCTTCACATTAAAAAATGTCGATACCAACGAAAAAGATTTAGTCTATGTGACTAAAATCAGGAAAGCAATGGCTTTCGGCAAAAAAGGTTTTTTAGAATCCTTGAAAAAGAATTCAAAAACTATTGCCCCAACTCCTATCAATGTTAGTAAAAATACTATCATTGAACTGCCCACTTTTAAAGAGGGGGGAGTTACAGAAGAAACATTCAATTTGAATCTACACAAATTGAAATCAATTGAAGACTTACTTGAAAAGGTCTGCTCAGAAAATCCTATAGACCCTGAGAAGTCTAAAAAATGGATGACTGCAAGCATCAAGCTTACAGAACCAAATACTATCATTAGAGTCAAACCGATGAAGTACAGTCCGCAGGACAGAATTGAATTCTCTAAACAAATCAGAGAACTCCTTGATCTTAGGTTAATCAAACCAAGCAAATCACCTCACATGTCCCCTGCATTTCTCGTAGAGAATGAAGCAGAAAAACGAAGAGGAAAAAAGCGCATGGTTGTCAACTACAAAGCAATCAACGCCGCAACAATTGGCGATAGTCACAATCTGCCATGCATACAAGAATTGTTAACCCTAATACGGGGAAAAACAATCTTTAGTAGTTTCGACTGCAAAAGTGGTTTCTGGCAAGTTCTCCTTGACGAAGAATCTCAGCTACTTACGGCATTCACTTGCCCTGACGGTCACTACCAATGGAACGTAGTTCCTTTCGGTCTTAAGCAAGCGCCTTCAATCTTTCAAAGGCACATGCAGAATGCCCTTAGGGGTTTAGAAAAAATATGTTGTGTCTACGTTGACGACATATTAATATTCAGTAGCACTGAAGAAGAACATTACAAACATGTTCCAATGGTCCTCAAAACCATTCAAATATATGGAATCATCCTTTCAAAGAAGAAAGCAAATCTCTTCAAAGAAAAGATCAACTTCCTCGGTCTAGAAATTGATAGAGGTACTCATACTCCGCAAAATCACATTCTAGATAATCTTCAGAGATTCCCTAATCAAATTGAAGACAAGAAACAGTTACAACGTTTTTTAGGCGTTCTAACATATGCAGAAGCTTATATTCATAAGCTAGCGGAAATAAGAAAACCCTTACAGGTCAAACTTAAAAAGGATGCAGTCTGGACATGGACAGACGAGGACACTAGCCAAAACCCTTGATGGTGAAAAGATCTGCAGATACTCCTCCGGATCTTTCAAACAAGCTGAACTCAATTACCACAGTAATGAGAAGGAGTATCTCGCGGTCAAACGAGTCATTGAAAAGTTCTCTGTATATTTAACTCCCGTTAAATTTCTTATTAGAACTGACAACAAAAACTTTACCTATTTTCTTAGAACAAAGATTGCAGGTGACAGTAAACAAGGTCGTCTAATCAGATGGCAAATGTGGTTTGCACATTATCAATTTGAGGTTGAGCACCTCTCTGGAGAGAAGAACTCACTCGCCGACTTCATGACGCGTGAATACCATACAGGTAATACTTGCTTTTCCCTTTTCCTTTAAGGACAACTTGCAGGAAAAAACCATCGAAGGAAACCAGGAGCGCCCATTGTTTCACTCCTCCCACCTTCCTATAAGTTGACAACACCCTCCGTCAGCTTTTCCACACAAACAATCACTAAACCTGTTCTTCCCAAGAAATTAAAACATTTTTCATGGAGAATTTTCTAGAGCTTGAGCTCGAAGAAAATTCTCCATGAAAAATGTTTTAATTTCTAAATCTTTCAGCCTTTCTTCTGTGAGAACGGTTGGGTCGATTTTGTTTTTAATTTTTTCTAACTCTTGATTTTGAGTTACAAGAATATCAAGGATATCGATATTGAAATTGGTATCGATTCCACCTCTTTTTATAAGGTTTTTAAGTTTATTAAAAACACTAGGGTTTTTACTAAACGGTTCGCACTGGTCCTTTTCTAATCCTAGAAAAGAACTAATCTTGGAGATTTTAATCCAAACTCTTGCGAGTAAATGATTAATGTTGTTTCCTTGACTTATTAAGTTTGGAAACGAAGGTTTGTTCGTACTGAAAACGTAAGTGACTTCACTGGTTTTTCTTTGTTCGAGATCTTTGAATTGTAAGATCTTTCCTTTTTTGTAGATGTGTGGCACATCTGCAGAGAAAATGGATCTGCTGGAACTCATTTATCCAATTAGGTTTTCCAATTGGTTTCCTATTCTGTCAATTCGTATTGACATATTGGCAAGGGCTAATTTATTTAAAGTAGGCTCGCTACTATTTGAAGTAGTGTGATTGCTACTTTGCCCAATTTCTAACCTATTGTTAGAGATGCTTACTCTAGGTTTCTGGCCCAGGTAGTCCATATCTTGGGCTATATTGATGGCCCAGGATTTGTCTTCGGATGATAAGTCACAGAACTTATTATCCTCGATACTTCCAATGTTGGAAAAGACATCGTCGATTTCAATATTGGGATTATCTTTATAGTCTATCGAATGATGACTATTGGTTAATGCATAACCTAAGAGATAAGTAACAGAAAAGACTTTATCTCCTGTTCGCATGAGGTCGCTTCTTCCGAACTCGTGTGCAAGGCTGAGAACTTGATCGAGGTTCTTTGTGTTTAGACTTACCGCGTATTTTGGGTAGACTGTAAACATAAACTTGCCAAAGGCTAAGTTTCCTTTTGCTGCTCCAAGGATGCAGTCTTTGCGGTTAATGATTCTATTGTCAATTAACGCCATTTTTATTGGTGTATCAATTCCATTTTTGAATTGAGCTTTCACCAGGATTTTTACTGCACCAATGTGTAGCATGTTGATCTTTTTCCTGATATCTGCAGGAATTTTTTGTAATCTCGAATGTATTCCGGATTTTGTAAGTAAAGGCAAGTAGACTTTTCCTGATGTCATAGAAATATCAACGGACATTTCTTCAGTTGAAATACAGTAAAATATTTCATTTTTTCTTGACAATGATTTAGTCAAAGTTTTAAATAAGCTAGGTGTATTAAACACTCTATCTTTTGTTAGCCTAAGTTGTAACTTAGCAATGTCTTTTAACTGTGATTGTTGTACAGTTAAATCGGAACTAAATCCTTGTTCATTTTCAACACTGAAAATTTGCATATCTGAATTACTTGATTCAGTTAATTCTGAGCTGTCCTCAGGGTCGTGATAATTTATTTCCAAATTATTCATGTAAAATAGTAGATTACTATTTATGTGGGACCCGCTCTGATACCAATTTGCGGATGAACTTTTGCAACTGAGGATTGTTGCTTTAATGTTGTAAAAACACTATTAATATTCTTAATGACAGGTTCAATTGTCTTAAGATAGTTATCTAGATTATCTAGATTTTGATTTAGCCTAACTAGGTTGCTTAGACCTTCGTTTATTGTTTTTAGCTTTATGGATAATGAGTCCATAATGGGGTTTTTAGTCTGATTGATACCAATCAGAATCATAGAACCAATCTATGTAATTTTGTGAAAACATTAAGTTTTCTTCTTCTAAATAATCTAAATTATTCATTTCTTCTTCTAAGTTGATTTCAATTATATTGAGAATTTTTTCTTTTATGTCTATGGACATTTCTTTTAATAAATATAAAATGGTGATTTTATATTCATTATCTTGATATTTAAAAATACCAAATTCTGGATTTACCATTTTGATGAACAGTAAAACACTGTTTGTGAATAGTAATTTACTATTAGGGACAGCATTTGTCCATGCTTTGATAAAATGACCAGTTTCATTTTGCATCATTGTTTGCCAATTTCTTGGTAATGGTTTGGTGAATATTCTGAGAATAAATTGTTCAACAATAGAGTGGTAATGTAAATAGGACTCTACCACAGTATTTCTAACAGGACTGGTAATCTACCGTATTTTTATACCCGAATTTTATTATACCCTACTGGTTTTATCAATCTTTCATTTACCTTCTGCCTGTTTCCTTTTCTACCTTGGGATCCGAAGCATATCCGGCATATCGGGCCGTCCGTGATGCTAGCTCATATTTTCAGGTTGGCTATTCCTTCGCTTCTTTCATCATCTCGGGATCACTGGTCACCTCCACTCAGAACGCGAACCACAGAGGTCTTACTTCGGCCTTCTGCCTACCGCCTCCATCCGCTAGAGCTTCCTGTGTGTTCACCCTTGAGTTTGAAAGATGGAAGTAGCATCCATTTTGAATCATAGCATAGCATCTTTCTGGGAAATCGATATGTGCGGGGATATTTGCGTGCTTCATTGCTTCTGGTTTTGAAGTAGTAGGCTTTGGATAAGTGTTGGAAAGATATATGTGGAAGGGTAATTTTATTGATGGGTAATGAAAATACAGAAGGTATGCTCAGGCGAGCATCCTGGAGAACATACTATGGCATACCCCGAAGGGCTGCCTATCACACTACTACTCTATGCACACTACTCACTATTACACATCGAAAGCTTGGAAAAAAGGAGAGAGAAGAGAGCAAACGAAGGAGTGGTCGAAAGAAGATGATCTTCTCAGGCTCTCTCGTCTTCAATATATAGCCCTGAGTGGGCAATAATTTGTTCCGTGATTAACGGGTAAGTGGAGGTTCCACTTGCTGTATTATTGTCCTGGATGGGCAATAAGTCTTCAAAGGCAGACGTAAGTGGAGCACTAGGTGTCCTTTGATTTGAGGTGCTTTTGACTTCTTTGCCTTGGAGTGGGGCCTCCGCCGAAAGTTGTCTTGTTTTCTTTTCTTCAATTGGGCAAGTGGGCGTTCCACTAGATGCAGTGGAAGACATCTTGTCTTTTCCGAAGATGAGGGCGGCTGCTTTGCAGAAAGAGATCCTTGTGTTGGGGGCCACGTTGATGTTGGCTTGTCGGAACATTTCTTCGAACCGAATAACTTTGTTCCAGTCTTCTTGGCTGGTTTTTGCAGTCGTCTTGCTTGTCATGATGCAGCTTGGGCTGCAGTAATTGACCTTAATTTTGGTCTCGGCTTCGATTGACCGAAGTTTGTTGACCACAAGTTTGAGTCCGTTGACTCGAAGGTTGGTGAGTTCTTCAGTAGGAGGGCAATTTTCAGTCATGGTCTTGGACGGGCTGAACTCCTTTTCTTTGGCGAGTCCAATCTCGATGTAGAAATAAGGACTGAAGGTAGATGACTGTATCCAGTCGGCAATTGAGCATGTCACATTGATGTACATGCGTTGATCAGCAACTTTCATAACCTTTGTTCTGAAGTTTTTGATCGCTTTGATGAACTCACGTGAAAAGAGCTTCAGTTCCTGAAGATTTGCACTTGGGTATATGTTTTTAATTAGTCCTGCTCTGAAAGCGGCATGGACTAGTTCTGGATCGGCCCCTTCAACAAAGTTGTAGAGACTTCTGGTGGCCGTGTCGCTGGTGAAGAATTTCTCGAAGAGGAAGTCTTCTTGGTTGGCACATCTGGCTTTGGCCCAGAGGAATCGGAATTCGTTGAAAGGAATTCCTTGGAAGTCCTTGGAGAGGATGGCTTCTTCTGGTTGCATGCTGCTAGCCATTCTTTTTCTTCCGTCTTTGTGGACAATAGGTTCTTTGAAGATTATGCCCGTGTTCTTCTTATCGTCGAAGGCTTGAGCACTCTTTCTTGCTTGTTCCAGGGTGTTGAATTTTTTGAAGGCGTTCGCTGTTCCGTTGGTGTAGGAACTAACTTCTCCCCAATCGGTGTAGATACCTTGGTGAGGTCCGTTGTAGATGACGTAGTAGGCAGCATTGATGTCCTTTTCTACGGCCGTCTTGTAGCTGGGAGCGAATCTTGCTCTGTCAGATTCCAGTGGGGAATCTTTATGGGCTTCCAGTGGGGAAGGTTTTGAAATTACCAGTGGGGTAAATTTCTTGTTTATGAACGCAAGAGCAGAGAGATCTGCAATCCTGCTTGAGACTGGTGAAGCAAGAACCGCTTCATTGCTTTTTGCCAAAGCAACAGGCGTTAACGGATTTGTTAACTCTTTACCGGTAGCCGTTTGCTCCGGAGTAGCTGCTGATTTAGAATTAGAGTAATTCCCCGGTTCAGTAGTAACCGTTTTGGCCTGTTGAAACTGTTTCAACAGAAATAGCTTTGACCTAAGGGTACTAAGCTTGTGAACAAGGGCCTCATGCTCAAGTGTGAGCCGTTTTTCTTCGAGCTCAAGCTCTAGAAAATTCTCCATGAAAAATGTTTTAATTTCTTGGGAAGAACAGGTTTAGTGATTGTTTGTGTGGAAAAGCTGACGGAGGGTGTTGTCAACTTATAGGAAGGTGGGAGGAGTGAAACAATGGGCGCTCCTGGTTTCCTTCGATGGTTTTTTCCTGCAAGTTGTCCTTAAAGGAAAAGGGAAAAGCAAGTATTACCTGTATGGTATTCACGCGTCATGAAGTCGGCGAGTGAGTTCTTCTCTCCAGAGAGGTGCTCGACCTCAAATTGATAATGTGCAAACCACATTTGCCATCTGATTAGACGACCTTGTTTACTGTCACCTGCAATCTTTGTTCTAAGAAAATAGGTAAAGTTTTTGTTGTCAGTTCTAATAAGAAATTTAACGGGAGTTAAATATACAGAGAACTTTTCAATGACTCGTTTGACCGCGAGATACTCCTTCTCATTACTGTGGTAATTGAGTTCAGCTTGTTTGAAAGATCCGGAGGAGTATCTGCAGATCTTTTCACCATCAAGGGTTTTGGCTTTCAAAATGCCACCCCAGAATTGGTTAGATGCATCAGTTTCTATAACTAGATCATCTGTATTATTAGGTAAATATAGCTTAGGAAAAGTCCCTAATTTGTCTTTTACCTTTTTGACATACCTAGTGTCCTCGTCTGTCCATGTCCAGACTGCATCTTTTTTAAGTTTGACCTGTAAGGGTTTTCTTATTTCCGCTAGCTTATGAATATAAGCTTCTGCATATGTTAGAACGCCTAAAAAACGTTGTAACTGTTTCTTGTCTTCAATTTGATTAGGGAATCTCTGAAGATTATCTAGAATGTGATTTTGCGGAGTATGAGTACCTCTATCAATTTCTAGACCGAGGAAGTTGATCTTTTCTTTGAAGAGATTTGCTTTCTTCTTTGAAAGGATGATTCCATATATTTGAATGGTTTTGAGGACCATTGGAACATGTTTGTAATGTTCTTCTTCAGTGCTACTGAATATTAATATGTCGTCAACGTAGACACAACATATTTTTTCTAAACCCCTAAGGGCATTCTGCATGTGCCTTTGAAAGATTGAAGGCGCTTGCTTAAGACCGAAAGGAACTACGTTCCATTGGTAGTGACCGTCAGGGCAAGTGAATGCCGTAAGTAGCTGAGATTCTTCGTCAAGGAGAACTTGCCAGAAACCACTTTTGCAGTCGAAACTACTAAAGATTGTTTTTCCCCGTATTAGGGTTAACAATTCTTGTATGCATGGCAGATTGTGACTATCGCCAATTGTTGCTGCGTTGATTGCTTTGTAGTTGACAACCATGCGCTTTTTTCCTCTTCGTTTTTCTGCTTCATTCTCTACGAGAAATGCAGGGGACATGTGAGGTGATTTGCTCGGTTTGATTAACCTAAGATCAAGGAGTTCTCTGATTTGTTTAGAGAATTCAATTCTGTCCTGCGGACTGTACTTCATCGGTTTGACTCTAATGATAGTATTTGGTTCTGTAAGCTTGATGCTTGCAGTCATCCATTTTTTAGACTTCTCAGGGTCTATAGGATTTTCTGAGCAGACCTTTTCAAGTAAGTCTTCAATTGATTTCAATTTGTGTAGATTCAAATTGAATGTTTCTTCTGTAACTCCCCCCTCTTTAAAAGTGGGCAGTTCAATGATAGTATTTTTACTAACATTGATAGGAGTTGGGGCAATAGTTTTTGAATTCTTTTTCAAGGATTCTAAAAAACCTTTTTTGCCGAAAGCCATTGCTTTCCTGATTTTAGTCACATAGACTAAATCTTTTTCGTTGGTATCGACATTTTTTAATGTGAAGGCAACGTTATCTATCCATTGTGTGAAAGGACCATACAATTGAATAAAGTTGTTACCAAGTATAAGATCCATTCCTGATTCTTGTTGATAGATTGTGGGGATATGGAATATCTCGCCGGCAATCCTGATTTGTAAGTTTTTACAAACCTTATTAATTTTGATGTATTCTCCGTTAGCGACCCTCACCGAGAGGGGTTTTGCGGAGTTTTCCCAGAGTTCTTCTGGTATGATATACTTGCTTGCGATGCATAGGCTGGCGCCTGTGTCGACATAGCAATGTATATGAAACATTTTATATCCTTCGAACTTGAGTTGTCCTTTGATATAAATTGAGTTTGCATTTGTCTTGTTGACAGATGTCAAATCTTCTTCGGGTTCAATCCCTTTAATATTGGTTTGAAAATCTTCTTTGATTTTCATGATTTCTTCAGTATGGAAAGTAAGCTGACTCCAATCCTTGAGAGTAGCTTCCTTCATTCGGAATCTGTGGATTCGTTTTCTGAAGATTGAAGTTCTTCTTTGAAGGTGAAAACCGTATCCTCCTCCGGATAGTATTCTTCAACAGGTTCATATCCATTGAAACCTGCCTCGATGATAAGCTTAAGTTTATTTGGAAACTTTTGCTTGTTAGGGCACTCATTTGCGTAGTGTCCTTCTTCACTGCAGATCCAACATCGGCAGTTGGGCTTACCTTTAGGACAAAATCTTTTCCTTTCAGATTTTTCCTTAGTGGGCTTTCTAAAATACTTACCTGGTTTAAAAGGCTTTCTTTTCTTTTTCCAAATCTTCTTGTATTTGGATTTGTATTTCTTCTTGAAATACTTTTTGGATGTGGGTGTACATCCGAAGGTGTTGACTTCATCAGTAAGCTTGGAGCAACACGTTTTGTTGAACTTCTTAAGTTGCTTTTGTTTGACGGAGAGGTCACAGACGTTCTTTATCTGTTCTTCGACGATGCGGACTGCGAGTCCTAAGGAATAGATAGTGGTAGCTGTCTTCCTTTTTCTGAATTCTTCAAGACTTCTTTCTCCAATGATAGGAAGTTTTGTGAGGAATTGTTCAACAAAGGCAGGATACTCTGCCTGAGGTAGTTTGTAGAGATTTTTCTCATATTCACAGGTGAATTCTTTGAAGGAGCAAATGTTGCATATTTGCATCTTTGTAAGCCTTTGTCTGGCTTGTTCTTCTTCCTTGAGGATTTCTCCATCCTTATCCTCAAACATGTTGAGTCCAAGAAAGATTGTGTAGAGGGCATCTAGAATCTTTTCTAGCATCATTTCTCCTGTCCAGGTTTCATCCCAGATTGTTTTCTTGATAAACTCTCGGATGATTCCTTCTGTCTTATGGACCATAAGGAGTAAAACCGTGCTGCCGGTTTGGTAGTCGTCAATGTTTGACTGGATGGTTAAGCTAATTCCCGTAGCCCATCTATCAATCATTTCTTTCCTTTCATTCATATTATTGATGCAATCAATATTGATTGTTCCAGCCGGGATGTTTCTTGCAGGGGCTGTGTTTCCTGAGTTTGTGGCAAAGGGTCTCTGTCGAGGCTTATATCTTTTTGCGCCAGTTGCGCTGGATTCAGCATCGTCCTTTAGGGTTCCTAAGTTTCCCATTTCGATGTCTGGTTCATCGGAACTAGAATCGTCTTTAGTTTGATTGACCATAACATTTTCCTTTATGTTATAGTTGTATTTGACACAAAGGTCTTTGCTTTGGAATTTGACGAGGAGTTCGTCTTCTTCTAAAGCCATGAGGTGTACAAGTTCTGTACAATCATCATCGTTGATTGATATTTCAAAGAAATATCTTTCAAGGTGATCCGTGATGGTAGTCATTCAGTTGAACCGAAGGGCCAAGTTAGACTTTTGGGATCTTTGGAGCTTCCTAAGTTTTCGTTTCCTACTCTGAAATTTGGGTAGGGATACTTGTGAAGATTGCTTGTTGTGGCAACTCCTTTATCTTTATCTAAGATAATTTGCTTATTGGTTTCTTCCAATAATTTATTTGAGTTGTCGCGCATTTTTATTTCGTCAGAAATTTCCTTAATGATCTTTGCACTGACGGCTTCAATAAGGTTTTCTAATCTAGGGAAGGCTTCCCTGATGTAGAGGTCAATGTCTTTAACGGACGAGTTGGTCATGGCTATCCGATGACAGCTTTTATTGCGACTCTAATGTCTTCGAGTTTTTCTTCTAAATCTTTCAGCCTTTCTTCTGTGAGAACGGTTGGGTCGATTTTGTTTTTAATTTTTTCTAACTCTTGATTTTGAGTTACAAGAATATCAAGGATATCGATATTGAAATTGGTATCGATTCCACCTCTTTTTATAAGGTTTTTAAGTTTATTAAAAACACTAGGGTTTTTACTAAACGGTTCGCACTGGTCCTTTTCTAATCCTAGAAAAGAACTAATCTTGGAGATTTTAATCCAAACTCTTGCGAGTAAATGATTAATGTTGTTTCCTTGACTTATTAAGTTTGGAAACGAAGGTTTGTTCGTACTGAAAACGTAAGTGACTTCACTGGTTTTTCTTTGTTCGAGATCTTTGAATTGTAAGATCTTTCCTTTTTTGTAGATGTGTGGCACATCTGCAGAGAAAATGGATCTGCTGGAACTCATTTATCCAATTAGGTTTTCCAATTGGTTTCCTATTCTGTCAATTCGTATTGACATATTGGCAAGGGCTAATTTATTTAAAGTAGGCTCGCTACTATTTGAAGTAGTGTGATTGCTACTTTGCCCAATTTCTAACCTATTGTTAGAGATGCTTACTCTAGGTTTCTGGCCCAGGTAGTCCATATCTTGGGCTATATTGATGGCCCAGGATTTGTCTTCGGATGATAAGTCACAGAACTTATTATCCTCGATACTTCCAATGTTGGAAAAGACATCGTCGATTTCAATATTGGGATTATCTTTATAGTCTATCGAATGATGACTATTGGTTAATGCATAACCTAAGAGATAAGTAACAGAAAAGACTTTATCTCCTGTTCGCATGAGGTCGCTTCTTCCGAACTCGTGTGCAAGGCTGAGAACTTGATCGAGGTTCTTTGTGTTTAGACTTACCGCGTATTTTGGGTAGACTGTAAACATAAACTTGCCAAAGGCTAAGTTTCCTTTTGCTGCTCCAAGGATGCAGTCTTTGCGGTTAATGATTCTATTGTCAATTAACGCCATTTTTATTGGTGTATCAATTCCATTTTTGAATTGAGCTTTCACCAGGATTTTTACTGCACCAATGTGTAGCATGTTGATCTTTTTCCTGATATCTGCAGGAATTTTTTGTAATCTCGAATGTATTCCGGATTTTGTAAGTAAAGGCAAGTAGACTTTTCCTGATGTCATAGAAATATCAACGGACATTTCTTCAGTTGAAATACAGTAAAATATTTCATTTTTTCTTGACAATGATTTAGTCAAAGTTTTAAATAAGCTAGGTGTATTAAACACTCTATCTTTTGTTAGCCTAAGTTGTAACTTAGCAATGTCTTTTAACTGTGATTGTTGTACAGTTAAATCGGAACTAAATCCTTGTTCATTTTCAACACTGAAAATTTGCATATCTGAATTACTTGATTCAGTTAATTCTGAGCTGTCCTCAGGGTCGTGATAATTTATTTCCAAATTATTCATGTAAAATAGTAGATTACTATTTATGTGGGACCCGCTCTGATACCAATTTGCGGATGAACTTTTGCAACTGAGGATTGTTGCTTTAATGTTGTAAAAACACTATTAATATTCTTAATGACAGGTTCAATTGTCTTAAGATAGTTATCTAGATTATCTAGATTTTGATTTAGCCTAACTAGGTTGCTTAGACCTTCGTTTATTGTTTTTAGCTTTATGGATAATGAGTCCATAATGGGGTTTTTAGTCTGATTGATACCAATCAGAATCATAGAACCAATCTATGTAATTTTGTGAAAACATTAAGTTTTCTTCTTCTAAATAATCTAAATTATTCATTTCTTCTTCTAAGTTGATTTCAATTATATTGAGAATTTTTTCTTTTATGTCTATGGACATTTCTTTTAATAAATATAAAATGGTGATTTTATATTCATTATCTTGATATTTAAAAATACCAAATTCTGGATAGTATTTTTACTAACATTGATAGGAGTTGGGGCAATAGTTTTTGAATTCTTTTTCAAGGATTCTAAAAAACCTTTTTTGCCGAAAGCCATTGCTTTCCTGATTTTAGTCACATAGACTAAATCTTTTTCGTTGGTATCGACATTTTTTAATGTGAAGGCAACGTTATCTATCCATTGTGTGAAAGGACCATACAATTGAATAAAGTTGTTACCAAGTATAAGATCCATTCCTGATTCTTGTTGATAGATTGTGGGGATATGGAATATCTCGCCGGCAATCCTGATTTGTAAGTTTTTACAAACCTTATTAATTTTGATGTATTCTCCGTTAGCGACCCTCACCGAGAGGGGTTTTGCGGAGTTTTCCCAGAGTTCTTCTGGTATGATATACTTGCTTGCGATGCATAGGCTGGCGCCTGTGTCGACATAGCAATGTATATGAAACATTTTATATCCTTCGAACTTGAGTTGTCCTTTGATATAAATTGAGTTTGCATTTGTCTTGTTGACAGATGTCAAATCTTCTTCGGGTTCAATCCCTTTAATATTGGTTTGAAAATCTTCTTTGATTTTCATGATTTCTTCAGTATGGAAAGTAAGCTGACTCCAATCCTTGAGAGTAGCTTCCTTCATTCGGAATCTGTGGATTCGTTTTCTGAAGATTGAAGTTCTTCTTTGAAGGTGAAAACCGTATCCTCCTCCGGATAGTATTCTTCAACAGGTTCATATCCATTGAAACCTGCCTCGATGATAAGCTTAAGTTTATTTGGAAACTTTTGCTTGTTAGGGCACTCATTTGCGTAGTGTCCTTCTTCACTGCAGATCCAACATCGGCAGTTGGGCTTACCTTTAGGACAAAATCTTTTCCTTTCAGATTTTTCCTTAGTGGGCTTTCTAAAATACTTACCTGGTTTAAAAGGCTTTCTTTTCTTTTTCCAAATCTTCTTGTATTTGGATTTGTATTTCTTCTTGAAATACTTTTTGGATGTGGGTGTACATCCGAAGGTGTTGACTTCATCAGTAAGCTTGGAGCAACACGTTTTGTTGAACTTCTTAAGTTGCTTTTGTTTGACGGAGAGGTCACAGACGTTCTTTATCTGTTCTTCGACGATGCGGACTGCGAGTCCTAAGGAATAGATAGTGGTAGCTGTCTTCCTTTTTCTGAATTCTTCAAGACTTCTTTCTCCAATGATAGGAAGTTTTGTGAGGAATTGTTCAACAAAGGCAGGATACTCTGCCTGAGGTAGTTTGTAGAGATTTTTCTCATATTCACAGGTGAATTCTTTGAAGGAGCAAATGTTGCATATTTGCATCTTTGTAAGCCTTTGTCTGGCTTGTTCTTCTTCCTTGAGGATTTCTCCATCCTTATCCTCAAACATGTTGAGTCCAAGAAAGATTGTGTAGAGGGCATCTAGAATCTTTTCTAGCATCATTTCTCCTGTCCAGGTTTCATCCCAGATTGTTTTCTTGATAAACTCTCGGATGATTCCTTCTGTCTTATGGACCATAAGGAGTAAAACCGTGCTGTAAAACCGTGCTGCCTGTTTGGTAGTCGTCAATGTTTGACTGGATGGTTAAGCTAATTCCCGTAGCCCATCTATCAATCATTTCTTTCCTTTCATTCATATTATTGATGCAATCAATATTGATTGTTCCAGCCGGGATGTTTCTTGCAGGGGCTGTGTTTCCTGAGTTTGTGGCAAAGGGTCTCTGTCGAGGCTTATATCTTTTTGCGCCAGTTGCGCTGGATTCAGCATCGTCCTTTAGGGTTCCTAAGTTTCCCATTTCGATGTCTGGTTCATCGGAACTAGAATCGTCTTTAGTTTGATTGACCATAACATTTTCCTTTATGTTATAGTTGTATTTGACACAAAGGTCTTTGCTTTGGAATTTGACGAGGAGTTCGTCTTCTTCTAAAGCCATGAGGTGTACAAGTTCTGTACAATCATCATCGTTGATTGATATTTCAAAGAAATATCTTTCAAGGTGATCCGTGATGGTAGTCATTCAGTTGAACCGAAGGGCCAAGTTAGACTTTTGGGATCTTTGGAGCTTCCTAAGTTTTCGTTTCCTACTCTGAAATTTGGGTAGGGATACTTGTGAAGATTGCTTGTTGTGGCAACTCCTTTATCTTTATCTAAGATAATTTGCTTATTGGTTTCTTCCAATAATTTATTTGAGTTGTCGCGCATTTTTATTTCGTCAGAAATTTCCTTAATGATCTTTGCACTGACGGCTTCAATAAGGTTTTCTAATCTAGGGAAGGCTTCCCTGATGTAGAGGTCAATGTCTTTAACGGACGAGTTGGTCATGGCTATCCGATGACAGCTTTTATTGCGACTCTAATGTCTTCGAGTTTTTCTTCTAAATCTTTCAGCCTTTCTTCTGTGAGAACGGTTGGGTCGATTTTGTTTTTAATTTTTTCTAACTCTTGAAATTGGTATCGATTCCACCTCTTTTTATAAGGTTTTTAAGTTTATTAAAAACACTAGGGTTTTTACTAAACGGTTCGCACTGGTCCTTTTCTAATCCTAGAAAAGAACTAATCTTGGAGATTTTAATCCAAACTCTTGCGAGTAAATGATTAATGTTGTTTCCTTGACTTATTAAGTTTGGAAACGAAGGTTTGTTCGTACTGAAAACGTAAGTGACTTCACTGGTTTTTCTTTGTTCGAGATCTTTGAATTGTAAGATCTTTCCTTTTTTGTAGATGTGTGGCACATCTGCAGAGAAAATGGATCTGCTGGAACTCATTTATCCAATTAGGTTTTCCAATTGGTTTCCTATTCTGTCAATTCGTATTGACATATTGGCAAGGGCTAATTTATTTAAAGTAGGCTCGCTACTATTTGAAGTAGTGTGATTGCTACTTTGCCCAATTTCTAACCTATTGTTAGAGATGCTTACTCTAGGTTTCTGGCCCAGGTAGTCCATATCTTGGGCTATATTGATGGCCCAGGATTTGTCTTCGGATGATAAGTCACAGAACTTATTATCCTCGATACTTCCAATGTTGGAAAAGACATTGTCGATTTCAATATTGGGATTATCTTTATAGTCTATCGAATGATGACTATTGGTTAATGCATAACCTAAGAGATAAGTAACAGAAAAGACTTTATCTCCTGTTCGCATGAGGTCGCTTCTTCCGAACTCGTGTGCAAGGCTGAGAACTTGATCGAGGTTCTTTGTGTTTAGACTTACCGCGTATTTTGGGTAGACTGTAAACATAAACTTGCCAAAGGCTAAGTTTCCTTTTGCTGCTCCAAGGATGCAGTCTTTGCGGTTAATGATTCTATTGTCAATTAACGCCATTTTTATTGGTGTATCAATTCCATTTTTGAATTGAGCTTTCACCAGGATTTTTACTGCACCAATGTGTAGCATGTTGATCTTTTTCCTGATATCTGCAGGAATTTTTTGTAATCTCGAATGTATTCCGGATTTTGTAAGTAAAGGCAAGTAGACTTTTCCTGATGTCATAGAAATATCAACGGACATTTCTTCAGTTGAAATACAGTAAAATATTTCATTTTTTCTTGACAATGATTTAGTCAAAGTTTTAAATAAGCTAGGTGTATTAAACACTCTATCTTTTGTTAGCCTAAGTTGTAACTTAGCAATGTCTTTTAACTGTGATTGTTGTACAGTTAAATCGGAACTAAATCCTTGTTCATTTTCAACACTGAAAATTTGCATATCTGAATTACTTGATTCAGTTAATTCTGAGCTGTCCTCAGGGTCGTGATAATTTATTTCTAAATTATTCATGTAAAATAGTAGATTACTATTTATGTGGGACCCGCTCTGATACCAATTTGCGGATGAACTTTTGCAACTGAGGATTGTTGCTTTAATGTTGTAAAAACACTATTAATATTCTTAATGACAGGTTCAATTGTCTTAAGATAGTTATCTAGATTATCTAGATTTTGATTTAGCCTAACTAGGTTGCTTAGACCTTCGTTTATTGTTTTTAGCTTTATGGATAATGAGTCCATAATGGGGTTTTTAGTCTGATTGATACTAATCAGAATCATAGAACCAATCTATGTAATTTTGTGAAAACATTAAGTTTTCTTCTTCTAAATAATCTAAATTATTCATTTCTTCTTCTAAGTTGATTTCAATTATATTGAGAATTTTTTCTTTTATGTCTATGGACATTTCTTTTAATAAATATAAAATGGTGATTTTATATTCATTATCTTGATATTTAAAAATACCAAATTCTGGATTTACCATTTTGATGAACAGTAAAACACTGTTTGTGAATAGTAATTTACTATTAGGGACAGCATTTGTCCATGCTTTGATAAAATGACCAGTTTCATTTTGCATCATTGTTTGCCAATTTCTTGGTAATGGTTTGGTGAATATTCTGAGAATAAATTGTTCAACAATAGAGTGGTAATGTAAATAGGACTCTACCACAGTATTTCTAACAGGACTGGTAATCTACCGTATTTTTATACCCGAATTTTATTATACCCTACTGGTTTTATCAATCTTTCATTTACCTTCTGCCTGTTTCCTTTTCTACCTTGGGATCCGAAGCATATCCGGCATATCGGGCCGTCCGTGATGCTAGCTCATATTTTCAGGTTGGCTATTCCTTCGCTTCTTTCATCATCTCGGGATCACTGGTCACCTCCACTCAGAACGCGAACCACAGAGGTCTTACTTCGGCCTTCTGCCTACCGCCTCCATCCGCTAGAGCTTCCTGTGTGTTCACCCTTGAGTTTGAAAGATGGAAGTAGCATCCATTTTGAATCATAGCATAGCATCTTTCTGGGAAATCGATATGTGCGGGGATATTTGCGTGCTTCATTGCTTCTGGTTTTGAAGTAGTAGGCTTTGGATAAGTGTTGGAAAGATATATGTGGAAGGGTAATTTTATTGATGGGTAATGAAAATACAGAAGGTATGCTCAGGCGAGCATCCTGGAGAACATACTATGGCATACCCCGAAGGGCTGCCTATCACACTACTACTCTATGCACACTACTCACTATTACACATCGAAAGCTTGGAAAAAAGGAGAGAGAAGAGAGCAAACGAAGGAGTGGTCGAAAGAAGATGATCTTCTCAGGCTCTCTCGTCTTCAATATATAGCCCTGAGTGGGCAATAATTTGTTCCGTGATTAACGGGTAAGTGGAGGTTCCACTTGCTGTATTATTGTCCTGGATGGGCAATAAGTCTTCAAAGGCAGACGTAAGTGGAGCACTAGGTGTCCTTTGATTTGAGGTGCTTTTGACTTCTTTGCCTTGGAGTGGGGCCTCCGCCGAAAGTTGTCTTGTTTTCTTTTCTTCAATTGGGCAAGTGGGCGTTCCACTAGATGCAGTGGAAGACATCTTGTCTTTTCCGAAGATGAGGGCGGCTGCTTTGCAGAAAGAGATCCTTGTGTTGGGGGCCACGTTGATGTTGGCTTGTCGGAACATTTCTTCGAACCGAATAACTTTGTTCCAGTCTTCTTGGCTGGTTTTTGCAGTCGTCTTGCTTGTCATGATGCAGCTTGGGCTGCAGTAATTGACCTTAATTTTGGTCTCGGCTTCGATTGACCGAAGTTTGTTGACCACAAGTTTGAGTCCGTTGACTCGAAGGTTGGTGAGTTCTTCAGTAGGAGGGCAATTTTCAGTCATGGTCTTGGACGGGCTGAACTCCTTTTCTTTGGCGAGTCCAATCTCGATGTAGAAATAAGGACTGAAGGTAGATGACTGTATCCAGTCGGCAATTGAGCATGTCACATTGATGTACATGCGTTGATCAGCAACTTTCATAACCTTTGTTCTGAAGTTTTTGATCGCTTTGATGAACTCACGTGAAAAGAGCTTCAGTTCCTGAAGATTTGCACTTGGGTATATGTTTTTAATTAGTCCTGCTCTGAAAGCGGCATGGACTAGTTCTGGATCGGCCCCTTCAACAAAGTTGTAGAGACTTCTGGTGGCCGTGTCGCTGGTGAAGAATTTCTCGAAGAGGAAGTCTTCTTGGTTGGCACATCTGGCTTTGGCCCAGAGGAATCGGAATTCGTTGAAAGGAATTCCTTGGAAGTCCTTGGAGAGGATGGCTTCTTCTGGTTGCATGCTGCTAGCCATTCTTTTTCTTCCGTCTTTGTGGACAATAGGTTCTTTGAAGATTATGCCCGTGTTCTTCTTATCGTCGAAGGCTTGAGCACTCTTTCTTGCTTGTTCCAGGGTGTTGAATTTTTTGAAGGCGTTCGCTGTTCCGTTGGTGTAGGAACTAACTTCTCCCCAATCGGTGTAGATACCTTGGTGAGGTCCGTTGTAGATGACGTAGTAGGCAGCATTGATGTCCTTTTCTACGGCCGTCTTGTAGCTGGGAGCGAATCTTGCTCTGTCAGATTCCAGTGGGGAATCTTTATGGGCTTCCAGTGGGGAAGGTTTTGAAATTACCAGTGGGGTAAATTTCTTGTTTATGAACGCAAGAGCAGAGAGATCTGCAATCCTGCTTGAGACTGGTGAAGCAAGAACCGCTTCATTGCTTTTTGCCAAAGCAACAGGCGTTAACGGATTTGTTAACTCTTTACCGGTAGCCGTTTGCTCCGGAGTAGCTGCTGATTTAGAATTAGAGTAATTCCCCGGTTCAGTAGTAACCGTTTTGGCCTGTTGAAACTGTTTCAACAGAAATAGCTTTGACCTAAGGGTACTAAGCTTGTGAACAAGGGCCTCATGCTCAAGTGTGAGCAGTTTTTCTTCGAGCTCAAGCTCTAGAAAATTCTCCATGAAAAATGTTTTAATTTCTTGGGAAGAACAGGTTTAGTGATTGTTTGTGTGGAAAAGCTGACGGAGGGTGTTGTCAACTTATAGGAAGGTGGGAGGAGTGAAACAATGGGCGCTCCTGGTTTCCTTCGATGGTTTTTTCCTGCAAGTTGTCCTTAAAGAAAAGGGAAAAGCAAGTATTACCTGTATGGTATTCACGCGTCATGAAGTCGGCGAGTGAGTTCTTCTCTCCAGAGAGGTGCTCAACCTCAAATTGATAATGTGCAAACCACATTTGCCATCTGATTAGACGACCTTGTTTACTGTCACCTGCAATCTTTGTTCTAAGAAAATAGGTAAAGTTTTTGTTGTCAGTTCTAATAAGAAATTTAACGGGAGTTAAATATACAGAGAACTTTTCAATGACTCGTTTGACCGCGAGATACTCCTTCTCATTACTGTGGTAATTGAGTTCAGCTTGTTTGAAAGATCCGGAGGAGTATCTGCAGATCTTTTCACCATCAAGGGTTTTGGCTTTTTGACATACCTAGTGTCCTCGTCTGTCCATGTCCAGACTGCATCCTTTTTAAGTTTGACCTGTAAGGGTTTTCTTATTTCCGCTAGCTTATGAATATAAGCTTCTGCATATGTTAGAACGCCTAAAAAACGTTGTAACTGTTTCTTGTCTTCAATTTGATTAGGGAATCTCTGAAGATTATCTAGAATGTGATTTTGCGGAGTATGAGTACCTCTATCAATTTCTAGACCGAGGAAGTTGATCTTTTCTTTGAAGAGATTTGCTTTCTTCTTTGAAAGGATGATTCCATATATTTGAATGGTTTTGAGGACCATTGGAACATGTTTGTAATGTTCTTCTTCAGTGCTACTGAATATTAATATGTCGTCAACGTAGACACAACATATTTTTTCTAAACCCCTAAGGGCATTCTGCATGTGCCTTTGAAAGATTGAAGGCGCTTGCTTAAGACCGAAAGGAACTACGTTCCATTGGTAGTGACCGTCAGGGCAAGTGAATGCCGTAAGTAGCTGAGATTCTTCGTCAAGGAGAACTTGCCAGAAACCACTTTTGCAGTCGAAACTACTAAAGATTGTTTTTCCCCGTATTAGGGTTAACAATTCTTGTATGCATGGCAGATTGTGACTATCGCCAATTGTTGCTGCGTTGATTGCTTTGTAGTTGACAACCATGCGCTTTTTTCCTCTTCGTTTTTCTGCTTCATTCTCTACGAGAAATGCAGGGGACATGTGAGGTGATTTGCTCGGTTTGATTAACCTAAGATCAAGGAGTTCTCTGATTTGTTTAGAGAATTCAATTCTGTCCTGCGGACTGTACTTCATCGGTTTGACTCTAATGATAGTATTTGGTTCTGTAAGCTTGATGCTTGCAGTCATCCATTTTTTAGACTTCTCAGGGTCTATAGGATTTTCTGAGCAGACCTTTTCAAGTAAGTCTTCAATTGATTTCAATTTGTGTAGATTCAAATTGAATGTTTCTTCTGTAACTCCCCCATGATTTCTTCAGTATGGAAAGTAAGCTGACTCCAATCCTTGAGAGTAGCTTCCTTCATTCGGAATCTGTGGATTCGTTTTCTGAAGATTGAAGTTCTTCTTTGAAGGTGAAAACCGTATCCTCCTCCGGATAGTATTCTTCAACAGGTTCATATCCATTGAAACCTGCCTCGATGATAAGCTTAAGTTTATTTGGAAACTTTTGCTTGTTAGGGCACTCATTTGCGTAGTGTCCTTCTTCACTGCAGATCCAACATCGGCAGTTGGGCTTACCTTTAGGACAAAATCTTTTCCTTTCAGATTTTTCCTTAGTGGGCTTTCTAAAATACTTACCTGGTTTAAAAGGCTTTCTTTTCTTTTTCCAAATCTTCTTGTATTTGGATTTGTATTTCTTCTTGAAATACTTTTTGGATGTGGGTGTACATCCGAAGGTGTTGACTTCATCAGTAAGCTTGGAGCAACACGTTTTGTTGAACTTCTTAAGTTGCTTTTGTTTGACGGAGAGGTCACAGACGTTCTTTATCTGTTCTTCGACGATGCGGACTGCGAGTCCTAAGGAATAGATAGTGGTAGCTGTCTTCCTTTTTCTGAATTCTTCAAGACTTCTTTCTCCAATGATAGGAAGTTTTGTGAGGAATTGTTCAACAAAGGCAGGATACTCTGCCTGAGGTAGTTTGTAGAGATTTTTCTCATATTCACAGGTGAATTCTTTGAAGGAGCAAATGTTGCATATTTGCATCTTTGTAAGCCTTTGTCTGGCTTGTTCTTCTTCCTTGAGGATTTCTCCATCCTTATCCTCAAACATGTTGAGTCCAAGAAAGATTGTGTAGAGGGCATCTAGAATCTTTTCTAGCATCATTTCTCCTGTCCAGGTTTCATCCCAGATTGTTTTCTTGATAAACTCTCGGATGATTCCTTCTGTCTTATGGACCATAAGGAGTAAAACCGTGCTGCCGGTTTGGTAGTCGTCAATGTTTGACTGGATGGTTAAGCTAATTCCCGTAGCCCATCTATCAATCATTTCTTTCCTTTCATTCATATTATTGATGCAATCAATATTGATTGTTCCAGCCGGGATGTTTCTTGCAGGGGCTGTGTTTCCTGAGTTTGTGGCAAAGGGTCTCTGTCGAGGCTTATATCTTTTTGCGCCAGTTGCGCTGGATTCAGCATCGTCCTTTAGGGTTCCTAAGTTTCCCATTTCGATGTCTGGTTCATCGGAACTAGAATCGTCTTTAGTTTGATTGACCATAACATTTTCCTTTATGTTATAGTTGTATTTGACACAAAGGTCTTTGCTTTGGAATTTGACGAGGAGTTCGTCTTCTTCTAAAGCCATGAGGTGTACAAGTTCTGTACAATCATCATCGTTGATTGATATTTCAAAGAAATATCTTTCAAGGTGATCCGTGATGGTAGTCATTCAGTTGAACCGAAGGGCCAAGTTAGACTTTTGGGATCTTTGGAGCTTCCTAAGTTTTCGTTTCCTACTCTGAAATTTGGGTAGGGATACTTGTGAAGATTGCTTGTTGTGGCAACTCCTTTATCTTTATCTAAGATAATTTGCTTATTGGTTTCTTCCAATAATTTATTTGAGTTGTCGCGCATTTTTATTTCGTCAGAAATTTCCTTAATGATCTTTGCACTGACGGCTTCAATAAGGTTTTCTAATCTAGGGAAGGCTTCCCTGATGTAGAGGTCAATGTCTTTAACGGACGAGTTGGTCATGGCTATCCGATGACAGCTTTTATTGCGACTCTAATGTCTTCGAGTTTTTCTTCTAAATCTTTCAGCCTTTCTTCTGTGAGAACGGTTGGGTCGATTTTGTTTTTAATTTTTTCTAACTCTTGATTTTGAGTTACAAGAATATCAAGGATATCGATATTGAAATTGGTATCGATTCCACCTCTTTTTATAAGGTTTTTAAGTTTATTAAAAACACTAGGGTTTTTACTAAACGGTTCGCACTGGTCCTTTTCTAATCCTAGAAAAGAACTAATCTTGGAGATTTTAATCCAAACTCTTGCGAGTAAATGATTAATGTTGTTTCCTTGACTTATTAAGTTTGGAAACGAAGGTTTGTTCGTACTGAAAACGTAAGTGACTTCACTGGTTTTTCTTTGTTCGAGATCTTTGAATTGTAAGATCTTTCCTTTTTTGTAGATGTGTGGCACATCTGCAGAGAAAATGGATCTGCTGGAACTCATTTATCCAATTAGGTTTTCCAATTGGTTTCCTATTCTGTCAATTCGTATTGACATATTGGCAAGGGCTAATTTATTTAAAGTAGGCTCGCTACTATTTGAAGTAGTGTGATTGCTACTTTGCCCAATTTCTAACCTATTGTTAGAGATGCTTACTCTAGGTTTCTGGCCCATATCTCGCCGGCAATCCTGATTTGTAAGTTTTTACAAACCTTATTAATTTTGATGTATTCTCCGTTAGCGACCCTCACCGAGAGGGGTTTTGCGGAGTTTTCCCAGAGTTCTTCTGGTATGATATACTTGCTTGCGATGCATAGGCTGGCGCCTGTGTCGACATAGCAATGTATATGAAACATTTTATATCCTTCGAACTTGAGTTGTCCTTTGATATAAATTGAGTTTGCATTTGTCTTGTTGACAGATGTCAAATCTTCTTCGGGTTCAATCCCTTTAATATTGGTTTGAAAATCTTCTTTGATTTTCATGATTTCTTCAGTATGGAAAGTAAGCTGACTCCAATCCTTGAGAGTAGCTTCCTTCATTCGGAATCTGTGGATTCGTTTTCTGAAGATTGAAGTTCTTCTTTGAAGGTGAAAACCGTATCCTCCTCCGGATAGTATTCTTCAACAGGTTCATATCCATTGAAACCTGCCTCGATGATAAGCTTAAGTTTATTTGGAAACTTTTGCTTGTTAGGGCACTCATTTGCGTAGTGTCCTTCTTCACTGCAGATCCAACATCGGCAGTTGGGCTTACCTTTAGGACAAAATCTTTTCCTTTCAGATTTTTCCTTAGTGGGCTTTCTAAAATACTTACCTGGTTTAAAAGGCTTTCTTTTCTTTTTCCAAATCTTCTTGTATTTGGATTTGTATTTCTTCTTGAAATACTTTTTGGATGTGGGTGTACATCCGAAGGTGTTGACTTCATCAGTAAGCTTGGAGCAACACGTTTTGTTGAACTTCTTAAGTTGCTTTTGTTTGACGGAGAGGTCACAGACGTTCTTTATCTGTTCTTCGACGATGCGGACTGCGAGTCCTAAGGAATAGATAGTGGTAGCTGTCTTCCTTTTTCTGAATTCTTCAAGACTTCTTTCTCCAATGATAGGAAGTTTTGTGAGGAATTGTTCAACAAAGGCAGGATACTCTGCCTGAGGTAGTTTGTAGAGATTTTTCTCATATTCACAGGTGAATTCTTTGAAGGAGCAAATGTTGCATATTTGCATCTTTGTAAGCCTTTGTCTGGCTTGTTCTTCTTCCTTGAGGATTTCTCCATCCTTATCCTCAAACATGTTGAGTCCAAGAAAGATTGTGTAGAGGGCATCTAGAATCTTTTCTAGCATCATTTCTCCTGTCCAGGTTTCATCCCAGATTGTTTTCTTGATAAACTCTCGGATGATTCCTTCTGTCTTATGGACCATAAGGAGTAAAACCGTGCTGCCGGTTTGGTAGTCGTCAATGTTTGACTGGATGGTTAAGCTAATTCCCGTAGCCCATCTATCAATCATTTCTTTCCTTTCATTCATATTATTGATGCAATCAATATTGATTGTTCCAGCCGGGATGTTTCTTGCAGGGGCTGTGTTTCCTGAGTTTGTGGCAAAGGGTCTCTGTCGAGGCTTATATCTTTTTGCGCCAGTTGCGCTGGATTCAGCATCGTCCTTTAGGGTTCCTAAGTTTCCCATTTCGATGTCTGGTTCATCGGAACTAGAATCGTCTTTAGTTTGATTGACCATAACATTTTCCTTTATGTTATAGTTGTATTTGACACAAAGGTCTTTGCTTTGGAATTTGACGAGGAGTTCGTCTTCTTCTAAAGCCATGAGGTGTACAAGTTCTGTACAATCATCATCGTTGATTGATATTTCAAAGAAATATCTTTCAAGGTGATCCGTGATGGTAGTCATTCAGTTGAACCGAAGGGCCAAGTTAGACTTTTGGGATCTTTGGAGCTTCCTAAGTTTTCGTTTCCTACTCTGAAATTTGGGTAGGGATACTTGTGAAGATTGCTTGTTGTGGCAACTCCTTTATCTTTATCTAAGATAATTTGCTTATTGGTTTCTTCCAATAATTTATTTGAGTTGTCGCGCATTTTTATTTCGTCAGAAATTTCCTTAATGATCTTTGCACTGACGGCTTCAATAAGGTTTTCTAATCTAGGGAAGGCTTCCCTGATGTAGAGGTCAATGTCTTTAACGGACGAGTTGGTCATGGCTATCCGATGACAGCTTTTATTGCGACTCTAATGTCTTCGAGTTTTTCTTCTAAATCTTTCAGCCTTTCTTCTGTGAGAACGGTTGGGTCGATTTTGTTTTTAATTTTTTCTAACTCTTGATTTTGAGTTACAAGAATATCAAGGATATCGATATTGAAATTGGTATCGATTCCACCTCTTTTTATAAGGTTTTTAAGTTTATTAAAAACACTAGGGTTTTTACTAAACGGTTCGCACTGGTCCTTTTCTAATCCTAGAAAAGAACTAATCTTGGAGATTTTAATCCAAACTCTTGCGAGTAAATGATTAATGTTGTTTCCTTGACTTATTAAGTTTGGAAACGAAGGTTTGTTCGTACTGAAAACGTAAGTGACTTCACTGGTTTTTCTTTGTTCGAGATCTTTGAATTGTAAGATCTTTCCTTTTTTGTAGATGTGTGGCACATCTGCAGAGAAAATGGATCTGCTGGAACTCATTTATCCAATTAGGTTTTCCAATTGGTTTCCTATTCTGTCAATTCGTATTGACATATTGGCAAGGGCTAATTTATTTAAAGTAGGCTCGCTACTATTTGAAGTAGTGTGATTGCTACTTTGCCCAATTTCTAACCTATTGTTAGAGATGCTTACTCTAGGTTTCTGGCCCAGGTAGTCCATATCTTGGGCTATATTGATGGCCCAGGATTTGTCTTCGGATGATAAGTCACAGAACTTATTATCCTCGATACTTCCAATGTTGGAAAAGACATCGTCGATTTCAATATTGGGATTATCTTTATAGTCTATCGAATGATGACTATTGGTTAATGCATAACCTAAGAGATAAGTAACAGAAAAGACTTTATCTCCTGTTCGCATGAGGTCGCTTCTTCCGAACTCGTGTGCAAGGCTGAGAACTTGATCGAGGTTCTTTGTGTTTAGACTTACCGCGTATTTTGGGTAGACTGTAAACATAAACTTGCCAAAGGCTAAGTTTCCTTTTGCTGCTCCAAGGATGCAGTCTTTGCGGTTAATGATTCTATTGTCAATTAACGCCATTTTTATTGGTGTATCAATTCCATTTTTGAATTGAGCTTTCACCAGGATTTTTACTGCACCAATGTGTAGCATGTTGATCTTTTTCCTGATATCTGCAGGAATTTTTTGTAATCTCGAATGTATTCCGGATTTTGTAAGTAAAGGCAAGTAGACTTTTCCTGATGTCATAGAAATATCAACGGACATTTCTTCAGTTGAAATACAGTAAAATATTTCATTTTTTCTTGACAATGATTTAGTCAAAGTTTTAAATAAGCTAGGTGTATTAAACACTCTATCTTTTGTTAGCCTAAGTTGTAACTTAGCAATGTCTTTTAACTGTGATTGTTGTACAGTTAAATCGGAACTAAATCCTTGTTCATTTTCAACACTGAAAATTTGCATATCTGAATTACTTGATTCAGTTAATTCTGAGCTGTCCTCAGGGTCGTGATAATTTATTTCTAAATTATTCATGTAAAATAGTAGATTACTATTTATGTGGGACCCGCTCTGATACCAATTTGCGGATGAACTTTTGCAACTGAGGATTGTTGCTTTAATGTTGTAAAAACACTATTAATATTCTTAATGACAGGTTCAATTGTCTTAAGATAGTTATCTAGATTATCTAGATTTTGATTTAGCCTAACTAGGTTGCTTAGACCTTCGTTTATTGTTTTTAGCTTTATGGATAATGAGTCCATAATGGGGTTTTTAGTCTGATTGATACCAATCAGAATCATAGAACCAATCTATGTAATTTTGTGAAAACATTAAGTTTTCTTCTTCTAAATAATCTAAATTATTCATTTCTTCTTCTAAGTTGATTTCAATTATATTGAGAATTTTTTCTTTTATGTCTATGGACATTTCTTTTAATAAATATAAAATGGTGATTTTATATTCATTATCTTGATATTTAAAAATACCAAATTCTGGATTTACCATTTTGATGAACAGTAAAACACTGTTTGTGAATAGTAATTTACTATTAGGGACAGCATTTGTCCATGCTTTGATAAAATGACCAGTTTCATTTTGCATCATTGTTTGCCAATTTCTTGGTAATGGTTTGGTGAATATTCTGAGAATAAATTGTTCAACAATAGAGTGGTAATGTAAATAGGACTCTACCACAGTATTTCTAACAGGACTGGTAATCTACCGTATTTTTATACCCGAATTTTATTATACCCTACTGGTTTTATCAATCTTTCATTTACCTTCTGCCTGTTTCCTTTTCTACCTTGGGATCCGAAGCATATCCGGCATATCGGGCCGTCCGTGATGCTAGCTCATATTTTCAGGTTGGCTATTCCTTCGCTTCTTTCATCATCTCGGGATCACTGGTCACCTCCACTCAGAACGCGAACCACAGAGGTCTTACTTCGGCCTTCTGCCTACCGCCTCCATCCGCTAGAGCTTCCTGTGTGTTCACCCTTGAGTTTGAAAGATGGAAGTAGCATCCATTTTGAATCATAGCATAGCATCTTTCTGGGAAATCGATATGTGCGGGGATATTTGCGTGCTTCATTGCTTCTGGTTTTGAAGTAGTAGGCTTTGGATAAGTGTTGGAAAGATATATGTGGAAGGGTAATTTTATTGATGGGTAATGAAAATACAGAAGGTATGCTCAGGCGAGCATCCTGGAGAACATACTATGGCATACCCCGAAGGGCTGCCTATCACACTACTACTCTATGCACACTACTCACTATTACACATCGAAAGCTTGGAAAAAAGGAGAGAGAAGAGAGCAAACGAAGGAGTGGTCGAAAGAAGATGATCTTCTCAGGCTCTCTCGTCTTCAATATATAGCCCTGAGTGGGCAATAATTTGTTCCGTGATTAACGGGTAAGTGGAGAAGGTTTGTTCGTACTGAAAACGTAAGTGACTTCACTGGTTTTTCTTTGTTCGAGATCTTTGAATTGTAAGATCTTTCCTTTTTTGTAGATGTGTGGCACATCTGCAGAGAAAATGGATCTGCTGGAACTCATTTATCCAATTAGGTTTTCCAATTGGTTTCCTATTCTGTCAATTCGTATTGACATATTGGCAAGGGCTAATTTATTTAAAGTAGGCTCGCTACTATTTGAAGTAGTGTGATTGCTACTTTGCCCAATTTCTAACCTATTGTTAGAGATGCTTACTCTAGGTTTCTGGCCCAGGTAGTCCATATCTTGGGCTATATTGATGGCCCAGGATTTGTCTTCGGATGATAAGTCACAGAACTTATTATCCTCGATACTTCCAATGTTGGAAAAGACATCGTCGATTTCAATATTGGGATTATCTTTATAGTCTATCGAATGATGACTATTGGTTAATGCATAACCTAAGAGATAAGTAACAGAAAAGACTTTATCTCCTGTTCGCATGAGGTCGCTTCTTCCGAACTCGTGTGCAAGGCTGAGAACTTGATCGAGGTTCTTTGTGTTTAGACTTACCGCGTATTTTGGGTAGACTGTAAACATAAACTTGCCAAAGGCTAAGTTTCCTTTTGCTGCTCCAAGGATGCAGTCTTTGCGGTTAATGATTCTATTGTCAATTAACGCCATTTTTATTGGTGTATCAATTCCATTTTTGAATTGAACTTTCACCAGGATTTTTACTGCACCAATGTGTAGCATGTTGATCTTTTTCCTGATATCTGCAGGAATTTTTTGTAATCTCGAATGTATTCCGGATTTTGTAAGTAAAGGCAAGTAGACTTTTCCTGATGTCATAGAAATATCAACGGACATTTCTTCAGTTGAAATACAGTAAAATATTTCATTTTTTCTTGACAATGATTTAGTCAAAGTTTTAAATAAGCTAGGTGTATTAAACACTCTATCTTTTGTTAGCCTAAGTTGTAACTTAGTAATGTCTTTTAACTGTGATTGTTGTACAGTTAAATCGGAACTAAATCCTTGTTCATTTTCAACACTGAAAATTTGCATATCTGAATTACTTGATTCAGTTAATTCTGAGCTGTCCTCAGGGTCGTGATAATTTATTTCCAAATTATTCATGTAAAATAGTAGATTACTATTTATGTGGGTCCCGCTCTGATACCAATTTGCGGATGAACTTTTGCAACTGAGGATTGTTGCTTTAATGTTGTAAAAACACTATTAATATTCTTAATGACAGGTTCAATTGTCTTAAGATAGTTATCTAGATTATCTAGATTTTGATTTAGCCTAACTAGGTTGCTTAGACCTTCGTTTATTGTTTTTAGCTTTATGGATAATGAGTCCATAATGGGGTTTTTAGTCTGATTGATACCAATCAGAATCATAGAACCAATCTATGTAATTTTGTGAAAACATTAAGTTTTCTTCTTCTAAATAATCTAAATTATTCATTTCTTCTTCTAAGTTGATTTCAATTATATTGAGAATTTTTTCTTTTATGTCTATGGACATTTCTTTTAATAAATATAAAATGGTGATTTTATATTCATTATCTTGATATTTAAAAATACCAAATTCTGGATTTACCATTTTGATGAACAGTAAAACACTGTTTGTGAATAGTAATTTACTATTAGGGACAGCATTTGTCCATGCTTTGATAAAATGACCAGTTTCATTTTGCATCATTGTTTGCCAATTTCTTGGTAATGGTTTGGTGAATATTCTGAGAATAAATTGTTCAACAATAGAGTGGTAATGTAAATAGGACTCTACCACAGTATTTCTAACAGGACTGGTAATCTACCGTATTTTTATACCCGAATTTTATTATACCCTACTGGTTTTATCAATCTTTCATTTACCTTCTGCCTGTTTCCTTTTCTACCTTGGGATCCGAAGCATATCCGGCATATCGGGCCGTCCGTGATGCTAGCTCATATTTTCAGGTTGGCTATTCCTTCGCTTCTTTCATCATCTCGGGATCACTGGTCACCTCCACTCAGAACGCGAACCACAGAGGTCTTACTTCGGCCTTCTGCCTACCGCCTCCATCCGCTAGAGCTTCCTGTGTGTTCACCCTTGAGTTTGAAAGATGGAAGTAGCATCCATTTTGAATCATAGCATAGCATCTTTCTGGGAAATCGATATGTGCGGGGATATTTGCGTGCTTCATTGCTTCTGGTTTTGAAGTAGTAGGCTTTGGATAAGTGTTGGAAAGATATATGTGGAAGGGTAATTTTATTGATGGGTAATGAAAATACAGAAGGTATGCTCAGGCGAGCATCCTGGAGAACATACTATGGCATACCCCGAAGGGCTGCCTATCACACTACTACTCTATGCACACTACTCACTATTACACATCGAAAGCTTGGAAAAAAGGAGAGAGAAGAGAGCAAACGAAGGAGTGGTCGAAAGAAGATGATCTTCTCAGGCTCTCTCGTCTTCAATATATAGCCCTGAGTGGGCAATAATTTGTTCCGTGATTAACGGGTAAGTGGAGGTTCCACTTGCTGTATTATTGTCCTGGATGGGCAATAAGTCTTCAAAGGCAGACGTAAGTGGAGCACTAGGTGTCCTTTGATTTGAGGTGCTTTTGACTTCTTTGCCTTGGAGTGGGGCCTCCGCCGAAAGTTGTCTTGTTTTCTTTTCTTCAATTGGGCAAGTGGGCGTTCCACTAGATGCAGTGGAAGACATCTTGTCTTTTCCGAAGATGAGGGCGGCTGCTTTGCAGAAAGAGATCCTTGTGTTGGGGGCCACGTTGATGTTGGCTTGTCGGAACATTTCTTCGAACCGAATAACTTTGTTCCAGTCTTCTTGGCTGGTTTTTGCAGTCGTCTTGCTTGTCATGATGCAGCTTGGGCTGCAGTAATTGACCTTAATTTTGGTCTCGGCTTCGATTGACCGAAGTTTGTTGACCACAAGTTTGAGTCCGTTGACTCGAAGGTTGGTGAGTTCTTCAGTAGGAGGGCAATTTTCAGTCATGGTCTTTGCAACTGAGGATTGTTGCTTTAATGTTGTAAAAACACTATTAATATTCTTAATGACAGGTTCAATTGTCTTAAGATAGTTATCTAGATTATCTAGATTTTGATTTAGCCTAACTAGGTTGCTTAGACCTTCGTTTATTGTTTTTAGCTTTATGGATAATGAGTCCATAATGGGGTTTTTAGTCTGATTGATACCAATCAGAATCATAGAACCAATCTATGTAATTTTGTGAAAACATTAAGTTTTCTTCTTCTAAATAATCTAAATTATTCATTTCTTCTTCTAAGTTGATTTCAATTATATTGAGAATTTTTTCTTTTATGTCTATGGACATTTCTTTTAATAAATATAAAATGGTGATTTTATATTCATTATCTTGATATTTAAAAATACCAAATTCTGGATTTACCATTTTGATGAACAGTAAAACACTGTTTGTGAATAGTAATTTACTATTAGGGACAGCATTTGTCCATGCTTTGATAAAATGACCAGTTTCATTTTGCATCATTGTTTGCCAATTTCTTGGTAATGGTTTGGTGAATATTCTGAGAATAAATTGTTCAACAATAGAGTGGTAATGTAAATAGGACTCTACCACAGTATTTCTAACAGGACTGGTAATCTACCGTATTTTTATACCCGAATTTTATTATACCCTACTGGTTTTATCAATCTTTCATTTACCTTCTGCCTGTTTCCTTTTCTACCTTGGGATCCGAAGCATATCCGGCATATCGGGCCGTCCGTGATGCTAGCTCATATTTTCAGGTTGGCTATTCCTTCGCTTCTTTCATCATCTCGGGATCACTGGTCACCTCCACTCAGAACGCGAACCACAGAGGTCTTACTTCGGCCTTCTGCCTACCGCCTCCATCCGCTAGAGCTTCCTGTGTGTTCACCCTTGAGTTTGAAAGATGGAAGTAGCATCCATTTTGAATCATAGCATAGCATCTTTCTGGGAAATCGATATGTGCGGGGATATTTGCGTGCTTCATTGCTTCTGGTTTTGAAGTAGTAGGCTTTGGATAAGTGTTGGAAAGATATATGTGGAAGGGTAATTTTATTGATGGGTAATGAAAATACAGAAGGTATGCTCAGGCGAGCATCCTGGAGAACATACTATGGCATACCCCGAAGGGCTGCCTATCACACTACTACTCTATGCACACTACTCACTATTACACATCGAAAGCTTGGAAAAAAGGAGAGAGAAGAGAGCAAACGAAGGAGTGGTCGAAAGAAGATCTCTGTGGTTCGCGTTCTGAGTGGAGGTGACCAGTGATCCCGAGATGATGAAAGAAGCGAAGGAATAGCCAACCTGAAAATATGAGCTAGCATCACGGACGGCCCGATATGCCGGATATGCTTCGGATCCCAAGGTAGAAAAGGAAACAGGCAGAAGGTAAATGAAAGATTGATAAAACCAGTAGGGTATAATAAAATTCGGGTATAAAAATACGGTAGATTACCAGTCCTGTTAGAAATACTGTGGTAGAGTCCTATTTACATTACCACTCTATTGTTGAACAATTTATTCTCAGAATATTCACCAAACCATTACCAAGAAATTGGCAAACAATGATGCAAAATGAAACTGGTCATTTTATCAAAGCATGGACAAATGCTGTCCCTAATAGTAAATTACTATTCACAAACAGTGTTTTACTGTTCATCAAAATGGTAAATCCAGAATTTGGTATTTTTAAATATCAAGATAATGAATATAAAATCACCATTTTATATTTATTAAAAGAAATGTCCATAGACATAAAAGAAAAAATTCTCAATATAATTGAAATCAACTTAGAAGAAGAAATGAATAATTTAGATTATTTAGAAGAAGAAAACTTAATGTTTTCACAAAATTACATAGATTGGTTCTATGATTCTGATTGGTATCAATCAGACTAAAAACCCCATTATGGACTCATTATCCATAAAGCTAAAAACAATAAACGAAGGTCTAAGCAACCTAGTTAGGCTAAATCAAAATCTAGATAATCTAGATAACTATCTTAAGACAATTGAACCTGTCATTAAGAATATTAATAGTGTTTTTTCTCGTAGAGAATGAAGCAGAAAAACGAAGAGGAAAAAAGCGCATGGTTGTCAACTACAAAGCAATCAACGCAGCAACAATTGGCGATAGTCACAATCTGCCATGCATACAAGAATTGTTAACCCTAATACGGGGAAAAACAATCTTTAGTAGTTTCGACTGCAAAAGTGGTTTCTGGCAAGTTCTCCTTGACGAAGAATCTCAGCTACTTACGGCATTCACTTGCCCTGACGGTCACTACCAATGGAACGTAGTTCCTTTCGGTCTTAAGCAAGCGCCTTCAATCTTTCAAAGGCACATGCAGAATGCCCTTAGGGGTTTAGAAAAAATATGTTGTGTCTACGTTGACGACATATTAATATTCAGTAGCACTGAAGAAGAACATTACAAACATGTTCCAATGGTCCTCAAAACCATTCAAATATATGGAATCATCCTTTCAAAGAAGAAAGCAAATCTCTTCAAAGAAAAGATCAACTTCCTCGGTCTAGAAATTGATAGAGGTACTCATACTCCGCAAAATCACATTCTAGATAATCTTCAGAGATTCCCTAATCAAATTGAAGACAAGAAACAGTTACAACGTTTTTTAGGCGTTCTAACATATGCAGAAGCTTATATTCATAAGCTAGCGGAAATAAGAAAACCCTTACAGGTCAAACTTAAAAAAGATGCAGTCTGGACATGGACAGACGAGGACACTAGGTATGTCAAAAAGGTAAAAGACAAATTAGGGACTTTTCCTAAGCTATATTTACCTAATAATACAGATGATCTAGTTATAGAAACTGATGCATCTAACCAATTCTGGGGTGGCATTTTGAAAGCCAAAACCCTTGATGGTGAAAAGATCTGCAGATACTCCTCCGGATCTTTCAAACAAGCTGAACTCAATTACCACAGTAATGAGAAGGAGTATCTCGCGGTCAAACGAGTCATTGAAAAGTTCTCTGTATATTTAACTCCCGTTAAATTTCTTATTAGAACTGACAACAAAAACTTTACCTATTTTCTTAGAACAAAGATTGCAGGTGACAGTAAACAAGGTCGTCTAATCAGATGGCAAATGTGGTTTGCACATTATCAATTTGAGGTTGAGCACCTCTCTGGAGAGAAGAACTCACTCGCCGACTTCATGACGCGTGAATACCATACAGGTAATACTTGCTTTTCCCTTTTCCTTTAAGGACAACTTGCAGGAAAAAACCATCGAAGGAAACCAGGAGCGCCCATTGTTTCACTCCTCCCACCTTCCTATAAGTTGACAACACCCTCCGTCAGCTTTTCCACACAAACAATCACTAAACCTGTTCTTCCCAAGAAATTAAAACATTTTTCATGGAGAATTTTCTAGAGCTTGAGCTCGAAGAAAAACTGCTCACACTTGAGCATGAGGCCCTTGTTCACAAGCTTAGTACCCTTAGGTCAAAGCTATTTCTGTTGAAACAGTTTCAACAGGCCAAAACGGTTACTACTGAACCGGGGAATTACTCTAATTCTAAATCAGCAGCTACTCCGGAGCAAACGGCTACCGGTAAAGAGTTAACAAATCCGTTAACGCCTGTTGCTTTGGCAAAAAGCAATGAAGCGGTTCTTGCTTCACCAGTCTCAAGCAGGATTGCAGATCTCTCTGCTCTTGCGTTCATAAACAAGAAATTTACCCCACTGGTAATTTCAAAACCTTCCCCACTGGAAGCCCATAAAGATTCCCCACTGGAATCTGACAGAGCAAGATTCGCTCCCAGCTACAAGACGGCCGTAGAAAAGGACATCAATGCTGCCTACTACGTCATCTACAACGGACCTCACCAAGGTATCTACACCGATTGGGGAGAAGTTAGTTCCTACACCAACGGAACAGCGAACGCCTTCAAAAAATTCAACACCCTGGAACAAGCAAGAAAGAGTGCTCAAGCCTTCGACGATAAGAAGAACACGGGCATAATCTTCAAAGAACCTATTGTCCACAAAGACGGAAGAAAAAGAATGGCTAGCAGCATGCAACCAGAAGAAGCCATCCTCTCCAAGGACTTCCAAGGAATTCCTTTCAACGAATTCCGATTCCTCTGGGCCAAAGCCAGATGTGCCAACCAAGAAGACTTCCTCTTCGAGAAATTCTTCACCAGCGACACGGCCACCAGAAGTCTCTACAACTTTGTTGAAGGGGCCGATCCAGAACTAGTCCATGCCGCTTTCAGAGCAGGACTAATTAAAAACATATACCCAAGTGCAAATCTTCAGGAACTGAAGCTCTTTTCACGTGAGTTCATCAAAGCGATCAAAAACTTCAGAACAAAGGTTATGAAAGTTGCTGATCAACGCATGTACATCAATGTGACATGCTCAATTGCCGACTGGATACAGTCATCTACCTTCAGTCCTTATTTCTACATCGAGATTGGACTCGCCAAAGAAAAGGAGTTCAGCCCGTCCAAGACCATGACTGAAAATTGCCCTCCTACTGAAGAACTCACCAACCTTCGAGTCAACGGACTCAAACTTGTGGTCAACAAACTTCGGTCAATCGAAGCCGAGACCAAAATTAAGGTCAATTACTGCAGCCCAAGCTGCATCATGACAAGCAAGACGACTGCAAAAACCAGCCAAGAAGACTGGAACAAAGTTATTCGGTTCGAAGAAATGTTCCGACAAGCCAACATCAACGTGGCCCCCAACACAAGGATCTCTTTCTGCAAAGCAGCCGCCCTCATCTTCGGAAAAGACAAGATGTCTTCCACTGCATCTAGTGGAACGCCCACTTGCCCAATTGAAGAAAAGAAAACAAGACAACTTTCGGCGGAGGCCCCACTCCAAGGCAAAGAAGTCAAAAGCACCTCAAATCAAAGGACACCTAGTGCTCCACTTACGTCTGCCTTTGAAGACTTATTGCCCATCCAGGACAATAATACAGCAAGTGGAACCTCCACTTACCCGTTAATCACGGAACAAATTATTGCCCACTCAGGGCTATATATTGAAGACGAGAGAGCCTGAGAAGATCATCTTCTTTCGACCACTCCTTCGTTTGCTCTCTTCTCTCTCCTTTTTTCCAAGCTTTCGATGTGTAATAGTGAGTAGTGTGCATAGAGTAGTAGTGTGATAGGCAGCCCTTCGGGGTATGCCATAGTATGTTCTCCAGGATGCTCGCCTGAGCATACCTTCTGTATTTTCATTACCCATCAATAAAATTACCCTTCCACATATATCTTTCCAACACTTATCCAAAGCCTACTACTTCAAAACCAGAAGCAATGAAGCACGCAAATATCCCCGCACATATCGATTTCCCAGAAAGATGCTATGCTATGATTCAAAATGGATGCTACTTCCATCTTTCAAACTCAAGGGTGAACACACAGGAAGCTCTAGCGGATGGAGGCGGTAGGCAGAAGGCCGAAGTAAGACCTCTGTGGTTCGCGTTCTGAGTGGAGGTGACCAGTGATCCCGAGATGATGAAAGAAGCGAAGGAATAGCCAACCTGAAAATATGAGCTAGCATCACGGACGGCCCGATATGCCGGATATGCTTCGGATCCCAAGGTAGAAAAGGAAACAGGCAGAAGGTAAATGAAAGATTGATAAAACCAGTAGGGTATAATAAAATTCGGGTATAAAAATACGGTAGATTACCAGTCCTGTTAGAAATACTGTGGTAGAGTCCTATTTACATTACCACTCTATTGTTGAACAATTTATTCTCAGAATATTCACCAAACCATTACCAAGAAATTGGCAAACAATGATGCAAAATGAAACTGGTCATTTTATCAAAGCATGGACAAATGCTGTCCCTAATAGTAAATTACTATTCACAAACAGTGTTTTACTGTTCATCAAAATGGTAAATCCAGAATTTGGTATTTTTAAATATCAAGATAATGAATATAAAATCACCATTTTATATTTATTAAAAGAAATGTCCATAGACATAAAAGAAAAAATTCTCAATATAATTGAAATCAACTTAGAAGAAGAAATGAATAATTTAGATTATTTAGAAGAAGAAAACTTAATGTTTTCACAAAATTACATAGATTGGTTCTATGATTCTGATTGGTATCAATCAGACTAAAAACCCCATTATGGACTCATTATCCATAAAGCTAAAAACAATAAACGAAGGTCTAAGCAACCTAGTTAGGCTAAATCAAAATCTAGATAATCTAGATAACTATCTTAAGACAATTGAACCTGTCATTAAGAATATTAATAGTGTTTTTACAACATTAAAGCAACAATCCTCAGTTGCAAAAGTTCATCCGCAAATTGGTATCAGAGCGGGTCCCACATAAATAGTAATCTACTATTTTACATGAATAATTTAGAAATAAATTATCACGACCCTGAGGACAGCTCAGAATTAACTGAATCAAGTAATTCAGATATGCAAATTTTCAGTGTTGAAAATGAACAAGGATTTAGTTCCGATTTAACTGTACAACAATCACAGTTAAAAGACATTGCTAAGTTACAACTTAGGCTAACAAAAGATAGAGTGTTTAATACACCTAGCTTATTTAAAACTTTGACTAAATCATTGTCAAGAAAAAATGAAATATTTTACTGTATTTCAACTGAAGAAATGTCCGTTGATATTTCTATGACATCAGGAAAAGTCTACTTGCCTTTACTTACAAAATCCGGAATACATTCGAGATTACAAAAAATTCCTGCAGATATCAGGAAAAAGATCAACATGCTACACATTGGTGCAGTAAAAATCCTGGTGAAAGCTCAATTCAAAAATGGAATTGATACACCAATAAAAATGGCGTTAATTGACAATAGAATCATTAACCGCAAAGACTGCATCCTTGGAGCAGCAAAAGGAAACTTAGCCTTTGGCAAGTTTATGTTTACAGTCTACCCAAAATACGCGGTAAGTCTAAACACAAAGAACCTCGATCAAGTTCTCAGCCTTGCACACGAGTTCGGAAGAAGCGACCTCATGCGAACAGGAGATAAAGTCTTTTCTGTTACTTATCTCTTAGGTTATGCATTAACCAATAGTCATCATTCGATAGACTATAAAGATAATCCCAATATTGAAATCGACGATGTCTTTTCCAACATTGGAAGTATCGAGGATAATAAGTTCTGTGACTTATCATCCGAAGACAAATCCTGGGCCATCAATATAGCCCAAGATATGGACTACCTGGGCCAGAAACCTAGAGTAAGCATCTCTAACAATAGGTTAGAAATTGGGCAAAGTAGCAATCACACTACTTCAAATAGTAGCGAGCCTACTTTAAATAAATTAGCCCTTGCCAATATGTCAATACGAATTGACAGAATAGGAAACCAATTGGAAAACCTAATTGGATAAATGAGTTCCAGCAGATCCATTTTCTCTGCAGATGTGCCACACATCTACAAAAAAGGAAAGATCTTACAATTCAAAGATCTCGAACAAAGAAAAACCAGTGAAGTCACTTACGTTTTCAGTACGAACAAACCTTCGTTTCCAAACTTAATAAGTCAAGGAAACAACATTAATCATTTACTCGCAAGAGTTTGGATTAAAATCTCCAAGATTAGTTCTTTTCTAGGATTAGAAAAGGACCAGTGCGAACCGTTTAGTAAAAACCCTAGTGTTTTTAATAAACTTAAAAACCTTATAAAAAGAGGTGGAATCGATACCAATTTCAATATCGATATCCTTGATATTCTTGTAACTCAAAATCAAGAGTTAGAAAAAATTAAAAACAAAATCGACCCAACCGTTCTCACAGAAGAAAGGCTGAAAGATTTAGAAGAAAAACTCGAAGACATTAGAGTCGCAATAAAAGCTGTCATCGGATAGCCATGACCAACTCGTCCGTTAAAGACATTGACCTCTACATCAGGGAAGCCTTCCCTAGATTAGAAAACCTTATTGAAGCCGTCAGTGCAAAGATCATTAAGGAAATTTCTGACGAAATAAAAATGCGCGACAACTCAAATAAATTATTGGAAGAAACCAATAAGCAAATTATCTTAGATAAAGATAAAGGAGTTGCCACAACAAGCAATCTTCACAAGTATCCCTACCCAAATTTCAGAGTAGGAAACGAAAACTTAGGAAGCTCCAAAGATCCCAAAAGTCTAACTTGGCCCTTCGGTTCAACTGAATGACTACCATCACGGATCACCTTGAAAGATATTTCTTTGAAATATCAATCAACGATGATGATTGTACAGAACTTGTACACCTCATGGCTTTAGAAGAAGACGAACTCCTCGTCAAATTCCAAAGCAAAGACCTTTGTGTCAAATACAACTATAACATAAAGGAAAATGTTATGGTCAATCAAACTAAAGACGATTCTAGTTCCGATGAACCAGACATCGAAATGGGAAACTTAGGAACCCTAAAGGACGATGCTGAATCCAGCGCAACTGGCGCAAAAAGATATAAGCCTCGACAGAGACCCTTTGCCACAAACTCAGGAAACACAGCCCCTGCAAGAAACATCCCGGCTGGAACAATCAATATTGATTGCATCAATAATATGAATGAAAGGAAAGAAATGATTGATAGATGGGCTACGGGAATTAGCTTAACCATCCAGTCAAACATTGACGACTACCAAACCGGCAGCACGGTTTTACTCCTTATGGTCCATAAGACAGAAGGAATCATCCGAGAGTTTATCAAGAAAACAATCTGGGATGAAACCTGGACAGGAGAAATGATGCTAGAAAAGATTCTAGATGCCCTCTACACAATCTTTCTTGGACTCAACATGTTTGAGGATAAGGATGGAGAAATCCTCAAGGAAGAAGAACAAGCCAGACAAAGGCTTACAAAGATGCAAATATGCAACATTTGCTCCTTCAAAGAATTCACCTGTGAATATGAGAAAAATCTCTACAAACTACCTCAGGCAGAGTATCCTGCCTTTGTTGAACAATTCCTCACAAAACTTCCTATCATTGGAGAAAGAAGTCTTGAAGAATTCAGAAAAAGGAAGACAGCTACCACTATCTATTCCTTAGGACTCGCAGTCCGCATCGTCGAAGAACAGATAAAGAACGTCTGTGACCTCTCCGTCAAACAAAAGCAACTTAAGAAGTTCAACAAAACGTGTTGCTCCAAGCTTACTGATGAAGTCAACACCTTCGGATGTACACCCACATCCAAAAAGTATTTCAAGAAGAAATACAAATCCAAATACAAGAAGATTTGGAAAAAGAAAAGAAAGCCTTTTAAACCAGGTAAGTATTTTAGAAAGCCCACTAAGGAAAAATCTGAAAGGAAAAGATTTTGTCCTAAAGGTAAGCCCAACTGCCGATGTTGGATCTGCAGTGAAGAAGGACACTACGCAAATGAGTGCCCTAACAAGCAAAAGTTTCCAAATAAACTTAAGCTTATCATCGAGGCAGGTTTCAATGGATATGAACCTGTTGAAGAATACTATCCGGAGGAGGATACGGTTTTCACCTTCAAAGAAGAACTTCAATCTTCAGAAAACGAATCCACAGATTCCGAATGAAGGAAGCTACTCTCAAGGATTGGAGTCAGCTTACTTTCCATACTGAAGAAATCATGAAAATCAAAGAAGATTTTCAAACCAATATTAAAGGGATTGAACCCGAAGAAGATTTGACATCTGTCAACAAGACAAATGCAAACTCAATTTATATCAAAGGACAACTCAAGTTCGAAGGATATAAAATGTTTCATATACATTGCTATGTCGACACAGGCGCCAGCCTATGCATCGCAAGCAAGTATATCATACCAGAAGAACTCTGGGAAAACTCCGCAAAACCCCTCTCGGTGAGGGTCGCTAACGGAGAATACATCAAAATTAATAAGGTTTGTAAAAACTTACAAATCAGGATTGCCGGCGAGATATTCCATATCCCCACAATCTATCAACAAGAATCAGGAATGGATCTTATACTTGGTAACAACTTTATTCAATTGTATGGTCCTTTCACACAATGGATAGATAACGTTGCCTTCACATTAAAAAATGTCGATACCAACGAAAAAGATTTAGTCTATGTGACTAAAATCAGGAAAGCAATGGCTTTCGGCAAAAAAGGTTTTTTAGAATCCTTGAAAAAGAATTCAAAAACTATTGCCCCAACTCCTATCAATGTTAGTAAAAATACTATCATTGAACTGCCCACTTTTAAAGAGGGGGGAGTTACAGAAGAAACATTCAATTTGAATCTACACAAATTGAAATCAATTGAAGACTTACTTGAAAAGGTCTGCTCAGAAAATCCTATAGACCCTGAGAAGTCTAAAAAATGGATGACTGCAAGCATCAAGCTTACAGAACCAAATACTATCATTAGAGTCAAACCGATGAAGTACAGTCCGCAGGACAGAATTGAATTCTCTAAACAAATCAGAGAACTCCTTGATCTTAGGTTAATCAAACTGTCTTAAGATAGTTATCTAGATTATCTAGATTTTGATTTAGCCTAACTAGGTTGCTTAGACCTTCGTTTATTGTTTTTAGCTTTATGGATAATGAGTCCATAATGGGGTTTTTAGTCTGATTGATACCAATCAGAATCATAGAACCAATCTATGTAATTTTGTGAAAACATTAAGTTTTCTTCTTCTAAATAATCTAAATTATTCATTTCTTCTTCTAAGTTGATTTCAATTATATTGAGAATTTTTTCTTTTATGTCTATGGACATTTCTTTTAATAAATATAAAATGGTGATTTTATATTCATTATCTTGATATTTAAAAATACCAAATTCTGGATTTACCATTTTGATGAACAGTAAAACACTGTTTGTGAATAGTAATTTACTATTAGGGACAGCATTTGTCCATGCTTTGATAAAATGACCAGTTTCATTTTGCATCATTGTTTGCCAATTTCTTGGTAATGGTTTGGTGAATATTCTGAGAATAAATTGTTCAACAATAGAGTGGTAATGTAAATAGGACTCTACCACAGTATTTCTAACAGGACTGGTAATCTACCGTATTTTTATACCCGAATTTTATTATACCCTACTGGTTTTATCAATCTTTCATTTACCTTCTGCCTGTTTCCTTTTCTACCTTGGGATCCGAAGCATATCCGGCATATCGGGCCGTCCGTGATGCTAGCTCATATTTTCAGGTTGGCTATTCCTTCGCTTCTTTCATCATCTCGGGATCACTGGTCACCTCCACTCAGAACGCGAACCACAGAGGTCTTACTTCGGCCTTCTGCCTACCGCCTCCATCCGCTAGAGCTTCCTGTGTGTTCACCCTTGAGTTTGAAAGATGGAAGTAGCATCCATTTTGAATCATAGCATAGCATCTTTCTGGGAAATCGATATGTGCGGGGATATTTGCGTGCTTCATTGCTTCTGGTTTTGAAGTAGTAGGCTTTGGATAAGTGTTGGAAAGATATATGTGGAAGGGTAATTTTATTGATGGGTAATGAAAATACAGAAGGTATGCTCAGGCGAGCATCCTGGAGAACATACTATGGCATACCCCGAAGGGCTGCCTATCACACTACTACTCTATGCACACTACTCACTATTACACATCGAAAGCTTGGAAAAAAGGAGAGAGAAGAGAGCAAACGAAGGAGTGGTCGAAAGAAGATGATCTTCTCAGGCTCTCTCGTCTTCAATATATAGCCCTGAGTGGGCAATAATTTGTTCCGTGATTAACGGGTAAGTGGAGGTTCCACTTGCTGTATTATTGTCCTGGATGGGCAATAAGTCTTCAAAGGCAGACGTAAGTGGAGCACTAGGTGTCCTTTGATTTGAGGTGCTTTTGACTTCTTTGCCTTGGAGTGGGGCCTCCGCCGAAAGTTGTCTTGTTTTCTTTTCTTCAATTGGGCAAGTGGGCGTTCCACTAGATGCAGTGGAAGACATCTTGTCTTTTCCGAAGATGAGGGCGGCTGCTTTGCAGAAAGAGATCCTTGTGTTGGGGGCCACGTTGATGTTGGCTTGTCGGAACATTTCTTCGAACCGAATAACTTTGTTCCAGTCTTCTTGGCTGGTTTTTGCAGTCGTCTTGCTTGTCATGATGCAGCTTGGGCTGCAGTAATTGACCTTAATTTTGGTCTCGGCTTCGATTGACCGAAGTTTGTTGACCACAAGTTTGAGTCCGTTGACTCGAAGGTTGGTGAGTTCTTCAGTAGGAGGGCAATTTTCAGTCATGGTCTTGGACGGGCTGAACTCCTTTTCTTTGGCGAGTCCAATCTCGATGTAGAAATAAGGACTGAAGGTAGATGACTGTATCCAGTCGGCAATTGAGCATGTCACATTGATGTACATGCGTTGATCAGCAACTTTCATAACCTTTGTTCTGAAGTTTTTGATCGCTTTGATGAACTCACGTGAAAAGAGCTTCAGTTCCTGAAGATTTGCACTTGGGTATATGTTTTTAATTAGTCCTGCTCTGAAAGCGGCATGGACTAGTTCTGGATCGGCCCCTTCAACAAAGTTGTAGAGACTTCTGGTGGCCGTGTCGCTGGTGAAGAATTTCTCGAAGAGGAAGTCTTCTTGGTTGGCACATCTGGCTTTGGCCCAGAGGAATCGGAATTCGTTGAAAGGAATTCCTTGGAAGTCCTTGGAGAGGATGGCTTCTTCTGGTTGCATGCTGCTAGCCATTCTTTTTCTTCCGTCTTTGTGGACAATAGGTTCTTTGAAGATTATGCCCGTGTTCTTCTTATCGTCGAAGGCTTGAGCACTCTTTCTTGCTTGTTCCAGGGTGTTGAATTTTTTGAAGGCGTTCGCTGTTCCGTTGGTGTAGGAACTAACTTCTCCCCAATCGGTGTAGATACCTTGGTGAGGTCCGTTGTAGATGACGTAGTAGGCAGCATTGATGTCCTTTTCTACGGCCGTCTTGTAGCTGGGAGCGAATCTTGCTCTGTCAGATTCCAGTGGGGAATCTTTATGGGCTTCCAGTGGGGAAGGTTTTGAAATTACCAGTGGGGTAAATTTCTTGTTTATGAACGCAAGAGCAGAGAGATCTGCAATCCTGCTTGAGACTGGTGAAGCAAGAACCGCTTCATTGCTTTTTGCCAAAGCAACAGGCGTTAACGGATTTGTTAACTCTTTACCGGTAGCCGTTTGCTCCGGAGTAGCTGCTGATTTAGAATTAGAGTAATTCCCCGGTTCAGTAGTAACCGTTTTGGCCTGTTGAAACTGTTTCAACAGAAATAGCTTTGACCTAAGGGTACTAAGCTTGTGAACAAGGGCCTCATGCTCAAGTGTGAGCAGTTTTTCTTCGAGCTCAAGCTCTAGAAAATTCTCCATGAAAAATGTTTTAATTTCTTGGGAAGAACAGGTTTAGTGATTGTTTGTGTGGAAAAGCTGACGGAGGGTGTTGTCAACTTATAGGAAGGTGGGAGGAGTGAAACAATGGGCGCTCCTGGTTTCCTTCGATGGTTTTTTCCTGCAAGTTGTCCTTAAAGGAAAAGGGAAAAGCAAGTATTACCTGTATGGTATTCACGCGTCATGAAGTCGGCGAGTGAGTTCTTCTCTCCAGAGAGGTGCTCAACCTCAAATTGATAATGTGCAAACCACATTTGCCATCTGATTAGACGACCTTGTTTACTGTCACCTGCAATCTTTGTTCTAAGAAAATAGGTAAAGTTTTTGTTGTCAGTTCTAATAAGAAATTTAACGGGAGTTAAATATACAGAGAACTTTTCAATGACTCGTTTGACCGCGAGATACTCCTTCTCATTACTGTGGTAATTGAGTTCAGCTTGTTTGAAAGATCCGGAGGAGTATCTGCAGATCTTTTCACCATCAAGGGTTTTGGCTTTCAAAATGCCACCCCAGAATTGGTTAGATGCATCAGTTTCTATAACTAGATCATCTGTATTATTAGGTAAATATAGCTTAGGAAAAGTCCCTAATTTGTCTTTTACCTTTTTGACATACCTAGTGTCCTCGTCTGTCCATGTCCAGACTGCATCCTTTTTAAGTTTGACCTGTAAGGGTTTTCTTATTTCCGCTAGCTTATGAATATAAGCTTCTGCATATGTTAGAACGCCTAAAAAACGTTGTAACTGTTTCTTGTCTTCAATTTGATTAGGGAATCTCTGAAGATTATCTAGAATGTGATTTTGCGGAGTATGAGTACCTCTATCAATTTCTAGACCGAGGAAGTTGATCTTTTCTTTGAAGAGATTTGCTTTCTTCTTTGAAAGGATGATTCCATATATTTGAATGGTTTTGAGGACCATTGGAACATGTTTGTAATGTTCTTCTTCAGTGCTACTGAATATTAATATGTCGTCAACGTAGACACAACATATTTTTTCTAAACCCCTAAGGGCATTCTGCATGTGCCTTTGAAAGATTGAAGGCGCTTGCTTAAGACCGAAAGGAACTACGTTCCATTGGTAGTGACCGTCAGGGCAAGTGAATGCCGTAAGTAGCTGAGATTCTTCGTCAAGGAGAACTTGCCAGAAACCACTTTTGCAGTCGAAACTACTAAAGATTGTTTTTCCCCGTATTAGGGTTAACAATTCTTGTATGCATGGCAGATTGTGACTATCGCCAATTGTTGCTGCGTTGATTGCTTTGTAGTTGACAACCATGCGCTTTTTTCCTCTTCGTTTTTCTGCTTCATTCTCTACGAGAAATGCAGGGGACATGTGAGGTGATTTGCTCGGTTTGATTAACCTAAGATCAAGGAGTTCTCTGATTTGTTTAGAGAATTCAATTCTGTCCTGCGGACTGTACTTCATCGGTTTGACTCTAATGATAGTATTTGGTTCTGTAAGCTTGATGCTTGCAGTCATCCATTTTTTAGACTTCTCAGGGTCTATAGGATTTTCTGAGCAGACCTTTTCAAGTAAGTCTTCAATTGATTTCAATTTGTGTAGATTCAAATTGAATGTTTCTTCTGTAACTCCCCCCTCTTTAAAAGTGGGCAGTTCAATGATAGTATTTTTACTAACATTGATAGGAGTTGGGGCAATAGTTTTTGAATTCTTTTTCAAGGATTCTAAAAAACCTTTTTTGCCGAAAGCCATTGCTTTCCTGATTTTAGTCACATAGACTAAATCTTTTTCGTTGGTATCGACATTTTTTAATGTGAAGGCAACGTTATCTATCCATTGTGTGAAAGGACCATACAATTGAATAAAGTTGTTACCAAGTATAAGATCCATTCCTGATTCTTGTTGATAGATTGTGGGGATATGGAATATCTCGCCGGCAATCCTGATTTGTAAGTTTTTACAAACCTTATTAATTTTGATGTATTCTCCGTTAGCGACCCTCACCGAGAGGGGTTTTGCGGAGTTTTCCCAGAGTTCTTCTGGTATGATATACTTGCTTGCGATGCATAGGCTGGCGCCTGTGTCGACATAGCAATGTATATGAAACATTTTATATCCTTCGAACTTGAGTTGTCCTTTGATATAAATTGAGTTTGCATTTGTCTTGTTGACAGATGTCAAATCTTCTTCGGGTTCAATCCCTTTAATATTGGTTTGAAAATCTTCTTTGATTTTCATGATTTCTTCAGTATGGAAAGTAAGCTGACTCCAATCCTTGAGAGTAGCTTCCTTCATTCGGAATCTGTGGATTCGTTTTCTGAAGATTGAAGTTCTTCTTTGAAGGTGAAAACCGTATCCTCCTCCGGATAGTATTCTTCAACAGGTTCATATCCATTGAAACCTGCCTCGATGATAAGCTTAAGTTTATTTGGAAACTTTTGCTTGTTAGGGCACTCATTTGCGTAGTGTCCTTCTTCACTGCAGATCTAACATCGGCAGTTGGGCTTACCTTTAGGACAAAATCTTTTCCTTTCAGATTTTTCCTTAGTGGGCTTTCTAAAATACTTACCTGGTTTAAAAGGCTTTCTTTTCTTTTTCCAAATCTTCTTGTATTTGGATTTGTATTTCTTCTTGAAATACTTTTTGGATGTGGGTGTACATCCGAAGGTGTTGACTTCATCAGTAAGCTTGGAGCAACACGTTTTGTTGAACTTCTTAAGTTGCTTTTGTTTGACGGAGAGGTCACAGACGTTCTTTATCTGTTCTTCGACGATGCGGACTGCGAGTCCTAAGGAATAGATAGTGGTAGCTGTCTTCCTTTTTCTGAATTCTTCAAGACTTCTTTCTCCAATGATAGGAAGTTTTGTGAGGAATTGTTCAACAAAGGCAGGATACTCTGCCTGAGGTAGTTTGTAGAGATTTTTCTCATATTCACAGGTGAATTCTTTGAAGGAGCAAATGTTGCATATTTGCATCTTTGTAAGCCTTTGTCTGGCTTGTTCTTCTTCCTTGAGGATTTCTCCATCCTTATCCTCAAACATGTTGAGTCCAAGAAAGATTGTGTAGAGGGCATCTAGAATCTTTTCTAGCATCATTTCTCCTGTCCAGGTTTCATCCCAGATTGTTTTCTTGATAAACTCTCGGATGATTCCTTCTGTCTTATGGACCATAAGGAGTAAAACCGTGCTGCCGGTTTGGTAGTCGTCAATGTTTGACTGGATGGTTAAGCTAATTCCCGTAGCCCATCTATCAATCATTTCTTTCCTTTCATTCATATTATTGATGCAATCAATATTGATTGTTCCAGCCGGGATGTTTCTTGCAGGGGCTGTGTTTCCTGAGTTTGTGGCAAAGGGTCTCTGTCGAGGCTTATATCTTTTTGCGCCAGTTGCGCTGGATTCAGCATCGTCCTTTAGGGTTCCTAAGTTTCCCATTTCGATGTCTGGTTCATCGGAACTAGAATCGTCTTTAGTTTGATTGACCATAACATTTTCCTTTATGTTATAGTTGTATTTGACACAAAGGTCTTTGCTTTGGAATTTGACGAGGAGTTCGTCTTCTTCTAAAGCCATGAGGTGTACAAGTTCTGTACAATCATCATCGTTGATTGATATTTCAAAGAAATATCTTTCAAGGTGATCCGTGATGGTAGTCATTCAGTTGAACCGAAGGGCCAAGTTAGACTTTTGGGATCTTTGGAGCTTCCTAAGTTTTCGTTTCCTACTCTGAAATTTGGGTAGGGATACTTGTGAAGATTGCTTGTTGTGGCAACTCCTTTATCTTTATCTAAGATAATTTGCTTATTGGTTTCTTCCAATAATTTATTTGAGTTGTCGCGCATTTTTATTTCGTCAGAAATTTCCTTAATGATCTTTGCACTGACGGCTTCAATAAGGTTTTCTAATCTAGGGAAGGCTTCCCTGATGTAGAGGTCAATGTCTTTAACGGACGAGTTGGTCATGGCTATCCGATGACAGCTTTTATTGCGACTCTAATGTCTTCGAGTTTTTCTTCTAAATCTTTCAGCCTTTCTTCTGTGAGAACGGTTGGGTCGATTTTGTTTTTAATTTTTTCTAACTCTTGATTTTGAGTTACAAGAATATCAAGGATATCGATATTGAAATTGGTATCGATTCCACCTCTTTTTATAAGGTTTTTCTTTGTTCGAGATCTTTGAATTGTAAGATCTTTCCTTTTTTGTAGATGTGTGGCACATCTGCAGAGAAAATGGATCTGCTGGAACTCATTTATCCAATTAGGTTTTCCAATTGGTTTCCTATTCTGTCAATACGAATTGACATATTGGCAAGGGCTAATTTATTTAAAGTAGGCTCGCTACTATTTGAAGTAGTGTGATTGCTACTTTGCCCAATTTCTAACCTATTGTTAGAGATGCTTACTCTAGGTTTCTGGCCCAGGTAGTCCATATCTTGGGCTATATTGATGGCCCAGGATTTGTCTTCGGATGATAAGTCACAGAACTTATTATCCTCGATACTTCCAATGTTGGAAAAGACATCGTCGATTTCAATATTGGGATTATCTTTATAGTCTATCGAATGATGACTATTGGTTAATGCATAACCTAAGAGATAAGTAACAGAAAAGACTTTATCTCCTGTTCGCATGAGGTCGCTTCTTCCGAACTCGTGTGCAAGGCTGAGAACTTGATCGAGGTTCTTTGTGTTTAGACTTACCGCGTATTTTGGGTAGACTGTAAACATAAACTTGCCAAAGGCTAAGTTTCCTTTTGCTGCTCCAAGGATGCAGTCTTTGCGGTTAATGATTCTATTGTCAATTAACGCCATTTTTATTGGTGTATCAATTCCATTTTTGAATTGAGCTTTCACTAGGATTTTTACTGCACCAATGTGTAGCATGTTGATCTTTTTCCTGATATCTGCAGGAATTTTTTGTAATCTCGAATGTATTCCGGATTTTGTAAGTAAAGGCAAGTAGACTTTTCCTGATGTCATAGAAATATCAACGGACATTTCTTCAGTTGAAATACAGTAAAATATTTCATTTTTTCTTGACAATGATTTAGTCAAAGTTTTAAATAAGCTAGGTGTATTAAACACTCTATCTTTTGTTAGCCTAAGTTGTAACTTAGCAATGTCTTTTAACTGTGATTGTTGTACAGTTAAATCGGAACTAAATCCTTGTTCATTTTCAACACTGAAAATTTGCATATCTGAATTACTTGATTCAGTTAATTCTGAGCTGTCCTCAGGGTCGTGATAATTTATTTCTAAATTATTCATGTAAAATAGTAGATTACTATTTATGTGGGACCCGCTCTGATACCAATTTGCGGATGAACTTTTGCAACTGAGGATTGTTGCTTTAATGTTGTAAAAACACTATTAATATTCTTAATGACAGGTTCAATTGTCTTAAGATAGTTATCTAGATTATCTAGATTTTGATTTAGCCTAACTAGGTTGCTTAGACCTTCGTTTATTGTTTTTAGCTTTATGGATAATGAGTCCATAATGGGGTTTTTAGTCTGATTGATACCAATCAGAATCATAGAACCCATCTATGTAATTTTGTGAAAACATTAAGTTTTCTTCTTCTAAATAATCTAAATTATTCATTTCTTCTTCTAAGTTGATTTCAATTATATTGAGAATTTTTTCTTTTATGTCTATGGACATTTCTTTTAATAAATATAAAATGGTGATTTTATATTCATTATCTTGATATTTAAAAATACCAAATTCTGGATTTACCATTTTGATGAACAGTAAAACACTGTTTGTGAATAGTAATTTACTATTAGGGACAGCATTTGTCCATGCTTTGATAAAATGACCAGTTTCATTTTGCATCATTGTTTGCCAATTTCTTGGTAATGGTTTGGTGAATATTCTGAGAATAAATTGTTCAACAATAGAGTGGTAATGTAAATAGGACTCTACCACAGTATTTCTAACAGGACTGGTAATCTACCGTATTTTTATACCCGAATTTTATTATACCCTACTGGTTTTATCAATCTTTCATTTACCTTCTGCCTGTTTCCTTTTCTACCTTGGGATCCGAAGCATATCCGGCATATCGGGCCGTCCGTGATGCTAGCTCATATTTTCAGGTTGGCTATTCCTTCGCTTCTTTCATCATCTCGGGATCACTGGTCACCTCCACTCAGAACGCGAACCACAGAGGTCTTACTTCGGCCTTCTGCCTACCGCCTCCATCCGCTAGAGCTTCCTGTGTGTTCACCCTTGAGTTTGAAAGATGGAAGTAGCATCCATTTTGAATCATAGCATAGCATCTTTCTGGGAAATCGATATGTGCGGGGATATTTGCGTGCTTCATTGCTTCTGGTTTTGAAGTAGTAGGCTTTGGATAAGTGTTGGAAAGATATATGTGGAAGGGTAATTTTATTGATGGGTAATGAAAATACAGAAGGTATGCTCAGGCGAGCATCCTGGAGAACATACTATGGCATACCCCGAAGGGCTGCCTATCACACTACTACTCTATGCACACTACTCACTATTACACATCGAAAGCTTGGAAAAAAGGAGAGAGAAGAGAGCAAACGAAGGAGTGGTCGAAAGAAGATGCTCTTCTCAGGCTCTCTCGTCTTCAATATATAGCCCTGAGTGGGCAATAATTTGTTCCGTGATTAACGGGTAAGTGGAGGTTCCACTTGCTGTATTATTGTCCTGGATGGGCAATAAGTCTTCAAAGGCAGACGTAAGTGGAGCACTAGGTGTCCTTTGATTTGAGGTGCTTTTGACTTCTTTGCCTTGGAGTGGGGCCTCCGCCGAAAGTTGTCTTGTTTTCTTTTCTTCAATTGGGCAAGTGGGCGTTCCACTAGATGCAGTGGAAGACATCTTGTCTTTTCCGAAGATGAGGGCGGCTGCTTTGCAGAAAGAGATCCTTGTGTTGGGGGCCACGTTGATGTTGGCTTGTCGGAACATTTCTTCGAACCGAATAACTTTGTTCCAGTCTTCTTGGCTGGTTTTTGCAGTCGTCTTGCTTGTCATGATGCAGCTTGGGCTGCAGTAATTGACCTTAATTTTGGTCTCGGCTTCGATTGACCGAAGTTTGTTGACCACAAGTTTGAGTCCGTTGACTCGAAGGTTGGTGAGTTCTTCAGTAGGAGGGCAATTTTCAGTCATGGTCTTGGACGGGCTGAACTCCTTTTCTTTGGCGAGTCCAATCTCGATGTAGAAATAAGGACTGAAGGTAGATGACTGTATCCAGTCGGCAATTGAGCATGTCACATTGATGTACATGCGTTGATCAGCAACTTTCATAACCTTTGTTCTGAAGTTTTTGATCGCTTTGATGAACTCACGTGAAAAGAGCTTCAGTTCCTGAAGATTTGCACTTGGGTATATGTTTTTAATTAGTCCTGCTCTGAAAGCGGCATGGACTAGTTCTGGATCGGCCCCTTCAACAAAGTTGTAGAGACTTCTGGTGGCCGTGTCGCTGGTGAAGAATTTCTCGAAGAGGAAGTCTTCTTGGTTGGCACATCTGGCTTTGGCCCAGAGGAATCGGAATTCGTTGAAAGGAATTCCTTGGAAGTCCTTGGAGAGGATGGCTTCTTCTGGTTGCATGCTGCTAGCCATTCTTTTTCTTCCGTCTTTGTGGACAATAGGTTCTTTGAAGATTATGCCCGTGTTCTTCTTATCGTCGAAGGCTTGAGCACTCTTTCTTGCTTGTTCCAGGGTGTTGAATTTTTTGAAGGCGTTCGCTGTTCCGTTGGTGTAGGAACTAACTTCTCCCCAATCGGTGTAGATACCTTGGTGAGGTCCGTTGTAGATGACGTAGTAGGCAGCATTGATGTCCTTTTCTACGGCCGTCTTGTAGCTGGGAGCGAATCTTGCTCTGTCAGATTCCAGTGGGGAATCTTTATGGGCTTCCAGTGGGGAAGGTTTTGAAATTACCAGTGGGGTAAATTTCTTGTTTATGAACGCAAGAGCAGAGAGATCTGCAATCCTGCTTGAGACTGGTGAAGCAAGAACCGCTTCATTGCTTTTTGCCAAAGCAACAGGCGTTAACGGATTTGTTAACTCTTTACCGGTAGCCGTTTGCTCCGGAGTAGCTGCTGATTTAGAATTAGAGTAATTCCCCGGTTCAGTAGTAACCGTTTTGGCCTGTTGAAACTGTTTCAACAGAAATAGCTTTGACCTAAGGGTACTAAGCTTGTGAACAAGGGCCTCATGCTCAAGTGTGAGCAGTTTTTCTTCGAGCTCAAGCTCTAGAAAATTCTCCATGAAAAATGTTTTAATTTCTTGGGAAGAACAGGTTTAGTGATTGTTTGTGTGGAAAAGCTGACGGAGGGTGTTGTCAACTTATAGGAAGGTGGGAGGAGTGAAACAATGGGCGCTCCTGGTTTCCTTCGATGGTTTTTTCCTGCAAGTTGTCCTTAAAGGAAAAGGGAAAAGCAAGTATTACCTGTATGGTATTCACGCGTCATGAAGTCGGCGAGTGAGTTCTTCTCTCCAGAGAGGTGCTCAACCTCAAATTGATAATGTGCAAACCACATTTGCCATCTGATTAGACGACCTTGTTTACTGTCACCTGCAATCTTTGTTCTAAGAAAATAGGTAAAGTTTTTGTTGTCAGTTCTAATAAGAAATTTAACGGGAGTTAAATATACAGAGAACTTTTCAATGACTCGTTTGACCGCGAGATACTCCTTCTCATTACTGTGGTAATTGAGTTCAGCTTGTTTGAAAGATCCGGAGGAGTATCTGCAGATCTTTTCACCATCAAGGGTTTTGGCTTTCAAAATGCCACCCCAGAATTGGTTAGATGCATCAGTTTCTATAACTAGATCATCTGTATTATTAGGTAAATATAGCTTAGGAAAAGTCCCTAATTTGTCTTTTACCTTTTTGACATACCTAGTGTCCTCGTCTGTCCATGTCCAGACTGCATCCTTTTTAAGTTTGACCTGTAAGGGTTTTCTTATTTCCGCTAGCTTATGAATATAAGCTTCTGCATATGTTAGAACGCCTAAAAAACGTTGTAACTGTTTCTTGTCTTCAATTTGATTAGGGAATCTCTGAAGATTATCTAGAATGTGATTTTGCGGAGTATGAGTACCTCTATCAATTTCTAGACCGAGGAAGTTGATCTTTTCTTTGAAGAGATTTGCTTTCTTCTTTGAAAGGATGATTCCATATATTTGAATGGTTTTGAGGACCATTGGAACATGTTTGTAATGTTCTTCTTCAGTGCTACTGAATATTAATATGTCGTCAACGTAGACACAACATATTTTTTCTAAACCCCTAAGGGCATTCTGCATGTGCCTTTGAAAGATTGAAGGCGCTTGCTTAAGACCGAAAGGAACTACGTTCCATTGGTAGTGACCGTCAGGGCAAGTGAATGCCGTAAGTAGCTGAGATTCTTCGTCAAGGAGAACTTGCCAGAAACCACTTTTGCAGTCGAAACTACTAAAGATTGTTTTTCCCCGTATTAGGGTTAACAATTCTTGTATGCATGGCAGATTGTGACTATCGCCAATTGTTGCTGCGTTGATTGCTTTGTAGTTGACAACCATGCGCTTTTTTCCTCTTCGTTTTTCTGCTTCATTCTCTACGAGAAATGCAGGGGACATGTGAGGTGATTTGCTCGGTTTGATTAACCTAAGATCAAGGAGTTCTCTGATTTGTTTAGAGAATTCAATTCTGTCCTGCGGACTGTACTTCATCGGTTTGACTCTAATGATAGTATTTGGTTCTGTAAGCTTGATGCTTGCAGTCATCCATTTTTTAGACTTCTCAGGGTCTATAGGATTTTCTGAGCAGACCTTTTCAAGTAAGTCTTCAATTGATTTCAATTTGTGTAGATTCAAATTGAATGTTTCTTCTGTAACTCCCCCCTCTTTAAAAGTGGGCAGTTCAATGATAGTATTTTTACTAACATTGATAGGAGTTGGGGCAATAGTTTTTGAATTCTTTTTCAAGGATTCTAAAAAACCTTTTTTGCCGAAAGCCATTGCTTTCCTGATTTTAGTCACATAGACTAAATCTTTTTCGTTGGTATCGACATTTTTTAATGTGAAGGCAACGTTATCTATCCATTGTGTGAAAGGACCATACAATTGAATAAAGTTGTTACCAAGTATAAGATCCATTCCTGATTCTTGTTGATAGATTGTGGGGATATGGAATATCTCGCCGGCAATCCTGATTTGTAAGTTTTTACAAACCTTATTAATTTTGATGTATTCTCCGTTAGCGACCCTCACCGAGAGGGGTTTTGCGGAGTTTTCCCAGAGTTCTTCTGGTATGATATACTTGCTTGCGATGCATAGGCTGGCGCCTGTGTCGACATAGCAATGTATATGAAACATTTTATATCCTTCGAACTTGAGTTGTCCTTTGATATAAATTGAGTTTGCATTTGTCTTGTTGACAGATGTCAAATCTTCTTCGGGTTCAATCCCTTTAATATTGGTTTGAAAATCTTCTTTGATTTTCATGATTTCTTCAGTATGGAAAGTAAGCTGACTCCAATCCTTGAGAGTAGCTTCCTTCATTCGGAATCTGTGGATTCGTTTTCTGAAGATTGAAGTTCTTCTTTGAAGGTGAAAACCGTATCCTCCTCCGGATAGTATTCTTCAACAGGTTCATATCCATTGAAACCTGCCTCGATGATAAGCTTAAGTTTATTTGGAAACTTTTGCTTGTTAGGGCACTCATTTGCGTAGTGTCCTTCTTCACTGCAGATCCAACATCGGCAGTTGGGCTTACCTTTAGGACAAAATCTTTTCCTTTCAGATTTTTCCTTAGTGGGCTTTCTAAAATACTTACCTGGTTTAAAAGGCTTTCTTTTCTTTTTCCAAATCTTCTTGTATTTGGATTTGTATTTCTTCTTGAAATACTTTTTGGATGTGGGTGTACATCCGAAGGTGTTGACTTCATCAGTAAGCTTGGAGCAACACGTTTTGTTGAACTTCTTAAGTTGCTTTTGTTTGACGGAGAGGTCACAGACGTTCTTTATCTGTTCTTCGACGATGCGGACTGCGAGTCCTAAGGAATAGATAGTGGTAGCTGTCTTCCTTTTTCTGAATTCTTCAAGACTTCTTTCTCCAATGATAGGAAGTTTTGTGAGGAATTGTTCAACAAAGGCAGGATACTCTGCCTGAGGTAGTTTGTAGAGATTTTTCTCATATTCACAGGTGAATTCTTTGAAGGAGCAAATGTTGCATATTTGCATCTTTGTAAGCCTTTGTCTGGCTTGTTCTTCTTCCTTGAGGATTTCTCCATCCTTATCCTCAAACATGTTGAGTCCAAGAAAGATTGTGTAGAGGGCATCTAGAATCTTTTCTAGCATCATTTCTCCTGTCCAGGTTTCATCCCAGATTGTTTTCTTGATAAACTCTCGGATGATTCCTTCTGTCTTATGGACCATAAGGAGTAAAACCGTGCTGCCGGTTTGGTAGTCGTCAATGTTTGACTGGATGGTTAAGCTAATTCCCGTAGCCCATCTATCAATCATTTCTTTCCTTTCATTCATATTATTGATGCAATCAATATTGATTGTTCCAGCCGGGATGTTTCTTGCAGGGGCTGTGTTTCCTGAGTTTGTGGCAAAGGGTCTCTGTCGAGGCTTATATCTTTTTGCGCCAGTTGCGCTGGATTCAGCATCGTCCTTTAGGGTTCCTAAGTTTCCCATTTCGATGTCTGGTTCATCGGAACTAGAATCGTCTTTAGTTTGATTGACCATAACATTTTCCTTTATGTTATAGTTGTATTTGACACAAAGGTCTTTGCTTTGGAATTTGACGAGGAGTTCGTCTTCTTCTAAAGCCATGAGGTGTACAAGTTCTGTACAATCATCATCGTTGATTGATATTTCAAAGAAATATCTTTCAAGGTGATCCGTGATGGTAGTCATTCAGTTGAACCGAAGGGCCAAGTTAGACTTTTGGGATCTTTGGAGCTTCCTAAGTTTTCGTTTCCTACTCTGAAATTTGGGTAGGGATACTTGTGAAGATTGCTTGTTGTGGCAACTCCTTTATCTTTATCTAAGATAATTTGCTTATTGGTTTCTTCCAATAATTTATTTGAGTTGTCGCGCATTTTTATTTCGTCAGAAATTTCCTTAATGATCTTTGCACTGACGGCTTCAATAAGGTTTTCTAATCTAGGGAAGGCTTCCCTGATGTAGAGGTCAATGTCTTTAACGGACGAGTTGGTCATGGCTATCCGATGACAGCTTTTATTGCGACTCTAATGTCTTCGAGTTTTTCTTCTAAATCTTTCAGCCTTTCTTCTGTGAGAACGGTTGGGTCGATTTTGTTTTTAATTTTTTCTAACTCTTGATTTTGAGTTACAAGAATATCAAGGATATCGATATTGAAATTGGTATCGATTCCACCTCTTTTTATAAGGTTTTTAAGTTTATTAAAAACACTAGGGTTTTTACTAAACGGTTCGCACTGGTCCTTTTCTAATCCTAGAAAAGAACTAATCTTGGAGATTTTAATCCAAACTCTTGCGAGTAAATGATTAATGTTGTTTCCTTGACTTATTAAGTTTGGAAACGAAGGTTTGTTCGTACTGAAAACGTAAGTGACTTCACTGGTTTTTCTTTGTTCGAGATCTTTGAATTGTAAGATCTTTCCTTTTTAAGAAGTTCAACAAAACGTGTTGCTCCAAGCTTACTGATGAAGTCAACACCTTCGGATGTACACCCACATCCAAAAAGTATTTCAAGAAGAAATACAAATCCAAATACAAGAAGATTTGGAAAAAGAAAAGAAAGCCTTTTAAACCAGGTAAGTATTTTAGAAAGCCCACTAAGGAAAAATCTGAAAGGAAAAGATTTTGTCCTAAAGGTAAGCCCAACTGCCGATGTTGGATCTGCAGTGAAGAAGGACACTACGCAAATGAGTGCCCTAACAAGCAAAAGTTTCCAAATAAACTTAAGCTTATCATCGAGGCAGGTTTCAATGGATATGAACCTGTTGAAGAATACTATCCGGAGGAGGATACGGTTTTCACCTTCAAAGAAGAACTTCAATCTTCAGAAAACGAATCCACAGATTCCGAATGAAGGAAGCTACTCTCAAGGATTGGAGTCAGCTTACTTTCCATACTGAAGAAATCATGAAAATCAAAGAAGATTTTCAAACCAATATTAAAGGGATTGAACCCGAAGAAGATTTGACATCTGTCAACAAGACAAATGCAAACTCAATTTATATCAAAGGACAACTCAAGTTCGAAGGATATAAAATGTTTCACATACATTGCTATGTCGACACAGGCGCCAGCCTATGCATCGCAAGCAAGTATATCATACCAGAAGAACTCTGGGAAAACTCCGCAAAACCCCTCTCGGTGAGGGTCGCTAACGGAGAATACATCAAAATTAATAAGGTTTGTAAAAACTTACAAATCAGGATTGCCGGCGAGATATTCCATATCCCCACAATCTATCAACAAGAATCAGGAATGGATCTTATACTTGGTAACAACTTTATTCAATTGTATGGTCCTTTCACACAATGGATAGATAACGTTGCCTTCACATTAAAAAATGTCGATACCAACGAAAAAGATTTAGTCTATGTGACTAAAATCAGGAAAGCAATGGCTTTCGGCAAAAAAGGTTTTGGCTTTTTGACATACCTAGTGTCCTCGTCTGTCCATGTCCAGACTGCATTCTTTTTAAGTTTGACCTGTAAGGGTTTTCTTATTTCCGCTAGCTTATGAATATAAGCTTCTGCATATGTTAGAACGCCTAAAAAACGTTGTAACTGTTTCTTGTCTTCAATTTGATTAGGGAATCTCTGAAGATTATCTAGAATGTGATTTTGCGGAGTATGAGTACCTCTATCAATTTCTAGACCGAGGAAGTTGATCTTTTCTTTGAAGAGATTTGCTTTCTTCTTTGAAAGGATGATTCCATATATTTGAATGGTTTTGAGGACCATTGGAACATGTTTGTAATGTTCTTCTTCAGTGCTACTGAATATTAATATGTCGTCAACGTAGACACAACATATTTTTTCTAAACCCCTAAGGGCATTCTGCATGTGCCTTTGAAAGATTGAAGGCGCTTGCTTAAGACCGAAAGGAACTACGTTCCATTGGTAGTGACCGTCAGGGCAAGTGAATGCCGTAAGTAGCTGAGATTCTTCGTCAAGGAGAACTTGCCAGAAACCACTTTTGCAGTCGAAACTACTAAAGATTGTTTTTCCCCGTATTAGGGTTAACAATTCTTGTATGCATGGCAGATTGTGACTATCGCCAATTGTTGCTGCGTTGATTGCTTTGTAGTTGACAACCATGCGCTTTTTTCTTCTTCGTTTTTCTGCTTCATTCTCTACGAGAAATGCAGGGGACATGTGAGGTGATTTGCTCGGTTTGATTAACCTAAGATCAAGGAGTTCTCTGATTTGTTTAGAGAATTCAATTCTGTCCTGCGGACTGTACTTCATCGGTTTGACTCTAATGATAGTATTTGGTTCTGTAAGCTTGATGCTTGCAGTCATCCATTTTTTAGACTTCTCAGGGTCTATAGGATTTTCTGAGCAGACCTTTTCAAGTAAGTCTTCAATTGATTTCAATTTGTGTAGATTCAAATTGAATGTTTCTTCTGTAACTCCCCCCTCTTTAAAAGTGGGCAGTTCAATGATAGTATTTTTACTAACATTGATAGGAGTTGGGGCAATAGTTTTTGAATTCTTTTTCAAGGATTCTAAAAAACCTTTTTTGCCGAAAGCCATTGCTTTCCTGATTTTAGTCACATAGACTAAATCTTTTTCGTTGGTATCGACATTTTTTAATGTGAAGGCAACGTTATCTATCCATTGTGTGAAAGGACCATACAATTGAATAAAGTTGTTACCAAGTATAAGATCCATTCCTGATTCTTGTTGATAGATTGTGGGGATATGGAATATCTCGCCGGCAATCCTGATTTGTAAGTTTTTACAAACCTTATTAATTTTGATGTATTCTCCGTTAGCGACCCTCACCGAGAGGGGTTTTGCGGAGTTTTCCCAGAGTTCTTCTGGTATGATATACTTGCTTGCGATGCATAGGCTGGCGCCTGTGTCGACATAGCAATGTATATGAAACATTTTATATCCTTCGAACTTGAGTTGTCCTTTGATATAAATTGAGTTTGCATTTGTCTTGTTGACAGATGTCAAATCTTCTTCGGGTTCAATCCCTTTAATATTGGTTTGAAAATCTTCTTTGATTTTCATGATTTCTTCAGTATGGAAAGTAAGCTGACTCCAATCCTTGAGAGTAGCTTCCTTCATTCGGAATCTGTGGATTCGTTTTCTGAAGATTGAAGTTCTTCTTTGAAGGTGAAAACCGTATCCTCCTCCGGATAGTATTCTTCAACAGGTTCATATCCATTGAAACCTGCCTCGATGATAAGCTTAAGTTTATTTGGAAACTTTTGCTTGTTAGGGCACTCATTTGCGTAGTGTCCTTCTTCACTGCAGATCCAACATCGGCAGTTGGGCTTACCTTTAGGACAAAATCTTTTCCTTTCAGATTTTTCCTTAGTGGGCTTTCTAAAATACTTACCTGGTTTAAAAGGCTTTCTTTTCTTTTTCCAAATCTTCTTGTATTTGGATTTGTATTTCTTCTTGAAATACTTTTTGGATGTGGGTGTACATCCGAAGGTGTTGACTTCATCAGTAAGCTTGGAGCAACACGTTTTGTTGAACTTCTTAAGTTGCTTTTGTTTGACGGAGAGGTCACAGACGTTCTTTATCTGTTCTTCGACGATGCGGACTGCGAGTCCTAAGGAATAGATAGTGGTAGCTGTCTTCCTTTTTCTGAATTCTTCAAGACTTCTTTCTCCAATGATAGGAAGTCACCCACATCCGAAGGTGTATTTCAAGAAGAAATACAAATCCAAATACAAGAAGATTTGGAAAAAGAAAAGAAAGCCTTTTAAACCAGGTAAGTATTTTAGAAAGCCCACTAAGGAAAAATCTGAAAGGAAAAGATTTTGTCCTAAAGGTAAGCCCAACTGCCGATGTTGGATCTGCAGTGAAGAAGGACACTACGCAAATGAGTGCCCTAACAAGCAAAAGTTTCCAAATAAACTTAAGCTTATCATCGAGGCAGGTTTCAATGGATATGAACCTGTTGAAGAATACTATCCGGAGGAGGATACGGTTTTCACCTTCAAAGAAGAACTTCAATCTTCAGAAAACGAATCCACAGATTCCGAATGAAGGAAGCTACTCTCAAGGATTGGAGTCAGCTTACTTTCCATACTGAAGAAATCATGAAAATCAAAGAAGATTTTCAAACCAATATTAAAGGGATTGAACCCGAAGAAGATTTGACATCTGTCAACAAGACAAATGCAAACTCAATTTATATCAAAGGACAACTCAAGTTCGAAGGATATAAAATGTTTCATATACATTGCTATATCGACACAGGCGCCAGCCTATGCATCGCAAGCAAGTATATCATACCAGAAGAACTCTGGAAAAACTCCGCAAAACCCCTCTCGGTGAGGGTCGCTAACGGAGAATACATCAAAATTAATAAGGTTTGTAAAAACTTACAAATCAGGATTGCCGGCGAGATATTCCATATCCCCACAATCTATCAACAAGAATCAGGAATGGATCTTATACTTGGTAACAACTTTATTCAATTGTATGGTCCTTTCACACAATGGATAGATAACGTTGCCTTCACATTAAAAAATGTCGATACCAACGAAAAAGATTTAGTCTATGTGACTAAAATCAGGAAAGCAATGGCTTTCGGCAAAAAAGGTTTTTTAGAATCCTTGAAAAAGAATTCAAAAACTATTGCCCCAACTCCTATCAATGTTAGTAAAAATACTATCATTGAACTGCCCACTTTTAAAGAGGGGGGAGTTACAGAAGAAACATTCAATTTGAATCTACACAAATTGAAATCAATTGAAGACTTACTTGAAAAGGTCTGCTCAGAAAATCCTATAGACCCTGAGAAGTCTAAAAAATGGATGACTGCAAGCATCAAGCTTACAGAACCAAATACTATCATTAGAGTCAAACCGATGAAGTACAGTCCGCAGGACAGAATTGAATTCTCTAAACAAATCAGAGAACTCCTTGATCTTAGGTTAATCAAACCGAGCAAATCACCTCACATGTCCCCTGCATTTCTCGTAGAGAATGAAGCAGAAAAACGAAGAGGAAAAAAGCGCATGGTTGTCAACTACAAAGCAATCAACGCAGCAACAATTGGCGATAGTCACAATCTGCCATGCATACAAGAATTGTTAACCCTAATACGGGGAAAAACAATCTTTAGTAGTTTCGACTGCAAAAGTGGTTTCTGGCAAGTTCTCCTTGACGAAGAATCTCAGCTACTTACGGCATTCACTTGCCCTGACGGTCACTACCAATGGAACGTAGTTCCTTTCGGTCTTAAGCAAGCGCCTTCAATCTTTCAAAGGCACATGCAGAATGCCCTTAGGGGTTTAGAAAAAATATGTTGTGTCTACGTTGACGACATATTAATATTCAGTAGCACTGAAGAAGAACATTACAAACATGTTCCAATGGTCCTCAAAACCATTCAAATATATGGAATCATCCTTTCAAAGAAGAAAGCAAATCTCTTCAAAGAAAAGATCAACTTCCTCGGTCTAGAAATTGATAGAGGTACTCATACTCCGCAAAATCACATTCTAGATAATCTTCAGAGATTCCCTAATCAAATTGAAGACAAGAAACAGTTACAACGTTTTTTAGGCGTTCTAACATATGCAGAAGCTTATATTCATAAGCTAGCGGAAATAAGAAAACCCTTACAGGTCAAACTTAAAAAGGATGCAGTCTGGACATGGACAGACGAGGACACTAGGTATGTCAAAAAGGTAAAAGACAAATTAGGGACTTTTCCTAAGCTATATTTACCTAATAATACAGATGATCTAGTTATAGAAACTGATGCATCTAACCAATTCTGGGGTGGCATTTTGAAAGCCAAAACCCTTGATGGTGAAAAGATCTGCAGATACTCCTCCGGATCTTTCAAACAAGCTGAACTCAATTACCACAGTAATGAGAAGGAGTATCTCGCGGTCAAACGAGTCATTGAAAAGTTCTCTGTATATTTAACTCCCGTTAAATTTCTTATTAGAACTGACAACAAAAACTTTACCTATTTTCTTAGAACAAAGATTGCAGGTGACAGTAAACAAGGTCGTCTAATCAGATGGCAAATGTGGTTTGCACATTATCAATTTGAGGTTGAGCACCTCTCTGGAGAGAAGAACTCACTCGCCGACTTCATGACGCATGAATACCATACAGGTAATACTTGCTTTTCCCTTTTCTTTAAGGACAACTTGCAGGAAAAAACCATCGAAGGAAACCAGGAGCGCCCATTGTTTCACTCCTCCCACCTTCCTATAAGTTGACAACACCCTCCGTCAGCTTTTCCACACAAACAATCACTAAACCTGTTCTTCCCAAGAAATTAAAACATTTTTCATGGAGAATTTTCTAGAGCTTGAGCTCGAAGAAAAACTGCTCACACTTGAGCATGAGGCCCTTGTTCACAAGCTTAGTACCCTTAGGTCAAAGCTATTTCTGTTGAAACAGTTTCAACAGGCCAAAACGGTTACTACTGAACCGGGGAATTACTCTAATTCTAAATCAGCAGCTACTCCGGAGCAAACGGCTACCGGTAAAGAGTTAACAAATCCGTTAACGCCTGTTGCTTTGGCAAAAAGCAATGAAGCGGTTCTTGCTTCACCAGTCTCAAGCAGGATTGCAGATCTCTCTGCTCTTGCGTTCATAAACAAGAAATTTACCCCACTGGTAATTTCAAAACCTTCCCCACTGGAAGCCCATAAAGATTCCCCACTGGAATCTGACAGAGCAAGATTCGCTCCCAGCTACAAGACGGCCGTAGAAAAGGACATCAATGCTGCCTACTACGTCATCTACAACGGACCTCACCAAGGTATCTACACCGATTGGGGAGAAGTTAGTTCCTACACCAACGGAACAGCGAACGCCTTCAAAAAATTCAACACCCTGGAACAAGCAAGAAAGAGTGCTCAAGCCTTCGACGATAAGAAGAACACGGGCATAATCTTCAAAGAACCTATTGTCCACAAAGACGGAAGAAAAAGAATGGCTAGCAGCATGCAACCAGAAGAAGCCATCCTCTCCAAGGACTTCCAAGGAATTCCTTTCAACGAATTCCGATTCCTCTGGGCCAAAGCCAGATGTGCCAACCAAGAAGACTTCCTCTTCGAGAAATTCTTCACCAGCGACACGGCCACCAGAAGTCTCTACAACTTTGTTGAAGGGGCCGATCCAGAACTAGTCCATGCCGCTTTCAGAGCAGGACTAATTAAAAACATATACCCAAGTGCAAATCTTCAGGAACTGAAGCTCTTTTCACGTGAGTTCATCAAAGCGATCAAAAACTTCAGAACAAAGGTTATGAAAGTTGCTGATCAACGCATGTACATCAATGTGACATGCTCAATTGCCGACTGGATACAGTCATCTACCTTCAGTCCTTATTTCTACATCGAGATTGGACTCGCCAAAGAAAAGGAGTTCAGCCCGTCCAAGACCATGACTGAAAATTGCCCTCCTACTGAAGAACTCACCAACCTTCGAGTCAACGGACTCAAACTTGTGGTCAACAAACTTCGGTCAATCGAAGCCGAGACCAAAATTAAGGTCAATTACTGCAGCCCAAGCTGCATCATGACAAGCAAGACGACTGCAAAAACCAGCCAAGAAGACTGGAACAAAGTTATTCGGTTCGAAGAAATGTTCCGACAAGCCAACATCAACGTGGCCCCCAACACAAGGATCTCTTTCTGCAAAGCAGCCGCCCTCATCTTCGGAAAAGACAAGATGTCTTCCACTGCATCTAGTGGAACGCCCACTTGCCCAATTGAAGAAAAGAAAACAAGACAACTTTCGGCGGAGGCCCCACTCCAAGGCAAAGAAGTCAAAAGCACCTCAAATCAAAGGACACCTAGTGCTCCACTTACGTCTGCCTTTGAAGACTTATTGCCCATCCAGGACAATAATACAGCAAGTGGAACCTCCACTTACCCGTTAATCACGGAACAAATTATTGCCCACTCAGGGCTATATATTGAAGACGAGAGAGCCTGAGAAGATCATCTTCTTTCGACCACTCCTTCGTTTGCTCTCTTCTCTCTCCTTTTTTCCAAGCTTTCGATGTGTAATAGTGAGTAGTGTGCATAGAGTAGTAGTGTGATAGGCAGCCCTTCGGGGTATGCCATAGTATGTTCTCCAGGATGCTCGCCTGAGCATACCTTCTGTATTTTCATTACCCATCAATAAAATTACCCTTCCACATATATCTTTCCAACACTTATCCAAAGCCTACTACTTCAAAACCAGAAGCAATGAAGCACGCAAATATCCCCGCACATATCGATTTCCCAGAAAGATGCTATGCTATGATTCAAAATGGATGCTACTTCCATCTTTCAAACTCAAGGGTGAACACACAGGAAGCTCTAGCGGATGGAGGCGGTAGGCAGAAGGCCGAAGTAAGACCTCTGTGGTTCGCGTTCTGAGTGGAGGTGACCAGTGATCCCGAGATGATGAAAGAAGCGAAGGAATAGCCAACCTGAAAATATGAGCTAGCATCACGGACGGCCCGATATGCCGGATATGCTTCGGATCCCAAGGTAGAAAAGGAAACAGGCAGAAGGTAAATGAAAGATTGATAAAACCAGTAGGGTATAATAAAATTCGGGTATAAAAATACGGTAGATTACCAGTCCTGTTAGAAATACTGTGGTAGAGTCCTATTTACATTACCACTCTATTGTTGAACAATTTATTCTCAGAATATTCACCAAACCATTACCAAGAAATTGGCAAACAATGATGCAAAATGAAACTGGTCATTTTATCAAAGCATGGACAAATGCTGTCCCTAATAGTAAATTACTATTCACAAACAGTGTTTTACTGTTCATCAAAATGGTAAATCCAGAATTTGGTATTTTTAAATATCAAGATAATGAATATAAAATCACCATTTTATATTTATTAAAAGAAATGTCCATAGACATAAAAGAAAAAATTCTCAATATAATTGAAATCAACTTAGAAGAAGAAATGAATAATTTAGATTATTTAGAAGAAGAAAACTTAATGTTTTCACAAAATTACATAGATTGGTTCTATGATTCTGATTGGTATCAATCAGACTAAAAACCCCATTATGGACTCATTATCCATAAAGCTAAAAACAATAAACGAAGGTCTAAGCAACCTAGTTAGGCTAAATCAAAATCTAGATAATCTAGATAACTATCTTAAGACAATTGAACCTGTCATTAAGAATATTAATAGTGTTTTTACAACATTAAAGCAACAATCCTCAGTTGCAAAAGTTCATCCGCAAATTTGTATCAGAGCGGGTCCCACATAAATAGTAATCTACTATTTTACATGAATAATTTAGAAATAAATTATCACGACCCTGAGGACAGCTCAGAATTAACTGAATCAAGTAATTCAGATATGCAAATTTTCAGTGTTGAAAATGAACAAGGATTTAGTTCCGATTTAACTGTACAACAATCACAGTTAAAAGACATTGCTAAGTTACAACTTAGGCTAACAAAAGATAGAGTGTTTAATACACCTAGCTTATTTAAAACTTTGACTAAATCATTGTCAAGAAAAAATGAAATATTTTACTGTATTTCAACTGAAGAAATGTCCGTTGATATTTCTATGACATCAGGAAAAGTCTACTTGCCTTTACTTACAAAATCCGGAATACATTCGAGATTACAAAAAATTCCTGCAGATATCAGGAAAAAGATCAACATGCTACACATTGGTGCAGTAAAAATCCTGGTGAAAGCTCAATTCAAAAATGGAATTGATACACCAATAAAAATGGCGTTAATTGACAATAGAATCATTAACCGCAAAGACTGCATCCTTGGAGCAGCAAAAGGAAACTTAGCCTTTGGCAAGTTTATGTTTACAGTCTACCCAAAATACGCGGTAAGTCTAAACACAAAGAACCTCGATCAAGTTCTCAGCCTTGCACACGAGTTCGGAAGAAGCGACCTCATGCGAACAGGAGATAAAGTCTTTTCTGTTACTTATCTCTTAGGTTATGCATTAACCAATAGTCATCATTCGATAGACTATAAAGATAATCCCAATATTGAAATCGACGATGTCTTTTCCAACATTGGAAGTATCGAGGATAATAAGTTCTGTGACTTATCATCCGAAGACAAATCCTGGGCCATCAATATAGCCCAAGATATGGACTACCTGGGCCAGAAACCTAGAGTAAGCATCTCTAACAATAGGTTAGAAATTGGGCAAAGTAGCAATCACACTACTTCAAATAGTAGCGAGCCTACTTTAAATAAATTAGCCCTTGCCAATATGTCAATACGAATTGACAGAATAGGAAACCAATTGGAAAACCTAATTGGATAAATGAGTTCCAGCAGATCCATTTTCTCTGCAGATGTGCCACACATCTACAAAAAAGGAAAGATCTTACAATTCAAAGATCTCGAACAAAGAAAAACCAGTGAAGTCACTTACGTTTTCAGTACGAACAAACCTTCGTTTCCAAACTTAATAAGTCAAGGAAACAACATTAATCATTTACTCGCAAGAGTTTGGATTAAAATCTCCAAGATTAGTTCTTTTCTAGGATTAGAAAAGGACCAGTGCGAACCGTTTAGTAAAAACCCTAGTGTTTTTAATAAACTTAAAAACCTTATAAAAAGAGGTGGAATCGATACCAATTTCAATATCGATATCCTTGATATTCTGGTAACTCAAAATCAAGAGTTAGAAAAAATTAAAAACAAAATCGACCCAACCGTTCTCACAGAAGAAAGGCTGAAAGATTTAGAAGAAAAACTCGAAGACATTAGAGTCGCAATAAAAGCTGTCATCGGATAGCCATGACCAACTCGTCCGTTAAAGACATTGACCTCTACATCAGGGAAGCCTTCCCTAGATTAGAAAACCTTATTGAAGCCGTCAGTGCAAAGATCATTAAGGAAATTTCTGACGAAATAAAAATGCGCGACAACTCAAATAAATTATTGGAAGAAACCAATAAGCAAATTATCTTAGATAAAGATAAAGGAGTTGCCACAACAAGCAATCTTCTTTCGACCACTCCTTCGTTTGCTCTCTTCTCTCTCCTTTTTTCCAAGCTTTCGATGTGTAATAGTGAGTAGTGTGCATAGAGTAGTAGTGTGATAGGCAGCCCTTCGGGGTATGCCATAGTATGTTCTCCAGGATGCTCGCCTGAGCATACCTTCTGTATTTTCATTACCCATCAATAAAATTACCCTTCCACATATATCTTTCCAACACTTATCCAAAGCCTACTACTTCAAAACCAGAAGCAATGAAGCACGCAAATATCCCCGCACATATCGATTTCCCAGAAAGATGCTATGCTATGATTCAAAATGGATGCTACTTCCATCTTTCAAACTCAAGGGTGAACACACAGGAAGCTCTAGCGGATGGAGGCGGTAGGCAGAAGGCCGAAGTAAGACCTCTGTGGTTCGCGTTCTGAGTGGAGGTGACCAGTGATCCCGAGATGATGAAAGAAGCGAAGGAATAGCCAACCTGAAAATATGAGCTAGCATCACGGACGGCCCGATATGCCGGATATGCTTCGGATCCCAAGGTAGAAAAGGAAACAGGCAGAAGGTAAATGAAAGATTGATAAAACCAGTAGGGTATAATAAAATTCGGGTATAAAAATACGGTAGATTACCAGTCCTGTTAGAAATACTGTGGTAGAGTCCTATTTACATTACCACTCTATTGTTGAACAATTTATTCTCAGAATATTCACCAAACCATTACCAAGAAATTGGCAAACAATGATGCAAAATGAAACTGGTCATTTTATCAAAGCATGGACAAATGCTGTCCCTAATAGTAAATTACTATTCACAAACAGTGTTTTACTGTTCATCAAAATGGTAAATCCAGAATTTGGTATTTTTAAATATCAAGATAATGAATATAAAATCACCATTTTATATTTATTAAAAGAAATGTCCATAGACATAAAAGAAAAAATTCTCAATATAATTGAAATCAACTTAGAAGAAGAAATGAATAATTTAGATTATTTAGAAGAAGAAAACTTAATGTTTTCACAAAATTACATAGATTGGTTCTATGATTCTGATTGGTATCAATCAGACTAAAAACCCCATTATGGACTCATTATCCATAAAGCTAAAAACAATAAACGAAGGTCTAAGCAACCTAGTTAGGCTAAATCAAAATCTAGATAATCTAGATAACTATCTTAAGACAATTGAACCTGTCATTAAGAATATTAATAGTGTTTTTACAACATTAAAGCAACAATCCTCAGTTGCAAAAGTTCATCCGCAAATTGGTATCAGAGCAATTTGCGGATGAACTTTTGCAACTGAGGATTGTTGCTTTAATGTTGTAAAAACACTATTAATATTCTTAATGACAGGTTCAATTGTCTTAAGATAGTTATCTAGATTATCTAGATTTTGATTTAGCCTAACTAGGTTGCTTAGACCTTCGTTTATTGTTTTTAGCTTTATGGATAATGAGTCCATAATGGGGTTTTTAGTCTGATTGATACCAATCAGAATCATAGAACCAATCTATGTAATTTTGTGAAAACATTAAGTTTTCTTCTTCTAAATAATCTAAATTATTCATTTCTTCTTCTAAGTTGATTTCAATTATATTGAGAATTTTTTCTTTTATGTCTATGGACATTTCTTTTAATAAATATAAAATGGTGATTTTATATTCATTATCTTGATATTTAAAAATACCAAATTCTGGATTTACCATTTTGATGAACAGTAAAACACTGTTTGTGAATAGTAATTTACTATTAGGGACAGCATTTGTCCATGCTTTGATAAAATGACCAGTTTCATTTTGCATCATTGTTTGCCAATTTCTTGGTAATGGTTTGGTGAATATTCTGAGAATAAATTGTTCAACAATAGAGTGGTAATGTAAATAGGACTCTACCACAGTATTTCTAACAGGACTGGTAATCTACCGTATTTTTATACCCGAATTTTATTATACCCTACTGGTTTTATCAATCTTTCATTTACCTTCTGCCTGTTTCCTTTTCTACCTTGGGATCCGAAGCATATCCGGCATATCGGGCCGTCCGTGATGCTAGCTCATATTTTCAGGTTGGCTATTCCTTCGCTTCTTTCATCATCTCGGGATCACTGGTCACCTCCACTCAGAACGCGAACCACAGAGGTCTTACTTCGGCCTTCTGCCTACCGCCTCCATCCGCTAGAGCTTCCTGTGTGTTCACCCTTGAGTTTGAAAGATGGAAGTAGCATCCATTTTGAATCATAGCATAGCATCTTTCTGGGAAATCGATATGTGCGGGGATATTTGCGTGCTTCATTGCTTCTGGTTTTGAAGTAGTAGGCTTTGGATAAGTGTTGGAAAGATATATGTGGAAGGGTAATTTTATTGATGGGTAATGAAAATACAGAAGGTATGCTCAGGCGAGCATCCTGGAGAACATACTATGGCATACCCCGAAGGGCTGCCTATCACACTACTACTCTATGCACACTACTCACTATTACACATCGAAAGCTTGGAAAAAAGGAGAGAGAAGAGAGCAAACGAAGGAGTGGTCGAAAGAAGATGATCTTCTCAGGCTCTCTCGTCTTCAATATATAGCCCTGAGTGGGCAATAATTTGTTCCGTGATTAACGGGTAAGTGGAGGTTCCACTTGCTGTATTATTGTCCTGGATGGGCAATAAGTCTTCAAAGGCAGACGTAAGTGGAGCACTAGGTGTCCTTTGATTTGAGGTGCTTTTGACTTCTTTGCCTTGGAGTGGGGCCTCCGCCGAAAGTTGTCTTGTTTTCTTTTCTTCAATTGGGCAAGTGGGCGTTCCACTAGATGCAGTGGAAGACATCTTGTCTTTTCCGAAGATGAGGGCGGCTGCTTTGCAGAAAGAGATCCTTGTGTTGGGGGCCACGTTGATGTTGGCTTGTCGGAACATTTCTTCGAACCGAATAACTTTGTTCCAGTCTTCTTGGCTGGTTTTTGCAGTCGTCTTGCTTGTCATGATGCAGCTTGGGCTGCAGTAATTGACCTTAATTTTGGTCTCGGCTTCGATTGACCGAAGTTTGTTGACCACAAGTTTGAGTCCGTTGACTCGAAGGTTGGTGAGTTCTTCAGTAGGAGGGCAATTTTCAGTCATGGTCTTGGACGGGCTGAACTCCTTTTCTTTGGCGAGTCCAATCTCGATGTAGAAATAAGGACTGAAGGTAGATGACTGTATCCAGTCGGCAATTGAGCATGTCACATTGATGTACATGCGTTGATCAGCAACTTTCATAACCTTTGTTCTGAAGTTTTTGATCGCTTTGATGAACTCACGTGAAAAGAGCTTCAGTTCCTGAAGATTTGCACTTGGGTATATGTTTTTAATTAGTCCTGCTCTGAAAGCGGCATGGACTAGTTCTGGATCGGCCCCTTCAACAAAGTTGTAGAGACTTCTGGTGGCCGTGTCGCTGGTGAAGAATTTCTCGAAGAGGAAGTCTTCTTGGTTGGCACATCTGGCTTTGGCCCAGAGGAATCGGAATTCGTTGAAAGGAATTCCTTGGAAGTCCTTGGAGAGGATGGCTTCTTCTGGTTGCATGCTGCTAGCCATTCTTTTTCTTCCGTCTTTGTGGACAATAGGTTCTTTGAAGATTATGCCCGTGTTCTTCTTATCGTCGAAGGCTTGAGCACTCTTTCTTGCTTGTTCCAGGGTGTTGAATTTTTTGAAGGCGTTCGCTGTTCCGTTGGTGTAGGAACTAACTTCTCCCCAATCGGTGTAGATACCTTGGTGAGGTCCGTTGTAGATGACGTAGTAGGCAGCATTGATGTCCTTTTCTACGGCCGTCTTGTAGCTGGGAGCGAATCTTGCTCTGTCAGATTCCAGTGGGGAATCTTTATGGGCTTCCAGTGGGGAAGGTTTTGAAATTACCAGTGGGGTAAATTTCTTGTTTATGAACGCAAGAGCAGAGAGATCTGCAATCCTGCTTGAGACTGGTGAAGCAAGAACCGCTTCATTGCTTTTTGCCAAAGCAACAGGCGTTAACGGATTTGTTAACTCTTTACCGGTAGCCGTTTGCTCCGGAGTAGCTGCTGATTTAGAATTAGAGTAATTCCCCGGTTCAGTAGTAACCGTTTTGGCCTGTTGAAACTGTTTCAACAGAAATAGCTTTGACCTAAGGGTACTAAGCTTGTGAACAAGGGCCTCATGCTCAAGTGTGAGCAGTTTTTCTTCGAGCTCAAGCTCTAGAAAATTCTCCATGAAAAATGTTTTAATTTCTTGGGAAGAACAGGTTTAGTGATTGTTTGTGTGGAAAAGCTGACGGAGGGTGTTGTCAACTTATAGGAAGGTGGGAGGAGTGAAACAATGGGCGCTCCTGGTTTCCTTCGATGGTTTTTTCCTGCAAGTTGTCCTTAAAGAAAAGGGAAAAGCAAGTATTACCTGTATGGTATTCACGCGTCATGAAGTCGGCGAGTGAGTTCTTCTCTCCAGAGAGGTGCTCAACCTCAAATTGATAATGTGCAAACCACATTTGCCATCTGATTAGACGACCTTGTTTACTGTCACCTGCAATCTTTGTTCTAAGAAAATAGGTAAAGTTTTTGTTGTCAGTTCTAATAAGAAATTTAACGGGAGTTAAATATACAGAGAACTTTTCAATGACTCGTTTGACCGCGAGATACTCCTTCTCATTACTGTGGTAATTGAGTTCAGCTTGTTTGAAAGATCCGGAGGAGTATCTGCAGATCTTTTCACCATCAAGGGTTTTGGCTTTCAAAATGCCACCCCAGAATTGGTTAGATGCATCAGTTTCTATAACTAGATCATCTGTATTATTAGGTAAATATAGCTTAGGAAAAGTCCCTAATTTGTCTTTTACCTTTTTGACATACCTAGTGTCCTCGTCTGTCCATGTCCAGACTGCATCCTTTTTAAGTTTGACCTGTAAGGGTTTTCTTATTTCCGCTAGCTTATGAATATAAGCTTCTGCATATGTTAGAACGCCTAAAAAACGTTGTAACTGTTTCTTGTCTTCAATTTGATTAGGGAATCTCTGAAGATTATCTAGAATGTGATTTTGCGGAGTATGAGTACCTCTATCAATTTCTAGACCGAGGAAGTTGATCTTTTCTTTGAAGAGATTTGCTTTCTTCTTTGAAAGGATGATTCCATATATTTGAATGGTTTTGAGGACCATTGGAACATGTTTGTAATGTTCTTCTTCAGTGCTACTGAATATTAATATGTCGTCAACGTAGACACAACATATTTTTTCTAAACCCCTAAGGGCATTCTGCATGTGCCTTTGAAAGATTGAAGGCGCTTGCTTAAGACCGAAAGGAACTACGTTCCATTGGTAGTGACCGTCAGGGCAAGTGAATGCCGTAAGTAGCTGAGATTCTTCGTCAAGGAGAACTTGCCAGAAACCACTTTTGCAGTCGAAACTACTAAAGATTGTTTTTCCCCGTATTAGGGTTAACAATTCTTGTATGCATGGCAGATTGTGACTATCGCCAATTGTTGCTGCGTTGATTGCTTTGTAGTTGACAACCATGCGCTTTTTTCCTCTTCGTTTTTCTGCTTCATTCTCTACGAGAAATGCAGGGGACATGTGAGGTGATTTGCTCGGTTTGATTAACCTAAGATCAAGGAGTTCTCTGATTTGTTTAGAGAATTCAATTCTGTCCTGCGGACTGTACTTCATCGGTTTGACTCTAATGATAGTATTTGGTTCTGTAAGCTTGATGCTTGCAGTCATCCATTTTTTAGACTTCTCAGGGTCTATAGGATTTTCTGAGCAGACCTTTTCAAGTAAGTCTTCAATTGATTTCAATTTGTGTAGATTCAAATTGAATGTTTCTTCTGTAACTCCCCCCTCTTTAAAAGTGGGCAGTTCAATGATAGTATTTTTACTAACATTGATAGGAGTTGGGGCAATAGTTTTTGAATTCTTTTTCAAGGATTCTAAAAAACCTTTTTTGCCGAAAGCCATTGCTTTCCTGATTTTAGTCACATAGACTAAATCTTTTTCGTTGGTATCGACATTTTTTAATGTGAAGGCAACGTTATCTATCCATTGTGTGAAAGGACCATACAATTGAATAAAGTTGTTACCAAGTATAAGATCCATTCCTGATTCTTGTTGATAGATTGTGGGGATATGGAATATCTCGCCGGCAATCCTGATTTGTAAGTTTTTACAAACCTTATTAATTTTGATGTATTCTCCGTTAGCGACCCTCACCGAGAGGGGTTTTGCGGAGTTTTCCCAGAGTTCTTCTGGTATGATATACTTGCTTGCGATGCATAGGCTGGCGCCTGTGTCGACATAGCAATGTATATGAAACATTTTATATCCTTCGAACTTGAGTTGTCCTTTGATATAAATTGAGTTTGCATTTGTCTTGTTGACAGATGTCAAATCTTCTTCGGGTTCAATCCCTTTAATATTGGTTTGAAAATCTTCTTTGATTTTCATGATTTCTTCAGTATGGAAAGTAAGCTGACTCCAATCCTTGAGAGTAGCTTCCTTCATTCGGAATCTGTGGATTCGTTTTCTGAAGATTGAAGTTCTTCTTTGAAGGTGAAAACCGTATCCTCCTCCGGATAGTATTCTTCAACAGGTTCATATCCATTGAAACCTGCCTCGATGATAAGCTTAAGTTTATTTGGAAACTTTTGCTTGTTAGGGCACTCATTTGCGTAGTGTCCTTCTTCACTGCAGATCCAACATCGGCAGTTGGGCTTACCTTTAGGACAAAATCTTTTCCTTTCAGATTTTTCCTTAGTGGGCTTTCTAAAATACTTACCTGGTTTAAAAGGCTTTCTTTTCTTTTTCCAAATCTTCTTGTATTTGGATTTGTATTTCTTCTTGAAATACTTTTTGGATGTGGGTGTACATCCGAAGGTGTTGACTTCATCAGTAAGCTTGGAGCAACACGTTTTGTTGAACTTCTTAAGTTGCTTTTGTTTGACGGAGAGGTCACAGACGTTCTTTATCTGTTCTTCGACGATGCGGACTGCGAGTCCTAAGGAATAGATAGTGGTAGCTGTCTTCCTTTTTCTGAATTCTTCAAGACTTCTTTCTCCAATGATAGGAAGTTTTGTGAGGAATTGTTCAACAAAGGCAGGATACTCTGCCTGAGGTAGTTTGTAGAGATTTTTCTCATATTCACAGGTGAATTCTTTGAAGGAGCAAATGTTGCATATTTGCATCTTTGTAAGCCTTTGTCTGGCTTGTTCTTCTTCCTTGAGGATTTCTCCATCCTTATCCTCAAACATGTTGAGTCCAAGAAAGATTGTGTAGAGGGCATCTAGAATCTTTTCTAGCATCATTTCTCCTGTCCAGGTTTCATCCCAGATTGTTTTCTTGATAAACTCTCGGATGATTCCTTCTGTCTTATGGACCATAAGGAGTAAAACCGTGCTGCCGGTTTGGTAGTCGTCAATGTTTGACTGGATGGTTAAGCTAATTCCCGTAGCCCATCTATCAATCATTTCTTTCCTTTCATTCATATTATTGATGCAATCAATATTGATTGTTCCAGCCGGGATGTTTCTTGCAGGGGCTGTGTTTCCTGAGTTTGTGGCAAAGGGTCTCTGTCGAGGCTTATATCTTTTTGCGCCAGTTGCGCTGGATTCAGCATCGTCCTTTAGGGTTCCTAAGTTTCCCATTTCGATGTCTGGTTCATCGGAACTAGAATCGTCTTTAGTTTGATTGACCATAACATTTTCCTTTATGTTATAGTTGTATTTGACACAAAGGTCTTTGCTTTGGAATTTGACGAGGAGTTCGTCTTCTTCTAAAGCCATGAGGTGTACAAGTTCTGTACAATCATCATCGTTGATTGATATTTCAAAGAAATATCTTTCAAGGTGATCCGTGATGGTAGTCATTCAGTTGAACCGAAGGGCCAAGTTAGACTTTTGGGATCTTTGGAGCTTCCTAAGTTTTCGTTTCCTACTCTGAAATTTGGGTAGGGATACTTGTGAAGATTGCTTGTTGTGGCTACTCCTTTATCTTTATCTAAGATAATTTGCTTATTGGTTTCTTCCAATAATTTATTTGAGTTGTCGCGCATTTTTATTTCGTCAGAAATTTCCTTAATGATCTTTGCACTGACGGCTTCAATAAGGTTTTCTAATCTAGGGAAGGCTTCCCTGATGTAGAGGTCAATGTCTTTAACGGACGAGTTGGTCATGGCTATCCGATGACAGCTTTTATTGCGACTCTAATGTCTTCGAGTTTTTCTTCTAAATCTTTCAGCCTTTCTTCTGTGAGAACGGTTGGGTCGATTTTGTTTTTAATTTTTTCTAACTCTTGATTTTGAGTTACAAGAATATCAAGGATATCGATATTGAAATTGGTATCGATTCCACCTCTTTTTATAAGGTTTTTAAGTTTATTAAAAACACTAGGGTTTTTACTAAACGGTTCGCACTGGTCCTTTTCTAATCCTAGAAAAGAACTAATCTTGGAGATTTTAATCCAAACTCTTGCGAGTAAATGATTAATGTTGTTTCCTTGACTTATTAAGTTTGGAAACGAAGGTTTGTTCGTACTGAAAACGTAAGTGACTTCACTGGTTTTTCTTTGTTCGAGATCTTTGAATTGTAAGATCTTTCCTTTTTTGTAGATGTGTGGCACATCTGCAGAGAAAATGGATCTGCTGGAACTCATTTATCCAATTAGGTTTTCCAATTGGTTTCCTATTCTGTCAATTCGTATTGACATATTGGCAAGGGCTAATTTATTTAAAGTAGGCTCGCTACTATTTGAAGTAGTGTGATTGCTACTTTGCCCAATTTCTAACCTATTGTTAGAGATGCTTACTCTAGGTTTCTGGCCCAGGTAGTCCATATCTTGGGCTATATTGATGGCCCAGGATTTGTCTTCGGATGATAAGTCACAGAACTTATTATCCTCGATACTTCCAATGTTGGAAAAGACATCGTCGATTTCAATATTGGGATTATCTTTATAGTCTATCGAATGATGACTATTGGTTAATGCATAACCTAAGAGATAAGTAACAGAAAAGACTTTATCTCCTGTTCGCATGAGGTCGCTTCTTCCGAACTCGTGTGCAAGGCTGAGAACTTGATCGAGGTTCTTTGTGTTTAGACTTACCGCGTATTTTGGGTAGACTGTAAACATAAACTTGCCAAAGGCTAAGTTTCCTTTTGCTGCTCCAAGGATGCAGTCTTTGCGGTTAATGATTCTATTGTCAATTAACGCCATTTTTATTGGTGTATCAATTCCATTTTTGAATTGAGCTTTCACCAGGATTTTTACTGCACCAATGTGTAGCATGTTGATCTTTTTCCTGATATCTGCAGGAATTTTTTGTAATCTCGAATGTATTCCGGATTTTGTAAGTAAAGGCAAGTAGACTTTTCCTGATGTCATAGAAATATCAACGGACATTTCTTCAGTTGAAATACAGTAAAATATTTCATTTTTTCTTGACAATGATTTAGTCAAAGTTTTAAATAAGCTAGGTGTATTAAACACTCTATCTTTTGTTAGCCTAAGTTGTAACTTAGCAATGTCTTTTAACTGTGATTGTTGTACAGTTAAATCGGAACTAAATCCTTGTTCATTTTCAACACTGAAAATTTGCATATCTGAATTACTTGATTCAGTTAATTCTGAGCTGTCCTCAGGGTCGCTCCCCCCTCTTTAAAAGTGGGCAGTTCAATGATAGTATTTTTACTAACATTGATAGGAGTTGGGGCAATAGTTTTTGAATTCTTTTTCAAGGATTCTAAAAAACCTTTTTTGCCGAAAGCCATTGCTTTCCTGATTTTAGTCACATAGACTAAATCTTTTTCGTTGGTATCGACATTTTTTAATGTGAAGGCAACGTTATCTATCCATTGTGTGAAAGGACCATACAATTGAATAAAGTTGTTACCAAGTATAAGATCCATTCCTGATTCTTGTTGATAGATTGTGGGGATATGGAATATCTCGCCGGCAATCCTGATTTGTAAGTTTTTACAAACCTTATTAATTTTGATGTATTCTCCGTTAGCGACCCTCACCGAGAGGGGTTTTGCGGAGTTTTCCCAGAGTTCTTCTGGTATGATATACTTGCTTGCGATGCATAGGCTGGCGCCTGTGTCGACATAGCAATGTATATGAAACATTTTATATCCTTCGAACTTGAGTTGTCCTTTGATATAAATTGAGTTTGCATTTGTCTTGTTGACAGATGTCAAATCTTCTTCGGGTTCAATCCCTTTAATATTGGTTTGAAAATCTTCTTTGATTTTCATGATTTCTTCAGTATGGAAAGTAAGCTGACTCCAATCCTTGAGAGTAGCTTCCTTCATTCGGAATCTGTGGATTCGTTTTCTGAAGATTGAAGTTCTTCTTTGAAGGTGAAAACCGTATCCTCCTCCGGATAGTATTCTTCAACAGGTTCATATCCATTGAAACCTGCCTCGATGATAAGCTTAAGTTTATTTGGAAACTTTTGCTTGTTAGGGCACTCATTTGCGTAGTGTCCTTCTTCACTGCAGATCCAACATCGGCAGTTGGGCTTACCTTTAGGACAAAATCTTTTCCTTTCAGATTTTTCCTTAGTGGGCTTTCTAAAATACTTACCTGGTTTAAAAGGCTTTCTTTTCTTTTTCCAAATCTTCTTGTATTTGGATTTGTATTTCTTCTTGAAATACTTTTTGGATGTGGGTGTACATCCGAAGGTGTTGACTTCATCAGTAAGCTTGGAGCAACACGTTTTGTTGAACTTCTTAAGTTGCTTTTGTTTGACGGAGAGGTCACAGACGTTCTTTATCTGTTCTTCGACGATGCGGACTGCGAGTCCTAAGGAATAGATAGTGGTAGCTGTCTTCCTTTTTCTGAATTCTTCAAGACTTCTTTCTCCAATGATAGGAAGTTTTGTGAGGAATTGTTCAACAAAGGCAGGATACTCTGCCTGAGGTAGTTTGTAGAGATTTTTCTCATATTCACAGGTGAATTCTTTGAAGGAGCAAATGTTGCATATTTGCATCTTTGTAAGCCTTTGTCTGGCTTGTTCTTCTTCCTTGAGGATTTCTCCATCCTTATCCTCAAACATGTTGAGTCCAAGAAAGATTGTGTAGAGGGCATCTAGAATCTTTTCTAGCATCATTTCTCCTGTCCAGGTTTCATCCCAGATTGTTTTCTTGATAAACTCTCGGATGATTCCTTCTGTCTTATGGACCATAAGGAGTAAAACCGTGCTGCCGGTTTGGTAGTCGTCAATGTTTGACTGGATGGTTAAGCTAATTCCCGTAGCCCATCTATCAATCATTTCTTTCCTTTCATTCATATTATTGATGCAATCAATATTGATTGTTCCAGCCGGGATGTTTCTTGCAGGGGCTGTGTTTCCTGAGTTTGTGGCAAAGGGTCTCTGTCGAGGCTTATATCTTTTTGCGCCAGTTGCGCTGGATTCAGCATCGTCCTTTAGGGTTCCTAAGTTTCCCATTTCGATGTCTGGTTCATCGGAACTAGAATCGTCTTTAGTTTGATTGACCATAACATTTTCCTTTATGTTATAGTTGTATTTGACACAAAGGTCTTTGCTTTGGAATTTGACGAGGAGTTCGTCTTCTTCTAAAGCCATGAGGTGTACAAGTTCTGTACAATCATCATCGTTGATTGATATTTCAAAGAAATATCTTTCAAGGTGATCCGTGATGGTAGTCATTCAGTTGAACCGAAGGGCCAAGTTAGACTTTTGGGATCTTTGGAGCTTCCTAAGTTTTCGTTTCCTACTCTGAAATTTGGGTAGGGATACTTGTGAAGATTGCTTGTTGTGGCAACTCCTTTATCTTTATCTAAGATAATTTGCTTATTGGTTTCTTCCAATAATTTATTTGAGTTGTCGCGCATTTTTATTTCGTCAGAAATTTCCTTAATGATCTTTGCACTGACGGCTTCAATAAGGTTTTCTAATCTAGGGAAGGCTTCCCTGATGTAGAGGTCAATGTCTTTAACGGACGAGTTGGTCATGGCTATCCGATGACAGCTTTTATTGCGACTCTAATGTCTTCGAGTTTTTCTTCTAAATCTTTCAGCCTTTCTTCTGTGAGAACGGTTGGGTCGATTTTGTTTTTAATTTTTTCTAACTCTTGATTTTGAGTTACAAGAATATCAAGGATATCGATATTGAAATTGGTATCGATTCCACCTCTTTTTATAAGGTTTTTAAGTTTATTAAAAACACTAGGGTTTTTACTAAACGGTTCGCACTGGTCCTTTTCTAATCCTAGAAAAGAACTAATCTTGGAGATTTTAATCCAAACTCTTGCGAGTAAATGATTAATGTTGTTTCCTTGACTTATTAAGTTTGGAAACGAAGGTTTGTTCGTACTGAAAACGTAAGTGACTTCACTGGTTTTTCTTTGTTCGAGATCTTTGAATTGTAAGATCTTTCCTTTTTTGTAGATGTGTGGCACATCTGCAGAGAAAATGGATCTGCTGGAACTCATTTATCCAATTAGGTTTTCCAATTGGTTTCCTATTCTGTCAATTCGTATTGACATATTGGCAAGGGCTAATTTATTTAAAGTAGGCTCGCTACTATTTGAAGTAGTGTGATTGCTACTTTGCCCAATTTCTAACCTATTGTTAGAGATGCTTACTCTAGGTTTCTGGCCCAGGTAGTCCATATCTTGGGCTATATTGATGGCCCAGGATTTGTCTTCGGATGATAAGTCACAGAACTTATTATCCTCGATACTTCCAATGTTGGAAAAGACATCGTCGATTTCAATATTGGGATTATCTTTATAGTCTATCGAATGATGACTATTGGTTAATGCATAACCTAAGAGATAAGTAACAGAAAAGACTTTATCTCCTGTTCGCATGAGGTCGCTTCTTCCGAACTCGTGTGCAAGGCTGAGAACTTGATCGAGGTTCTTTGTGTTTAGACTTACCGCGTATTTTGGGTAGACTGTAAACATAAACTTGCCAAAGGCTAAGTTTCCTTTTGCTGCTCCAAGGATGCAGTCTTTGCGGTTAATGATTCTATTGTCAATTAACGCCATTTTTATTGGTGTATCAATTCCATTTTTGAATTGAGCTTTCACCAGGATTTTTACTGCACCAATGTGTAGCATGTTGATCTTTTTCCTGATATCTGCAGGAATTTTTTGTAATCTCGAATGTATTCCGGATTTTGTAAGTAAAGGCAAGTAGACTTTTCCTGATGTCATAGAAATATCAACGGACATTTCTTCAGTTGAAATACAGTAAAATATTTCATTTTTTCTTGACAATGATTTAGTCAAAGTTTTAAATAAGCTAGGTGTATTAAACACTCTATCTTTTGTTAGCCTAAGTTGTAACTTAGCAATGTCTTTTAACTGTGATTGTTGTACAGTTAAATCGGAACTAAATCCTTGTTCATTTTCAACACTGAAAATTTGCATATCTGAATTACTTGATTCAGTTAATTCTGAGCTGTCCTCAGGGTCGTGATAATTTATTTCTAAATTATTCATGTAAAATAGTAGATTACTATTTATGTGGGACCCGCTCTGATACCAATTTGCGGATGAACTTTTGCAACTGAGGATTGTTGCTTTAATGTTGTAAAAACACTATTAATATTCTTAATGACAGGTTCAATTGTCTTAAGATAGTTATCTAGATTATCTAGATTTTGATTTAGCCTAACTAGGTTGCTTAGACCTTCGTTTATTGTTTTTAGCTTTATGGATAATGAGTCCATAATGGGGTTTTTAGTCTGATTGATACCAATCAGAATCATAGAACCAATCTATGTAATTTTGTGAAAACATTAAGTTTTCTTCTTCTAAATAATCTAAATTATTCATTTCTTCTTCTAAGTTGATTTCAATTATATTGAGAATTTTTTCTTTTATGTCTATGGACATTTCTTTTAATAAATATAAAATGGTGATTTTATATTCATTATCTTGATATTTAAAAATACCAAATTCTGGATTTACCATTTTGATGAACAGTAAAACACTGTTTGTGAATAGTAATTTACTATTAGGGACAGCATTTGTCCATGCTTTGATAAAATGACCAGTTTCATTTTGCATCATTGTTTGCCAATTTCTTGGTAATGGTTTGGTGAATATTCTGAGAATAAATTGTTCAACAATAGAGTGGTAATGTAAATAGGACTCTACCACAGTATTTCTAACAGGACTGGTAATCTACCGTATTTTTATACCCGAATTTTATTATACCCTACTGGTTTTATCAATCTTTCATTTACCTTCTGCCTGTTTCCTTTTCTACCTTGGGATCCGAAGCATATCCGGCATATCGGGCCGTCCGTGATGCTAGCTCATATCTTCTTTCGACCACTCCTTCGTTTGCTCTCTTCTCTCTCCTTTTTTCCAAGCTTTCGATGTGTAATAGTGAGTAGTGTGCATAGAGTAGTAGTGTGATAGGCAGCCCTTCGGGGTATGCCATAGTATGTTCTCCAGGATGCTCGCCTGAGCATACCTTCTGTATTTTCATTACCCATCAATAAAATTACCCTTCCACATATATCTTTCCAACACTTATCCAAAGCCTACTACTTCAAAACCAGAAGCAATGAAGCACGCAAATATCCCCGCACATATCGATTTCCCAGAAAGATGCTATGCTATGATTCAAAATGGATGCTACTTCCATCTTTCAAACTCAAGGGTGAACACACAGGAAGCTCTAGCGGATGGAGGCGGTAGGCAGAAGGCCGAAGTAAGACCTCTGTGGTTCGCGTTCTGAGTGGAGGTGACCAGTGATCCCGAGATGATGAAAGAAGCGAAGGAATAGCCAACCTGAAAATATGAGCTAGCATCACGGACGGCCCGATATGCCGGATATGCTTCGGATCCCAAGGTAGAAAAGGAAACAGGCAGAAGGTAAATGAAAGATTGATAAAACCAGTAGGGTATAATAAAATTCGGGTATAAAAATACGGTAGATTACCAGTCCTGTTAGAAATACTGTGGTAGAGTCCTATTTACATTACCACTCTATTGTTGAACAATTTATTCTCAGAATATTCACCAAACCATTACCAAGAAATTGGCAAACAATGATGCAAAATGAAACTGGTCATTTTATCAAAGCATGGACAAATGCTGTCCCTAATAGTAAATTACTATTCACAAACAGTGTTTTACTGTTCATCAAAATGGTAAATCCAGAATTTGGTATTTTTAAATATCAAGATAATGAATATAAAATCACCATTTTATATTTATTAAAAGAAATGTCCATAGACATAAAAGAAAAAATTCTCAATATAATTGAAATCAACTTAGAAGAAGAAATGAATAATTTAGATTATTTAGAAGAAGAAAACTTAATGTTTTCACAAAATTACATAGATTGGTTCTATGATTCTGATTGGTATCAATCAGACTAAAAACCCCATTATGGACTCATTATCCATAAAGCTAAAAACAATAAACGAAGGTCTAAGCAACCTAGTTAGGCTAAATCAAAATCTAGATAATCTAGATAACTATCTTAAGACAATTGAACCTGTCATTAAGAATGTTACAGAAGAAACATTCAATTTGAATCTACACAAATTGAAATCAATTGAAGACTTACTTGAAAAGGTCTGCTCAGAAAATCCTATAGACCCTGAGAAGTCTAAAAAATGGATGACTGCAAGCATCAAGCTTACAGAACCAAATACTATCATTAGAGTCAAACCGATGAAGTACAGTCCGCAGGACAGAATTGAATTCTCTAAACAAATCAGAGAACTCCTTGATCTTAGGTTAATCAAACCGAGCAAATCACCTCACATGTCCCCTGCATTTCTCGTAGAGAATGAAGCAGAAAAACGAAGAGGAAAAAAGCGCATGGTTGTCAACTACAAAGCAATCAACGCAGCAACAATTGGCGATAGTCACAATCTGCCATGCATACAAGAATTGTTAACCCTAATACGGGGAAAAACAATCTTTAGTAGTTTCGACTGCAAAAGTGGTTTCTGGCAAGTTCTCCTTGACGAAGAATCTCAGCTACTTACGGCATTCACTTGCCCTGACGGTCACTACCAATGGAACGTAGTTCCTTTCGGTCTTAAGCAAGCGCCTTCAATCTTTCAAAGGCACATGCAGAATGCCCTTAGGGGTTTAGAAAAAATATGTTGTGTCTACGTTGACGACATATTAATATTCAGTAGCACTGAAGAAGAACATTACAAACATGTTCCAATGGTCCTCAAAACCATTCAAATATATGGAATCATCCTTTCAAAGAAGAAAGCAAATCTCTTCAAAGAAAAGATCAACTTCCTCGGTCTAGAAATTGATAGAGGTACTCATACTCCGCAAAATCACATTCTAGATAATCTTCAGAGATTCCCTAATCAAATTGAAGACAAGAAACAGTTACAACGTTTTTTAGGCGTTCTAACATATGCAGAAGCTTATATTCATAAGCTAGCGGAAATAAGAAAACCCTTACAGGTCAAACTTAAAAAGGATGCAGTCTGGACATGGACAGACGAGGACACTAGGTATGTCAAAAAGGTAAAAGACAAATTAGGGACTTTTCCTAAGCTATATTTACCTAATAATACAGATGATCTAGTTATAGAAACTGATGCATCTAACCAATTCTGGGGTGGCATTTTGAAAGCCAAAACCCTTGATGGTGAAAAGATCTGCAGATACTCCTCCGGATCTTTCAAACAAGCTGAACTCAATTACCACAGTAATGAGAAGGAGTATCTCGCGGTCAAACGAGTCATTGAAAAGTTCTCTGTATATTTAACTCCCGTTAAATTTCTTATTAGAACTGACAACAAAAACTTTACCTATTTTCTTAGAACAAAGATTGCAGGTGACAGTAAACAAGGTCGTCTAATCAGATGGCAAATGTGGTTTGCACATTATCAATTTGAGGTTGAGCACCTCTCTGGAGAGAAGAACTCACTCGCCGACTTCATGACGCGTGAATACCATACAGGTAATACTTGCTTTTCCCTTTTCTTTAAGGACAACTTGCAGGAAAAAACCATCGAAGGAAACCAGGAGCGCCCATTGTTTCACTCCTCCCACCTTCCTATAAGTTGACAACACCCTCCGTCAGCTTTTCCACACAAACAATCACTAAACCTGTTCTTCCCAAGAAATTAAAACATTTTTCATGGAGAATTTTCTAGAGCTTGAGCTCGAAGAAAAACTGCTCACACTTGAGCATGAGGCCCTTGTTCACAAGCTTAGTACCCTTAGGTCAAAGCTATTTCTGTTGAAACAGTTTCAACAGGCCAAAACGGTTACTACTGAACCGGGGAATTACTCTAATTCTAAATCAGCAGCTACTCCGGAGCAAACGGCTACCGGTAAAGAGTTAACAAATCCGTTAACGCCTGTTGCTTTGGCAAAAAGCAATGAAGCGGTTCTTGCTTCACCAGTCTCAAGCAGGATTGCAGATCTCTCTGCTCTTGCGTTCATAAACAAGAAATTTACCCCACTGGTAATTTCAAAACCTTCCCCACTGGAAGCCCATAAAGATTCCCCACTGGAATCTGACAGAGCAAGATTCGCTCCCAGCTACAAGACGGCCGTAGAAAAGGACATCAATGCTGCCTACTACGTCATCTACAACGGACCTCACCAAGGTATCTACACCGATTGGGGAGAAGTTAGTTCCTACACCAACGGAACAGCGAACGCCTTCAAAAAATTCAACACCCTGGAACAAGCAAGAAAGAGTGCTCAAGCCTTCGACGATAAGAAGAACACGGGCATAATCTTCAAAGAACCTATTGTCCACAAAGACGGAAGAAAAAGAATGGCTAGCAGCATGCAACCAGAAGAAGCCATCCTCTCCAAGGACTTCCAAGGAATTCCTTTCAACGAATTCCGATTCCTCTGGGCCAAAGCCAGATGTGCCAACCAAGAAGACTTCCTCTTCGAGAAATTCTTCACCAGCGACACGGCCACCAGAAGTCTCTACAACTTTGTTGAAGGGGCCGATCCAGAACTAGTCCATGCCGCTTTCAGAGCAGGACTAATTAAAAACATATACCCAAGTGCAAATCTTCAGGAACTGAAGCTCTTTTCACGTGAGTTCATCAAAGCGATCAAAAACTTCAGAACAAAGGTTATGAAAGTTGCTGATCAACGCATGTACATCAATGTGACATGCTCAATTGCCGACTGGATACAGTCATCTACCTTCAGTCCTTATTTCTACATCGAGATTGGACTCGCCAAAGAAAAGGAGTTCAGCCCGTCCAAGACCATGACTGAAAATTGCCCTCCTACTGAAGAACTCACCAACCTTCGAGTCAACGGACTCAAACTTGTGGTCAACAAACTTCGGTCAATCGAAGCCGAGACCAAAATTAAGGTCAATTACTGCAGCCCAAGCTGCATCATGACAAGCAAGACGACTGCAAAAACCAGCCAAGAAGACTGGAACAAAGTTATTCGGTTCGAAGAAATGTTCCGACAAGCCAACATCAACGTGGCCCCCAACACAAGGATCTCTTTCTGCAAAGCAGCCGCCCTCATCTTCGGAAAAGACAAGATGTCTTCCACTGCATCTAGTGGAACGCCCACTTGCCCAATTGAAGAAAAGAAAACAAGACAACTTTCGGCGGAGGCCCCACTCCAAGGCAAAGAAGTCAAAAGCACCTCAAATCAAAGGACACCTAGTGCTCCACTTACGTCTGCCTTTGAAGACTTATTGCCCATCCAGGACAATAATACAGCAAGTGGAACCTCCACTTACCCGTTAATCACGGAACAAATTATTGCCCACTCAGGGCTATATATTGAAGACGAGAGAGCCTGAGAAGATCATCTTCTTTCGACCACTCCTTCGTTTGCTCTCTTCTCTCTCCTTTTTTCCAAGCTTTCGATGTGTAATAGTGAGTAGTGTGCATAGAGTAGTAGTGTGATAGGCAGCCCTTCGGGGTATGCCATAGTATGTTCTCCAGGATGCTCGCCTGAGCATACCTTCTGTATTTTCATTACCCATCAATAAAATTACCCTTCCACATATATCTTTCCAACACTTATCCAAAGCCTACTACTTCAAAACCAGAAGCAATGAAGCACGCAAATATCCCCGCACATATCGATTTCCCAGAAAGATGCTATGCTATGATTCAAAATGGATGCTACTTCCATCTTTCAAACTCAAGGGTGAACACACAGGAAGCTCTAGCGGATGGAGGCGGTAGGCAGAAGGCCGAAGTAAGACCTCTGTGGTTCGCGTTCTGAGTGGAGGTGACCAGTGATCCCGAGATGATGAAAGAAGCGAAGGAATAGCCAACCTGAAAATATGAGCTAGCATCACGGACGGCCCGATATGCCGGATATGCTTCGGATCCCAAGGTAGAAAAGGAAACAGGCAGAAGGTAAATGAAAGATTGATAAAACCAGTAGGGTATAATAAAATTCGGGTATAAAAATACGGTAGATTACCAGTCCTGTTAGAAATACTGTGGTAGAGTCCTATTTACATTACCACTCTATTGTTGAACAATTTATTCTCAGAATATTCACCAAACCATTACCAAGAAATTGGCAAACAATGATGCAAAATGAAACTGGTCATTTTATCAAAGCATGGACAAATGCTGTCCCTAATAGTAAATTACTATTCACAAACAGTGTTTTACTGTTCATCAAAATGGTAAATCCAGAATTTGGTATTTTTAAATATCAAGATAATAAATATAAAATCACCATTTTATATTTATTAAAAGAAATGTCCATAGACATAAAAGAAAAAATTCTCAATATAATTGAAATCAACTTAGAAGAAGAAATGAATAATTTAGATTATTTAGAAGAAGAAAACTTAATGTTTTCACAAAATTACATAGATTGGTTCTATGATTCTGATTGGTATCAATCAGACTAAAAACCCCATTATGGACTCATTATCCATAAAGCTAAAAACAATAAACGAAGGTCTAAGCAACCTAGTTAGGCTAAATCAAAATCTAGATAATCTAGATAACTATCTTAAGACAATTGAACCTGTCATTAAGAATATTAATAGTGTTTTTACAACATTAAAGCAACAATCCTCAGTTGCAAAAGTTCATCCGCAAATTGGTATCAGAGCGGGTCCCACATAAATAGTAATCTACTATTTTACATGAATAATTTAGAAATAAATTATCACGACCCTGAGGACAGCTCAGAATTAACTGAATCAAGTAATTCAGATATGCAAATTTTCAGTGTTGAAAATGAACAAGGATTTAGTTCCGATTTAACTGTACAACAATCACAGTTAAAAGACATTGCTAAGTTACAACTTAGGCTAACAAAAGATAGAGTGTTTAATACACCTAGCTTATTTAAAACTTTGACTAAATCATTGTCAAGAAAAAATGAAATATTTTACTGTATTTCAACTGAAGAAATGTCCGTTGATATTTCTATGACATCAGGAAAAAGATCAACATGCTACACATTGGTGCAGTAAAAATCCTGGTGAAAGCTCAATTCAAAAATGGAATTGATACACCAATAAAAATGGCGTTAATTGACAATAGAATCATTAACCGCAAAGACTGCATCCTTGGAGCAGCAAAAGGAAACTTAGCCTTTGGCAAGTTTATGTTTACAGTCTACCCAAAATACGCGGTAAGTCTAAACACAAAGAACCTCGATCAAGTTCTCAGCCTTGCACACGAGTTCGGAAGAAGCGACCTCATGCGAACAGGAGATAAAGTCTTTTCTGTTACTTATCTCTTAGGTTATGCATTAACCAATAGTCATCATTCGATAGACTATAAAGATAATCCCAATATTGAAATCGACAATGTCTTTTCCAACATTGGAAGTATCGAGGATAATAAGTTCTGTGACTTATCATCCGAAGACAAATCCTGGGCCATCAATATAGCCCAAGATATGGACTACCTGGGCCAGAAACCTAGAGTAAGCATCTCTAACAATAGGTTAGAAATTGGGCAAAGTAGCAATCACACTACTTCAAATAGTAGCGAGCCTACTTTAAATAAATTAGCCCTTGCCAATATGTCAATACGAATTGACAGAATAGGAAACCAATTGGAAAACCTAATTGGATAAATGAGTTCCAGCAGATCCATTTTCTCTGCAGATGTGCCACACATCTACAAAAAAGGAAAGATCTTACAATTCAAAGATCTCGAACAAAGAAAAACCAGTGAAGTCACTTACGTTTTCAGTACGAACAAACCTTCGTTTCCAAACTTAATAAGTCAAGGAAACAACATTAATCATTTACTCGCAAGAGTTTGGATTAAAATCTCCAAGATTAGTTCTTTTCTAGGATTAGAAAAGGACCAGTGCGAACCGTTTAGTAAAAACCCTAGTGTTTTTAATAAACTTAAAAACCTTATAAAAAGAGGTGGAATCGATACCAATTTCAATATCGATATCCTTGATATTCTTGTAACTCAAAATCAAGAGTTAGAAAAAATTAAAAACAAAATCGACCCAACCATTCTCACAGAAGAAAGGCTGAAAGATTTAGAAGAAAAACTCGAAGACATTAGAGTCGCAATAAAAGCTGTCATCGGATAGCCATGACCAACTCGTCCGTTAAAGACATTGACCTCTACATCAGGGAAGCCTTCCCTAGATTAGAAAACCTTATTGAAGCCGTCAGTGCAAAGATCATTAAGGAAATTTCTGACGAAATAAAAATGCGCGACAACTCAAATAAATTATTGGAAGAAACCAATAAGCAAATTATCTTAGATAAAGATAAAGGAGTTGCCACAACAAGCAATCTTCACAAGTATCCCTACCCAAATTTCAGAGTAGGAAACGAAAACTTAGGAAGCTCCAAAGATCCCAAAAGTCTAACTTGGCCCTTCGGTTCAACTGAATGACTACCATCACGGATCACCTTGAAAGATATTTCTTTGAAATATCAATCAACGATGATGATTGTACAGAACTTGTACACCTCATGGCTTTAGAAGAAGACGAACTCCTCGTCAAATTCCAAAGCAAAGACCTTTGTGTCAAATACAACTATAACATAAAGGAAAATGTTATGGTCAATCAAACTAAAGACGATTCTAGTTCCGATGAACCAGACATCGAAATGGGAAACTTAGGAACCCTAAAGGACGATGCTGAATCCAGCGCAACTGGCGCAAAAAGATATAAGCCTCGACAGAGACCCTTTGCCACAAACTCAGGAAACACAGCCCCTGCAAGAAACATCCCGGCTGGAACAATCAATATTGATTGCATCAATAATATGAATGAAAGGAAAGAAATGATTGATAGATGGGCTACGGGAATTAGCTTAACCATCCAGTCAAACATTGACGACTACCAAACCGGCAGCACGGTTTTACTCCTTATGGTCCATAAGACAGAAGGAATCATCCGAGAGTTTATCAAGAAAACAATCTGGGATGAAACCTGGACAGGAGAAATGATGCTAGAAAAGATTCTAGATGCCCTCTACACAATCTTTCTTGGACTCAACATGTTTGAGGATAAGGATGGAGAAATCCTCAAGGAAGAAGAACAAGCCAGACAAAGGCTTACAAAGATGCAAATATGCAACATTTGCTCCTTCAAAGAATTCACCTGTGAATATGAGAAAAATCTCTACAAACTACCTCAGGCAGAGTATCCTGCCTTTGTTGAACAATTCCTCACAAAACTTCCTATCATTGGAGAAAGAAGTCTTGAAGAATTCAGAAAAAGGAAGACAGCTACCACTATCTATTCCTTAGGACTCGCAGTCCGCATCGTCGAAGAACAGATAAAGAACGTCTGTGACCTCTCCGTCAAACAAAAGCAACTTAAGAAGTTCAACAAAACGTGTTGCTCCAAGCTTACTGATGAAGTCAACACCTTCGGATGTACACCCACATCCAAAAAGTATTTCAAGAAGAAATACAAATCCAAATACAAGAAGATTTGGAAAAAGAAAAGAAAGCCTTTTAAACCAGGTAAGTATTTTAGAAAGCCCACTAAGGAAAAATCTGAAAGGAAAAGATTTTGTCCTAAAGGTAAGCCCAACTGCCGATGTTGGATCTGCAGTGAAGAAGGACACTACGCAAATGAGTGCCCTAACAAGCAAAAGTTTCCAAATAAACTTAAGCTTATCATCGAGGCAGGTTTCAATGGATATGAACCTGTTGAAGAATACTATCCGGAGGAGGATACGGTTTTCACCTTCAAAGAAGAACTTCAATCTTCAGAAAACGAATCCACAGATTCCGAATGAAGGAAGCTACTCTCAAGGATTGGAGTCAGCTTACTTTCCATACTGAAGAAATCATGAAAATCAAAGAAGATTTTCAAACCAATATTAAAGGGATTGAACCCGAAGAAGATTTGACATCTGTCAACAAGACAAATGCAAACTCAATTTATATCAAAGGACAACTCAAGTTCGAAGGATATAAAATGTTTCATATACATTGCTATGTCGACACAGGCGCCAGCCTATGCATCGCAAGCAAGTATATCATACCAGAAGAACTCTGGGAAAACTCCGCAAAACCCCTCTCGGTGAGGGTCGCTAACGGAGAATACATCAAAATTAATAAGGTTTGTAAAAACTTACAAATCAGGATTGCCGGCGAGATATTCCATATCCCCACAATCTATCAACAAGAATCAGGAATGGATCTTATACTTGGTAACAACTTTATTCAATTGTATGGTCCTTTCACACAATGGATAGATAACGTTGCCTTCACATTAAAAAATGTCGATACCAACGAAAAAGATTTAGTCTATGTGACTAAAATCAGGAAAGCAATGGCTTTCGGCAAAAAAGGTTTTTTAGAATCCTTGAAAAAGAATTCAAAAACTATTGCCCCAACTCCTATCAATGTTAGTAAAAATACTATCATTGAACTGCCCACTTTTAAAGAGGGGGGAGTTACAGAAGAAACATTCAATTTGAATCTACACAAATTGAAATCAATTGAAGACTTACTTGAAAAGGTCTGCTCAGAAAATCCTATAGACCCTGAGAAGTCTAAAAAATGGATGACTGCAAGCATCAAGCTTACAGAACCAAATACTATCATTAGAGTCAAACCGATGAAGTACAGTCCGCAGGACAGAATTGAATTCTCTAAACAAATCAGAGAACTCCTTGATCTTAGGTTAATCAAACCAAGCAAATCACCTCACATGTCCCCTGCATTTCTCGTAGAGAATAAAGCAGAAAAACGAAGAGGAAAAAAGCGCATGGTTGTCAACTACAAAGCAATCAACGCAGCAACAATTGGCGATAGTCACAATCTGCCATGCATACAAGAATTGTTAACCCTAATACGGGGAAAAACAATCTTTAGTAGTTTCGACTGCAAAAGTGGTTTCTGGCAAGTTCTCCTTGACGAAGAATCTCAGCTACTTACGGCATTCACTTGCCCTGACGGTCACTACCAATGGAACGTAGTTCCTTTCGGTCTTAAGCAAGCGCCTTCAATCTTTCAAAGGCACATGCAGAATGCCCTTAGGGGTTTAGAAAAAATATGTTGTGTCTACGTTGACGACATATTAATATTCAGTAGCACTGAAGAAGAACATTACAAACATGTTCCAATGGTCCTCAAAACCATTCAAATATATGGAATCATCCTTTCAAAGAAGAAAGCAAATCTCTTCAAAGAAAAGATCAACTTCCTCGGTCTAGAAATTGATAGAGGTACTCATACTCCGCAAAATCACATTCTAGATAATCTTCAGAGATTCCCTAATCAAATTGAAGACAAGAAACAGTTACAACGTTTTTTAGGCGTTCTAACATATGCAGAAGCTTATATTCATAAGCTAGCGGAAATAAGAAAACCCTTACAGGTCAAACTTAAAAAGGATGCAGTCTGGACATGGACAGACGAGGACACTAGGTATGTCAAAAAGCCAAAACCCTTGATGGTGAAAAGATCTGCAGATACTCCTCCGGATCTTTCAAACAAGCTGAACTCAATTACCACAGTAATGAGAAGGAGTATCTCGCGGTCAAACGAGTCATTGAAAAGTTCTCTGTATATTTAACTCCCGTTAAATTTCTTATTAGAACTGACAACAAAAACTTTACCTATTTTCTTAGAACAAAGATTGCAGGTGACAGTAAACAAGGTCGTCTAATCAGATGGCAAATGTGGTTTGCACATTATCAATTTGAGGTTGAGCACCTCTCTGGAGAGAAGAACTCACTCGCCGACTTCATGACGCGTGAATACCATACAGGTAATACTTGCTTTTCCCTTTTCTTTAAGGACAACTTGCAGGAAAAAACCATCGAAGGAAACCAGGAGCGCCCATTGTTTCACTCCTCCCACCTTCCTATAAGTTGACAACACCCTCCGTCAGCTTTTCCACACAAACAATCACTAAACCTGTTCTTCCCAAGAAATTAAAACATTTTTCATGGAGAATTTTCTAGAGCTTGAGCTCGAAGAAAAACTGCTCACACTTGAGCATGAGGCCCTTGTTCACAAGCTTAGTACCCTTAGGTCAAAGCTATTTCTGTTGAAACAGTTTCAACAGGCCAAAACGGTTACTACTGAACCGGGGAATTACTCTAATTCTAAATCAGCAGCTACTCCGGAGCAAACGGCTACCGGTAAAGAGTTAACAAATCCGTTAACGCCTGTTGCTTTGGCAAAAAGCAATGAAGCGGTTCTTGCTTCACCAGTCTCAAGCAGGATTGCAGATCTCTCTGCTCTTGCGTTCATAAACAAGAAATTTACCCCACTGGTAATTTCAAAACCTTCCCCACTGGAAGCCCATAAAGATTCCCCACTGGAATCTGACAGAGCAAGATTCGCTCCCAGCTACAAGACGGCCGTAGAAAAGGACATCAATGCTGCCTACTACGTCATCTACAACGGACCTCACCAAGGTATCTACACCGATTGGGGAGAAGTTAGTTCCTACACCAACGGAACAGCGAACGCCTTCAAAAAATTCAACACCCTGGAACAAGCAAGAAAGAGTGCTCAAGCCTTCGACGATAAGAAGAACACGGGCATAATCTTCAAAGAACCTATTGTCCACAAAGACGGAAGAAAAAGAATGGCTAGCAGCATGCAACCAGAAGAAGCCATCCTCTCCAAGGACTTCCAAGGAATTCCTTTCAACGAATTCCGATTCCTCTGGGCCAAAGCCAGATGTGCCAACCAAGAAGACTTCCTCTTCGAGAAATTCTTCACCAGCGACACGGCCACCAGAAGTCTCTACAACTTTGTTGAAGGGGCCGATCCAGAACTAGTCCATGCCGCTTTCAGAGCAGGACTAATTAAAAACATATACCCAAGTGCAAATCTTCAGGAACTGAAGCTCTTTTCACGTGAGTTCATCAAAGCGATCAAAAACTTCAGAACAAAGGTTATGAAAGTTGCTGATCAACGCATGTACATCAATGTGACATGCTCAATTGCCGACTGGATACAGTCATCTACCTTCAGTCCTTATTTCTACATCGAGATTGGACTCGCCAAAGAAAAGGAGTTCAGCCCGTCCAAGACCATGACTGAAAATTGCCCTCCTACTGAAGAACTCACCAACCTTCGAGTCAACGGACTCAAACTTGTGGTCAACAAACTTCGGTCAATCGAAGCCGAGACCAAAATTAAGGTCAATTACTGCAGCCCAAGCTGCATCATGACAAGCAAGACGACTGCAAAAACCAGCCAAGAAGACTGGAACAAAGTTATTCGGTTCGAAGAAATGTTCCGACAAGCCAACATCAACGTGGCCCCCAACACAAGGATCTCTTTCTGCAAAGCAGCCGCCCTCATCTTCGGAAAAGACAAGATGTCTTCCACTGCATCTAGTGGAACGCCCACTTGCCCAATTGAAGAAAAGAAAACAAGACAACTTTCGGCGGAGGCCCCACTCCAAGGCAAAGAAGTCAAAAGCACCTCAAATCAAAGGACACCTAGTGCTCCACTTACGTCTGCCTTTGAAGACTTATTGCCCATCCAGGACAATAATACAGCAAGTGGAACCTCCACTTACCCGTTAATCACGGAACAAATTATTGCCCACTCAGGGCTATATATTGAAGACGAGAGAGCCTGAGAAGATCATCTTCTTTCGACCACTCCTTCGTTTGCTCTCTTCTCTCTCCTTTTTTCCAAGCTTTCGATGTGTAATAGTGAGTAGTGTGCATAGAGTAGTAGTGTGATAGGCAGCCCTTCGGGGTATGCCATAGTATGTTCTCCAGGATGCTCGCCTGAGCATACCTTCTGTATTTTCATTACCCATCAATAAAATTACCCTTCCACATATATCTTTCCAACACTTATCCAAAGCCTACTACTTCAAAACCAGAAGCAATGAAGCACGCAAATATCCCCGCACATATCGATTTCCCAGAAAGATGCTATGCTATGATTCAAAATGGATGCTACTTCCATCTTTCAAACTCAAGGGTGAACACACAGGAAGCTCTAGCGGATGGAGGCGGTAGGCAGAAGGCCGAAGTAAGACCTCTGTGGTTCGCGTTCTGAGTGGAGGTGACCAGTGATCCCGAGATGATGAAAGAAGCGAAGGAATAGCCAACCTGAAAATATGAGCTAGCATCACGGACGGCCCGATATGCCGGATATGCTTCGGATCCCAAGGTAGAAAAGGAAACAGGCAGAAGGTAAATGAAAGATTGATAAAACCAGTAGGGTATAATAAAATTCGGGTATAAAAATACGGTAGATTACCAGTCCTGTTAGAAATACTGTGGTAGAGTCCTATTTACATTACCACTCTATTGTTGAACAATTTATTCTCAGAATATTCACCAAACCATTACCAAGAAATTGGCAAACAATGATGCAAAATGAAACTGGTCATTTTATCAAAGCATGGACAAATGCTGTCCCTAATAGTAAATTACTATTCACAAACAGTGTTTTACTGTTCATCAAAATGGTAAATCCAGAATTTGGTATTTTTAAATATCAAGATAATGAATATAAAATCACCATTTTATATTTATTAAAAGAAATGTCCATAGACATAAAAGAAAAAATTCTCAATATAATTGAAATCAACTTAGAAGAAGAAATGAATAATTTAGATTATTTAGAAGAAGAAAACTTAATGTTTTCACAAAATTACATAGATTGGTTCTATGATTCTGATTGGTATCAATCAGACTAAAAACCCCATTATGGACTCATTATCCATAAAGCTAAAAACAATAAACGAAGGTCTAAGCAACCTAGTTAGGCTAAATCAAAATCTAGATAATCTAGATAACTATCTTAAGACAATTGAACCTGTCATTAAGAATATTAATAGTGTTTTTACAACATTAAAGCAACAATCCTCAGTTGCAAAAGTTCATCCGCAAATTGGTATCAGAGCGGGTCCCACATAAATAGTAATCTACTATTTTACATGAATAATTTGGAAATAAATTATCACGACCCTGAGGACAGCTCAGAATTAACTGAATCAAGTAATTCAGATATGCAAATTTTCAGTGTTGAAAATGAACAAGGATTTAGTTCCGATTTAACTGTACAACAATCACAGTTAAAAGACATTGCTAAGTTACAACTTAGGCTAACAAAAGATAGAGTGTTTAATACACCTAGCTTATTTAAAACTTTGACTAAATCATTGTCAAGAAAAAATGAAATATTTTACTGTATTTCAACTGAAGAAATGTCCGTTGATATTTCTATGACATCAGGAAAAGTCTACTTGCCTTTACTTACAAAATCCGGAATACATTCGAGATTACAAAAAATTCCTGCAGATATCAGGAAAAAGATCAACATGCTACACATTGGTGCAGTAAAAATCCTGGTGAAAGCTCAATTCAAAAATGGAATTGATACACCAATAAAAATGGCGTTAATTGACAATAGAATCATTAACCGCAAAGACTGCATCCTTGGAGCAGCAAAAGGAAACTTAGCCTTTGGCAAGTTTATGTTTACAGTCTACCCAAAATACGCGGTAAGTCTAAACACAAAGAACCTCGATCAAGTTCTCAGCCTTGCACACGAGTTCGGAAGAAGCGACCTCATGCGAACAGGAGATAAAGTCTTTTCTGTTACTTATCTCTTAGGTTATGCATTAACCAATAGTCATCATTCGATAGACTATAAAGATAATCCCAATATTGAAATCGACAATGTCTTTTCCAACATTGGAAGTATCGAGGATAATAAGTTCTGTGACTTATCATCCGAAGACAAATCCTGGGCCATCAATATAGCCCAAGATATGGACTACCTGGGCCAGAAACCTAGAGTAAGCATCTCTAACAATAGGTTAGAAATTGGGCAAAGTAGCAATCACACTACTTCAAATAGTAGCGAGCCTACTTTAAATAAATTAGCCCTTGCCAATATGTCAATACGAATTGACAGAATAGGAAACCAATTGGAAAACCTAATTGGATAAATGAGTTCCAGCAGATCCATTTTCTCTGCAGATGTGCCACACATCTACAAAAAAGGAAAGATCTTACAATTCAAAGATCTCGAACAAAGAAAAACCAGTGAAGTCACTTACGTTTTCAGTACGAACAAACCTTCGTTTCCAAACTTAATAAGTCAAGGAAACAACATTAATCATTTACTCGCAAGAGTTTGGATTAAAATCTCCAAGATTAGTTCTTTTCTAGGATTAGAAAAGGACCAGTGCGAACCGTTTAGTAAAAACCCTAGTGTTTTTAATAAACTTAAAAACCTTATAAAAAGAGGTGGAATCGATACCAATTTCAATATCGATATCCTTGATATTCTTGTAACTCAAAATCAAGAGTTAGAAAAAATTAAAAACAAAATCGACCCAACCGTTCTCACAGAAGAAAGGCTGAAAGATTTAGAAGAAAAACTCGAAGACATTAGAGTCGCAATAAAAGCTGTCATCGGATAGCCATGACCAACTCGTCCGTTAAAGACATTGACCTCTACATCAGGGAAGCCTTCCCTAGATTAGAAAACCTTATTGAAGCCGTCAGTGCAAAGATCATTAAGGAAATTTCTGACGAAATAAAAATGCGCGACAACTCAAATAAATTATTGGAAGAAACCAATAAGCAAATTATCTTAGATAAAGATAAAGGAGTTGCCACAACAAGCAATCTTCACAAGTATCCCTACCCAAATTTCAGAGTAGGAAACGAAAACTTAGGAAGCTCCAAAGATCCCAAAAGTCTAACTTGGCCCTTCGGTTCAACTGAATGACTACCATCACGGATCACCTTGAAAGATATTTCTTTGAAATATCAATCAACGATGATGATTGTACAGAACTTGTACACCTCATGGCTTTAGAAGAAGACGAACTCCTCGTCAAATTCCAAAGCAAAGACCTTTGTGTCAAATACAACTATAACATAAAGGAAAATGTTATGGTCAATCAAACTAAAGACGATTCTAGTTCCGATGAACCAGACATCGAAATGGGAAACTTAGGAACCCTAAAGGACGATGCTGAATCCAGCGCAACTGGCGCAAAAAGATATAAGCCTCGACAGAGACCCTTTGCCACAAACTCAGGAAACACAGCCCCTGCAAGAAACATCCCGGCTGGAACAATCAATATTGATTGCATCAATAATATGAATGAAAGGAAAGAAATGATTGATAGATGGGCTACGGGAATTAGCTTAACCATCCAGTCAAACATTGACGACTACCAAACCGGCAGCACGGTTTTACTCCTTATGGTCCATAAGACAGAAGGAATCATCCGAGAGTTTATCAAGAAAACAATCTGGGATGAAACCTGGACAGGAGAAATGATGCTAGAAAAGATTCTAGATGCCCTCTACACAATCTTTCTTGGACTCAACATGTTTGAGGATAAGGATGGAGAAATCCTCAAGGAAGAAGAACAAGCCAGACAAAGGCTTACAAAGATGCAAATATGCAACATTTGCTCCTTCAAAGAATTCACCTGTGAATATGAGAAAAATCTCTACAAACTACCTCAGGCAGAGTATCCTGCCTTTGTTGAACAATTCCTCACAAAACTTCCTATCATTGGAGAAAGAAGTCTTGAAGAATTCAGAAAAAGGAAGACAGCTACCACTATCTATTCCTTAGGACTCGCAGTCCGCATCGTCGAAGAACAGATAAAGAACGTCTGTGACCTCTCCGTCAAACAAAAGCAACTTAAGAAGTTCAACAAAACGTGTTGCTCCAAGCTTACTGATGAAGTCAACACCTTCGGATGTACACCCACATCCAAAAAGTATTTCAAGAAGAAATACAAATCCAAATACAAGAAGATTTGGAAAAAGAAAAGAAAGCCTTTTAAACCAGGTAAGTATTTTAGAAAGCCCACTAAGGAAAAATCTGAAAGGAAAAGATTTTGTCCTAAAGGTAAGCCCAACTGCCGATGTTGGATCTGCAGTGAAGAAGGACACTACGCAAATGAGTGCCCTAACAAGCAAAAGTTTCCAAATAAACTTAAGCTTATCATCGAGGCAGGTTTCAATGGATATGAACCTGTTGAAGAATACTATCCGGAGGAGGATACGGTTTTCACCTTCAAAGAAGAACTTCAATCTTCAGAAAACGAATCCACAGATTCCGAATGAAGGAAGCTACTCTCAAGGATTGGAGTCAGCTTACTTTCCATACTGAAGAAATCATGAAAATCAAAGAAGATTTTCAAACCAATATTAAAGGGATTGAACCCGAAGAAGATTTGACATCTGTCAACAAGACAAATGCAAACTCAATTTATATCAAAGGACAACTCAAGTTCGAAGGATATAAAATGTTTCATATACATTGCTATATCGACACAGGCGCCAGCCTATGCATCGCAAGCAAGTATATCATACCAGAAGAACTCTGGGAAAACTCCGCAAAACCCCTCTCGGTGAGGGTCGCTAACGGAGAATACATCAAAATTAATAAGGTTTGTAAAAACTTACAAATCAGGATTGCCGGCGAGATATTCCATATCCCCACAATCTATCAACAAGAATCAGGAATGGATCTTATACTTGGTAACAACTTTATTCAATTGTATGGTCCTTTCACACAATGGATAGATAACGTTGCCTTCACATTAAAAAATGTCGATACCAACGAAAAAGATTTAGTCTATGTGACTAAAATCAGGAAAGCAATGGCTTTCGGCAAAAAAAGGTTTTTTAGAATCCTTGAAAAAGAATTCAAAAACTATTGCCCCAACTCCTATCAATGTTAGTAAAAATACTATCATTGAACTGCCCACTTTTAAAGAGGGGGGAGTTACAGAAGAAACATTCAATTTGAATCTACACAAATTGAAATCAATTGAAGACTTACTTGAAAAGGTCTGCTCAGAAAATCCTATAGACCCTGAGAAGTCTAAAAAATGGATGACTGCAAGCATCAAGCTTACAGAACCAAATACTATCATTAGAGTCAAACCGATGAAGTACAGTCCGCAGGACAGAATTGAATTCTCTAAACAAATCAGAGAACTCCTTGATCTTAGGTTAATCAAACCGAGCAAATCACCTCACATGTCCCCTGCATTTCTCGTAGAGAATGAAGCAGAAAAACGAAGAGGAAAAAAGCGCATGGTTGTCAACTACAAAGCAATCAACGCAGCAACAATTGGCGATAGTCACAATCTGCCATGCATACAAGAATTGTTAACCCTAATACGGGGAAAAACAATCTTTAGTAGTTTCGACTGCAAAAGTGGTTTCTGGCAAGTTCTCCTTGACGAAGAATCTCAGCTACTTACGGCATTCACTTGCCCTGACGGTCACTACCAATGGAACGTAGTTCCTTTCGGTCTTAAGCAAGCGCCTTCAATCTTTCAAAGGCACATGCAGAATGCCCTTAGGGGTTTAGAAAAAATATGTTGTGTCTACGTTGACGACATATTAATATTCAGTAGCACTGAAGAAGAACATTACAAACATGTTCCAATGGTCCTCAAAACCATTCAAATATATGGAATCATCCTTTCAAAGAAGAAAGCAAATCTCTTCAAAGAAAAGATCAACTTCCTCGGTCTAGAAATTGATAGAGGTACTCATACTCCGCAAAATCACATTCTAGATAATCTTCAGAGATTCCCTAATCAAATTGAAGACAAGAAACAGTTACAACGTTTTTTAGGCGTTCTAACATATGCAGAAGCTTATATTCATAAGCTAGCGGAAATAAGAAAACCCTTACAGGTCAAACTTAAAAAGGATGCAGTCTGGACATGGACAGACGAGGACACTAGGTATGTCAAAAAGGTAAAAGACAAATTAGGGACTTTTCCTAAGCTATATTTACCTAATAATACAGATGATCTAGTTATAGAAACTGATGCATCTAACCAATTCTGGGGTGGCATTTTGAAAGCCAAAACCCTTGATGGTGAAAAGATCTGCAGATACTCCTCCGGATCTTTCAAACAAGCTGAACTCAATTACCACAGTAATGAGAAGGAGTATCTCGCGGTCAAACGAGTCATTGAAAAGTTCTCTGTATATTTAACTCCCGTTAAATTTCTTATTAGAACTGACAACAAAAACTTTACCTATTTTCTTAGAACAAAGATTGCAGGTGACAGTAAACAAGGTCGTCTAATCAGATGGCAAATGTGGTTTGCACATTATCAATTTGAGGTTGAGCACCTCTCTGGAGAGAAGAACTCACTCGCCGACTTCATGACGCGTGAATACCATACAGGTAATACTTGCTTTTCCCTTTTCTTTAAGGACAACTTGCAGGAAAAAACCATCGAAGGAAACCAGGAGCGCCCATTGTTTCACTCCTCCCACCTTCCTATAAGTTGACAACACCCTCCGTCAGCTTTTCCACACAAACAATCACTAAACCTGTTCTTCCCAAGAAATTAAAACATTTTTCATGGAGAATTTTCTAGAGCTTGAGCTCGAAGAAAAACTGCTCACACTTGAGCATGAGGCCCTTGTTCACAAGCTTAGTACCCTTAGGTCAAAGCTATTTCTGTTGAAACAGTTTCAACAGGCCAAAACGGTTACTACTGAACCGGGGAATTACTCTAATTCTAAATCAGCAGCTACTCCGGAGCAAACGGCTACCGGTAAAGAGTTAACAAATCCGTTAACGCCTGTTGCTTTGGCAAAAAGCAATGAAGCGGTTCTTGCTTCACCAGTCTCAAGCAGGATTGCAGATCTCTCTGCTCTTGCGTTCATAAACAAGAAATTTACCCCACTGGTAATTTCAAAACCTTCCCCACTGGAAGCCCATAAAGATTCCCCACTGGAATCTGACAGAGCAAGATTCGCTCCCAGCTACAAGACGGCCGTAGAAAAGGACATCAATGCTGCCTACTACGTCATCTACAACGGACCTCACCAAGGTATCTACACCGATTGGGGAGAAGTTAGTTCCTACACCAACGGAACAGCGAACGCCTTCAAAAAATTCAACACCCTGGAACAAGCAAGAAAGAGTGCTCAAGCCTTCGACGATAAGAAGAACACGGGCATAATCTTCAAAGAACCTATTGTCCACAAAGACGGAAGAAAAAGAATGGCTAGCAGCATGCAACCAGAAGAAGCCATCCTCTCCAAGGACTTCCAAGGAATTCCTTTCAACGAATTCCGATTCCTCTGGGCCAAAGCCAGATGTGCCAACCAAGAAGACTTCCTCTTCGAGAAATTCTTCACCAGCGACACGGCCACCAGAAGTCTCTACAACTTTGTTGAAGGGGCCGATCCAGAACTAGTCCATGCCGCTTTCAGAGCAGGACTAATTAAAAACATATACCCAAGTGCAAATCTTCAGGAACTGAAGCTCTTTTCACGTGAGTTCATCAAAGCGATCAAAAACTTCAGAACAAAGGTTATGAAAGTTGCTGATCAACGCATGTACATCAATGTGACATGCTCAATTGCCGACTGGATACAGTCATCTACCTTCAGTCCTTATTTCTACATCGAGATTGGACTCGCCAAAGAAAAGGAGTTCAGCCCGTCCAAGACCATGACTGAAAATTGCCCTCCTACTGAAGAACTCACCAACCTTCGAGTCAACGGACTCAAACTTGTGGTCAACAAACTTCGGTCAATCGAAGCCGAGACCAAAATTAAGGTCAATTACTGCAGCCCAAGCTGCATCATGACAAGCAAGACGACTGCAAAAACCAGCCAAGAAGACTGGAACAAAGTTATTCGGTTCGAAGAAATGTTCCGACAAGCCAACATCAACGTGGCCCCCAACACAAGGATCTCTTTCTGCAAAGCAGCCGCCCTCATCTTCGGAAAAGACAAGATGTCTTCCACTGCATCTAGTGGAACGCCCACTTGCCCAATTGAAGAAAAGAAAACAAGACAACTTTCGGCGGAGGCCCCACTCCAAGGCAAAGAAGTCAAAAGCACCTCAAATCAAAGGACACCTAGTGCTCCACTTACGTCTGCCTTTGAAGACTTATTGCCCATCCAGGACAATAATACAGCAAGTGGAACCTCCACTTACCCGTTAATCACGGAACAAATTATTGCCCACTCAGGGCTATATATTGAAGACGAGAGAGCCTGAGAACATCATCTTCTTTCGACCACTCCTTCGTTTGCTCTCTTCTCTCTCCTTTTTTCCAAGCTTTCGATGTGTAATAGTGAGTAGTGTGCATAGAGTAGTAGTGTGATAGGCAGCCCTTCGGGGTATGCCATAGTATGTTCTCCAGGATGCTCGCCTGAGCATACCTTCTGTATTTTCATTACCCATCAATAAAATTACCCTTCCACATATATCTTTCCAACACTTATCCAAAGCCTACTACTTCAAAACCAGAAGCAATGAAGCACGCAAATATCCCCGCACATATCGATTTCCCAGAAAGATGCTATGCTATGATTCAAAATGGATGCTACTTCCATCTTTCAAACTCAAGGGTGAACACACAGGAAGCTCTAGCGGATGGAGGCGGTAGGCAGAAGGCCGAAGTAAGACCTCTGTGGTTCGCGTTCTGAGTGGAGGTGACCAGTGATCCCGAGATGATGAAAGAAGCGAAGGAATAGCCAACCTGAAAATATGAGCTAGCATCACGGACGGCCCGATATGCCGGATATGCTTCGGATCCCAAGGTAGAAAAGGAAACAGGCAGAAGGTAAATGAAAGATTGATAAAACCAGTAGGGTATAATAAAATTCGGGTATAAAAATACGGTAGATTACCAGTCCTGTTAGAAATACTGTGGTAGAGTCCTATTTACATTACCACTCTATTGTTGAACAATTTATTCTCAGAATATTCACCAAACCATTACCAAGAAATTGGCAAACAATGATGCAAAATGAAACTGGTCATTTTATCAAAGCATGGACAAATGCTGTCCCTAATAGTAAATTACTATTCACAAACAGTGTTTTACTGTTCATCAAAATGGTAAATCCAGAATTTGGTATTTTTAAATATCAAGATAATGAATATAAAATCACCATTTTATATTTATTAAAAGAAATGTCCATAGACATAAAAGAAAAAATTCTCAATATAATTGAAATCAACTTAGAAGAAGAAATGAATAATTTAGATTATTTAGAAGAAGAAAACTTAATGTTTTCACAAAATTACATAGATTGGTTCTATGATTCTGATTGGTATCAATCAGACTAAAAACCCCATTATGGACTCATTATCCATAAAGCTAAAAACAATAAACGAAGGTCTAAGCAACCTAGTTAGGCTAAATCAAAATCTAGATAATCTAGATAACTATCTTAAGACAATTGAACCTGTCATTAAGAATATTAATAGTGTTTTTACAACATTAAAGCAACAATCCTCAGTTGCAAAAGTTCATCCGCAAATTGGTATCAGAGCGGGTCCCACATAAATAGTAATCTACTATTTTACATGAATAATTTAGAAATAAATTATCACGACCCTGAGGACAGCTCAGAATTAACTGAATCAAGTAATTCAGATATGCAAATTTTCAGTGTTGAAAATGAACAAGGATTTAGTTCCGATTTAACTGTACAACAATCACAGTTAAAAGACATTGCTAAGTTACAACTTAGGCTAACAAAAGATAGAGTGTTTAATACACCTAGCTTATTTAAAACTTTGACTAAATCATTGTCAAGAAAAAATGAAATATTTTACTGTATTTCAACTGAAGAAATGTCCGTTGATATTTCTATGACATCAGGAAAAGTCTACTTGCCTTTACTTACAAAATCCGGAATACATTCGAGATTACAAAAAATTCCTGCAGATATCAGGAAAAAGATCAACATGCTACACATTGGTGCAGTAAAAATCCTGGTGAAAGCTCAATTCAAAAATGGAATTGATACACCAATAAAAATGGCGTTAATTGACAATAGAATCATTAACCGCAAAGACTGCATCCTTGGAGCAGCAAAAGGAAACTTAGCCTTTGGCAAGTTTATGTTTACAGTCTACCCAAAATACGCGGTAAGTCTAAACACAAAGAACCTCGATCAAGTTCTCAGCCTTGCACACGAGTTCGGAAGAAGCGACCTCATGCGAACAGGAGATAAAGTCTTTTCTGTTACTTATCTCTTAGGTTATGCATTAACCAATAGTCATCATTCGATAGACTATAAAGATAATCCCAATATTGAAATCGACGATGTCTTTTCCAACATTGGAAGTATCGAGGATAATAAGTTCTGTGACTTATCATCCGAAGACAAATCCTGGGCCATCAATATAGCCCAAGATATGGACTACCTGGGCCAGAAACCTAGAGTAAGCATCTCTAACAATAGGTTAGAAATTGGGCAAAGTAGCAATCACACTACTTCAAATAGTAGCGAGCCTACTTTAAATAAATTAGCCCTTGCCAATATGTCAATACGAATTGACAGAATAGGAAACCAATTGGAAAACCTAATTGGATAAATGAGTTCCAGCAGATCCATTTTCTCTGCAGATGTGCCACACATCTACAAAAAAGGAAAGATCTTACAATTCAAAGATCTCGAACAAAGAAAAACCAGTGAAGTCACTTACGTTTTCAGTACGAACAAACCTTCGTTTCCAAACTTAATAAGTCAAGGAAACAACATTAATCATTTACTCGCAAGAGTTTGGATTAAAATCTCCAAGATTAGTTCTTTTCTAGGATTAGAAAAGGACCAGTGCGAACCGTTTAGTAAAAACCCTAGTGTTTTTAATAAACTTAAAAACCTTATAAAAAGAGGTGGAATCGATACCAATTTCAATATCGATATCCTTGATATTCTTGTAACTCAAAATCAAGAGTTAGAAAAAATTAAAAACAAAATCGACCCAACCGTTCTCACAGAAGAAAGGCTGAAAGATTTAGAAGAAAAACTCGAAGACATTAGAGTCGCAATAAAAGCTGTCATCGGATAGCCATGACCAACTCGTCCGTTAAAGACATTGACCTCTACATCAGGGAAGCCTTCCCTAGATTAGAAAACCTTATTGAAGCCGTCAGTGCAAAGATCATTAAGGAAATTTCTGACGAAATAAAAATGCGCGACAACTCAAATAAATTATTGGAAGAAACCAATAAGCAAATTATCTTAGATAAAGATAAAGGAGTTGCCACAACAAGCAATCTTCACAAGTATCCCTACCCAAATTTCAGAGTAGGAAACGAAAACTTAGGAAGCTCCAAAGATCCCAAAAGTCTAACTTGGCCCTTCGGTTCAACTGAATGACTACCATCACGGATCACCTTGAAAGATATTTCTTTGAAATATCAATCAACGATGATGATTGTACAGAACTTGTACACCTCATGGCTTTAGAAGAAGACGAACTCCTCGTCAAATTCCAAAGCAAAGACCTTTGTGTCAAATACAACTATAACATAAAGGAAAATGTTATGGTCAATCAAACTAAAGACGATTCTAGTTCCGATGAACCAGACATCGAAATGGGAAACTTAGGAACCCTAAAGGACGATGCTGAATCCAGCGCAACTGGCGCAAAAAGATATAAGCCTCGACAGAGACCCTTTGCCACAAACTCAGGAAACACAGCCCCTGCAAGAAACATCCCGGCTGGAACAATCAATATTGATTGCATCAATAATATGAATGAAAGGAAAGAAATGATTGATAGATGGGCTACGGGAATTAGCTTAACCATCCAGTCAAACATTGACGACTACCAAACCGGCAGCACGGTTTTACTCCTTATGGTCCATAAGACAGAAGGAATCATCCGAGAGTTTATCAAGAAAACAATCTGGGATGAAACCTGGACAGGAGAAATGATGCTAGAAAAGATTCTAGATGCCCTCTACACAATCTTTCTTGGACTCAACATGTTTGAGGATAAGGATGGAGAAATCCTCAAGGAAGAAGAACAAGCCAGACAAAGGCTTACAAAGATGCAAATATGCAACATTTGCTCCTTCAAAGAATTCACCTGTGAATATGAGAAAAATCTCTACAAACTACCTCAGGCAGAGTATCCTGCCTTTGTTGAACAATTCCTCACAAAACTTCCTATCATTGGAGAAAGAAGTCTTGAAGAATTCAGAAAAAGGAAGACAGCTACCACTATCTATTCCTTAGGACTCGCAGTCCGCATCGTCGAAGAACAGATAAAGAACGTCTGTGACCTCTCCGTCAAACAAAAGCAACTTAAGAAGTTCAACAAAACGTGTTGCTCCAAGCTTACTGATGAAGTCAACACCTTCGGATGTACACCCACATCCAAAAAGTATTTCAAGAAGAAATACAAATCCAAATACAAGAAGATTTGGAAAAAGAAAAGAAAGCCTTTTAAACCAGGTAAGTATTTTAGAAAGCCCACTAAGGAAAAATCTGAAAGGAAAAGATTTTGTCCTAAAGGTAAGCCCAACTGCCGATGTTGGATCTGCAGTGAAGAAGGACACTACGCAAATGAGTGCCCTAACAAGCAAAAGTTTCCAAATAAACTTAAGCTTATCATCGAGGCAGGTTTCAATGGATATGAACCTGTTGAAGAATACTATCCGGAGGAGGATACGGTTTTCACCTTCAAAGAAGAACTTCAATCTTCAGAAAACGAATCCACAGATTCCGAATGAAGGAAGCTACTCTCAAGGATTGGAGTCAGCTTACTTTCCATACTGAAGAAATCATGAAAATCAAAGAAGATTTTCAAACCAATATTAAAGGGATTGAACCCGAAGAAGATTTGACATCTGTCAACAAGACAAATGCAAACTCAATTTATATCAAAGGACAACTCAAGTTCGAAGGATATAAAATGTTTCATATACATTGCTATGTCGACACAGGCGCCAGCCTATGCATCGCAAGCAAGTATATCATACCAGAAGAACTCTGGGAAAACTCCGCAAAACCCCTCTCGGTGAGGGTCGCTAACGGAGAATACATCAAAATTAATAAGGTTTGTAAAAACTTACAAATCAGGATTGCCGGCGAGATATTCCATATCCCCACAATCTATCAACAAGAATCAGGAATGGATCTTATACTTGGTAACAACTTTATTCAATTGTATGGTCCTTTCACACAATGGATAGATAACGTTGCCTTCACATTAAAAAATGTCGATACCAACGAAAAAGATTTAGTCTATGTGACTAAAATCAGGAAAGCAATGGCTTTCGGCAAAAAAGGTTTTTTAGAATCCTTGAAAAAGAATTCAAAAACTATTGCCCCAACTCCTATCAATGTTAGTAAAAATACTATCATTGAACTGCCCACTTTTAAAGAGGGGGGAGTTACAGAAGAAACATTCAATTTGAATCTACACAAATTGAAATCAATTGAAGACTTACTTGAAAAGGTCTGCTCAGAAAATCCTATAGACCCTGAGAAGTCTAAAAAATGGATGACTGCAAGCATCAAGCTTACAGAACCAAATACTATCATTAGAGTCAAACCGATGAAGTACAGTCCGCAGGACAGAATTGAATTCTCTAAACAAATCAGAGAACTCCTTGATCTTAGGTTAATCAAACCGAGCAAATCACCTCACATGTCCCCTGCATTTCTCGTAGAGAATGAAGCAGAAAAACGAAGAGGAAAAAAGCGCATGGTTGTCAACTACAAAGCAATCAACGCAGCAACAATTGGCGATAGTCACAATCTGCCATGCATACAAGAATTGTTAACCCTAATACGGGGAAAAACAATCTTTAGTAGTTTCGACTGCAAAAGTGGTTTCTGGCAAGTTCTCCTTGACGAAGAATCTCAGCTACTTACGGCATTCACTTGCCCTGACGGTCACTACCAATGGAACGTAGTTCCTTTCGGTCTTAAGCAAGCGCCTTCAATCTTTCAAAGGCACATGCAGAATGCCCTTAGGGGTTTAGAAAAAATATGTTGTGTCTACGTTGACGACATATTAATATTCAGTAGCACTGAAGAAGAACATTACAAACATGTTCCAATGGTCCTCAAAACCATTCAAATATATGGAATCATCCTTTCAAAGAAGAAAGCAAATCTCTTCAAAGAAAAGATCAACTTCCTCGGTCTAGAAATTGATAGAGGTACTCATACTCCGCAAAATCACATTCTAGATAATCTTCAGAGATTCCCTAATCAAATTGAAGACAAGAAACAGTTACAACGTTTTTTAGGCGTTCTAACATATGCAGAAGCTTATATTCATAAGCTAGCGGAAATAAGAAAACCCTTACAGGTCAAACTTAAAAAGGATGCAGTCTGGACATGGACAGACGAGGACACTAGGTATGTAATTTTGGTCTCGGCTTCGATTGACCGAAGTTTGTTGACCACAAGTTTGAGTCCGTTGACTCGAAGGTTGGTGAGTTCTTCAGTAGGAGGGCAATTTTCAGTCATGGTCTTGGACGGGCTGAACTCCTTTTCTTTGGCGAGTCCAATCTCGATGTAGAAATAAGGACTGAAGGTAGATGACTGTATCCAGTCGGCAATTGAGCATGTCACATTGATGTACATGCGTTGATCAGCAACTTTCATAACCTTTGTTCTGAAGTTTTTGATCGCTTTGATGAACTCACGTGAAAAGAGCTTCAGTTCCTGAAGATTTGCACTTGGGTATATGTTTTTAATTAGTCCTGCTCTGAAAGCGGCATGGACTAGTTCTGGATCGGCCCCTTCAACAAAGTTGTAGAGACTTCTGGTGGCCGTGTCGCTGGTGAAGAATTTCTCGAAGAGGAAGTCTTCTTGGTTGGCACATCTGGCTTTGGCCCAGAGGAATCGGAATTCGTTGAAAGGAATTCCTTGGAAGTCCTTGGAGAGGATGGCTTCTTCTGGTTGCATGCTGCTAGCCATTCTTTTTCTTCCGTCTTTGTGGACAATAGGTTCTTTGAAGATTATGCCCGTGTTCTTCTTATCGTCGAAGGCTTGAGCACTCTTTCTTGCTTGTTCCAGGGTGTTGAATTTTTTGAAGGCGTTCGCTGTTCCGTTGGTGTAGGAACTAACTTCTCCCCAATCGGTGTAGATACCTTGGTGAGGTCCGTTGTAGATGACGTAGTAGGCAGCATTGATGTCCTTTTCTACGGCCGTCTTGTAGCTGGGAGCGAATCTTGCTCTGTCAGATTCCAGTGGGGAATCTTTATGGGCTTCCAGTGGGGAAGGTTTTGAAATTACCAGTGGGGTAAATTTCTTGTTTATGAACGCAAGAGCAGAGAGATCTGCAATCCTGCTTGAGACTGGTGAAGCAAGAACCGCTTCATTGCTTTTTGCCAAAGCAACAGGCGTTAACGGATTTGTTAACTCTTTACCGGTAGCCGTTTGCTCCGGAGTAGCTGCTGATTTAGAATTAGAGTAATTCCCCGGTTCAGTAGTAACCGTTTTGGCCTGTTGAAACTGTTTCAACAGAAATAGCTTTGACCTAAGGGTACTAAGCTTGTGAACAAGGGCCTCATGCTCAAGTGTGAGCAGTTTTTCTTCGAGCTCAAGCTCTAGAAAATTCTCCATGAAAAATGTTTTAATTTCTTGGGAAGAACAGGTTTAGTGATTGTTTGTGTGGAAAAGCTGACGGAGGGTGTTGTCAACTTATAGGAAGGTGGGAGGAGTGAAACAATGGGCGCTCCTGGTTTCCTTCGATGGTTTTTTCCTGCAAGTTGTCCTTAAAGAAAAGGGAAAAGCAAGTATTACCTGTATGGTATTCACGCGTCATGAAGTCGGCGAGTGAGTTCTTCTCTCCAGAGAGGTGCTCAACCTCAAATTGATAATGTGCAAACCACATTTGCCATCTGATTAGACGACCTTGTTTACTGTCACCTGCAATCTTTGTTCTAAGAAAATAGGTAAAGTTTTTGTTGTCAGTTCTAATAAGAAATTTAACGGGAGTTAAATATACAGAGAACTTTTCAATGACTCGTTTGACCGCGAGATACTCCTTCTCATTACTGTGGTAATTGAGTTCAGCTTGTTTGAAAGATCCGGAGGAGTATCTGCAGATCTTTTCACCATCAAGGGTTTTGGCTTTCAAAATGCCACCCCAGAATTGGTTAGATGCATCAGTTTCTATAACTAGATCATCTGTATTATTAGGTAAATATAGCTTAGGAAAAGTCCCTAATTTGTCTTTTACCTTTTTGACATACCTAGTGTCCTCGTCTGTCCATGTCCAGACTGCATCCTTTTTAAGTTTGACCTGTAAGGGTTTTCTTATTTCCGCTAGCTTATGAATATAAGCTTCTGCATATGTTAGAACGCCTAAAAAACGTTGTAACTGTTTCTTGTCTTCAATTTGATTAGGGAATCTCTGAAGATTATCTAGAATGTGATTTTGCGGAGTATGAGTACCTCTATCAATTTCTAGACCGAGGAAGTTGATCTTTTCTTTGAAGAGATTTGCTTTCTTCTTTGAAAGGATGATTCCATATATTTGAATGGTTTTGAGGACCATTGGAACATGTTTGTAATGTTCTTCTTCAGTGCTACTGAATATTAATATGTCGTCAACGTAGACACAACATATTTTTTCTAAACCCCTAAGGGCATTCTGCATGTGCCTTTGAAAGATTGAAGGCGCTTGCTTAAGACCGAAAGGAACTACGTTCCATTGGTAGTGACCGTCAGGGCAAGTGAATGCCGTAAGTAGCTGAGATTCTTCGTCAAGGAGAACTTGCCAGAAACCACTTTTGCAGTCGAAACTACTAAAGATTGTTTTTCCCCGTATTAGGGTTAACAATTCTTGTATGCATGGCAGATTGTGACTATCGCCAATTGTTGCTGCGTTGATTGCTTTGTAGTTGACAACCATGCGCTTTTTTCCTCTTCGTTTTTCTGCTTCATTCTCTACGAGAAATGCAGGGGACATGTGAGGTGATTTGCTCGGTTTGATTAACCTAAGATCAAGGAGTTCTCTGATTTGTTTAGAGAATTCAATTCTGTCCTGCGGACTGTACTTCATCGGTTTGACTCTAATGATAGTATTTGGTTCTGTAAGCTTGATGCTTGCAGTCATCCATTTTTTAGACTTCTCAGGGTCTATAGGATTTTCTGAGCAGACCTTTTCAAGTAAGTCTTCAATTGATTTCAATTTGTGTAGATTCAAATTGAATGTTTCTTCTGTAACTCCCCCCTCTTTAAAAGTGGGCAGTTCAATGATAGTATTTTTACTAACATTGATAGGAGTTGGGGCAATAGTTTTTGAATTCTTTTTCAAGGATTCTAAAAAAACCTTTTTTGCCGAAAGCCATTGCTTTCCTGATTTTAGTCACATAGACTAAATCTTTTTCGTTGGTATCGACATTTTTTAATGTGAAGGCAACGTTATCTATCCATTGTGTGAAAGGACCATACACAATCTGCCATGCATACAAGAATTGTTAACCCTAATACGGGGAAAAACAATCTTTAGTAGTTTCGACTGCAAAAGTGGTTTCTGGCAAGTTCTCCTTGACGAAGAATCTCAGCTACTTACGGCATTCACTTGCCCTGACGGTCACTACCAATGGAACGTAGTTCCTTTCGGTCTTAAGCAAGCGCCTTCAATCTTTCAAAGGCACATGCAGAATGCCCTTAGGGGTTTAGAAAAAATATGTTGTGTCTACGTTGACGACATATTAATATTCAGTAGCACTGAAGAAGAACATTACAAACATGTTCCAATGGTCCTCAAAACCATTCAAATATATGGAATCATCCTTTCAAAGAAGAAAGCAAATCTCTTCAAAGAAAAGATCAACTTCCTCGGTCTAGAAATTGATAGAGGTACTCATACTCCGCAAAATCACATTCTAGATAATCTTCAGAGATTCCCTAATCAAATTGAAGACAAGAAACAGTTACAACGTTTTTTAGGCGTTCTAACATATGCAGAAGCTTATATTCATAAGCTAGCGGAAATAAGAAAACCCTTACAGGTCAAACTTAAAAAGGATGCAGTCTGGACATGGACAGACGAGGACACTAGCCAAAACCCTTGATGGTGAAAAGATCTGCAGATACTCCTCCGGATCTTTCAAACAAGCTGAACTCAATTACCACAGTAATGAGAAGGAGTATCTCGCGGTCAAACGAGTCATTGAAAAGTTCTCTGTATATTTAACTCCCGTTAAATTTCTTATTAGAACTGACAACAAAAACTTTACCTATTTTCTTAGAACAAAGATTGCAGGTGACAGTAAACAAGGTCGTCTAATCAGATGGCAAATGTGGTTTGCACATTATCAATTTGAGGTTGAGCACCTCTCTGGAGAGAAGAACTCACTCGCCGACTTCATGACGCGTGAATACCATACAGGTAATACTTGCTTTTCCCTTTTCTTTAAGGACAACTTGCAGGAAAAAACCATCGAAGGAAACCAGGAGCGCCCATTGTTTCACTCCTCCCACCTTCCTATAAGTTGACAACACCCTCCGTCAGCTTTTCCACACAAACAATCACTAAACCTGTTCTTCCCAAGAAATTAAAACATTTTTCATGGAGAATTTTCTAGAGCTTGAGCTCGAAGAAAAACTGCTCACACTTGAGCATGAGGCCCTTGTTCACAAGCTTAGTACCCTTAGGTCAAAGCTATTTCTGTTGAAACAGTTTCAACAGGCCAAAACGGTTACTACTGAACCGGGGAATTACTCTAATTCTAAATCAGCAGCTACTCCGGAGCAAACGGCTACCGGTAAAGAGTTAACAAATCCGTTAACGCCTGTTGCTTTGGCAAAAAGCAATGAAGCGGTTCTTGCTTCACCAGTCTCAAGCAGGATTGCAGATCTCTCTGCTCTTGCGTTCATAAACAAGAAATTTACCCCACTGGTAATTTCAAAACCTTCCCCACTGGAAGCCCATAAAGATTCCCCACTGGAATCTGACAGAGCAAGATTCGCTCCCAGCTACAAGACGGCCGTAGAAAAGGACATCAATGCTGCCTACTACGTCATCTACAACGGACCTCACCAAGGTATCTACACCGATTGGGGAGAAGTTAGTTCCTACACCAACGGAACAGCGAACGCCTTCAAAAAATTCAACACCCTGGAACAAGCAAGAAAGAGTGCTCAAGCCTTCGACGATAAGAAGAACACGGGCATAATCTTCAAAGAACCTATTGTCCACAAAGACGGAAGAAAAAGAATGGCTAGCAGCATGCAACCAGAAGAAGCCATCCTCTCCAAGGACTTCCAAGGAATTCCTTTCAACGAATTCCGATTCCTCTGGGCCAAAGCCAGATGTGCCAACCAAGAAGACTTCCTCTTCGAGAAATTCTTCACCAGCGACACGGCCACCAGAAGTCTCTACAACTTTGTTGAAGGGGCCGATCCAGAACTAGTCCATGCCGCTTTCAGAGCAGGACTAATTAAAAACATATACCCAAGTGCAAATCTTCAGGAACTGAAGCTCTTTTCACGTGAGTTCATCAAAGCGATCAAAAACTTCAGAACAAAGGTTATGAAAGTTGCTGATCAACGCATGTACATCAATGTGACATGCTCAATTGCCGACTGGATACAGTCATCTACCTTCAGTCCTTATTTCTACATCGAGATTGGACTCGCCAAAGAAAAGGAGTTCAGCCCGTCCAAGACCATGACTGAAAATTGCCCTCCTACTGAAGAACTCACCAACCTTCGAGTCAACGGACTCAAACTTGTGGTCAACAAACTTCGGTCAATCGAAGCCGAGACCAAAATTAAGGTCAATTACTGCAGCCCAAGCTGCATCATGACAAGCAAGACGACTGCAAAAACCAGCCAAGAAGACTGGAACAAAGTTATTCGGTTCGAAGAAATGTTCCGACAAGCCAACATCAACGTGGCCCCCAACACAAGGATCTCTTTCTGCAAAGCAGCCGCCCTCATCTTCGGAAAAGACAAGATGTCTTCCACTGCATCTAGTGGAACGCCCACTTGCCCAATTGAAGAAAAGAAAACAAGACAACTTTCGGCGGAGGCCCCACTCCAAGGCAAAGAAGTCAAAAGCACCTCAAATCAAAGGACACCTAGTGCTCCACTTACGTCTGCCTTTGAAGACTTATTGCCCATCCAGGACAATAATACAGCAAGTGGAACCTCCACTTACCCGTTAATCACGGAACAAATTATTGCCCACTCAGGGCTATATATTGAAGACGAGAGAGCCTGAGAAGATCATCTTCTTTCGACCACTCCTTCGTTTGCTCTCTTCTCTCTCCTTTTTTCCAAGCTTTCGATGTGTAATAGTGAGTAGTGTGCATAGAGTAGTAGTGTGATAGGCAGCCCTTCGGGGTATGCCATAGTATGTTCTCCAGGATGCTCGCCTGAGCATACCTTCTGTATTTTCATTACCCATCAATAAAATTACCCTTCCACATATATCTTTCCAACACTTATCCAAAGCCTACTACTTCAAAACCAGAAGCAATGAAGCACGCAAATATCCCCGCACATATCGATTTCCCAGAAAGATGCTATGCTATGATTCAAAATGGATGCTACTTCCATCTTTCAAACTCAAGGGTGAACACACAGGAAGCTCTAGCGGATGGAGGCGGTAGGCAGAAGGCCGAAGTAAGACCTCTGTGGTTCGCGTTCTGAGTGGAGGTGACCAGTGATCCCGAGATGATGAAAGAAGCGAAGGAATAGCCAACCTGAAAATATGAGCTAGCATCACGGACGGCCCGATATGCCGGATATGCTTCGGATCCCAAGGTAGAAAAGGAAACAGGCAGAAGGTAAATGAAAGATTGATAAAACCAGTAGGGTATAATAAAATTCGGGTATAAAAATACGGTAGATTACCAGTCCTGTTAGAAATACTGTGGTAGAGTCCTATTTACATTACCACTCTATTGTTGAACAATTTATTCTCAGAATATTCACCAAACCATTACCAAGAAATTGGCAAACAATGATGCAAAATGAAACTGGTCATTTTATCAAAGCATGGACAAATGCTGTCCCTAATAGTAAATTACTATTCACAAACAGTGTTTTACTGTTCATCAAAATGGTAAATCCAGAATTTGGTATTTTTAAATATCAAGATAATGAATATAAAATCACCATTTTATATTTATTAAAAGAAATGTCCATAGACATAAAAGAAAAAATTCTCAATATAATTGAAATCAACTTAGAAGAAGAAATGAATAATTTAGATTATTTAGAAGAAGAAAACTTAATGTTTTCACAAAATTACATAGATTGGTTCTATGATTCTGATTGGTATCAATCAGACTAAAAACCCCATTATGGACTCATTATCCATAAAGCTAAAAACAATAAACGAAGGTCTAAGCAACCTAGTTAGGCTAAATCAAAATCTAGATAATCTAGATAACTATCTTAAGACAATTGAACCTGTCATTAAGAATATTAATAGTGTTTTTACAACATTAAAGCAACAATCCTCAGTTGCAAAAGTTCATCCGCAAATTGGTATCAGAGCGGGTCCCACATAAATAGTAATCTACTATTTTACATGAATAATTTAGAAATAAATTATCACGACCCTGAGGACAGCTCAGAATTAACTGAATCAAGTAATTCAGATATGCAAATTTTCAGTGTTGAAAATGAACAAGGATTTAGTTCCGATTTAACTGTACAACAATCACAGTTAAAAGACATTGCTAAGTTACAACTTAGGCTAACAAAAGATAGAGTGTTTAATACACCTAGCTTATTTAAAACTTTGACTAAATCATTGTCAAGAAAAAATGAAATATTTTACTGTATTTCAACTGAAGAAATGTCCGTTGATATTTCTATGACATCAGGAAAAGTCTACTTGCCTTTACTTACAAAATCCGGAATACATTCGAGATTACAAAAAATTCCTGCAGATATCAGGAAAAAGATCAACATGCTACACATTGGTGCAGTAAAAATCCTGGTGAAAGCTCAATTCAAAAATGGAATTGATACACCAATAAAAATGGCGTTAATTGACAATAGAATCATTAACCGCAAAGACTGCATCCTTGGAGCAGCAAAAGGAAACTTAGCCTTTGGCAAGTTTATGTTTACAGTCTACCCAAAATACGCGGTAAGTCTAAACACAAAGAACCTCGATCAAGTTCTCAGCCTTGCACACGAGTTCGGAAGAAGCGACCTCATGCGAACAGGAGATAAAGTCTTTTCTGTTACTTATCTCTTAGGTTATGCATTAACCAATAGTCATCATTCGATAGACTATAAAGATAATCCCAATATTGAAATCGACGATGTCTTTTCCAACATTGGAAGTATCGAGGATAATAAGTTCTGTGACTTATCATCCGAAGACAAATCCTGGGCCATCAATATAGCCCAAGATATGGACTACCTGGGCCAGAAACCTAGAGTAAGCATCTCTAACAATAGGTTAGAAATTGGGCAAAGTAGCAATCACACTACTTCAAATAGTAGCGAGCCTACTTTAAATAAATTAGCCCTTGCCAATATGTCAATACGAATTGACAGAATAGGAAACCAATTGGAAAACCTAATTGGATAAATGAGTTCCAGCAGATCCATTTTCTCTGCAGATGTGCCACACATCTACAAAAAAGGAAAGATCTTACAATTCAAAGATCTCGAACAAAGAAAAACCAGTGAAGTCACTTACGTTTTCAGTACGAACAAACCTTCGTTTCCAAACTTAATAAGTCAAGGAAACAACATTAATCATTTACTCGCAAGAGTTTGGATTAAAATCTCCAAGATTAGTTCTTTTCTAGGATTAGAAAAGGACCAGTGCGAACCGTTTAGTAAAAACCCTAGTGTTTTTAATAAACTTAAAAACCTTATAAAAAGAGGTGGAATCGATACCAATTTCAATATCGATATCCTTGATATTCTTGTAACTCAAAATCAAGAGTTAGAAAAAATTAAAAACAAAATCGACCCAACCGTTCTCACAGAAGAAAGGCTGAAAGATTTAGAAGAAAAACTCGAAGACATTAGAGTCGCAATAAAAGCTGTCATCGGATAGCCATGACCAACTCGTCCGTTAAAGACATTGACCTCTACATCAGGGAAGCCTTCCCTAGATCGGCGAGTGAGTTCTTCTCTCCAGAGAGGTGCTCAACCTCAAATTGATAATGTGCAAACCACATTTGCCATCTGATTAGACGACCTTGTTTACTGTCACCTGCAATCTTTGTTCTAAGAAAATAGGTAAAGTTTTTGTTGTCAGTTCTAATAAGAAATTTAACGGGAGTTAAATATACAGAGAACTTTTCAATGACTCGTTTGACCGCGAGATACTCCTTCTCATTACTGTGGTAATTGAGTTCAGCTTGTTTGAAAGATCCGGAGGAGTATCTGCAGATCTTTTCACCATCAAGGGTTTTGGCTTTTTGACATACCTAGTGTCCTCGTCTGTCCATGTCCAGACTGCATCCTTTTTAAGTTTGACCTGTAAGGGTTTTCTTATTTCCGCTAGCTTATGAATATAAGCTTCTGCATATGTTAGAACGCCTAAAAAACGTTGTAACTGTTTCTTGTCTTCAATTTGATTAGGGAATCTCTGAAGATTATCTAGAATGTGATTTTGCGGAGTATGAGTACCTCTATCAATTTCTAGACCGAGGAAGTTGATCTTTTCTTTGAAGAGATTTGCTTTCTTCTTTGAAAGGATGATTCCATATATTTGAATGGTTTTGAGGACCATTGGAACATGTTTGTAATGTTCTTCTTCAGTGCTACTGAATATTAATATGTCGTCAACGTAGACACAACATATTTTTTCTAAACCCCTAAGGGCATTCTGCATGTGCCTTTGAAAGATTGAAGGCGCTTGCTTAAGACCGAAAGGAACTACGTTCCATTGGTAGTGACCGTCAGGGCAAGTGAATGCCGTAAGTAGCTGAGATTCTTCGTCAAGGAGAACTTGCCAGAAACCACTTTTGCAGTCGAAACTACTAAAGATTGTTTTTCCCCGTATTAGGGTTAACAATTCTTGTATGCATGGCAGATTGTGACTATCGCCAATTGTTGCTGCGTTGATTGCTTTGTAGTTGACAACCATGCGCTTTTTTCCTCTTCGTTTTTCTGCTTCATTCTCTACGAGAAATGCAGGGGACATGTGAGGTGATTTGCTCGGTTTGATTAACCTAAGATCAAGGAGTTCTCTTAATTGGATAAATGAGTTCCAGCAGATCCATTTTCTCTGCAGATGTGCCACACATCTACAAAAAAGGAAAGATCTTACAATTCAAAGATCTCGAACAAAGAAAAACCAGTGAAGTCACTTACGTTTTCAGTACGAACAAACCTTCGTTTCCAAACTTAATAAGTCAAGGAAACAACATTAATCATTTACTCGCAAGAGTTTGGATTAAAATCTCCAAGATTAGTTCTTTTCTAGGATTAGAAAAGGACCAGTGCGAACCGTTTAGTAAAAACCCTAGTGTTTTTAATAAACTTAAAAACCTTATAAAAAGAGGTGGAATCGATACCAATTTCAATATCGATATCCTTGATATTCTTGTAACTCAAAATCAAGAGTTAGAAAAAATTAAAAACAAAATCGACCCAACCGTTCTCACAGAAGAAAGGCTGAAAGATTTAGAAGAAAAACTCGAAGACATTAGAGTCGCAATAAAAGCTGTCATCGGATAGCCATGACCAACTCGTCCGTTAAAGACATTGACCTCTACATCAGGGAAGCCTTCCCTAGATTAGAAAACCTTATTGAAGCCGTCAGTGCAAAGATCATTAAGGAAATTTCTGACGAAATAAAAATGCGCGACAACTCAAATAAATTATTGGAAGAAACCAATAAGCAAATTATCTTAGATAAAGATAAAGGAGTTGCCACAACAAGCAATCTTCACAAGTATCCCTACCCAAATTTCAGAGTAGGAAACGAAAACTTAGGAAGCTCCAAAGATCCCAAAAGTCTAACTTGGCCCTTCGGTTCAACTGAATGACTACCATCACGGATCACCTTGAAAGATATTTCTTTGAAATATCAATCAACGATGATGATTGTACAGAACTTGTACACCTCATGGCTTTAGAAGAAGACGAACTCCTCGTCAAATTCCAAAGCAAAGACCTTTGTGTCAAATACAACTATAACATAAAGGAAAATGTTATGGTCAATCAAACTAAAGACGATTCTAGTTCCGATGAACCAGACATCGAAATGGGAAACTTAGGAACCCTAAAGGACGATGCTGAATCCAGCGCAACTGGCGCAAAAAGATATAAGCCTCGACAGAGACCCTTTGCCACAAACTCAGGAAACACAGCCCCTGCAAGAAACATCCCGGCTGGAACAATCAATATTGATTGCATCAATAATATGAATGAAAGGAAAGAAATGATTGATAGATGGGCTACGGGAATTAGCTTAACCATCCAGTCAAACATTGACGACTACCAAACAGGCAGCACGGTTTTACTCCTTATGGTCCATAAGACAGAAGGAATCATCCGAGAGTTTATCAAGAAAACAATCTGGGATGAAACCTGGACAGGAGAAATGATGCTAGAAAAGATTCTAGATGCCCTCTACACAATCTTTCTTGGACTCAACATGTTTGAGGATAAGGATGGAGAAATCCTCAAGGAAGAAGAACAAGCCAGACAAAGGCTTACAAAGATGCAAATATGCAACATTTGCTCCTTCAAAGAATTCACCTGTGAATATGAGAAAAATCTCTACAAACTACCTCAGGCAGAGTATCCTGCCTTTGTTGAACAATTCCTCACAAAACTTCCTATCATTGGAGAAAGAAGTCTTGAAGAATTCAGAAAAAGGAAGACAGCTACCACTATCTATTCCTTAGGACTCGCAGTCCGCATCGTCGAAGAACAGATAAAGAACGTCTGTGACCTCTCCGTCAAACAAAAGCAACTTAAGAAGTTCAACAAAACGTGTTGCTCCAAGCTTACTGATGAAGTCAACACCTTCGGATGTACACCCACATCCAAAAAGTATTTCAAGAAGAAATACAAATCCAAATACAAGAAGATTTGGAAAAAGAAAAGAAAGCCTTTTAAACCAGGTAAGTATTTTAGAAAGCCCACTAAGGAAAAATCTGAAAGGAAAAGATTTTGTCCTAAAGGTAAGCCCAACTGCCGATGTTGGATCTGCAGTGAAGAAGGACACTACGCAAATGAGTGCCCTAACAAGCAAAAGTTTCCAAATAAACTTAAGCTTATCATCGAGGCAGGTTTCAATGGATATGAACCTGTTGAAGAATACTATCCGGAGGAGGATACGGTTTTCACCTTCAAAGAAGAACTTCAATCTTCAGAAAACGAATCCACAGATTCCGAATGAAGGAAGCTACTCTCAAGGATTGGAGTCAGCTTACTTTCCATACTGAAGAAATCATGAAAATCAAAGAAGATTTTCAAACCAATATTAAAGGGATTGAACCCGAAGAAGATTTGACATCTGTCAACAAGACAAATGCAAACTCAATTTATATCAAAGGACAACTCAAGTTCGAAGGATATAAAATGTTTCATATACATTGCTATGTCGACACAGGCGCCAGCCTATGCATCGCAAGCAAGTATATCATACCAGAAGAACTCTGGGAAAACTCCGCAAAACCCCTCTCGGTGAGGGTCGCTAACGGAGAATACATCAAAATTAATAAGGTTTGTAAAAACTTACAAATCAGGATTGCCGGCGAGATATTCCATATCCCCACAATCTATCAACAAGAATCAGGAATGGATCTTATACTTGGTAACAACTTTATTCAATTGTATGGTCCTTTCACACAGTGGATAGATAACGTTGCCTTCACATTAAAAAATGTCGATACCAACGAAAAAGATTTAGTCTATGTGACTAAAATCAGGAAAGCAATGGCTTTCGGCAAAAAAGGTTTTTTAGAATCCTTGAAAAAGAATTCAAAAACTATTGCCCCAACTCCTATCAATGTTAGTAAAAATACTATCATTGAACTGCCCACTTTTAAAGAGGGGGGAGTTACAGAAGAAACATTCAATTTGAATCTACACAAATTGAAATCAATTGAAGACTTACTTGAAAAGGTCTGCTCAGAAAATCCTATAGACCCTGAGAAGTCTAAAAAATGGATGACTGCAAGCATCAAGCTTACAGAACCAAATACTATCATTAGAGTCAAACCGATGAAGTACAGTCCGCAGGACAGAATTGAATTCTCTAAACAAATCAGAGAACTCCTTGATCTTAGGTTAATCAAACCGAGCAAATCACCTCACATGTCCCCTGCATTTCTCGTAGAGAATGAAGCAGAAAAACGAAGAGGAAAAAAGCGCATGGTTGTCAACTACAAAGCAATCAACGCAGCAACAATTGGCGATAGTCACAATCTGCCATGCATACAAGAATTGTTAACCCTAATACGGGGAAAAACAATCTTTAGTAGTTTCGACTGCAAAAGTGGTTTCTGGCAAGTTCTCCTTGACGAAGAATCTCAGCTACTTACGGCATTCACTTGCCCTGACGGTCACTACCAATGGAACGTAGTTCCTTTCGGTCTTAAGCAAGCGCCTTCAATCTTTCAAAGGCACATGCAGAATGCCCTTAGGGGTTTAGAAAAAATATGTTGTGTCTACGTTGACGACATATTAATATTCAGTAGCACTGAAGAAGAACATTACAAACATGTTCCAATGGTCCTCAAAACCATTCAAATATATGGAATCATCCTTTCAAAGAAGAAAGCAAATCTCTTCAAAGAAAAGATCAACTTCCTCGGTCTAGAAATTGATAGAGGTACTCATACTCCGCAAAATCACATTCTAGATAATCTTCAGAGATTCCCTAATCAAATTGAAGACAAGAAACAGTTACAACGTTTTTTAGGCGTTCTAACATATGCAGAAGCTTATATTCATAAGCTAGCGGAAATAAGAAAACCCTTACAGGTCAAACTTAAAAAGGATGCAGTCTGGACATGGACAGACGAGGACACTAGGTATGTCAAAAAGGTAAAAGACAAATTAGGGACTTTTCCTAAGCTATATTTACCTAATAATACAGATGATCTAGTTATAGAAACTGATGCATCTAACCAATTCTGGGGTGGCATTTTGAAAGCCAAAACCCTTGATGGTGAAAAGATCTGCAGATACTCCTCCGGATCTTTCAAACAAGCTGAACTCAATTACCACAGTAATGAGAAGGAGTATCTCGCGGTCAAACGAGTCATTGAAAAGTTCTCTGTATATTTAACTCCCGTTAAATTTCTTATTAGAACTGACAACAAAAACTTTACCTATTTTCTTAGAACAAAGATTGCAGGTGACAGTAAACAAGGTCGTCTAATCAGATGGCAAATGTGGTTTGCACATTATCAATTTGAGGTTGAGCACCTCTCTGGAGAGAAGAACTCACTCGCCGACTTCATGACGCGTGAATACCATACAGGTAATACTTGCTTTTCCCTTTTCCTTTAAGGACAACTTGCAGGAAAAAACCATCGAAGGAAACCAGGAGCGCCCATTGTTTCACTCCTCCCACCTTCCTATAAGTTGACAACACCCTCCGTCAGCTTTTCCACACAAACAATCACTAAACCTGTTCTTCCCAAGAAATTAAAACATTTTTCATGGAGAATTTTCTAGAGCTTGAGCTCGAAGAAAAACTGCTCACACTTGAGCATGAGGCCCTTGTTCACAAGCTTAGTACCCTTAGGTCAAAGCTATTTCTGTTGAAACAGTTTCAACAGGCCAAAACGGTTACTACTGAACCGGGGAATTACTCTAATTCTAAATCAGCAGCTACTCCGGAGCAAACGGCTACCGGTAAAGAGTTAACAAATCCGTTAACGCCTGTTGCTTTGGCAAAAAGCAATGAAGCGGTTCTTGCTTCACCAGTCTCAAGCAGGATTGCAGATCTCTCTGCTCTTGCGTTCATAAACAAGAAATTTACCCCACTGGTAATTTCAAAACCTTCCCCACTGGAAGCCCATAAAGATTCCCCACTGGAATCTGACAGAGCAAGATTCGCTCCCAGCTACAAGACGGCCGTAGAAAAGGACATCAATGCTGCCTACTACGTCATCTACAACGGACCTCACCAAGGTATCTACACCGATTGGGGAGAAGTTAGTTCCTACACCAACGGAACAGCGAACGCCTTCAAAAAATTCAACACCCTGGAACAAGCAAGAAAGAGTGCTCAAGCCTTCGACGATAAGAAGAACACGGGCATAATCTTCAAAGAACCTATTGTCCACAAAGACGGAAGAAAAAGAATGGCTAGCAGCATGCAACCAGAAGAAGCCATCCTCTCCAAGGACTTCCAAGGAATTCCTTTCAACGAATTCCGATTCCTCTGGGCCAAAGCCAGATGTGCCAACCAAGAAGACTTCCTCTTCGAGAAATTCTTCACCAGCGACACGGCCACCAGAAGTCTCTACAACTTTGTTGAAGGGGCCGATCCAGAACTAGTCCATGCCGCTTTCAGAGCAGGACTAATTAAAAACATATACCCAAGTGCAAATCTTCAGGAACTGAAGCTCTTTTCACGTGAGTTCATCAAAGCGATCAAAAACTTCAGAACAAAGGTTATGAAAGTTGCTGATCAACGCATGTACATCAATGTGACATGCTCAATTGCCGACTGGATACAGTCATCTACCTTCAGTCCTTATTTCTACATCGAGATTGGACTCGCCAAAGAAAAGGAGTTCAGCCCGTCCAAGACCATGACTGAAAATTGCCCTCCTACTGAAGAACTCACCAACCTTCGAGTCAACGGACTCAAACTTGTGGTCAACAAACTTCGGTCAATCGAAGCCGAGACCAAAATTAAGGTCAATTACTGCAGCCCAAGCTGCATCATGACAAGCAAGACGACTGCAAAAACCAGCCAAGAAGACTGGAACAAAGTTATTCGGTTCGAAGAAATGTTCCGACAAGCCAACATCAACGTGGCCCCCAACACAAGGATCTCTTTCTGCAAAGCAGCCGCCCTCATCTTCGGAAAAGACAAGATGTCTTCCACTGCATCTAGTGGAACGCCCACTTGCCCAATTGAAGAAAAGAAAACAAGACAACTTTCGGCGGAGGCCCCACTCCAAGGCAAAGAAGTCAAAAGCACCTCAAATCAAAGGACACCTAGTGCTCCACTTACGTCTGCCTTTGAAGACTTATTGCCCATCCAGGACAATAATACAGCAAGTGGAACCTCCACTTACCCGTTAATCACGGAACAAATTATTGCCCACTCAGGGCTATATATTGAAGACGAGAGAGCCTGAGAAGATCATCTTCTTTCGACCACTCCTTCGTTTGCTCTCTTCTCTCTCCTTTTTTCCAAGCTTTCGATGTGTAATAGTGAGTAGTGTGCATAGAGTAGTAGTGTGATAGGCAGCCCTTCGGGGTATGCCATAGTATGTTCTCCAGGATGCTCGCCTGAGCATACCTTCTGTATTTTCATTACCCATCAATAAAATTACCCTTCCACATATATCTTTCCAACACTTATCCAAAGCCTACTACTTCAAAACCAGAAGCAATGAAGCACGCAAATATCCCCGCACATATCGATTTCCCAGAAAGATGCTATGCTATGATTCAAAATGGATGCTACTTCCATCTTTCAAACTCAAGGGTGAACACACAGGAAGCTCTAGCGGATGGAGGCGGTAGGCAGAAGGCCGAAGTAAGACCTCTGTGGTTCGCGTTCTGAGTGGAGGTGACCAGTGATCCCGAGATGATGAAAGAAGCGAAGGAATAGCCAACCTGAAAATATGAGCTAGCATCACGGACGGCCCGATATGCCGGATATGCTTCGGATCCCAAGGTAGAAAAGGAAACAGGCAGAAGGTAAATGAAAGATTGATAAAACCAGTAGGGTATAATAAAATTCGGGTATAAAAATACGGTAGATTACCAGTCCTGTTAGAAATACTGTGGTAGAGTCCTATTTACATTACCACTCTATTGTTGAACAATTTATTCTCAGAATATTCACCAAACCATTACCAAGAAATTGGCAAACAATGATGCAAAATGAAACTGGTCATTTTATCAAAGCATGGACAAATGCTGTCCCTAATAGTAAATTACTATTCACAAACAGTGTTTTACTGTTCATCAAAATGGTAAATCCAGAATTTGGTATTTTTAAATATCAAGATAATGAATATAAAATCACCATTTTATATTTATTAAAAGAAATGTCCATAGACATAAAAGAAAAAATTCTCAATATAATTGAAATCAACTTAGAAGAAGAAATGAATAATTTAGATTATTTAGAAGAAGAAAACTTAATGTTTTCACAAAATTACATAGATTGGTTCTATGATTCTGATTGGTATCAATCAGACTAAAAACCCCATTATGGACTCATTATCCATAAAGCTAAAAACAATAAACGAAGGTCTAAGCAACCTAGTTAGGCTAAATCAAAATCTAGATAATCTAGATAACTATCTTAAGACAATTGAACCTGTCATTAAGAATATTAATAGTGTTTTTACAACATTAAAGCAACAATCCTCAGTTGCAAAAGTTCATCCGCAAATTGGTATCAGAGCGGGTCCCACATAAATAGTAATCTACTATTTTACATGAATAATTTGGAAATAAATTATCACGACCCTGAGGACAGCTCAGAATTAACTGAATCAAGTAATTCAGATATGCAAATTTTCAGTGTTGAAAATGAACAAGGATTTAGTTCCGATTTAACTGTACAACAATCACAGTTAAAAGACATTGCTAAGTTACAACTTAGGCTAACAAAAGATAGAGTGTTTAATACACCTAGCTTATTTAAAACTTTGACTAAATCATTGTCAAGAAAAAATGAAATATTTTACTGTATTTCAACTGAAGAAATGTCCGTTGATATTTCTATGACATCAGGAAAAGTCTACTTGCCTTTACTTACAAAATCCGGAATACATTCGAGATTACAAAAAATTCCTGCAGATATCAGGAAAAAGATCAACATGCTACACATTGGTGCAGTAAAAATCCTGGTGAAAGCTCAATTCAAAAATGGAATTGATACACCAATAAAAATGGCGTTAATTGACAATAGAATCATTAACCGCAAAGACTGCATCCTTGGAGCAGCAAAAGGAAACTTAGCCTTTGGCAAGTTTATGTTTACAGTCTACCCAAAATACGCGGTAAGTCTAAACACAAAGAACCTCGATCAAGTTCTCAGCCTTGCACACGAGTTCGGAAGAAGCGACCTCATGCGAACAGGAGATAAAGTCTTTTCTGTTACTTATCTCTTAGGTTATGCATTAACCAATAGTCATCATTCGATAGACTATAAAGATAATCCCAATATTGAAATCGACAATGTCTTTTCCAACATTGGAAGTATCGAGGATAATAAGTTCTGTGACTTATCATCCGAAGACAAATCCTGGGCCATCAATATAGCCCAAGATATGGACTACCTGGGCCAGAAACCTAGAGTAAGCATCTCTAACAATAGGTTAGAAATTGGGCAAAGTAGCAATCACACTACTTCAAATAGTAGCGAGCCTACTTTAAATAAATTAGCCCTTGCCAATATGTCAATACGAATTGACAGAATAGGAAACCAATTGGAAAACCTAATTGGATAAATGAGTTCCAGCAGATCCATTTTCTCTGCAGATGTGCCACACATCTACAAAAAAGGAAAGATCTTACAATTCAAAGATCTCGAACAAAGAAAAACCAGTGAAGTCACTTACGTTTTCAGTACGAACAAACCTTCGTTTCCAAACTTAATAAGTCAAGGAAACAACATTAATCATTTACTCGCAAGAGTTTGGATTAAAATCTCCAAGATTAGTTCTTTTCTAGGATTAGAAAAGGACCAGTGCGAACCGTTTAGTAAAAACCCTAGTGTTTTTAATAAACTTAAAAACCTTATAAAAAGAGGTGGAATCGATACCAATTTCAATATCGATATCCTTGATATTCTTGTAACTCAAAATCAAGAGTTAGAAAAAATTAAAAACAAAATCGACCCAACCGTTCTCACAGAAGAAAGGCTGAAAGATTTAGAAGAAAAACTCGAAGACATTAGAGTCGCAATAAAAGCTGTCATCGGATAGCCATGACCAACTCGTCCGTTAAAGACATTGACCTCTACATCAGGGAAGCCTTCCCTAGATTAGAAAACCTTATTGAAGCCGTCAGTGCAAAGATCATTAAGGAAATTTCTGACGAAATAAAAATGCGCGACAACTCAAATAAATTATTGGAAGAAACCAATAAGCAAATTATCTTAGATAAAGATAAAGGAGTTGCCACAACAAGCAATCTTCACAAGTATCCCTACCCAAATTTCAGAGTAGGAAACGAAAACTTAGGAAGCTCCAAAGATCCCAAAAGTCTAACTTGGCCCTTCGGTTCAACTGAATGACTACCATCACGGATCACCTTGAAAGATATTTCTTTGAAATATCAATCAACGATGATGATTGTACAGAACTTGTACACCTCATGGCTTTAGAAGAAGACGAACTCCTCGTCAAATTCCAAAGCAAAGACCTTTGTGTCAAATACAACTATAACATAAAGGAAAATGTTATGGTCAATCAAACTAAAGACGATTCTAGTTCCGATGAACCAGACATCGAAATGGGAAACTTAGGAACCCTAAAGGACGATGCTGAATCCAGCGCAACTGGCGCAAAAAGATATAAGCCTCGACAGAGACCCTTTGCCACAAACTCAGGAAACACAGCCCCTGCAAGAAACATCCCGGCTGAAACAATCAATATTGATTGCATCAATAATATGAATGAAAGGAAAGAAATGATTGATAGATGGGCTACGGGAATTAGCTTAACCATCCAGTCAAACATTGACGACTACCAAACAGGCAGCACGGTTTTACTCCTTATGGTCCATAAGACAGAAGGAATCATCCGAGAGTTTATCAAGAAAACAATCTGGGATGAAACCTGGACAGGAGAAATGATGCTAGAAAAGATTCTAGATGCCCTCTACACAATCTTTCTTGGACTCAACATGTTTGAGGATAAGGATGGAGAAATCCTCAAGGAAGAAGAACAAGCCAGACAAAGGCTTACAAAGATGCAAATATGCAACATTTGCTCCTTCAAAGAATTCACCTGTGAATATGAGAAAAATCTCTACAAACTACCTCAGGCAGAGTATCCTGCCTTTGTTGAACAATTCCTCACAAAACTTCCTATCATTGGAGAAAGAAGTCTTGAAGAATTCAGAAAAAGGAAGACAGCTACCACTATCTATTCCTTAGGACTCGCAGTCCGCATCGTCGAAGAACAGATAAAGAACGTCTGTGACCTCTCCGTCAAACAAAAGCAACTTAAGAAGTTCAACAAAACGTGTTGCTCCAAGCTTACTGATGAAGTCAACACCTTCGGATGTACACCCACATCCAAAAAGTATTTCAAGAAGAAATACAAATCCAAATACAAGAAGATTTGGAAAAAGAAAAGAAAGCCTTTTAAACCAGGTAAGTATTTTAGAAAGCCCACTAAGGAAAAATCTGAAAGGAAAAGATTTTGTCCTAAAGGTAAGCCCAACTGCCGATGTTGGATCTGCAGTGAAGAAGGACACTACGCAAATGAGTGCCCTAACAAGCAAAAGTTTCCAAATAAACTTAAGCTTATCATCGAGGCAGGTTTCAATGGATATGAACCTGTTGAAGAATACTATCCGGAGGAGGATACGGTTTTCACCTTCAAAGAAGAACTTCAATCTTCAGAAAACGAATCCACAGATTCCGAATGAAGGAAGCTACTCTCAAGGATTGGAGTCAGCTTACTTTCCATACTGAAGAAATCATGAAAATCAAAGAAGATTTTCAAACCAATATTAAAGGGATTGAACCCGAAGAAGATTTGACATCTGTCAACAAGACAAATGCAAACTCAATTTATATCAAAGGACAACTCAAGTTCGAAGGATATAAAATGTTTCATATACATTGCTATGTCGACACAGGCGCCAGCCTATGCATCGCAAGCAAGTATATCATACCAGAAGAACTCTGGGAAAACTCCGCAAAACCCCTCTCGGTGAGGGTCGCTAACGGAGAATACATCAAAATTAATAAGGTTTGTAAAAACTTACAAATCAGGATTGCCGGCGAGATATTCCATATCCCCACAATCTATCAACAAGAATCAGGAATGGATCTTATACTTGGTAACAACTTTATTCAATTGTATGGTCCTTTCACACAATGGATAGATAACGTTGCCTTCACATTAAAAAATGTCGATACCAACGAAAAAGATTTAGTCTATGTGACTAAAATCAGGAAAGCAATGGCTTTCGGCAAAAAAGGTTTTTTAGAATCCTTGAAAAAGAATTCAAAAACTATTGCCCCAACTCCTATCAATGTTAGTAAAAATACTATCATTGAACTGCCCACTTTTAAAGAGGGGGGAGTTACAGAAGAAACATTCAATTTGAATCTACACAAATTGAAATCAATTGAAGACTTACTTGAAAAGGTCTGCTCAGAAAATCCTATAGACCCTGAGAAGTCTAAAAAATGGATGACTGCAAGCATCAAGCTTACAGAACCAAATACTATCATTAGAGTCAAACCGATGAAGTACAGTCCGCAGGACAGAATTGAATTCTCTAAACAAATCAGAGAACTCCTTGATCTTAGGTTAATCAAACCGAGCAAATCACCTCACATGTCCCCTGCATTTCTCGTAGAGAATGAAGCAGAAAAACGAAGAGGAAAAAAGCGCATGGTTGTCAACTACAAAGCAATCAACGCAGCAACAATTGGCGATAGTCACAATCTGCCATGCATACAAGAATTGTTAACCCTAATACGGGGAAAAACAATCTTTAGTAGTTTCGACTGCAAAAGTGGTTTCTGGCAAGTTCTCCTTGACGAAGAATCTCAGCTACTTACGGCATTCACTTGCCCTGACGGTCACTACCAATGGAACGTAGTTCCTTTCGGTCTTAAGCAAGCGCCTTCAATCTTTCAAAGGCACATGCAGAATGCCCTTAGGGGTTTAGAAAAAATATGTTGTGTCTACGTTGACGACATATTAATATTCAGTAGCACTGAAGAAGAACATTACAAACATGTTCCAATGGTCCTCAAAACCATTCAAATATATGGAATCATCCTTTCAAAGAAGAAAGCAAATCTCTTCAAAGAAAAGATCAACTTCCTCGGTCTAGAAATTGATAGAGGTACTCATACTCCGCAAAATCACATTCTAGATAATCTTCAGAGATTCCCTAATCAAATTGAAGACAAGAAACAGTTACAACGTTTTTTAGGCGTTCTAACATATGCAGAAGCTTATATTCATAAGCTAGCGGAAATAAGAAAACCCTTACAGGTCAAACTTAAAAAGGATGCAGTCTGGACATGGACAGACGAGGACACTAGGTATGTCAAAAAGGTAAAAGACAAATTAGGGACTTTTCCTAAGCTATATTTACCTAATAATACAGATGATCTAGTTATAGAAACTGATGCATCTAACCAATTCTGGGGTGGCATTTTGAAAGCCAAAACCCTTGATGGTGAAAAGATCTGCAGATACTCCTCCGGATCTTTCAAACAAGCTGAACTCAATTACCACAGTAATGAGAAGGAGTATCTCGCGGTCAAACGAGTCATTGAAAAGTTCTCTGTATATTTAACTCCCGTTAAATTTCTTATTAGAACTGACAACAAAAACTTTACCTATTTTCTTAGAACAAAGATTGCAGGTGACAGTAAACAAGGTCGTCTAATCAGATGGCAAATGTGGTTTGCACATTATCAATTTGAGGTTGAGCACCTCTCTGGAGAGAAGAACTCACTCGCCGACTTCATGACGCGTGAATACCATACAGGTAATACTTGCTTTTCCCTTTTCTTTAAGGACAACTTGCAGGAAAAAACCATCGAAGGAAACCAGGAGCGCCCATTGTTTCACTCCTCCCACCTTCCTATAAGTTGACAACACCCTCCGTCAGCTTTTCCACACAAACAATCACTAAACCTGTTCTTCCCAAGAAATTAAAACATTTTTCATGGAGAATTTTCTAGAGCTTGAGCTCGAAGAAAAACTGCTCACACTTGAGCATGAGGCCCTTGTTCACAAGCTTAGTACCCTTAGGTCAAAGCTATTTCTGTTGAAACAGTTTCAACAGGCCAAAACGGTTACTACTGAACCGGGGAATTACTCTAATTCTAAATCAGCAGCTACTCCGGAGCAAACGGCTACCGGTAAAGAGTTAACAAATCCGTTAACGCCTGTTGCTTTGGCAAAAAGCAATGAAGCGGTTCTTGCTTCACCAGTCTCAAGCAGGATTGCAGATCTCTCTGCTCTTGCGTTCATAAACAAGAAATTTACCCCACTGGTAATTTCAAAACCTTCCCCACTGGAAGCCCATAAAGATTCCCCACTGGAATCTGACAGAGCAAGATTCGCTCCCAGCTACAAGACGGCCGTAGAAAAGGACATCAATGCTGCCTACTACGTCATCTACAACGGACCTCACCAAGGTATCTACACCGATTGGGGAGAAGTTAGTTCCTACACCAACGGAACAGCGAACGCCTTCAAAAAATTCAACAGTCCGCAGGACAGAATTGAATTCTCTAAACAAATCAGAGAACTCCTTGATCTTAGGTTAATCAAACCGAGCAAATCACCTCACATGTCCCCTGCATTTCTCGTAGAGAATGAAGCAGAAAAACGAAGAGGAAAAAAGCGCATGGTTGTCAACTACAAAGCAATCAACGCAGCAACAATTGGCGATAGTCACAATCTGCCATGCATACAAGAATTGTTAACCCTAATACGGGGAAAAACAATCTTTAGTAGTTTCGACTGCAAAAGTGGTTTCTGGCAAGTTCTCCTTGACGAAGAATCTCAGCTACTTACGGCATTCACTTGCCCTGACGGTCACTACCAATGGAACGTAGTTCCTTTCGGTCTTAAGCAAGCGCCTTCAATCTTTCAAAGGCACATGCAGAATGCCCTTAGGGGTTTAGAAAAAATATGTTGTGTCTACGTTGACGACATATTAATATTCAGTAGCACTGAAGAAGAACATTACAAACATGTTCCAATGGTCCTCAAAACCATTCAAATATATGGAATCATCCTTTCAAAGAAGAAAGCAAATCTCTTCAAAGAAAAGATCAACTTCCTCGGTCTAGAAATTGATAGAGGTACTCATACTCCGCAAAATCACATTCTAGATAATCTTCAGAGATTCCCTAATCAAATTGAAGACAAGAAACAGTTACAACGTTTTTTAGGCGTTCTAACATATGCAGAAGCTTATATTCATAAGCTAGCGGAAATAAGAAAACCCTTACAGGTCAAACTTAAAAAGGATGCAGTCTGGACATGGACAGACGAGGACACTAGGTATGTCAAAAAGCCAAAACCCTTGATGGTGAAAAGATCTGCAGATACTCCTCCGGATCTTTCAAACAAGCTGAACTCAATTACCACAGTAATGAGAAGGAGTATCTCGCGGTCAAACGAGTCATTGAAAAGTTCTCTGTATATTTAACTCCCGTTAAATTTCTTTTTAGAACTGACAACAAAAACTTTACCTATTTTCTTAGAACAAAGATTGCAGGTGACAGTAAACAAGGTCGTCTAATCAGATGGCAAATGTGGTTTGCACATTATCAATTTGAGGTTGAGCACCTCTCTGGAGAGAAGAACTCACTCGCCGACTTCATGACGCGTGAATACCATACAGGTAATACTTGCTTTTCCCTTTTCTTTAAGGACAACTTGCAGGAAAAAACCATCGAAGGAAACCAGGAGCGCCCATTGTTTCACTCCTCCCACCTTCCTATAAGTTGACAACACCCTCCGTCAGCTTTTCCACACAAACAATCACTAAACCTGTTCTTCCCAAGAAATTAAAACATTTTTCATGGAGAATTTTCTAGAGCTTGAGCTCGAAGAAAAACTGCTCACACTTGAGCATGAGGCCCTTGTTCACAAGCTTAGTACCCTTAGGTCAAAGCTATTTCTGTTGAAACAGTTTCAACAGGCCAAAACGGTTACTACTGAACCGGGGAATTACTCTAATTCTAAATCAGCAGCTACTCCGGAGCAAACGGCTACCGGTAAAGAGTTAACAAATCCGTTAACGCCTGTTGCTTTGGCAAAAAGCAATGAAGCGGTTCTTGCTTCACCAGTCTCAAGCAGGATTGCAGATCTCTCTGCTCTTGCGTTCATAAACAAGAAATTTACCCCACTGGTAATTTCAAAACCTTCCCCACTGGAAGCCCATAAAGATTCCCCACTGGAATCTGACAGAGCAAGATTCGCTCCCAGCTACAAGACGGCCGTAGAAAAGGACATCAATGCTGCCTACTACGTCATCTACAACGGACCTCACCAAGGTATCTACACCGATTGGGGAGAAGTTAGTTCCTACACCAACGGAACAGCGAACGCCTTCAAAAAATTCAACACCCTGGAACAAGCAAGAAAGAGTGCTCAAGCCTTCGACGATAAGAAGAACACGGGCATAATCTTCAAAGAACCTATTGTCCACAAAGACGGAAGAAAAAGAATGGCTAGCAGCATGCAACCAGAAGAAGCCATCCTCTCCAAGGACTTCCAAGGAATTCCTTTCAACGAATTCCGATTCCTCTGGGCCAAAGCCAGATGTGCCAACCAAGAAGACTTCCTCTTCGAGAAATTCTTCACCAGCGACACGGCCACCAGAAGTCTCTACAACTTTGTTGAAGGGGCCGATCCAGAACTAGTCCATGCCGCTTTCAGAGCAGGACTAATTAAAAACATATACCCAAGTGCAAATCTTCAGGAACTGAAGCTCTTTTCACGTGAGTTCATCAAAGCGATCAAAAACTTCAGAACAAAGGTTATGAAAGTTGCTGATCAACGCATGTACATCAATGTGACATGCTCAATTGCCGACTGGATACAGTCATCTACCTTCAGTCCTTATTTCTACATCGAGATTGGACTCGCCAAAGAAAAGGAGTTCAGCCCGTCCAAGACCATGACTGAAAATTGCCCTCCTACTGAAGAACTCACCAACCTTCGAGTCAACGGACTCAAACTTGTGGTCAACAAACTTCGGTCAATCGAAGCCGAGACCAAAATTAAGGTCAATTACTGCAGCCCAAGCTGCATCATGACAAGCAAGACGACTGCAAAAACCAGCCAAGAAGACTGGAACAAAGTTATTCGGTTCGAAGAAATGTTCCGACAAGCCAACATCAACGTGGCCCCCAACACAAGGATCTCTTTCTGCAAAGCAGCCGCCCTCATCTTCGGAAAAGACAAGATGTCTTCCACTGCATCTAGTGGAACGCCCACTTGCCCAATTGAAGAAAAGAAAACAAGACAACTTTCGGCGGAGGCCCCACTCCAAGGCAAAGAAGTCAAAAGCACCTCAAATCAAAGGACACCTAGTGCTCCACTTACGTCTGCCTTTGAAGACTTATTGCCCATCCAGGACAATAATACAGCAAGTGGAACCTCCACTTACCCGTTAATCACGGAACAAATTATTGCCCACTCAGGGCTATATATTGAAGACGAGAGAGCCTGAGAAGATCATCTTCTTTCGACCACTCCTTCGTTTGCTCTCTTCTCTCTCCTTTTTTCCAAGCTTTCGATGTGTAATAGTGAGTAGTGTGCATAGAGTAGTAGTGTGATAGGCAGCCCTTCGGGGTATGCCATAGTATGTTCTCCAGGATGCTCGCCTGAGCATACCTTCTGTATTTTCATTACCCATCAATAAAATTACCCTTCCACATATATCTTTCCAACACTTATCCAAAGCCTACTACTTCAAAACCAGAAGCAATGAAGCACGCAAATATCCCCGCACATATCGATTTCCCAGAAAGATGCTATGCTATGATTCAAAATGGATGCTACTTCCATCTTTCAAACTCAAGGGTGAACACACAGGAAGCTCTAGCGGATGGAGGCGGTAGGCAGAAGGCCGAAGTAAGACCTCTGTGGTTCGCGTTCTGAGTGGAGGTGACCAGTGATCCCGAGATGATGAAAGAAGCGAAGGAATAGCCAACCTGAAAATATGAGCTAGCATCACGGACGGCCCGATATGCCGGATATGCTTCGGATCCCAAGGTAGAAAAGGAAACAGGCAGAAGGTAAATGAAAGATTGATAAAACCAGTAGGGTATAATAAAATTCGGGTATAAAAATACGGTAGATTACCAGTCCTGTTAGAAATACTGTGGTAGAGTCCTATTTACATTACCACTCTATTGTTGAACAATTTATTCTCAGAATATTCACCAAACCATTACCAAGAAATTGGCAAACAATGATGCAAAATGAAACTGGTCATTTTATCAAAGCATGGACAAATGCTGTCCCTAATAGTAAATTACTATTCACAAACAGTGTTTTACTGTTCATCAAAATGGTAAATCCAGAATTTGGTATTTTTAAATATCAAGATAATGAATATAAAATCACCATTTTATATTTATTAAAAGAAATGTCCATAGACATAAAAGAAAAAATTCTCAATATAATTGAAATCAACTTAGAAGAAGAAATGAATAATTTAGATTATTTAGAAGAAGAAAACTTAATGTTTTCACAAAATTACATAGATTGGTTCTATGATTCTGATTGGTATCAATCAGACTAAAAACCCCATTATGGACTCATTATCCATAAAGCTAAAAACAATAAACGAAGGTCTAAGCAACCTAGTTAGGCTAAATCAAAATCTAGATAATCTAGATAACTATCTTAAGACAATTGAACCTGTCATTAAGAATATTAATAGTGTTTTTACAACATTAAAACAACAATCCTCAGTTGCAAAAGTTCATCCGCAAATTGGTATCAGAGCGGGTCCCACATAAATAGTAATCTACTATTTTACATGAATAATTTAGAAATAAATTATCACGACCCTGAGGACAGCTCAGAATTAACTGAATCAAGTAATTCAGATATGCAAATTTTCAGTGTTGAAAATGAACAAGGATTTAGTTCCGATTTAACTGTACAACAATCACAGTTAAAAGACATTGCTAAGTTACAACTTAGGCTAACAAAAGATAGAGTGTTTAATACACCTAGCTTATTTAAAACTTTGACTAAATCATTGTCAAGAAAAAATGAAATATTTTACTGTATTTCAACTGAAGAAATGTCCGTTGATATTTCTATGACATCAGGAAAAGTCTACTTGCCTTTACTTACAAAATCCGGAATACATTCGAGATTACAAAAAATTCCTGCAGATATCAGGAAAAAGATCAACATGCTACACATTGGTGCAGTAAAAATCCTGGTGAAAGCTCAATTCAAAAATGGAATTGATACACCAATAAAAATGGCGTTAATTGACAATAGAATCATTAACCGCAAAGACTGCATCCTTGGAGCAGCAAAAGGAAACTTAGCCTTTGGCAAGTTTATGTTTACAGTCTACCCAAAATACGCGGTAAGTCTAAACACAAAGAACCTCGATCAAGTTCTCAGCCTTGCACACGAGTTCGGAAGAAGCGACCTCATGCGAACAGGAGATAAAGTCTTTTCTGTTACTTATCTCTTAGGTTATGCATTAACCAATAGTCATCATTCGATAGACTATAAAGATAATCCCAATATTGAAATCGACGATGTCTTTTCCAACATTGGAAGTATCGAGGATAATAAGTTCTGTGACTTATCATCCGAAGACAAATCCTGGGCCATCAATATAGCCCAAGATATGGACTACCTGGGCCAGAAACCTAGAGTAAGCATCTCTAACAATAGGTTAGAAATTGGGCAAAGTAGCAATCACACTACTTCAAATAGTAGCGAGCCTACTTTAAATAAATTAGCCCTTGCCAATATGTCAATACGAATTGACAGAATAGGAAACCAATTGGAAAACCTAATTGGATAAATGAGTTCCAGCAGATCCATTTTCTCTGCAGATGTGCCACACATCTACAAAAAAGGAAAGATCTTACAATTCAAAGATCTCGAACAAAGAAAAACCAGTGAAGTCACTTACGTTTTCAGTACGAACAAACCTTCGTTTCCAAACTTAATAAGTCAAGGAAACAACATTAATCATTTACTCGCAAGAGTTTGGATTAAAATCTCCAAGATTAGTTCTTTTCTAGGATTAGAAAAGGACCAGTGCGAACCGTTTAGTAAAAACCCTAGTGTTTTTAATAAACTTAAAAACCTTATAAAAAGAGGTGGAATCGATACCAATTTCAATATCGATATCCTTGATATTCTTGTAACTCAAAATCAAGAGTTAGAAAAAATTAAAAACAAAATCGACCCAACCGTTCTCACAGAAGAAAGGCTGAAAGATTTAGAAGAAAAACTCGAAGACATTAGAGTCGCAATAAAAGCTGTCATCGGATAGCCATGACCAACTCGTCCGTTAAAGACATTGACCTCTACATCAGGGAAGCCTTCCCTAGATTAGAAAACCTTATTGAAGCCGTCAGTGCAAAGATCATTAAGGAAATTTCTGACGAAATAAAAATGCGCGACAACTCAAATAAATTATTGGAAGAAACCAATAAGCAAATTATCTTAGATAAAGATAAAGGAGTTGCCACAACAAGCAATCTTCACAAGTATCCCTACCCAAATTTCAGAGTAGGAAACGAAAACTTAGGAAGCTCCAAAGATCCCAAAAGTCTAACTTGGCCCTTCGGTTCAACTGAATGACTACCATCACGGATCACCTTGAAAGATATTTCTTTGAAATATCAATCAACGATGATGATTGTACAGAACTTGTACACCTCATGGCTTTAGAAGAAGACGAACTCCTCGTCAAATTCCAAAGCAAAGACCTTTGTGTCAAATACAACTATAACATAAAGGAAAATGTTATGGTCAATCAAACTAAAGACGATTCTAGTTCCGATGAACCAGACATCGAAATGGGAAACTTAGGAACCCTAAAGGACGATGCTGAATCCAGCGCAACTGGCGCAAAAAGATATAAGCCTCGACAGAGACCCTTTGCCACAAACTCAGGAAACACAGCCCCTGCAAGAAACATCCCGGCTGGAACAATCAATATTGATTGCATCAATAATATGAATGAAAGGAAAGAAATGATTGATAGATGGGCTACGGGAATTAGCTTAACCATCCAGTCAAACATTGACGACTACCAAACCGGCAGCACGGTTTTACTCCTTATGGTCCATAAGACAGAAGGAATCATCCGAGAGTTTATCAAGAAAACAATCTGGGATGAAACCTGGACAGGAGAAATGATGCTAGAAAAGATTCTAGATGCCCTCTACACAATCTTTCTTGGACTCAACATGTTTGAGGATAAGGATGGAGAAATCCTCAAGGAAGAAGAACAAGCCAGACAAAGGCTTACAAAGATGCAAATATGCAACATTTGCTCCTTCAAAGAATTCACCTGTGAATATGAGAAAAATCTCTACAAACTACCTCAGGCAGAGTATCCTGCCTTTGTTGAACAATTCCTCACAAAACTTCCTATCATTGGAGAAAGAAGTCTTGAAGAATTCAGAAAAAGGAAGACAGCTACCACTATCTATTCCTTAGGACTCGCAGTCCGCATCGTCGAAGAACAGATAAAGAACGTCTGTGACCTCTCCGTCAAACAAAAGCAACTTAAGAAGTTCAACAAAACGTGTTGCTCCAAGCTTACTGATGAAGTCAACACCTTCGGATGTACACCCACATCCAAAAAGTATTTCAAGAAGAAATACAAATCCAAATACAAGAAGATTTGGAAAAAGAAAAGAAAGCCTTTTAAACCAGGTAAGTATTTTAGAAAGCCCACTAAGGAAAAATCTGAAAGGAAAAGATTTTGTCCTAAAGGTAAGCCCAACTGCCGATGTTGGATCTGCAGTGAAGAAGGACACTACGCAAATGAGTGCCCTAACAAGCAAAAGTTTCCAAATAAACTTAAGCTTATCATCGAGGCAGGTTTCAATGGATATGAACCTGTTGAAGAATACTATCCGGAGGAGGATACGGTTTTCACCTTCAAAGAAGAACTTCAATCTTCAGAAAACGAATCCACAGATTCCGAATGAAGGAAGCTACTCTCAAGGATTGGAGTCAGCTTACTTTCCATACTGAAGAAATCATGAAAATCAAAGAAGATTTTCAAACCAATATTAAAGGGATTGAACCCGAAGAAGATTTGACATCTGTCAACAAGACAAATGCAAACTCAATTTATATCAAAGGACAACTCAAGTTCGAAGGATATAAAATGTTTCATATACATTGCTATATCGACACAGGCGCCAGCCTATGCATCGCAAGCAAGTATATCATACCAGAAGAACTCTGGGAAAACTCCGCAAAACCCCTCTCGGTGAGGGTCGCTAACGGAGAATACATCAAAATTAATAAGGTTTGTAAAAACTTACAAATCAGGATTGCCGGCGAGATATTCCATATCCCCACAATCTATCAACAAGAATCAGGAATGGATCTTATACTTGGTAACAACTTTATTCAATTGTATGGTCCTTTCACACAATGGATAGATAACGTTGCCTTCACATTAAAAAATGTCGATACCAACGAAAAAGATTTAGTCTATGTGACTAAAATCAGGAAAGCAATGGCTTTCGGCAAAAAAGGTTTTTTAGAATCCTTGAAAAAGAATTCAAAAACTATTGCCCCAACTCCTATCAATGTTAGTAAAAATACTATCATTGAACTGCCCACTTTTAAAGAGGGGGGAGTTACAGAAGAAACATTCAATTTGAATCTACACAAATTGAAATCAATTGAAGACTTACTTGAAAAGGTCTGCTCAGAAAATCCTATAGACCCTGAGAAGTCTAAAAAATGGATGACTGCAAGCATCAAGCTTACAGAACCAAATACTATCATTAGAGTCAAACCGATGAAGTACAGTCCGCAGGACAGAATTGAATTCTCTAAACAAATCAGAGAACTCCTTGATCTTAGGTTAATCAAACCGAGCAAATCACCTCACATGTCCCCTGCATTTCTCGTAGAGAATGAAGCAGAAAAACGAAGAGGAAAAAAGCGCATGGTTGTCAACTACAAAGCAATCAACGCAGCAACAATTGGCGATAGTCACAATCTGCCATGCATACAAGAATTGTTAACCCTAATACGGGGAAAAACAATCTTTAGTAGTTTCGACTGCAAAAGTGGTTTCTGGCAAGTTCTCCTTGACGAAGAATCTCAGCTACTTACGGCATTCACTTGCCCTGACGGTCACTACCAATGGAACGTAGTTCCTTTCGGTCTTAAGCAAGCGCCTTCAATCTTTCAAAGGCACATGCAGAATGCCCTTAGGGGTTTAGAAAAAATATGTTGTGTCTACGTTGACGACATATTAATATTCAGTAGCACTGAAGAAGAACATTACAAACATGTTCCAATGGTCCTCAAAACCATTCAAATATATGGAATCATCCTTTCAAAGAAGAAAGCAAATCTCTTCAAAGAAAAGATCAACTTCCTCGGTCTAGAAATTGATAGAGGTACTCATACTCCGCAAAATCACATTCTAGATAATCTTCAGAGATTCCCTAATCAAATTGAAGACAAGAAACAGTTACAACGTTTTTTAGGCGTTCTAACATATGCAGAAGCTTATATTCATAAGCTAGCGGAAATAAGAAAACCCTTACAGGTCAAACTTAAAAAGGATGCAGTCTGGACATGGACAGACGAGGACACTAGGTATGTCAAAAAGGTAAAAGACAAATTAGGGACTTTTCCTAAGCTATATTTACCTAATAATACAGATGATCTAGTTATAGAAACTGATGCATCTAACCAATTCTGGGGTGGCATTTTGAAAGCCAAAACCCTTGATGGTGAAAAGATCTGCAGATACTCCTCCGGATCTTTCAAACAAGCTGAACTCAATTACCACAGTAATGAGAAGGAGTATCTCGCGGTCAAACGAGTCATTGAAAAGTTCTCTGTATATTTAACTCCCGTTAAATTTCTTATTAGAACTGACAACAAAAACTTTACCTATTTTCTTAGAACAAAGATTGCAGGTGACAGTAAACAAGGTCGTCTAATCAGATGGCAAATGTGGTTTGCACATTATCAATTTGAGGTTGAGCACCTCTCTGGAGAGAAGAACTCACTCGCCGACTTCATGACGCGTGAATACCATACAGGTAATACTTGCTTTTCCCTTTTCTTTAAGGACAACTTGCAGGAAAAAACCATCGAAGGAAACCAGGAGCGCCCATTGTTTCACTCCTCCCACCTTCCTATAAGTTGACAACACCCTCCGTCAGCTTTTCCACACAAACAATCACTAAACCTGTTCTTCCCAAGAAATTAAAACATTTTTCATGGAGAATTTTCTAGAGCTTGAGCTCGAAGAAAAACTGCTCACACTTGAGCATGAGGCCCTTGTTCACAAGCTTAGTACCCTTAGGTCAAAGCTATTTCTGTTGAAACAGTTTCAACAGGCCAAAACGGTTACTACTGAACCGGGGAATTACTCTAATTCTAAATCAGCAGCTACTCCGGAGCAAACGGCTACCGGTAAAGAGTTAACAAATCCGTTAACGCCTGTTGCTTTGGCAAAAAGCAATGAAGCGGTTCTTGCTTCACCAGTCTCAAGCAGGATTGCAGATCTCTCTGCTCTTGCGTTCATAAACAAGAAATTTACCCCACTGGTAATTTCAAAACCTTCCCCACTGGAAGCCCATAAAGATTCCCCACTGGAATCTGACAGAGCAAGATTCGCTCCCAGCTACAAGACGGCCGTAGAAAAGGACATCAATGCTGCCTACTACGTCATCTACAACGGACCTCACCAAGGTATCTACACCGATTGGGGAGAAGTTAGTTCCTACACCAACGGAACAGCGAACGCCTTCAAAAAATTCAACACCCTGGAACAAGCAAGAAAGAGTGCTCAAGCCTTCGACGATAAGAAGAACACGGGCATAATCTTCAAAGAACCTATTGTCCACAAAGACGGAAGAAAAAGAATGGCTAGCAGCATGCAACCAGAAGAAGCCATCCTCTCCAAGGACTTCCAAGGAATTCCTTTCAACGAATTCCGATTCCTCTGGGCCAAAGCCAGATGTGCCAACCAAGAAGACTTCCTCTTCGAGAAATTCTTCACCAGCGACACGGCCACCAGAAGTCTCTACAACTTTGTTGAAGGGGCCGATCCAGAACTAGTCCATGCCGCTTTCAGAGCAGGACTAATTAAAAACATATACCCAAGTGCAAATCTTCAGGAACTGAAGCTCTTTTCACGTGAGTTCATCAAAGCGATCAAAAACTTCAGAACAAAGGTTATGAAAGTTGCTGATCAACGCATGTACATCAATGTGACATGCTCAATTGCCGACTGGATACAGTCATCTACCTTCAGTCCTTATTTCTACATCGAGATTGGACTCGCCAAAGAAAAGGAGTTCAGCCCGTCCAAGACCATGACTGAAAATTGCCCTCCTACTGAAGAACTCACCAACCTTCGAGTCAACGGACTCAAACTTGTGGTCAACAAACTTCGGTCAATCGAAGCCGAGACCAAAATTAAGGTCAATTACTGCAGCCCAAGCTGCATCATGACAAGCAAGACGACTGCAAAAACCAGCCAAGAAGACTGGAACAAAGTTATTCGGTTCGAAGAAATGTTCCGACAAGCCAACATCAACGTGGCCCCCAACACAAGGATCTCTTTCTGCAAAGCAGCCGCCCTCATCTTCGGAAAAGACAAGATGTCTTCCACTCTAACTTTTGCATCGCGTGGAACGCCCACTTGCCCAATTGAAGAAAAGAAAACAAGACAACTTTCGGCGGAGGCCCCACTCCAAGGCAAAGAAGTCAAAAGCACCTCAAATCAAAGGACACCTAGTGCTCCACTTACGTCTGCCTTTGAAGACTTATTGCCCATCCAGGACAATAATACAGCAAGTGGAACCTCCACTTACCCGTTAATCACGGAACAAATTATTGCCCACTCAGGGCTATATATTGAAGACGAGAGAGCCTGAGAAGATCATCTTCTTTCGACCACTCCTTCGTTTGCTCTCTTCTCTCTCCTTTTTTCCAAGCTTTCGATGTGTAATAGTGAGTAGTGTGCATAGAGTAGTAGTGTGATAGGCAGCCCTTCGGGGTATGCCATAGTATGTTCTCCAGGATGCTCGCCTGAGCATACCTTCTGTATTTTCATTACCCATCAATAAAATTACCCTTCCACATATATCTTTCCAACACTTATCCAAAGCCTACTACTTCAAAACCAGAAGCAATGAAGCACGCAAATATCCCCGCACATATCGATTTCCCAGAAAGATGCTATGCTATGATTCAAAATGGATGCTACTTCCATCTTTCAAACTCAAGGGTGAACACACAGGAAGCTCTAGCGGATGGAGGCGGTAGGCAGAAGGCCGAAGTAAGACCTCTGTGGTTCGCGTTCTGAGTGGAGGTGACCAGTGATCCCGAGATGATGAAAGAAGCGAAGGAATAGCCAACCTGAAAATATGAGCTAGCATCACGGACGGCCCGATATGCCGGATATGCTTCGGATCCCAAGGTAGAAAAGGAAACAGGCAGAAGGTAAATGAAAGATTGATAAAACCAGTAGGGTATAATAAAATTCGGGTATAAAAATACGGTAGATTACCAGTCCTGTTAGAAATACTGTGGTAGAGTCCTATTTACATTACCACTCTATTGTTGAACAATTTATTCTCAGAATATTCACCAAACCATTACCAAGAAATTGGCAAACAATGATGCAAAATGAAACTGGTCATTTTATCAAAGCATGGACAAATGCTGGGTGTACATCCGAAGGTGTTGACTTCATCAGTAAGCTTGGAGCAACACGTTTTGTTGAACTTCTTAAGTTGCTTTTGTTTGACGGAGAGGTCACAGACGTTCTTTATCTGTTCTTCGACGATGCGGACTGCGAGTCCTAAGGAATAGATAGTGGTAGCTGTCTTCCTTTTTCTGAATTCTTCAAGACTTCTTTCTCCAATGATAGGAAGTTTTGTGAGGAATTGTTCAACAAAGGCAGGATACTCTGCCTGAGGTAGTTTGTAGAGATTTTTCTCATATTCACAGGTGAATTCTTTGAAGGAGCAAATGTTGCATATTTGCATCTTTGTAAGCCTTTGTCTGGCTTGTTCTTCTTCCTTGAGGATTTCTCCATCCTTATCCTCAAACATGTTGAGTCCAAGAAAGATTGTGTAGAGGGCATCTAGAATCTTTTCTAGCATCATTTCTCCTGTCCAGGTTTCATCCCAGATTGTTTTCTTGATAAACTCTCGGATGATTCCTTCTGTCTTATGGACCATAAGGAGTAAAACCGTGCTGCCTGTTTGGTAGTCGTCAATGTTTGACTGGATGGTTAAGCTAATTCCCGTAGCCCATCTATCAATCATTTCTTTCCTTTCATTCATATTATTGATGCAATCAATATTGATTGTTCCAGCCGGGATGTTTCTTGCAGGGGCTGTGTTTCCTGAGTTTGTGGCAAAGGGTCTCTGTCGAGGCTTATATCTTTTTGCGCCAGTTGCGCTGGATTCAGCATCGTCCTTTAGGGTTCCTAAGTTTCCCATTTCGATGTCTGGTTCATCGGAACTAGAATCGTCTTTAGTTTGATTGACCATAACATTTTCCTTTATGTTATAGTTGTATTTGACACAAAGGTCTTTGCTTTGGAATTTGACGAGGAGTTCGTCTTCTTCTAAAGCCATGAGGTGTACAAGTTCTGTACAATCATCATCGTTGATTGATATTTCAAAGAAATATCTTTCAAGGTGATCCGTGATGGTAGTCATTCAGTTGAACCGAAGGGCCAAGTTAGACTTTTGGGATCTTTGGAGCTTCCTAAGTTTTCGTTTCCTACTCTGAAATTTGGGTAGGGATACTTGTGAAGATTGCTTGTTGTGGCAACTCCTTTATCTTTATCTAAGATAATTTGCTTATTGGTTTCTTCCAATAATTTATTTGAGTTGTCGCGCATTTTTATTTCGTCAGAAATTTCCTTAATGATCTTTGCACTGACGGCTTCAATAAGGTTTTCTAATCTAGGGAAGGCTTCCCTGATGTAGAGGTCAATGTCTTTAACGGACGAGTTGGTCATGGCTATCCGATGACAGCTTTTATTGCGACTCTAATGTCTTCGAGTTTTTCTTCTAAATCTTTCAGCCTTTCTTCTGTGAGAACGGTTGGGTCGATTTTGTTTTTAATTTTTTCTAACTCTTGATTTTGAGTTACAAGAATATCAAGGATATCGATATTGAAATTGGTATCGATTCCACCTCTTTTTATAAGGTTTTTAAGTTTATTAAAAACACTAGGGTTTTTACTAAACGGTTCGCACTGGTCCTTTTCTAATCCTAGAAAAGAACTAATCTTGGAGATTTTAATCCAAACTCTTGCGAGTAAATGATTAATGTTGTTTCCTTGACTTATTAAGTTTGGAAACGAAGGTTTGTTCGTACTGAAAACGTAAGTGACTTCACTGGTTTTTCTTTGTTCGAGATCTTTGAATTGTAAGATCTTTCCTTTTTTGTAGATGTGTGGCACATCTGCAGAGAAAATGGATCTGCTGGAACTCATTTATCCAATTAGGTTTTCCAATTGGTTTCCTATTCTGTCAATTCGTATTGACATATTGGCAAGGGCTAATTTATTTAAAGTAGGCTCGCTACTATTTGAAGTAGTGTGATTGCTACTTTGCCCAATTTCTAACCTATTGTTAGAGATGCTTACTCTAGGTTTCTGGCCCAGGTAGTCCATATCTTGGGCTATATTGATGGCCCAGGATTTGTCTTCGGATGATAAGTCACAGAACTTATTATCCTCGATACTTCCAATGTTGGAAAAGACATCGTCGATTTCAATATTGGGATTATCTTTATAGTCTATCGAATGATGACTATTGGTTAATGCATAACCTAAGAGATAAGTAACAGAAAAGACTTTATCTCCTGTTCGCATGAGGTCGCTTCTTCCGAACTCGTGTGCAAGGCTGAGAACTTGATCGAGGTTCTTTGTGTTTAGACTTACCGCGTATTTTGGGTAGACTGTAAACATAAACTTGCCAAAGGCTAAGTTTCCTTTTGCTGCTCCAAGGATGCAGTCTTTGCGGTTAATGATTCTATTGTCAATTAACGCCATTTTTATTGGTGTTTCAATTCCATTTTTGAATTGAGCTTTCACCAGGATTTTTACTGCACCAATGTGTAGCATGTTGATCTTTTTCCTGATATCTGCAGGAATTTTTTGTAATCTCGAATGTATTCCGGATTTTGTAAGTAAAGGCAAGTAGACTTTTCCTGATGTCATAGAAATATCAACGGACATTTCTTCAGTTGAAATACAGTAAAATATTTCATTTTTTCTTGACAATGATTTAGTCAAAGTTTTAAATAAGCTAGGTGTATTAAACACTCTATCTTTTGTTAGCCTAAGTTGTAACTTAGCAATGTCTTTTAACTGTGATTGTTGTACAGTTAAATCGGAACTAAATCCTTGTTCATTTTCAACACTGAAAATTTGCATATCTGAATTACTTGATTCAGTTAATTCTGAGCTGTCCTCAGGGTCGTGATAATTTATTTCTAAATTATTCATGTAAAATAGTAGATTACTATTTATGTGGGACCCGCTCTGATACCAATTTGCGGATGAACTTTTGCAACTGAGGATTGTTGCTTTAATGTTGTAAAAACACTATTAATATTCTTAATGACAGGTTCAATTGTCTTAAGATAGTTATCTAGATTATCTAGATTTTGATTTAGCCTAACTAGGTTGCTTAGACCTTCGTTTATTGTTTTTAGCTTTATGGATAATGAGTCCATAATGGGGTTTTTAGTCTGATTGATACCAATCAGAATCATAGAACCAATCTATGTAATTTTGTGAAAACATTAAGTTTTCTTCTTCTAAATAATCTAAATTATTCATTTCTTCTTCTAAGTTGATTTCAATTATATTGAGAATTTTTTCTTTTATGTCTATGGACATTTCTTTTAATAAATATAAAATGGTGATTTTATATTCATTATCTTGATATTTAAAAATACCAAATTCTGGATTTACCATTTTGATGAACAGTAAAACACTGTTTGTGAATAGTAATTTACTATTAGGGACAGCATTTGTCCATGCTTTGATAAAATGACCAGTTTCATTTTGCATCATTGTTTGCCAATTTCTTGGTAATGGTTTGGTGAATATTCTGAGAATAAATTGTTCAACAATAGAGTGGTAATGTAAATAGGACTCTACCACAGTATTTCTAACAGGACTGGTAATCTACCGTATTTTTATACCCGAATTTTATTATACCCTACTGGTTTTATCAATCTTTCATTTACCTTCTGCCTGTTTCCTTTTCTACCTTGGGATCCGAAGCATATCCGGCATATCGGGCCGTCCGTGATGCTAGCTCATATTTTCAGGTTGGCTATTCCTTCGCTTCTTTCATCATCTCGGGATCACTGGTCACCTCCACTCAGAACGCGAACCACAGAGGTCTTACTTCGGCCTTCTGCCTACCGCCTCCATCCGCTAGAGCTTCCTGTGTGTTCACCCTTGAGTTTGAAAGATGGAAGTAGCATCCATTTTGAATCATAGCATAGCATCTTTCTGGGAAATCGATATGTGCGGGGATATTTGCGTGCTTCATTGCTTCTGGTTTTGAAGTAGTAGGCTTTGGATAAGTGTTGGAAAGATATATGTGGAAGGGTAATTTTATTGATGGGTAATGAAAATACAGAAGGTATGCTCAGGCGAGCATCCTGGAGAACATACTATGGCATACCCCGAAGGGCTGCCTATCACACTACTACTCTATGCACACTACTCACTATTACACATCGAAAGCTTGGAAAAAAGGAGAGAGAAGAGAGCAAACGAAGGAGTGGTCGAAAGAAGATGATCTTCTCAGGCTCTCTCGTCTTCAATATATAGCCCTGAGTGGGCAATAATTTGTTCCGTGATTAACGGGTAAGTGGAGGTTCCACTTGCTGTATTATTGTCCTGGATGGGCAATAAGTCTTCAAAGGCAGACGTAAGTGGAGCACTAGGTGTCCTTTGATTTGAGGTGCTTTTGACTTCTTTGCCTTGGAGTGGGGCCTCCGCCGAAAGTTGTCTTGTTTTCTTTTCTTCAATTGGGCAAGTGGGCGTTCCACTAGATGCAGTGGAAGACATCTTGTCTTTTCCGAAGATGAGGGCGGCTGCTTTGCAGAAAGAGATCCTTGTGTTGGGGGCCACGTTGATGTTGGCTTGTCGGAACATTTCTTCGAACCGAATAACTTTGTTCCAGTCTTCTTGGCTGGTTTTTGCAGTCGTCTTGCTTGTCATGATGCAGCTTGGGCTGCAGTAATTGACCTTAATTTTGGTCTCGGCTTCGATTGACCGAAGTTTGTTGACCACAAGTTTGAGTCCGTTGACTCGAAGGTTGGTGAGTTCTTCAGTAGGAGGGCAATTTTCAGTCATGGTCTTGGACGGGCTGAACTCCTTTTCTTTGGCGAGTCCAATCTCGATGTAGAAATAAGGACTGAAGGTAGATGACTGTATCCAGTCGGCAATTGAGCATGTCACATTGATGTACATGCGTTGATCAGCAACTTTCATAACCTTTGTTCTGAAGTTTTTGATCGCTTTGATGAACTCACGTGAAAAGAGCTTCAGTTCCTGAAGATTTGCACTTGGGTATATGTTTTTAATTAGTCCTGCTCTGAAAGCGGCATGGACTAGTTCTGGATCGGCCCCTTCAACAAAGTTGTAGAGACTTCTGGTGGCCGTGTCGCTGGTGAAGAATTTCTCGAAGAGGAAGTCTTCTTGGTTGGCACATCTGGCTTTGGCCCAGAGGAATCGGAATTCGTTGAAAGGAATTCCTTGGAAGTCCTTGGAGAGGATGGCTTCTTCTGGTTGCATGCTGCTAGCCATTCTTTTTCTTCCGTCTTTGTGGACAATAGGTTCTTTGAAGATTATGCCCGTGTTCTTCTTATCGTCGAAGGCTTGAGCACTCTTTCTTGCTTGTTCCAGGGTGTTGAATTTTTTGAAGGCGTTCGCTGTTCCGTTGGTGTAGGAACTAACTTCTCCCCAATCGGTGTAGATACCTTGGTGAGGTCCGTTGTAGATGACGTAGTAGGCAGCATTGATGTCCTTTTCTACGGCCGTCTTGTAGCTGGGAGCGAATCTTGCTCTGTCAGATTCCAGTGGGGAATCTTTATGGGCTTCCAGTGGGGAAGGTTTTGAAATTACCAGTGGGGTAAATTTCTTGTTTATGAACGCAAGAGCAGAGAGATCTGCAATCCTGCTTGAGACTGGTGAAGCAAGAACCGCTTCATTGCTTTTTGCCAAAGCAACAGGCGTTAACGGATTTGTTAACTCTTTACCGGTAGCCGTTTGCTCCGGAGTAGCTGCTGATTTAGAATTAGAGTAATTCCCCGGTTCAGTAGTAACCGTTTTGGCCTGTTGAAACTGTTTCAACAGAAATAGCTTTGACCTAAGGGTACTAAGCTTGTGAACAAGGGCCTCATGCTCAAGTGTGAGCAGTTTTTCTTCGAGCTCAAGCTCTAGAAAATTCTCCATGAAAAATGTTTTAATTTCTTGGGAAGAACAGGTTTAGTGATTGTTTGTGTGGAAAAGCTGACGGAGGGTGTTGTCAACTTATAGGAAGGTGGGAGGAGTGAAACAATGGGCGCTCCTGGTTTCCTTCGATGGTTTTTTCCTGCAAGTTGTCCTTAAAGAAAAGGGAAAAGCAAGTATTACCTGTATGGTATTCACGCGTCATGAAGTCGGCGAGTGAGTTCTTCTCTCCAGAGAGGTGCTCAACCTCAAATTGATAATGTGCAAACCACATTTGCCATCTGATTAGACGACCTTGTTTACTGTCACCTGCAATCTTTGTTCTAAGAAAATAGGTAAAGTTTTTGTTGTCAGTTCTAATAAGAAATTTAACGGGAGTTAAATATACAGAGAACTTTTCAATGACTCGTTTGACCGCGAGATACTCCTTCTCATTACTGTGGTAATTGAGTTCAGCTTGTTTGAAAGATCCGGAGGAGTATCTGCAGATCTTTTCACCATCAAGGGTTTTGGCTAGTGTCCTCGTCTGTCCATGTCCAGACTGCATCCTTTTTAAGTTTGACCTGTAAGGGTTTTCTTATTTCCGCTAGCTTATGAATATAAGCTTCTGCATATGTTAGAACGCCTAAAAAACGTTGTAACTGTTTCTTGTCTTCAATTTGATTAGGGAATCTCTGAAGATTATCTAGAATGTGATTTTGCGGAGTATGAGTACCTCTATCAATTTCTAGACCGAGGAAGTTGATCTTTTCTTTGAAGAGATTTGCTTTCTTCTTTGAAAGGATGATTCCATATATTTGAATGGTTTTGAGGACCATTGGAACATGTTTGTAATGTTCTTCTTCAGTGCTACTGAATATTAATATGTCGTCAACGTAGACACAACATATTTTTTCTAAACCCCTAAGGGCATTCTGCATGTGCCTTTGAAAGATTGAAGGCGCTTGCTTAAGACCGAAAGGAACTACGTTCCATTGGTAGTGACCGTCAGGGCAAGTGAATGCCGTAAGTAGCTGAGATTCTTCGTCAAGGAGAACTTGCCAGAAACCACTTTTGCAGTCGAAACTACTAAAGATTGTTTTTCCCCGTATTAGGGTTAACAATTCTTGTATGCATGGCAGATTGTGACTATCGCCAATTGTTGCTGCGTTGATTGCTTTGTAGTTGACAACCATGCGCTTTTTTCCTCTTCGTTTTTCTGCTTCATTCTCTACGAGAAATGCAGGGGACATGTGAGGTGATTTGCTCGGTTTGATTAACCTAAGATCAAGGAGTTCTCTGATTTGTTTAGAGAATTCAATTCTGTCCTGCGGACTGTACTTCATCGGTTTGACTCTAATGATAGTATTTGGTTCTGTAAGCTTGATGCTTGCAGTCATCCATTTTTTAGACTTCTCAGGGTCTATAGGATTTTCTGAGCAGACCTTTTCAAGTAAGTCTTCAATTGATTTCAATTTGTGTAGATTCAAATTGAATGTTTCTTCTGTAACTCCCCCCTCTTTAAAAGTGGGCAGTTCAATGATAGTATTTTTACTAACATTGATAGGAGTTGGGGCAATAGTTTTTGAATTCTTTTTCAAGGATTCTAAAAAAAACCTTTTTTGCCGAAAGCCATTGCTTTCCTGATTTTAGTCACATAGACTAAATCTTTTTCGTTGGTATCGACATTTTTTAATGTGAAGGCAACGTTATCTATCCATTGTGTGAAAGGACCATACAATTGAATAAAGTTGTTACCAAGTATAAGATCCATTCCTGATTCTTGTTGATAGATTGTGGGGATATGGAATATCTCGCCGGCAATCCTGATTTGTAAGTTTTTACAAACCTTATTAATTTTGATGTATTCTCCGTTAGCGACCCTCACCGAGAGGGGTTTTGCGGAGTTTTCCCAGAGTTCTTCTGGTATGATATACTTGCTTGCGATGCATAGGCTGGCGCCTGTGTCGACATAGCAATGTATATGAAACATTTTATATCCTTCGAACTTGAGTTGTCCTTTGATATAAATTGAGTTTGCATTTGTCTTGTTGACAGATGTCAAATCTTCTTCGGGTTCAATCCCTTTAATATTGGTTTGAAAATCTTCTTTGATTTTCATGATTTCTTCAGTATGGAAAGTAAGCTGACTCCAATCCTTGAGAGTAGCTTCCTTCATTCGGAATCTGTGGATTCGTTTTCTGAAGATTGAAGTTCTTCTTTGAAGGTGAAAACCGTATCCTCCTCCGGATAGTATTCTTCAACAGGTTCATATCCATTGAAACCTGCCTCGATGATAAGCTTAAGTTTATTTGGAAACTTTTGCTTGTTAGGGCACTCATTTGCGTAGTGTCCTTCTTCACTGCAGATCCAACATCGGCAGTTGGGCTTACCTTTAGGACAAAATCTTTTCCTTTCAGATTTTTCCTTAGTGGGCTTTCTAAAATACTTACCTGGTTTAAAAGGCTTTCTTTTCTTTTTCCAAATCTTCTTGTATTTGGATTTGTATTTCAAGAAGAATTTGCAGATATCAAGAAGATTTGGAAAAAGAAAAGAAAAACCAGTGAAGTATTCATGAATAATTTTCAAAAAGATAAACTTTTGCAACTGAGGATTGTTGCTTTAATGTTGTAAAAACACTATTAATATTCTTAATGACAGGTTCAATTGTCTTAAGATAGTTATCTAGATTATCTAGATTTTGATTTAGCCTAACTAGGTTGCTTAGACCTTCGTTTATTGTTTTTAGCTTTATGGATAATGAGTCCATAATGGGGTTTTTAGTCTGATTGATACCAATCAGAATCATAGAACCAATCTATGTAATTTTGTGAAAACATTAAGTTTTCTTCTTCTAAATAATCTAAATTATTCATTTCTTCTTCTAAGTTGATTTCAATTATATTGAGAATTTTTTCTTTTATGTCTATGGACATTTCTTTTAATAAATATAAAATGGTGATTTTATATTCATTATCTTGATATTTAAAAATACCAAATTCTGGATTTACCATTTTGATGAACAGTAAAACACTGTTTGTGAATAGTAATTTACTATTAGGGACAGCATTTGTCCATGCTTTGATAAAATGACCAGTTTCATTTTGCATCATTGTTTGCCAATTTCTTGGTAATGGTTTGGTGAATATTCTGAGAATAAATTGTTCAACAATAGAGTGGTAATGTAAATAGGACTCTACCACAGTATTTCTAACAGGACTGGTAATCTACCGTATTTTTATACCCGAATTTTATTATACCCTACTGGTTTTATCAATCTTTCATTTACCTTCTGCCTGTTTCCTTTTCTACCTTGGGATCCGAAGCATATCCGGCATATCGGGCCGTCCGTGATGCTAGCTCATATTTTCAGGTTGGCTATTCCTTCGCTTCTTTCATCATCTCGGGATCACTGGTCACCTCCACTCAGAACGCGAACCACAGAGGTCTTACTTCGGCCTTCTGCCTACCGCCTCCATCCGCTAGAGCTTCCTGTGTGTTCACCCTTGAGTTTGAAAGATGGAAGTAGCATCCATTTTGAATCATAGCATAGCATCTTTCTGGGAAATCGATATGTGCGGGGATATTTGCGTGCTTCATTGCTTCTGGTTTTGAAGTAGTAGGCTTTGGATAAGTGTTGGAAAGATATATGTGGAAGGGTAATTTTATTGATGGGTAATGAAAATACAGAAGGTATGCTCAGGCGAGCATCCTGGAGAACATACTATGGCATACCCCGAAGGGCTGCCTATCACACTACTACTCTATGCACACTACTCACTATTACACATCGAAAGCTTGGAAAAAAGGAGAGAGAAGAGAGCAAACGAAGGAGTGGTCGAAAGAAGATGATCTTCTCAGGCTCTCTCGTCTTCAATATATAGCCCTGAGTGGGCAATAATTTGTTCCGTGATTAACGGGTAAGTGGAGGTTCCACTTGCTGTATTATTGTCCTGGATGGGCAATAAGTCTTCAAAGGCAGACGTAAGTGGAGCACTAGGTGTCCTTTGATTTGAGGTGCTTTTGACTTCTTTGCCTTGGAGTGGGGCCTCCGCCGAAAGTTGTCTTGTTTTCTTTTCTTCAATTGGGCAAGTGGGCGTTCCACTAGATGCAGTGGAAGACATCTTGTCTTTTCCGAAGATGAGGGCGGCTGCTTTGCAGAAAGAGATCCTTGTGTTGGGGGCCACGTTGATGTTGGCTTGTCGGAACATTTCTTCGAACCGAATAACTTTGTTCCAGTCTTCTTGGCTGGTTTTTGCAGTCGTCTTGCTTGTCATGATGCAGCTTGGGCTGCAGTAATTGACCTTAATTTTGGTCTCGGCTTCGATTGACCGAAGTTTGTTGACCACAAGTTTGAGTCCGTTGACTCGAAGGTTGGTGAGTTCTTCAGTAGGAGGGCAATTTTCAGTCATGGTCTTGGACGGGCTGAACTCCTTTTCTTTGGCGAGTCCAATCTCGATGTAGAAATAAGGACTGAAGGTAGATGACTGTATCCAGTCGGCAATTGAGCATGTCACATTGATGTACATGCGTTGATCAGCAACTTTCATAACCTTTGTTCTGAAGTTTTTGATCGCTTTGATGAACTCACGTGAAAAGAGCTTCAGTTCCTGAAGATTTGCACTTGGGTATATGTTTTTAATTAGTCCTGCTCTGAAAGCGGCATGGACTAGTTCTGGATCGGCCCCTTCAACAAAGTTGTAGAGACTTCTGGTGGCCGTGTCGCTGGTGAAGAATTTCTCGAAGAGGAAGTCTTCTTGGTTGGCACATCTGGCTTTGGCCCAGAGGAATCGGAATTCGTTGAAAGGAATTCCTTGGAAGTCCTTGGAGAGGATGGCTTCTTCTGGTTGCATGCTGCTAGCCATTCTTTTTCTTCCGTCTTTGTGGACAATAGGTTCTTTGAAGATTATGCCCGTGTTCTTCTTATCGTCGAAGGCTTGAGCACTCTTTCTTGCTTGTTCCAGGGTGTTGAATTTTTTGAAGGCGTTCGCTGTTCCGTTGGTGTAGGAACTAACTTCTCCCCAATCGGTGTAGATACCTTGGTGAGGTCCGTTGTAGATGACGTAGTAGGCAGCATTGATGTCCTTTTCTACGGCCGTCTTGTAGCTGGGAGCGAATCTTGCTCTGTCAGATTCCAGTGGGGAATCTTTATGGGCTTCCAGTGGGGAAGGTTTTGAAATTACCAGTGGGGTAAATTTCTTGTTTATGAACGCAAGAGCAGAGAGATCTGCAATCCTGCTTGAGACTGGTGAAGCAAGAACCGCTTCATTGCTTTTTGCCAAAGCAACAGGCGTTAACGGATTTGTTAACTCTTTACCGGTAGCCGTTTGCTCCGGAGTAGCTGCTGATTTAGAATTAGAGTAATTCCCCGGTTCAGTAGTAACCGTTTTGGCCTGTTGAAACTGTTTCAACAGAAATAGCTTTGACCTAAGGGTACTAAGCTTGTGAACAAGGGCCTCATGCTCAAGTGTGAGCAGTTTTTCTTCGAGCTCAAGCTCTAGAAAATTCTCCATGAAAAATGTTTTAATTTCTTGGGAAGAACAGGTTTAGTGATTGTTTGTGTGGAAAAGCTGACGGAGGGTGTTGTCAACTTATAGGAAGGTGGGAGGAGTGAAACAATGGGCGCTCCTGGTTTCCTTCGATGGTTTTTTCCTGCAAGTTGTCCTTAAAGAAAAGGGAAAAGCAAGTATTACCTGTATGATATTCACGCGTCATGAAGTCGGCGAGTGAGTTCTTCTCTCCAGAGAGGTGCTCAACCTCAAATTGATAATGTGCAAACCACATTTGCCATCTGATTAGACGACCTTGTTTACTGTCACCTGCAATCTTTGTTCTAAGAAAATAGGTAAAGTTTTTGTTGTCAGTTCTAATAAGAAATTTAACGGGAGTTAAATATACAGAGAACTTTTCAATGACTCGTTTGACCGCGAGATACTCCTTCTCATTACTGTGGTAATTGAGTTCAGCTTGTTTGAAAGATCCGGAGGAGTATCTGCAGATCTTTTCACCATCAAGGGTTTTGGCTTTCAAAATGCCACCCCAGAATTGGTTAGATGCATCAGTTTCTATAACTAGATCATCTGTATTATTAGGTAAATATAGCTTAGGAAAAGTCCCTAATTTGTCTTTTACCTTTTTGACATACCTAGTGTCCTCGTCTGTCCATGTCCAGACTGCATCCTTTTTAAGTTTGACCTGTAAGGGTTTTCTTATTTCCGCTAGCTTATGAATATAAGCTTCTGCATATGTTAGAACGCCTAAAAAACGTTGTAACTGTTTCTTGTCTTCAATTTGATTAGGGAATCTCTGAAGATTATCTAGAATGTGATTTTGCGGAGTATGAGTACCTCTATCAATTTCTAGACCGAGGAAGTTGATCTTTTCTTTGAAGAGATTTGCTTTCTTCTTTGAAAGGATGATTCCATATATTTGAATGGTTTTGAGGACCATTGGAACATGTTTGTAATGTTCTTCTTCAGTGCTACTGAATATTAATATGTCGTCAACGTAGACACAACATATTTTTTCTAAACCCCTAAGGGCATTCTGCATGTGCCTTTGAAAGATTGAAGGCGCTTGCTTAAGACCGAAAGGAACTACGTTCCATTGGTAGTGACCGTCAGGGCAAGTGAATGCCGTAAGTAGCTGAGATTCTTCGTCAAGGAGAACTTGCCAGAAACCACTTTTGCAGTCGAAACTACTAAAGATTGTTTTTCCCCGTATTAGGGTTAACAATTCTTGTATGCATGGCAGATTGTGACTATCGCCAATTGTTGCTGCGTTGATTGCTTTGTAGTTGACAACCATGCGCTTTTTTCCTCTTCGTTTTTCTGCTTCATTCTCTACGAGAAATGCAGGGGACATGTGAGGTGATTTGCTCGGTTTGATTAACCTAAGATCAAGGAGTTCTCTGATTTGTTTAGAGAATTCAATTCTGTCCTGCGGACTGTACTTCATCGGTTTGACTCTAATGATAGTATTTGGTTCTGTAAGCTTGATGCTTGCAGTCATCCATTTTTTAGACTTCTCAGGGTCTATAGGATTTTCTGAGCAGACCTTTTCAAGTAAGTCTTCAATTGATTTCAATTTGTGTAGATTCAAATTGAATGTTTCTTCTGTAACTCCCCCCTCTTTAAAAGTGGGCAGTTCAATGATAGTATTTTTACTAACATTGATAGGAGTTGGGGCAATAGTTTTTGAATTCTTTTTCAAGGATTCTAAAAAACCTTTTTTGCCGAAAGCCATTGCTTTCCTGATTTTAGTCATATAGACTAAATCTTTTTCGTTGGTATCGACATTTTTTAATGTGAAGGCAACGTTATCTATCCATTGTGTGAAAGGACCATACAATTGAATAAAGTTGTTACCAAGTATAAGATCCATTCCTGATTCTTGTTGATAGATTGTGGGGATATGGAATATCTCGCCGGCAATCCTGATTTGTAAGTTTTTACAAACCTTATTAATTTTGATGTATTCTCCGTTAGCGACCCTCACCGAGAGGGGTTTTGCGGAGTTTTCCCAGAGTTCTTCTGGTATGATATACTTGCTTGCGATGCATAGGCTGGCGCCTGTGTCGACATAGCAATGTATATGAAACATTTTATATCCTTCGAACTTGAGTTGTCCTTTGATATAAATTGAGTTTGCATTTGTCTTGTTGACAGATGTCAAATCTTCTTCGGGTTCAATCCCTTTAATATTGGTTTGAAAATCTTCTTTGATTTTCATGATTTCTTCAGTATGGAAAGTAAGCTGACTCCAATCCTTGAGAGTAGCTTCCTTCATTCGGAATCTGTGGATTCGTTTTCTGAAGATTGAAGTTCTTCTTTGAAGGTGAAAACCGTATCCTCCTCCGGATAGTATTCTTCAACAGGTTCATATCCATTGAAACCTGCCTCGATGATAAGCTTAAGTTTATTTGGAAACTTTTGCTTGTTAGGGCACTCATTTGCGTAGTGTCCTTCTTCACTGCAGATCCAACATCGGCAGTTGGGCTTACCTTTAGGACAAAATCTTTTCCTTTCAGATTTTTCCTTAGTGGGCTTTCTAAAATACTTACCTGGTTTAAAAGGCTTTCTTTTCTTTTTCCAAATCTTCTTGTATTTGGATTTGTATTTCTTCTTGAAATACTTTTTGGATGTGGGTGTACATCCGAAGGTGTTGACTTCATCAGTAAGCTTGGAGCAACACGTTTTGTTGAACTTCTTAAGTTGCTTTTGTTTGACGGAGAGGTCACAGACGTTCTTTATCTGTTCTTCGACGATGCGGACTGCGAGTCCTAAGGAATAGATAGTGGTAGCTGTCTTCCTTTTTCTGAATTCTTCAAGACTTCTTTCTCCAATGATAGGAAGTTTTGTGAGGAATTGTTCAACAAAGGCAGGATACTCTGCCTGAGGTAGTTTGTAGAGATTTTTCTCATATTCACAGGTGAATTCTTTGAAGGAGCAAATGTTGCATATTTGCATCTTTGTAAGCCTTTGTCTGGCTTGTTCTTCTTCCTTGAGGATTTCTCCATCCTTATCCTCAAACATGTTGAGTCCAAGAAAGATTGTGTAGAGGGCATCTAGAATCTTTTCTAGCATCATTTCTCCTGTCCAGGTTTCATCCCAGATTGTTTTCTTGATAAACTCTCGGATGATTCCTTCTGTCTTATGGACCATAAGGAGTAAAACCGTGCTGCCGGTTTGGTAGTCGTCAATGTTTGACTGGATGGTTAAGCTAATTCCCGTAGCCCATCTATCAATCATTTCTTTCCTTTCATTCATATTATTGATGCAATCAATATTGATTGTTCCAGCCGGGATGTTTCTTGCAGGGGCTGTGTTTCCTGAGTTTGTGGCAAAGGGTCTCTGTCGAGGCTTATATCTTTTTGCGCCAGTTGCGCTGGATTCAGCATCGTCCTTTAGGGTTCCTAAGTTTCCCATTTCGATGTCTGGTTCATCGGAACTAGAATCGTCTTTAGTTTGATTGACCATAACATTTTCCTTTATGTTATAGTTGTATTTGACACAAAGGTCTTTGCTTTGGAATTTGACGAGGAGTTCGTCTTCTTCTAAAGCCATGAGGTGTACAAGTTCTGTACAATCATCATCGTTGATTGATATTTCAAAGAAATATCTTTCAAGGTGATCCGTGATGGTAGTCATTCAGTTGAACCGAAGGGCCAAGTTAGACTTTTGGGATCTTTGGAGCTTCCTAAGTTTTCGTTTCCTACTCTGAAATTTGGGTAGGGATACTTGTGAAGATTGCTTGTTGTGGCAACTCCTTTATCTTTATCTAAGATAATTTGCTTATTGGTTTCTTCCAATAATTTATTTGAGTTGTCGCGCATTTTTATTTCGTCAGAAATTTCCTTAATGATCTTTGCACTGACGGCTTCAATAAGGTTTTCTAATCTAGGGAAGGCTTCCCTGATGTAGAGGTCAATGTCTTTAACGGACGAGTTGGTCATGGCTATCCGATGACAGCTTTTATTGCGACTCTAATGTCTTCGAGTTTTTCTTCTAAATCTTTCAGCCTTTCTTCTGTGAGAACGGTTGGGTCGATTTTGTTTTTAATTTTTTCTAACTCTTGATTTTGAGTTACAAGAATATCAAGGATATCGATATTGAAATTGGTATCGATTCCACCTCTTTTTATAAGGTTTTTAAGTTTATTAAAAACACTAGGGTTTTTACTAAACGGTTCGCACTGGTCCTTTTCTAATCCTAGAAAAGAACTAATCTTGGAGATTTTAATCCAAACTCTTGCGAGTAAATGATTAATGTTGTTTCCTTGACTTATTAAGTTTGGAAACGAAGGTTTGTTCGTACTGAAAACGTAAGTGACTTCACTGGTTTTTCTTTGTTCGAGATCTTTGAATTGTAAGATCTTTCCTTTTTTGTAGATGTGTGGCACATCTGCAGAGAAAATGGATCTGCTGGAACTCATTTATCCAATTAGGTTTTCCAATTGGTTTCCTATTCTGTCAATTCGTATTGACATATTGGCAAGGGCTAATTTATTTAAAGTAGGCTCGCTACTATTTGAAGTAGTGTGATTGCTACTTTGCCCAATTTCTAACCTATTGTTAGAGATGCTTACTCTAGGTTTCTGGCCCAGGTAGTCCATATCTTGGGCTATATTGATGGCCCAGGATTTGTCTTTGGATGATAAGTCACAGAACTTATTATCCTCGATACTTCCAATGTTGGAAAAGACATCGTCGATTTCAATATTGGGATTATCTTTATAGTCTATCGAATGATGACTATTGGTTAATGCATAACCTAAGAGATAAGTAACAGAAAAGACTTTATCTCCTGTTCGCATGAGGTCGCTTCTTCCGAACTCGTGTGCAAGGCTGAGAACTTGATCGAGGTTCTTTGTGTTTAGACTTACCGCGTATTTTGGGTAGACTGTAAACATAAACTTGCCAAAGGCTAAGTTTCCTTTTGCTGCTCCAAGGATGCAGTCTTTGCGGTTAATGATTCTATTGTCAATTAACGCCATTTTTATTGGTGTATCAATTCCATTTTTGAATTGAGCTTTCACCAGGATTTTTACTGCACCAATGTGTAGCATGTTGATCTTTTTCCTGATATCTGCAGGAATTTTTTGTAATCTCGAATGTATTCCGGATTTTGTAAGTAAAGGCAAGTAGACTTTTCCTGATGTCATAGAAATATCAACGGACATTTCTTCAGTTGAAATACAGTAAAATATTTCATTTTTTCTTGACAATGATTTAGTCAAAGTTTTAAATAAGCTAGGTGTATTAAACACTCTATCTTTTGTTAGCCTAAGTTGTAACTTAGCAATGTCTTTTAACTGTGATTGTTGTACAGTTAAATCGGAACTAAATCCTTGTTCATTTTCAACACTGAAAATTTGCATATCTGAATTACTTGATTCAGTTAATTCTGAGCTGTCCTCAGGGTCGTGATAATTTATTTCTAAATTATTCATGTAAAATAGTAGATTACTATTTATGTGGGACCCGCTCTGATACCAATTTGCGGATGAACTTTTGCAACTGAGGATTGTTGCTTTAATGTTGTAAAAACACTATTAATATTCTTAATGACAGGTTCAATTGTCTTAAGATAGTTATCTAGATTATCTAGATTTTGATTTAGCCTAACTAGGTTGCTTAGACCTTCGTTTATTGTTTTTAGCTTTATGGATAATGAGTCCATAATGGGGTTTTTAGTCTGATTGATACCAATCAGAATCATAGAACCAATCTATGTAATTTTGTGAAAACATTAAGTTTTCTTCTTCTAAATAATCTAAATTATTCATTTCTTCTTCTAAGTTGATTTCAATTATATTGAGAATTTTTTCTTTTATGTCTATGGACATTTCTTTTAATAAATATAAAATGGTGATTTTATATTCATTATCTTGATATTTAAAAATACCAAATTCTGGATTTACCATTTTGATGAACAGTAAAACACTGTTTGTGAATAGTAATTTACTATTAGGGACAGCATTTGTCCATGCTTTGATAAAATGACCAGTTTCATTTTGCATCATTGTTTGCCAATTTCTTGGTAATGGTTTGGTGAATATTCTGAGAATAAATTGTTCAACAATAGAGTGGTAATGTAAATAGGACTCTACCACAGTATTTCTAACAGGACTGGTAATCTACCGTATTTTTATACCCGAATTTTATTATACCCTACTGGTTTTATCAATCTTTCATTTACCTTCTGCCTGTTTCCTTTTCTACCTTGGGATCCGAAGCATATCCGGCATATCGGGCCGTCCGTGATGCTAGCTCATATTTTCAGGTTGGCTATTCCTTCGCTTCTTTCATCATCTCGGGATCACTGGTCACCTCCACTCAGAACGCGAACCACAGAGGTCTTACTTCGGCCTTCTGCCTACCGCCTCCATCCGCTAGAGCTTCCTGTGTGTTCACCCTTGAGTTTGAAAGATGGAAGTAGCATCCATTTTGAATCATAGCATAGCATCTTTCTGGGAAATCGATATGTGCGGGGATATTTGCGTGCTTCATTGCTTCTGGTTTTGAAGTAGTAGGCTTTGGATAAGTGTTGGAAAGATATATGTGGAAGGGTAATTTTATTGATGGGTAATGAAAATACAGAAGGTATGCTCAGGCGAGCATCCTGGAGAACATACTATGGCATACCCCGAAGGGCTGCCTATCACACTACTACTCTATGCACACTACTCACTATTACACATCGAAAGCTTGGAAAAAAGGAGAGAGAAGAGAGCAAACGAAGGAGTGGTCGAAAGAAGATGATCTTCTCAGGCTCTCTCGTCTTCAATATATAGCCCTGAGTGGGCAATAATTTGTTCCGTGATTAACGGGTAAGTGGAGGTTCCACTTGCTGTATTATTGTCCTGGATGGGCAATAAGTCTTCAAAGGCAGACGTAAGTGGAGCACTAGGTGTCCTTTGATTTGAGGTGCTTTTGACTTCTTTGCCTTGGAGTGGGGCCTCCGCCGAAAGTTGTCTTGTTTTCTTTTCTTCAATTGGGCAAGTGGGCGTTCCACTAGATGCAGTGGAAGACATCTTGTCTTTTCCGAAGATGAGGGCGGCTGCTTTGCAGAAAGAGATCCTTGTGTTGGGGGCCACGTTGATGTTGGCTTGTCGGAACATTTCTTCGAACCGAATAACTTTGTTCCAGTCTTCTTGGCTGGTTTTTGCAGTCGTCTTGCTTGTCATGATGCAGCTTGGGCTGCAGTAATTGACCTTAATTTTGGTCTCGGCTTCGATTGACCGAAGTTTGTTGACCACAAGTTTGAGTCCGTTGACTCGAAGGTTGGTGAGTTCTTCAGTAGGAGGGCAATTTTCAGTCATGGTCTTGGACGGGCTGAACTCCTTTTCTTTGGCGAGTCCAATCTCGATGTAGAAATAAGGACTGAAGGTAGATGACTGTATCCAGTCGGCAATTGAGCATGTCACATTGATGTACATGCGTTGATCAGCAACTTTCATAACCTTTGTTCTGAAGTTTTTGATCGCTTTGATGAACTCACGTGAAAAGAGCTTCAGTTCCTGAAGATTTGCACTTGGGTATATGTTTTTAATTAGTCCTGCTCTGAAAGCGGCATGGACTAGTTCTGGATCGGCCCCTTCAACAAAGTTGTAGAGACTTCTGGTGGCCGTGTCGCTGGTGAAGAATTTCTCGAAGAGGAAGTCTTCTTGGTTGGCACATCTGGCTTTGGCCCAGAGGAATCGGAATTCGTTGAAAGGAATTCCTTGGAAGTCCTTGGAGAGGATGGCTTCTTCTGGTTGCATGCTGCTAGCCATTCTTTTTCTTCCGTCTTTGTGGACAATAGGTTCTTTGAAGATTATGCCCGTGTTCTTCTTATCGTCGAAGGCTTGAGCACTCTTTCTTGCTTGTTCCAGGGTGTTGAATTTTTTGAAGGCGTTCGCTGTTCCGTTGGTGTAGGAACTAACTTCTCCCCAATCGGTGTAGATACCTTGGTGAGGTCCGTTGTAGATGACGTAGTAGGCAGCATTGATGTCCTTTTCTACGGCCGTCTTGTAGCTGGGAGCGAATCTTGCTCTGTCAGATTCCAGTGGGGAATCTTTATGGGCTTCCAGTGGGGAAGGTTTTGAAATTACCAGTGGGGTAAATTTCTTGTTTATGAACGCAAGAGCAGAGAGATCTGCAATCCTGCTTGAGACTGGTGAAGCAAGAACCGCTTCATTGCTTTTTGCCAAAGCAACAGGCGTTAACGGATTTGTTAACTCTTTACCGGTAGCCGTTTGCTCCGGAGTAGCTGCTGATTTAGAATTAGAGTAATTCCCCGGTTCAGTAGTAACCGTTTTGGCCTGTTGAAACTGTTTCAACAGAAATAGCTTTGACCTAAGGGTACTAAGCTTGTGAACAAGGGCCTCATGCTCAAGTGTGAGCAGTTTTTCTTCGAGCTCAAGCTCTAGAAAATTCTCCATGAAAAATGTTTTAATTTCTTGGGAAGAACAGGTTTAGTGATTGTTTGTGTGGAAAAGCTGACGGAGGGTGTTGTCAACTTATAGGAAGGTGGGAGGAGTGAAACAATGGGCGCTCCTGGTTTCCTTCGATGGTTTTTTCCTGCAAGTTGTCCTTAAAGAAAAGGGAAAAGCAAGTATTACCTGTATGGTATTCACGCGTCATGAAGTCGGCGAGTGAGTTCTTCTCTCCAGAGAGGTGCTCAACCTCAAATTGATAATGTGCAAACCACATTTGCCATCTGATTAGACGACCTTGTTTACTGTCACCTGCAATCTTTGTTCTAAGAAAATAGGTAAAGTTTTTGTTGTCAGTTCTAATAAGAAATTTAACGGGAGTTAAATATACAGAGAACTTTTCAATGACTCGTTTGACCGCGAGATACTCCTTCTCATTACTGTGGTAATTGAGTTCAGCTTGTTTGAAAGATCCGGAGGAGTATCTGCAGATCTTTTCACCATCAAGGGTTTTGGCTAGTGTCCTCGTCTGTCCATGTCCAGACTGCATCCTTTTTAAGTTTGACCTGTAAGGGTTTTCTTATTTCCGCTAGCTTATGAATATAAGCTTCTGCATATGTTAGAACGCCTAAAAAACGTTGTAACTGTTTCTTGTCTTCAATTTGATTAGGGAATCTCTGAAGATTATCTAGAATGTGATTTTGCGGAGTATGAGTACCTCTATCAATTTCTAGACCGAGGAAGTTGATCTTTTCTTTGAAGAGATTTGCTTTCTTCTTTGAAAGGATGATTCCATATATTTGAATGGTTTTGAGGACCATTGGAACATGTTTGTAATGTTCTTCTTCAGTGCTACTGAATATTAATATGTCGTCAACGTAGACACAACATATTTTTTCTAAACCCCTAAGGGCATTCTGCATGTGCCTTTGAAAGATTGAAGGCGCTTGCTTAAGACCGAAAGGAACTACGTTCCATTGGTAGTGACCGTCAGGGCAAGTGAATGCCGTAAGTAGCTGAGATTCTTCGTCAAGGAGAACTTGCCAGAAACCACTTTTGCAGTCGAAACTACTAAAGATTGTTTTTCCCCGTATTAGGGTTAACAATTCTTGTATGCATGGCAGATTGTGACTATCGCCAATTGTTGCTGCGTTGATTGCTTTGTAGTTGACAACCATGCGCTTTTTTCCTCTTCGTTTTTCTGCTTCATTCTCTACGAGAAATGCAGGGGACATGTGAGGTGATTTGCTCGGTTTGATTAACCTAAGATCAAGGAGTTCTCTGATTTGTTTAGAGAATTCAATTCTGTCCTGCGGACTGTACTTCATCGGTTTGACTCTAATGATAGTATTTGGTTCTGTAAGCTTGATGCTTGCAGTCATCCATTTTTTAGACTTCTCAGGGTCTATAGGATTTTCTGAGCAGACCTTTTCAAGTAAGTCTTCAATTGATTTCAATTTGTGTAGATTCAAATTGAATGTTTCTTCTGTAACTCCCCCCTCTTTAAAAGTGGGCAGTTCAATGATAGTATTTTTACTAACATTGATAGGAGTTGGGGCAATAGTTTTTGAATTCTTTTTCAAGGATTCTAAAAAACCTTTTTTGCCGAAAGCCATTGCTTTCCTGATTTTAGTCACATAGACTAAATCTTTTTCGTTGGTATCGACATTTTTTAATGTGAAGGCAACGTTATCTATCCATTGTGTGAAAGGACCATACAATTGAATAAAGTTGTTACCAAGTATAAGATCCATTCCTGATTCTTGTTGATAGATTGTGGGGATATGGAATATCTCGCCGGCAATCCTGATTTGTAAGTTTTTACAAACCTTATTAATTTTGATGTATTCTCCGTTAGCGACCCTCACCGAGAGGGGTTTTGCGGAGTTTTCCCAGAGTTCTTCTGGTATGATATACTTGCTTGCGATGCATAGGCTGGCGCCTGTGTCGACATAGCAATGTATATGAAACATTTTATATCCTTCGAACTTGAGTTGTCCTTTGATATAAATTGAGTTTGCATTTGTCTTGTTGACAGATGTCAAATCTTCTTCGGGTTCAATCCCTTTAATATTGGTTTGAAAATCTTCTTTGATTTTCATGATTTCTTCAGTATGGAAAGTAAGCTGACTCCAATCCTTGAGAGTAGCTTCCTTCATTCGGAATCTGTGGATTCGTTTTCTGAAGATTGAAGTTCTTCTTTGAAGGTGAAAACCGTATCCTCCTCCGGATAGTATTCTTCAACAGGTTCATATCCATTGAAACCTGCCTCGATGATAAGCTTAAGTTTATTTGGAAACTTTTGCTTGTTAGGGCACTCATTTGCGTAGTGTCCTTCTTCACTGCAGATCCAACATCGGCAGTTGGGCTTACCTTTAGGACAAAATCTTTTCCTTTCAGATTTTTCCTTAGTGGGCTTTCTAAAATACTTACCTGGTTTAAAAGGCTTTCTTTTCTTTTTCCAAATCTTCTTGTATTTGGATTTGTATTTCTTCTTGAAATACTTTTTGGATGTGGGTGTACATCCGAAGGTGTTGACTTCATCAGTAAGCTTGGAGCAACACGTTTTGTTGAACTTCTTAAGTTGCTTTTGTTTGACGGAGAGGTCACAGACGTTCTTTATCTGTTCTTCGACGATGCGGACTGCGAGTCCTAAGGAATAGATAGTGGTAGCTGTCTTCCTTTTTCTGAATTCTTCAAGACTTCTTTCTCCAATGATAGGAAGTTTTGTGAGGAATTGTTCAACAAAGGCAGGATACTCTGCCTGAGGTAGTTTGTAGAGATTTTTCTCATATTCACAGGTGAATTCTTTGAAGGAGCAAATGTTGCATATTTGCATCTTTGTAAGCCTTTGTCTGGCTTGTTCTTCTTCCTTGAGGATTTCTCCATCCTTATCCTCAAACATGTTGAGTCCAAGAAAGATTGTGTAGAGGGCATCTAGAATCTTTTCTAGCATCATTTCTCCTGTCCAGGTTTCATCCCAGATTGTTTTATTGATAAACTCTCGGATGATTCCTTCTGTCTTATGGACCATAAGGAGTAAAACCGTGCTGCCGGTTTGGTAGTCGTCAATGTTTGACTGGATGGTTAAGCTAATTCCCGTAGCCCATCTATCAATCATTTCTTTCCTTTCATTCATATTATTGATGCAATCAATATTGATTGTTCCAGCCGGGATGTTTCTTGCAGGGGCTGTGTTTCCTGAGTTTGTGGCAAAGGGTCTCTGTCGAGGCTTATATCTTTTTGCGCCAGTTGCGCTGGATTCAGCATCGTCCTTTAGGGTTCCTAAGTTTCCCATTTCGATGTCTGGTTCATCGGAACTAGAATCGTCTTTAGTTTGATTGACCATAACATTTTCCTTTATGTTATAGTTGTATTTGACACAAAGGTCTTTGCTTTGGAATTTGACGAGGAGTTCGTCTTCTTCTAAAGCCATGAGGTGTACAAGTTCTGTACAATCATCATCGTTGATTGATATTTCAAAGAAATATCTTTCAAGGTGATCCGTGATGGTAGTCATTCAGTTGAACCGAAGGGCCAAGTTAGACTTTTGGGATCTTTGGAGCTTCCTAAGTTTTCGTTTCCTACTCTGAAATTTGGGTAGGGATACTTGTGAAGATTGCTTGTTGTGGCAACTCCTTTATCTTTATCTAAGATAATTTGCTTATTGGTTTCTTCCAATAATTTATTTGAGTTGTCGCGCATTTTTATTTCGTCAGAAATTTCCTTAATGATCTTTGCACTGACGGCTTCAATAAGGTTTTCTAATCTAGGGAAGGCTTCCCTGATGTAGAGGTCAATGTCTTTAACGGACGAGTTGGTCATGGCTATCCGATGACAGCTTTTATTGCGACTCTAATGTCTTCGAGTTTTTCTTCTAAATTTTTCAGCCTTTCTTCTGTGAGAACGGTTGGGTCGATTTTGTTTTTAATTTTTTCTAACTCTTGATTTTGAGTTACAAGAATATCAAGGATATCGATATTGAAATTGGTATCGATTCCACCTCTTTTTATAAGGTTTTTCTTTGTTCGAGATCTTTGAATTGTAAGATCTTTCCTTTTTTGTAGATGTGTGGCACATCTGCAGAGAAAATGGATCTGCTGGAACTCATTTATCCAATTAGGTTTTCCAATTGGTTTCCTATTCTGTCAATTCGTATTGACATATTGGCAAGGGCTAATTTATTTAAAGTAGGCTCGCTACTATTTGAAGTAGTGTGATTGCTACTTTGCCCAATTTCTAACCTATTGTTAGAGATGCTTACTCTAGGTTTCTGGCCCAGGTAGTCCATATCTTGGGCTATATTGATGGCCCAGGATTTGTCTTCGGATGATAAGTCACAGAACTTATTATCCTCGATACTTCCAATGTTGGAAAAGACATTGTCGATTTCAATATTGGGATTATCTTTATAGTCTATCGAATGATGACTATTGGTTAATGCATAACCTAAGAGATAAGTAACAGAAAAGACTTTATCTCCTGTTCGCATGAGGTCGCTTCTTCCGAACTCGTGTGCAAGGCTGAGAACTTGATCGAGGTTCTTTGTGTTTAGACTTACCGCGTATTTTGGGTAGACTGTAAACATAAACTTGCCAAAGGCTAAGTTTCCTTTTGCTGCTCCAAGGATGCAGTCTTTGCGGTTAATGATTCTATTGTCAATTAACGCCATTTTTATTGGTGTATCAATTCCATTTTTGAATTGAGCTTTCACCAGGATTTTTACTGCACCAATGTGTAGCATGTTGATCTTTTTCCTGATGTCATAGAAATATCAACGGACATTTCTTCAGTTGAAATACAGTAAAATATTTCATTTTTTCTTGACAATGATTTAGTCAAAGTTTTAAATAAGCTAGGTGTATTAAACACTCTATCTTTTGTTAGCCTAAGTTGTAACTTAGCAATGTCTTTTAACTGTGATTGTTGTACAGTTAAATCGGAACTAAATCCTTGTTCATTTTCAACACTGAAAATTTGCATATCTGAATTACTTGATTCAGTTAATTCTGAGCTGTCCTCAGGGTCGTGATAATTTATTTCTAAATTATTCATGTAAAATAGTAGATTACTATTTATGTGGGACCCGCTCTGATACCAATTTGCGGATGAACTTTTGCAACTGAGGATTGTTGCTTTAATGTTGTAAAAACACTATTAATATTCTTAATGACAGGTTCAATTGTCTTAAGATAGTTATCTAGATTATCTAGATTTTGATTTAGCCTAACTAGGTTGCTTAGACCTTCGTTTATTGTTTTTAGCTTTATGGATAATGAGTCCATAATGGGGTTTTTAGTCTGATTGATACCAATCAGAATCATAGAACCAATCTATGTAATTTTGTGAAAACATTAAGTTTTCTTCTTCTAAATAATCTAAATTATTCATTTCTTCTTCTAAGTTGATTTCAATTATATTGAGAATTTTTTCTTTTATGTCTATGGACATTTCTTTTAATAAATATAAAATGGTGATTTTATATTCATTATCTTGATATTTAAAAATACCAAATTCTGGATTTACCATTTTGATGAACAGTAAAACACTGTTTGTGAATAGTAATTTACTATTAGGGACAGCATTTGTCCATGCTTTGATAAAATGACCAGTTTCATTTTGCATCATTGTTTGCCAATTTCTTGGTAATGGTTTGGTGAATATTCTGAGAATAAATTGTTCAACAATAGAGTGGTAATGTAAATAGGACTCTACCACAGTATTTCTAACAGGACTGGTAATCTACCGTATTTTTATACCCGAATTTTATTATACCCTACTGGTTTTATCAATCTTTCATTTACCTTCTGCCTGTTTCCTTTTCTACCTTGGGATCCGAAGCATATCCGGCATATCGGGCCGTCCGTGATGCTAGCTCATATTTTCAGGTTGGCTATTCCTTCGCTTCTTTCATCATCTCGGGATCACTGGTCACCTCCACTCAGAACGCGAACCACAGAGGTCTTACTTCGGCCTTCTGCCTACCGCCTCCATCCGCTAGAGCTTCCTGTGTGTTCACCCTTGAGTTTGAAAGATGGAAGTAGCATCCATTTTGAATCATAGCATAGCATCTTTCTGGGAAATCGATATGTGCGGGGATATTTGCGTGCTTCATTGCTTCTGGTTTTGAAGTAGTAGGCTTTGGATAAGTGTTGGAAAGATATATGTGGAAGGGTAATTTTATTGATGGGTAATGAAAATACAGAAGGTATGCTCAGGCGAGCATCCTGGAGAACATACTATGGCATACCCCGAAGGGCTGCCTATCACACTACTACTCTATGCACACTACTCACTATTACACATCGAAAGCTTGGAAAAAAGGAGAGAGAAGAGAGCAAACGAAGGAGTGGTCGAAAGAAGATGATCTTCTCAGGCTCTCTCGTCTTCAATATATAGCCCTGAGTGGGCAATAATTTGTTCCGTGATTAACGGGTAAGTGGAGGTTCCACTTGCTGTATTATTGTCCTGGATGGGCAATAAGTCTTCAAAGGCAGACGTAAGTGGAGCACTAGGTGTCCTTTGATTTGAGGTGCTTTTGACTTCTTTGCCTTGGAGTGGGGCCTCCGCCGAAAGTTGTCTTGTTTTCTTTTCTTCAATTGGGCAAGTGGGCGTTCCACTAGATGCAGTGGAAGACATCTTGTCTTTTCCGAAGATGAGGGCGGCTGCTTTGCAGAAAGAGATCCTTGTGTTGGGGGCCACGTTGATGTTGGCTTGTCGGAACATTTCTTCGAACCGAATAACTTTGTTCCAGTCTTCTTGGCTGGTTTTTGCAGTCGTCTTGCTTGTCATGATGCAGCTTGGGCTGCAGTAATTGACCTTAATTTTGGTCTCGGCTTCGATTGACCGAAGTTTGTTGACCACAAGTTTGAGTCCGTTGACTCGAAGGTTGGTGAGTTCTTCAGTAGGAGGGCAATTTTCAGTCATGGTCTTGGACGGGCTGAACTCCTTTTCTTTGGCGAGTCCAATCTCGATGTAGAAATAAGGACTGAAGGTAGATGACTGTATCCAGTCGGCAATTGAGCATGTCACATTGATGTACATGCGTTGATCAGCAACTTTCATAACCTTTGTTCTGAAGTTTTTGATCGCTTTGATGAACTCACGTGAAAAGAGCTTCAGTTCCTGAAGATTTGCACTTGGGTATATGTTTTTAATTAGTCCTGCTCTGAAAGCGGCATGGACTAGTTCTGGATCGGCCCCTTCAACAAAGTTGTAGAGACTTCTGGTGGCCGTGTCGCTGGTGAAGAATTTCTCGAAGAGGAAGTCTTCTTGGTTGGCACATCTGGCTTTGGCCCAGAGGAATCGGAATTCGTTGAAAGGAATTCCTTGGAAGTCCTTGGAGAGGATGGCTTCTTCTGGTTGCATGCTGCTAGCCATTCTTTTTCTTCCGTCTTTGTGGACAATAGGTTCTTTGAAGATTATGCCCGTGTTCTTCTTATCGTCGAAGGCTTGAGCACTCTTTCTTGCTTGTTCCAGGGTGTTGAATTTTTTGAAGGCGTTCGCTGTTCCGTTGGTGTAGGAACTAACTTCTCCCCAATCGGTGTAGATACCTTGGTGAGGTCCGTTGTAGATGACGTAGTAGGCAGCATTGATGTCCTTTTCTACGGCCGTCTTGTAGCTGGGAGCGAATCTTGCTCTGTCAGATTCCAGTGGGGAATCTTTATGGGCTTCCAGTGGGGAAGGTTTTGAAATTACCAGTGGGGTAAATTTCTTGTTTATGAACGCAAGAGCAGAGAGATCTGCAATCCTGCTTGAGACTGGTGAAGCAAGAACCGCTTCATTGCTTTTTGCCAAAGCAACAGGCGTTAACGGATTTGTTAACTCTTTACCGGTAGCCGTTTGCTCCGGAGTAGCTGCTGATTTAGAATTAGAGTAATTCCCCGGTTCAGTAGTAACCGTTTTGGCCTGTTGAAACTGTTTCAACAGAAATAGCTTTGACCTAAGGGTACTAAGCTTGTGAACAAGGGCCTCATGCTCAAGTGTGAGCAGTTTTTCTTCGAGCTCAAGCTCTAGAAAATTCTCCATGAAAAATGTTTTAATTTCTTGGGAAGAACAGGTTTAGTGATTGTTTGTGTGGAAAAGCTGACGGAGGGTGTTGTCAACTTATAGGAAGGTGGGAGGAGTGAAACAATGGGCGCTCCTGGTTTCCTTCGATGGTTTTTTCCTGCAAGTTGTCCTTAAAGAAAAGGGAAAAGCAAGTATTACCTGTATGGTATTCACGCGTCATGAAGTCGGCGAGTGAGTTCTTCTCTCCAGAGAGGTGCTCAACCTCAAATTGATAATGTGCAAACCACATTTGCCATCTGATTAGACGACCTTGTTTACTGTCACCTGCAATCTTTGTTCTAAGAAAATAGGTAAAGTTTTTGTTGTCAGTTCTAATAAGAAATTTAACGGGAGTTAAATATACAGAGAACTTTTCAATGACTCGTTTGACCGCGAGATACTCCTTCTCATTACTGTGGTAATTGAGTTCAGCTTGTTTGAAAGATCCGGAGGAGTATCTGAAGCACGCAAATATCCCCGCACATATCGATTTCCCAGAAAGATGCTATGCTATGATTCAAAATGGATGCTACTTCCATCTTTCAAACTCAAGGGTGAACACACAGGAAGCTCTAGCGGATGGAGGCGGTAGGCAGAAGGCCGAAGTAAGACCTCTGTGGTTCGCGTTCTGAGTGGAGGTGACCAGTGATCCCGAGATGATGAAAGAAGCGAAGGAATAGCCAACCTGAAAATATGAGCTAGCATCACGGACGGCCCGATATGCCGGATATGCTTCGGATCCCAAGGTAGAAAAGGAAACAGGCAGAAGGTAAATGAAAGATTGATAAAACCAGTAGGGTATAATAAAATTCGGGTATAAAAATACGGTAGATTACCAGTCCTGTTAGAAATACTGTGGTAGAGTCCTATTTACATTACCACTCTATTGTTGAACAATTTATTCTCAGAATATTCACCAAACCATTACCAAGAAATTGGCAAACAATGATGCAAAATGAAACTGGTCATTTTATCAAAGCATGGACAAATGCTGTCCCTAATAGTAAATTACTATTCACAAACAGTGTTTTACTGTTCATCAAAATGGTAAATCCAGAATTTGGTATTTTTAAATATCAAGATAATGAATATAAAATCACCATTTTATATTTATTAAAAGAAATGTCCATAGACATAAAAGAAAAAATTCTCAATATAATTGAAATCAACTTAGAAGAAGAAATGAATAATTTAGATTATTTAGAAGAAGAAAACTTAATGTTTTCACAAAATTACATAGATTGGTTCTATGATTCTGATTGGTATCAATCAGACTAAAAACCCCATTATGGACTCATTATCCATAAAGCTAAAAACAATAAACGAAGGTCTAAGCAACCTAGTTAGGCTAAATCAAAATCTAGATAATCTAGATAACTATCTTAAGACAATTGAACCTGTCATTAAGAATATTAATAGTGTTTTTACAACATTAAAGCAACAATCCTCAGTTGCAAAAGTTCATCCGCAAATTTAGTGATTGTTTGTGTGGAAAAGCTGACGGAGGGTGTTGTCAACTTATAGGAAGGTGGGAGGAGTGAAACAATGGGCGCTCCTGGTTTCCTTCGATGGTTTTTTCCTGCAAGTTGTCCTTAAAGAAAAGGGAAAAGCAAGTATTACCTGTATGGTATTCACGCGTCATGAAGTCGGCGAGTGAGTTCTTCTCTCCAGAGAGGTGCTCAACCTCAAATTGATAATGTGCAAACCACATTTGCCATCTGATTAGACGACCTTGTTTACTGTCACCTGCAATCTTTGTTCTAAGAAAATAGGTAAAGTTTTTGTTGTCAGTTCTAATAAGAAATTTAACGGGAGTTAAATATACAGAGAACTTTTCAATGACTCGTTTGACCGCGAGATACTCCTTCTCATTACTGTGGTAATTGAGTTCAGCTTGTTTGAAAGATCCGGAGGAGTATCTGCAGATCTTTTCACCATCAAGGGTTTTGGCTTTTTGACATACCTAGTGTCCTCGTCTGTCCATGTCCAGACTGCATCCTTTTTAAGTTTGACCTGTAAGGGTTTTCTTATTTCCGCTAGCTTATGAATATAAGCTTCTGCATATGTTAGAACGCCTAAAAAACGTTGTAACTGTTTCTTGTCTTCAATTTGATTAGGGAATCTCTGAAGATTATCTAGAATGTGATTTTGCGGAGTATGAGTACCTCTATCAATTTCTAGACCGAGGAAGTTGATCTTTTCTTTGAAGAGATTTGCTTTCTTCTTTGAAAGGATGATTCCATATATTTGAATGGTTTTGAGGACCATTGGAACATGTTTGTAATGTTCTTCTTCAGTGCTACTGAATATTAATATGTCGTCAACGTAGACACAACATATTTTTTCTAAACCCCTAAGGGCATTCTGCATGTGCCTTTGAAAGATTGAAGGCGCTTGCTTAAGACCGAAAGGAACTACGTTCCATTGGTAGTGACCGTCAGGGCAAGTGAATGCCGTAAGTAGCTGAGATTCTTCGTCAAGGAGAACTTGCCAGAAACCACTTTTGCAGTCGAAACTACTAAAGATTGTTTTTCCCCGTATTAGGGTTAACAATTCTTGTATGCATGGCAGATTGTGACTATCGCCAATTGTTGCTGCGTTGATTGCTTTGTAGTTGACAACCATGCGCTTTTTTCCTCTTCGTTTTTCTGCTTTATTCTCTACGAGAAATGCAGGGGACATGTGAGGTGATTTGCTTGGTTTGATTAACCTAAGATCAAGGAGTTCTCTGATTTGTTTAGAGAATTCAATTCTGTCCTGCGGACTGTACTTCATCGGTTTGACTCTAATGATAGTATTTGGTTCTGTAAGCTTGATGCTTGCAGTCATCCATTTTTTAGACTTCTCAGGGTCTATAGGATTTTCTGAGCAGACCTTTTCAAGTAAGTCTTCAATTGATTTCAATTTGTGTAGATTCAAATTGAATGTTTCTTCTGTAACTCCCCCCTCTTTAAAAGTGGGCAGTTCAATGATAGTATTTTTACTAACATTGATAGGAGTTGGGGCAATAGTTTTTGAATTCTTTTTCAAGGATTCTAAAAAACCTTTTTTGCCGAAAGCCATTGCTTTCCTGATTTTAGTCACATAGACTAAATCTTTTTCGTTGGTATCGACATTTTTTAATGTGAAGGCAACGTTATCTATCCATTGTGTGAAAGGACCATACAATTGAATAAAGTTGTTACCAAGTATAAGATCCATTCCTGATTCTTGTTGATAGATTGTGGGGATATGGAATATCTCGCCGGCAATCCTGATTTGTAAGTTTTTACAAACCTTATTAATTTTGATGTATTCTCCGTTAGCGACCCTCACCGAGAGGGGTTTTGCGGAGTTTTCCCAGAGTTCTTCTGGTATGATATACTTGCTTGCGATGCATAGGCTGGCGCCTGTGTCGACATAGCAATGTATATGAAACATTTTATATCCTTCGAACTTGAGTTGTCCTTTGATATAAATTGAGTTTGCATTTGTCTTGTTGACAGATGTCAAATCTTCTTCGGGTTCAATCCCTTTAATATTGGTTTGAAAATCTTCTTTGATTTTCATGATTTCTTCAGTATGGAAAGTAAGCTGACTCCAATCCTTGAGAGTAGCTTCCTTCATTCGGAATCTGTGGATTCGTTTTCTGAAGATTGAAGTTCTTCTTTGAAGGTGAAAACCGTATCCTCCTCCGGATAGTATTCTTCAACAGGTTCATATCCATTGAAACCTGCCTCGATGATAAGCTTAAGTTTATTTGGAAACTTTTGCTTGTTAGGGCACTCATTTGCGTAGTGTCCTTCTTCACTGCAGATCCAACATCGGCAGTTGGGCTTACCTTTAGGACAAAATCTTTTCCTTTCAGATTTTTCCTTAGTGGGCTTTCTAAAATACTTACCTGGTTTAAAAGGCTTTCTTTTCTTTTTCCAAATCTTCTTGTATTTGGATTTGTATTTCTTCTTGAAATACTTTTTGGATGTGGGTGTACATCCGAAGGTGTTGACTTCATCAGTAAGCTTGGAGCAACACGTTTTGTTGAACTTCTTAAGTTGCTTTTGTTTGACGGAGAGGTCACAGACGTTCTTTATCTGTTCTTCGACGATGCGGACTGCGAGTCCTAAGGAATAGATAGTGGTAGCTGTCTTCCTTTTTCTGAATTCTTCAAGACTTCTTTCTCCAATGATAGGAAGTTTTGTGAGGAATTGTTCAACAAAGGCAGGATACTCTGCCTGAGGTAGTTTGTAGAGATTTTTCTCATATTCACAGGTGAATTCTTTGAAGGAGCAAATGTTGCATATTTGCATCTTTGTAAGCCTTTGTCTGGCTTGTTCTTCTTCCTTGAGGATTTCTCCATCCTTATCCTCAAACATGTTGAGTCCAAGAAAGATTGTGTAGAGGGCATCTAGAATCTTTTCTAGCATCATTTCTCCTGTCCAGGTTTCATCCCAGATTGTTTTCTTGATAAACTCTCGGATGATTCCTTCTGTCTTATGGACCATAAGGAGTAAAACCGTGCTGCCTGTTTGGTAGTCGTCAATGTTTGACTGGATGGTTAAGCTAATTCCCGTAGCCCATCTATCAATCATTTCTTTCCTTTCATTCATATTATTGATGCAATCAATATTGATTGTTCCAGCCGGGATGTTTCTTGCAGGGGCTGTGTTTCCTGAGTTTGTGGCAAAGGGTCTCTGTCGAGGCTTATATCTTTTTGCGCCAGTTGCGCTGGATTCAGCATCGTCCTTTAGGGTTCCTAAGTTTCCCATTTCGATGTCTGGTTCATCGGAACTAGAATCGTCTTTAGTTTGATTGACCATAACATTTTCCTTTATGTTATAGTTGTATTTGACACAAAGGTCTTTGCTTTGGAATTTGACGAGGAGTTCGTCTTCTTCTAAAGCCATGAGGTGTACAAGTTCTGTACAATCATCATCGTTGATTGATATTTCAAAGAAATATCTTTCAAGGTGATCCGTGATGGTAGTCATTCAGTTGAACCGAAGGGCCAAGTTAGACTTTTGGGATCTTTGGAGCTTCCTAAGTTTTCGTTTCCTACTCTGAAATTTGGGTAGGGATACTTGTGAAGATTGCTTGTTGTGGCAACTCCTTTATCTTTATCTAAGATAATTTGCTTATTGGTTTCTTCCAATAATTTATTTGAGTTGTCGCGCATTTTTATTTCGTCAGAAATTTCCTTAATGATCTTTGCACTGACGGCTTCAATAAGGTTTTCTAATCTAGGGAAGGCTTCCCTGATGTAGAGGTCAATGTCTTTAACGGACGAGTTGGTCATGGCTATCCGATGACAGCTTTTATTGCGACTCTAATGTCTTCGAGTTTTTCTTCTAAATCTTTCAGCCTTTCTTCTGTGAGAACGGTTGGGTCGATTTTGTTTTTAATTTTTTCTAACTCTTGATTTTGAGTTACAAGAATATCAAGGATATCGATATTGAAATTGGTATCGATTCCACCTCTTTTTATAAGGTTTTTAAGTTTATTAAAAACACTAGGGTTTTTACTAAACGGTTCGCACTGGTCCTTTTCTAATCCTAGAAAAGAACTAATCTTGGAGATTTTAATCCAAACTCTTGCGAGTAAATGATTAATGTTGTTTCCTTGACTTATTAAGTTTGGAAACGAAGGTTTGTTCGTACTGAAAACGTAAGTGACTTCACTGGTTTTTCTTTGTTCGAGATCTTTGAATTGTAAGATCTTTCCTTTTTTGTAGATGTGTGGCACATCTGCAGAGAAAATGGATCTGCTGGAACTCATTTATCCAATTAGGTTTTCCAATTGGTTTCCTATTCTGTCAATTCGTATTGACATATTGGCAAGGGCTAATTTATTTAAAGTAGGCTCGCTACTATTTGAAGTAGTGTGATTGCTACTTTGCCCAATTTCTAACCTATTGTTAGAGATGCTTACTCTAGGTTTCTGGCCCAGGTAGTCCATATCTTGGGCTATATTGATGGCCCAGGATTTGTCTTCGGATGATAAGTCACAGAACTTATTATCCTCGATACTTCCAATGTTGGAAAAGACATCGTCGATTTCAATATTGGGATTATCTTTATAGTCTATCGAATGATGACTATTGGTTAATGCATAACCTAAGAGATAAGTAACAGAAAAGACTTTATCTCCTGTTCGTATGAGGTCGCTTCTTCCGAACTCGTGTGCAAGGCTGAGAACTTGATCGAGGTTCTTTGTGTTTAGACTTACCGCGTATTTTGGGTAGACTGTAAACATAAACTTGCCAAAGGCTAAGTTTCCTTTTGCTGCTCCAAGGATGCAGTCTTTGCGGTTAATGATTCTATTGTCAATTAACGCCATTTTTATTGGTGTATCAATTCCATTTTTGAATTGAGCTTTCACCAGGATTTTTACTGCACCAATGTGTAGCATGTTGATCTTTTTCCTGATATCTGCAGGAATTTTTTGTAATCTCGAATGTATTCCGGATTTTGTAAGTAAAGGCAAGTAGACTTTTCCTGATGTCATAGAAATATCAACGGACATTTCTTCAGTTGAAATACAGTAAAATATTTCATTTTTTCTTGACAATGATTTAGTCAAAGTTTTAAATAAGCTAGGTGTATTAAACACTCTATCTTTTGTTAGCCTAAGTTGTAACTTAGCAATGTCTTTTAACTGTGATTGTTGTACAGTTAAATCGGAACTAAATCCTTGTTCATTTTCAACACTGAAAATTTGCATATCTGAATTACTTGATTCAGTTAATTCTGAGCTGTCCTCAGGGTCGTGATAATTTATTTCTAAATTATTCATGTAAAATAGTAGATTACTATTTATGTGGGACCCGCTCTGATACCAATTTGCGGATGAATTGAAGACTTACTTGAAAAGGTCTGCTCAGAAAATCCTATAGACCCTGAGAAGTCTAAAAAATGGATGACTGCAAGCATCAAGCTTACAGAACCAAATACTATCATTAGAGTCAAACCGATGAAGTACAGTCCGCAGGACAGAATTGAATTCTCTAAACAAATCAGAGAACTCCTTGATCTTAGGTTAATCAAACCGAGCAAATCACCTCACATGTCCCCTGCATTTCTCGTAGAGAATGAAGCAGAAAAACGAAGAGGAAAAAAGCGCATGGTTGTCAACTACAAAGCAATCAACGCAGCAACAATTGGCGATAGTCACAATCTGCCATGCATACAAGAATTGTTAACCCTAATACGGGGAAAAACAATCTTTAGTAGTTTCGACTGCAAAAGTGGTTTCTGGCAAGTTCTCCTTGACGAAGAATCTCAGCTACTTACGGCATTCACTTGCCCTGACGGTCACTACCAATGGAACGTAGTTCCTTTCGGTCTTAAGCAAGCGCCTTCAATCTTTCAAAGGCACATGCAGAATGCCCTTAGGGGTTTAGAAAAAATATGTTGTGTCTACGTTGACGACATATTAATATTCAGTAGCACTGAAGAAGAACATTACAAACATGTTCCAATGGTCCTCAAAACCATTCAAATATATGGAATCATCCTTTCAAAGAAGAAAGCAAATCTCTTCAAAGAAAAGATCAACTTCCTCGGTCTAGAAATTGATAGAGGTACTCATACTCCGCAAAATCACATTCTAGATAATCTTCAGAGATTCCCTAATCAAATTGAAGACAAGAAACAGTTACAACGTTTTTTAGGCGTTCTAACATATGCAGAAGCTTATATTCATAAGCTAGCGGAAATAAGAAAACCCTTACAGGTCAAACTTAAAAAGGATGCAGTCTGGACATGGACAGACGAGGACACTAGGTATGTCAAAAAGGTAAAAGACAAATTAGGGACTTTTCCTAAGCTATATTTACCTAATAATACAGATGATCTAGTTATAGAAACTGATGCATCTAACCAATTCTGGGGTGGCATTTTGAAAGCCAAAACCCTTGATGGTGAAAAGATCTGCAGATACTCCTCCGGATCTTTCAAACAAGCTGAACTCAATTACCACAGTAATGAGAAGGAGTATCTCGCGGTCAAACGAGTCATTGAAAAGTTCTCTGTATATTTAACTCCCGTTAAATTTCTTATTAGAACTGACAACAAAAACTTTACCTATTTTCTTAGAACAAAGATTGCAGGTGACAGTAAACAAGGTCGTCTAATCAGATGGCAAATGTGGTTTGCACATTATCAATTTGAGGTTGAGCACCTCTCTGGAGAGAAGAACTCACTCGCCGACTTCATGACGCGTGAATACCATACAGGTAATACTTGCTTTTCCCTTTTCCTTTAAGGACAACTTGCAGGAAAAAACCATCGAAGGAAACCAGGAGCGCCCATTGTTTCACTCCTCCCACCTTCCTATAAGTTGACAACACCCTCCGTCAGCTTTTCCACACAAACAATCACTAAACCTGTTCTTCCCAAGAAATTAAAACATTTTTCATGGAGAATTTTCTAGAGCTTGAGCTCGAAGAAAAACTGCTCACACTTGAGCATGAGGCCCTTGTTCACAAGCTTAGTACCCTTAGGTCAAAGCTATTTCTGTTGAAACAGTTTCAACAGGCCAAAACGGTTACTACTGAACCGGGGAATTACTCTAATTCTAAATCAGCAGCTACTCCGGAGCAAACGGCTACCGGTAAAGAGTTAACAAATCCGTTAACGCCTGTTGCTTTGGCAAAAAGCAATGAAGCGGTTCTTGCTTCACCAGTCTCAAGCAGGATTGCAGATCTCTCTGCTCTTGCGTTCATAAACAAGAAATTTACCCCACTGGTAATTTCAAAACCTTCCCCACTGGAAGCCCATAAAGATTCCCCACTGGAATCTGACAGAGCAAGATTCGCTCCCAGCTACAAGACGGCCGTAGAAAAGGACATCAATGCTGCCTACTACGTCATCTACAACGGACCTCACCAAGGTATCTACACCGATTGGGGAGAAGTTAGTTCCTACACCAACGGAACAGCGAACGCCTTCAAAAAATTCAACACCCTGGAACAAGCAAGAAAGAGTGCTCAAGCCTTCGACGATAAGAAGAACACGGGCATAATCTTCAAAGAACCTATTGTCCACAAAGACGGAAGAAAAAGAATGGCTAGCAGCATGCAACCAGAAGAAGCCATCCTCTCCAAGGACTTCCAAGGAATTCCTTTCAACGAATTCCGATTCCTCTGGGCCAAAGCCAGATGTGCCAACCAAGAAGACTTCCTCTTCGAGAAATTCTTCACCAGCGACACGGCCACCAGAAGTCTCTACAACTTTGTTGAAGGGGCCGATCCAGAACTAGTCCATGCCGCTTTCAGAGCAGGACTAATTAAAAACATATACCCAAGTGCAAATCTTCAGGAACTGAAGCTCTTTTCACGTGAGTTCATCAAAGCGATCAAAAACTTCAGAACAAAGGTTATGAAAGTTGCTGATCAACGCATGTACATCAATGTGACATGCTCAATTGCCGACTGGATACAGTCATCTACCTTCAGTCCTTATTTCTACATCGAGATTGGACTCGCCAAAGAAAAGGAGTTCAGCCCGTCCAAGACCATGACTGAAAATTGCCCTCCTACTGAAGAACTCACCAACCTTCGAGTCAACGGACTCAAACTTGTGGTCAACAAACTTCGGTCAATCGAAGCCGAGACCAAAATTAAGGTCAATTACTGCAGCCCAAGCTGCATCATGACAAGCAAGACGACTGCAAAAACCAGCCAAGAAGACTGGAACAAAGTTATTCGGTTCGAAGAAATGTTCCGACAAGCCAACATCAACGTGGCCCCCAACACAAGGATCTCTTTCTGCAAAGCAGCCGCCCTCATCTTCGGAAAAGACAAGATGTCTTCCACTGCATCTAGTGGAACGCCCACTTGCCCAATTGAAGAAAAGAAAACAAGACAACTTTCGGCGGAGGCCCCACTCCAAGGCAAAGAAGTCAAAAGCACCTCAAATCAAAGGACACCTAGTGCTCCACTTACGTCTGCCTTTGAAGACTTATTGCCCATCCAGGACAATAATACAGCAAGTGGAACCTCCACTTACCCGTTAATCACGGAACAAATTATTGCCCACTCAGGGCTATATATTGAAGACGAGAGAGCCTGAGAAGATCATCTTCTTTCGACCACTCCTTCGTTTGCTCTCTTCTCTCTCCTTTTTTCCAAGCTTTCGATGTGTAATAGTGAGTAGTGTGCATAGAGTAGTAGTGTGATAGGCAGCCCTTCGGGGTATGCCATAGTATGTTCTCCAGGATGCTCGCCTGAGCATACCTTCTGTATTTTCATTACCCATCAATAAAATTACCCTTCCACATATATCTTTCCAACACTTATCCAAAGCCTACTACTTCAAAACCAGAAGCAATGAAGCACGCAAATATCCCCGCACATATCGATTTCCCAGAAAGATGCTATGCTATGATTCAAAATGGATGCTACTTCCATCTTTCAAACTCAAGGGTGAACACACAGGAAGCTCTAGCGGATGGAGGCGGTAGGCAGAAGGCCGAAGTAAGACCTCTGTGGTTCGCGTTCTGAGTGGAGGTGACCAGTGATCCCGAGATGATGAAAGAAGCGAAGGAATAGCCAACCTGAAAATATGAGCTAGCATCACGGACGGCCCGATATGCCGGATATGCTTCGGATCCCAAGGTAGAAAAGGAAACAGGCAGAAGGTAAATGAAAGATTGATAAAACCAGTAGGGTATAATAAAATTCGGGTATAAAAATACGGTAGATTACCAGTCCTGTTAGAAATACTGTGGTAGAGTCCTATTTACATTACCACTCTATTGTTGAACAATTTATTCTCAGAATATTCACCAAACCATTACCAAGAAATTGGCAAACAATGATGCAAAATGAAACTGGTCATTTTATCAAAGCATGGACAAATGCTGTCCCTAATAGTAAATTACTATTCACAAACAGTGTTTTACTGTTCATCAAAATGGTAAATCCAGAATTTGGTATTTTTAAATATCAAGATAATGAATATAAAATCACCATTTTATATTTATTAAAAGAAATGTCCATAGACATAAAAGAAAAAATTCTCAATATAATTGAAATCAACTTAGAAGAAGAAATGAATAATTTAGATTATTTAGAAGAAGAAAACTTAATGTTTTCACAAAATTACATAGATTGGTTCTATGATTCTGATTGGTATCAATCAGACTAAAAACCCCATTATGGACTCATTATCCATAAAGCTAAAAACAATAAACGAAGGTCTAAGCAACCTAGTTAGGCTAAATCAAAATCTAGATAATCTAGATAACTATCTTAAGACAATTGAACCTGTCATTAAGAATATTAATAGTGTTTTTACAACATTAAAGCAACAACCCTCAGTTGCAAAAGTTCATCCGCAAATTGGTATCAGAGCGGGTCCCACATAAATAGTAATCTACTATTTTACATGAATAATTTAGAAATAAATTATCACGACCCTGAGGACAGCTCAGAATTAACTGAATCAAGTAATTCAGATATGCAAATTTTCAGTGTTGAAAATGAACAAGGATTTAGTTCCGATTTAACTGTACAACAATCACAGTTAAAAGACATTGCTAAGTTACAACTTAGGCTAACAAAAGATAGAGTGTTTAATACACCTAGCTTATTTAAAACTTTGACTAAATCATTGTCAAGAAAAAATGAAATATTTTACTGTATTTCAACTGAAGAAATGTCCGTTGATATTTCTATGACATCAGGAAAAAGATCAACATGCTACACATTGGTGCAGTAAAAATCCTGGTGAAAGCTCAATTCAAAAATGGAATTGATACACCAATAAAAATGGCGTTAATTGACAATAGAATCATTAACCGCAAAGACTGCATCCTTGGAGCAGCAAAAGGAAACTTAGCCTTTGGCAAGTTTATGTTTACAGTCTACCCAAAATACGCGGTAAGTCTAAACACAAAGAACCTCGATCAAGTTCTCAGCCTTGCACACGAGTTCGGAAGAAGCGACCTCATGCGAACAGGAGATAAAGTCTTTTCTGTTACTTATCTCTTAGGTTATGCATTAACCAATAGTCATCATTCGATAGACTATAAAGATAATCCCAATATTGAAATCGACAATGTCTTTTCCAACATTGGAAGTATCGAGGATAATAAGTTCTGTGACTTATCATCCGAAGACAAATCCTGGGCCATCAATATAGCCCAAGATATGGACTACCTGGGCCAGAAACCTAGAGTAAGCATCTCTAACAATAGGTTAGAAATTGGGCAAAGTAGCAATCACACTACTTCAAATAGTAGCGAGCCTACTTTAAATAAATTAGCCCTTGCCAATATGTCAATACGAATTGACAGAATAGGAAACCAATTGGAAAACCTAATTGGATAAATGAGTTCCAGCAGATCCATTTTCTCTGCAGATGTGCCACACATCTACAAAAAAAGGAAAGATCTTACAATTCAAAGATCTCGAACAAAGAAAAACCAGTGAAGTCACTTACGTTTTCAGTACGAACAAACCTTCGTTTCCAAACTTAATAAGTCAAGGAAACAACATTAATCATTTACTCGCAAGAGTTTGGATTAAAATCTCCAAGATTAGTTCTTTTCTAGGATTAGAAAAGGACCAGTGCGAACCGTTTAGTAAAAACCCTAGTGTTTTTAATAAACTTAAAAACCTTATAAAAAGAGGTGGAATCGATACCAATTTCAATATCGATATCCTTGATATTCTTGTAACTCAAAATCAAGAGTTAGAAAAAATTAAAAACAAAATCGACCCAACCGTTCTCACAGAAGAAAGGCTGAAAAATTTAGAAGAAAAACTCGAAGACATTAGAGTCGCAATAAAAGCTGTCATCGGATAGCCATGACCAACTCGTCCGTTAAAGACATTGACCTCTACATCAGGGAAGCCTTCCCTAGATTAGAAAACCTTATTGAAGCCGTCAGTGCAAAGATCATTAAGGAAATTTCTGACGAAATAAAAATGCGCGACAACTCAAATAAATTATTGGAAGAAACCAATAAGCAAATTATCTTAGATAAAGATAAAGGAGTTGCCACAACAAGCAATCTTCACAAGTATCCCTACCCAAATTTCAGAGTAGGAAACGAAAACTTAGGAAGCTCCAAAGATCCCAAAAGTCTAACTTGGCCCTTCGGTTCAACTGAATGACTACCATCACGGATCACCTTGAAAGATATTTCTTTGAAATATCAATCAACGATGATGATTGTACAGAACTTGTACACCTCATGGCTTTAGAAGAAGACGAACTCCTCGTCAAATTCCAAAGCAAAGACCTTTGTGTCAAATACAACTATAACATAAAGGAAAATGTTATGGTCAATCAAACTAAAGACGATTCTAGTTCCGATGAACCAGACATCGAAATGGGAAACTTAGGAACCCTAAAGGACGATGCTGAATCCAGCGCAACTGGCGCAAAAAGATATAAGCCTCGACAGAGACCCTTTGCCACAAACTCAGGAAACACAGCCCCTGCAAGAAACATCCCGGCTGGAACAATCAATATTGATTGCATCAATAATATGAATGAAAGGAAAGAAATGATTGATAGATGGGCTACGGGAATTAGCTTAACCATCCAGTCAAACATTGACGACTACCAAACCGGCAGCACGGTTTTACTCCTTATGGTCCATAAGACAGAAGGAATCATCCGAGAGTTTATCAATAAAACAATCTGGGATGAAACCTGGACAGGAGAAATGATGCTAGAAAAGATTCTAGATGCCCTCTACACAATCTTTCTTGGACTCAACATGTTTGAGGATAAGGATGGAGAAATCCTCAAGGAAGAAGAACAAGCCAGACAAAGGCTTACAAAGATGCAAATATGCAACATTTGCTCCTTCAAAGAATTCACCTGTGAATATGAGAAAAATCTCTACAAACTACCTCAGGCAGAGTATCCTGCCTTTGTTGAACAATTCCTCACAAAACTTCCTATCATTGGAGAAAGAAGTCTTGAAGAATTCAGAAAAAGGAAGACAGCTACCACTATCTATTCCTTAGGACTCGCAGTCCGCATCGTCGAAGAACAGATAAAGAACGTCTGTGACCTCTCCGTCAAACAAAAGCAACTTAAGAAGTTCAACAAAACGTGTTGCCCCAAGCTTACTGATGAAGTCAACACCTTCGGATGTACACCCACATCCAAAAAGTATTTCAAGAAGAAATACAAATCCAAATACAAGAAGATTTGGAAAAAGAAAAGAAAGCCTTTTAAACCAGGTAAGTATTTTAGAAAGCCCACTAAGGAAAAATCTGAAAGGAAAAGATTTTGTCCTAAAGGTAAGCCCAACTGCCGATGTTGGATCTGCAGTGAAGAAGGACACTACGCAAATGAGTGCCCTAACAAGCAAAAGTTTCCAAATAAACTTAAGCTTATCATCGAGGCAGGTTTCAATGGATATGAACCTGTTGAAGAATACTATCCGGAGGAGGATACGGTTTTCACCTTCAAAGAAGAACTTCAATCTTCAGAAAACGAATCCACAGATTCCGAATGAAGGAAGCTACTCTCAAGGATTGGAGTCAGCTTACTTTCCATACTGAAGAAATCATGAAAATCAAAGAAGATTTTCAAACCAATATTAAAGGGATTGAACCCGAAGAAGATTTGACATCTGTCAACAAGACAAATGCAAACTCAATTTATATCAAAGGACAACTCAAGTTCGAAGGATATAAAATGTTTCATATACATTGCTATGTCGACACAGGCGCCAGCCTATGCATCGCAAGCAAGTATATCATACCAGAAGAACTCTGGGAAAACTCCGCAAAACCCCTCTCGGTGAGGGTCGCTAACGGAGAATACATCAAAATTAATAAGGTTTGTAAAAACTTACAAATCAGGATTGCCGGCGAGATATTCCATATCCCCACAATCTATCAACAAGAATCAGGAATGGATCTTATACTTGGTAACAACTTTATTCAATTGTATGGTCCTTTCACACAGTGGATAGATAACGTTGCCTTCACATTAAAAAATGTCGATACCAACGAAAAAGATTTAGTCTATGTGACTAAAATCAGGAAAGCAATGGCTTTCGGCAAAAAAGGTTTTTTAGAATCCTTGAAAAAGAATTCAAAAACTATTGCCCCAACTCCTATCAATGTTAGTAAAAATACTATCATTGAACTGCCCACTTTTAAAGAGGGGGGAGTTACAGAAGAAACATTCAATTTGAATCTACACAAATTGAAATCAATTGAAGACTTACTTGAAAAGGTCTGCTCAGAAAATCCTATAGACCCTGAGAAGTCTAAAAAATGGATGACTGCAAGCATCAAGCTTACAGAACCAAATACTATCATTAGAGTCAAACCGATGAAGTACAGTCCGCAGGACAGAATTGAATTCTCTAAACAAATCAGAGAACTCCTTGATCTTAGGTTAATCAAACCGAGCAAATCACCTCACATGTCCCCTGCATTTCTCGTAGAGAATGAAGCAGAAAAACGAAGAGGAAAAAAGCGCATGGTTGTCAACTACAAAGCAATCAACGCAGCAACAATTGGCGATAGTCACAATCTGCCATGCATACAAGAATTGTTAACCCTAATACGGGGAAAAACAATCTTTAGTAGTTTCGACTGCAAAAGTGGTTTCTGGCAAGTTCTCCTTGACGAAGAATCTCAGCTACTTACGGCATTCACTTGCCCTGACGGTCACTACCAATGGAACGTAGTTCCTTTCGGTCTTAAGCAAGCGCCTTCAATCTTTCAAAGGCACATGCAGAATGCCCTTAGGGGTTTAGAAAAAATATGTTGTGTCTACGTTGACGACATATTAATATTCAGTAGCACTGAAGAAGAACATTACAAACATGTTCCAATGGTCCTCAAAACCATTCAAATATATGGAATCATCCTTTCAAAGAAGAAAGCAAATCTCTTCAAAGAAAAGATCAACTTCCTCGGTCTAGAAATTGATAGAGGTACTCATACTCCGCAAAATCACATTCTAGATAATCTTCAGAGATTCCCTAATCAAATTGAAGACAAGAAACAGTTACAACGTTTTTTAGGCGTTCTAACATATGCAGAAGCTTATATTCATAAGCTAGCGGAAATAAGAAAACCCTTACAGGTCAAACTTAAAAAGGATGCAGTCTGGACATGGACAGACGAGGACACTAGGTATGTCAAAAAGGTAAAAGACAAATTAGGGACTTTTCCTAAGCTATATTTACCTAATAATACAGATGATCTAGTTATAGAAACTGATGCATCTAACCAATTCTGGGGTGGCATTTTGAAAGCCAAAACCCTTGATGGTGAAAAGATCTGCAGATACTCCTCCGGATCTTTCAAACAAGCTGAACTCAATTACCACAGTAATGAGAAGGAGTATCTCGCGGTCAAACGAGTCATTGAAAAGTTCTCTGTATATTTAACTCCCGTTAAATTTCTTATTAGAACTGACAACAAAAACTTTACCTATTTTCTTAGAACAAAGATTGCAGGTGACAGTAAACAAGGTCGTCTAATCAGATGGCAAATGTGGTTTGCACATTATCAATTTGAGGTTGAGCACCTCTCTGGAGAGAAGAACTCACTCGCCGACTTCATGACGCGTGAATACCATACAGGTAATACTTGCTTTTCCCTTTTCTTTAAGGACAACTTGCAGGAAAAAACCATCGAAGGAAACCAGGAGCGCCCATTGTTTCACTCCTCCCACCTTCCTATAAGTTGACAACACCCTCCGTCAGCTTTTCCACACAAACAATCACTAAACCTGTTCTTCCCAAGAAATTAAAACATTTTTCATGGAGAATTTTCTAGAGCTTGAGCTCGAAGAAAAACTGCTCACACTTGAGCATGAGGCCCTTGTTCACAAGCTTAGTACCCTTAGGTCAAAGCTATTTCTGTTGAAACAGTTTCAACAGGCCAAAACGGTTACTACTGAACCGGGGAATTACTCTAATTCTAAATCAGCAGCTACTCCGGAGCAAACGGCTACCGGTAAAGAGTTAACAAATCCGTTAACGCCTGTTGCTTTGGCAAAAAGCAATGAAGCGGTTCTTGCTTCACCAGTCTCAAGCAGGATTGCAGATCTCTCTGCTCTTGCGTTCATAAACAAGAAATTTACCCCACTGGTAATTTCAAAACCTTCCCCACTGGAAGCCCATAAAGATTCCCCACTGGAATCTGACAGAGCAAGATTCGCTCCCAGCTACAAGACGGCCGTAGAAAAGGACATCAATGCTGCCTACTACGTCATCTACAACGGACCTCACCAAGGTATCTACACCGATTGGGGAGAAGTCAGTTCCTACACCAACGGAACAGCGAACGCCTTCAAAAAATTCAACACCCTGGAACAAGCAAGAAAGAGTGCTCAAGCCTTCGACGATAAGAAGAACACGGGCATAATCTTCAAAGAACCTATTGTCCACAAAGACGGAAGAAAAAGAATGGCTAGCAGCATGCAACCAGAAGAAGCCATCCTCTCCAAGGACTTCCAAGGAATTCCTTTCAACGAATTCCGATTCCTCTGGGCCAAAGCCAGATGTGCCAACCAAGAAGACTTCCTCTTCGAGAAATTCTTCACCAGCGACACGGCCACCAGAAGTCTCTACAACTTTGTTGAAGGGGCCGATCCAGAACTAGTCCATGCCGCTTTCAGAGCAGGACTAATTAAAAACATATACCCAAGTGCAAATCTTCAGGAACTGAAGCTCTTTTCACGTGAGTTCATCAAAGCGATCAAAAACTTCAGAACAAAGGTTATGAAAGTTGCTGATCAACGCATGTACATCAATGTGACATGCTCAATTGCCGACTGGATACAGTCATCTACCTTCAGTCCTTATTTCTACATCGAGATTGGACTCGCCAAAGAAAAGGAGTTCAGCCCGTCCAAGACCATGACTGAAAATTGCCCTCCTACTGAAGAACTCACCAACCTTCGAGTCAACGGACTCAAACTTGTGGTCAACAAACTTCGGTCAATCGAAGCCGAGACCAAAATTAAGGTCAATTACTGCAGCCCAAGCTGCATCATGACAAGCAAGACGACTGCAAAAACCAGCCAAGAAGACTGGAACAAAGTTATTCGGTTCGAAGAAATGTTCCGACAAGCCAACATCAACGTGGCCCCCAACACAAGGATCTCTTTCTGCAAAGCAGCCGCCCTCATCTTCGGAAAAGACAAGATGTCTTCCACTGCATCTAGTGGAACGCCCACTTGCCCAATTGAAGAAAAGAAAACAAGACAACTTTCGGCGGAGGCCCCACTCCAAGGCAAAGAAGTCAAAAGCACCTCAAATCAAAGGACACCTAGTGCTCCACTTACGTCTGCCTTTGAAGACTTATTGCCCATCCAGGACAATAATACAGCAAGTGGAACCTCCACTTACCCGTTAATCACGGAACAAATTATTGCCCACTCAGGGCTATATATTGAAGACGAGAGAGCCTGAGAACATCATCTTCTTTCGACCACTCCTTCGTTTGCTCTCTTCTCTCTCCTTTTTTCCAAGCTTTCGATGTGTAATAGTGAGTAGTGTGCATAGAGTAGTAGTGTGATAGGCAGCCCTTCGGGGTATGCCATAGTATGTTCTCCAGGATGCTCGCCTGAGCATACCTTCTGTATTTTCATTACCCATCAATAAAATTACCCTTCCACATATATCTTTCCAACACTTATCCAAAGCCTACTACTTCAAAACCAGAAGCAATGAAGCACGCAAATATCCCCGCACATATCGATTTCCCAGAAAGATGCTATGCTATGATTCAAAATGGATGCTACTTCCATCTTTCAAACTCAAGGGTGAACACACAGGAAGCTCTAGCGGATGGAGGCGGTAGGCAGAAGGCCGAAGTAAGACCTCTGTGGTTCGCGTTCTGAGTGGAGGTGACCAGTGATCCCGAGATGATGAAAGAAGCGAAGGAATAGCCAACCTGAAAATATGAGCTAGCATCACGGACGGCCCGATATGCCGGATATGCTTCGGATCCCAAGGTAGAAAAGGAAACAGGCAGAAGGTAAATGAAAGATTGATAAAACCAGTAGGGTATAATAAAATTCGGGTATAAAAATACGGTAGATTACCAGTCCTGTTAGAAATACTGTGGTAGAGTCCTATTTACATTACCACTCTATTGTTGAACAATTTATTCTCAGAATATTCACCAAACCATTACCAAGAAATTGGCAAACAATGATGCAAAATGAAACTGGTCATTTTATCAAAGCATGGACAAATGCTGTCCCTAATAGTAAATTACTATTCACAAACAGTGTTTTACTGTTCATCAAAATGGTAAATCCAGAATTTGGTATTTTTAAATATCAAGATAATGAATATAAAATCACCATTTTATATTTATTAAAAGAAATGTCCATAGACATAAAAGAAAAAATTCTCAATATAATTGAAATCAACTTAGAAGAAGAAATGAATAATTTAGATTATTTAGAAGAAGAAAACTTAATGTTTTCACAAAATTACATAGATTGGTTCTATGATTCTGATTGGTATCAATCAGACTAAAAACCCCATTATGGACTCATTATCCATAAAGCTAAAAACAATAAACGAAGGTCTAAGCAACCTAGTTAGGCTAAATCAAAATCTAGATAATCTAGATAACTATCTTAAGACAATTGAACCTGTCATTAAGAATATTAATAGTGTTTTTACAACATTAAAGCAACAATCCTCAGTTGCAAAAGTTCATCCGCAAATTGGTATCAGAGCGGGTCCCACATAAATAGTAATCTACTATTTTACATGAATAATTTAGAAATAAATTATCACGACCCTGAGGACAGCTCAGAATTAACTGAATCAAGTAATTCAGATATGCAAATTTTCAGTGTTGAAAATGAACAAGGATTTAGTTCCGATTTAACTGTACAACAATCACAGTTAAAAGACATTGCTAAGTTACAACTTAGGCTAACAAAAGATAGAGTGTTTAATACACCTAGCTTATTTAAAACTTTGACTAAATCATTGTCAAGAAAAAATGAAATATTTTACTGTATTTCAACTGAAGAAATGTCCGTTGATATTTCTATGACATCAGGAAAAGTCTACTTGCCTTTACTTACAAAATCCGGAATACATTCGAGATTACAAAAAATTCCTGCAGATATCAGGAAAAAGATCAACATGCTACACATTGGTGCAGTAAAAATCCTGGTGAAAGCTCAATTCAAAAATGGAATTGATACACCAATAAAAATGGCGTTAATTGACAATAGAATCATTAACCGCAAAGACTGCATCCTTGGAGCAGCAAAAGGAAACTTAGCCTTTGGCAAGTTTATGTTTACAGTCTACCCAAAATACGCGGTAAGTCTAAACACAAAGAACCTCGATCAAGTTCTCAGCCTTGCACACGAGTTCGGAAGAAGCGACCTCATGCGAACAGGAGATAAAGTCTTTTCTGTTACTTATCTCTTAGGTTATGCATTAACCAATAGTCATCATTCGATAGACTATAAAGATAATCCCAATATTGAAATCGACAATGTCTTTTCCAACATTGGAAGTATCGAGGATAATAAGTTCTGTGACTTATCATCCGAAGACAAATCCTGGGCCATCAATATAGCCCAAGATATGGACTACCTGGGCCAGAAACCTAGAGTAAGCATCTCTAACAATAGGTTAGAAATTGGGCAAAGTAGCAATCACACTACTTCAAATAGTAGCGAGCCTACTTTAAATAAATTAGCCCTTGCCAATATGTCAATACGAATTGACAGAATAGGAAACCAATTGGAAAACCTAATTGGATAAATGAGTTCCAGCAGATCCATTTTCTCTGCAGATGTGCCACACATCTACAAAAAAGGAAAGATCTTACAATTCAAAGATCTCGAACAAAGAAAAACCAGTGAAGTCACTTACGTTTTCAGTACGAACAAACCTTCGTTTCCAAACTTAATAAGTCAAGGAAACAACATTAATCATTTACTCGCAAGAGTTTGGATTAAAATCTCCAAGATTAGTTCTTTTCTAGGATTAGAAAAGGACCAGTGCGAACCGTTTAGTAAAAACCCTAGTGTTTTTAATAAACTTAAAAACCTTATAAAAAGAGGTGGAATCGATACCAATTTCAATATCGATATCCTTGATATTCTTGTAACTCAAAATCAAGAGTTAGAAAAAATTAAAAACAAAATCGACCCAACCGTTCTCACAGAAGAAAGGCTGAAAGATTTAGAAGAAAAACTCGAAGACATTAGAGTCGCAATAAAAGCTGTCATCGGATAGCCATGACCAACTCGTCCGTTAAAGACATTGACCTCTACATCAGGGAAGCCTTCCCTAGATTAGAAAACCTTATTGAAGCCGTCAGTGCAAAGATCATTAAGGAAATTTCTGACGAAATAAAAATGCGCGACAACTCAAATAAATTATTGGAAGAAACCAATAAGCAAATTATCTTAGATAAAGATAAAGGAGTTGCCACAACAAGCAATCTTCACAAGTATCCCTACCCAAATTTCAGAGTAGGAAACGAAAACTTAGGAAGCTCCAAAGATCCCAAAAGTCTAACTTGGCCCTTCGGTTCAACTGAATGACTACCATCACGGATCACCTTGAAAGATATTTCTTTGAAATATCAATCAACGATGATGATTGTACAGAACTTGTACACCTCATGGCTTTAGAAGAAGACGAACTCCTCGTCAAATTCCAAAGCAAAGACCTTTGTGTCAAATACAACTATAACATAAAGGAAAATGTTATGGTCAATCAAACTAAAGACGATTCTAGTTCCGATGAACCAGACATCGAAATGGGAAACTTAGGAACCCTAAAGGACGATGCTGAATCCAGCGCAACTGGCGCAAAAAGATATAAGCCTCGACAGAGACCCTTTGCCACAAACTCAGGAAACACAGCCCCTGCAAGAAACATCCCGGCTGGAACAATCAATATTGATTGCATCAATAATATGAATGAAAGGAAAGAAATGATTGATAGATGGGCTACGGGAATTAGCTTAACCATCCAGTCAAACATTGACGACTACCAAACAGGCAGCACGGTTTTACTCCTTATGGTCCATAAGACAGAAGGAATCATCCGAGAGTTTATCAAGAAAACAATCTGGGATGAAACCTGGACAGGAGAAATGATGCTAGAAAAGATTCTAGATGCCCTCTACACAATCTTTCTTGGACTCAACATGTTTGAGGATAAGGATGGAGAAATCCTCAAGGAAGAAGAACAAGCCAGACAAAGGCTTACAAAGATGCAAATATGCAACATTTGCTCCTTCAAAGAATTCACCTGTGAATATGAGAAAAATCTCTACAAACTACCTCAGGCAGAGTATCCTGCCTTTGTTGAACAATTCCTCACAAAACTTCCTATCATTGGAGAAAGAAGTCTTGAAGAATTCAGAAAAAGGAAGACAGCTACCACTATCTATTCCTTAGGACTCGCAGTCCGCATCGTCGAAGAACAGATAAAGAACGTCTGTGACCTCTCCGTCAAACAAAAGCAACTTAAGAAGTTCAACAAAACGTGTTGCTCCAAGCTTACTGATGAAGTCAACACCTTCGGATGTACACCCACATCCAAAAAGTATTTCAAGAAGAAATACAAATCCAAATACAAGAAGATTTGGAAAAAGAAAAGAAAGCCTTTTAAACCAGGTAAGTATTTTAGAAAGCCCACTAAGGAAAAATCTGAAAGGAAAAGATTTTGTCCTAAAGGTAAGCCCAACTGCCGATGTTGGATCTGCAGTGAAGAAGGACACTACGCAAATGAGTGCCCTAACAAGCAAAAGTTTCCAAATAAACTTAAGCTTATCATCGAGGCAGGTTTCAATGGATATGAACCTGTTGAAGAATACTATCCGGAGGAGGATACGGTTTTCACCTTCAAAGAAGAACTTCAATCTTCAGAAAACGAATCCACAGATTCCGAATGAAGGAAGCTACTCTCAAGGATTGGAGTCAGCTTACTTTCCATACTGAAGAAATCATGAAAATCAAAGAAGATTTTCAAACCAATATTAAAGGGATTGAACCCGAAGAAGATTTGACATCTGTCAACAAGACAAATGCAAACTCAATTTATATCAAAGGACAACTCAAGTTCGAAGGATATAAAATGTTTCATATACATTGCTATGTCGACACAGGCGCCAGCCTATGCATCGCAAGCAAGTATATCATACCAGAAGAACTCTGGGAAAACTCCGCAAAACCCCTCTCGGTGAGGGTCGCTAACGGAGAATACATCAAAATTAATAAGGTTTGTAAAAACTTACAAATCAGGATTGCCGGCGAGATATTCCATATCCCCACAATCTATCAACAAGAATCAGGAATGGATCTTATACTTGGTAACAACTTTATTCAATTGTATGGTCCTTTCACACAATGGATAGATAACGTTGCCTTCACATTAAAAAATGTCGATACCAACGAAAAAGATTTAGTCTATGTGACTAAAATCAGGAAAGCAATGGCTTTCGGCAAAAAAGGTTTTTTAGAATCCTTGAAAAAGAATTCAAAAACTATTGCCCCAACTCCTATCAATGTTAGTAAAAATACTATCATTGAACTGCCCACTTTTAAAGAGGGGGGAGTTACAGAAGAAACATTCAATTTGAATCTACACAAATTGAAATCAATTGAAGACTTACTTGAAAAGGTCTGCTCAGAAAATCCTATAGACCCTGAGAAGTCTAAAAAATGGATGACTGCAAGCATCAAGCTTACAGAACCAAATACTATCATTAGAGTCAAACCGATGAAGTACAGTCCGCAGGACAGAATTGAATTCTCTAAACAAATCAGAGAACTCCTTGATCTTAGGTTAATCAAACCGAGCAAATCACCTCACATGTCCCCTGCATTTCTCGTAGAGAATGAAGCAGAAAAACGAAGAGGAAAAAAGCGCATGGTTGTCAACTACAAAGCAATCAACGCAGCAACAATTGGCGATAGTCACAATCTGCCATGCATACAAGAATTGTTAACCCTAATACGGGGAAAAACAATCTTTAGTAGTTTCGACTGCAAAAGTGGTTTTTTAATTAGTCCTGCTCTGAAAGCGGCATGGACTAGTTCTGGATCGGCCCCTTCAACAAAGTTGTAGAGACTTCTGGTGGCCGTGTCGCTGGTGAAGAATTTCTCGAAGAGGAAGTCTTCTTGGTTGGCACATCTGGCTTTGGCCCAGAGGAATCGGAATTCGTTGAAAGGAATTCCTTGGAAGTCCTTGGAGAGGATGGCTTCTTCTGGTTGCATGCTGCTAGCCATTCTTTTTCTTCCGTCTTTGTGGACAATAGGTTCTTTGAAGATTATGCCCGTGTTCTTCTTATCGTCGAAGGCTTGAGCACTCTTTCTTGCTTGTTCCAGGGTGTTGAATTTTTTGAAGGCGTTCGCTGTTCCGTTGGTGTAGGAACTAACTTCTCCCCAATCGGTGTAGATACCTTGGTGAGGTCCGTTGTAGATGACGTAGTAGGCAGCATTGATGTCCTTTTCTACGGCCGTCTTGTAGCTGGGAGCGAATCTTGCTCTGTCAGATTCCAGTGGGGAATCTTTATGGGCTTCCAGTGGGGAAGGTTTTGAAATTACCAGTGGGGTAAATTTCTTGTTTATGAACGCAAGAGCAGAGAGATCTGCAATCCTGCTTGAGACTGGTGAAGCAAGAACCGCTTCATTGCTTTTTGCCAAAGCAACAGGCGTTAACGGATTTGTTAACTCTTTACCGGTAGCCGTTTGCTCCGGAGTAGCTGCTGATTTAGAATTAGAGTAATTCCCCGGTTCAGTAGTAACCGTTTTGGCCTGTTGAAACTGTTTCAACAGAAATAGCTTTGACCTAAGGGTACTAAGCTTGTGAACAAGGGCCTCATGCTCAAGTGTGAGCAGTTTTTCTTCGAGCTCAAGCTCTAGAAAATTCTCCATGAAAAATGTTTTAATTTCTTGGGAAGAACAGGTTTAGTGATTGTTTGTGTGGAAAAGCTGACGGAGGGTGTTGTCAACTTATAGGAAGGTGGGAGGAGTGAAACAATGGGCGCTCCTGGTTTCCTTCGATGGTTTTTTCCTGCAAGTTGTCCTTAAAGAAAAGGGAAAAGCAAGTATTACCTGTATGGTATTCACGCGTCATGAAGTCGGCGAGTGAGTTCTTCTCTCCAGAGAGGTGCTCAACCTCAAATTGATAATGTGCAAACCACATTTGCCATCTGATTAGACGACCTTGTTTACTGTCACCTGCAATCTTTGTTCTAAGAAAATAGGTAAAGTTTTTGTTGTCAGTTCTAATAAGAAATTTAACGGGAGTTAAATATACAGAGAACTTTTCAATGACTCGTTTGACCGCGAGATACTCCTTCTCATTACTGTGGTAATTGAGTTCAGCTTGTTTGAAAGATCCGGAGGAGTATCTGCAGATCTTTTCACCATCAAGGGTTTTGGCTTTCAAAATGCCACCCCAGAATTGGTTAGATGCATCAGTTTCTATAACTAGATCATCTGTATTATTAGGTAAATATAGCTTAGGAAAAGTCCCTAATTTGTCTTTTACCTTTTTGACATACCTAGTGTCCTCGTCTGTCCATGTCCAGACTGCATCCTTTTTAAGTTTGACCTGTAAGGGTTTTCTTATTTCCGCTAGCTTATGAATATAAGCTTCTGCATATGTTAGAACGCCTAAAAAACGTTGTAACTGTTTCTTGTCTTCAATTTGATTAGGGAATCTCTGAAGATTATCTAGAATGTGATTTTGCGGAGTATGAGTACCTCTATCAATTTCTAGACCGAGGAAGTTGATCTTTTCTTTGAAGAGATTTGCTTTCTTCTTTGAAAGGATGATTCCATATATTTGAATGGTTTTGAGGACCATTGGAACATGTTTGTAATGTTCTTCTTCAGTGCTACTGAATATTAATATGTCGTCAACGTAGACACAACATATTTTTTCTAAACCCCTAAGGGCATTCTGCATGTGCCTTTGAAAGATTGAAGGCGCTTGCTTAAGACCGAAAGGAACTACGTTCCATTGGTAGTGACCGTCAGGGCAAGTGAATGCCGTAAGTAGCTGAGATTCTTCGTCAAGGAGAACTTGCCAGAAACCACTTTTGCAGTCGAAACTACTAAAGATTGTTTTTCCCCGTATTAGGGTTAACAATTCTTGTATGCATGGCAGATTGTGACTATCGCCAATTGTTGCTGCGTTGATTGCTTTGTAGTTGACAACCATGCGCTTTTTTCCTCTTCGTTTTTCTGCTTCATTCTCTACGAGAAATGCAGGGGACATGTGAGGTGATTTGCTCGGTTTGATTAACCTAAGATCAAGGAGTTCTCTGATTTGTTTAGAGAATTCAATTCTGTCCTGCGGACTGTACTTCATCGGTTTGACTCTAATGATAGTATTTGGTTCTGTAAGCTTGATGCTTGCAGTCATCCATTTTTTAGACTTCTCAGGGTCTATAGGATTTTCTGAGCAGACCTTTTCAAGTAAGTCTTCAATTGATTTCAATTTGTGTAGATTCAAATTGAATGTTTCTTCTGTAACTCCCCCCTCTTTAAAAGTGGGCAGTTCAATGATAGTATTTTTACTAACATTGATAGGAGTTGGGGCAATAGTTTTTGAATTCTTTTTCAAGGATTCTAAAAAACCTTTTTTGCCGAAAGCCATTGCTTTCCTGATTTTAGTCACATAGACTAAATCTTTTTCGTTGGTATCGACATTTTTTAATGTGAAGGCAACGTTATCTATCCATTGTGTGAAAGGACCATACAATTGAATAAAGTTGTTACCAAGTATAAGATCCATTCCTGATTCTTGTTGATAGATTGTGGGGATATGGAATATCTCGCCGGCAATCCTGATTTGTAAGTTTTTACAAACCTTATTAATTTTGATGTATTCTCCGTTAGCGACCCTCACCGAGAGGGGTTTTGCGGAGTTTTCCCAGAGTTCTTCTGGTATGATATACTTGCTTGCGATGCATAGGCTGGCGCCTGTGTCGACATAGCAATGTATATGAAACATTTTATATCCTTCGAACTTGAGTTGTCCTTTGATATAAATTGAGTTTGCATTTGTCTTGTTGACAGATGTCAAATCTTCTTCGGGTTCAATCCCTTTAATATTGGTTTGAAAATCTTCTTTGATTTTCATGATTTCTTCAGTATGGAAAGTAAGCTGACTCCAATCCTTGAGAGTAGCTTCCTTCATTCGGAATCTGTGGATTCGTTTTCTGAAGATTGAAGTTCTTCTTTGAAGGTGAAAACCGTATCCTCCTCCGGATAGTATTCTTCAACAGGTTCATATCCATTGAAACCTGCCTCGATGATAAGCTTAAGTTTATTTGGAAACTTTTGCTTGTTAGGGCACTCATTTGCGTAGTGTCCTTCTTCACTGCAGATCCAACATCGGCAGTTGGGCTTACCTTTAGGACAAAATCTTTTCCTTTCAGATTTTTCCTTAGTGGGCTTTCTAAAATACTTACCTGGTTTAAAAGGCTTTCTTTTCTTTTTCCAAATCTTCTTGTATTTGGATTTGTATTTCTTCTTGAAATACTTTTTGGATGTGGGTGTACATCCGAAGGTGTTGACTTCATCAGTAAGCTTGGAGCAACACGTTTTGTTGAACTTCTTAAGTTGCTTTTGTTTGACGGAGAGGTCACAGACGTTCTTTATCTGTTCTTCGACGATGCGGACTGCGAGTCCTAAGGAATAGATAGTGGTAGCTGTCTTCCTTTTTCTGAATTCTTCAAGACTTCTTTCTCCAATGATAGGAAGTTTTGTGAGGAATTGTTCAACAAAGGCAGGATACTCTGCCTGAGGTAGTTTGTAGAGATTTTTCTCATATTCACAGGTGAATTCTTTGAAGGAGCAAATGTTGCATATTTGCATCTTTGTAAGCCTTTGTCTGGCTTGTTCTTCTTCCTTGAGGATTTCTCCATCCTTATCCTCAAACATGTTGAGTCCAAGAAAGATTGTGTAGAGGGCATCTAGAATCTTTTCTAGCATCATTTCTCCTGTCCAGGTTTCATCCCAGATTGTTTTCTTGATAAACTCTCGGATGATTCCTTCTGTCTTATGGACCATAAGGAGTAAAACCGTGCTGCCGGTTTGGTAGTCGTCAATGTTTGACTGGATGGTTAAGCTAATTCCCGTAGCCCATCTATCAATCATTTCTTTCCTTTCATTCATATTATTGATGCAATCAATATTGATTGTTCCAGCCGGGATGTTTCTTGCAGGGGCTGTGTTTCCTGAGTTTGTGGCAAAGGGTCTCTGTCGAGGCTTATATCTTTTTGCGCCAGTTGCGCTGGATTCAGCATCGTCCTTTAGGGTTCCTAAGTTTCCCATTTCGATGTCTGGTTCATCGGAACTAGAATCGTCTTTAGTTTGATTGACCATAACATTTTCCTTTATGTTATAGTTGTATTTGACACAAAGGTCTTTGCTTTGGAATTTGACGAGGAGTTCGTCTTCTTCTAAAGCCATGAGGTGTACAAGTTCTGTACAATCATCATCGTTGATTGATATTTCAAAGAAATATCTTTCAAGGTGATCCGTGATGGTAGTCATTCAGTTGAACCGAAGGGCCAAGTTAGACTTTTGGGATCTTTGGAGCTTCCTAAGTTTTCGTTTCCTACTCTGAAATTTGGGTAGGGATACTTGTGAAGATTGCTTGTTGTGGCAACTCCTTTATCTTTATCTAAGATAATTTGCTTATTGGTTTCTTCCAATAATTTATTTGAGTTGTCGCGCATTTTTATTTCGTCAGAAATTTCCTTAATGATCTTTGCACTGACGGCTTCAATAAGGTTTTCTAATCTAGGGAAGGCTTCCCTGATGTAGAGGTCAATGTCTTTAACGGACGAGTTGGTCATGGCTATCCGATGACAGCTTTTATTGCGACTCTAATGTCTTCGAGTTTTTCTTCTAAATCTTTCAGCCTTTCTTCTGTGAGAACGGTTGGGTCGATTTTGTTTTTAATTTTTTCTAACTCTTGATTTTGAGTTACAAGAATATCAAGGATATCGATATTGAAATTGGTATCGATTCCACCTCTTTTTATAAGGTTTTTCTTTGTTCGAGATCTTTGAATTGTAAGATCTTTCCTTTTTTGTAGATGTGTGGCACATCTGCAGAGAAAATGGATCTGCTGGAACTCATTTATCCAATTAGGTTTTCCAATTGGTTTCCTATTCTGTCAATTCGTATTGACATATTGGCAAGGGCTAATTTATTTAAAGTAGGCTCGCTACTATTTGAAATAGTGTGATTGCTACTTTGCCCAATTTCTAACCTATTGTTAGAGATGCTTACTCTAGGTTTCTGGCCCAGGTAGTCCATATCTTGGGCTATATTGATGGCCCAGGATTTGTCTTCGGATGATAAGTCACAGAACTTATTATCCTCGATACTTCCAATGTTGGAAAAGACATCGTCGATTTCAATATTGGGATTATCTTTATAGTCTATCGAATGATGACTATTGGTTAATGCATAACCTAAGAGATAAGTAACAGAAAAGACTTTATCTCCTGTTCGCATGAGGTCGCTTCTTCCGAACTCGTGTGCAAGGCTGAGAACTTGATCGAGGTTCTTTGTGTTTAGACTTACCGCGTATTTTGGGTAGACTGTAAACATAAACTTGCCAAAGGCTAAGTTTCCTTTTGCTGCTCCAAGGATGCAGTCTTTGCGGTTAATGATTCTATTGTCAATTAACGCCATTTTTATTGGTGTATCAATTCCATTTTTGAATTTGAGCTTTCACCAGGATTTTTACTGCACCAATGTGTAGCATGTTGATCTTTTTCCTGATATCTGCAGGAATTTTTTGTAATCTCGAATGTATTCCGGATTTTGTAAGTAAAGGCAAGTAGACTTTTCCTGATGTCATAGAAATATCAACGGACATTTCTTCAGTTGAAATACAGTAAAATATTTCATTTTTTCTTGACAATGATTTAGTCAAAGTTTTAAATAAGCTAGGTGTATTAAACACTCTATCTTTTGTTAGCCTAAGTTGTAACTTAGCAATGTCTTTTAACTGTGATTGTTGTACAGTTAAATCGGAACTAAATCCTTGTTCATTTTCAACACTGAAAATTTGCATATCTGAATTACTTGATTCAGTTAATTCTGAGCTGTCCTCAGGGTCGTGATAATTTATTTCTAAATTATTCATGTAAAATAGTAGATTACTATTTATGTGGGACCCGCTCTGATACCAATTTGCGGATGAACTTTTGCAACTGAGGATTGTTGCTTTAATGTTGTAAAAACACTATTAATATTCTTAATGACAGGTTCAATTGTCTTAAGATAGTTATCTAGATTATCTAGATTTTGATTTAGCCTAACTAGGTTGCTTAGACCTTCGTTTATTGTTTTTAGCTTTATGGATAATGAGTCCATAATGGGGTTTTTAGTCTGATTGATACCAATCAGAATCATAGAACCAATCTATGTAATTTTGTGAAAACATTAAGTTTTCTTCTTCTAAATAATCTAAATTATTCATTTCTTCTTCTAAGTTGATTTCAATTATATTGAGAATTTTTTCTTTTATGTCTATGGACATTTCTTTTAATAAATATAAAATGGTGATTTTATATTCATTATCTTGATATTTAAAAATACCAAATTCTGGATTTACCATTTTGATGAACAGTAAAACACTGTTTGTGAATAGTAATTTACTATTAGGGACAGCATTTGTCCATGCTTTGATAAAATGACCAGTTTCATTTTGCATCATTGTTTGCCAATTTCTTGGTAATGGTTTGGTGAATATTCTGAGAATAAATTGTTCAACAATAGAGTGGTAATGTAAATAGGACTCTACCACAGTATTTCTAACAGGACTGGTAATCTACCGTATTTTTATACCCGAATTTTATTATACCCTACTGGTTTTATCAATCTTTCATTTACCTTCTGCCTGTTTCCTTTTCTACCTTGGGATCCGAAGCATATCCGGCATATCGGGCCGTCCGTGATGCTAGCTCATATTTTCAGGTTGGCTATTCCTTCGCTTCTTTCATCATCTCGGGATCACTGGTCACCTCCACTCAGAACGCGAACCACAGAGGTCTTACTTCGGCCTTCTGCCTACCGCCTCCATCCGCTAGAGCTTCCTGTGTGTTCACCCTTGAGTTTGAAAGATGGAAGTAGCATCCATTTTGAATCATAGCATAGCATCTTTCTGGGAAATCGATATGTGCGGGGATATTTGCGTGCTTCATTGCTTCTGGTTTTGAAGTAGTAGGCTTTGGATAAGTGTTGGAAAGATATATGTGGAAGGGTAATTTTATTGATGGGTAATGAAAATACAGAAGGTATGCTCAGGCGAGCATCCTGGAGAACATACTATGGCATACCCCGAAGGGCTGCCTATCACACTACTACTCTATGCACACTACTCACTATTACACATCGAAAGCTTGGAAAAAAAGGAGAGAGAAGAGAGCAAACGAAGGAGTGGTCGAAAGAAGATGATCTTCTCAGGCTCTCTCGTCTTCAATATATAGCCCTGAGTGGGCAATAATTTGTTCCGTGATTAACGGGTAAGTGGAGGTTCCACTTGCTGTATTATTGTCCTGGATGGGCAATAAGTCTTCAAAGGCAGACGTAAGTGGAGCACTAGGTGTCCTTTGATTTGAGGTGCTTTTGACTTCTTTGCCTTGGAGTGGGGCCTCCGCCGAAAGTTGTCTTGTTTTCTTTTCTTCAATTGGGCAAGTGGGCGTTCCACTAGATGCAGTGGAAGACATCTTGTCTTTTCCGAAGATGAGGGCGGCTGCTTTGCAGAAAGAGATCCTTGTGTTGGGGGCCACGTTGATGTTGGCTTGTCGGAACATTTCTTCGAACCGAATAACTTTGTTCCAGTCTTCTTGGCTGGTTTTTGCAGTCGTCTTGCTTGTCATGATGCAGCTTGGGCTGCAGTAATTGACCTTAATTTTGGTCTCGGCTTCGATTGACCGAAGTTTGTTGACCACAAGTTTGAGTCCGTTGACTCGAAGGTTGGTGAGTTCTTCAGTTCCTGAAGATTTGCACTTGGGTATATGTTTTTAATTAGTCCTGCTCTGAAAGCGGCATGGACTAGTTCTGGATCGGCCCCTTCAACAAAGTTGTAGAGACTTCTGGTGGCCGTGTCGCTGGTGAAGAATTTCTCGAAGAGGAAGTCTTCTTGGTTGGCACATCTGGCTTTGGCCCAGAGGAATCGGAATTCGTTGAAAGGAATTCCTTGGAAGTCCTTGGAGAGGATGGCTTCTTCTGGTTGCATGCTGCTAGCCATTCTTTTTCTTCCGTCTTTGTGGACAATAGGTTCTTTGAAGATTATGCCCGTGTTCTTCTTATCGTCGAAGGCTTGAGCACTCTTTCTTGCTTGTTCCAGGGTGTTGAATTTTTTGAAGGCGTTCGCTGTTCCGTTGGTGTAGGAACTAACTTCTCCCCAATCGGTGTAGATACCTTGGTGAGGTCCGTTGTAGATGACGTAGTAGGCAGCATTGATGTCCTTTTCTACGGCCGTCTTGTAGCTGGGAGCGAATCTTGCTCTGTCAGATTCCAGTGGGGAATCTTTATGGGCTTCCAGTGGGGAAGGTTTTGAAATTACCAGTGGGGTAAATTTCTTGTTTATGAACGCAAGAGCAGAGAGATCTGCAATCCTGCTTGAGACTGGTGAAGCAAGAACCGCTTCATTGCTTTTTGCCAAAGCAACAGGCGTTAACGGATTTGTTAACTCTTTACCGGTAGCCGTTTGCTCCGGAGTAGCTGCTGATTTAGAATTAGAGTAATTCCCCGGTTCAGTAGTAACCGTTTTGGCCTGTTGAAACTGTTTCAACAGAAATAGCTTTGACCTAAGGGTACTAAGCTTGTGAACAAGGGCCTCATGCTCAAGTGTGAGCAGTTTTTCTTCGAGCTCAAGCTCTAGAAAATTCTCCATGAAAAATGTTTTAATTTCTTGGGAAGAACAGGTTTAGTGATTGTTTGTGTGGAAAAGCTGACGGAGGGTGTTGTCAACTTATAGGAAGGTGGGAGGAGTGAAACAATGGGCGCTCCTGGTTTCCTTCGATGGTTTTTTCCTGCAAGTTGTCCTTAAAGGAAAAGGGAAAAGCAAGTATTACCTGTATGGTATTCACGCGTCATGAAGTCGGCGAGTGAGTTCTTCTCTCCAGAGAGGTGCTCAACCTCAAATTGATAATGTGCAAACCACATTTGCCATCTGATTAGACGACCTTGTTTACTGTCACCTGCAATCTTTGTTCTAAGAAAATAGGTAAAGTTTTTGTTGTCAGTTCTAATAAGAAATTTAACGGGAGTTAAATATACAGAGAACTTTTCAATGACTCGTTTGACCGCGAGATACTCCTTCTCATTACTGTGGTAATTGAGTTCAGCTTGTTTGAAAGATCCGGAGGAGTATCTGCAGATCTTTTCACCATCAAGGGTTTTGGCTAGTGTCCTCGTCTGTCCATGTCCAGACTGCATCCTTTTTAAGTTTGACCTGTAAGGGTTTTCTTATTTCCGCTAGCTTATGAATATAAGCTTCTGCATATGTTAGAACGCCTAAAAAACGTTGTAACTGTTTCTTGTCTTCAATTTGATTAGGGAATCTCTGAAGATTATCTAGAATGTGATTTTGCGGAGTATGAGTACCTCTATCAATTTCTAGACCGAGGAAGTTGATCTTTTCTTTGAAGAGATTTGCTTTCTTCTTTGAAAGGATGATTCCATATATTTGAATGGTTTTGAGGACCATTGGAACATGTTTGTAATGTTCTTCTTCAGTGCTACTGAATATTAATATGTCGTCAACGTAGACACAACATATTTTTTCTAAACCCCTAAGGGCATTCTGCATGTGCCTTTGAAAGATTGAAGGCGCTTGCTTAAGACCGAAAGGAACTACGTTCCATTGGTAGTGACCGTCAGGGCAAGTGAATGCCGTAAGTAGCTGAGATTCTTCGTCAAGGAGAACTTGCCAGAAACCACTTTTGCAGTCGAAACTACTAAAGATTGTTTTTCCCCGTATTAGGGTTAACAATTCTTGTATGCATGGCAGATTGTGACTATCGCCAATTGTTGCTGCGTTGATTGCTTTGTAGTTGACAACCATGCGCTTTTTTCCTCTTCGTTTTTCTGCTTCATTCTCTACGAGAAATGCAGGGGACATGTGAGGTGATTTGCTCGGTTTGATTAACCTAAGATCAAGGAGTTCTCTGATTTGTTTAGAGAATTCAATTCTGTCCTGCGGACTGTACTTCATCGGTTTGACTCTAATGATAGTATTTGGTTCTGTAAGCTTGATGCTTGCAGTCATCCATTTTTTAGACTTCTCAGGGTCTATAGGATTTTCTGAGCAGACCTTTTCAAGTAAGTCTTCAATTGATTTCAATTTGTGTAGATTCAAATTGAATGTTTCTTCTGTAACTCCCCCCTTGATGCTTACAGTCATCCATTTTTTAGACTTCTCAGGGTCTATAGGATTTTCTGAGCAGACCTTTTCAAGTAAGTCTTCAATTGATTTCAATTTGTGTAGATTCAAATTGAATGTTTCTTCTGTAACTCCCCCCTCTTTAAAAGTGGGCAGTTCAATGATAGTATTTTTACTAACATTGATAGGAGTTGGGGCAATAGTTTTTGAATTCTTTTTCAAGGATTCTAAAAAACCTTTTTTGCCGAAAGCCATTGCTTTCCTGATTTTAGTCACATAGACTAAATCTTTTTCGTTGGTATCGACATTTTTTAATGTGAAGGCAACGTTATCTATCCATTGTGTGAAAGGACCATACAATTGAATAAAGTTGTTACCAAGTATAAGATCCATTCCTGATTCTTGTTGATAGATTGTGGGGATATGGAATATCTCGCCGGCAATCCTGATTTGTAAGTTTTTACAAACCTTATTAATTTTGATGTATTCTCCGTTAGCGACCCTCACCGAGAGGGGTTTTGCGGAGTTTTCCCAGAGTTCTTCTGGTATGATATACTTGCTTGCGATGCATAGGCTGGCGCCTGTGTCGACATAGCAATGTATATGAAACATTTTATATCCTTCGAACTTGAGTTGTCCTTTGATATAAATTGAGTTTGCATTTGTCTTGTTGACAGATGTCAAATCTTCTTCGGGTTCAATCCCTTTAATATTGGTTTGAAAATCTTCTTTGATTTTCATGATTTCTTCAGTATGGAAAGTAAGCTGACTCCAATCCTTGAGAGTAGCTTCCTTCATTCGGAATCTGTGGATTCGTTTTCTGAAGATTGAAGTTCTTCTTTGAAGGTGAAAACCGTATCCTCCTCCGGATAGTATTCTTCAACAGGTTCATATCCATTGAAACCTGCCTCGATGATAAGCTTAAGTTTATTTGGAAACTTTTGCTTGTTAGGGCACTCATTTGCGTAGTGTCCTTCTTCACTGCAGATCCAACATCGGCAGTTGGGCTTACCTTTAGGACAAAATCTTTTCCTTTCAGATTTTTCCTTAGTGGGCTTTCTAAAATACTTACCTGGTTTAAAAGGCTTTCTTTTCTTTTTCCAAATCTTCTTGTATTTGGATTTGTATTTCTTCTTGAAATACTTTTTGGATGTGGGTGTACATCCGAAGGTGTTGACTTCATCAGTAAGCTTGGAGCAACACGTTTTGTTGAACTTCTTAAGTTGCTTTTGTTTGACGGAGAGGTCACAGACGTTCTTTATCTGTTCTTCGACGATGCGGACTGCGAGTCCTAAGGAATAGATAGTGGTAGCTGTCTTCCTTTTTCTGAATTCTTCAAGACTTCTTTCTCCAATGATAGGAAGTTTTGTGAGGAATTGTTCAACAAAGGCAGGATACTCTGCCTGAGGTAGTTTGTAGAGATTTTTCTCATATTCACAGGTGAATTCTTTGAAGGAGCAAATGTTGCATATTTGCATCTTTGTAAGCCTTTGTCTGGCTTGTTCTTCTTCCTTGAGGATTTCTCCATCCTTATCCTCAAACATGTTGAGTCCAAGAAAGATTGTGTAGAGGGCATCTAGAATCTTTTCTAGCATCATTTCTCCTGTCCAGGTTTCATCCCAGATTGTTTTCTTGATAAACTCTCGGATGATTCCTTCTGTCTTATGGACCATAAGGAGTAAAACCGTGCTGCCGGTTTGGTAGTCGTCAATGTTTGACTGGATGGTTAAGCTAATTCCCGTAGCCCATCTATCAATCATTTCTTTCCTTTCATTCATATTATTGATGCAATCAATATTGATTGTTCCAGCCGGGATGTTTCTTGCAGGGGCTGTGTTTCCTGAGTTTGTGGCAAAGGGTCTCTGTCGAGGCTTATATCTTTTTGCGCCAGTTGCGCTGGATTCAGCATCGTCCTTTAGGGTTCCTAAGTTTCCCATTTCGATGTCTGGTTCATCGGAACTAGAATCGTCTTTAGTTTGATTGACCATAACATTTTCCTTTATGTTATAGTTGTATTTGACACAAAGGTCTTTGCTTTGGAATTTGACGAGGAGTTCGTCTTCTTCTAAAGCCATGAGGTGTACAAGTTCTGTACAATCATCATCGTTGATTGATATTTCAAAGAAATATCTTTCAAGGTGATCCGTGATGGTAGTCATTCAGTTGAACCGAAGGGCCAAGTTAGACTTTTGGGATCTTTGGAGCTTCCTAAGTTTTCGTTTCCTACTCTGAAATTTGGGTAGGGATACTTGTGAAGATTGCTTGTTGTGGCAACTCCTTTATCTTTATCTAAGATAATTTGCTTATTGGTTTCTTCCAATAATTTATTTGAGTTGTCGCGCATTTTTATTTCGTCAGAAATTTCCTTAATGATCTTTGCACTGACGGCTTCAATAAGGTTTTCTAATCTAGGGAAGGCTTCCCTGATGTAGAGGTCAATGTCTTTAACGGACGAGTTGGTCATGGCTATCCGATGACAGCTTTTATTGCGACTCTAATGTCTTCGAGTTTTTCTTCTAAATCTTTCAGCCTTTCTTCTGTGAGAACGGTTGGGTCGATTTTGTTTTTAATTTTTTCTAACTCTTGATTTTGAGTTACAAGAATATCAAGGATATCGATATTGAAATTGGTATCGATTCCACCTCTTTTTATAAGGTTTTTAAGTTTATTAAAAACACTAGGGTTTTTACTAAACGGTTCGCACTGGTCCTTTTCTAATCCTAGAAAAGAACTAATCTTGGAGATTTTAATCCAAACTCTTGCGAGTAAATGATTAATGTTGTTTCCTTGACTTATTAAGTTTGGAAACGAAGGTTTGTTCGTACTGAAAACGTAAGTGACTTCACTGGTTTTTCTTTGTTCGAGATCTTTGAATTGTAAGATCTTTCCTTTTTTGTAGATGTGTGGCACATCTGCAGAGAAAATGGATCTGCTGGAACTCATTTATCCAATTAGGTTTTCCAATTGGTTTCCTATTCTGTCAATTCGTATTGACATATTGGCAAGGGCTAATTTATTTAAAGTAGGCTCGCTACTATTTGAAGTAGTGTGATTGCTACTTTGCCCAATTTCTAACCTATTGTTAGAGATGCTTACTCTAGGTTTCTGGCCCAGGTAGTCCATATCTTGGGCTATATTGATGGCCCAGGATTTGTCTTCGGATGATAAGTCACAGAACTTATTATCCTCGATACTTCCAATGTTGGAAAAGACATCGTCGATTTCAATATTGGGATTATCTTTATAGTCTATCGAATGATGACTATTGGTTAATGCATAACCTAAGAGATAAGTAACAGAAAAGACTTTATCTCCTGTTCGCATGAGGTCGCTTCTTCCGAACTCGTGTGCAAGGCTGAGAACTTGATCGAGGTTCTTTGTGTTTAGACTTACCGCGTATTTTGGGTAGACTGTAAACATAAACTTGCCAAAGGCTAAGTTTCCTTTTGCTGCTCCAAGGATGCAGTCTTTGCGGTTAATGATTCTATTGTCAATTAACGCCATTTTTATTGGTGTATCAATTCCATTTTTGAATTGAGCTTTCACCAGGATTTTTACTGCACCAATGTGTAGCATGTTGATCTTTTTCCTGATATCTGCAGGAATTTTTTGTAATCTCGAATGTATTCCGGATTTTGTAAGTAAAGGCAAGTAGACTTTTCCTGATGTCATAGAAATATCAACGGACATTTCTTCAGTTGAAATACAGTAAAATATTTCATTTTTTCTTGACAATGATTTAGTCAAAGTTTTAAATAAGCTAGGTGTATTAAACACTCTATCTTTTGTTAGCCTAAGTTGTAACTTAGCAATGTCTTTTAACTGTGATTGTTGTACAGTTAAATCGGAACTAAATCCTTGTTCATTTTCAACACTGAAAATTTGCATATCTGAATTACTTGATTCAGTTAATTCTGAGCTGTCCTCAGGGTCGTGATAATTTATTTCCAAATTATTCATGTAAAATAGTAGATTACTATTTATGTGGGACCCGCTCTGATACCAATTTCAATATCGATATCCTTGATATTCTTGTAACTCAAAATCAAGAGTTAGAAAAAATTAAAAACAAAATCGACCCAACCATTCTCACAGAAGAAAGGCTGAAAGATTTAGAAGAAAAACTCGAAGACATTAGAGTCGCAATAAAAGCTGTCATCGGATAGCCATGACCAACTCGTCCGTTAAAGACATTGACCTCTACATCAGGGAAGCCTTCCCTAGATTAGAAAACCTTATTGAAGCCGTCAGTGCAAAGATCATTAAGGAAATTTCTGACGAAATAAAAATGCGCGACAACTCAAATAAATTATTGGAAGAAACCAATAAGCAAATTATCTTAGATAAAGATAAAGGAGTTGCCACAACAAGCAATCTTCACAAGTATCCCTACCCAAATTTCAGAGTAGGAAACGAAAACTTAGGAAGCTCCAAAGATCCCAAAAGTCTAACTTGGCCCTTCGGTTCAACTGAATGACTACCATCACGGATCACCTTGAAAGATATTTCTTTGAAATATCAATCAACGATGATGATTGTACAGAACTTGTACACCTCATGGCTTTAGAAGAAGACGAACTCCTCGTCAAATTCCAAAGCAAAGACCTTTGTGTCAAATACAACTATAACATAAAGGAAAATGTTATGGTCAATCAAACTAAAGACGATTCTAGTTCCGATGAACCAGACATCGAAATGGGAAACTTAGGAACCCTAAAGGACGATGCTGAATCCAGCGCAACTGGCGCAAAAAGATATAAGCCTCGACAGAGACCCTTTGCCACAAACTCAGGAAACACAGCCCCTGCAAGAAACATCCCGGCTGGAACAATCAATATTGATTGCATCAATAATATGAATGAAAGGAAAGAAATGATTGATAGATGGGCTACGGGAATTAGCTTAACCATCCAGTCAAACATTGACGACTACCAAACCGGCAGCACGGTTTTACTCCTTATGGTCCATAAGACAGAAGGAATCATCCGAGAGTTTATCAAGAAAACAATCTGGGATGAAACCTGGACAGGAGAAATGATGCTAGAAAAGATTCTAGATGCCCTCTACACAATCTTTCTTGGACTCAACATGTTTGAGGATAAGGATGGAGAAATCCTCAAGGAAGAAGAACAAGCCAGACAAAGGCTTACAAAGATGCAAATATGCAACATTTGCTCCTTCAAAGAATTCACCTGTGAATATGAGAAAAATCTCTACAAACTACCTCAGGCAGAGTATCCTGCCTTTGTTGAACAATTCCTCACAAAACTTCCTATCATTGGAGAAAGAAGTCTTGAAGAATTCAGAAAAAGGAAGACAGCTACCACTATCTATTCCTTAGGACTCGCAGTCCGCATCGTCGAAGAACAGATAAAGAACGTCTGTGACCTCTCCGTCAAACAAAAGCAACTTAAGAAGTTCAACAAAACGTGTTGCTCCAAGCTTACTGATGAAGTCAACACCTTCGGATGTACACCCACATCCAAAAAGTATTTCAAGAAGAAATACAAATCCAAATACAAGAAGATTTGGAAAAAGAAAAGAAAGCCTTTTAAACCAGGTAAGTATTTTAGAAAACCCACTAAGGAAAAATCTGAAAGGAAAAGATTTTGTCCTAAAGGTAAGCCCAACTGCCGATGTTGGATCTGCAGTGAAGAAGGACACTACGCAAATGAGTGCCCTAACAAGCAAAAGTTTCCAAATAAACTTAAGCTTATCATCGAGGCAGGTTTCAATGGATATGAACCTGTTGAAGAATACTATCCGGAGGAGGATACGGTTTTCACCTTCAAAGAAGAACTTCAATCTTCAGAAAACGAATCCACAGATTCCGAATGAAGGAAGCTACTCTCAAGGATTGGAGTCAGCTTACTTTCCATACTGAAGAAATCATGAAAATCAAAGAAGATTTTCAAACCAATATTAAAGGGATTGAACCCGAAGAAGATTTGACATCTGTCAACAAGACAAATGCAAACTCAATTTATATCAAAGGACAACTCAAGTTCGAAGGATATAAAATGTTTCATATACATTGCTATGTCGACACAGGCGCCAGCCTATGCATCGCAAGCAAGTATATCATACCAGAAGGACTCTGGGAAAACTCCGCAAAACCCCTCTCGGTGAGGGTCGCTAACGGAGAATACATCAAAATTAATAAGGTTTGTAAAAACTTACAAATCAGGATTGCCGGCGAGATATTCCATATCCCCACAATCTATCAACAAGAATCAGGAATGGATCTTATACTTGGTAACAACTTTATTCAATTGTATGGTCCTTTCACACAATGGATAGATAACGTTGCCTTCACATTAAAAAATGTCGATACCAACGAAAAAGATTTAGTCTATGTGACTAAAATCAGGAAAGCAATGGCTTTCGGCAAAAAAGGTTTTTTAGAATCCTTGAAAAAGAATTCAAAAACTATTGCCCCAACTCCTATCAATGTTAGTAAAAATACTATCATTGAACTGCCCACTTTTAAAGAGGGGGGAGTTACAGAAGAAACATTCAATTTGAATCTACACAAATTGAAATCAATTGAAGACTTACTTGAAAAGGTCTGCTCAGAAAATCCTATAGACCCTGAGAAGTCTAAAAAATGGATGACTGCAAGCATCAAGCTTACAGAACCAAATACTATCATTAGAGTCAAACCGATGAAGTACAGTCCGCAGGACAGAATTGAATTCTCTAAACAAATCAGAGAACTCCTTGATCTTAGGTTAATCAAACCGAGCAAATCACCTCACATGTCCCCTGCATTTCTCGTAGAGAATGAAGCAGAAAAACGAAGAGGAAAAAAGCGCATGGTTGTCAACTACAAAGCAATCAACGCAGCAACAATTGGCGATAGTCACAATCTGCCATGCATACAAGAATTGTTAACCCTAATACGGGGAAAAACAATCTTTAGTAGTTTCGACTGCAAAAGTGGTTTCTGGCAAGTTCTCCTTGACGAAGAATCTCAGCTACTTACGGCATTCACTTGCCCTGACGGTCACTACCAATGGAACGTAGTTCCTTTCGGTCTTAAGCAAGCGCCTTCAATCTTTCAAAGGCACATGCAGAATGCCCTTAGGGGTTTAGAAAAAATATGTTGTGTCTACGTTGACGACATATTAATATTCAGTAGCACTGAAGAAGAACATTACAAACATGTTCCAATGGTCCTCAAAACCATTCAAATATATGGAATCATCCTTTCAAAGAAGAAAGCAAATCTCTTCAAAGAAAAGATCAACTTCCTCGGTCTAGAAATTGATAGAGGTACTCATACTCCGCAAAATCACATTCTAGATAATCTTCAGAGATTCCCTAATCAAATTGAAGACAAGAAACAGTTACAACGTTTTTTAGGCGTTCTAACATATGCAGAAGCTTATATTCATAAGCTAGCGGAAATAAGAAAACCCTTACAGGTCAAACTTAAAAAGGATGCAGTCTGGACATGGACAGACGAGGACACTAGGTATGTCAAAAAGGTAAAAGACAAATTAGGGACTTTTCCTAAGCTATATTTACCTAATAATACAGATGATCTAGTTATAGAAACTGATGCATCTAACCAATTCTGGGGTGGCATTTTGAAAGCCAAAACCCTTGATGGTGAAAAGATCTGCAGATACTCCTCCGGATCTTTCAAACAAGCTGAACTCAATTACCACAGTAATGAGAAGGAGTATCTCGCGGTCAAACGAGTCATTGAAAAGTTCTCTGTATATTTAACTCCCGTTAAATTTCTTATTAGAACTGACAACAAAAACTTTACCTATTTTCTTAGAACAAAGATTGCAGGTGACAGTAAACAAGGTCGTCTAATCAGATGGCAAATGTGGTTTGCACATTATCAATTTGAGGTTGAGCACCTCTCTGGAGAGAAGAACTCACTCGCCGACTTCATGACGCGTGAATACCATACAGGTAATACTTGCTTTTCCCTTTTCTTTAAGGACAACTTGCAGGAAAAAACCATCGAAGGAAACCAGGAGCGCCCATTGTTTCACTCCTCCCACCTTCCTATAAGTTGACAACACCCTCCGTCAGCTTTTCCACACAAACAATCACTAAACCTGTTCTTCCCAAGAAATTAAAACATTTTTCATGGAGAATTTTCTAGAGCTTGAGCTCGAAGAAAAACTGCTCACACTTGAGCATGAGGCCCTTGTTCACAAGCTTAGTACCCTTAGGTCAAAGCTATTTCTGTTGAAACAGTTTCAACAGGCCAAAACGGTTACTACTGAACCGGGGAATTACTCTAATTCTAAATCAGCAGCTACTCCGGAGCAAACGGCTACCGGTAAAGAGTTAACAAATCCGTTAACGCCTGTTGCTTTGGCAAAAAGCAATGAAGCGGTTCTTGCTTCACCAGTCTCAAGCAGGATTGCAGATCTCTCTGCTCTTGCGTTCATAAACAAGAAATTTACCCCACTGGTAATTTCAAAACCTTCCCCACTGGAAGCCCATAAAGATTCCCCACTGGAATCTGACAGAGCAAGATTCGCTCCCAGCTACAAGACGGCCGTAGAAAAGGACATCAATGCTGCCTACTACGTCATCTACAACGGACCTCACCAAGGTATCTACACCGATTGGGGAGAAGTTAGTTCCTACACCAACGGAACAGCGAACGCCTTCAAAAAATTCAACACCCTGGAACAAGCAAGAAAGAGTGCTCAAGCCTTCGACGATAAGAAGAACACGGGCATAATCTTCAAAGAACCTATTGTCCACAAAGACGGAAGAAAAAGAATGGCTAGCAGCATGCAACCAGAAGAAGCCATCCTCTCCAAGGACTTCCAAGGAATTCCTTTCAACGAATTCCGATTCCTCTGGGCCAAAGCCAGATGTGCCAACCAAGAAGACTTCCTCTTCGAGAAATTCTTCACCAGCGACACGGCCACCAGAAGTCTCTACAACTTTGTTGAAGGGGCCGATCCAGAACTAGTCCATGCCGCTTTCAGAGCAGGACTAATTAAAAACATATACCCAAGTGCAAATCTTCAGGAACTGAAGCTCTTTTCACGTGAGTTCATCAAAGCGATCAAAAACTTCAGAACAAAGGTTATGAAAGTTGCTGATCAACGCATGTACATCAATGTGACATGCTCAATTGCCGACTGGATACAGTCATCTACCTTCAGTCCTTATTTCTACATCGAGATTGGACTCGCCAAAGAAAAGGAGTTCAGCCCGTCCAAGACCATGACTGAAAATTGCCCTCCTACTGAAGAACTCACCAACCTTCGAGTCAACGGACTCAAACTTGTGGTCAACAAACTTCGGTCAATCGAAGCCGAGACCAAAATTAAGGTCAATTACTGCAGCCCAAGCTGCATCATGACAAGCAAGACGACTGCAAAAACCAGCCAAGAAGACTGGAACAAAGTTATTCGGTTCGAAGAAATGTTCCGACAAGCCAACATCAACGTGGCCCCCAACACAAGGATCTCTTTCTGCAAAGCAGCCGCCCTCATCTTCGGAAAAGACAAGATGTCTTCCACTGCATCTAGTGGAACGCCCACTTGCCCAATTGAAGAAAAGAAAACAAGACAACTTTCGGCGGAGGCCCCACTCCAAGGCAAAGAAGTCAAAAGCACCTCAAATCAAAGGACACCTAGTGCTCCACTTACGTCTGCCTTTGAAGACTTATTGCCCATCCAGGACAATAATACAGCAAGTGGAACCTCCACTTACCCGTTAATCACGGAACAAATTATTGCCCACTCAGGGCTATATATTGAAGACGAGAGAGCCTGAGAAGATCATCTTCTTTCGACCACTCCTTCGTTTGCTCTCTTCTCTCTCCTTTTTTCCAAGCTTTCGATGTGTAATAGTGAGTAGTGTGCATAGAGTAGTAGTGTGATAGGCAGCCCTTCGGGGTATGCCATAGTATGTTCTCCAGGATGCTCGCCTGAGCATACCTTCTGTATTTTCATTACCCATCAATAAAATTACCCTTCCACATATATCTTTCCAACACTTATCCAAAGCCTACTACTTCAAAACCAGAAGCAATGAAGCACGCAAATATCCCCGCACATATCGATTTCCCAGAAAGATGCTATGCTATGATTCAAAATGGATGCTACTTCCATCTTTCAAACTCAAGGGTGAACACACAGGAAGCTCTAGCGGATGGAGGCGGTAGGCAGAAGGCCGAAGTAAGACCTCTGTGGTTCGCGTTCTGAGTGGAGGTGACCAGTGATCCCGAGATGATGAAAGAAGCGAAGGAATAGCCAACCTGAAAATATGAGCTAGCATCACGGACGGCCCGATATGCCGGATATGCTTCGGATCCCAAGGTAGAAAAGGAAACAGGCAGAAGGTAAATGAAAGATTGATAAAACCAGTAGGGTATAATAAAATTCGGGTATAAAAATACGGTAGATTACCAGTCCTGTTAGAAATACTGTGGTAGAGTCCTATTTACATTACCACTCTATTGTTGAACAATTTATTCTCAGAATATTCACCAAACCATTACCAAGAAATTGGCAAACAATGATGCAAAATGAAACTGGTCATTTTATCAAAGCATGGACAAATGCTGTCCCTAATAGTAAATTACTATTCACAAACAGTGTTTTACTGTTCATCAAAATGGTAAATCCAGAATTTGGTATTTTTAAATATCAAGATAATGAATATAAAATCACCATTTTATATTTATTAAAAGAAATGTCCATAGACATAAAAGAAAAAATTCTCAATATAATTGAAATCAACTTAGAAGAAGAAATGAATAATTTAGATTATTTAGAAGAAGAAAACTTAATGTTTTCACAAAATTACATAGATTGGTTCTATGATTCTGATTGGTATCAATCAGACTAAAAACCCCATTATGGACTCATTATCCATAAAGCTAAAAACAATAAACGAAGGTCTAAGCAACCTAGTTAGGCTAAATCAAAATCTAGATAATCTAGATAACTATCTTAAGACAATTGAACCTGTCATTAAGAATATTAATAGTGTTTTTACAACATTAAAGCAACAATCCTCAGTTGCAAAAGTTCATCCGCAAATTGGTTCAATAGTTGAAAAAAACATTAAAGTAATGATATTGCGGATGTCCCAGCTTTCATCCGCAAATTGCAGTTCAGTTGCAGGACAGCTCAGGATTACTTCCAACAGCTCAGAAATTGGTATCGATTCCACCTCTTTTTATAAGGTTTTTCTTTGTTCGAGATCTTTGAATTGTAAGATCTTTCCATTTTCTCTGCAGATGTGCCACACATCTACAAAAAAGGAAAGATCTTACAATTCAAAGATCTCGAACAAAGAAAAACCTTATAAAAAGAGGTGGAATCGATACCAATTTCAATATCGATATCCTTGATATTCTTGTAACTCAAAATCAAGAGTTAGAAAAAATTAAAAACAAAATCGACCCAACCGTTCTCACAGAAGAAAGGCTGAAAGATTTAGAAGAAAAACTCGAAGACATTAGAGTCGCAATAAAAGCTGTCATCGGATAGCCATGACCAACTCGTCCGTTAAAGACATTGACCTCTACATCAGGGAAGCCTTCCCTAGATTAGAAAACCTTATTGAAGCCGTCAGTGCAAAGATCATTAAGGAAATTTCTGACGAAATAAAAATGCGCGACAACTCAAATAAATTATTGGAAGAAACCAATAAGCAAATTATCTTAGATAAAGATAAAGGAGTTGCCACAACAAGCAATCTTCACAAGTATCCCTACCCAAATTTCAGAGTAGGAAACGAAAACTTAGGAAGCTCCAAAGATCCCAAAAGTCTAACTTGGCCCTTCGGTTCAACTGAATGACTACCATCACGGATCACCTTGAAAGATATTTCTTTGAAATATCAATCAACGATGATGATTGTACAGAACTTGTACACCTCATGGCTTTAGAAGAAGACGAACTCCTCGTCAAATTCCAAAGCAAAGACCTTTGTGTCAAATACAACTATAACATAAAGGAAAATGTTATGGTCAATCAAACTAAAGACGATTCTAGTTCCGATGAACCAGACATCGAAATGGGAAACTTAGGAACCCTAAAGGACGATGCTGAATCCAGCGCAACTGGCGCAAAAAGATATAAGCCTCGACAGAGACCCTTTGCCACAAACTCAGGAAACACAGCCCCTGCAAGAAACATCCCGGCTGGAACAATCAATATTGATTGCATCAATAATATGAATGAAAGGAAAGAAATGATTGATAGATGGGCTACGGGAATTAGCTTAACCATCCAGTCAAACATTGACGACTACCAAACCGGCAGCACGGTTTTACTCCTTATGGTCCATAAGACAGAAGGAATCATCCGAGAGTTTATCAAGAAAACAATCTGGGATGAAACCTGGACAGGAGAAATGATGCTAGAAAAGATTCTAGATGCCCTCTACACAATCTTTCTTGGACTCAACATGTTTGAGGATAAGGATGGAGAAATCCTCAAGGAAGAAGAACAAGCCAGACAAAGGCTTACAAAGATGCAAATATGCAACATTTGCTCCTTCAAAGAATTCACCTGTGAATATGAGAAAAATCTCTACAAACTACCTCAGGCAGAGTATCCTGCCTTTGTTGAACAATTCCTCACAAAACTTCCTATCATTGGAGAAAGAAGTCTTGAAGAATTCAGAAAAAGGAAGACAGCTACCACTATCTATTCCTTAGGACTCGCAGTCCGCATCGTCGAAGAACAGATAAAGAACGTCTGTGACCTCTCCGTCAAACAAAAGCAACTTAAGAAGTTCAACAAAACGTGTTGCTCCAAGCTTACTGATGAAGTCAACACCTTCGGATGTACACCCACATCCAAAAAGTATTTCAAGAAGAAATACAAATCCAAATACAAGAAGATTTGGAAAAAGAAAAGAAAGCCTTTTAAACCAGGTAAGTATTTTAGAAAGCCCACTAAGGAAAAATCTGAAAGGAAAAGATTTTGTCCTAAAGGTAAGCCCAACTGCCGATGTTGGATCTGCAGTGAAGAAGGACACTACGCAAATGAGTGCCCTAACAAGCAAAAGTTTCCAAATAAACTTAAGCTTATCATCGAGGCAGGTTTCAATGGATATGAACCTGTTGAAGAATACTATCCGGAGGAGGATACGGTTTTCACCTTCAAAGAAGAACTTCAATCTTCAGAAAACGAATCCACAGATTCCGAATGAAGGAAGCTACTCTCAAGGATTGGAGTCAGCTTACTTTCCATACTGAAGAAATCATGAAAATCAAAGAAGATTTTCAAACCAATATTAAAGGGATTGAACCCGAAGAAGATTTGACATCTGTCAACAAGACAAATGCAAACTCAATTTATATCAAAGGACAACTCAAGTTCGAAGGATATAAAATGTTTCATATACATTGCTATGTCGACACAGGCGCCAGCCTATGCATCGCAAGCAAGTATATCATACCAGAAGAACTCTGGGAAAACTCCGCAAAACCCCTCTCGGTGAGGGTCGCTAACGGAGAATACATCAAAATTAATAAGGTTTGTAAAAACTTACAAATCAGGATTGCCGGCGAGATATTCCATATCCCCACAATCTATCAACAAGAATCAGGAATGGATCTTATACTTGGTAACAACTTTATTCAATTGTATGGTCCTTTCACACAATGGATAGATAACGTTGCCTTCACATTAAAAAATGTCGATACCAACGAAAAAGATTTAGTCTATGTGACTAAAATCAGGAAAGCAATGGCTTTCGGCAAAAAAGGTTTTTTAGAATCCTTGAAAAAGAATTCAAAAACTATTGCCCCAACTCCTATCAATGTTAGTAAAAATACTATCATTGAACTGCCCACTTTTAAAGAGGGGGGAGTTACAGAAGAAACATTCAATTTGAATCTACACAAATTGAAATCAATTGAAGACTTACTTGAAAAGGTCTGCTCAGAAAATCCTATAGACCCTGAGAAGTCTAAAAAATGGATGACTGCAAGCATCAAGCTTACAGAACCAAATACTATCATTAGAGTCAAACCGATGAAGTACAGTCCGCAGGACAGAATTGAATTCTCTAAACAAATCAGAGAACTCCTTGATCTTAGGTTAATCAAACCGAGCAAATCACCTCACATGTCCCCTGCATTTCTCGTAGAGAATGAAGCAGAAAAACGAAGAGGAAAAAAGCGCATGGTTGTCAACTACAAAGCAATCAACGCAGCAACAATTGGCGATAGTCACAATCTGCCATGCATACAAGAATTGTTAACCCTAATACGGGGAAAAACAATCTTTAGTAGTTTCGACTGCAAAAGTGGTTTCTGGCAAGTTCTCCTTGACGAAGAATCTCAGCTACTTACGGCATTCACTTGCCCTGACGGTCACTACCAATGGAACGTAGTTCCTTTCGGTCTTAAGCAAGCGCCTTCAATCTTTCAAAGGCACATGCAGAATGCCCTTAGGGGTTTAGAAAAAATATGTTGTGTCTACGTTGACGACATATTAATATTCAGTAGCACTGAAGAAGAACATTACAAACATGTTCCAATGGTCCTCAAAACCATTCAAATATATGGAATCATCCTTTCAAAGAAGAAAGCAAATCTCTTCAAAGAAAAGATCAACTTCCTCGGTCTAGAAATTGATAGAGGTACTCATACTCCGCAAAATCACATTCTAGATAATCTTCAGAGATTCCCTAATCAAATTGAAGACAAGAAACAGTTACAACGTTTTTTAGGCGTTCTAACATATGCAGAAGCTTATATTCATAAGCTAGCGGAAATAAGAAAACCCTTACAGGTCAAACTTAAAAAGGATGCAGTCTGGACATGGACAGACGAGGACACTAGGTATGTCAAAAAGGTAAAAGACAAATTAGGGACTTTTCCTAAGCTATATTTACCTAATAATACAGATGATCTAGTTATAGAAACTGATGCATCTAACCAATTCTGGGGTGGCATTTTGAAAGCCAAAACCCTTGATGGTGAAAAGATCTGCAGATACTCCTCCGGATCTTTCAAACAAGCTGAACTCAATTACCACAGTAATGAGAAGGAGTATCTCGCGGTCAAACGAGTCATTGAAAAGTTCTCTGTATATTTAACTCCCGTTAAATTTCTTATTAGAACTGACAACAAAAACTTTACCTATTTTCTTAGAACAAAGATTGCAGGTGACAGTAAACAAGGTCGTCTAATCAGATGGCAAATGTGGTTTGCACATTATCAATTTGAGGTTGAGCACCTCTCTGGAGAGAAGAACTCACTCGCCGACTTCATGACGCGTGAATACCATACAGGTAATACTTGCTTTTCCCTTTTCCTTTAAGGACAACTTGCAGGAAAAAACCATCGAAGGAAACCAGGAGCGCCCATTGTTTCACTCCTCCCACCTTCCTATAAGTTGACAACACCCTCCGTCAGCTTTTCCACACAAACAATCACTAAACCTGTTCTTCCCAAGAAATTAAAACATTTTTCATGGAGAATTTTCTAGAGCTTGAGCTCGAAGAAAAACTGCTCACACTTGAGCATGAGGCCCTTGTTCACAAGCTTAGTACCCTTAGGTCAAAGCTATTTCTGTTGAAACAGTTTCAACAGGCCAAAACGGTTACTACTGAACCGGGGAATTACTCTAATTCTAAATCAGCAGCTACTCCGGAGCAAACGGCTACCGGTAAAGAGTTAACAAATCCGTTAACGCCTGTTGCTTTGGCAAAAAGCAATGAAGCGGTTCTTGCTTCACCAGTCTCAAGCAGGATTGCAGATCTCTCTGCTCTTGCGTTCATAAACAAGAAATTTACCCCACTGGTAATTTCAAAACCTTCCCCACTGGAAGCCCATAAAGATTCCCCACTGGAATCTGACAGAGCAAGATTCGCTCCCAGCTACAAGACGGCCGTAGAAAAGGACATCAATGCTGCCTACTACGTCATCTACAACGGACCTCACCAAGGTATCTACACCGATTGGGGAGAAGTTAGTTCCTACACCAACGGAACAGCGAACGCCTTCAAAAAATTCAACACCCTGGAACAAGCAAGAAAGAGTGCTCAAGCCTTCGACGATAAGAAGAACACGGGCATAATCTTCAAAGAACCTATTGTCCACAAAGACGGAAGAAAAAGAATGGCTAGCAGCATGCAACCAGAAGAAGCCATCCTCTCCAAGGACTTCCAAGGAATTCCTTTCAACGAATTCCGATTCCTCTGGGCCAAAGCCAGATGTGCCAACCAAGAAGACTTCCTCTTCGAGAAATTCTTCACCAGCGACACGGCCACCAGAAGTCTCTACAACTTTGTTGAAGGGGCCGATCCAGAACTAGTCCATGCCGCTTTCAGAGCAGGACTAATTAAAAACATATACCCAAGTGCAAATCTTCAGGAACTGAAGCTCTTTTCACGTGAGTTCATCAAAGCGATCAAAAACTTCAGAACAAAGGTTATGAAAGTTGCTGATCAACGCATGTACATCAATGTGACATGCTCAATTGCCGACTGGATACAGTCATCTACCTTCAGTCCTTATTTCTACATCGAGATTGGACTCGCCAAAGAAAAGGAGTTCAGCCCGTCCAAGACCATGACTGAAAATTGCCCTCCTACTGAAGAACTCACCAACCTTCGAGTCAACGGACTCAAACTTGTGGTCAACAAACTTCGGTCAATCGAAGCCGAGACCAAAATTAAGGTCAATTACTGCAGCCCAAGCTGCATCATGACAAGCAAGACGACTGCAAAAACCAGCCAAGAAGACTGGAACAAAGTTATTCGGTTCGAAGAAATGTTCCGACAAGCCAACATCAACGTGGCCCCCAACACAAGGATCTCTTTCTGCAAAGCAGCCGCCCTCATCTTCGGAAAAGACAAGATGTCTTCCACTGCATCTAGTGGAACGCCCACTTGCCCAATTGAAGAAAAGAAAACAAGACAACTTTCGGCGGAGGCCCCACTCCAAGGCAAAGAAGTCAAAAGCACCTCAAATCAAAGGACACCTAGTGCTCCACTTACGTCTGCCTTTGAAGACTTATTGCCCATCCAGGACAATAATACAGCAAGTGGAACCTCCACTTACCCGTTAATCACGGAACAAATTATTGCCCACTCAGGGCTATATATTGAAGACGAGAGAGCCTGAGAAGATCATCTTCTTTCGACCACTCCTTCGTTTGCTCTCTTCTCTCTCCTTTTTTCCAAGCTTTCGATGTGTAATAGTGAGTAGTGTGCATAGAGTAGTAGTGTGATAGGCAGCCCTTCGGGGTATGCCATAGTATGTTCTCCAGGATGCTCGCCTGAGCATACCTTCTGTATTTTCATTACCCATCAATAAAATTACCCTTCCACATATATCTTTCCAACACTTATCCAAAGCCTACTACTTCAAAACCAGAAGCAATGAAGCACGCAAATATCCCCGCACATATCGATTTCCCAGAAAGATGCTATGCTATGATTCAAAATGGATGCTACTTCCATCTTTCAAACTCAAGGGTGAACACACAGGAAGCTCTAGCGGATGGAGGCGGTAGGCAGAAGGCCGAAGTAAGACCTCTGTGGTTCGCGTTCTGAGTGGAGGTGACCAGTGATCCCGAGATGATGAAAGAAGCGAAGGAATAGCCAACCTGAAAATATGAGCTAGCATCACGGACGGCCCGATATGCCGGATATGCTTCGGATCCCAAGGTAGAAAAGGAAACAGGCAGAAGGTAAATGAAAGATTGATAAAACCAGTAGGGTATAATAAAATTCGGGTATAAAAATACGGTAGATTACCAGTCCTGTTAGAAATACTGTGGTAGAGTCCTATTTACATTACCACTCTATTGTTGAACAATTTATTCTCAGAATATTCACCAAACCATTACCAAGAAATTGGCAAACAATGATGCAAAATGAAACTGGTCATTTTATCAAAGCATGGACAAATGCTGTCCCTAATAGTAAATTACTATTCACAAACAGTGTTTTACTGTTCATCAAAATGGTAAATCCAGAATTTGGTATTTTTAAATATCAAGATAATGAATATAAAATCACCATTTTATATTTATTAAAAGAAATGTCCATAGACATAAAAGAAAAAATTCTCAATATAATTGAAATCAACTTAGAAGAAGAAATGAATAATTTAGATTATTTAGAAGAAGAAAACTTAATGTTTTCACAAAATTACATAGATTGGTTCTATGATTCTGATTGGTATCAATCAGACTAAAAACCCCATTATGGACTCATTATCCATAAAGCTAAAAACAATAAACGAAGGTCTAAGCAACCTAGTTAGGCTAAATCAAAATCTAGATAATCTAGATAACTATCTTAAGACAATTGAACCTGTCATTAAGAATATTAATAGTGTTTTTACAACATTAAAGCAACAATCCTCAGTTGCAAAAGTTCATCCGCAAATTGGTATCAGAGCAATTTGCGGATGAACTTTTGCAACTGAGGATTGTTGCTTTAATGTTGTAAAAACACTATTAATATTCTTAATGACAGGTTCAATTGTCTTAAGATAGTTATCTAGATTATCTAGATTTTGATTTAGCCTAACTAGGTTGCTTAGACCTTCGTTTATTGTTTTTAGCTTTATGGATAATGAGTCCATAATGGGGTTTTTAGTCTGATTGATACCAATCAGAATCATAGAACCAATCTATGTAATTTTGTGAAAACATTAAGTTTTCTTCTTCTAAATAATCTAAATTATTCATTTCTTCTTCTAAGTTGATTTCAATTATATTGAGAATTTTTTCTTTTATGTCTATGGACATTTCTTTTAATAAATATAAAATGGTGATTTTATATTCATTATCTTGATATTTAAAAATACCAAATTCTGGATTTACCATTTTGATGAACAGTAAAACACTGTTTGTGAATAGTAATTTACTATTAGGGACAGCATTTGTCCATGCTTTGATAAAATGACCAGTTTCATTTTGCATCATTGTTTGCCAATTTCTTGGTAATGGTTTGGTGAATATTCTGAGAATAAATTGTTCAACAATAGAGTGGTAATGTAAATAGGACTCTACCACAGTATTTCTAACAGGACTGGTAATCTACCGTATTTTTATACCCGAATTTTATTATACCCTACTGGTTTTATCAATCTTTCATTTACCTTCTGCCTGTTTCCTTTTCTACCTTGGGATCCGAAGCATATCCGGCATATCGGGCCGTCCGTGATGCTAGCTCATATTTTCAGGTTGGCTATTCCTTCGCTTCTTTCATCATCTCGGGATCACTGGTCACCTCCACTCAGAACGCGAACCACAGAGGTCTTACTTCGGCCTTCTGCCTACCGCCTCCATCCGCTAGAGCTTCCTGTGTGTTCACCCTTGAGTTTGAAAGATGGAAGTAGCATCCATTTTGAATCATAGCATAGCATCTTTCTGGGAAATCGATATGTGCGGGGATATTTGCGTGCTTCATTGCTTCTGGTTTTGAAGTAGTAGGCTTTGGATAAGTGTTGGAAAGATATATGTGGAAGGGTAATTTTATTGATGGGTAATGAAAATACAGAAGGTATGCTCAGGCGAGCATCCTGGAGAACATACTATGGCATACCCCGAAGGGCTGCCTATCACACTACTACTCTATGCACACTACTCACTATTACACATCGAAAGCTTGGAAAAAAGGAGAGAGAAGAGAGCAAACGAAGGAGTGGTCGAAAGAAGATGATCTTCTCAGGCTCTCTCGTCTTCAATATATAGCCCTGAGTGGGCAATAATTTGTTCCGTGATTAACGGGTAAGTGGAGGTTCCACTTGCTGTATTATTGTCCTGGATGGGCAATAAGTCTTCAAAGGCAGACGTAAGTGGAGCACTAGGTGTCCTTTGATTTGAGGTGCTTTTGACTTCTTTGCCTTGGAGTGGGGCCTCCGCCGAAAGTTGTCTTGTTTTCTTTTCTTCAATTGGGCAAGTGGGCGTTCCACTAGATGCAGTGGAAGACATCTTGTCTTTTCCGAAGATGAGGGCGGCTGCTTTGCAGAAAGAGATCCTTGTGTTGGGGGCCACGTTGATGTTGGCTTGTCGGAACATTTCTTCGAACCGAATAACTTTGTTCCAGTCTTCTTGGCTGGTTTTTGCAGTCGTCTTGCTTGTCATGATGCAGCTTGGGCTGCAGTAATTGACCTTAATTTTGGTCTCGGCTTCGATTGACCGAAGTTTGTTGACCACAAGTTTGAGTCCGTTGACTCGAAGGTTGGTGAGTTCTTCAGTAGGAGGGCAATTTTCAGTCATGGTCTTGGACGGGCTGAACTCCTTTTCTTTGGCGAGTCCAATCTCGATGTAGAAATAAGGACTGAAGGTAGATGACTGTATCCAGTCGGCAATTGAGCATGTCACATTGATGTACATGCGTTGATCAGCAACTTTCATAACCTTTGTTCTGAAGTTTTTGATCGCTTTGATGAACTCACGTGAAAAGAGCTTCAGTTCCTGAAGATTTGCACTTGGGTATATGTTTTTAATTAGTCCTGCTCTGAAAGCGGCATGGACTAGTTCTGGATCGGCCCCTTCAACAAAGTTGTAGAGACTTCTGGTGGCCGTGTCGCTGGTGAAGAATTTCTCGAAGAGGAAGTCTTCTTGGTTGGCACATCTGGCTTTGGCCCAGAGGAATCGGAATTCGTTGAAAGGAATTCCTTGGAAGTCCTTGGAGAGGATGGCTTCTTCTGGTTGCATGCTGCTAGCCATTCTTTTTCTTCCGTCTTTGTGGACAATAGGTTCTTTGAAGATTATGCCCGTGTTCTTCTTATCGTCGAAGGCTTGAGCACTCTTTCTTGCTTGTTCCAGGGTGTTGAATTTTTTGAAGGCGTTCGCTGTTCCGTTGGTGTAGGAACTAACTTCTCCCCAATCGGTGTAGATACCTTGGTGAGGTCCGTTGTAGATGACGTAGTAGGCAGCATTGATGTCCTTTTCTACGGCCGTCTTGTAGCTGGGAGCGAATCTTGCTCTGTCAGATTCCAGTGGGGAATCTTTATGGGCTTCCAGTGGGGAAGGTTTTGAAATTACCAGTGGGGTAAATTTCTTGTTTATGAACGCAAGAGCAGAGAGATCTGCAATCCTGCTTGAGACTGGTGAAGCAAGAACCGCTTCATTGCTTTTTGCCAAAGCAACAGGCGTTAACGGATTTGTTAACTCTTTACCGGTAGCCGTTTGCTCCGGAGTAGCTGCTGATTTAGAATTAGAGTAATTCCCCGGTTCAGTAGTAACCGTTTTGGCCTGTTGAAACTGTTTCAACAGAAATAGCTTTGACCTAAGGGTACTAAGCTTGTGAACAAGGGCCTCATGCTCAAGTGTGAGCAGTTTTTCTTCGAGCTCAAGCTCTAGAAAATTCTCCATGAAAAATGTTTTAATTTCTTGGGAAGAACAGGTTTAGTGATTGTTTGTGTGGAAAAGCTGACGGAGGGTGTTGTCAACTTATAGGAAGGTGGGAGGAGTGAAACAATGGGCGCTCCTGGTTTCCTTCGATGGTTTTTTCCTGCAAGTTGTCCTTAAAGAAAAGGGAAAAGCAAGTATTACCTGTATGGTATTCACGCGTCATGAAGTCGGCGAGTGAGTTCTTCTCTCCAGAGAGGTGCTCAACCTCAAATTGATAATGTGCAAACCACATTTGCCATCTGATTAGACGACCTTGTTTACTGTCACCTGCAATCTTTGTTCTAAGAAAATAGGTAAAGTTTTTGTTGTCAGTTCTAATAAGAAATTTAACGGGAGTTAAATATACAGAGAACTTTTCAATGACTCGTTTGACCGCGAGATACTCCTTCTCATTACTGTGGTAATTGAGTTCAGCTTGTTTGAAAGATCCGGAGGAGTATCTGCAGATCTTTTCACCATCAAGGGTTTTGGCTTTCAAAATGCCACCCCAGAATTGGTTAGATGCATCAGTTTCTATAACTAGATCATCTGTATTATTAGGTAAATATAGCTTAGGAAAAGTCCCTAATTTGTCTTTTACCTTTTTGACATACCTAGTGTCCTCGTCTGTCCATGTCCAGACTGCATCCTTTTTAAGTTTGACCTGTAAGGGTTTTCTTATTTCCGCTAGCTTATGAATATAAGCTTCTGCATATGTTAGAACGCCTAAAAAACGTTGTAACTGTTTCTTGTCTTCAATTTGATTAGGGAATCTCTGAAGATTATCTAGAATGTGATTTTGCGGAGTATGAGTACCTCTATCAATTTCTAGACCGAGGAAGTTGATCTTTTCTTTGAAGAGATTTGCTTTCTTCTTTGAAAGGATGATTCCATATATTTGAATGGTTTTGAGGACCATTGGAACATGTTTGTAATGTTCTTCTTCAGTGCTACTGAATATTAATATGTCGTCAACGTAGACACAACATATTTTTTCTAAACCCCTAAGGGCATTCTGCATGTGCCTTTGAAAGATTGAAGGCGCTTGCTTAAGACCGAAAGGAACTACGTTCCATTGGTAGTGACCGTCAGGGCAAGTGAATGCCGTAAGTAGCTGAGATTCTTCGTCAAGGAGAACTTGCCAGAAACCACTTTTGCAGTCGAAACTACTAAAGATTGTTTTTCCCCGTATTAGGGTTAACAATTCTTGTATGCATGGCAGATTGTGACTATCGCCAATTGTTGCTGCGTTGATTGCTTTGTAGTTGACAACCATGCGCTTTTTTCCTCTTCGTTTTTCTGCTTCATTCTCTACGAGAAATGCAGGGGACATGTGAGGTGATTTGCTCGGTTTGATTAACCTAAGATCAAGGAGTTCTCTGATTTGTTTAGAGAATTCAATTCTGTCCTGCGGACTGTACTTCATCGGTTTGACTCTAATGATAGTATTTGGTTCTGTAAGCTTGATGCTTGCAGTCATCCATTTTTTAGACTTCTCAGGGTCTATAGGATTTTCTGAGCAGACCTTTTCAAGTAAGTCTTCAATTGATTTCAATTTGTGTAGATTCAAATTGAATGTTTCTTCTGTAACTCCCCCCTCTTTAAAAGTGGGCAGTTCAATGATAGTATTTTTACTAACATTGATAGGAGTTGGGGCAATAGTTTTTGAATTCTTTTTCAAGGATTCTAAAAAACCTTTTTTGCCGAAAGCCATTGCTTTCCTGATTTTAGTCACATAGACTAAATCTTTTTCGTTGGTATCGACATTTTTTAATGTGAAGGCAACGTTATCTATCCATTGTGTGAAAGGACCATACAATTGAATAAAGTTGTTACCAAGTATAAGATCCATTCCTGATTCTTGTTGATAGATTGTGGGGATATGGAATATCTCGCCGGCAATCCTGATTTGTAAGTTTTTACAAACCTTATTAATTTTGATGTATTCTCCGTTAGCGACCCTCACCGAGAGGGGTTTTGCGGAGTTTTTCCAGAGTTCTTCTGGTATGATATACTTGCTTGCGATGCATAGGCTGGCGCCTGTGTCGATATAGCAATGTATATGAAACATTTTATATCCTTCGAACTTGAGTTGTCCTTTGATATAAATTGAGTTTGCATTTGTCTTGTTGACAGATGTCAAATCTTCTTCGGGTTCAATCCCTTTAATATTGGTTTGAAAATCTTCTTTGATTTTCATGATTTCTTCAGTATGGAAAGTAAGCTGACTCCAATCCTTGAGAGTAGCTTCCTTCATTCGGAATCTGTGGATTCGTTTTCTGAAGATTGAAGTTCTTCTTTGAAGGTGAAAACCGTATCCTCCTCCGGATAGTATTCTTCAACAGGTTCATATCCATTGAAACCTGCCTCGATGATAAGCTTAAGTTTATTTGGAAACTTTTGCTTGTTAGGGCACTCATTTGCGTAGTGTCCTTCTTCACTGCAGATCCAACATCGGCAGTTGGGCTTACCTTTAGGACAAAATCTTTTCCTTTCAGATTTTTCCTTAGTGGGCTTTCTAAAATACTTACCTGGTTTAAAAGGCTTTCTTTTCTTTTTCCAAATCTTCTTGTATTTGGATTTGTATTTCTTCTTGAAATACTTTTTGGATGTGGGTGTACATCCGAAGGTGTTGACTTCATCAGTAAGCTTGGAGCAACACGTTTTGTTGAACTTCTTAAGTTGCTTTTGTTTGACGGAGAGGTCACAGACGTTCTTTATCTGTTCTTCGACGATGCGGACTGCGAGTCCTAAGGAATAGATAGTGGTAGCTGTCTTCCTTTTTCTGAATTCTTCAAGACTTCTTTCTCCAATGATAGGAAGTTTTGTGAGGAATTGTTCAACAAAGGCAGGATACTCTGCCTGAGGTAGTTTGTAGAGATTTTTCTCATATTCACAGGTGAATTCTTTGAAGGAGCAAATGTTGCATATTTGCATCTTTGTAAGCCTTTGTCTGGCTTGTTCTTCTTCCTTGAGGATTTCTCCATCCTTATCCTCAAACATGTTGAGTCCAAGAAAGATTGTGTAGAGGGCATCTAGAATCTTTTCTAGCATCATTTCTCCTGTCCAGGTTTCATCCCAGATTGTTTTCTTGATAAACTCTCGGATGATTCCTTCTGTCTTATGGACCATAAGGAGTAAAACCGTGCTGCCGGTTTGGTAGTCGTCAATGTTTGACTGGATGGTTAAGCTAATTCCCGTAGCCCATCTATCAATCATTTCTTTCCTTTCATTCATATTATTGATGCAATCAATATTGATTGTTCCAGCCGGGATGTTTCTTGCAGGGGCTGTGTTTCCTGAGTTTGTGGCAAAGGGTCTCTGTCGAGGCTTATATCTTTTTGCGCCAGTTGCGCTGGATTCAGCATCGTCCTTTAGGGTTCCTAAGTTTCCCATTTCGATGTCTGGTTCATCGGAACTAGAATCGTCTTTAGTTTGATTGACCATAACATTTTCCTTTATGTTATAGTTGTATTTGACACAAAGGTCTTTGCTTTGGAATTTGACGAGGAGTTCGTCTTCTTCTAAAGCCATGAGGTGTACAAGTTCTGTACAATCATCATCGTTGATTGATATTTCAAAGAAATATCTTTCAAGGTGATCCGTGATGGTAGTCATTCAGTTGAACCGAAGGGCCAAGTTAGACTTTTGGGATCTTTGGAGCTTCCTAAGTTTTCGTTTCCTACTCTGAAATTTGGGTAGGGATACTTGTGAAGATTGCTTGTTGTGGCAACTCCTTTATCTTTATCTAAGATAATTTGCTTATTGGTTTCTTCCAATAATTTATTTGAGTTGTCGCGCATTTTTATTTCGTCAGAAATTTCCTTAATGATCTTTGCACTGACGGCTTCAATAAGGTTTTCTAATCTAGGGAAGGCTTCCCTGATGTAGAGGTCAATGTCTTTAACGGACGAGTTGGTCATGGCTATCCGATGACAGCTTTTATTGCGACTCTAATGTCTTCGAGTTTTTCTTCTAAATCTTTCAGCCTTTCTTCTGTGAGAACGGTTGGGTCGATTTTGTTTTTAATTTTTTCTAACTCTTGATTTTGAGTTACAAGAATATCAAGGATATCGATATTGAAATTGGTATCGATTCCACCTCTTTTTATAAGGTTTTTAAGTTTATTAAAAACACTAGGGTTTTTACTAAACGGTTCGCACTGGTCCTTTTCTAATCCTAGAAAAGAACTAATCTTGGAGATTTTAATCCAAACTCTTGCGAGTAAATGATTAATGTTGTTTCCTTGACTTATTAAGTTTGGAAACGAAGGTTTGTTCGTACTGAAAACGTAAGTGACTTCACTGGTTTTTCTTTGTTCGAGATCTTTGAATTGTAAGATCTTTCCTTTTTTGTAGATGTGTGGCACATCTGCAGAGAAAATGGATCTGCTGGAACTCATTTATCCAATTAGGTTTTCCAATTGGTTTCCTATTCTGTCAATTCGTATTGACATATTGGCAAGGGCTAATTTATTTAAAGTAGGCTCGCTACTATTTGAAGTAGTGTGATTGCTACTTTGCCCAATTTCTAACCTATTGTTAGAGATGCTTACTCTAGGTTTCTGGCCCAGGTAGTCCATATCTTGGGCTATATTGATGGCCCAGGATTTGTCTTCGGATGATAAGTCACAGAACTTATTATCCTCGATACTTCCAATGTTGGAAAAGACATCGTCGATTTCAATATTGGGATTATCTTTATAGTCTATCGAATGATGACTATTGGTTAATGCATAACCTAAGAGATAAGTAACAGAAAAGACTTTATCTCCTGTTCGCATGAGGTCGCTCCTTCCGAACTCGTGTGCAAGGCTGAGAACTTGATCGAGGTTCTTTGTGTTTAGACTTACCGCGTATTTTGGGTAGACTGTAAACATAAACTTGCCAAAGGCTAAGTTTCCTTTTGCTGCTCCAAGGATGCAGTCTTTGCGGTTAATGATTCTATTGTCAATTAACGCCATTTTTATTGGTGTATCAATTCCATTTTTGAATTGAGCTTTCACCAGGATTTTTACTGCACCAATGTGTAGCATGTTGATCTTTTTCCTGATGTCATAGAAATATCAACGGACATTTCTTCAGTTGAAATACAGTAAAATATTTCATTTTTTCTTGACAATGATTTAGTCAAAGTTTTAAATAAGCTAGGTGTATTAAACACTCTATCTTTTGTTAGCCTAAGTTGTAACTTAGCAATGTCTTTTAACTGTGATTGTTGTACAGTTAAATCGGAACTAAATCCTTGTTCATTTTCAACACTGAAAATTTGCATATCTGAATTACTTGATTCAGTTAATTCTGAGCTGTCCTCAGGGTCGTGATAATTTATTTCTAAATTATTCATGTAAAATAGTAGATTACTATTTATGTGGGACCCGCTCTGATACCAATTTCAATATCGATATCCTTGATATTCTTGTAATGATATTGCGAACAGGAGATAAAGTCTTTTCTGTTACTTATCTCTTAGGTTATGCATTAACCAATAGTCATCATTCGATAGACTATAAAGATAATCCCAATATTGAAATCGACAATGTCTTTTCCAACATTGGAAGTATCGAGGATAATAAGTTCTGTGACTTATCATCCGAAGACAAATCCTGGGCCATCAATATAGCCCAAGATATGGACTACCTGGGCCAGAAACCTAGAGTAAGCATCTCTAACAATAGGTTAGAAATTGGGCAAAGTAGCAATCACACTACTTCAAATAGTAGCGAGCCTACTTTAAATAAATTAGCCCTTGCCAATATGTCAATACGAATTGACAGAATAGGAAACCAATTGGAAAACCTAATTGGATAAATGAGTTCCAGCAGATCCATTTTCTCTGCAGATGTGCCACACATCTACAAAAAAGGAAAGATCTTACAATTCAAAGATCTCGAACAAAGAAAAACCAGTGAAGTCACTTACGTTTTCAGTACGAACAAACCTTCGTTTCCAAACTTAATAAGTCAAGGAAACAACATTAATCATTTACTCGCAAGAGTTTGGATTAAAATCTCCAAGATTAGTTCTTTTCTAGGATTAGAAAAGGACCAGTGCGAACCGTTTAGTAAAAACCCTAGTGTTTTTAATAAACTTAAAAACCTTATAAAAAGAGGTGGAATCGATACCAATTTCAATATCGATATCCTTGATATTCTTGTAACTCAAAATCAAGAGTTAGAAAAAATTAAAAACAAAATCGACCCAACCGTTCTCACAGAAGAAAGGCTGAAAGATTTAGAAGAAAAACTCGAAGACATTAGAGTCGCAATAAAAGCTGTCATCGGATAGCCATGACCAACTCGTCCGTTAAAGACATTGACCTCTACATCAGGGAAGCCTTCCCTAGATTAGAAAACCTTATTGAAGCCGTCAGTGCAAAGATCATTAAGGAAATTTCTGACGAAATAAAAATGCGCGACAACTCAAATAAATTATTGGAAGAAACCAATAAGCAAATTATCTTAGATAAAGATAAAGGAGTTGCCACAACAAGCAATCTTCACAAGTATCCCTACCCAAATTTCAGAGTAGGAAACGAAAACTTAGGAAGCTCCAAAGATCCCAAAAGTCTAACTTGGCCCTTCGGTTCAACTGAATGACTACCATCACGGATCACCTTGAAAGATATTTCTTTGAAATATCAATCAACGATGATGATTGTACAGAACTTGTACACCTCATGGCTTTAGAAGAAGACGAACTCCTCGTCAAATTCCAAAGCAAAGACCTTTGTGTCAAATACAACTATAACATAAAGGAAAATGTTATGGTCAATCAAACTAAAGACGATTCTAGTTCCGATGAACCAGACATCGAAATGGGAAACTTAGGAACCCTAAAGGACGATGCTGAATCCAGCGCAACTGGCGCAAAAAGATATAAGCCTCGACAGAGACCCTTTGCCACAAACTCAGGAAACACAGCCCCTGCAAGAAACATCCCGGCTGGAACAATCAATATTGATTGCATCAATAATATGAATGAAAGGAAAGAAATGATTGATAGATGGGCTACGGGAATTAGCTTAACCATCCAGTCAAACATTGACGACTACCAAACCGGCAGCACGGTTTTACTCCTTATGGTCCATAAGACAGAAGGAATCATCCGAGAGTTTATCAAGAAAACAATCTGGGATGAAACCTGGACAGGAGAAATGATGCTAGAAAAGATTCTAGATGCCCTCTACACAATCTTTCTTGGACTCAACATGTTTGAGGATAAGGATGGAGAAATCCTCAAGGAAGAAGAACAAGCCAGACAAAGGCTTACAAAGATGCAAATATGCAACATTTGCTCCTTCAAAGAATTCACCTGTGAATATGAGAAAAATCTCTACAAACTACCTCAGGCAGAGTATCCTGCCTTTGTTGAACAATTCCTCACAAAACTTCCTATCATTGGAGAAAGAAGTCTTGAAGAATTCAGAAAAAGGAAGACAGCTACCACTATCTATTCCTTAGGACTCGCAGTCCGCATCGTCGAAGAACAGATAAAGAACGTCTGTGACCTCTCCGTCAAACAAAAGCAACTTAAGAAGTTCAACAAAACGTGTTGCTCCAAGCTTACTGATGAAGTCAACACCTTCGGATGTACACCCACATCCAAAAAGTATTTCAAGAAGAAATACAAATCCAAATACAAGAAGATTTGGAAAAAGAAAAGAAAGCCTTTTAAACCAGGTAAGTATTTTAGAAAGCCCACTAAGGAAAAATCTGAAAGGAAAAGATTTTGTCCTAAAGGTAAGCCCAACTGCCGATGTTGGATCTGCAGTGAAGAAGGACACTACGCAAATGAGTGCCCTAACAAGCAAAAGTTTCCAAATAAACTTAAGCTTATCATCGAGGCAGGTTTCAATGGATATGAACCTGTTGAAGAATACTATCCGGAGGAGGATACGGTTTTCACCTTCAAAGAAGAACTTCAATCTTCAGAAAACGAATCCACAGATTCCGAATGAAGGAAGCTACTCTCAAGGATTGGAGTCAGCTTACTTTCCATACTGAAGAAATCATGAAAATCAAAGAAGATTTTCAAACCAATATTAAAGGGATTGAACCCGAAGAAGATTTGACATCTGTCAACAAGACAAATGCAAACTCAATTTATATCAAAGGACAACTCAAGTTCGAAGGATATAAAATGTTTCATATACATTGCTATGTCGACACAGGCGCCAGCCTATGCATCGCAAGCAAGTATATCATACCAGAAGAACTCTGGGAAAACTCCGCAAAACCCCTCTCGGTGAGGGTCGCTAACGGAGAATACATCAAAATTAATAAGGTTTGTAAAAACTTACAAATCAGGATTGCCGGCGAGATATTCCATATCCCCACAATCTATCAACAAGAATCAGGAATGGATCTTATACTTGGTAACAACTTTATTCAATTGTATGGTCCTTTCACACAATGGATAGATAACGTTGCCTTCACATTAAAAAATGTCGATACCAACGAAAAAGATTTAGTCTATGTGACTAAAATCAGGAAAGCAATGGCTTTCGGCAAAAAAGGTTTTTTAGAATCCTTGAAAAAGAATTCAAAAACTATTGCCCCAACTCCTATCAATGTTAGTAAAAATACTATCATTGAACTGCCCACTTTTAAAGAGGGGGGAGTTACAGAAGAAACATTCAATTTGAATCTACACAAATTGAAATCAATTGAAGACTTACTTGAAAAGGTCTGCTCAGAAAATCCTATAGACCCTGAGAAGTCTAAAAAATGGATGACTGCAAGCATCAAGCTTACAGAACCAAATACTATCATTAGAGTCAAACCGATGAAGTACAGTCCGCAGGACAGAATTGAATTCTCTAAACAAATCAGAGAACTCCTTGATCTTAGGTTAATCAAACCGAGCAAATCACCTCACATGTCCCCTGCATTTCTCGTAGAGAATGAAGCAGAAAAACGAAGAGGAAAAAAGCGCATGGTTGTCAACTACAAAGCAATCAACGCAGCAACAATTGGCGATAGTCACAATCTGCCATGCATACAAGAATTGTTAACCCTAATACGGGGAAAAACAATCTTTAGTAGTTTCGACTGCAAAAGTGGTTTCTGGCAAGTTCTCCTTGACGAAGAATCTCAGCTACTTACGGCATTCACTTGCCCTGACGGTCACTACCAATGGAACGTAGTTCCTTTCGGTCTTAAGCAAGCGCCTTCAATCTTTCAAAGGCACATGCAGAATGCCCTTAGGGGTTTAGAAAAAATATGTTGTGTCTACGTTGACGACATATTAATATTCAGTAGCACTGAAGAAGAACATTACAAACATGTTCCAATGGTCCTCAAAACCATTCAAATATATGGAATCATCCTTTCAAAGAAGAAAGCAAATCTCTTCAAAGAAAAGATCAACTTCCTCGGTCTAGAAATTGATAGAGGTACTCATACTCCGCAAAATCACATTCTAGATAATCTTCAGAGATTCCCTAATCAAATTGAAGACAAGAAACAGTTACAACGTTTTTTAGGCGTTCTAACATATGCAGAAGCTTATATTCATAAGCTAGCGGAAATAAGAAAACCCTTACAGGTCAAACTTAAAAAGGATGCAGTCTGGACATGGACAGACGAGGACACTAGCCAAAACCCTTGATGGTGAAAAGATCTGCAGATACTCCTCCGGATCTTTCAAACAAGCTGAACTCAATTACCACAGTAATGAGAAGGAGTATCTCGCGGTCAAACGAGTCATTGAAAAGTTCTCTGTATATTTAACTCCCGTTAAATTTCTTATTAGAACTGACAACAAAAACTTTACCTATTTTCTTAGAACAAAGATTGCAGGTGACAGTAAACAAGGTCGTCTAATCAGATGGCAAATGTGGTTTGCACATTATCAATTTGAGGTTGAGCACCTCTCTGGAGAGAAGAACTCACTCGCCGACTTCATGACGCGTGAATACCATACAGGTAATACTTGCTTTTCCCTTTTCTTTAAGGACAACTTGCAGGAAAAAACCATCGAAGGAAACCAGGAGCGCCCATTGTTTCACTCCTCCCACCTTCCTATAAGTTGACAACACCCTCCGTCAGCTTTTCCACACAAACAATCACTAAACCTGTTCTTCCCAAGAAATTAAAACATTTTTCATGGAGAATTTTCTAGAGCTTGAGCTCGAAGAAAAACTGCTCACACTTGAGCATGAGGCCCTTGTTCACAAGCTTAGTACCCTTAGGTCAAAGCTATTTCTGTTGAAACAGTTTCAACAGGCCAAAACGGTTACTACTGAACCGGGGAATTACTCTAATTCTAAATCAGCAGCTACTCCGGAGCAAACGGCTACCGGTAAAGAGTTAACAAATCCGTTAACGCCTGTTGCTTTGGCAAAAAGCAATGAAGCGGTTCTTGCTTCACCAGTCTCAAGCAGGATTGCAGATCTCTCTGCTCTTGCGTTCATAAACAAGAAATTTACCCCACTGGTAATTTCAAAACCTTCCCCACTGGAAGCCCATAAAGATTCCCCACTGGAATCTGACAGAGCAAGATTCGCTCCCAGCTACAAGACGGCCGTAGAAAAGGACATCAATGCTGCCTACTACGTCATCTACAACGGACCTCACCAAGGTATCTACACCGATTGGGGAGAAGTTAGTTCCTACACCAACGGAACAGCGAACGCCTTCAAAAAATTCAACACCCTGGAACAAGCAAGAAAGAGTGCTCAAGCCTTCGACGATAAGAAGAACACGGGCATAATCTTCAAAGAACCTATTGTCCACAAAGACGGAAGAAAAAGAATGGCTAGCAGCATGCAACCAGAAGAAGCCATCCTCTCCAAGGACTTCCAAGGAATTCCTTTCAACGAATTCCGATTCCTCTGGGCCAAAGCCAGATGTGCCAACCAAGAAGACTTCCTCTTCGAGAAATTCTTCACCAGCGACACGGCCACCAGAAGTCTCTACAACTTTGTTGAAGGGGCCGATCCAGAACTAGTCCATGCCGCTTTCAGAGCAGGACTAATTAAAAACATATACCCAAGTGCAAATCTTCAGGAACTGAAGCTCTTTTCACGTGAGTTCATCAAAGCGATCAAAAACTTCAGAACAAAGGTTATGAAAGTTGCTGATCAACGCATGTACATCAATGTGACATGCTCAATTGCCGACTGGATACAGTCATCTACCTTCAGTCCTTATTTCTACATCGAGATTGGACTCGCCAAAGAAAAGGAGTTCAGCCCGTCCAAGACCATGACTGAAAATTGCCCTCCTACTGAAGAACTCACCAACCTTCGAGTCAACGGACTCAAACTTGTGGTCAACAAACTTCGGTCAATCGAAGCCGAGACCAAAATTAAGGTCAATTACTGCAGCCCAAGCTGCATCATGACAAGCAAGACGACTGCAAAAACCAGCCAAGAAGACTGGAACAAAGTTATTCGGTTCGAAGAAATGTTCCGACAAGCCAACATCAACGTGGCCCCCAACACAAGGATCTCTTTCTGCAAAGCAGCCGCCCTCATCTTCGGAAAAGACAAGATGTCTTCCACTGCATCTAGTGGAACGCCCACTTGCCCAATTGAAGAAAAGAAAACAAGACAACTTTCGGCGGAGGCCCCACTCCAAGGCAAAGAAGTCAAAAGCACCTCAAATCAAAGGACACCTAGTGCTCCACTTACGTCTGCCTTTGAAGACTTATTGCCCATCCAGGACAATAATACAGCAAGTGGAACCTCCACTTACCCGTTAATCACGGAACAAATTATTGCCCACTCAGGGCTATATATTGAAGACGAGAGAGCCTGAGAAGATCATCTTCTTTCGACCACTCCTTCGTTTGCTCTCTTCTCTCTCCTTTTTTCCAAGCTTTCGATGTGTAATAGTGAGTAGTGTGCATAGAGTAGTAGTGTGATAGGCAGCCCTTCGGGGTATGCCATAGTATGTTCTCCAGGATGCTCGCCTGAGCATACCTTCTGTATTTTCATTACCCATCAATAAAATTACCCTTCCACATATATCTTTCCAACACTTATCCAAAGCCTACTACTTCAAAACCAGAAGCAATGAAGCACGCAAATATCCCCGCACATATCGATTTCCCAGAAAGATGCTATGCTATGATTCAAAATGGATGCTACTTCCATCTTTCAAACTCAAGGGTGAACACACAGGAAGCTCTAGCGGATGGAGGCGGTAGGCAGAAGGCCGAAGTAAGACCTCTGTGGTTCGCGTTCTGAGTGGAGGTGACCAGTGATCCCGAGATGATGAAAGAAGCGAAGGAATAGCCAACCTGAAAATATGAGCTAGCATCACGGACGGCCCGATATGCCGGATATGCTTCGGATCCCAAGGTAGAAAAGGAAACAGGCAGAAGGTAAATGAAAGATTGATAAAACCAGTAGGGTATAATAAAATTCGGGTATAAAAATACGGTAGATTACCAGTCCTGTTAGAAATACTGTGGTAGAGTCCTATTTACATTACCACTCTATTGTTGAACAATTTATTCTCAGAATATTCACCAAACCATTACCAAGAAATTGGCAAACAATGATGCAAAATGAAACTGGTCATTTTATCAAAGCATGGACAAATGCTGTCCCTAATAGTAAATTACTATTCACAAACAGTGTTTTACTGTTCATCAAAATGGTAAATCCAGAATTTGGTATTTTTAAATATCAAGATAATGAATATAAAATCACCATTTTATATTTATTAAAAATGTCCATAGACATAAAAGAAAAAATTCTCAATATAATTGAAATCAACTTAGAAGAAGAAATGAATAATTTAGATTATTTAGAAGAAGAAAACTTAATGTTTTCACAAAATTACATAGATTGGTTCTATGATTCTGATTGGTATCAATCAGACTAAAAACCCCATTATGGACTCATTATCCATAAAGCTAAAAACAATAAACGAAGGTCTAAGCAACCTAGTTAGGCTAAATCAAAATCTAGATAATCTAGATAACTATCTTAAGACAATTGAACCTGTCATTAAGAATATTAATAGTGTTTTTACAACATTAAAGCAACAATCCTCAGTTGCAAAAGTTCATCCGCAAATTGGTATCAGAGCGGGTCCCACATAAATAGTAATCTATTTGCTGGGCCATCAATAGATTACTTAAGATAGTTATCTAGGGATAATGGATAGATAATGATTAACGCCTGTTGTAATCTGAGGATTGTTGCTTTAATGTTGTAAAAACACTATTAATATTCTTAATGACAGGTTCAATTGTCTTAAGATAGTTATCTAGATTATCTAGATTTTGATTTAGCCTAACTAGGTTGCTTAGACCTTCGTTTATTGTTTTTAGCTTTATGGATAATGAGTCCATAATGGGGTTTTTAGTCTGATTGATACCAATCAGAATCATAGAACCAATCTATGTAATTTTGTGAAAACATTAAGTTTTCTTCTTCTAAATAATCTAAATTATTCATTTCTTCTTCTAAGTTGATTTCAATTATATTGAGAATTTTTTCTTTTATGTCTATGGACATTTCTTTTAATAAATATAAAATGGTGATTTTATATTCATTATCTTGATATTTAAAAATACCAAATTCTGGATTTACCATTTTGATGAACAGTAAAACACTGTTTGTGAATAGTAATTTACTATTAGGGACAGCATTTGTCCATGCTTTGATAAAATGACCAGTTTCATTTTGCATCATTGTTTGCCAATTTCTTGGTAATGGTTTGGTGAATATTCTGAGAATAAATTGTTCAACAATAGAGTGGTAATGTAAATAGGACTCTACCACAGTATTTCTAACAGGACTGGTAATCTACCGTATTTTTATACCCGAATTTTATTATACCCTACTGGTTTTATCAATCTTTCATTTACCTTCTGCCTGTTTCCTTTTCTACCTTGGGATCCGAAGCATATCCGGCATATCGGGCCGTCCGTGATGCTAGCTCATATTTTCAGGTTGGCTATTCCTTCGCTTCTTTCATCATCTCGGGATCACTGGTCACCTCCACTCAGAACGCGAACCACAGAGGTCTTACTTCGGCCTTCTGCCTACCGCCTCCATCCGCTAGAGCTTCCTGTGTGTTCACCCTTGAGTTTGAAAGATGGAAGTAGCATCCATTTTGAATCATAGCATAGCATCTTTCTGGGAAATCGATATGTGCGGGGATATTTGCGTGCTTCATTGCTTCTGGTTTTGAAGTAGTAGGCTTTGGATAAGTGTTGGAAAGATATATGTGGAAGGGTAATTTTATTGATGGGTAATGAAAATACAGAAGGTATGCTCAGGCGAGCATCCTGGAGAACATACTATGGCATACCCCGAAGGGCTGCCTATCACACTACTACTCTATGCACACTACTCACTATTACACATCGAAAGCTTGGAAAAAAGGAGAGAGAAGAGAGCAAACGAAGGAGTGGTCGAAAGAAGATGATCTTCTCAGGCTCTCTCGTCTTCAATATATAGCCCTGAGTGGGCAATAATTTGTTCCGTGATTAACGGGTAAGTGGAGGTTCCACTTGCTGTATTATTGTCCTGGATGGGCAATAAGTCTTCAAAGGCAGACGTAAGTGGAGCACTAGGTGTCCTTTGATTTGAGGTGCTTTTGACTTCTTTGCCTTGGAGTGGGGCCTCCGCCGAAAGTTGTCTTGTTTTCTTTTCTTCAATTGGGCAAGTGGGCGTTCCACTAGATGCAGTGGAAGACATCTTGTCTTTTCCGAAGATGAGGGCGGCTGCTTTGCAGAAAGAGATCCTTGTGTTGGGGGCCACGTTGATGTTGGCTTGTCGGAACATTTCTTCGAACCGAATAACTTTGTTCCAGTCTTCTTGGCTGGTTTTTGCAGTCGTCTTGCTTGTCATGATGCAGCTTGGGCTGCAGTAATTGACCTTAATTTTGGTCTCGGCTTCGATTGACCGAAGTTTGTTGACCACAAGTTTGAGTCCGTTGACTCGAAGGTTGGTGAGTTCTTCAGTAGGAGGGCAATTTTCAGTCATGGTCTTGGACGGGCTGAACTCCTTTTCTTTGGCGAGTCCAATCTCGATGTAGAAATAAGGACTGAAGGTAGATGACTGTATCCAGTCGGCAATTGAGCATGTCACATTGATGTACATGCGTTGATCAGCAACTTTCATAACCTTTGTTCTGAAGTTTTTGATCGCTTTGATGAACTCACGTGAAAAGAGCTTCAGTTCCTGAAGATTTGCACTTGGGTATATGTTTTTAATTAGTCCTGCTCTGAAAGCGGCATGGACTAGTTCTGGATCGGCCCCTTCAACAAAGTTGTAGAGACTTCTGGTGGCCGTGTCGCTGGTGAAGAATTTCTCGAAGAGGAAGTCTTCTTGGTTGGCACATCTGGCTTTGGCCCAGAGGAATCGGAATTCGTTGAAAGGAATTCCTTGGAAGTCCTTGGAGAGGATGGCTTCTTCTGGTTGCATGCTGCTAGCCATTCTTTTTCTTCCGTCTTTGTGGACAATAGGTTCTTTGAAGATTATGCCCGTGTTCTTCTTATCGTCGAAGGCTTGAGCACTCTTTCTTGCTTGTTCCAGGGTGTTGAATTTTTTGAAGGCGTTCGCTGTTCCGTTGGTGTAGGAACTAACTTCTCCCCAATCGGTGTAGATACCTTGGTGAGGTCCGTTGTAGATGACGTAGTAGGCAGCATTGATGTCCTTTTCTACGGCCGTCTTGTAGCTGGGAGCGAATCTTGCTCTGTCAGATTCCAGTGGGGAATCTTTATGGGCTTCCAGTGGGGAAGGTTTTGAAATTACCAGTGGGGTAAATTTCTTGTTTATGAACGCAAGAGCAGAGAGATCTGCAATCCTGCTTGAGACTGGTGAAGCAAGAACCGCTTCATTGCTTTTTGCCAAAGCAACAGGCGTTAACGGATTTGTTAACTCTTTACCGGTAGCCGTTTGCTCCGGAGTAGCTGCTGATTTAGAATTAGAGTAATTCCCCGGTTCAGTAGTAACCGTTTTGGCCTGTTGAAACTGTTTCAACAGAAATAGCTTTGACCTAAGGGTACTAAGCTTGTGAACAAGGGCCTCATGCTCAAGTGTGAGCAGTTTTTCTTCGAGCTCAAGCTCTAGAAAATTCTCCATGAAAAATGTTTTAATTTCTTGGGAAGAACAGGTTTAGTGATTGTTTGTGTGGAAAAGCTGACGGAGGGTGTTGTCAACTTATAGGAAGGTGGGAGGAGTGAAACAATGGGCGCTCCTGGTTTCCTTCGATGGTTTTTTCCTGCAAGTTGTCCTTAAAGAAAAGGGAAAAGCAAGTATTACCTGTATGATATTCACGCGTCATGAAGTCGGCGAGTGAGTTCTTCTCTCCAGAGAGGTGCTCAACCTCAAATTGATAATGTGCAAACCACATTTGCCATCTGATTAGACGACCTTGTTTACTGTCACCTGCAATCTTTGTTCTAAGAAAATAGGTAAAGTTTTTGTTGTCAGTTCTAATAAGAAATTTAACGGGAGTTAAATATACAGAGAACTTTTCAATGACTCGTTTGACCGCGAGATACTCCTTCTCATTACTGTGGTAATTGAGTTCAGCTTGTTTGAAAGATCCGGAGGAGTATCTGCAGATCTTTTCACCATCAAGGGTTTTGGCTTTCAAAATGCCACCCCAGAATTGGTTAGATGCATCAGTTTCTATAACTAGATCATCTGTATTATTAGGTAAATATAGCTTAGGAAAAGTCCCTAATTTGTCTTTTACCTTTTTGACATACCTAGTGTCCTCGTCTGTCCATGTCCAGACTGCATCCTTTTTAAGTTTGACCTGTAAGGGTTTTCTTATTTCCGCTAGCTTATGAATATAAGCTTCTGCATATGTTAGAACGCCTAAAAAACGTTGTAACTGTTTCTTGTCTTCAATTTGATTAGGGAATCTCTGAAGATTATCTAGAATGTGATTTTGCGGAGTATGAGTACCTCTATCAATTTCTAGACCGAGGAAGTTGATCTTTTCTTTGAAGAGATTTGCTTTCTTCTTTGAAAGGATGATTCCATATATTTGAATGGTTTTGAGGACCATTGGAACATGTTTGTAATGTTCTTCTTCAGTGCTACTGAATATTAATATGTCGTCAACGTAGACACAACATATTTTTTCTAAACCCCTAAGGGCATTCTGCATGTGCCTTTGAAAGATTGAAGGCGCTTGCTTAAGACCGAAAGGAACTACGTTCCATTGGTAGTGACCGTCAGGGCAAGTGAATGCCGTAAGTAGCTGAGATTCTTCGTCAAGGAGAACTTGCCAGAAACCACTTTTGCAGTCGAAACTACTAAAGATTGTTTTTCCCCGTATTAGGGTTAACAATTCTTGTATGCATGGCAGATTGTGACTATCGCCAATTGTTGCTGCGTTGATTGCTTTGTAGTTGACAACCATGCGCTTTTTTCCTCTTCGTTTTTCTGCTTCATTCTCTACGAGAAATGCAGGGGACATGTGAGGTGATTTGCTCGGTTTGATTAACCTAAGATCAAGGAGTTCTCTGATTTGTTTAGAGAATTCAATTCTGTCCTGCGGACTGTACTTCATCGGTTTGACTCTAATGATAGTATTTGGTTCTGTAAGCTTGATGCTTGCAGTCATCCATTTTTTAGACTTCTCAGGGTCTATAGGATTTTCTGAGCAGACCTTTTCAAGTAAGTCTTCAATTGATTTCAATTTGTGTAGATTCAAATTGAATGTTTCTTCTGTAACTCCCCCCTCTTTAAAAGTGGGCAGTTCAATGATAGTATTTTTACTAACATTGATAGGAGTTGGGGCAATAGTTTTTGAATTCTTTTTCAAGGATTCTAAAAAACCTTTTTTGCCGAAAGCCATTGCTTTCCTGATTTTAGTCACATAGACTAAATCTTTTTCGTTGGTATCGACATTTTTTAATGTGAAGGCAACGTTATCTATCCATTGTGTGAAAGGACCATACAATTGAATAAAGTTGTTACCAAGTATAAGATCCATTCCTGATTCTTGTTGATAGATTGTGGGGATATGGAATATCTCGCCGGCAATCCTGATTTGTAAGTTTTTACAAACCTTATTAATTTTGATGTATTCTCCGTTAGCGACCCTCACCGAGAGGGGTTTTGCGGAGTTTTCCCAGAGTTCTTCTGGTATGATATACTTGCTTGCGATGCATAGGCTGGCGCCTGTGTCGACATAGCAATGTATATGAAACATTTTATATCCTTCGAACTTGAGTTGTCCTTTGATATAAATTGAGTTTGCATTTGTCTTGTTGACAGATGTCAAATCTTCTTCGGGTTCAATCCCTTTAATATTGGTTTGAAAATCTTCTTTGATTTTCATGATTTCTTCAGTATGGAAAGTAAGCTGACTCCAATCCTTGAGAGTAGCTTCCTTCATTCGGAATCTGTGGATTCGTTTTCTGAAGATTGAAGTTCTTCTTTGAAGGTGAAAACCGTATCCTCCTCCGGATAGTATTCTTCAACAGGTTCATATCCATTGAAACCTGCCTCGATGATAAGCTTAAGTTTATTTGGAAACTTTTGCTTGTTAGGGCACTCATTTGCGTAGTGTCCTTCTTCACTGCAGATCCAACATCGGCAGTTGGGCTTACCTTTAGGACAAAATCTTTTCCTTTCAGATTTTTCCTTAGTGGGCTTTCTAAAATACTTACCTGGTTTAAAAGGCTTTCTTTTCTTTTTCCAAATCTTCTTGTATTTGGATTTGTATTTCTTCTTGAAATACTTTTTGGATGTGGGTGTACATCCGAAGGTGTTGACTTCATCAGTAAGCTTGGAGCAACACGTTTTGTTGAACTTCTTAAGTTGCTTTTGTTTGACGGAGAGGTCACAGACGTTCTTTATCTGTTCTTCGACGATGCGGACTGCGAGTCCTAAGGAATAGATAGTGGTAGCTGTCTTCCTTTTTCTGAATTCTTCAAGACTTCTTTCTCCAATGATAGGAAGTTTTGTGAGGAATTGTTCAACAAAGGCAGGATACTCTGCCTGAGGTAGTTTGTAGAGATTTTTCTCATATTCACAGGTGAATTCTTTGAAGGAGCAAATGTTGCATATTTGCATCTTTGTAAGCCTTTGTCTGGCTTGTTCTTCTTCCTTGAGGATTTCTCCATCCTTATCCTCAAACATGTTGAGTCCAAGAAAGATTGTGTAGAGGGCATCTAGAATCTTTTCTAGCATCATTTCTCCTGTCCAGGTTTCATCCCAGATTGTTTTCTTGATAAACTCTCGGATGATTCCTTCTGTCTTATGGACCATAAGGAGTAAAACCGTGCTGCCGGTTTGGTAGTCGTCAATGTTTGACTGGATGGTTAAGCTAATTCCCGTAGCCCATCTATCAATCATTTCTTTCCTTTCATTCATATTATTGATGCAATCAATATTGATTGTTCCAGCCGGGATGTTTCTTGCAGGGGCTGTGTTTCCTGAGTTTGTGGCAAAGGGTCTCTGTCGAGGCTTATATCTTTTTGCGCCAGTTGCGCTGGATTCAGCATCGTCCTTTAGGGTTCCTAAGTTTCCCATTTCGATGTCTGGTTCATCGGAACTAGAATCGTCTTTAGTTTGATTGACCATAACATTTTCCTTTATGTTATAGTTGTATTTGACACAAAGGTCTTTGCTTTGGAATTTGACGAGGAGTTCGTCTTCTTCTAAAGCCATGAGGTGTACAAGTTCTGTACAATCATCATCGTTGATTGATATTTCAAAGAAATATCTTTCAAGGTGATCCGTGATGGTAGTCATTCAGTTGAACCGAAGGGCCAAGTTAGACTTTTGGGATCTTTGGAGCTTCCTAAGTTTTCGTTTCCTACTCTGAAATTTGGGTAGGGATACTTGTGAAGATTGCTTGTTGTGGCAACTCCTTTATCTTTATCTAAGATAATTTGCTTATTGGTTTCTTCCAATAATTTATTTGAGTTGTCGCGCATTTTTATTTCGTCAGAAATTTCCTTAATGATCTTTGCACTGACGGCTTCAATAAGGTTTTCTAATCTAGGGAAGGCTTCCCTGATGTAGAGGTCAATGTCTTTAACGGACGAGTTGGTCATGGCTATCCGATGACAGCTTTTATTGCGACTCTAATGTCTTCGAGTTTTTCTTCTAAATCTTTCAGCCTTTCTTCTGTGAGAACGGTTGGGTCGATTTTGTTTTTAATTTTTTCTAACTCTTGATTTTGAGTTACAAGAATATCAAGGATATCGATATTGAAATTGGTATCGATTCCACCTCTTTTTATAAGGTTTTTAAGTTTATTAAAAACACTAGGGTTTTTACTAAACGGTTCGCACTGGTCCTTTTCTAATCCTAGAAAAGAACTAATCTTGGAGATTTTAATCCAAACTCTTGCGAGTAAATGATTAATGTTGTTTCCTTGACTTATTAAGTTTGGAAACGAAGGTTTGTTCGTACTGAAAACGTAAGTGACTTCACTGGTTTTTCTTTGTTCGAGATCTTTGAATTGTAAGATCTTTCCTTTTTTGTAGATGTGTGGCACATCTGCAGAGAAAATGGATCTGCTGGAACTCATTTATCCAATTAGGTTTTCCAATTGGTTTCCTATTCTGTCAATTCGTATTGACATATTGGCAAGGGCTAATTTATTTAAAGTAGGCTCGCTACTATTTGAAGTAGTGTGATTGCTACTTTGCCCAATTTCTAACCTATTGTTAGAGATGCTTACTCTAGGTTTCTGGCCCAGGTAGTCCATATCTTGGGCTATATTGATGGCCCAGGATTTGTCTTCGGATGATAAGTCACAGAACTTATTATCCTCGATACTTCCAATGTTGGAAAAGACATCGTCGATTTCAATATTGGGATTATCTTTATAGTCTATCGAATGATGACTATTGGTTAATGCATAACCTAAGAGATAAGTAACAGAAAAGACTTTATCTCCTGTTCGCATGAGGTCGCTTCTTCCGAACTCGTGTGCAAGGCTGAGAACTTGATCGAGGTTCTTTGTGTTTAGACTTACCGCGTATTTTGGGTAGACTGTAAACATAAACTTGCCAAAGGCTAAGTTTCCTTTTGCTGCTCCAAGGATGCAGTCTTTGCGGTTAATGATTCTATTGTCAATTAACGCCATTTTTATTGGTGTATCAATTCCATTTTTGAATTGAGCTTTCACCAGGATTTTTACTGCACCAATGTGTAGCATGTTGATCTTTTTCCTGATGTCATAGAAATATCAACGGACATTTCTTCAGTTGAAATACAGTAAAATATTTCATTTTTTCTTGACAATGATTTAGTCAAAGTTTTAAATAAGCTAGGTGTATTAAACACTCTATCTTTTGTTAGCCTAAGTTGTAACTTAGCAATGTCTTTTAACTGTGATTGTTGTACAGTTAAATCGGAACTAAATCCTTGTTCATTTTCAACACTGAAAATTTGCATATCTGAATTACTTGATTCAGTTAATTCTGAGCTGTCCTCAGGGTCGTGATAATTTATTTCCAAATTATTCATGTAAAATAGTAGATTACTATTTATGTGGGACCCGCTCTGATACCAATTTGCGGATGAACTTTTGCAACTGAGGATTGTTGCTTTAATGTTGTAAAAACACTATTAATATTCTTAATGACAGGTTCAATTGTCTTAAGATAGTTATCTAGATTATCTAGATTTTGATTTAGCCTAACTAGGTTGCTTAGACCTTCGTTTATTGTTTTTAGCTTTATGGATAATGAGTCCATAATGGGGTTTTTAGTCTGATTGATACCAATCAGAATCATAGAACCAATCTATGTAATTTTGTGAAAACATTAAGTTTTCTTCTTCTAAATAATCTAAATTATTCATTTCTTCTTCTAAGTTGATTTCAATTATATTGAGAATTTTTTCTTTTATGTCTATGGACATTTCTTTTAATAAATATAAAATGGTGATTTTATATTCATTATCTTGATATTTAAAAATACCAAATTCTGGATTTACCATTTTGATGAACAGTAAAACACTGTTTGTGAATAGTAATTTACTATTAGGGACAGCATTTGTCCATGCTTTGATAAAATGACCAGTTTCATTTTGCATCATTGCTTGCCAATTTCTTGGTAATGGTTTGGTGAATATTCTGAGAATAAATTGTTCAACAATAGAGTGGTAATGTAAATAGGACTCTACCACAGTATTTCTAACAGGACTGGTAATCTACCGTATTTTTATACCCGAATTTTATTATACCCTACTGGTTTTATCAATCTTTCATTTACCTTCTGCCTGTTTCCTTTTCTACCTTGGGATCCGAAGCATATCCGGCATATCGGGCCGTCCGTGATGCTAGCTCATATTTTCAGGTTGGCTATTCCTTCGCTTCTTTCATCATCTCGGGATCACTGGTCACCTCCACTCAGAACGCGAACCACAGAGGTCTTACTTCGGCCTTCTGCCTACCGCCTCCATCCGCTAGAGCTTCCTGTGTGTTCACCCTTGAGTTTGAAAGATGGAAGTAGCATCCATTTTGAATCATAGCATAGCATCTTTCTGGGAAATCGATATGTGCGGGGATATTTGCGTGCTTCATTGCTTCTGGTTTTGAAGTAGTAGGCTTTGGATAAGTGTTGGAAAGATATATGTGGAAGGGTAATTTTATTGATGGGTAATGAAAATACAGAAGGTATGCTCAGGCGAGCATCCTGGAGAACATACTATGGCATACCCCGAAGGGCTGCCTATCACACTACTACTCTATGCACACTACTCACTATTACACATCGAAAGCTTGGAAAAAAGGAGAGAGAAGAGAGCAAACGAAGGAGTGGTCGAAAGAAGATGATCTTCTCAGGCTCTCTCGTCTTCAATATATAGCCCTGAGTGGGCAATAATTTGTTCCGTGATTAACGGGTAAGTGGAGGTTCCACTTGCTGTATTATTGTCCTGGATGGGCAATAAGTCTTCAAAGGCAGACGTAAGTGGAGCACTAGGTGTCCTTTGATTTGAGGTGCTTTTGACTTCTTTGCCTTGGAGTGGGGCCTCCGCCGAAAGTTGTCTTGTTTTCTTTTCTTCAATTGGGCAAGTGGGCGTTCCACTAGATGCAGTGGAAGACATCTTGTCTTTTCCGAAGATGAGGGCGGCTGCTTTGCAGAAAGAGATCCTTGTGTTGGGGGCCACGTTGATGTTGGCTTGTCGGAACATTTCTTCGAACCGAATAACTTTGTTCCAGTCTTCTTGGCTGGTTTTTGCAGTCGTCTTGCTTGTCATGATGCAGCTTGGGCTGCAGTAATTGACCTTAATTTTGGTCTCGGCTTCGATTGACCGAAGTTTGTTGACCACAAGTTTGAGTCCGTTGACTCGAAGGTTGGTGAGTTCTTCAGTAGGAGGGCAATTTTCAGTCATGGTCTTGGACGGGCTGAACTCCTTTTCTTTGGCGAGTCCAATCTCGATGTAGAAATAAGGACTGAAGGTAGATGACTGTATCCAGTCGGCAATTGAGCATGTCACATTGATGTACATGCGTTGATCAGCAACTTTCATAACCTTTGTTCTGAAGTTTTTGATCGCTTTGATGAACTCACGTGAAAAGAGCTTCAGTTCCTGAAGATTTGCACTTGGGTATATGTTTTTAATTAGTCCTGCTCTGAAAGCGGCATGGACTAGTTCTGGATCGGCCCCTTCAACAAAGTTGTAGAGACTTCTGGTGGCCGTGTCGCTGGTGAAGAATTTCTCGAAGAGGAAGTCTTCTTGGTTGGCACATCTGGCTTTGGCCCAGAGGAATCGGAATTCGTTGAAAGGAATTCCTTGGAAGTCCTTGGAGAGGATGGCTTCTTCTGGTTGCATGCTGCTAGCCATTCTTTTTCTTCCGTCTTTGTGGACAATAGGTTCTTTGAAGATTATGCCCGTGTTCTTCTTATCGTCGAAGGCTTGAGCACTCTTTCTTGCTTGTTCCAGGGTGTTGAATTTTTTGAAGGCGTTCGCTGTTCCGTTGGTGTAGGAACTAACTTCTCCCCAATCGGTGTAGATACCTTGGTGAGGTCCGTTGTAGATGACGTAGTAGGCAGCATTGATGTCCTTTTCTACGGCCGTCTTGTAGCTGGGAGCGAATCTTGCTCTGTCAGATTCCAGTGGGGAATCTTTATGGGCTTCCAGTGGGGAAGGTTTTGAAATTACCAGTGGGGTAAATTTCTTGTTTATGAACGCAAGAGCAGAGAGATCTGCAATCCTGCTTGAGACTGGTGAAGCAAGAACCGCTTCATTGCTTTTTGCCAAAGCAACAGGCGTTAACGGATTTGTTAACTCTTTACCGGTAGCCGTTTGCTCCGGAGTAGCTGCTGATTTAGAATTAGAGTAATTCCCCGGTTCAGTAGTAACCGTTTTGGCCTGTTGAAACTGTTTCAACAGAAATAGCTTTGACCTAAGGGTACTAAGCTTGTGAACAAGGGCCTCATGCTCAAGTGTGAGCAGTTTTTCTTCGAGCTCAAGCTCTAGAAAATTCTCCATGAAAAATGTTTTAATTTCTTGGGAAGAACAGGTTTAGTGATTGTTTGTGTGGAAAAGCTGACGGAGGGTGTTGTCAACTTATAGGAAGGTGGGAGGAGTGAAACAATGGGCGCTCCTGGTTTCCTTCGATGGTTTTTTCCTGCAAGTTGTCCTTAAAGGAAAAGGGAAAAGCAAGTATTACCTGTATGGTATTCACGCGTCATGAAGTCGGCGAGTGAGTTCTTCTCTCCAGAGAGGTGCTCAACCTCAAATTGATAATGTGCAAACCACATTTGCCATCTGATTAGACGACCTTGTTTACTGTCACCTGCAATCTTTGTTCTAAGAAAATAGGTAAAGTTTTTGTTGTCAGTTCTAATAAGAAATTTAACGGGAGTTAAATATACAGAGAACTTTTCAATGACTCGTTTGACCGCGAGATACTCCTTCTCATTACTGTGGTAATTGAGTTCAGCTTGTTTGAAAGATCCGGAGGAGTATCTGCAGATCTTTTCACCATCAAGGGTTTTGGCTTTTTGACATACCTAGTGTCCTCGTCTGTCCATGTCCAGACTGCATCCTTTTTAAGTTTGACCTGTAAGGGTTTTCTTATTTCCGCTAGCTTATGAATATAAGCTTCTGCATATGTTAGAACGCCTAAAAAACGTTGTAACTGTTTCTTGTCTTCAATTTGATTAGGGAATCTCTGAAGATTATCTAGAATGTGATTTTGCGGAGTATGAGTACCTCTATCAATTTCTAGACCGAGGAAGTTGATCTTTTCTTTGAAGAGATTTGCTTTCTTCTTTGAAAGGATGATTCCATATATTTGAATGGTTTTGAGGACCATTGGAACATGTTTGTAATGTTCTTCTTCAGTGCTACTGAATATTAATATGTCGTCAACGTAGACACAACATATTTTTTCTAAACCCCTAAGGGCATTCTGCATGTGCCTTTGAAAGATTGAAGGCGCTTGCTTAAGACCGAAAGGAACTACGTTCCATTGGTAGTGACCGTCAGGGCAAGTGAATGCCGTAAGTAGCTGAGATTCTTCGTCAAGGAGAACTTGCCAGAAACCACTTTTGCAGTCGAAACTACTAAAGATTGTTTTTCCCCGTATTAGGGTTAACAATTCTTGTATGCATGGCAGATTGTGACTATCGCCAATTGTTGCTGCGTTGATTGCTTTGTAGTTGACAACCATGCGCTTTTTTCCTCTTCGTTTTTCTGCTTCATTCTCTACGAGAAATGCAGGGGACATGTGAGGTGATTTGCTCGGTTTGATTAACCTAAGATCAAGGAGTTCTCTGATTTGTTTAGAGAATTCAATTCTGTCCTGCGGACTGTACTTCATCGGTTTGACTCTAATGATAGTATTTGGTTCTGTAAGCTTGATGCTTGCAGTCATCCATTTTTTAGACTTCTCAGGGTCTATAGGATTTTCTGAGCAGACCTTTTCAAGTAAGTCTTCAATTGATTTCAATTTGTGTAGATTCAAATTGAATGTTTCTTCTGTAACTCCCCCCTCTTTAAAAGTGGGCAGTTCAATGATAGTATTTTTACTAACATTGATAGGAGTTGGGGCAATAGTTTTTGAATTCTTTTTCAAGGATTCTAAAAAACCTTTTTTGCCGAAAGCCATTGCTTTCCTGATTTTAGTCACATAGACTAAATCTTTTTCGTTGGTATCGACATTTTTTAATGTGAAGGCAACGTTATCTATCCATTGTGTGAAAGGACCATACAATTGAATAAAGTTGTTACCAAGTATAAGATCCATTCCTGATTCTTGTTGATAGATTGTGGGGATATGGAATATCTCGCCGGCAATCCTGATTTGTAAGTTTTTACAAACCTTATTAATTTTGATGTATTCTCCGTTAGCGACCCTCACCGAGAGGGGTTTTGCGGAGTTTTCCCAGAGTTCTTCTGGTATGATATACTTGCTTGCGATGCATAGGCTGGCGCCTGTGTCGACATAGCAATGTATATGAAACATTTTATATCCTTCGAACTTGAGTTGTCCTTTGATATAAATTGAGTTTGCATTTGTCTTGTTGACAGATGTCAAATCTTCTTCGGGTTCAATCCCTTTAATATTGGTTTGAAAATCTTCTTTGATTTTCATGATTTCTTCAGTATGGAAAGTAAGCTGACTCCAATCCTTGAGAGTAGCTTCCTTCATTCGGAATCTGTGGATTCGTTTTCTGAAGATTGAAGTTCTTCTTTGAAGGTGAAAACCGTATCCTCCTCCGGATAGTATTCTTCAACAGGTTCATATCCATTGAAACCTGCCTCGATGATAAGCTTAAGTTTATTTGGAAACTTTTGCTTGTTAGGGCACTCATTTGCGTAGTGTCCTTCTTCACTGCAGATCCAACATCGGCAGTTGGGCTTACCTTTAGGACAAAATCTTTTCCTTTCAGATTTTTCCTTAGTGGGCTTTCTAAAATACTTACCTGGTTTAAAAGGCTTTCTTTTCTTTTTCCAAATCTTCTTGTATTTGGATTTGTATTTCTTCTTGAAATACTTTTTGGATGTGGGTGTACATCCGAAGGTGTTGACTTCATCAGTAAGCTTGGAGCAACACGTTTTGTTGAACTTCTTAAGTTGCTTTTGTTTGACGGAGAGGTCACAGACGTTCTTTATCTGTTCTTCGACGATGTGGACTGCGAGTCCTAAGGAATAGATAGTGGTAGCTGTCTTCCTTTTTCTGAATTCTTCAAGACTTCTTTCTCCAATGATAGGAAGTTTTGTGAGGAATTGTTCAACAAAGGCAGGATACTCTGCCTGAGGTAGTTTGTAGAGATTTTTCTCATATTCACAGGTGAATTCTTTGAAGGAGCAAATGTTGCATATTTGCATCTTTGTAAGCCTTTGTCTGGCTTGTTCTTCTTCCTTGAGGATTTCTCCATCCTTATCCTCAAACATGTTGAGTCCAAGAAAGATTGTGTAGAGGGCATCTAGAATCTTTTCTAGCATCATTTCTCCTGTCCAGGTTTCATCCCAGATTGTTTTCTTGATAAACTCTCGGATGATTCCTTCTGTCTTATGGACCATAAGGAGTAAAACCGTGCTGCCGGTTTGGTAGTCGTCAATGTTTGACTGGATGGTTAAGCTAATTCCCGTAGCCCATCTATCAATCATTTCTTTCCTTTCATTCATATTATTGATGCAATCAATATTGATTGTTCCAGCCGGGATGTTTCTTGCAGGGGCTGTGTTTCCTGTGTTTGTGGCAAAGGGTCTCTGTCGAGGCTTATATCTTTTTGCGCCAGTTGCGCTGGATTCAGCATCGTCCTTTAGGGTTCCTAAGTTTCCCATTTCGATGTCTGGTTCATCGGAACTAGAATCGTCTTTAGTTTGATTGACCATAACATTTTCCTTTATGTTATAGTTGTATTTGACACAAAGGTCTTTGCTTTGGAATTTGACGAGGAGTTCGTCTTCTTCTAAAGCCATGAGGTGTACAAGTTCTGTACAATCATCATCGTTGATTGATATTTCAAAGAAATATCTTTCAAGGTGATCCGTGATGGTAGTCATTCAGTTGAACCGAAGGGCCAAGTTAGACTTTTGGGATCTTTGGAGCTTCCTAAGTTTTCGTTTCCTACTCTGAAATTTGGGTAGGGATACTTGTGAAGATTGCTTGTTGTGGCAACTCCTTTATCTTTATCTAAGATAATTTGCTTATTGGTTTCTTCCAATAATTTATTTGAGTTGTCGCGCATTTTTATTTCGTCAGAAATTTCCTTAATGATCTTTGCACTGACGGCTTCAATAAGGTTTTCTAATCTAGGGAAGGCTTCCCTGATGTAGAGGTCAATGTCTTTAACGGACGAGTTGGTCATGGCTATCCGATGACAGCTTTTATTGCGACTCTAATGTCTTCGAGTTTTTCTTCTAAATCTTTCAGCCTTTCTTCTGTGAGAACGGTTGGGTCGATTTTGTTTTTAATTTTTTCTAACTCTTGATTTTGAGTTACAAGAATATCAAGGATATCGATATTGAAATTGGTATCGAGAGTTACAGAAGAAACATTCAATTTGAATCTACACAAATTGAAATCAATTGAAGACTTACTTGAAAAGGTCTGCTCAGAAAATCCTATAGACCCTGAGAAGTCTAAAAAATGGATGACTGCAAGCATCAAGCTTACAGAACCAAATACTATCATTAGAGTCAAACCGATGAAGTACAGTCCGCAGGACAGAATTGAATTCTCTAAACAAATCAGAGAACTCCTTGATCTTAGGTTAATCAAACCGAGCAAATCACCTCACATGTCCCCTGCATTTCTCGTAGAGAATGAAGCAGAAAAACGAAGAGGAAAAAAGCGCATGGTTGTCAACTACAAAGCAATCAACGCAGCAACAATTGGCGATAGTCACAATCTGCCATGCATACAAGAATTGTTAACCCTAATACGGGGAAAAACAATCTTTAGTAGTTTCGACTGCAAAAGTGGTTTCTGGCAAGTTCTCCTTGACGAAGAATCTCAGCTACTTACGGCATTCACTTGCCCTGACGGTCACTACCAATGGAACGTAGTTCCTTTCGGTCTTAAGCAAGCGCCTTCAATCTTTCAAAGGCACATGCAGAATGCCCTTAGGGGTTTAGAAAAAATATGTTGTGTCTACGTTGACGACATATTAATATTCAGTAGCACTGAAGAAGAACATTACAAACATGTTCCAATGGTCCTCAAAACCATTCAAATATATGGAATCATCCTTTCAAAGAAGAAAGCAAATCTCTTCAAAGAAAAGATCAACTTCCTCGGTCTAGAAATTGATAGAGGTACTCATACTCCGCAAAATCACATTCTAGATAATCTTCAGAGATTCCCTAATCAAATTGAAGACAAGAAACAGTTACAACGTTTTTTAGGCGTTCTAACATATGCAGAAGCTTATATTCATAAGCTAGCGGAAATAAGAAAACCCTTACAGGTCAAACTTAAAAAGGATGCAGTCTGGACATGGACAGACGAGGACACTAGGTATGTCAAAAAGCCAAAACCCTTGATGGTGAAAAGATCTGCAGATACTCCTCCGGATCTTTCAAACAAGCTGAACTCAATTACCACAGTAATGAGAAGGAGTATCTCGCGGTCAAACGAGTCATTGAAAAGTTCTCTGTATATTTAACTCCCGTTAAATTTCTTATTAGAACTGACAACAAAAACTTTACCTATTTTCTTAGAACAAAGATTGCAGGTGACAGTAAACAAGGTCGTCTAATCAGATGGCAAATGTGGTTTGCACATTATCAATTTGAGGTTGAGCACCTCTCTGGAGAGAAGAACTCACTCGCCGACTTCATGACGCGTGAATACCATACAGGTAATACTTGCTTTTCCCTTTTCTTTAAGGACAACTTGCAGGAAAAAACCATCGAAGGAAACCAGGAGCGCCCATTGTTTCACTCCTCCCACCTTCCTATAAGTTGACAACACCCTCCGTCAGCTTTTCCACACAAACAATCACTAAACCTGTTCTTCCCAAGAAATTAAAACATTTTTCATGGAGAATTTTCTAGAGCTTGAGCTCGAAGAAAAACTGCTCACACTTGAGCATGAGGCCCTTGTTCACAAGCTTAGTACCCTTAGGTCAAAGCTATTTCTGTTGAAACAGTTTCAACAGGCCAAAACGGTTACTACTGAACCGGGGAATTACTCTAATTCTAAATCAGCAGCTACTCCGGAGCAAACGGCTACCGGTAAAGAGTTAACAAATCCGTTAACGCCTGTTGCTTTGGCAAAAAGCAATGAAGCGGTTCTTGCTTCACCAGTCTCAAGCAGGATTGCAGATCTCTCTGCTCTTGCGTTCATAAACAAGAAATTTACCCCACTGGTAATTTCAAAACCTTCCCCACTGGAAGCCCATAAAGATTCCCCACTGGAATCTGACAGAGCAAGATTCGCTCCCAGCTACAAGACGGCCGTAGAAAAGGACATCAATGCTGCCTACTACGTCATCTACAACGGACCTCACCAAGGTATCTACACCGATTGGGGAGAAGTTAGTTCCTACACCAACGGAACAGCGAACGCCTTCAAAAAATTCAACACCCTGGAACAAGCAAGAAAGAGTGCTCAAGCCTTCGACGATAAGAAGAACACGGGCATAATCTTCAAAGAACCTATTGTCCACAAAGACGGAAGAAAAAGAATGGCTAGCAGCATGCAACCAGAAGAAGCCATCCTCTCCAAGGACTTCCAAGGAATTCCTTTCAACGAATTCCGATTCCTCTGGGCCAAAGCCAGATGTGCCAACCAAGAAGACTTCCTCTTCGAGAAATTCTTCACCAGCGACACGGCCACCAGAAGTCTCTACAACTTTGTTGAAGGGGCCGATCCAGAACTAGTCCATGCCGCTTTCAGAGCAGGACTAATTAAAAACATATACCCAAGTGCAAATCTTCAGGAACTGAAGCTCTTTTCACGTGAGTTCATCAAAGCGATCAAAAACTTCAGAACAAAGGTTATGAAAGTTGCTGATCAACGCATGTACATCAATGTGACATGCTCAATTGCCGACTGGATACAGTCATCTACCTTCAGTCCTTATTTCTACATCGAGATTGGACTCGCCAAAGAAAAGGAGTTCAGCCCGTCCAAGACCATGACTGAAAATTGCCCTCCTACTGAAGAACTCACCAACCTTCGAGTCAACGGACTCAAACTTGTGGTCAACAAACTTCGGTCAATCGAAGCCGAGACCAAAATTAAGGTCAATTACTGCAGCCCAAGCTGCATCATGACAAGCAAGACGACTGCAAAAACCAGCCAAGAAGACTGGAACAAAGTTATTCGGTTCGAAGAAATGTTCCGACAAGCCAACATCAACGTGGCCCCCAACACAAGGATCTCTTTCTGCAAAGCAGCCGCCCTCATCTTCGGAAAAGACAAGATGTCTTCCACTGCATCTAGTGGAACGCCCACTTGCCCAATTGAAGAAAAGAAAACAAGACAACTTTCGGCGGAGGCCCCACTCCAAGGCAAAGAAGTCAAAAGCACCTCAAATCAAAGGACACCTAGTGCTCCACTTACGTCTGCCTTTGAAGACTTATTGCCCATCCAGGACAATAATACAGCAAGTGGAACCTCCACTTACCCGTTAATCACGGAACAAATTATTGCCCACTCAGGGCTATATATTGAAGACGAGAGAGCCTGAGAAGATCATCTTCTTTCGACCACTCCTTCGTTTGCTCTCTTCTCTCTCCTTTTTTCCAAGCTTTCGATGTGTAATAGTGAGTAGTGTGCATAGAGTAGTAGTGTGATAGGCAGCCCTTCGGGGTATGCCATAGTATGTTCTCCAGGATGCTCGCCTGAGCATACCTTCTGTATTTTCATTACCCATCAATAAAATTACCCTTCCACATATATCTTTCCAACACTTATCCAAAGCCTACTACTTCAAAACCAGAAGCAATGAAGCACGCAAATATCCCCGCACATATCGATTTCCCAGAAAGATGCTATGCTATGATTCAAAATGGATGCTACTTCCATCTTTCAAACTCAAGGGTGAACACACAGGAAGCTCTAGCGGATGGAGGCGGTAGGCAGAAGGCCGAAGTAAGACCTCTGTGGTTCGCGTTCTGAGTGGAGGTGACCAGTGATCCCGAGATGATGAAAGAAGCGAAGGAATAGCCAACCTGAAAATATGAGCTAGCATCACGGACGGCCCGATATGCCGGATATGCTTCGGATCCCAAGGTAGAAAAGGAAACAGGCAGAAGGTAAATGAAAGATTGATAAAACCAGTAGGGTATAATAAAATTCGGGTATAAAAATACGGTAGATTACCAGTCCTGTTAGAAATACTGTGGTAGAGTCCTATTTACATTACCACTCTATTGTTGAACAATTTATTCTCAGAATATTCACCAAACCATTACCAAGAAATTGGCAAACAATGATGCAAAATGAAACTGGTCATTTTATCAAAGCATGGACAAATGCTGTCCCTAATAGTAAATTACTATTCACAAACAGTGTTTTACTGTTCATCAAAATGGTAAATCCAGAATTTGGTATTTTTAAATATCAAGATAATGAATATAAAATCACCATTTTATATTTATTAAAAGAAATGTCCATAGACATAAAAGAAAAAATTCTCAATATAATTGAAATCAACTTAGAAGAAGAAATGAATAATTTAGATTATTTAGAAGAAGAAAACTTAATGTTTTCACAAAATTACATAGATTGGTTCTATGATTCTGATTGGTATCAATCAGACTAAAAACCCCATTATGGACTCATTATCCATAAAGCTAAAAACAATAAACGAAGGTCTAAGCAACCTAGTTAGGCTAAATCAAAATCTAGATAATCTAGATAACTATCTTAAGACAATTGAACCTGTCATTAAGAATATTAATAGTGTTTTTACAACATTAAAGCAACAATCCTCAGTCCCTTTAATATTGGTTTGAAAATCTTCTTTGATTTTCATGATTTCTTCAGTATGGAAAGTAAGCTGACTCCAATCCTTGAGAGTAGCTTCCTTCATTCGGAATCTGTGGATTCGTTTTCTGAAGATTGAAGTTCTTCTTTGAAGGTGAAAACCGTATCCTCCTCCGGATAGTATTCTTCAACAGGTTCATATCCATTGAAACCTGCCTCGATGATAAGCTTAAGTTTATTTGGAAACTTTTGCTTGTTAGGGCACTCATTTGCGTAGTGTCCTTCTTCACTGCAGATCCAACATCGGCAGTTGGGCTTACCTTTAGGACAAAATCTTTTCCTTTCAGATTTTTCCTTAGTGGGCTTTCTAAAATACTTACCTGGTTTAAAAGGCTTTCTTTTCTTTTTCCAAATCTTCTTGTATTTGGATTTGTATTTCTTCTTGAAATACTTTTTGGATGTGGGTGTACATCCGAAGGTGTTGACTTCATCAGTAAGCTTGGAGCAACACGTTTTGTTGAACTTCTTAAGTTGCTTTTGTTTGACGGAGAGGTCACAGACGTTCTTTATCTGTTCTTCGACGATGCGGACTGCGAGTCCTAAGGAATAGATAGTGGTAGCTGTCTTCCTTTTTCTGAATTCTTCAAGACTTCTTTCTCCAATGATAGGAAGTTTTGTGAGGAATTGTTCAACAAAGGCAGGATACTCTGCCTGAGGTAGTTTGTAGAGATTTTTCTCATATTCACAGGTGAATTCTTTGAAGGAGCAAATGTTGCATATTTGCATCTTTGTAAGCCTTTGTCTGGCTTGTTCTTCTTCCTTGAGGATTTCTCCATCCTTATCCTCAAACATGTTGAGTCCAAGAAAGATTGTGTAGAGGGCATCTAGAATCTTTTCTAGCATCATTTCTCCTGTCCAGGTTTCATCCCAGATTGTTTTCTTGATAAACTCTCGGATGATTCCTTCTGTCTTATGGACCATAAGGAGTAAAACCGTGCTGCCGGTTTGGTAGTCGTCAATGTTTGACTGGATGGTTAAGCTAATTCCCGTAGCCCATCTATCAATCATTTCTTTCCTTTCATTCATATTATTGATGCAATCAATATTGATTGTTCCAGCCGGGATGTTTCTTGCAGGGGCTGTGTTTCCTGAGTTTGTGGCAAAGGGTCTCTGTCGAGGCTTATATCTTTTTGCGCCAGTTGCGCTGGATTCAGCATCGTCCTTTAGGGTTCCTAAGTTTCCCATTTCGATGTCTGGTTCATCGGAACTAGAATCGTCTTTAGTTTGATTGACCATAACATTTTCCTTTATGTTATAGTTGTATTTGACACAAAGGTCTTTGCTTTGGAATTTGACGAGGAGTTCGTCTTCTTCTAAAGCCATGAGGTGTACAAGTTCTGTACAATCATCATCGTTGATTGATATTTCAAAGAAATATCTTTCAAGGTGATCCGTGATGGTAGTCATTCAGTTGAACCGAAGGGCCAAGTTAGACTTTTGGGATCTTTGGAGCTTCCTAAGTTTTCGTTTCCTACTCTGAAATTTGGGTAGGGATACTTGTGAAGATTGCTTGTTGTGGCAACTCCTTTATCTTTATCTAAGATAATTTGCTTATTGGTTTCTTCCAATAATTTATTTGAGTTGTCGCGCATTTTTATTTCGTCAGAAATTTCCTTAATGATCTTTGCACTGACGGCTTCAATAAGGTTTTCTAATCTAGGGAAGGCTTCCCTGATGTAGAGGTCAATGTCTTTAACGGACGAGTTGGTCATGGCTATCCGATGACAGCTTTTATTGCGACTCTAATGTCTTCGAGTTTTTCTTCTAAATCTTTCAGCCTTTCTTCTGTGAGAACGGTTGGGTCGATTTTGTTTTTAATTTTTTCTAACTCTTGATTTTGAGTTACAAGAATATCAAGGATATCGATATTGAAATTGGTATCGATTCCACCTCTTTTTATAAGGTTTTTAAGTTTATTAAAAACACTAGGGTTTTTACTAAACGGTTCGCACTGGTCCTTTTCTAATCCTAGAAAAGAACTAATCTTGGAGATTTTAATCCAAACTCTTGCGAGTAAATGATTAATGTTGTTTCCTTGACTTATTAAGTTTGGAAACGAAGGTTTGTTCGTACTGAAAACGTAAGTGACTTCACTGGTTTTTCTTTGTTCGAGATCTTTGAATTGTAAGATCTTTCCTTTTTTGTAGATGTGTGGCACATCTGCAGAGAAAATGGATCTGCTGGAACTCATTTATCCAATTAGGTTTTCCAATTGGTTTCCTATTCTGTCAATTCGTATTGACATATTGGCAAGGGCTAATTTATTTAAAGTAGGCTCGCTACTATTTGAAGTAGTGTGATTGCTACTTTGCCCAATTTCTAACCTATTGTTAGAGATGCTTACTCTAGGTTTCTGGCCCAGGTAGTCCATATCTTGGGCTATATTGATGGCCCAGGATTTGTCTTCGGATGATAAGTCACAGAACTTATTATCCTCGATACTTCCAATGTTGGAAAAGACATCGTCGATTTCAATATTGGGATTATCTTTATAGTCTATCGAATGATGACTATTGGTTAATGCATAACCTAAGAGATAAGTAACAGAAAAGACTTTATCTCCTGTTCGCATGAGGTCGCTTCTTCCGAACTCGTGTGCAAGGCTGAGAACTTGATCGAGGTTCTTTGTGTTTAGACTTACCGCGTATTTTGGGTAGACTGTAAACATAAACTTGCCAAAGGCTAAGTTTCCTTTTGCTGCTCCAAGGATGCAGTCTTTGCGGTTAATGATTCTATTGTCAATTAACGCCATTTTTATTGGTGTATCAATTCCATTTTTGAATTGAGCTTTCACCAGGATTTTTACTGCACCAATGTGTAGCATGTTGATCTTTTTCCTGATATCTGCAGGAATTTTTTGTAATCTCGAATGTATTCCGGATTTTGTAAGTAAAGGCAAGTAGACTTTTCCTGATGTCATAGAAATATCAACGGACATTTCTTCAGTTGAAATACAGTAAAATATTTCATTTTTTCTTGACAATGATTTAGTCAAAGTTTTAAATAAGCTAGGTGTATTAAACACTCTATCTTTTGTTAGCCTAAGTTGTAACTTAGCAATGTCTTTTAACTGTGATTGTTGTACAGTTAAATCGGAACTAAATCCTTGTTCATTTTCAACACTGAAAATTTGCATATCTGAATTACTTGATTCAGTTAATTCTGAGCTGTCCTCAGGGTCGTGATAATTTATTTCTAAATTATTCATGTAAAATAGTAGATTACTATTTATGTGGGACCCGCTCTGATACCAATTTGCGGATGAACTTTTGCAACTGAGGATTGTTGCTTTAATGTTGTAAAAACACTATTAATATTCTTAATGACAGGTTCAATTGTCTTAAGATAGTTATCTAGATTATCTAGATTTTGATTTAGCCTAACTAGGTTGCTTAGACCTTCGTTTATTGTTTTTAGCTTTATGGATAATGAGTCCATAATGGGGTTTTTAGTCTGATTGATACCAATCAGAATCATAGAACCAATCTATGTAATTTTGTGAAAACATTAAGTTTTCTTCTTCTAAATAATCTAAATTATTCATTTCTTCTTCTAAGTTGATTTCAATTATATTGAGAATTTTTTCTTTTATGTCTATGGACATTTCTTTTAATAAATATAAAATGGTGATTTTATATTCATTATCTTGATATTTAAAAATACCAAATTCTGGATTTACCATTTTGATGAACAGTAAAACACTGTTTGTGAATAGTAATTTACTATTAGGGACAGCATTTGTCCATGCTTTGATAAAATGACCAGTTTCATTTTGCATCATTGTTTGCCAATTTCTTGGTAATGGTTTGGTGAATATTCTGAGAATAAATTGTTCAACAATAGAGTGGTAATGTAAATAGGACTCTACCACAGTATTTCTAACAGGACTGGTAATCTACCGTATTTTTATACCCGAATTTTATTATACCCTACTGGTTTTATCAATCTTTCATTTACCTTCTGCCTGTTTCCTTTTCTACCTTGGGATCCGAAGCATATCCGGCATATCGGGCCGTCCGTGATGCTAGCTCATATTTTCAGGTTGGCTATTCCTTCGCTTCTTTCATCATCTCGGGATCACTGGTCACCTCCACTCAGAACGCGAACCACAGAGGTCTTACTTCGGCCTTCTGCCTACCGCCTCCATCCGCTAGAGCTTCCTGTGTGTTCACCCTTGAGTTTGAAAGATGGAAGTAGCATCCATTTTGAATCATAGCATAGCATCTTTCTGGGAAATCGATATGTGCGGGGATATTTGCGTGCTTCATTGCTTCTGGTTTTGAAGTAGTAGGCTTTGGATAAGTGTTGGAAAGATATATGTGGAAGGGTAATTTTATTGATGGGTAATGAAAATACAGAAGGTATGCTCAGGCGAGCATCCTGGAGAACATACTATGGCATACCCCGAAGGGCTGCCTATCACACTACTACTCTATGCACACTACTCACTATTACACATCGAAAGCTTGGAAAAAAGGAGAGAGAAGAGAGCAAACGAAGGAGTGGTCGAAAGAAGATGATCTTCTCAGGCTCTCTCGTCTTCAATATATAGCCCTGAGTGGGCAATAATTTGTTCCGTGATTAACGGGTAAGTGGAGGTTCCACTTGCTGTATTATTGTCCTGGATGGGCAATAAGTCTTCAAAGGCAGACGTAAGTGGAGCACTAGGTGTCCTTTGATTTGAGGTGCTTTTGACTTCTTTGCCTTGGAGTGGGGCCTCCGCCGAAAGTTGTCTTGTTTTCTTTTCTTCAATTGGGCAAGTGGGCGTTCCACTAGATGCAGTGGAAGACATCTTGTCTTTTCCGAAGATGAGGGCGGCTGCTTTGCAGAAAGAGATCCTTGTGTTGGGGGCCACGTTGATGTTGGCTTGTCGGAACATTTCTTCGAACCGAATAACTTTGTTCCAGTCTTCTTGGCTGGTTTTTGCAGTCGTCTTGCTTGTCATGATGCAGCTTGGGCTGCAGTAATTGACCTTAATTTTGGTCTCGGCTTCGATTGACCGAAGTTTGTTGACCACAAGTTTGAGTCCGTTGACTCGAAGGTTGGTGAGTTCTTCAGTAGGAGGGCAATTTTCAGTCATGGTCTTGGACGGGCTGAACTCCTTTTCTTTGGCGAGTCCAATCTCGATGTAGAAATAAGGACTGAAGGTAGATGACTGTATCCAGTCGGCAATTGAGCATGTCACATTGATGTACATGCGTTGATCAGCAACTTTCATAACCTTTGTTCTGAAGTTTTTGATCGCTTTGATGAACTCACGTGAAAAGAGCTTCAGTTCCTGAAGATTTGCACTTGGGTATATGTTTTTAATTAGTCCTGCTCTGAAAGCGGCATGGACTAGTTCTGGATCGGCCCCTTCAACAAAGTTGTAGAGACTTCTGGTGGCCGTGTCGCTGGTGAAGAATTTCTCGAAGAGGAAGTCTTCTTGGTTGGCACATCTGGCTTTGGCCCAGAGGAATCGGAATTCGTTGAAAGGAATTCCTTGGAAGTCCTTGGAGAGGATGGCTTCTTCTGGTTGCATGCTGCTAGCCATTCTTTTTCTTCCGTCTTTGTGGACAATAGGTTCTTTGAAGATTATGCCCGTGTTCTTCTTATCGTCGAAGGCTTGAGCACTCTTTCTTGCTTGTTCCAGGGTGTTGAATTTTTTGAAGGCGTTCGCTGTTCCGTTGGTGTAGGAACTAACTTCTCCCCAATCGGTGTAGATACCTTGGTGAGGTCCGTTGTAGATGACGTAGTAGGCAGCATTGATGTCCTTTTCTACGGCCGTCTTGTAGCTGGGAGCGAATCTTGCTCTGTCAGATTCCAGTGGGGAATCTTTTATGGGCTTCCAGTGGGGAAGGTTTTGAAATTACCAGTGGGGTAAATTTCTTGTTTATGAACGCAAGAGCAGAGAGATCTGCAATCCTGCTTGAGACTGGTGAAGCAAGAACCGCTTCATTGCTTTTTGCCAAAGCAACAGGCGTTAACGGATTTGTTAACTCTTTACCGGTAGCCGTTTGCTCCGGAGTAGCTGCTGATTTAGAATTAGAGTAATTCCCCGGTTCAGTAGTAACCGTTTTGGCCTGTTGAAACTGTTTCAACAGAAATAGCTTTGACCTAAGGGTACTAAGCTTGTGAACAAGGGCCTCATGCTCAAGTGTGAGCAGTTTTTCTTCGAGCTCAAGCTCTAGAAAATTCTCCATGAAAAATGTTTTAATTTCTTGGGAAGAACAGGTTTAGTGATTGTTTGTGTGGAAAAGCTGACGGAGGGTGTTGTCAACTTATAGGAAGGTGGGAGGAGTGAAACAATGGGCGCTCCTGGTTTCCTTCGATGGTTTTTTCCTGCAAGTTGTCCTTAAAGAAAAGGGAAAAGCAAGTATTACCTGTATGGTATTCACGCGTCATGAAGTCGGCGAGTGAGTTCTTCTCTCCAGAGAGGTGCTCAACCTCAAATTGATAATGTGCAAACCACATTTGCCATCTGATTAGACGACCTTGTTTACTGTCACCTGCAATCTTTGTTCTAAGAAAATAGGTAAAGTTTTTGTTGTCAGTTCTAATAAGAAATTTAACGGGAGTTAAATATACAGAGAACTTTTCAATGACTCGTTTGACCGCGAGATACTCCTTCTCATTACTGTGGTAATTGAGTTCAGCTTGTTTGAAAGATCCGGAGGAGTATCTGCAGATCTTTTCACCATCAAGGGTTTTGGCTTTCAAAATGCCACCCCAGAATTGGTTAGATGCATCAGTTTCTATAACTAGATCATCTGTATTATTAGGTAAATATAGCTTAGGAAAAGTCCCTAATTTGTCTTTTACCTTTTTGACATACCTAGTGTCCTCGTCTGTCCATGTCCAGACTGCATCCTTTTTAAGTTTGACCTGTAAGGGTTTTCTTATTTCCGCTAGCTTATGAATATAAGCTTCTGCATATGTTAGAACGCCTAAAAAACGTTGTAACTGTTTCTTGTCTTCAATTTGATTAGGGAATCTCTGAAGATTATCTAGAATGTGATTTTGCGGAGTATGAGTACCTCTATCAATTTCTAGACCGAGGAAGTTGATCTTTTCTTTGAAGAGATTTGCTTTCTTCTTTGAAAGGATGATTCCATATATTTGAATGGTTTTGAGGACCATTGGAACATGTTTGTAATGTTCTTCTTCAGTGCTACTGAATATTAATATGTCGTCAACGTAGACACAACATATTTTTTCTAAACCCCTAAGGGCATTCTGCATGTGCCTTTGAAAGATTGAAGGCGCTTGCTTAAGACCGAAAGGAACTACGTTCCATTGGTAGTGACCGTCAGGGCAAGTGAATGCCGTAAGTAGCTGAGATTCTTCGTCAAGGAGAACTTGCCAGAAACCACTTTTGCAGTCGAAACTACTAAAGATTGTTTTTCCCCGTATTAGGGTTAACAATTCTTGTATGCATGGCAGATTGTGACTATCGCCAATTGTTGCTGCGTTGATTGCTTTGTAGTTGACAACCATGCGCTTTTTTCCTCTTCGTTTTTCTGCTTCATTCTCTACGAGAAATGCAGGGGACATGTGAGGTGATTTGCTCGGTTTGATTAACCTAAGATCAAGGAGTTCTCTGATTTGTTTAGAGAATTCAATTCTGTCCTGCGGACTGTACTTCATCGGTTTGACTCTAATGATAGTATTTGGTTCTGTAAGCTTGATGCTTGCAGTCATCCATTTTTTAGACTTCTCAGGGTCTATAGGATTTTCTGAGCAGACCTTTTCAAGTAAGTCTTCAATTGATTTCAATTTGTGTAGATTCAAATTGAATGTTTCTTCTGTAACTCCCCCCTCTTTAAAAGTGGGCAGTTCAATGATAGTATTTTTACTAACATTGATAGGAGTTGGGGCAATAGTTTTTGAATTCTTTTTCAAGGATTCTAAAAAACCTTTTTTGCCGAAAGCCATTGCTTTCCTGATTTTAGTCACATAGACTAAATCTTTTTCGTTGGTATCGACATTTTTTAATGTGAAGGCAACGTTATCTATCCATTGTGTGAAAGGACCATACAATTGAATAAAGTTGTTACCAAGTATAAGATCCATTCCTGATTCTTGTTGATAGATTGTGGGGATATGGAATATCTCGCCGGCAATCCTGATTTGTAAGTTTTTACAAACCTTATTAATTTTGATGTATTCTCCGTTAGCGACCCTCACCGAGAGGGGTTTTGCGGAGTTTTCCCAGAGTTCTTCTGGTATGATATACTTGCTTGCGATGCATAGGCTGGCGCCTGTGTCGACATAGCAATGTATATGAAACATTTTATATCCTTCGAACTTGAGTTGTCCTTTGATATAAATTGAGTTTGCATTTGTCTTGTTGACAGATGTCAAATCTTCTTCGGGTTCAATCCCTTTAATATTGGTTTGAAAATCTTCTTTGATTTGTGAAAACATTAAGTTTTCTTCTTCTAAATAATCTAAATTATTCATTTCTTCTTCTAAGTTGATTTCAATTATATTGAGAATTTTTTCTTTTATGTCTATGGACATTTCTTTTAATAAATATAAAATGGTGATTTTATATTCATTATCTTGATATTTAAAAATACCAAATTCTGGATTTACCATTTTGATGAACAGTAAAACACTGTTTGTGAATAGTAATTTACTATTAGGGACAGCATTTGTCCATGCTTTGATAAAATGACCAGTTTCATTTTGCATCATTGTTTGCCAATTTCTTGGTAATGGTTTGGTGAATATTCTGAGAATAAATTGTTCAACAATAGAGTGGTAATGTAAATAGGACTCTACCACAGTATTTCTAACAGGACTGGTAATCTACCGTATTTTTATACCCGAATTTTATTATACCCTACTGGTTTTATCAATCTTTCATTTACCTTCTGCCTGTTTCCTTTTCTACCTTGGGATCCGAAGCATATCCGGCATATCGGGCCGTCCGTGATGCTAGCTCATATTTTCAGGTTGGCTATTCCTTCGCTTCTTTCATCATCTCGGGATCACTGGTCACCTCCACTCAGAACGCGAACCACAGAGGTCTTACTTCGGCCTTCTGCCTACCGCCTCCATCCGCTAGAGCTTCCTGTGTGTTCACCCTTGAGTTTGAAAGATGGAAGTAGCATCCATTTTGAATCATAGCATAGCATCTTTCTGGGAAATCGATATGTGCGGGGATATTTGCGTGCTTCATTGCTTCTGGTTTTGAAGTAGTAGGCTTTGGATAAGTGTTGGAAAGATATATGTGGAAGGGTAATTTTATTGATGGGTAATGAAAATACAGAAGGTATGCTCAGGCGAGCATCCTGGAGAACATACTATGGCATACCCCGAAGGGCTGCCTATCACACTACTACTCTATGCACACTACTCACTATTACACATCGAAAGCTTGGAAAAAAGGAGAGAGAAGAGAGCAAACGAAGGAGTGGTCGAAAGAAGATGATCTTCTCAGGCTCTCTCGTCTTCAATATATAGCCCTGAGTGGGCAATAATTTGTTCCGTGATTAACGGGTAAGTGGAGGTTCCACTTGCTGTATTATTGTCCTGGATGGGCAATAAGTCTTCAAAGGCAGACGTAAGTGGAGCACTAGGTGTCCTTTGATTTGAGGTGCTTTTGACTTCTTTGCCTTGGAGTGGGGCCTCCGCCGAAAGTTGTCTTGTTTTCTTTTCTTCAATTGGGCAAGTGGGCGTTCCACTAGATGCAGTGGAAGACATCTTGTCTTTTCCGAAGATGAGGGCGGCTGCTTTGCAGAAAGAGATCCTTGTGTTGGGGGCCACGTTGATGTTGGCTTGTCGGAACATTTCTTCGAACCGAATAACTTTGTTCCAGTCTTCTTGGCTGGTTTTTGCAGTCGTCTTGCTTGTCATGATGCAGCTTGGGCTGCAGTAATTGACCTTAATTTTGGTCTCGGCTTCGATTGACCGAAGTTTGTTGACCACAAGTTTGAGTCCGTTGACTCGAAGGTTGGTGAGTTCTTCAGTAGGAGGGCAATTTTCAGTCATGGTCTTGGACGGGCTGAACTCCTTTTCTTTGGCGAGTCCAATCTCGATGTAGAAATAAGGACTGAAGGTAGATGACTGTATCCAGTCGGCAATTGAGCATGTCACATTGATGTACATGCGTTGATCAGCAACTTTCATAACCTTTGTTCTGAAGTTTTTGATCGCTTTGATGAACTCACGTGAAAAGAGCTTCAGTTCCTGAAGATTTGCACTTGGGTATATGTTTTTAATTAGTCCTGCTCTGAAAGCGGCATGGACTAGTTCTGGATCGGCCCCTTCAACAAAGTTGTAGAGACTTCTGGTGGCCGTGTCGCTGGTGAAGAATTTCTCGAAGAGGAAGTCTTCTTGGTTGGCACATCTGGCTTTGGCCCAGAGGAATCGGAATTCGTTGAAAGGAATTCCTTGGAAGTCCTTGGAGAGGATGGCTTCTTCTGGTTGCATGCTGCTAGCCATTCTTTTTCTTCCGTCTTTGTGGACAATAGGTTCTTTGAAGATTATGCCCGTGTTCTTCTTATCGTCGAAGGCTTGAGCACTCTTTCTTGCTTGTTCCAGGGTGTTGAATTTTTTGAAGGCGTTCGCTGTTCCGTTGGTGTAGGAACTAACTTCTCCCCAATCGGTGTAGATACCTTGGTGAGGTCCGTTGTAGATGACGTAGTAGGCAGCATTGATGTCCTTTTCTACGGCCGTCTTGTAGCTGGGAGCGAATCTTGCTCTGTCAGATTCCAGTGGGGAATCTTTATGGGCTTCCAGTGGGGAAGGTTTTGAAATTACCAGTGGGGTAAATTTCTTGTTTATGAACGCAAGAGCAGAGAGATCTGCAATCCTGCTTGAGACTGGTGAAGCAAGAACCGCTTCATTGCTTTTTGCCAAAGCAACAGGCGTTAACGGATTTGTTAACTCTTTACCGGTAGCCGTTTGCTCCGGAGTAGCTGCTGATTTAGAATTAGAGTAATTCCCCGGTTCAGTAGTAACCGTTTTGGCCTGTTGAAACTGTTTCAACAGAAATAGCTTTGACCTAAGGGTACTAAGCTTGTGAACAAGGGCCTCATGCTCAAGTGTGAGCAGTTTTTCTTCGAGCTCAAGCTCTAGAAAATTCTCCATGAAAAATGTTTTAATTTCTTGGGAAGAACAGGTTTAGTGATTGTTTGTGTGGAAAAGCTGACGGAGGGTGTTGTCAACTTATAGGAAGGTGGGAGGAGTGAAACAATGGGCGCTCCTGGTTTCCTTCGATGGTTTTTTCCTGCAAGTTGTCCTTAAAGGAAAAGGGAAAAGCAAGTATTACCTGTATGGTATTCACGCGTCATGAAGTCGGCGAGTGAGTTCTTCTCTCCAGAGAGGTGCTCAACCTCAAATTGATAATGTGCAAACCACATTTGCCATCTGATTAGACGACCTTGTTTACTGTCACCTGCAATCTTTGTTCTAAGAAAATAGGTAAAGTTTTTGTTGTCAGTTCTAATAAGAAATTTAACGGGAGTTAAATATACAGAGAACTTTTCAATGACTCGTTTGACCGCGAGATACTCCTTCTCATTACTGTGGTAATTGAGTTCAGCTTGTTTGAAAGATCCGGAGGAGTATCTGCAGATCTTTTCACCATCAAGGGTTTTGGCTTTTTGACATACCTAGTGTCCTCGTCTGTCCATGTCCAGACTGCATCCTTTTTAAGTTTGACCTGTAAGGGTTTTCTTATTTCCGCTAGCTTATGAATATAAGCTTCTGCATATGTTAGAACGCCTAAAAAACGTTGTAACTGTTTCTTGTCTTCAATTTGATTAGGGAATCTCTGAAGATTATCTAGAATGTGATTTTGCGGAGTATGAGTACCTCTATCAATTTCTAGACCGAGGAAGTTGATCTTTTCTTTGAAGAGATTTGCTTTCTTCTTTGAAAGGATGATTCCATATATTTGAATGGTTTTGAGGACCATTGGAACATGTTTGTAATGTTCTTCTTCAGTGCTACTGAATATTAATATGTCGTCAACGTAGACACAACATATTTTTTCTAAACCCCTAAGGGCATTCTGCATGTGCCTTTGAAAGATTGAAGGCGCTTGCTTAAGACCGAAAGGAACTACGTTCCATTGGTAGTGACCGTCAGGGCAAGTGAATGCCGTAAGTAGCTGAGATTCTTCGTCAAGGAGAACTTGCCAGAAACCACTTTTGCAGTCGAAACTACTAAAGATTGTTTTTCCCCGTATTAGGGTTAACAATTCTTGTATGCATGGCAGATTGTGACTATCGCCAATTGTTGCTGCGTTGATTGCTTTGTAGTTGACAACCATGCGCTTTTTTCCTCTTCGTTTTTCTGCTTCATTCTCTACGAGAAATGCAGGGGACATGTGAGGTGATTTGCTCGGTTTGATTAACCTAAGATCAAGGAGTTCTCTGATTTGTTTAGAGAATTCAATTCTGTCCTGCGGACTGTACTTCATCGGTTTGACTCTAATGATAGTATTTGGTTCTGTAAGCTTGATGCTTGCAGTCATCCATTTTTTAGACTTCTCAGGGTCTATAGGATTTTCTGAGCAGACCTTTTCAAGTAAGTCTTCAATTGATTTCAATTTGTGTAGATTCAAATTGAATGTTTTTGCTTTAATGTTGTAAAAACACTATTAATATTCTTAATGACAGGTTCAATTGTCTTAAGATAGTTATCTAGATTATCTAGATTTTGATTTAGCCTAACTAGGTTGCTTAGACCTTCGTTTATTGTTTTTAGCTTTATGGATAATGAGTCCATAATGGGGTTTTTAGTCTGATTGATACCAATCAGAATCATAGAACCAATCTATGTAATTTTGTGAAAACATTAAGTTTTCTTCTTCTAAATAATCTAAATTATTCATTTCTTCTTCTAAGTTGATTTCAATTATATTGAGAATTTTTTCTTTTATGTCTATGGACATTTCTTTTAATAAATATAAAATGGTGATTTTATATTCATTATCTTGATATTTAAAAATACCAAATTCTGGATTTACCATTTTGATGAACAGTAAAACACTGTTTGTGAATAGTAATTTACTATTAGGGACAGCATTTGTCCATGCTTTGATAAAATGACCAGTTTCATTTTGCATCATTGTTTGCCAATTTCTTGGTAATGGTTTGGTGAATATTCTGAGAATAAATTGTTCAACAATAGAGTGGTAATGTAAATAGGACTCTACCACAGTATTTCTAACAGGACTGGTAATCTACCGTATTTTTATACCCGAATTTTATTATACCCTACTGGTTTTATCAATCTTTCATTTACCTTCTGCCTGTTTCCTTTTCTACCTTGGGATCCGAAGCATATCCGGCATATCGGGCCGTCCGTGATGCTAGCTCATATTTTCAGGTTGGCTATTCCTTCGCTTCTTTCATCATCTCGGGATCACTGGTCACCTCCACTCAGAACGCGAACCACAGAGGTCTTACTTCGGCCTTCTGCCTACCGCCTCCATCCGCTAGAGCTTCCTGTGTGTTCACCCTTGAGTTTGAAAGATGGAAGTAGCATCCATTTTGAATCATAGCATAGCATCTTTCTGGGAAATCGATATGTGCGGGGATATTTGCGTGCTTCATTGCTTCTGGTTTTGAAGTAGTAGGCTTTGGATAAGTGTTGGAAAGATATATGTGGAAGGGTAATTTTATTGATGGGTAATGAAAATACAGAAGGTATGCTCAGGCGAGCATCCTGGAGAACATACTATGGCATACCCCGAAGGGCTGCCTATCACACTACTACTCTATGCACACTACTCACTATTACACATCGAAAGCTTGGAAAAAAGGAGAGAGAAGAGAGCAAACGAAGGAGTGGTCGAAAGAAGATGATCTTCTCAGGCTCTCTCGTCTTCAATATATAGCCCTGAGTGGGCAATAATTTGTTCCGTGATTAACGGGTAAGTGGAGGTTCCACTTGCTGTATTATTGTCCTGGATGGGCAATAAGTCTTCAAAGGCAGACGTAAGTGGAGCACTAGGTGTCCTTTGATTTGAGGTGCTTTTGACTTCTTTGCCTTGGAGTGGGGCCTCCGCCGAAAGTTGTCTTGTTTTCTTTTCTTCAATTGGGCAAGTGGGCGTTCCACTAGATGCAGTGGAAGACATCTTGTCTTTTCCGAAGATGAGGGCGGCTGCTTTGCAGAAAGAGATCCTTGTGTTGGGGGCCACGTTGATGTTGGCTTGTCGGAACATTTCTTCGAACCGAATAACTTTGTTCCAGTCTTCTTGGCTGGTTTTTGCAGTCGTCTTGCTTGTCATGATGCAGCTTGGGCTGCAGTAATTGACCTTAATTTTGGTCTCGGCTTCGATTGACCGAAGTTTGTTGACCACAAGTTTGAGTCCGTTGACTCGAAGGTTGGTGAGTTCTTCAGTAGGAGGGCAATTTTCAGTCATGGTCTTGGACGGGCTGAACTCCTTTTCTTTGGCGAGTCCAATCTCGATGTAGAAATAAGGACTGAAGGTAGATGACTGTATCCAGTCGGCAATTGAGCATGTCACATTGATGTACATGCGTTGATCAGCAACTTTCATAACCTTTGTTCTGAAGTTTTTGATCGCTTTGATGAACTCACGTGAAAAGAGCTTCAGTTCCTGAAGATTTGCACTTGGGTATATGTTTTTAATTAGTCCTGCTCTGAAAGCGGCATGGACTAGTTCTGGATCGGCCCCTTCAACAAAGTTGTAGAGACTTCTGGTGGCCGTGTCGCTGGTGAAGAATTTCTCGAAGAGGAAGTCTTCTTGGTTGGCACATCTGGCTTTGGCCCAGAGGAATCGGAATTCGTTGAAAGGAATTCCTTGGAAGTCCTTGGAGAGGATGGCTTCTTCTGGTTGCATGCTGCTAGCCATTCTTTTTCTTCCGTCTTTGTGGACAATAGGTTCTTTGAAGATTATGCCCGTGTTCTTCTTATCGTCGAAGGCTTGAGCACTCTTTCTTGCTTGTTCCAGGGTGTTGAATTTTTTGAAGGCGTTCGCTGTTCCGTTGGTGTAGGAACTAACTTCTCCCCAATCGGTGTAGATACCTTGGTGAGGTCCGTTGTAGATGACGTAGTAGGCAGCATTGATGTCCTTTTCTACGGCCGTCTTGTAGCTGGGAGCGAATCTTGCTCTGTCAGATTCCAGTGGGGAATCTTTATGGGCTTCCAGTGGGGAAGGTTTTGAAATTACCAGTGGGGTAAATTTCTTGTTTATGAACGCAAGAGCAGAGAGATCTGCAATCCTGCTTGAGACTGGTGAAGCAAGAACCGCTTCATTGCTTTTTGCCAAAGCAACAGGCGTTAACGGATTTGTTAACTCTTTACCGGTAGCCGTTTGCTCCGGAGTAGCTGCTGATTTAGAATTAGAGTAATTCCCCGGTTCAGTAGTAACCGTTTTGGCCTGTTGAAACTGTTTCAACAGAAATAGCTTTGACCTAAGGGTACTAAGCTTGTGAACAAGGGCCTCATGCTCAAGTGTGAGCAGTTTTTCTTCGAGCTCAAGCTCTAGAAAATTCTCCATGAAAAATGTTTTAATTTCTTGGGAAGAACAGGTTTAGTGATTGTTTGTGTGGAAAAGCTGACGGAGGGTGTTGTCAACTTATAGGAAGGTGGGAGGAGTGAAACAATGGGCGCTCCTGGTTTCCTTCGATGGTTTTTTCCTGCAAGTTGTCCTTAAAGAAAAGGGAAAAGCAAGTATTACCTGTATGGTATTCACGCGTCATGAAGTCGGCGAGTGAGTTCTTCTCTCCAGAGAGGTGCTCAACCTCAAATTGATAATGTGCAAACCACATTTGCCATCTGATTAGACGACCTTGTTTACTGTCACCTGCAATCTTTGTTCTAAGAAAATAGGTAAAGTTTTTGTTGTCAGTTCTAATAAGAAATTTAACGGGAGTTAAATATACAGAGAACTTTTCAATGACTCGTTTGACCGCGAGATACTCCTTCTCATTACTGTGGTAATTGAGTTCAGCTTGTTTGAAAGATCCGGAGGAGTATCTGCAGATCTTTTCACCATCAAGGGTTTTGGCTTTCAAAATGCCACCCCAGAATTGGTTAGATGCATCAGTTTCTATAACTAGATCATCTGTATTATTAGGTAAATATAGCTTAGGAAAAGTCCCTAATTTGTCTTTTACCTTTTTGACATACCTAGTGTCCTCGTCTGTCCATGTCCAGACTGCATCCTTTTTAAGTTTGACCTGTAAGGGTTTTCTTATTTCCGCTAGCTTATGAATATAAGCTTCTGCATATGTTAGAACGCCTAAAAAACGTTGTAACTGTTTCTTGTCTTCAATTTGATTAGGGAATCTCTGAAGATTATCTAGAATGTGATTTTGCGGAGTATGAGTACCTCTATCAATTTCTAGACCGAGGAAGTTGATCTTTTCTTTGAAGAGATTTGCTTTCTTCTTTGAAAGGATGATTCCATATATTTGAATGGTTTTGAGGACCATTGGAACATGTTTGTAATGTTCTTCTTCAGTGCTACTGAATATTAATATGTCGTCAACGTAGACACAACATATTTTTTCTAAACCCCTAAGGGCATTCTGCATGTGCCTTTGAAAGATTGAAGGCGCTTGCTTAAGACCGAAAGGAACTACGTTCCATTGGTAGTGACCGTCAGGGCAAGTGAATGCCGTAAGTAGCTGAGATTCTTCGTCAAGGAGAACTTGCCAGAAACCACTTTTGCAGTCGAAACTACTAAAGATTGTTTTTCCCCGTATTAGGGTTAACAATTCTTGTATGCATGGCAGATTGTGACTATCGCCAATTGTTGCTGCGTTGATTGCTTTGTAGTTGACAACCATGCGCTTTTTTCCTCTTCGTTTTTCTGCTTCATTCTCTACGAGAAATGCAGGGGACATGTGAGGTGATTTGCTCGGTTTGATTAACCTAAGATCAAGGAGTTCTCTGATTTGTTTAGAGAATTCAATTCTGTCCTGCGGACTGTACTTCATCGGTTTGACTCTAATGATAGTATTTGGTTCTGTAAGCTTGATGCTTGCAGTCATCCATTTTTTAGACTTCTCAGGGTCTATAGGATTTTCTGAGCAGACCTTTTCAAGTAAGTCTTCAATTGATTTCAATTTGTGTAGATTCAAATTGAATGTTTCTTCTGTAACTCCCCCCTCTTTAAAAGTGGGCAGTTCAATGATAGTATTTTTACTAACATTGATAGGAGTTGGGGCAATAGTTTTTGAATTCTTTTTCAAGGATTCTAAAAAACCTTTTTTGCCGAAAGCCATTGCTTTCCTGATTTTAGTCACATAGACTAAATCTTTTTCGTTGGTATCGACATTTTTTAATGTGAAGGCAACGTTATCTATCCATTGTGTGAAAGGACCATACAATTGAATAAAGTTGTTACCAAGTATAAGATCCATTCCTGATTCTTGTTGATAGATTGTGGGGATATGGAATATCTCGCCGGCAATCCTGATTTGTAAGTTTTTACAAACCTTATTAATTTTGATGTATTCTCCGTTAGCGACCCTCACCGAGAGGGGTTTTGCGGAGTTTTCCCAGAGTTCTTCTGGTATGATATACTTGCTTGCGATGCATAGGCTGGCGCCTGTGTCGACATAGCAATGTATATGAAACATTTTATATCCTTCGAACTTGAGTTGTCCTTTGATATAAATTGAGTTTGCATTTGTCTTGTTGACAGATGTCAAATCTTCTTCGGGTTCAATCCCTTTAATATTGGTTTGAAAATCTTCTTTGATTTTCATGATTTCTTCAGTATGGAAAGTAAGCTGACTCCAATCCTTGAGAGTAGCTTCCTTCATTCGGAATCTGTGGATTCGTTTTCTGAAGATTGAAGTTCTTCTTTGAAGGTGAAAACCGTATCCTCCTCCGGATAGTATTCTTCAACAGGTTCATATCCATTGAAACCTGCCTCGATGATAAGCTTAAGTTTATTTGGAAACTTTTGCTTGTTAGGGCACTCATTTGCGTAGTGTCCTTCTTCACTGCAGATCCAACATCGGCAGTTGGGCTTACCTTTAGGACAAAATCTTTTCCTTTCAGATTTTTCCTTAGTGGGCTTTCTAAAATACTTACCTGGTTTAAAAGGCTTTCTTTTCTTTTTCCAAATCTTCTTGTATTTGGATTTGTATTTCTTCTTGAAATACTTTTTGGATGTGGGTGTACATCCGAAGGTGTTGACTTCATCAGTAAGCTTGGAGCAACACGTTTTGTTGAACTTCTTAAGTTGCTTTTGTTTGACGGAGAGGTCACAGACGTTCTTTATCTGTTCTTCGACGATGCGGACTGCGAGTCCTAAGGAATAGATAGTGGTAGCTGTCTTCCTTTTTCTGAATTCTTCAAGACTTCTTTCTCCAATGATAGGAAGTTTTGTGAGGAATTGTTCAACAAAGGCAGGATACTCTGCCTGAGGTAGTTTGTAGAGATTTTTCTCATATTCACAGGTGAATTCTTTGAAGGAGCAAATGTTGCATATTTGCATCTTTGTAAGCCTTTGTCTGGCTTGTTCTTCTTCCTTGAGGATTTCTCCATCCTTATCCTCAAACATGTTGAGTCCAAGAAAGATTGTGTAGAGGGCATCTAGAATCTTTTCTAGCATCATTTCTCCTGTCCAGGTTTCATCCCAGATTGTTTTCTTGATAAACTCTCGGATGATTCCTTCTGTCTTATGGACCATAAGGAGTAAAACCGTGCTGCCGGTTTGGTAGTCGTCAATGTTTGACTGGATGGTTAAGCTAATTCCCGTAGCCCATCTATCAATCATTTCTTTCCTTTCATTCATATTATTGATGCAATCAATATTGATTGTTCCAGCCGGGATGTTTCTTGCAGGGGCTGTGTTTCCTGAGTTTGTGGCAAAGGGTCTCTGTCGAGGCTTATATCTTTTTGCGCCAGTTGCGCTGGATTCAGCATCGTCCTTTAGGGTTCCTAAGTTTCCCATTTCGATGTCTGGTTCATCGGAACTAGAATCGTCTTTAGTTTGATTGACCATAACATTTTCCTTTATGTTATAGTTGTATTTGACACAAAGGTCTTTGCTTTGGAATTTGACGAGGAGTTCGTCTTCTTCTAAAGCCATGAGGTGTACAAGTTCTGTACAATCATCATCGTTGATTGATATTTCAAAGAAATATCTTTCAAGGTGATCCGTGATGGTAGTCATTCAGTTGAACCGAAGGGCCAAGTTAGACTTTTGGGATCTTTGGAGCTTCCTAAGTTTTCGTTTCCTACTCTGAAATTTGGGTAGGGATACTTGTGAAGATTGCTTGTTGTGGCAACTCCTTTATCTTTATCTAAGATAATTTGCTTATTGGTTTCTTCCAATAATTTATTTGAGTTGTCGCGCATTTTTATTTCGTCAGAAATTTCCTTAATGATCTTTGCACTGACGGCTTCAATAAGGTTTTCTAATCTAGGGAAGGCTTCCCTGATGTAGAGGTCAATGTCTTTAACGGACGAGTTGGTCATGGCTATCCGATGACAGCTTTTATTGCGACTCTAATGTCTTCGAGTTTTTCTTCTAAATCTTTCAGCCTTTCTTCTGTGAGAACGGTTGGGTCGATTTTGTTTTTAATTTTTTCTAACTCTTGATTTTGAGTTACAAGAATATCAAGGATATCGATATTGAAATTGGTATCGATTCCACCTCTTTTTATAAGGTTTTTAAGTTTATTAAAAACACTAGGGTTTTTACTAAACGGTTCGCACTGGTCCTTTTCTAATCCTAGAAAAGAACTAATCTTGGAGATTTTAATCCAAACTCTTGCGAGTAAATGATTAATGTTGTTTCCTTGACTTATTAAGTTTGGAAACGAAGGTTTGTTCGTACTGAAAACGTAAGTGACTTCACTGGTTTTTCTTTGTTCGAGATCTTTGAATTGTAAGATCTTTCCTTTTTTGTAGATGTGTGGCACATCTGCAGAGAAAATGGATCTGCTGGAACTCATTTATCCAATTAGGTTTTCCAATTGGTTTCCTATTCTGTCAATTCGTATTGACATATTGGCAAGGGCTAATTTATTTAAAGTAGGCTCGCTACTATTTGAAGTAGTGTGATTGCTACTTTGCCCAATTTCTAACCTATTGTTAGAGATGCTTACTCTAGGTTTCTGGCCCAGGTAGTCCATATCTTGGGCTATATTGATGGCCCAGGATTTGTCTTCGGATGATAAGTCACAGAACTTATTATCCTCGATACTTCCAATGTTGGAAAAGACATCGTCGATTTCAATATTGGGATTATCTTTATAGTCTATCGAATGATGACTATTGGTTAATGCATAACCTAAGAGATAAGTAACAGAAAAGACTTTATCTCCTGTTCGTATGAGGTCGCTTCTTCCGAACTCGTGTGCAAGGCTGAGAACTTGATCGAGGTTCTTTGTGTTTAGACTTACCGCGTATTTTGGGTAGACTGTAAACATAAACTTGCCAAAGGCTAAGTTTCCTTTTGCTGCTCCAAGGATGCAGTCTTTGCGGTTAATGATTCTATTGTCAATTAACGCCATTTTTATTGGTGTATCAATTCCATTTTTGAATTGAGCTTTCACCAGGATTTTTACTGCACCAATGTGTAGCATGTTGATCTTTTTCCTGATATCTGCAGGAATTTTTTGTAATCTCGAATGTATTCCGGATTTTGTAAGTAAAGGCAAGTAGACTTTTCCTGATGTCATAGAAATATCAACGGACATTTCTTCAGTTGAAATACAGTAAAATATTTCATTTTTTCTTGACAATGATTTAGTCAAAGTTTTAAATAAGCTAGGTGTATTAAACACTCTATCTTTTGTTAGCCTAAGTTGTAACTTAGCAATGTCTTTTAACTGTGATTGTTGTACAGTTAAATCGGAACTAAATCCTTGTTCATTTTCAACACTGAAAATTTGCATATCTGAATTACTTGATTCAGTTAATTCTGAGCTGTCCTCAGGGTCGTGATAATTTATTTCTAAATTATTCATGTAAAATAGTAGATTACTATTTATGTGGGACCCGCTCTGATACCAATTTGCGGATGAATTGAAGACTTACTTGAAAAGGTCTGCTCAGAAAATCCTATAGACCCTGAGAAGTCTAAAAAATGGATGACTGCAAGCATCAAGCTTACAGAACCAAATACTATCATTAGAGTCAAACCGATGAAGTACAGTCCGCAGGACAGAATTGAATTCTCTAAACAAATCAGAGAACTCCTTGATCTTAGGTTAATCAAACCGAGCAAATCACCTCACATGTCCCCTGCATTTCTCGTAGAGAATGAAGCAGAAAAACGAAGAGGAAAAAAGCGCATGGTTGTCAACTACAAAGCAATCAACGCAGCAACAATTGGCGATAGTCACAATCTGCCATGCATACAAGAATTGTTAACCCTAATACGGGGAAAAACAATCTTTAGTAGTTTCGACTGCAAAAGTGGTTTCTGGCAAGTTCTCCTTGACGAAGAATCTCAGCTACTTACGGCATTCACTTGCCCTGACGGTCACTACCAATGGAACGTAGTTCCTTTCGGTCTTAAGCAAGCGCCTTCAATCTTTCAAAGGCACATGCAGAATGCCCTTAGGGGTTTAGAAAAAATATGTTGTGTCTACGTTGACGACATATTAATATTCAGTAGCACTGAAGAAGAACATTACAAACATGTTCCAATGGTCCTCAAAACCATTCAAATATATGGAATCATCCTTTCAAAGAAGAAAGCAAATCTCTTCAAAGAAAAGATCAACTTCCTCGGTCTAGAAATTGATAGAGGTACTCATACTCCGCAAAATCACATTCTAGATAATCTTCAGAGATTCCCTAATCAAATTGAAGACAAGAAACAGTTACAACGTTTTTTAGGCGTTCTAACATATGCAGAAGCTTATATTCATAAGCTAGCGGAAATAAGAAAACCCTTACAGGTCAAACTTAAAAAGGATGCAGTCTGGACATGGACAGACGAGGACACTAGGTATGTCAAAAAGGTAAAAGACAAATTAGGGACTTTTCCTAAGCTATATTTACCTAATAATACAGATGATCTAGTTATAGAAACTGATGCATCTAACCAATTCTGGGGTGGCATTTTGAAAGCCAAAACCCTTGATGGTGAAAAGATCTGCAGATACTCCTCCGGATCTTTCAAACAAGCTGAACTCAATTACCACAGTAATGAGAAGGAGTATCTCGCGGTCAAACGAGTCATTGAAAAGTTCTCTGTATATTTAACTCCCGTTAAATTTCTTATTAGAACTGACAACAAAAACTTTACCTATTTTCTTAGAACAAAGATTGCAGGTGACAGTAAACAAGGTCGTCTAATCAGATGGCAAATGTGGTTTGCACATTATCAATTTGAGGTTGAGCACCTCTCTGGAGAGAAGAACTCACTCGCCGACTTCATGACGCGTGAATACCATACAGGTAATACTTGCTTTTCCCTTTTCCTTTAAGGACAACTTGCAGGAAAAAACCATCGAAGGAAACCAGGAGCGCCCATTGTTTCACTCCTCCCACCTTCCTATAAGTTGACAACACCCTCCGTCAGCTTTTCCACACAAACAATCACTAAACCTGTTCTTCCCAAGAAATTAAAACATTTTTCATGGAGAATTTTCTAGAGCTTGAGCTCGAAGAAAAACTGCTCACACTTGAGCATGAGGCCCTTGTTCACAAGCTTAGTACCCTTAGGTCAAAGCTATTTCTGTTGAAACAGTTTCAACAGGCCAAAACGGTTACTACTGAACCGGGGAATTACTCTAATTCTAAATCAGCAGCTACTCCGGAGCAAACGGCTACCGGTAAAGAGTTAACAAATCCGTTAACGCCTGTTGCTTTGGCAAAAAGCAATGAAGCGGTTCTTGCTTCACCAGTCTCAAGCAGGATTGCAGATCTCTCTGCTCTTGCGTTCATAAACAAGAAATTTACCCCACTGGTAATTTCAAAACCTTCCCCACTGGAAGCCCATAAAGATTCCCCACTGGAATCTGACAGAGCAAGATTCGCTCCCAGCTACAAGACGGCCGTAGAAAAGGACATCAATGCTGCCTACTACGTCATCTACAACGGACCTCACCAAGGTATCTACACCGATTGGGGAGAAGTTAGTTCCTACACCAACGGAACAGCGAACGCCTTCAAAAAATTCAACACCCTGGAACAAGCAAGAAAGAGTGCTCAAGCCTTCGACGATAAGAAGAACACGGGCATAATCTTCAAAGAACCTATTGTCCACAAAGACGGAAGAAAAAGAATGGCTAGCAGCATGCAACCAGAAGAAGCCATCCTCTCCAAGGACTTCCAAGGAATTCCTTTCAACGAATTCCGATTCCTCTGGGCCAAAGCCAGATGTGCCAACCAAGAAGACTTCCTCTCCGAGAAATTCTTCACCAGCGACACGGCCACCAGAAGTCTCTACAACTTTGTTGAAGGGGCCGATCCAGAACTAGTCCATGCCGCTTTCAGAGCAGGACTAATTAAAAACATATACCCAAGTGCAAATCTTCAGGAACTGAAGCTCTTTTCACGTGAGTTCATCAAAGCGATCAAAAACTTCAGAACAAAGGTTATGAAAGTTGCTGATCAACGCATGTACATCAATGTGACATGCTCAATTGCCGACTGGATACAGTCATCTACCTTCAGTCCTTATTTCTACATCGAGATTGGACTCGCCAAAGAAAAGGAGTTCAGCCCGTCCAAGACCATGACTGAAAATTGCCCTCCTACTGAAGAACTCACCAACCTTCGAGTCAACGGACTCAAACTTGTGGTCAACAAACTTCGGTCAATCGAAGCCGAGACCAAAATTAAGGTCAATTACTGCAGCCCAAGCTGCATCATGACAAGCAAGACGACTGCAAAAACCAGCCAAGAAGACTGGAACAAAGTTATTCGGTTCGAAGAAATGTTCCGACAAGCCAACATCAACGTGGCCCCCAACACAAGGATCTCTTTCTGCAAAGCAGCCGCCCTCATCTTCGGAAAAGACAAGATGTCTTCCACTGCATCTAGTGGAACGCCCACTTGCCCAATTGAAGAAAAGAAAACAAGACAACTTTCGGCGGAGGCCCCACTCCAAGGCAAAGAAGTCAAAAGCACCTCAAATCAAAGGACACCTAGTGCTCCACTTACGTCTGCCTTTGAAGACTTATTGCCCATCCAGGACAATAATACAGCAAGTGGAACCTCCACTTACCCGTTAATCACGGAACAAATTATTGCCCACTCAGGGCTATATATTGAAGACGAGAGAGCCTGAGAAGATCATCTTCTTTCGACCACTCCTTCGTTTGCTCTCTTCTCTCTCCTTTTTTCCAAGCTTTCGATGTGTAATAGTGAGTAGTGTGCATAGAGTAGTAGTGTGATAGGCAGCCCTTCGGGGTATGCCATAGTATGTTCTCCAGGATGCTCGCCTGAGCATACCTTCTGTATTTTCATTACCCATCAATAAAATTACCCTTCCACATATATCTTTCCAACACTTATCCAAAGCCTACTACTTCAAAACCAGAAGCAATGAAGCACGCAAATATCCCCGCACATATCGATTTCCCAGAAAGATGCTATGCTATGATTCAAAATGGATGCTACTTCCATCTTTCAAACTCAAGGGTGAACACACAGGAAGCTCTAGCGGATGGAGGCGGTAGGCAGAAGGCCGAAGTAAGACCTCTGTGGTTCGCGTTCTGAGTGGAGGTGACCAGTGATCCCGAGATGATGAAAGAAGCGAAGGAATAGCCAACCTGAAAATATGAGCTAGCATCACGGACGGCCCGATATGCCGGATATGCTTCGGATCCCAAGGTAGAAAAGGAAACAGGCAGAAGGTAAATGAAAGATTGATAAAACCAGTAGGGTATAATAAAATTCGGGTATAAAAATACGGTAGATTACCAGTCCTGTTAGAAATACTGTGGTAGAGTCCTATTTACATTACCACTCTATTGTTGAACAATTTATTCTCAGAATATTCACCAAACCATTACCAAGAAATTGGCAAACAATGATGCAAAATGAAACTGGTCATTTTATCAAAGCATGGACAAATGCTGTCCCTAATAGTAAATTACTATTCACAAACAGTGTTTTACTGTTCATCAAAATGGTAAATCCAGAATTTGGTATTTTTAAATATCAAGATAATGAATATAAAATCACCATTTTATATTTATTAAAAGAAATGTCCATAGACATAAAAGAAAAAATTCTCAATATAATTGAAATCAACTTAGAAGAAGAAATGAATAATTTAGATTATTTAGAAGAAGAAAACTTAATGTTTTCACAAAATTACATAGATTGGTTCTATGATTCTGATTGGTATCAATCAGACTAAAAACCCCATTATGGACTCATTATCCATAAAGCTAAAAACAATAAACGAAGGTCTAAGCAACCTAGTTAGGCTAAATCAAAATCTAGATAATCTAGATAACTATCTTAAGACAATTGAACCTGTCATTAAGAATATTAATAGTGTTTTTACAACATTAAAGCAACAATCCTCAGTTGCAAAAGTTCATCCGCAAATTGGTATCAGAGCGGGTCCCACATAAATAGTAATCTACTATTTTACATGAATAATTTAGAAATAAATTATCACGACCCTGAGGACAGCTCAGAATTAACTGAATCAAGTAATTCAGATATGCAAATTTTCAGTGTTGAAAATGAACAAGGATTTAGTTCCGATTTAACTGTACAACAATCACAGTTAAAAGACATTGCTAAGTTACAACTTAGGCTAACAAAAGATAGAGTGTTTAATACACCTAGCTTATTTAAAACTTTGACTAAATCATTGTCAAGAAAAAATGAAATATTTTACTGTATTTCAACTGAAGAAATGTCCGTTGATATTTCTATGACATCAGGAAAAGTCTACTTGCCTTTACTTACAAAATCCGGAATACATTCGAGATTACAAAAAATTCCTGCAGATATCAGGAAAAAGATCAACATGCTACACATTGGTGCAGTAAAAATCCTGGTGAAAGCTCAATTCAAAAATGGAATTGATACACCAATAAAAATGGCGTTAATTGACAATAGAATCATTAACCGCAAAGACTGCATCCTTGGAGCAGCAAAAGGAAACTTAGCCTTTGGCAAGTTTATGTTTACAGTCTACCCAAAATACGCGGTAAGTCTAAACACAAAGAACCTCGATCAAGTTCTCAGCCTTGCACACGAGTTCGGAAGAAGCGACCTCATGCGAACAGGAGATAAAGTCTTTTCTGTTACTTATCTCTTAGGTTATGCATTAACCAATAGTCATCATTCGATAGACTATAAAGATAATCCCAATATTGAAATCGACGATGTCTTTTCCAACATTGGAAGTATCGAGGATAATAAGTTCTGTGACTTATCATCCGAAGACAAATCCTGGGCCATCAATATAGCCCAAGATATGGACTACCTGGGCCAGAAACCTAGAGTAAGCATCTCTAACAATAGGTTAGAAATTGGGCAAAGTAGCAATCACACTACTTCAAATAGTAGCGAGCCTACTTTAAATAAATTAGCCCTTGCCAATATGTCAATACGAATTGACAGAATAGGAAACCAATTGGAAAACCTAATTGGATAAATGAGTTCCAGCAGATCCATTTTCTCTGCAGATGTGCCACACATCTACAAAAAAGGAAAGATCTTACAATTCAAAGATCTCGAACAAAGAAAAACCTTATAAAAAGAGGTGGAATCGATACCAATTTCAATATCGATATCCTTGATATTCTTGTAACTCAAAATCAAGAGTTAGAAGAAATTAAAAACAAAATCGACCCAACCGTTCTCACAGAAGAAAGGCTGAAAGATTTAGAAGAAAAACTCGAAGACATTAGAGTCGCAATAAAAGCTGTCATCGGATAGCCATGACCAACTCGTCCGTTAAAGACATTGACCTCTACATCAGGGAAGCCTTCCCTAGATTAGAAAACCTTATTGAAGCCGTCAGTGCAAAGATCATTAAGGAAATTTCTGACGAAATAAAAATGCGCGACAACTCAAATAAATTATTGGAAGAAACCAATAAGCAAATTATCTTAGATAAAGATAAAGGAGTTGCCACAACAAGCAATCTTCACAAGTATCCCTACCCAAATTTCAGAGTAGGAAACGAAAACTTAGGAAGCTCCAAAGATCCCAAAAGTCTAACTTGGCCCTTCGGTTCAACTGAATGACTACCATCACGGATCACCTTGAAAGATATTTCTTTGAAATATCAATCAACGATGATGATTGTACAGAACTTGTACACCTCATGGCTTTAGAAGAAGACGAACTCCTCGTCAAATTCCAAAGCAAAGACCTTTGTGTCAAATACAACTATAACATAAAGGAAAATGTTATGGTCAATCAAACTAAAGACGATTCTAGTTCCGATGAACCAGACATCGAAATGGGAAACTTAGGAACCCTAAAGGACGATGCTGAATCCAGCGCAACTGGCGCAAAAAGATATAAGCCTCGACAGAGACCCTTTGCCACAAACTCAGGAAACACAGCCCCTGCAAGAAACATCCCGGCTGGAACAATCAATATTGATTGCATCAATAATATGAATGAAAGGAAAGAAATGATTGATAGATGGGCTACGGGAATTAGCTTAACCATCCAGTCAAACATTGACGACTACCAAACCGGCAGCACGGTTTTACTCCTTATGGTCCATAAGACAGAAGGAATCATCCGAGAGTTTATCAAGAAAACAATCTGGGATGAAACCTGGACAGGAGAAATGATGCTAGAAAAGATTCTAGATGCCCTCTACACAATCTTTCTTGGACTCAACATGTTTGAGGATAAGGATGGAGAAATCCTCAAGGAAGAAGAACAAGCCAGACAAAGGCTTACAAAGATGCAAATATGCAACATTTGCTCCTTCAAAGAATTCACCTGTGAATATGAGAAAAATCTCTACAAACTACCTCAGGCAGAGTATCCTGCCTTTGTTGAACAATTCCTCACAAAACTTCCTATCATTGGAGAAAGAAGTCTTGAAGAATTCAGAAAAAGGAAGACAGCTACCACTATCTATTCCTTAGGACTCGCAGTCCGCATCGTCGAAGAACAGATAAAGAACGTCTGTGACCTCTCCGTCAAACAAAAGCAACTTAAGAAGTTCAACAAAACGTGTTGCTCCAAGCTTACTGATGAAGTCAACACCTTCGGATGTACACCCACATCCAAAAAGTATTTCAAGAAGAAATACAAATCCAAATACAAGAAGATTTGGAAAAAGAAAAGAAAGCCTTTTAAACCAGGTAAGTATTTTAGAAAGCCCACTAAGGAAAAATCTGAAAGGAAAAGATTTTGTCCTAAAGGTAAGCCCAACTGCCGATGTTGGATCTGCAGTGAAGAAGGACACTACGCAAATGAGTGCCCTAACAAGCAAAAGTTTCCAAATAAACTTAAGCTTATCATCGAGGCAGGTTTCAATGGATATGAACCTGTTGAAGAATACTATCCGGAGGAGGATACGGTTTTCACCTTCAAAGAAGAACTTCAATCTTCAGAAAACGAATCCACAGATTCCGAATGAAGGAAGCTACTCTCAAGGATTGGAGTCAGCTTACTTTCCATACTGAAGAAATCATGAAAATCAAAGAAGATTTTCAAACCAATATTAAAGGGATTGAACCCGAAGAAGATTTGACATCTGTCAACAAGACAAATGCAAACTCAATTTATATCAAAGGACAACTCAAGTTCGAAGGATATAAAATGTTTCATATACATTGCTATGTCGACACAGGCGCCAGCCTATGCATCGCAAGCAAGTATATCATACCAGAAGAACTCTGGGAAAACTCCGCAAAACCCCTCTCGGTGAGGGTCGCTAACGGAGAATACATCAAAATTAATAAGGTTTGTAAAAACTTACAAATCAGGATTGCCGGCGAGATATTCCATATCCCCACAATCTATCAACAAGAATCAGGAATGGATCTTATACTTGGTAACAACTTTATTCAATTGTATGGTCCTTTCACACAATGGATAGATAACGTTGCCTTCACATTAAAAAATGTCGATACCAACGAAAAAGATTTAGTCTATGTGACTAAAATCAGGAAAGCAATGGCTTTCGGCAAAAAAGGTTTTTTAGAATCCTTGAAAAAGAATTCAAAAACTATTGCCCCAACTCCTATCAATGTTAGTAAAAATACTATCATTGAACTGCCCACTTTTAAAGAGGGGGGAGTTACAGAAGAAACATTCAATTTGAATCTACACAAATTGAAATCAATTGAAGACTTACTTGAAAAGGTCTGCTCAGAAAATCCTATAGACCCTGAGAAGTCTAAAAAATGGATGACTGCAAGCATCAAGCTTACAGAACCAAATACTATCATTAGAGTCAAACCGATGAAGTACAGTCCGCAGGACAGAATTGAATTCTCTAAACAAATCAGAGAACTCCTTGATCTTAGGTTAATCAAACCGAGCAAATCACCTCACATGTCCCCTGCATTTCTCGTAGAGAATGAAGCAGAAAAACGAAGAGGAAAAAAGCGCATGGTTGTCAACTACAAAGCAATCAACGCAGCAACAATTGGCGATAGTCACAATCTGCCATGCATACAAGAATTGTTAACCCTAATACGGGGAAAAACAATCTTTAGTAGTTTCGACTGCAAAAGTGGTTTCTGGCAAGTTCTCCTTGACGAAGAATCTCAGCTACTTACGGCATTCACTTGCCCTGACGGTCACTACCAATGGAACGTAGTTCCTTTCGGTCTTAAGCAAGCGCCTTCAATCTTTCAAAGGCACATGCAGAATGCCCTTAGGGGTTTAGAAAAAATATGTTGTGTCTACGTTGACGACATATTAATATTCAGTAGCACTGAAGAAGAACATTACAAACATGTTCCAATGGTCCTCAAAACCATTCAAATATATGGAATCATCCTTTCAAAGAAGAAAGCAAATCTCTTCAAAGAAAAGATCAACTTCCTCGGTCTAGAAATTGATAGAGGTACTCATACTCCGCAAAATCACATTCTAGATAATCTTCAGAGATTCCCTAATCAAATTGAAGACAAGAAACAGTTACAACGTTTTTTAGGCGTTCTAACATATGCAGAAGCTTATATTCATAAGCTAGCGGAAATAAGAAAACCCTTACAGGTCAAACTTAAAAAAGATGCAGTCTGGACATGGACAGACGAGGACACTAGGTATGTCAAAAAGGTAAAAGACAAATTAGGGACTTTTCCTAAGCTATATTTACCTAATAATACAGATGATCTAGTTATAGAAACTGATGCATCTAACCAATTCTGGGGTGGCATTTTGAAAGCCAAAACCCTTGATGGTGAAAAGATCTGCAGATACTCCTCCGGATCTTTCAAACAAGCTGAACTCAATTACCACAGTAATGAGAAGGAGTATCTCGCGGTCAAACGAGTCATTGAAAAGTTCTCTGTATATTTAACTCCCGTTAAATTTCTTATTAGAACTGACAACAAAAACTTTACCTATTTTCTTAGAACAAAGATTGCAGGTGACAGTAAACAAGGTCGTCTAATCAGATGGCAAATGTGGTTTGCACATTATCAATTTGAGGTTGAGCACCTCTCTGGAGAGAAGAACTCACTCGCCGACTTCATGACGCGTGAATACCATACAGGTAATACTTGCTTTTCCCTTTTCCTTTAAGGACAACTTGCAGGAAAAAACCATCGAAGGAAACCAGGAGCGCCCATTGTTTCACTCCTCCCACCTTCCTATAAGTTGACAACACCCTCCGTCAGCTTTTCCACACAAACAATCACTAAACCTGTTCTTCCCAAGAAATTAAAACATTTTTCATGGAGAATTTTCTAGAGCTTGAGCTCGAAGAAAAACTGCTCACACTTGAGCATGAGGCCCTTGTTCACAAGCTTAGTACCCTTAGGTCAAAGCTATTTCTGTTGAAACAGTTTCAACAGGCCAAAACGGTTACTACTGAACCGGGGAATTACTCTAATTCTAAATCAGCAGCTACTCCGGAGCAAACGGCTACCGGTAAAGAGTTAACAAATCCGTTAACGCCTGTTGCTTTGGCAAAAAGCAATGAAGCGGTTCTTGCTTCACCAGTCTCAAGCAGGATTGCAGATCTCTCTGCTCTTGCGTTCATAAACAAGAAATTTACCCCACTGGTAATTTCAAAACCTTCCCCACTGGAAGCCCATAAAGATTCCCCACTGGAATCTGACAGAGCAAGATTCGCTCCCAGCTACAAGACGGCCGTAGAAAAGGACATCAATGCTGCCTACTACGTCATCTACAACGGACCTCACCAAGGTATCTACACCGATTGGGGAGAAGTTAGTTCCTACACCAACGGAACAGCGAACGCCTTCAAAAAATTCAACACCCTGGAACAAGCAAGAAAGAGTGCTCAAGCCTTCGACGATAAGAAGAACACGGGCATAATCTTCAAAGAACCTATTGTCCACAAAGACGGAAGAAAAAGAATGGCTAGCAGCATGCAACCAGAAGAAGCCATCCTCTCCAAGGACTTCCAAGGAATTCCTTTCAACGAATTCCGATTCCTCTGGGCCAAAGCCAGATGTGCCAACCAAGAAGACTTCCTCTTCGAGAAATTCTTCACCAGCGACACGGCCACCAGAAGTCTCTACAACTTTGTTGAAGGGGCCGATCCAGAACTAGTCCATGCCGCTTTCAGAGCAGGACTAATTAAAAACATATACCCAAGTGCAAATCTTCAGGAACTGAAGCTCTTTTCACGTGAGTTCATCAAAGCGATCAAAAACTTCAGAACAAAGGTTATGAAAGTTGCTGATCAACGCATGTACATCAATGTGACATGCTCAATTGCCGACTGGATACAGTCATCTACCTTCAGTCCTTATTTCTACATCGAGATTGGACTCGCCAAAGAAAAGGAGTTCAGCCCGTCCAAGACCATGACTGAAAATTGCCCTCCTACTGAAGAACTCACCAACCTTCGAGTCAACGGACTCAAACTTGTGGTCAACAAACTTCGGTCAATCGAAGCCGAGACCAAAATTAAGGTCAATTACTGCAGCCCAAGCTGCATCATGACAAGCAAGACGACTGCAAAAACCAGCCAAGAAGACTGGAACAAAGTTATTCGGTTCGAAGAAATGTTCCGACAAGCCAACATCAACGTGGCCCCCAACACAAGGATCTCTTTCTGCAAAGCAGCCGCCCTCATCTTCGGAAAAGACAAGATGTCTTCCACTGCATCTAGTGGAACGCCCACTTGCCCAATTGAAGAAAAGAAAACAAGACAACTTTCGGCGGAGGCCCCACTCCAAGGCAAAGAAGTCAAAAGCACCTCAAATCAAAGGACACCTAGTGCTCCACTTACGTCTGCCTTTGAAGACTTATTGCCCATCCAGGACAATAATACAGCAAGTGGAACCTCCACTTACCCGTTAATCACGGAACAAATTATTGCCCACTCAGGGCTATATATTGAAGACGAGAGAGCCTGAGAAGATCATCTTCTTTCGACCACTCCTTCGTTTGCTCTCTTCTCTCTCCTTTTTTCCAAGCTTTCGATGTGTAATAGTGAGTAGTGTGCATAGAGTAGTAGTGTGATAGGCAGCCCTTCGGGGTATGCCATAGTATGTTCTCCAGGATGCTCGCCTGAGCATACCTTCTGTATTTTCATTACCCATCAATAAAATTACCCTTCCACATATATCTTTCCAACACTTATCCAAAGCCTACTACTTCAAAACCAGAAGCAATGAAGCACGCAAATATCCCCGCACATATCGATTTCCCAGAAAGATGCTATGCTATGATTCAAAATGGATGCTACTTCCATCTTTCAAACTCAAGGGTGAACACACAGGAAGCTCTAGCGGATGGAGGCGGTAGGCAGAAGGCCGAAGTAAGACCTCTGTGGTTCGCGTTCTGAGTGGAGGTGACCAGTGATCCCGAGATGATGAAAGAAGCGAAGGAATAGCCAACCTGAAAATATGAGCTAGCATCACGGACGGCCCGATATGCCGGATATGCTTCGGATCCCAAGGTAGAAAAGGAAACAGGCAGAAGGTAAATGAAAGATTGATAAAACCAGTAGGGTATAATAAAATTCGGGTATAAAAATACGGTAGATTACCAGTCCTGTTAGAAATACTGTGGTAGAGTCCTATTTACATTACCACTCTATTGTTGAACAATTTATTCTCAGAATATTCACCAAACCATTACCAAGAAATTGGCAAACAATGATGCAAAATGAAACTGGTCATTTTATCAAAGCATGGACAAATGCTGTCCCTAATAGTAAATTACTATTCACAAACAGTGTTTTACTGTTCATCAAAATGGTAAATCCAGAATTTGGTATTTTTAAATATCAAGATAATGAATATAAAATCACCATTTTATATTTATTAAAAGAAATGTCCATAGACATAAAAGAAAAAATTCTCAATATAATTGAAATCAACTTAGAAGAAGAAATGAATAATTTAGATTATTTAGAAGAAGAAAACTTAATGTTTTCACAAAATTACATAGATTGGTTCTATGATTCTGATTGGTATCAATCAGACTAAAAACCCCATTATGGACTCATTATCCATAAAGCTAAAAACAATAAACGAAGGTCTAAGCAACCTAGTTAGGCTAAATCAAAATCTAGATAATCTAGATAACTATCTTAAGACAATTGAACCTGTCATTAAGAATATTAATAGTGTTTTTACAACATTAAAGCAACAATCCTCAGTTGCAAAAGTTCATCCGCAAATTGGTATCAGAGCGGGTCCCACATAAATAGTAATCTACTATTTTACATGAATAATTTAGAAATAAATTATCACGACCCTGAGGACAGCTCAGAATTAACTGAATCAAGTAATTCAGATATGCAAATTTTCAGTGTTGAAAATGAACAAGGATTTAGTTCCGATTTAACTGTACAACAATCACAGTTAAAAGACATTGCTAAGTTACAACTTAGGCTAACAAAAGATAGAGTGTTTAATACACCTAGCTTATTTAAAACTTTGACTAAATCATTGTCAAGAAAAAATGAAATATTTTACTGTATTTCAACTGAAGAAATGTCCGTTGATATTTCTATGACATCAGGAAAAGTCTACTTGCCTTTACTTACAAAATCCGGAATACATTCGAGATTACAAAAAATTCCTGCAGATATCAGGAAAAAGATCAACATGCTACACATTGGTGCAGTAAAAATCCTGGTGAAAGCTCAATTCAAAAATGGAATTGATACACCAATAAAAATGGCGTTAATTGACAATAGAATCATTAACCGCAAAGACTGCATCCTTGGAGCAGCAAAAGGAAACTTAGCCTTTGGCAAGTTTATGTTTACAGTCTACCCAAAATACGCGGTAAGTCTAAACACAAAGAACCTCGATCAAGTTCTCAGCCTTGCACACGAGTTCGGAAGAAGCGACCTCATGCGAACAGGAGATAAAGTCTTTTCTGTTACTTATCTCTTAGGTTATGCATTAACCAATAGTCATCATTCGATAGACTATAAAGATAATCCCAATATTGAAATCGACAATGTCTTTTCCAACATTGGAAGTATCGAGGATAATAAGTTCTGTGACTTATCATCCGAAGACAAATCCTGGGCCATCAATATAGCCCAAGATATGGACTACCTGGGCCAGAAACCTAGAGTAAGCATCTCTAACAATAGGTTAGAAATTGGGCAAAGTAGCAATCACACTACTTCAAATAGTAGCGAGCCTACTTTAAATAAATTAGCCCTTGCCAATATGTCAATACGAATTGACAGAATAGGAAACCAATTGGAAAACCTAATTGGATAAATGAGTTCCAGCAGATCCATTTTCTCTGCAGATGTGCCACACATCTACAAAAAAGGAAAGATCTTACAATTCAAAGATCTCGAACAAAGAAAAACTCGAAGACATTAGAGTCGCAATAAAAGCTGTCATCGGATAGCCATGACCAACTCGTCCGTTAAAGACATTGACCTCTACATCAGGGAAGCCTTCCCTAGATTAGAAAACCTTATTGAAGCCGTCAGTGCAAAGATCATTAAGGAAATTTCTGACGAAATAAAAATGCGCGACAACTCAAATAAATTATTGGAAGAAACCAATAAGCAAATTATCTTAGATAAAGATAAAGGAGTTGCCACAACAAGCAATCTTCACAAGTATCCCTACCCAAATTTCAGAGTAGGAAACGAAAACTTAGGAAGCTCCAAAGATCCCAAAAGTCTAACTTGGCCCTTCGGTTCAACTGAATGACTACCATCACGGATCACCTTGAAAGATATTTCTTTGAAATATCAATCAACGATGATGATTGTACAGAACTTGTACACCTCATGGCTTTAGAAGAAGACGAACTCCTCGTCAAATTCCAAAGCAAAGACCTTTGTGTCAAATACAACTATAACATAAAGGAAAATGTTATGGTCAATCAAACTAAAGACGATTCTAGTTCCGATGAACCAGACATCGAAATGGGAAACTTAGGAACCCTAAAGGACGATGCTGAATCCAGCGCAACTGGCGCAAAAAGATATAAGCCTCGACAGAGACCCTTTGCCACAAACTCAGGAAACACAGCCCCTGCAAGAAACATCCCGGCTGGAACAATCAATATTGATTGCATCAATAATATGAATGAAAGGAAAGAAATGATTGATAGATGGGCTACGGGAATTAGCTTAACCATCCAGTCAAACATTGACGACTACCAAACCGGCAGCACGGTTTTACTCCTTATGGTCCATAAGACAGAAGGAATCATCCGAGAGTTTATCAAGAAAACAATCTGGGATGAAACCTGGACAGGAGAAATGATGCTAGAAAAGATTCTAGATGCCCTCTACACAATCTTTCTTGGACTCAACATGTTTGAGGATAAGGATGGAGAAATCCTCAAGGAAGAAGAACAAGCCAGACAAAGGCTTACAAAGATGCAAATATGCAACATTTGCTCCTTCAAAGAATTCACCTGTGAATATGAGAAAAATCTCTACAAACTACCTCAGGCAGAGTATCCTGCCTTTGTTGAACAATTCCTCACAAAACTTCCTATCATTGGAGAAAGAAGTCTTGAAGAATTCAGAAAAAGGAAGACAGCTACCACTATCTATTCCTTAGGACTCGCAGTCCGCATCATCGAAGAACAGATAAAGAACGTCTGTGACCTCTCCGTCAAACAAAAGCAACTTAAGAAGTTCAACAAAACGTGTTGCTCCAAGCTTACTGATGAAGTCAACACCTTCGGATGTACACCCACATCCAAAAAGTATTTCAAGAAGAAATACAAATCCAAATACAAGAAGATTTGGAAAAAGAAAAGAAAGCCTTTTAAACCAGGTAAGTATTTTAGAAAGCCCACTAAGGAAAAATCTGAAAGGAAAAGATTTTGTCCTAAAGGTAAGCCCAACTGCCGATGTTGGATCTGCAGTGAAGAAGGACACTACGCAAATGAGTGCCCTAACAAGCAAAAGTTTCCAAATAAACTTAAGCTTATCATCGAGGCAGGTTTCAATGGATATGAACCTGTTGAAGAATACTATCCGGAGGAGGATACGGTTTTCACCTTCAAAGAAGAACTTCAATCTTCAGAAAACGAATCCACAGATTCCGAATGAAGGAAGCTACTCTCAAGGATTGGAGTCAGCTTACTTTCCATACTGAAGAAATCATGAAAATCAAAGAAGATTTTCAAACCAATATTAAAGGGATTGAACCCGAAGAAGATTTGACATCTGTCAACAAGACAAATGCAAACTCAATTTATATCAAAGGACAACTCAAGTTCGAAGGATATAAAATGTTTCATATACATTGCTATATCGACACAGGCGCCAGCCTATGCATCGCAAGCAAGTATATCATACCAGAAGAACTCTGGAAAAACTCCGCAAAACCCCTCTCGGTGAGGGTCGCTAACGGAGAATACATCAAAATTAATAAGGTTTGTAAAAACTTACAAATCAGGATTGCCGGCGAGATATTCCATATCCCCACAATCTATCAACAAGAATCAGGAATGGATCTTATACTTGGTAACAACTTTATTCATTTGTATGGTCCTTTCACACAATGGATAGATAACGTTGCCTTCACATTAAAAAATGTCGATACCAACGAAAAAGATTTAGTCTATGTGACTAAAATCAGGAAAGCAATGGCTTTCGGCAAAAAAGGTTTTTTAGAATCCTTGAAAAAGAATTCAAAAACTATTGCCCCAACTCCTATCAATGTTAGTAAAAATACTATCATTGAACTGCCCACTTTTAAAGAGGGGGGAGTTACAGAAGAAACATTCAATTTGAATCTACACAAATTGAAATCAATTGAAGACTTACTTGAAAAGGTCTGCTCAGAAAATCCTATAGACCCTGAGAAGTCTAAAAAATGGATGACTGCAAGCATCAAGCTTACAGAACCAAATACTATCATTAGAGTCAAACCGATGAAGTACAGTCCGCAGGACAGAATTGAATTCTCTAAACAAATCAGAGAACTCCTTGATCTTAGGTTAATCAAACCGAGCAAATCACCTCACATGTCCCCTGCATTTCTCGTAGAGAATGAAGCAGAAAAACGAAGAGGAAAAAAGCGCATGGTTGTCAACTACAAAGCAATCAACGCAGCAACAATTGGCGATAGTCACAATCTGCCATGCATACAAGAATTGTTAACCCTAATACGGGGAAAAACAATCTTTAGTAGTTTCGACTGCAAAAGTGGTTTCTGGCAAGTTCTCCTTGACGAAGAATCTCAGCTACTTACGGCATTCACTTGCCCTGACGGTCACTACCAATGGAACGTAGTTCCTTTCGGTCTTAAGCAAGCGCCTTCAATCTTTCAAAGGCACATGCAGAATGCCCTTAGGGGTTTAGAAAAAATATGTTGTGTCTACGTTGACGACATATTAATATTCAGTAGCACTGAAGAAGAACATTACAAACATGTTCCAATGGTCCTCAAAACCATTCAAATATATGGAATCATCCTTTCAAAGAAGAAAGCAAATCTCTTCAAAGAAAAGATCAACTTCCTCGGTCTAGAAATTGATAGAGGTACTCATACTCCGCAAAATCACATTCTAGATAATCTTCAGAGATTCCCTAATCAAATTGAAGACAAGAAACAGTTACAACGTTTTTTAGGCGTTCTAACATATGCAGAAGCTTATATTCATAAGCTAGCGGAAATAAGAAAACCCTTACAGGTCAAACTTAAAAAGGATGCAGTCTGGACATGGACAGACGAGGACACTAGGTATGTCAAAAAGGTAAAAGACAAATTAGGGACTTTTCCTAAGCTATATTTACCTAATAATACAGATGATCTAGTTATAGAAACTGATGCATCTAACCAATTCTGGGGTGGCATTTTGAAAGCCAAAACCCTTGATGGTGAAAAGATCTGCAGATACTCCTCCGGATCTTTCAAACAAGCTGAACTCAATTACCACAGTAATGAGAAGGAGTATCTCGCGGTCAAACGAGTCATTGAAAAGTTCTCTGTATATTTAACTCCCGTTAAATTTCTTATTAGAACTGACAACAAAAACTTTACCTATTTTCTTAGAACAAAGATTGCAGGTGACAGTAAACAAGGTCGTCTAATCAGATGGCAAATGTGGTTTGCACATTATCAATTTGAGGTTGAGCACCTCTCTGGAGAGAAGAACTCACTCGCCGACTTCATGACGCGTGAATACCATACAGGTAATACTTGCTTTTCCCTTTTCTTTAAGGACAACTTGCAGGAAAAAACCATCGAAGGAAACCAGGAGCGCCCATTGTTTCACTCCTCCCACCTTCCTATAAGTTGACAACACCCTCCGTCAGCTTTTCCACACAAACAATCACTAAACCTGTTCTTCCCAAGAAATTAAAACATTTTTCATGGAGAATTTTCTAGAGCTTGAGCTCGAAGAAAAACTGCTCACACTTGAGCATGAGGCCCTTGTTCACAAGCTTAGTACCCTTAGGTCAAAGCTATTTCTGTTGAAACAGTTTCAACAGGCCAAAACGGTTACTACTGAACCGGGGAATTACTCTAATTCTAAATCAGCAGCTACTCCGGAGCAAACGGCTACCGGTAAAGAGTTAACAAATCCGTTAACGCCTGTTGCTTTGGCAAAAAGCAATGAAGCGGTTCTTGCTTCACCAGTCTCAAGCAGGATTGCAGATCTCTCTGCTCTTGCGTTCATAAACAAGAAATTTACCCCACTGGTAATTTCAAAACCTTCCCCACTGGAAGCCCATAAAGATTCCCCACTGGAATCTGACAGAGCAAGATTCGCTCCCAGCTACAAGACGGCCGTAGAAAAGGACATCAATGCTGCCTACTACGTCATCTACAACGGACCTCACCAAGGTATCTACACCGATTGGGGAGAAGTTAGTTCCTACACCAACGGAACAGCGAACGCCTTCAAAAAATTCAACACCCTGGAACAAGCAAGAAAGAGTGCTCAAGCCTTCGACGATAAGAAGAACACGGGCATAATCTTCAAAGAACCTATTGTCCACAAAGACGGAAGAAAAAGAATGGCTAGCAGCATGCAACCAGAAGAAGCCATCCTCTCCAAGGACTTCCAAGGAATTCCTTTCAACGAATTCCGATTCCTCTGGGCCAAAGCCAGATGTGCCAACCAAGAAGACTTCCTCTTCGAGAAATTCTTCACCAGCGACACGGCCACCAGAAGTCTCTACAACTTTGTTGAAGGGGCCGATCCAGAACTAGTCCATGCCGCTTTCAGAGCAGGACTAATTAAAAACATATACCCAAGTGCAAATCTTCAGGAACTGAAGCTCTTTTCACGTGAGTTCATCAAAGCGATCAAAAACTTCAGAACAAAGGTTATGAAAGTTGCTGATCAACGCATGTACATCAATGTGACATGCTCAATTGCCGACTGGATACAGTCATCTACCTTCAGTCCTTATTTCTACATCGAGATTGGACTCGCCAAAGAAAAGGAGTTCAGCCCGTCCAAGACCATGACTGAAAATTGCCCTCCTACTGAAGAACTCACCAACCTTCGAGTCAACGGACTCAAACTTGTGGTCAACAAACTTCGGTCAATCGAAGCCGAGACCAAAATTAAGGTCAATTACTGCAGCCCAAGCTGCATCATGACAAGCAAGACGACTGCAAAAACCAGCCAAGAAGACTGGAACAAAGTTATTCGGTTCGAAGAAATGTTCCGACAAGCCAACATCAACGTGGCCCCCAACACAAGGATCTCTTTCTGCAAAGCAGCCGCCCTCATCTTCGGAAAAGACAAGATGTCTTCCACTGCATCTAGTGGAACGCCCACTTGCCCAATTGAAGAAAAGAAAACAAGACAACTTTCGGCGGAGGCCCCACTCCAAGGCAAAGAAGTCAAAAGCACCTCAAATCAAAGGACACCTAGTGCTCCACTTACGTCTGCCTTTGAAGACTTATTGCCCATCCAGGACAATAATACAGCAAGTGGAACCTCCACTTACCCGTTAATCACGGAACAAATTATTGCCCACTCAGGGCTATATATTGAAGACGAGAGAGCCTGAGAAGATCATCTTTTTTCGACCACTCCTTCGTTTGCTCTCTTCTCTCTCCTTTTTTCCAAGCTTTCGATGTGTAATAGTGAGTAGTGTGCATAGAGTAGTAGTGTGATAGGCAGCCCTTCGGGGTATGCCATAGTATGTTCTCCAGGATGCTCGCCTGAGCATACCTTCTGTATTTTCATTACCCATCAATAAAATTACCCTTCCACATATATCTTTCCAACACTTATCCAAAGCCTACTACTTCAAAACCAGAAGCAATGAAGCACGCAAATATCCCCGCACATATCGATTTCCCAGAAAGATGCTATGCTATGATTCAAAATGGATGCTACTTCCATCTTTCAAACTCAAGGGTGAACACACAGGAAGCTCTAGCGGATGGAGGCGGTAGGCAGAAGGCCGAAGTAAGACCTCTGTGGTTCGCGTTCTGAGTGGAGGTGACCAGTGATCCCGAGATGATGAAAGAAGCGAAGGAATAGCCAACCTGAAAATATGAGCTAGCATCACGGACGGCCCGATATGCCGGATATGCTTCGGATCCCAAGGTAGAAAAGGAAACAGGCAGAAGGTAAATGAAAGATTGATAAAACCAGTAGGGTATAATAAAATTCGGGTATAAAAATACGGTAGATTACCAGTCCTGTTAGAAATACTGTGGTAGAGTCCTATTTACATTACCACTCTATTGTTGAACAATTTATTCTCAGAATATTCACCAAACCATTACCAAGAAATTGGCAAACAATGATGCAAAATGAAACTGGTCATTTTATCAAAGCATGGACAAATGCTGTCCCTAATAGTAAATTACTATTCACAAACAGTGTTTTACTGTTCATCAAAATGGTAAATCCAGAATTTGGTATTTTTAAATATCAAGATAATGAATATAAAATCACCATTTTATATTTATTAAAAGAAATGTCCATAGACATAAAAGAAAAAATTCTCAATATAATTGAAATCAACTTAGAAGAAGAAATGAATAATTTAGATTATTTAGAAGAAGAAAACTTAATGTTTTCACAAAATTACATAGATTGGTTCTATGATTCTGATTGGTATCAATCAGACTAAAAACCCCATTATGGACTCATTATCCATAAAGCTAAAAACAATAAACGAAGGTCTAAGCAACCTAGTTAGGCTAAATCAAAATCTAGATAATCTAGATAACTATCTTAAGACAATTGAACCTGTCATTAAGAATATTAATAGTGTTTTTACAACATTAAAGCAACAATCCTCAGTTGCAAAAGTTCATCCGCAAATTGGTATCAGAGCATTGTAATCTCGAATTGTAAGATCTTTCTTGGCTAAACCCGCTCTGATACCAATTTGGGACTATTTATGTGGGTTTAGTTCCGATAAATAGTAGATACCAATCTCTGATACCAATCTCGAAAATTTCGAAATCAAGAGTTAGACCCGCTCTGATACCAATCTCGAAAATTTATGTGGAATCGATACCAATTTCAATATCGATATCCTTGATATTCTTGTAACTCAAAATCAAGAGTTAGAAAAAATTAAAAACAAAATCGACCCAACCGTTCTCACAGAAGAAAGGCTGAAAGATTTAGAAGAAAAACTCGAAGACATTAGAGTCGCAATAAAAGCTGTCATCGGATAGCCATGACCAACTCGTCCGTTAAAGACATTGACCTCTACATCAGGGAAGCCTTCCCTAGATTAGAAAACCTTATTGAAGCCGTCAGTGCAAAGATCATTAAGGAAATTTCTGACGAAATAAAAATGCGCGACAACTCAAATAAATTATTGGAAGAAACCAATAAGCAAATTATCTTAGATAAAGATAAAGGAGTTGCCACAACAAGCAATCTTCACAAGTATCCCTACCCAAATTTCAGAGTAGGAAACGAAAACTTAGGAAGCTCCAAAGATCCCAAAAGTCTAACTTGGCCCTTCGGTTCAACTGAATGACTACCATCACGGATCACCTTGAAAGATATTTCTTTGAAATATCAATCAACGATGATGATTGTACAGAACTTGTACACCTCATGGCTTTAGAAGAAGACGAACTCCTCGTCAAATTCCAAAGCAAAGACCTTTGTGTCAAATACAACTATAACATAAAGGAAAATGTTATGGTCAATCAAACTAAAGACGATTCTAGTTCCGATGAACCAGACATCGAAATGGGAAACTTAGGAACCCTAAAGGACGATGCTGAATCCAGCGCAACTGGCGCAAAAAGATATAAGCCTCGACAGAGACCCTTTGCCACAAACTCAGGAAACACAGCCCCTGCAAGAAACATCCCGGCTGGAACAATCAATATTGATTGCATCAATAATATGAATGAAAGGAAAGAAATGATTGATAGATGGGCTACGGGAATTAGCTTAACCATCCAGTCAAACATTGACGACTACCAAACCGGCAGCACGGTTTTACTCCTTATGGTCCATAAGACAGAAGGAATCATCCGAGAGTTTATCAAGAAAACAATCTGGGATGAAACCTGGACAGGAGAAATGATGCTAGAAAAGATTCTAGATGCCCTCTACACAATCTTTCTTGGACTCAACATGTTTGAGGATAAGGATGGAGAAATCCTCAAGGAAGAAGAACAAGCCAGACAAAGGCTTACAAAGATGCAAATATGCAACATTTGCTCCTTCAAAGAATTCACCTGTGAATATGAGAAAAATCTCTACAAACTACCTCAGGCAGAGTATCCTGCCTTTGTTGAACAATTCCTCACAAAACTTCCTATCATTGGAGAAAGAAGTCTTGAAGAATTCAGAAAAAGGAAGACAGCTACCACTATCTATTCCTTAGGACTCGCAGTCCGCATCGTCGAAGAACAGATAAAGAACGTCTGTGACCTCTCCGTCAAACAAAAGCAACTTAAGAAGTTCAACAAAATGTGTTGCCCCAAGCTTACTGATGAAGTCAACACCTTCGGATGTACACCCACATCCAAAAAGTATTTCAAGAAGAAATACAAATCCAAATACAAGAAGATTTGGAAAAAGAAAAGAAAGCCTTTTAAACCAGGTAAGTATTTTAGAAAGCCCACTAAGGAAAAATCTGAAAGGAAAAGATTTTGTCCTAAAGGTAAGCCCAACTGCCGATGTTGGATCTGCAGTGAAGAAGGACACTACGCAAATGAGTGCCCTAACAAGCAAAAGTTTCCAAATAAACTTAAGCTTATCATCGAGGCAGGTTTCAATGGATATGAACCTGTTGAAGAATACTATCCGGAGGAGGATACGGTTTTCACCTTCAAAGAAGAACTTCAATCTTCAGAAAACGAATCCACAGATTCCGAATGAAGGAAGCTACTCTCAAGGATTGGAGTCAGCTTACTTTCCATACTGAAGAAATCATGAAAATCAAAGAAGATTTTCAAACCAATATTAAAGGGATTGAACCCGAAGAAGATTTGACATCTGTCAACAAGACAAATGCAAACTCAATTTATATCAAAGGACAACTCAAGTTCGAAGGATATAAAATGTTTCATATACATTGCTATGTCGACACAGGCGCCAGCCTATGCATCGCAAGCAAGAATATCATACCAGAAGAACTCTGGGAAAACTCCGCAAAACCCCTCTCGGTGAGGGTCGCTAACGGAGAATACATCAAAATTAATAAGGTTTGTAAAAACTTACAAATCAGGATTGCCGGCGAGATATTCCATATCCCCACAATCTATCAACAAGAATCAGGAATGGATCTTATACTTGGTAACAACTTTATTCAATTGTATGGTCCTTTCACACAATGGATAGATAACGTTGCCTTCACATTAAAAAATGTCGATACCAACGAAAAAGATTTAGTCTATGTGACTAAAATCAGGAAAGCAATGGCTTTCGGCAAAAAAGGTTTTTTAGAATCCTTGAAAAAGAATTCAAAAACTATTGCCCCAACTCCTATCAATGTTAGTAAAAATACTATCATTGAACTGCCCACTTTTAAAGAGGGGGGAGTTACAGAAGAAACATTCAATTTGAATCTACACAAATTGAAATCAATTGAAGACTTACTTGAAAAGGTCTGCTCAGAAAATCCTATAGACCCTGAGAAGTCTAAAAAATGGATGACTGCAAGCATCAAGCTTACAGAACCAAATACTATCATTAGAGTCAAACCGATGAAGTACAGTCCGCAGGACAGAATTGAATTCTCTAAACAAATCAGAGAACTCCTTGATCTTAGGTTAATCAAACCGAGCAAATCACCTCACATGTCCCCTGCATTTCTCGTAGAGAATGAAGCAGAAAAACGAAGAGGAAAAAAGCGCATGGTTGTCAACTACAAAGCAATCAACGCAGCAACAATTGGCGATAGTCACAATCTGCCATGCATACAAGAATTGTTAACCCTAATACGGGGAAAAACAATCTTTAGTAGTTTCGACTGCAAAAGTGGTTTCTGGCAAGTTCTCCTTGACGAAGAATCTCAGCTACTTACGGCATTCACTTGCCCTGACGGTCACTACCAATGGAACGTAGTTCCTTTCGGTCTTAAGCAAGCGCCTTCAATCTTTCAAAGGCACATGCAGAATGCCCTTAGGGGTTTAGAAAAAATATGTTGTGTCTACGTTGACGACATATTAATATTCAGTAGCACTGAAGAAGAACATTACAAACATGTTCCAATGGTCCTCAAAACCATTCAAATATATGGAATCATCCTTTCAAAGAAGAAAGCAAATCTCTTCAAAGAAAAGATCAACTTCCTCGGTCTAGAAATTGATAGAGGTACTCATACTCCGCAAAATCACATTCTAGATAATCTTCAGAGATTCCCTAATCAAATTGATAACTATCTTAAGACAATTGAACCTGTCATTAAGAATATTAATAGTGTTTTTACAACATTAAAGCAACAATCCTCAGTTGCAAAAGTTCATCCGCAAATTGGTATCAGAGCTTTTGCAACTGAGGATTGTTGCTTTAATGTTGTAAAAACACTATTAATATTCTTAATGACAGGTTCAATTGTCTTAAGATAGTTATCTAGATTATCTAGATTTTGATTTAGCCTAACTAGGTTGCTTAGACCTTCGTTTATTGTTTTTAGCTTTATGGATAATGAGTCCATAATGGGGTTTTTAGTCTGATTGATACCAATCAGAATCATAGAACCAATCTATGTAATTTTGTGAAAACATTAAGTTTTCTTCTTCTAAATAATCTAAATTATTCATTTCTTCTTCTAAGTTGATTTCAATTATATTGAGAATTTTTTCTTTTATGTCTATGGACATTTCTTTTAATAAATATAAAATGGTGATTTTATATTCATTATCTTGATATTTAAAAATACCAAATTCTGGATTTACCATTTTGATGAACAGTAAAACACTGTTTGTGAATAGTAATTTACTATTAGGGACAGCATTTGTCCATGCTTTGATAAAATGACCAGTTTCATTTTGCATCATTGTTTGCCAATTTCTTGGTAATGGTTTGGTGAATATTCTGAGAATAAATTGTTCAACAATAGAGTGGTAATGTAAATAGGACTCTACCACAGTATTTCTAACAGGACTGGTAATCTACCGTATTTTTATACCCGAATTTTATTATACCCTACTGGTTTTATCAATCTTTCATTTACCTTCTGCCTGTTTCCTTTTCTACCTTGGGATCCGAAGCATATCCGGCATATCGGGCCGTCCGTGATGCTAGCTCATATTTTCAGGTTGGCTATTCCTTCGCTTCTTTCATCATCTCGGGATCACTGGTCACCTCCACTCAGAACGCGAACCACAGAGGTCTTACTTCGGCCTTCTGCCTACCGCCTCCATCCGCTAGAGCTTCCTGTGTGTTCACCCTTGAGTTTGAAAGATGGAAGTAGCATCCATTTTGAATCATAGCATAGCATCTTTCTGGGAAATCGATATGTGCGGGGATATTTGCGTGCTTCATTGCTTCTGGTTTTGAAGTAGTAGGCTTTGGATAAGTGTTGGAAAGATATATGTGGAAGGGTAATTTTATTGATGGGTAATGAAAATACAGAAGGTATGCTCAGGCGAGCATCCTGGAGAACATACTATGGCATACCCCGAAGGGCTGCCTATCACACTACTACTCTATGCACACTACTCACTATTACACATCGAAAGCTTGGAAAAAAGGAGAGAGAAGAGAGCAAACGAAGGAGTGGTCGAAAGAAGATGATCTTCTCAGGCTCTCTCGTCTTCAATATATAGCCCTGAGTGGGCAATAATTTGTTCCGTGATTAACGGGTAAGTGGAGGTTCCACTTGCTGTATTATTGTCCTGGATGGGCAATAAGTCTTCAAAGGCAGACGTAAGTGGAGCACTAGGTGTCCTTTGATTTGAGGTGCTTTTGACTTCTTTGCCTTGGAGTGGGGCCTCCGCCGAAAGTTGTCTTGTTTTCTTTTCTTCAATTGGGCAAGTGGGCGTTCCACTAGATGCAGTGGAAGACATCTTGTCTTTTCCGAAGATGAGGGCGGCTGCTTTGCAGAAAGAGATCCTTGTGTTGGGGGCCACGTTGATGTTGGCTTGTCGGAACATTTCTTCGAACCGAATAACTTTGTTCCAGTCTTCTTGGCTGGTTTTTGCAGTCGTCTTGCTTGTCATGATGCAGCTTGGGCTGCAGTAATTGACCTTAATTTTGGTCTCGGCTTCGATTGACCGAAGTTTGTTGACCACAAGTTTGAGTCCGTTGACTCGAAGGTTGGTGAGTTCTTCAGTAGGAGGGCAATTTTCAGTCATGGTCTTGGACGGGCTGAACTCCTTTTCTTTGGCGAGTCCAATCTCGATGTAGAAATAAGGACTGAAGGTAGATGACTGTATCCAGTCGGCAATTGAGCATGTCACATTGATGTACATGCGTTGATCAGCAACTTTCATAACCTTTGTTCTGAAGTTTTTGATCGCTTTGATGAACTCACGTGAAAAGAGCTTCAGTTCCTGAAGATTTGCACTTGGGTATATGTTTTTAATTAGTCCTGCTCTGAAAGCGGCATGGACTAGTTCTGGATCGGCCCCTTCAACAAAGTTGTAGAGACTTCTGGTGGCCGTGTCGCTGGTGAAGAATTTCTCGAAGAGGAAGTCTTCTTGGTTGGCACATCTGGCTTTGGCCCAGAGGAATCGGAATTCGTTGAAAGGAATTCCTTGGAAGTCCTTGGAGAGGATGGCTTCTTCTGGTTGCATGCTGCTAGCCATTCTTTTTCTTCCGTCTTTGTGGACAATAGGTTCTTTGAAGATTATGCCCGTGTTCTTCTTATCGTCGAAGGCTTGAGCACTCTTTCTTGCTTGTTCCAGGGTGTTGAATTTTTTGAAGGCGTTCGCTGTTCCGTTGGTGTAGGAACTAACTTCTCCCCAATCGGTGTAGATACCTTGGTGAGGTCCGTTGTAGATGACGTAGTAGGCAGCATTGATGTCCTTTTCTACGGCCGTCTTGTAGCTGGGAGCGAATCTTGCTCTGTCAGATTCCAGTGGGGAATCTTTATGGGCTTCCAGTGGGGAAGGTTTTGAAATTACCAGTGGGGTAAATTTCTTGTTTATGAACGCAAGAGCAGAGAGATCTGCAATCCTGCTTGAGACTGGTGAAGCAAGAACCGCTTCATTGCTTTTTGCCAAAGCAACAGGCGTTAACGGATTTGTTAACTCTTTACCGGTAGCCGTTTGCTCCGGAGTAGCTGCTGATTTAGAATTAGAGTAATTCCCCGGTTCAGTAGTAACCGTTTTGGCCTGTTGAAACTGTTTCAACAGAAATAGCTTTGACCTAAGGGTACTAAGCTTGTGAACAAGGGCCTCATGCTCAAGTGTGAGCAGTTTTTCTTCGAGCTCAAGCTCTAGAAAATTCTCCATGAAAAATGTTTTAATTTCTTGGGAAGAACAGGTTTAGTGATTGTTTGTGTGGAAAAGCTGACGGAGGGTGTTGTCAACTTATAGGAAGGTGGGAGGAGTGAAACAATGGGCGCTCCTGGTTTCCTTCGATGGTTTTTTCCTGCAAGTTGTCCTTAAAGGAAAAGGGAAAAGCAAGTATTACCTGTATGGTATTCACGCGTCATGAAGTCGGCGAGTGAGTTCTTCTCTCCAGAGAGGTGCTCAACCTCAAATTGATAATGTGCAAACCACATTTGCCATCTGATTAGACGACCTTGTTTACTGTCACCTGCAATCTTTGTTCTAAGAAAATAGGTAAAGTTTTTGTTGTCAGTTCTAATAAGAAATTTAACGGGAGTTAAATATACAGAGAACTTTTCAATGACTCGTTTGACCGCGAGATACTCCTTCTCATTACTGTGGTAATTGAGTTCAGCTTGTTTGAAAGATCCGGAGGAGTATCTGCAGATCTTTTCACCATCAAGGGTTTTGGCTTTCAAAATGCCACCCCAGAATTGGTTAGATGCATCAGTTTCTATAACTAGATCATCTGTATTATTAGGTAAATATAGCTTAGGAAAAGTCCCTAATTTGTCTTTTACCTTTTTGACATACCTAGTGTCCTCGTCTGTCCATGTCCAGACTGCATCCTTTTTAAGTTTGACCTGTAAGGGTTTTCTTATTTCCGCTAGCTTATGAATATAAGCTTCTGCATATGTTAGAACGCCTAAAAAACGTTGTAACTGTTTCTTGTCTTCAATTTGATTAGGGAATCTCTGAAGATTATCTAGAATGTGATTTTGCGGAGTATGAGTACCTCTATCAATTTCTAGACCGAGGAAGTTGATCTTTTCTTTGAAGAGATTTGCTTTCTTCTTTGAAAGGATGATTCCATATATTTGAATGGTTTTGAGGACCATTGGAACATGTTTGTAATGTTCTTCTTCAGTGCTACTGAATATTAATATGTCGTCAACGTAGACACAACATATTTTTTCTAAACCCCTAAGGGCATTCTGCATGTGCCTTTGAAAGATTGAAGGCGCTTGCTTAAGACCGAAAGGAACTACGTTCCATTGGTAGTGACCGTCAGGGCAAGTGAATGCCGTAAGTAGCTGAGATTCTTCGTCAAGGAGAACTTGCCAGAAACCACTTTTGCAGTCGAAACTACTAAAGATTGTTTTTCCCCGTATTAGGGTTAACAATTCTTGTATGCATGGCAGATTGTGACTATCGCCAATTGTTGCGGCGTTGATTGCTTTGTAGTTGACAACCATGCGCTTTTTTCCTCTTCGTTTTTCTGCTTCATTCTCTACGAGAAATGCAGGGGACATGTGAGGTGATTTGCTTGGTTTGATTAACCTAAGATCAAGGAGTTCTCTGATTTGTTTAGAGAATTCAATTCTGTCCTGCGGACTGTACTTCATCGGTTTGACTCTAATGATAGTATTTGGTTCTGTAAGCTTGATGCTTGCAGTCATCCATTTTTTAGACTTCTCAGGGTCTATAGGATTTTCTGAGCAGACCTTTTCAAGTAAGTCTTCAATTGATTTCAATTTGTGTAGATTCAAATTGAATGTTTCTTCTGTAACTCCCCCCTCTTTAAAAGTGGGCAGTTCAATGATAGTATTTTTACTAACATTGATAGGAGTTGGGGCAATAGTTTTTGAATTCTTTTTCAAGGATTCTAAAAAACCTTTTTTGCCGAAAGCCATTGCTTTCCTGATTTTAGTCACATAGACTAAATCTTTTTCGTTGGTATCGACATTTTTTAATGTGAAGGCAACGTTATCTATCCATTGTGTGAAAGGACCATACAATTGAATAAAGTTGTTACCAAGTATAAGATCCATTCCTGATTCTTGTTGATAGATTGTGGGGATATGGAATATCTCGCCGGCAATCCTGATTTGTAAGTTTTTACAAACCTTATTAATTTTGATGTATTCTCCGTTAGCGACCCTCACCGAGAGGGGTTTTGCGGAGTTTTCCCAGAGTTCTTCTGGTATGATATACTTGCTTGCGATGCATAGGCTGGCGCCTGTGTCGACATAGCAATGTATATGAAACATTTTATATCCTTCGAACTTGAGTTGTCCTTTGATATAAATTGAGTTTGCATTTGTCTTGTTGACAGATGTCAAATCTTCTTCGGGTTCAATCCCTTTAATATTGGTTTGAAAATCTTCTTTGATTTTCATGATTTCTTCAGTATGGAAAGTAAGCTGACTCCAATCCTTGAGAGTAGCTTCCTTCATTCGGAATCTGTGGATTCGTTTTCTGAAGATTGAAGTTCTTCTTTGAAGGTGAAAACCGTATCCTCCTCCGGATAGTATTCTTCAACAGGTTCATATCCATTGAAACCTGCCTCGATGATAAGCTTAAGTTTATTTGGAAACTTTTGCTTGTTAGGGCACTCATTTGCGTAGTGTCCTTCTTCACTGCAGATCCAACATCGGCAGTTGGGCTTACCTTTAGGACAAAATCTTTTCCTTTCAGATTTTTCCTTAGTGGGCTTTCTAAAATACTTACCTGGTTTAAAAGGCTTTCTTTTCTTTTTCCAAATCTTCTTGTATTTGGATTTGTATTTCTTCTTGAAATACTTTTTGGATGTGGGTGTGCATCCGAAGGTGTTGACTTCATCAGTAAGCTTGGAGCAACACGTTTTGTTGAACTTCTTAAGTTGCTTTTGTTTGACGGAGAGGTCACAGACGTTCTTTATCTGTTCTTCGACGATGCGGACTGCGAGTCCTAAGGAATAGATAGTGGTAGCTGTCTTCCTTTTTCTGAATTCTTCAAGACTTCTTTCTCCAATGATAGGAAGTTTTGTGAGGAATTGTTCAACAAAGGCAGGATACTCTGCCTGAGGTAGTTTGTAGAGATTTTTCTCATATTCACAGGTGAATTCTTTGAAGGAGCAAATGTTGCATATTTGCATCTTTGTAAGCCTTTGTCTGGCTTGTTCTTCTTCCTTGAGGATTTCTCCATCCTTATCCTCAAACATGTTGAGTCCAAGAAAGATTGTGTAGAGGGCATCTAGAATCTTTTCTAGCATCATTTCTCCTGTCCAGGTTTCATCCCAGATTGTTTTCTTGATAAACTCTCGGATGATTCCTTCTGTCTTATGGACCATAAGGAGTAAAACCGTGCTGCCGGTTTGGTAGTCGTCAATGTTTGACTGGATGGTTAAGCTAATTCCCGTAGCCCATCTATCAATCATTTCTTTCCTTTCATTCATATTATTGATGCAATCAATATTGATTGTTCCAGCCGGGATGTTTCTTGCAGGGGCTGTGTTTCCTGAGTTTGTGGCAAAGGGTCTCTGTCGAGGCTTATATCTTTTTGCGCCAGTTGCGCTGGATTCAGCATCGTCCTTTAGGGTTCCTAAGTTTCCCATTTCGATGTCTGGTTCATCGGAACTAGAATCGTCTTTAGTTTGATTGACCATAACATTTTCCTTTATGTTATAGTTGTATTTGACACAAAGGTCTTTGCTTTGGAATTTGACGAGGAGTTCGTCTTCTTCTAAAGCCATGAGGTGTACAAGTTCTGTACAATCATCATCGTTGATTGATATTTCAAAGAAATATCTTTCAAGGTGATCCGTGATGGTAGTCATTCAGTTGAACCGAAGGGCCAAGTTAGACTTTTGGGATCTTTGGAGCTTCCTAAGTTTTCGTTTCCTACTCTGAAATTTGGGTAGGGATACTTGTGAAGATTGCTTGTTGTGGCAACTCCTTTATCTTTATCTAAGATAATTTGCTTATTGGTTTCTTCCAATAATTTATTTGAGTTGTCGCGCATTTTTATTTCGTCAGAAATTTCCTTAATGATCTTTGCACTGACGGCTTCAATAAGGTTTTCTAATCTAGGGAAGGCTTCCCTGATGTAGAGGTCAATGTCTTTAACGGACGAGTTGGTCATGGCTATCCGATGACAGCTTTTATTGCGACTCTAATGTCTTCGAGTTTTTCTTCTAAATCTTTCAGCCTTTCTTCTGTGAGAACGGTTGGGTCGATTTTGTTTTTAATTTTTTCTAACTCTTGATTTTGAGTTACAAGAATATCAAGGATATCGATATTGAAATTGGTATCGATTCCACCTCTTTTTATAAGGTTTTTAAGTTTATTAAAAACACTAGGGTTTTTACTAAACGGTTCGCACTGGTCCTTTTCTAATCCTAGAAAAGAACTAATCTTGGAGATTTTAATCCAAACTCTTGCGAGTAAATGATTAATGTTGTTTCCTTGACTTATTAAGTTTGGAAACGAAGGTTTGTTCGTACTCAATTTATTTCCAATTTGCGGATGAACTTTTGCAACTGAGGATTGTTGCTTTAATGTTGTAAAAACACTATTAATATTCTTAATGACAGGTTCAATTGTCTTAAGATAGTTATCTAGATTATCTAGATTTTGATTTAGCCTAACTAGGTTGCTTAGACCTTCGTTTATTGTTTTTAGCTTTATGGATAATGAGTCCATAATGGGGTTTTTAGTCTGATTGATACCAATCAGAATCATAGAACCAATCTATGTAATTTTGTGAAAACATTAAGTTTTCTTCTTCTAAATAATCTAAATTATTCATTTCTTCTTCTAAGTTGATTTCAATTATATTGAGAATTTTTTCTTTTATGTCTATGGACATTTCTTTTAATAAATATAAAATGGTGATTTTATATTCATTATCTTGATATTTAAAAATACCAAATTCTGGATTTACCATTTTGATGAACAGTAAAACACTGTTTGTGAATAGTAATTTACTATTAGGGACAGCATTTGTCCATGCTTTGATAAAATGACCAGTTTCATTTTGCATCATTGTTTGCCAATTTCTTGGTAATGGTTTGGTGAATATTCTGAGAATAAATTGTTCAACAATAGAGTGGTAATGTAAATAGGACTCTACCACAGTATTTCTAACAGGACTGGTAATCTACCGTATTTTTATACCCGAATTTTATTATACCCTACTGGTTTTATCAATCTTTCATTTACCTTCTGCCTGTTTCCTTTTCTACCTTGGGATCCGAAGCATATCCGGCATATCGGGCCGTCCGTGATGCTAGCTCATATTTTCAGGTTGGCTATTCCTTCGCTTCTTTCATCATCTCGGGATCACTGGTCACCTCCACTCAGAACGCGAACCACAGAGGTCTTACTTCGGCCTTCTGCCTACCGCCTCCATCCGCTAGAGCTTCCTGTGTGTTCACCCTTGAGTTTGAAAGATGGAAGTAGCATCCATTTTGAATCATAGCATAGCATCTTTCTGGGAAATCGATATGTGCGGGGATATTTGCGTGCTTCATTGCTTCTGGTTTTGAAGTAGTAGGCTTTGGATAAGTGTTGGAAAGATATATGTGGAAGGGTAATTTTATTGATGGGTAATGAAAATACAGAAGGTATGCTCAGGCGAGCATCCTGGAGAACATACTATGGCATACCCCGAAGGGCTGCCTATCACACTACTACTCTATGCACACTACTCACTATTACACATCGAAAGCTTGGAAAAAAGGAGAGAGAAGAGAGCAAACGAAGGAGTGGTCGAAAGAAGATGATCTTCTCAGGCTCTCTCGTCTTCAATATATAGCCCTGAGTGGGCAATAATTTGTTCCGTGATTAACGGGTAAGTGGAGGTTCCACTTGCTGTATTATTGTCCTGGATGGGCAATAAGTCTTCAAAGGCAGACGTAAGTGGAGCACTAGGTGTCCTTTGATTTGAGGTGCTTTTGACTTCTTTGCCTTGGAGTGGGGCCTCCGCCGAAAGTTGTCTTGTTTTCTTTTCTTCAATTGGGCAAGTGGGCGTTCCACTAGATGCAGTGGAAGACATCTTGTCTTTTCCGAAGATGAGGGCGGCTGCTTTGCAGAAAGAGATCCTTGTGTTGGGGGCCACGTTGATGTTGGCTTGTCGGAACATTTCTTCGAACCGAATAACTTTGTTCCAGTCTTCTTGGCTGGTTTTTGCAGTCGTCTTGCTTGTCATGATGCAGCTTGGGCTGCAGTAATTGACCTTAATTTTGGTCTCGGCTTCGATTGACCGAAGTTTGTTGACCACAAGTTTGAGTCCGTTGACTCGAAGGTTGGTGAGTTCTTCAGTAGGAGGGCAATTTTCAGTCATGGTCTTGGACGGGCTGAACTCCTTTTCTTTGGCGAGTCCAATCTCGATGTAGAAATAAGGACTGAAGGTAGATGACTGTATCCAGTCGGCAATTGAGCATGTCACATTGATGTACATGCGTTGATCAGCAACTTTCATAACCTTTGTTCTGAAGTTTTTGATCGCTTTGATGAACTCACGTGAAAAGAGCTTCAGTTCCTGAAGATTTGCACTTGGGTATATGTTTTTAATTAGTCCTGCTCTGAAAGCGGCATGGACTAGTTCTGGATCGGCCCCTTCAACAAAGTTGTAGAGACTTCTGGTGGCCGTGTCGCTGGTGAAGAATTTCTCGAAGAGGAAGTCTTCTTGGTTGGCACATCTGGCTTTGGCCCAGAGGAATCGGAATTCGTTGAAAGGAATTCCTTGGAAGTCCTTGGAGAGGATGGCTTCTTCTGGTTGCATGCTGCTAGCCATTCTTTTTCTTCCGTCTTTGTGGACAATAGGTTCTTTGAAGATTATGCCCGTGTTCTTCTTATCGTCGAAGGCTTGAGCACTCTTTCTTGCTTGTTCCAGGGTGTTGAATTTTTTGAAGGCGTTCGCTGTTCCGTTGGTGTAGGAACTAACTTCTCCCCAATCGGTGTAGATACCTTGGTGAGGTCCGTTGTAGATGACGTAGTAGGCAGCATTGATGTCCTTTTCTACGGCCGTCTTGTAGCTGGGAGCGAATCTTGCTCTGTCAGATTCCAGTGGGGAATCTTTATGGGCTTCCAGTGGGGAAGGTTTTGAAATTACCAGTGGGGTAAATTTCTTGTTTATGAACGCAAGAGCAGAGAGATCTGCAATCCTGCTTGAGACTGGTGAAGCAAGAACCGCTTCATTGCTTTTTGCCAAAGCAACAGGCGTTAACGGATTTGTTAACTCTTTACCGGTAGCCGTTTGCTCCGGAGTAGCTGCTGATTTAGAATTAGAGTAATTCCCCGGTTCAGTAGTAACCGTTTTGGCCTGTTGAAACTGTTTCAACAGAAATAGCTTTGACCTAAGGGTACTAAGCTTGTGAACAAGGGCCTCATGCTCAAGTGTGAGCAGTTTTTCTTCGAGCTCAAGCTCTAGAAAATTCTCCATGAAAAATGTTTTAATTTCTTGGGAAGAACAGGTTTAGTGATTGTTTGTGTGGAAAAGCTGACGGAGGGTGTTGTCAACTTATAGGAAGGTGGGAGGAGTGAAACAATGGGCGCTCCTGGTTTCCTTCGATGGTTTTTTCCTGCAAGTTGTCCTTAAAGAAAAGGGAAAAGCAAGTATTACCTGTATGGTATTCACGCGTCATGAAGTCGGCGAGTGAGTTCTTCTCTCCAGAGAGGTGCTCAACCTCAAATTGATAATGTGCAAACCACATTTGCCATCTGATTAGACGACCTTGTTTACTGTCACCTGCAATCTTTGTTCTAAGAAAATAGGTAAAGTTTTTGTTGTCAGTTCTAATAAGAAATTTAACGGGAGTTAAATATACAGAGAACTTTTCAATGACTCGTTTGACCGCGAGATACTCCTTCTCATTACTGTGGTAATTGAGTTCAGCTTGTTTGAAAGATCCGGAGGAGTATCTGCAGATCTTTTCACCATCAAGGGTTTTGGCTTTCAAAATGCCACCCCAGAATTGGTTAGATGCATCAGTTTCTATAACTAGATCATCTGTATTATTAGGTAAATATAGCTTAGGAAAAGTCCCTAATTTGTCTTTTACCTTTTTGACATACCTAGTGTCCTCGTCTGTCCATGTCCAGACTGCATCCTTTTTAAGTTTGACCTGTAAGGGTTTTCTTATTTCCGCTAGCTTATGAATATAAGCTTCTGCATATGTTAGAACGCCTAAAAAACGTTGTAACTGTTTCTTGTCTTCAATTTGATTAGGGAATCTCTGAAGATTATCTAGAATGTGATTTTGCGGAGTATGAGTACCTCTATCAATTTCTAGACCGAGGAAGTTGATCTTTTCTTTGAAGAGATTTGCTTTCTTCTTTGAAAGGATGATTCCATATATTTGAATGGTTTTGAGGACCATTGGAACATGTTTGTAATGTTCTTCTTCAGTGCTACTGAATATTAATATGTCGTCAACGTAGACACAACATATTTTTTCTAAACCCCTAAGGGCATTCTGCATGTGCCTTTGAAAGATTGAAGGCGCTTGCTTAAGACCGAAAGGAACTACGTTCCATTGGTAGTGACCGTCAGGGCAAGTGAATGCCGTAAGTAGCTGAGATTCTTCGTCAAGGAGAACTTGCCAGAAACCACTTTTGCAGTCGAAACTACTAAAGATTGTTTTTCCCCGTATTAGGGTTAACAATTCTTGTATGCATGGCAGATTGTGACTATCGCCAATTGTTGCTGCGTTGATTGCTTTGTAGTTGACAACCATGCGCTTTTTTCCTCTTCGTTTTTCTGCTTCATTCTCTACGAGAAATGCAGGGGACATGTGAGGTGATTTGCTCGGTTTGATTAACCTAAGATCAAGGAGTTCTCTGATTTGTTTAGAGAATTCAATTCTGTCCTGCGGACTGTACTTCATCGGTTTGACTCTAATGATAGTATTTGGTTCTGTAAGCTTGATGCTTGCAGTCATCCATTTTTTAGACTTCTCAGGGTCTATAGGATTTTCTGAGCAGACCTTTTCAAGTAAGTCTTCAATTGATTTCAATTTGTGTAGATTCAAATTGAATGTTTCTTCTGTAACTCCCCCCTCTTTAAAAGTGGGCAGTTCAATGATAGTATTTTTACTAACATTGATAGGAGTTGGGGCAATAGTTTTTGAATTCTTTTTCAAGGATTCTAAAAAACCTTTTTTGCCGAAAGCCATTGCTTTCCTGATTTTAGTCACATAGACTAAATCTTTTTCGTTGGTATCGACATTTTTTAATGTGAAGGCAACGTTATCTATCCATTGTGTGAAAGGACCATACAATTGAATAAAGTTGTTACCAAGTATAAGATCCATTCCTGATTCTTGTTGATAGATTGTGGGGATATGGAATATCTCGCCGGCAATCCTGATTTGTAAGTTTTTACAAACCTTATTAATTTTGATGTATTCTCCGTTAGCGACCCTCACCGAGAGGGGTTTTGCGGAGTTTTCCCAGAGTTCTTCTGGTATGATATACTTGCTTGCGATGCATAGGCTGGCGCCTGTGTCGACATAGCAATGTATATGAAACATTTTATATCCTTCGAACTTGAGTTGTCCTTTGATATAAATTGAGTTTGCATTTGTCTTGTTGACAGATGTCAAATCTTCTTCGGGTTCAATCCCTTTAATATTGGTTTGAAAATCTTCTTTGATTTTCATGATTTCTTCAGTATGGAAAGTAAGCTGACTCCAATCCTTGAGAGTAGCTTCCTTCATTCGGAATCTGTGGATTCGTTTTCTGAAGATTGAAGTTCTTCTTTGAAGGTGAAAACCGTATCCTCCTCCGGATAGTATTCTTCAACAGGTTCATATCCATTGAAACCTGCCTCGATGATAAGCTTAAGTTTATTTGGAAACTTTTGCTTGTTAGGGCACTCATTTGCGTAGTGTCCTTCTTCACTGCAGATCCAACATCGGCAGTTGGGCTTACCTTTAGGACAAAATCTTTTCCTTTCAGATTTTTCCTTAGTGGGCTTTCTAAAATACTTACCTGGTTTAAAAGGCTTTCTTTTCTTTTTCCAAATCTTCTTGTATTTGGATTTGTATTTCTTCTTGAAATACTTTTTGGATGTGGGTGTACATCCGAAGGTGTTGACTTCATCAGTAAGCTTGGAGCAACACGTTTTGTTGAACTTCTTAAGTTGCTTTTGTTTGACGGAGAGGTCACAGACGTTCTTTATCTGTTCTTCGACGATGCGGACTGCGAGTCCTAAGGAATAGATAGTGGTAGCTGTCTTCCTTTTTCTGAATTCTTCAAGACTTCTTTCTCCAATGATAGGAAGTTTTGTGAGGAATTGTTCAACAAAGGCAGGATACTCTGCCTGAGGTAGTTTGTAGAGATTTTTCTCATATTCACAGGTGAATTCTTTGAAGGAGCAAATGTTGCATATTTGCATCTTTGTAAGCCTTTGTCTGGCTTGTTCTTCTTCCTTGAGGATTTCTCCATCCTTATCCTCAAACATGTTGAGTCCAAGAAAGATTGTGTAGAGGGCATCTAGAATCTTTTCTAGCATCATTTCTCCTGTCCAGGTTTCATCCCAGATTGTTTTCTTGATAAACTCTCGGATGATTCCTTCTGTCTTATGGACCATAAGGAGTAAAACCGTGCTGCCTGTTTGGTAGTCGTCAATGTTTGACTGGATGGTTAAGCTAATTCCCGTAGCCCATCTATCAATCATTTCTTTCCTTTCATTCATATTATTGATGCAATCAATATTGATTGTTTCAGCCGGGATGTTTCTTGCAGGGGCTGTGTTTCCTGAGTTTGTGGCAAAGGGTCTCTGTCGAGGCTTATATCTTTTTGCGCCAGTTGCGCTGGATTCAGCATCGTCCTTTAGGGTTCCTAAGTTTCCCATTTCGATGTCTGGTTCATCGGAACTAGAATCGTCTTTAGTTTGATTGACCATAACATTTTCCTTTATGTTATAGTTGTATTTGACACAAAGGTCTTTGCTTTGGAATTTGACGAGGAGTTCGTCTTCTTCTAAAGCCATGAGGTGTACAAGTTCTGTACAATCATCATCGTTGATTGATATTTCAAAGAAATATCTTTCAAGGTGATCCGTGATGGTAGTCATTCAGTTGAACCGAAGGGCCAAGTTAGACTTTTGGGATCTTTGGAGCTTCCTAAGTTTTCGTTTCCTACTCTGAAATTTGGGTAGGGATACTTGTGAAGATTGCTTGTTGTGGCAACTCCTTTATCTTTATCTAAGATAATTTGCTTATTGGTTTCTTCCAATAATTTATTTGAGTTGTCGCGCATTTTTATTTCGTCAGAAATTTCCTTAATGATCTTTGCACTGACGGCTTCAATAAGGTTTTCTAATCTAGGGAAGGCTTCCCTGATGTAGAGGTCAATGTCTTTAACGGACGAGTTGGTCATGGCTATCCGATGACAGCTTTTATTGCGACTCTAATGTCTTCGAGTTTTTCTTCTAAATCTTTCAGCCTTTCTTCTGTGAGAACGGTTGGGTCGATTTTGTTTTTAATTTTTTCTAACTCTTGATTTTGAGTTACAAGAATATCAAGGATATCGATATTGAAATTGGTATCGATTCCACCTCTTTTTATAAGGTTTTTAAGTTTATTAAAAACACTAGGGTTTTTACTAAACGGTTCGCACTGGTCCTTTTCTAATCCTAGAAAAGAACTAATCTTGGAGATTTTAATCCAAACTCTTGCGAGTAAATGATTAATGTTGTTTCCTTGACTTATTAAGTTTGGAAACGAAGGTTTGTTCGTACTGAAAACGTAAGTGACTTCACTGGTTTTTCTTTGTTCGAGATCTTTGAATTGTAAGATCTTTCCTTTTTTGTAGATGTGTGGCACATCTGCAGAGAAAATGGATCTGCTGGAACTCATTTATCCAATTAGGTTTTCCAATTGGTTTCCTATTCTGTCAATTCGTATTGACATATTGGCAAGGGCTAATTTATTTAAAGTAGGCTCGCTACTATTTGAAGTAGTGTGATTGCTACTTTGCCCAATTTCTAACCTATTGTTAGAGATGCTTACTCTAGGTTTCTGGCCCAGGTAGTCCATATCTTGGGCTATATTGATGGCCCAGGATTTGTCTTCGGATGATAAGTCACAGAACTTATTATCCTCGATACTTCCAATGTTGGAAAAGACATTGTCGATTTCAATATTGGGATTATCTTTATAGTCTATCGAATGATGACTATTGGTTAATGCATAACCTAAGAGATAAGTAACAGAAAAGACTTTATCTCCTGTTCGCATGAGGTCGCTTCTTCCGAACTCGTGTGCAAGGCTGAGAACTTGATCGAGGTTCTTTGTGTTTAGACTTACCGCGTATTTTGGGTAGACTGTAAACATAAACTTGCCAAAGGCTAAGTTTCCTTTTGCTGCTCCAAGGATGCAGTCTTTGCGGTTAATGATTCTATTGTCAATTAACGCCATTTTTATTGGTGTATCAATTCCATTTTTGAATTGAGCTTTCACCAGGATTTTTACTGCACCAATGTGTAGCATGTTGATCTTTTTCCTGATATCTGCAGGAATTTTTTGTAATCTCGAATGTATTCCGGATTTTGTAAGTAAAGGCAAGTAGACTTTTCCTGATGTCATAGAAATATCAACGGACATTTCTTCAGTTGAAATACAGTAAAATATTTCATTTTTTCTTGACAATGATTTAGTCAAAGTTTTAAATAAGCTAGGTGTATTAAACACTCTATCTTTTGTTAGCCTAAGTTGTAACTTAGCAATGTCTTTTAACTGTGATTGTTGTACAGTTAAATCGGAACTAAATCCTTGTTCATTTTCAACACTGAAAATTTGCATATCTGAATTACTTGATTCAGTTAATTCTGAGCTGTCCTCAGGGTCGTGATAATTTATTTCCAAATTATTCATGTAAAATAGTAGATTACTATTTATTTCCAGAATCCGCAAATTGAGTTACAAAATTGCAAAGTCACCTAAAATACTTACCTGGTTGGGCGTTCAGTTGCAAATGTTTTAAATAAATACCTTGCTTCAAACTCTGAAGGGTATTCTTTAATTATATCTCTTTCTGAAACTCCTTGTGGATAGGTAGTATAAACTCCTTTATTTGATCCCGTAAAAATTACGTAAGCTTTTTTAGGTTGCTGTGGAGCAAATACTTGAGTAGCCGGAAGTACTTCAGATTTTTCTTGTGAATTTCCTGGCATGTTTTTTGTCTTAAGTAAGCTTAATTCTTTCTCCAAAATACTGGCTTGCTGCTTGGCGTACTTGATCTCTTTTTCAGTAATTTCAACCATAAGTTTTTCATAGGCTAGTTCTTTTTCCATGATAGCAATCTTTGAAGACTCCATTGCTGCGTTTGTTCCTGCAAAACAGCATTAGTCTCTGTATTTTGGGTAATTATAAAATTTTCATGGATGTTATTTAGCTCTCTCGTTAGGCTGTCTGCTAAATAATTCTTTTTTCCTGGTATATGTTCTACCTTAAATTGATAATAATTAAACCATTGTTGCCACTTCAGTAGTCTACCCTGTTTGTAGTCTTCAGCAATGTTAGTTCTTAAAAAGTAGCTGAAATTTTTACTATCCGTTCTGACTAAGAATTCTTTGTCAATAATATACGCTTTAAATTTCTTAATTGTTTTCTTAATAGCTAGATATTCTTTTTCATTCGAATGATATCTTGTTGGATTTGGCGTGTTGAGAAATTAGATTAGATTAGATTGTGTTGGATGAGATTGGAGTGTGTTGGGTGATGTTAAATTAGATTGTATTAGATTAGGTGAGTGGAGAGTAGATTAAGTGAGTGGGTTCTACATTAAAAATAATATTATAAAACAGACCCTCAGGCAGTGTAGTTTATAATAAATATAATGAAAATAAAATGTGAGCGAAGAATAGTTTAGTTGAGTGGGCCCTAGTTTACTTTATGTGAATGTATTTTATAATAAATATAATGAAAATAATACGTGAGTGGAGAGTAGTTTAGGTGAGTTGAGATTAAGTTGTGTTGAATGAACTTGGATGAGTTCAGATTGTGTTGGATGAACTTGAGTGAACTTGGGTGAAATTAAGTGAGCTTGGATTGTGTTGTATTAGTTTAATGGAAATTGAGTAACTAATTTTAACAATTCAAAGACAAAATAACCTTAAAACAAAACAAGTTTAAAGAAGATTTAAAAGGTATTTTTGTCTTGAAAATAAGTTATAATGAATTAAATAATAAGTAAAAATGCTTCAAAATTAGTTAAGCTTTTTTTTTTGAGGGATAATTAGTTAAACTTATTATAACAATTCAAATACAACATAACAAGTTTAAAGAAGATTTAAACGAAAATTTACCACTCTCATGCAATCTCTAGTACACAAAATGATGACAAATTTTATTTTTTTAATAAAGATTAAATACATTTATATAAATTCAAAATTAGTTTAACTAATTTTAACAATTCAAAGACAACATAACAATAAAACAAGTTTAAAGAAGATTTAAGGTATTTTTATCTTGAAAATAAGATAGAATTAGTTAAACCTCTACTAGATAATCATGATAATTTATAACAATTATTAAATACATTTATATAAAATACTGATTAGTTAATATTAAATTAATATTAACTAAAATATATATTAATTTCACGTAACGAATTATATTTCTTTTTAAAAATAAGTTGTTATGAATCAATTAATAAGCAAAAAGGCATACACAATAAGTCAACTTGTTCAACTCAAAGATTAACATAACAACAGAACCTAACAAGTTCACGAAATATTAAACGAAAATTTAGAACTCACTCATGCAATCTTCATAGTACACAAAATAGTGACAAAATTTATTTTTTATAATAAATATTAGTTTAACTAATTTCAACAATTCAAAGAAAACATAACAATAAAATATAACAAGTTTAAAGAAGATTTAAAAGGTATTTTTGTCTTGAAAATAATATAGAATTAGTTAAATAATAAGTAAAAATGCACGAAAAAAATTAACATAGTTAACCCACAAAATTTAACCTACCTCTACTAGATAATAAGTTTAAAGAAAATTTAAACGAAAATTTACCACACTCTCATGACAAATTTTAAATTAGTTTAAGCAATTCAAAGAAAACATAACAATAAAACATAACTTAATATAGTAAAATAAAATTTACCATGACAAATTTTGAATTAGTTTAACTAATTTTAACAATTCAAAGAAAACATAACAAGTTTAAAGAAGATTTAAAAAGTATTTTTGTCCTGAAAATAAGATAAAATTAGTTAAATAATAAGTAAAAATGCACGAAAAAATTAACATAGTAAAATACACACAAAATTTAACCCACCTCTACTAGATAATGATAATCATGATAACTTATAATTATTAAATACACTAATTTAAATTAAAGAGTAGGTTATATTAAATTTAAGATTAACTAAAATAAATATTAGTTTCACAATTTTAAAGAATAACATAACAACAAAACGTAACGAGTTTAACGAAGATTTAAACACTATTTTTTAAAAAAAATTTAGTTATTATGAATCAAATTAATAAGCAACACACAAAAAATCAACTTGTTCAACTCAAAGAATAAAATAACAACAAAACCTAACAAATTCAAGAAGATTTAAACAAATTTTATTTTTAATAAATATTAAATACATTTCTATAAATTCGAAAATTAGCCAAAACGTAAAAGTTTAACGAGATTAAACACTATATTTGTTAAATATTAGTTTCACAATCATGATAATTTATAATTATTAAATACACTAATTTAAATTAATCAAATTTAACCCACCTCTACTTGATAATCATGATAATTTATAATTATTAAATACACTAATTTAAATTAAAGATTAGGTTATATTAAATTAAAGATTAACTAAATTAAAGAGAACAAGTTTAACGAAGATTAAATACTATATTATTAAATACACTATATTTGTTTTAAATAAGTTACGAATCAATTAATAAACAAAAAAGCACATGGAAAAAGTCAACTTGCAACAAAACCTAGCAAGATCAAGAAGATTTAAACGAACATATACCACACTCTCATGCAATCTCTAGTACACAAAATGATAACAAATTTTATTTTTTTAATAAATATTAAATTCAAAATTAGTTTAACTAATTTTAACAATTCAAAGACATAACAATAAAACATAACAAGTTTAGAGAAGATTTAAAAGGTATTTTTGTCTTGAAAATAAGATAGAATTAGTTAAATAATAAGTAAAAATGCACGAAAAAATTAACATAGTAAAATAAAATTTACCACACTCTCACAAATTTTAAATTAGTTTAACTAATTTTAACAATTCAATGAAAACATAACACAATAAAACATAACACAATAAAACATAACAAGTTTAAAGAAGAAGTAAAAGGTATTTTTGTATTTAAAATAAGATAGAATTAGTTAAATAATAAGTAAAAAAAATTAACATAGTAAAATACCCACAAAATTTAACCCACCTCTATTAGATAATCATGATAATTTATAATAATTATTAAATACATTAATACAAATTAAAGAAGTTCAAGAAGATTTAAACAAAAATTTACCTAAAACTAACATTAATAACAACACGAAATTTAAACGAAATCAAAATTAGTTTAACTTATTTTTGCAATTCAAATACAACATAACAATAAACATAACAAGTTTAAAGAAGATTTAAAAGGTATTTTTGTCTTGAAAATAAGATAGAATTAGTTAAATAATAAGTAAAAATGCACGAAAAAATTAACATAGTAAAATACCCACAAAATTTAACCCACCTCTACTAGATAATAAGTTTATAGAAAATTTAAACGAAAATTTACCACACTCTCATGACAAATTTTAAATTAGTTTAAACAACTCCAAGAAAACATAACAAGTTTAAAGAAGATTTAAAAGATATTTTTCTCTTAAAAATAAGATAGAATTAGTTAAATAATAAGTAAAAATGCACGAAAAAAATTTACATAGTAAAATAAAATTTACCACACTCACATGACAAATTTTAAATTAGTTTAACGAATTTTAACAATTCAAAGAAAACATAACAATAAAACATAACAAGTTTAAAGAAGATGTAAATTGTATTTTTGTCTTGAAAATAAGATAGAATTAGTTAAATAATAAGTAAAAAAATTAACATAGTAAAATACCCACAAAATTTAACCCACCTCTACTAGATAATCATGATAATTTATAATTATAAAATACAGTACTTTAAATTAAAGATTAGGTTATATTAAATTAAAGATTAACTAAAATAAATATTAATTTCACAATTTTAAAGAACAATATAACAACAAAACGTAACGAGTTTAACGAAAATTTAAACACTATATTATTTTTTTAAATTAGTTATTATGAATCAAATTAATAAGCAAAAAAGCACATGACAAATTTTATTTTTTTAATAAATATTAAATTTATTTAAATAAATTCAAAATTAGTTTAACTAGTTTTAACAATTCAAAGACAACATAACAATAAAACATAACAAGTTTAAAGAAGATTTAAAAGGTATTTTTGTCTTGAAAATAAGTTATAATTAGTTAAATAATAAGTAAAAATGCACGAAAAAATTAACATAGTAAAATACCCACAAAATTTAACCCACCTCTATTAGATAATCATGATAATTTATAATAATTATTAAATACGTTAATATAAATTAAAGATTAAGTTATATTAAATTAATATTAACTAAAATAAATAGTGGATTACGCCCAAAAAGGAAGAGAAGGAGAGGAAACAAACCTTAAACTTACTGTATCAGTTGCGTTGACTGAAAATTCGGCCCATTTGCAGCTGGAGGGGAATACCCACCGAGACGGACACAAACCAAGACAAAGCTCGACAACTAACCAAAAATACAACAAGACCACATACTAAACATTACTCAACTCAGCCAATACAAATACAACCCCTTAACCCCAAAACCAAACAAAAAATATAAGACTTTAACAAGACACCCATCTTGCCCAAACCATGCTAAAAACATCTCCTCCTATTTGAATCTTTTGAAAAGTGAGCCATCAGCTTGAACCAATTCTCCTGTGACATAGTCAAACGATAAACCGATATCAAAACGAAAGATGGATCTTGAACCAAACAATGGTTGTTTTCGCTTCATACTAATAATAAACAAGAATATACATGTTTAAGGGTCAACAGTAAATATTGTAGTTGTATTACCTGAGTTGGAATAAAATAATCTTGAGCATTGACCTTGTGGTGTTTAAACAACTGCAAACCATCTTTCCAATAGTGGTATCATGTAGCATGACCACAAACAGAAAACTTTCAACTAAAACACGGAACATTAGTGTGTAAGCTGAAGCATGTAAAAGTGGGATCTCTTAACTACTGATTGCATCTCAAAACATAATCATCCCTTGCGAGACATTTTGGACAAAATAGATTGTCATTGTGTTACCAAAAGAAAGACAGGTATCTTCAAACCTCGATTTAGGAATAAAGAAAATGCAAGAAGAACCAAATCAAAATGCACATGTACATGTACATGCCAATAAAGACAATATGGTTCCATATGATTACCTTACATAAACAGAACGGAAGTTGTCACAAAGTACTGAGTGTATGCCAAACACAACGAGAAAGGGTTGGCTAAGTAACACTCTTTCACCATTATTAGAAATCAGGGAATGCCAAAATTATACTGATAATTTTAATACCTTAATAAATCCAAGCAGTGCTTGTCAAAACTTGGGTGTTGCTGTCCTTAGCGTTTGCCCTCAGGTACATGTAACTTACCTTAGCTGATTGTAAAGTGTATTTACAATATCAGATGCCACCACGACCAGCTGCAGATGCAGACTCAACAAACAACCTCTTTTTTACTTCCTACAATGTGATCAGTATGATTTATTCACAATTTAAAAGTTGGACCTCTATGTACAATAAGAGGAACAAAGTATCATGTGATAGATTCAGCATATCAAGAATATGTATGCTAAAGTGCTTATTTTCACTATAACCACTTCCCATACATCAACATTTCTCACAGTAGATTCTTAACAGGTTGCCATGAGCATAATAAATAATACTTAACAAGTTCACATCTAAGTTTCAGGTTTCATGGAGATTCTAGTGTAGTACCTTTTCTAAACTGAGATTCGCTGCTTATTCTAGTGTAGTACCTTTTCAGAAGTGTTCAGCTTCTGTCTGAGTGCGTAATCTCCATTCAGTACCATCATTTGGACTCGAGGCACCTACATGCATTTATGGGCAAATGATTAACAAGCAATCACTTCTTTTTTTGAACAAAAATGTAATTGCTCAAGAGACTCCTTTATGGGCCCTGCTGAGTGCTTAATAGATCAGCTTCGGACAAGACATTGGCTGGTCCCCACTGTGTATGTCTTTCCACTTCCGGTCTGTCATTGTTTAATGTTTACGTGTCAAGGCAAAGACCCGCCAAGGAACCGCGTTTGATATGCTCATTTTTCATTGCGACAACAGTGGCAATGATCTGGTCGAGGTTTACACCTTGAGAAGCAGCATCTGTTATCACAGAACATTAAACAATATTGTGTCAGGTAGAGCCTCTATCAACAGCACATAAAACATATGGGCCAAATATTTGGGAATCTGAGTAGCCGTAGTGAACTATTGGGAACTCGTCTCAATATATTACACCTGAAATTAGAAAGCCAATAAAATGATCGTTATGAACATTTATACACGCGGTGGTTAAAATGAGCAAAGAAAATTGTCATTTCTCACCAAGTATAGAAAGTTTCAGGATCCATCTTGTACAGCTGATTGAAGGAAGCAAATAAAATGTATCCTCAGGCAGGCCATAATCTGATCGCTAAGGTTGACATTTTAGGGTCCAAAACGTCACAATTTCTCTACATTACACAAAGCTGATCATAAATAACAAATGATACTAATTTAACATATGAGAACAACCTGGCATTGAGATCCTCACCTGCTTGTAATCATTGACAAATAACAATGTGGAAGATGAACAAGTTTCTCTGATTATACGGACTCAAACTTCAGAGGTGAAACAGACGCACACAGAACAATAAATGAAACAACAGGCCGAGATGACCATGCCAAATCATATCTGTTCTAATATGTCACTAACCTCATCTGTGACCAAATAATGTATATATGAGGCCCCTGTGGTTCCAGGGAAACCCATATAGGAAAGCTGAGTAGGCACAGGCTGCATGGCAAATATTGTCCTAGCTCGTTCTGGACAGTTTGAAGTTATATTTTTGTCCTCAGCAGTTCAGGATGGTTTTCAAACTAATGTATCATAAGCTGTGAAATCCAGAACTTTGTCAGATAGATACAAGGTTTAGAACTAGAGGGCAGTAGTAATTAAAAGGAGAACCTTACCTGGTGCTCATTTGTCAATGACAAAATTTCTTCATCCAGAAACTCTTCTGTGGGTAAGACTCCATCCATGAGGCTCTCTAGGCGAAGTATTTTATCTTCCCTTGTCTGTCCAATTATAATGTTAACAAAATAGTCCTTCCTGAATCTTTCTATGCCTTGCAACAATTCTATACACTTTTCCTCGAGATTGTTCCTGCATAGCCATTTGCATAATTTCTATGAGCTCTTTCGCACACTGCTTTCCGAACACTAATTTCAGCTTCTGCTTTCTAATAATACACATGCTCCCTTCTAGTTCAATTAGCAACTCATCAGCTAAGGAAATCCAATTAGCAACTCATCAGCTAATGAACAGTCTAAGGAAGTCTCTCTTGTTTTAACAGCCAATCCAAGGACGACCGAAGGAGATAGGGATAAACTTGAGAAACATGAATAGGCCAGTTTCAATAGAGCGCTTCTTTTTTGAGCCAACACTGAGGAAGAGTCTACATAGTATTGAAGCTGGTTTGTCAAGTCTTCAATCTCCTCCATAAGCACTTCTCTTTCACCCAGATTAAAAGAATTTCTGTATTGTTCTAGTTCATTCAAGACAGTTTGAAGTTCTATTTTTCCCTTTAGCAGTTCAGGATGGTTTTCATACTTCTGTTTCATAAGCTGTGAAAACCAGAACTTGGTCAGATAGATAGAGGTTTAGAACTAGAGGGCAGTAGTAATTAAAAGCAGATCCTTACCTGGTGCTCATTTGTCAATGACAAAAATTCTTCATCCAAAAACTCTTCCGTGAGTAAGACTCCATCCATGAGGCTCTTTAAGCGAAGTATTTTATCTTCCCTTGTCTGTCCAGTTATAGGATTCCATTCCCGCTCATGCTTACAATGTTGGACCTGGGTTCAAAAGATGCAACTAAATTAGCATTACTACAGTAAGATGACCTTTGGCAGCCCAATTACAAGGGGTAAAGCAAGTCGAAAAGTACCAGAAGATTAAGCTACTTTATTTCTGCTGCTTGTTTAGCACAAACGTCTTCCAGTGCCATTGCTCTCCTAATAACTCCAGCCAAAACTTTCCCGACCCGCCTGTACAACGATTCGTATAAATAATGCTCACAACAAAGTCATTAAATTTGCATCGGATGATCAAAACGAAAACGATAAATTGAATGCGTTTGATCTTACTTAAGGAACTTGCTTTGCTCTCTCAGCAGTCTCTGTCCCTTTATGAACTATCAACTGTAAATCAGAATCGTCATTGGCCTCCTTAGAACCCTTTTGAGCGCAGTTTGCACCGTGGAAGTTGCTAAATGAGATTGCTAATGGCACATACTCCGGTACACCTTCTTCAAGATGTGTTTGTGCACCAACGTTGACTTTAATAATAGGAACAGTAAACGTATAGCCAACATGTGTTACAGAAAACCTAAGAGAGGGTTGCCTCATAACAGAACTCAGGAGGTGGCTGCCAATGACATCGAGACCACATTGGAGACTGGCTGCCAAATGATCAGTAGGTGCAAGCAGACTATTTCTCGTTTGATAGAGCTTACAACTGACTTTAATCATCATTCACGGACTTATAAAGCGATTGTGCACCTCCTGTGCTCAAAATATCATCATCTCTGGGATGCTGTGGACATTTTAGAAGTTAGAAGGCTTTTCCTACACTCAATTACTTGTGGGGAAACATTTGAAGTTGGAGGCTTCAAGATAGGGAACACTTCAAGCGTAACTACATCAAGATTCAAGGGAGACAAACAATTCTCCATCCCTTCTAAGGAAATACCAGCAGGATTCTGACTCGGAGATTCAGATGACAAGTGGCTTTGGTCATTTGGATTTGGACGCATAAGCATCTCGTCCTCATCTTCAATTTACTCCCAAGAACTCCAAAGACCTTCATCTATATTAACATCACTGTCCTGAGAGGTTGGTTCAGTGGCTACTTCGGCCCCAGACTGTTCATCACCTTTGGACTTCTCTCGACCTCCATAACTTGATCACCATCATCGTCAACACGAGGTAAATTCGTCGGACGATTGAGGCTAAATTTCATGAGAATCAAGCTTCTAGGAGAATCCCAACAACTAGAATATTTTCTATTTACATTGGCCGGGGCATCTGTGTTTTTCTTGATTCGAACTAGTACGTCCTGTGTCAATCGTGGTTAAGCATGGGCTCACTTAGTAGACTGATTCAGAGAAAAGTAGATGATTAAGAACCAAGTAGATACCTTTAGTTGTCGTATTACTTCTCGTGAGAACTTATAATCATACTGCATTACTTCATTAACAACTGCTTTATTCTTAATTGCCTTGGCACGCTGGGCAAACCTCAGTTTGTTGAAACGTTTCACTCCTGCAACTGCACCATATTAAGAACACTGCTGGATGTCTCAAATGGAAAGTAGAATTATCGAGTACCCTTTAACTATATGAGGTGAAACTGATATTAATTGGTAATATAGTCATACTCCATTTAGAGGACAGAAAAAAGATGACACAAATAGCAAAAATTAATATTACCTCTGGGCCGGAGAAACAGCTCAAATCATTGCCAATTTCGCATTTCCATCAAGAGAATCTTGTAGCATGAAGGTCATCCTTGAATCTCTATAAGGAATGTGCCTCTGTTTCCCATTTTGAGAAACTTTTGTAAGAATGTTTATCAAGTTACTGCAGTTTCATAATGGGATGATTAACAACTGATGTAGCAGATGCATAATAGTAACCATATTAACATGCATTTCTAAGGAGTAATGGATTTGTCGTAAACAAAACCATACCTAAGCTGTGAAAGGGAACGGTTGATGTCTTACAGCTGTGCCGGTTGACTTTTGTATTTTGGATCTAGCTAAATCCACAAGGTTTATTCTACTTGTTTTAAAGGTACTAACTAAAACCATCAGGCCATCTCTGCAGTAGTAAACAATAAGCCCCTTTCAGTGCTCCAAACTTATACTGTCACAACACTAAGAAGATAGAAATGTTGTGGAAAGACCATTTGTAATGGATTCATGCATAGCACTATTCTAAACAATAAGGTATTATGAAGTGCAGGCATAACCCCACAAGCATAATCATGATTCAATTCCAAAGCTAATCCGTAACAGAACTTAACAGTATTTGCCAGAATACAGTGTAATCGAATCTAAAGAAAGATAAATAAATCAGATTTTGGATAAAAATGAGTTATAATACATTGCATCGACTTTCAACAAAACAGGTAAAAATATAGTGTGAACGGGAACTTTCGGAATTAATTCTACTGGCACCAATTCAGCTATTGGACAATCCCTGAACCATTTCACCATGTACAGAAATCGAAATATAAGTAACATGTTGTACAGCGAATCATTGATAGACAAAACTACTACAAATGAAGGGCTTGCAACAATGCAGTAGTACCTTGATACGTTTTTCCATTAACTCCTTCATTGAAGGAACACACACTGCTGTCAAACGTTAAACATAAACTCCAGATTTCACATCTTCACGTATCTGAAATGTAGAAATAGAAATCAACTATTGTATCAAGAACAAGCCAATCCTATAAAATAATAAGTAGTTATCTTTGCCTACCTGAAGATTTCTTTGTCTAGCGTCACACAAATTTCGTTTTTTTTTCTTTTTCTCTTTTTGTCAGGGTTGAGAAATGACTAGGAGAAAAGAAACCAAGAAAAAGATGGCCAATTCCCAAAAGTGTTTTCTTGAATATGCAAGAGTCTCTATCCAGTATCAACAACACAAAACATATGGGCCAAATTTTTGGGAATCTGAGTAGCCGTAGTGAACTATTGGGAACTCGTCTCAATATATTACACCTGAAATTAGAAAGCCAATAAAATGATCCTGATGAACATTGATACACGCGGTGGTTGAAACGAGCAAAGAAAATTTTCATTTCTCACCAAGTATAGAAAATTTCAGGATCCATCTTGTATAGCTAATTGAAGGAATCAAATAAAATTTATCCTCTGGTAGGCCATAATCTGATCGCTTAGGTTGACATTTTAGGGTCCAAAACTTCACGATTTGTCTACATTACACAAAGCTGATCATAAATAACATATGATACTAATTTAACATATGAGAAGAACCTGGCATTGAGATCCTCACCTGCTTGCAATCATTGACAAAATAACAATGTGGAAGATGAACAAGTTTCTCTGATTATATGGACTCAAACTTCAGAGGTGAAACAAACTGCACACAGAACAATAAATGAAACAACAGGACTAGATGACCATGCCAAATCATATCTGTTCTAATATGTCGCTAACCTCATCTGTGACAAGATAATGTATATATGAGGCCCCTGTAGTTCCAGGAAAACCCATATAGGGAATCTGAATCGGCACAGGTTGCATGGGAAATATTTCGTTTCTTGCACCCTGACAGTAAAAAAAGGATATTCAGCTACAGGTCAACTAATAAAAAGGGTTTTATTTTTCCAAATTTCAAGGATTACCTTTGTGTAGCCACTAAGATGAAGAAAATACGGATTCTGTCGTCATTTATCATTCTCAATCATATCAGATGTCTTTCTTTATCTCTTCCCACCTTCAACGCTGAAATTTGTGTAGCCAAAATGTTCATGAACTTGGACTCCGCACTCATAACTCGTGCCGCAAGCTACCTTTTTTAACTCTTCATAACCTTCCTGAATCTTTCTATATGCTTTTCCTTGAGATCTGCATTTTGTTCTAGCATGCGTGCGTGTCCCTGCAAAGCCATTTGCATTACTTCTTTGAGCTCTTTCGCGCACTTCTTTTCCAACTCTACTTACAGCTTCTGTTTTTGAATAATACACCTGCTCTCTTCGAGTTCAATTCGCAAATCATCATCAGCAAGGCAAATCCATTTGCTTTCTGCTTCATTGAAACCAAGTCTTTCTTGTTTCAACAGCCAATCCAGGGACGGCAGATGGAGATGGGTATATACTTGGGTCATTTGAATAGATCAGTTCCAATAGGGCGCCTCTTTTTTGAGCCTAAACTGAGGATGAGTCTACATAATATTGAAGCTGGTTTGTCAAGTCTTCAATCTTCTCCATAAGAAAAACTCTTTCACCCAGATTAAAAAAGTTTCTGTATTGTTCTGGACAGTTTTGAGTTCTATTTTTGTCCTTAGCAGTTCAGGATGTTTTTCATACTTATGTTTCAAAAGCTGTGAAAACGAGAACTTTGTAAGAAAAATCAAGGTTTAGAATTAGAGGGCAGTCTAGTAATTGAAAAGGAGAAACTTACCTGGTGCTCATTTGTCAATGACAAAAGTTCTTCATCCAGAAACTCTTCCGTGGCTAAGACTCCATCCATGAGGCTCTCTAGGCGAAGTATTTTATCTTCCCTTGTCTGTGCAATTATCATTCCCTCAATCATATCAGATGTCTTTCTTTATCTCTTCCCAACTTTAACACTGAAATATGTGAAGCCAAAATGTTTATGTACTTCGACAACGCACCCTTAATTCCAGCTACAAGCCACCTTTTTCAACTCTTCACGTCCTTCTTAAATCTTTCAATGTCTTGCAACCAATTCTATATGCTTTTCCTCGAGATTTGAATTTTGTTCTAGCATATGTGCGTGTCCCTACATAGCCATTTGCATATCTTCTTTGAGCTCTTTCGCACACTGCTTTCCCAACTCTAATTCCAGCTTCTGCTTTCGAATAATACACCTGCTCTCTTCTAGTTCAATTAGCAACTCATCAGCGAGGGAAATCCATTTGCATTCTGCTTCATTAAAACGAAGTCTCTCTTGTTTCAACAGCCAATCCAGGGACGACAAATGGAGATGGGGATAAACTTGAGACACATGAATAGGCAAGTTTCAATAGAGAGCCTCTTTTTTGAGCCAACACTGAGGAAGAGTCTAGATAGTATTGAAGGTGGTTTGTCAAGTCTTCAATAGCCTCCATAAGCACTTCACTTTCACCCAGATTAAAAAAGTTTCTGTATTGTTCTAGATCGTTCTGGACATTTGAAGTTCTTTTTTGTCTTTAGCAGTTCAAGATGTTTCATAAGCTGTGAAAACCAGAACTTGGTCAGATAGAAAGAAGGTTTAGAACTAGAGGGCAGTAGTAATTAAAAGGAGAACCTTACCTGTTGCTGATTTGTCAATAACAAAATTTCTTCATCCAGAAACTCTTATATGGGTAAGACTCCATCCATGAGGCTCTCTAGGCGAAGTATTTTATCTTTCCTTGTCATGCGTTTACTGGTTCAAAAGATGCAACTAAATTAGCATTACTTCATTGAGATGACCATTGGCAGGCCAATGACAATGGGTAAAGCAAGTCGGAAGCTACCAGGCGATTAAGCTGCATTATTTCTGCTGCTTGTTTAGCACAAAACTCTTCCCGTGCCATTTTTCTCCCAATAGCTCCAGCAAAAGCTTTCCCGACCGCCTGTACAACGATTGGTATAAACAATGCTCTCAATAAAGTCATTAAATTTGCATCGGATGATCGAAACGAAAACGGTAAATTAATGGCGTCTGATCTTACTTAAGGAACTTGCTTTGCTCTCTCAGCAGTCTCTGTCCCTTTATGAACTTTCAACTGTAAAGCTGAATTGTCATTAGCCTCCTTAGAACCCTTTTGAGCGCAGTTTTCACCGTGGCATTTGCGAAATGAGATTCGTAATGCACATCCTCCGGTACATCTTCTTCAAGATGGGTATGTGCACCAACGTTGACTTTACTAGTATGAACAGTAAACGTATAGTATGCTATGAGAGGGTTGCCTCATAGCAGAACTTCGGCGGTGGCTGCCAATGACATCGAGACCACGTTAGAGACTGGCTGCCAAATGATCAGTAGGTACAAGCAGACTTTTTCTCGTTTGATAGAGCATACCATTGACTTTATTCATCTTTCACGGACTTTAAAGGTGATTATGTCCCTCCTGTGCTCAAAATATCATCAACTCTCTGGGATGCGGTGGACATTTTACAAGTTAGAAGCCTTTCCTACACGCAATTACTTGCAGCGAAACACTTGAAGTTGGAGACTTCAAGATAGGGGAGACACTTCAGGTGTAACTACATCAAGATCCAAGGGAGACGAACAATTCCTTATCCCTTCTACGGAAATAACAGCAGGATTCTGACTCGGATATTCAGATGACAAGTTGTTTTGGTCATCCCCAAGAGTCTAAGACCTTCATCTATATTAACATCATTGTCCTGAGAGGTTGGTTCAGTGGCTCCTTCGGCCCCAGACTATTCATCACCTTTGGACTCCTCTCGACCTCCATAACTTCATCACCATCATCATCAACACGTGGTAAATTCGTCGGACGACTGAGGCTAAATTTTATGAGAATCAAGGTTCTTGGAGAATCCCATCAACTAGAATATTCTCCATTTACATTGGCCAGAGTATCTGTGCTTTCCTTGATTCAAACTAGTTCATCCTGTGCCAATCGTTGTTAAGCATGGGCTCACTGCGTAGACTGATTTAGAGAAAAGTAGATGATTAAGAACCAAGAAGATACCTTGAGTTGTTGTATAACTTCTCGTAAGAACTTAAGATCATCGTGTATTACACTGGTTTTTAGGTATATTGCCTTTCTGCAGTCTGCATGTTTGTTGGTTGGAACTTGGAATCATGCTACAACAGGTAGACGACACTCTGCAACACACTGGTTTAAAATGCGTATATCAGCTTCATACTTCCTATATAGCTTGTTCATTTTATTCCGAGTGTTCTCAATTTCCTGCTTTGCATCCATTGCTCGTATCTGCAGTTTTTTTTTGGAATAGAGAGAACGCATCAGCAATCGCCATATGAGTATTTAGTATTTACTTACATATCAAGAAACAAAGGAGCTAAAATCATTTCTATTAGCTTGTTTTTGTTGTGTATGTGCGTTGCACAGTGGTCTGCGCATATTATCACATTAAAACCACAATGATTAAGATGTGATGTTTACGTGTCAAGGCAAAGATCCGCCAAGGAACCGCATTTGATAAGCTCATTTTTCATGGCGACATCAGTAAAAATGATCTGGTCGGATTCACACCTTGAGAAGCAGCATCTGTTATCACAGAACATTAAACAATATTAAGCCGGGGTTGAGAAATGACTAGGGGAAAAGAAACCAAGATATAGATGGCCAATTCCCAAAAGTGCTTTCTTGAATATACAAGTATCTCTATTAACAGCACATAAAACATACGGGCCAAAAGCATAATAACATTTTTGGAAAATTGACTTATTTTTTCAAAATAATACATACATGGACGCAATCTCATCTCGCCTGCAGCTGGGAATCTGAGTAGCCACAATGCACTTTTGGGAACTCGATTCAATATATATTACACCTGAAATTAGAAAGTAAATAAAATGATCATGATGAACATTCATACACGCAGTGGTAGATGCGAGCAGAAAAATTATCATTTCCCACAAAGTAGACAATTTCAGGATCCATCTTGTACAGCTGATTGAAGCAAGCATATAAAAATTTATCATGAGCCAGGCCATAATCTGATCGCTTAGGTTGACATTTTAGGTCCAGAACTTATGATACATAACATATGATACTAATTTAACAAATGAAAACAACCTGAGTTTGAGATCCTCACCTGCTTGTATCATTGGCAAAATAACAATGTGAAAGATGACCATGTTTCTCTGAGAATATGGACTCAAACTTCAGAGGTGAAACAAACTGCACACAGAACAACAAATGAAACAACAGGACTAGCGGACCATGTCAAATCACATCTGTTCTAATATGTCACTAACCTCATCTGTGACCAGATACTGTATATATGAGGCCGATGTAGTTCCAGGGAAACCCATATAGGAAATCTGAGTAGGCACAGGCTGCATGGAAAATATTTCGCTCCATGCGCCCTAACAATAAAAAAAGTATATTCAGCTAAAGGTCAACTAATAAAAAGGGCTGTTATATAACTTGAACTTGATAGAATGGAACCCCAGCATGAGATAACAAATTCTCTCTATTTGCTTGAGTTCATTTTTTTTCTAAATTTCAATGACTACCTTTGTGTAGCCATTAAGATGAAGAAGAATATGGATTCTGTCGTCATTTATCATTCCCTCAATCATATCAGATGTCTTTCTTTATCTCTTCCCACCTTTAACGCTGATATTTGCAAAGCCAATATGTTTATGAACATAGACTCCACACCCTTAACTCCGGCTAAAAGCGACATTTTTCAACTCTTCACGTCCTTCCTGAATCTTTTTATGCTTTCGAAGACATTCTATATGCTTTTCCTCAAGATTTGCATTTTAGCACACGTGCGTGTCCAGCTTTTGCTTTCGAATAATACACCTGCTCTCTTCTAGTTCAATTAGCAACTCATCAGCGAGGGAAATCCATTTGCTTTCTGATTCGTTAAAACGAAGTCTCTCTTGTTTCAACAGCCAATCCAGGGACGGCAGATGGAGATGGGGATAAACTTGAGACACATGAATAGGCCGGCAGATGGAGATGGGGATAAACTTGAGACACATGAATAGGCCAGTTTCAATAGAGCGCTCCTTTTTTGAGAAAACACTGAGTAAGAGTCTAGATAGTATTGAAGCTGGTTTGTCAAGTCTTCAATCTCCTCTATAAGCACTTCTCTTTCACCCAGATTAAAAAAGTTTATGAATTGTTCTAGCTCGTTCTGGACAGTTTGAAGTTCTATTTTTGTCTTCAGCGGTTCAAGATGGTTTTCAAACTAATGTATCATAAGCTGTGAAATCCAGAACTTTGTCAGATAGATACAAGGTTTAGAACTAGAGGGCAGTAGTAATTAAAAGGAGAACCTTACCTGGTGCTCATTTGTCAATGACAAAATTTCTTCATCCAGAAACTCTTCTGTGGGGAAGACTCCATCGACGAGGCTCTCTAGGCGAAGTATTTTATCTTCCCTTGTCTGTCCAATTATAATTTTAACAAAATAGTCCTTCCTGAATCTTTCTAGGCCTTGCAATAATTCTATACGCTTTTCTTCGAGATGCATAATTTCTATGAGCTCTTTCGCACACTGCTTTCCCAACACTAATTTCAGCTTCTGCTTTCGAATAATACACATGCTCCCTTCTAGTTCAATTAGCAACTCATCAGCTAAGGAAATCCATTTGATTTCTACTTCATTAAAACGAAGGCTCTCTTGTTTTAACAGCCAATCCAAGGACGACCGAAGGAGATAGGGATAAACTTGAGAAACATGAATAGGCCAGTTTCAATAGAGCGCTTCTTTTTTGAGCCAACACTGAGGAAGAGTCTACATAGTATTGAAGCTGGTTTGTCAAGTCTTCAATCTCCTCCATAAGCACTTCTCTTTCACCCAGATTAAAAGAGTTTCTGTATTGTTCTAGTTCGTTCAAGACAGTTTGAAGTTCTATTTTTCCCTTCAGCAGTTCAGGATGGTTTTCATACTTCTGTTTCATAAGCTGTGAAAACCAGAACTTGGTCAGATAGATTGAAGGTTTAGAACTAGAGGGCAGTAGTAATTAAAAGCAGAACCTTACCTGGTGCTCATTTGTCAATGACAAAAATTCTTCATCCAAAAACTCTTTTGTGAGTAAAGACTCCATCCATGAGGGTCTTTAAGCGAAGTACTTTATCTTCCCTTGTATGTCCAATTATAGGGTTCCATTCCCTCTCATGCTTTCAATGTTGGACCTGGGTTCGAAAAATGCAACTAAATTAGCCTTACTACAGTAAGATGAACTTTGGCAGCCCAACGACAATGGGTAAAGCAAGTCAAAAAGTTCCAGAAGATTAAGCTACTTTATTTCTGCTGCTTGTTTAGCAGAAAAGTCTTCCAGTGCCATTTCTCTCCTAATAACTCCAGCAAAAACTTTCCCGACCCGCCGGTACAATGATTGGTATAAATAATGCTCAGAACAAAGTCATTAAATTTGCATCGGATGATCGAAACGAAAAGGAAAAATTGAATGCGTTTGATCTTACTTAAGGAACTTGCTTTGCCCTCTCAGCAGTCTCTGTCCCTTTATGAACTATCAACTGTAAATCTGAATCGTCATTGGCCTCCTTAGAACCCTTTTGAGCGCAGTTTGCACCGTGGAAATTGCTAAATGAGATTGCTAATGGCACATACTCCGGTACAACTTCTTCAAGATGTGTTTGTGCACCAGATTGACTTTAATAATAGGAACAGTAAACGTATAGCTAACATGCGTTACAGAAAACCTAAGAGAGGGTTGCCACATAGCAGAACTCAGGAGGTTGCTGCCAATGATATCGAGACCACGTTGGAGACTGGCTGGCAAATGATCAGTAGGTTCAAGCAGACTAATTCTCGTTTGATAGAGCATACAACTGACTTTAATAATCGTTCACAGACTTTTAAAGCGATTGTGCACCTCCTGTGATCAAAATATCATCATCTCTGGGATGCTGTGGACATTTTAGAAGTTAGAAGGCTTTTCCTACACTCAATTACTTGCGGGGAAACATTTGAAGTTGGAGACTTCAAGATAGGGAACACTTCAGGTGTAACTACATCAAGATTCAAGGGAAACAAACAATTTTGCATCCCTTCTAAGGAAATACCAGCAGGATTCTGACTCAGAGATTCAGATGACAAGTGGTTTTGGTCATTTGGATTTGGACGCATAAGCATCTCGTCCCCATCTTCAATTTCATCACAAGAACTCCAAAGACCTTCATCTATATTAACATCACTGTCCCGAGAGGTTGGTTCAGTGGCTACTTCGGCCCCAGACTGTTCATCACCTTTGGACATCTCTAGACCTCTATAACTTCATCAACATCATCATCAACACGTGGTAAATTCGTCGGACGATTGAGGCAAAATTTAAGGACAATCAAGCTTCTAGGAGAATCCCATCCACTAGAATATTTTCCATTTACATTGGCCTGGGCATCTGTGTTTTCCTTTATTCGAACTAGTACATCCTGTGTCAATCGTGGTTAAGCATGGGCTCACTTAGTTAGTAGACTGATTCAGAGAAAAGTAGACGATTAAGAACCAAGTAGATACCTTTAGTTGTCGTATAACTTCTCGTGAGAACTTATAATCATCCTGCATTACTTCATTAACAACTGCTTAATTCTTAATTGCCTTGGCACGCTGGGCAAACCTCAGTGTGTTGAACGTTTCATTCCTGCAACTGCACCATATTAAGAACACTGCTGGATGTCTCAAATGGAAAGTAGACTTAACGAGTACCCCTTAACTATATGAGGCGAAACTGATATTAATTGGTAATATAGTCATACTCCATTTAAGGGACAGAAAAAAGATGACACAAATAGCAAAATTTAATATTACCTCTGGGCCGGCGAAACAGCTCAAATCATTGCCAATTTCGCATTTCCATCAAGAGAATCTTGTAGTATGAAGGTCAACCTTGAACCTATATAAGGAATGTGCCTCTGTTTCCCATTTTGAGAAACTTTTGTAAGAATGTTTATCAAGTTACTGCAGTTTCATAATGGCATGATTAACAACTGATGTAGCAGATGCATAATGGTAACTATATTAACATGCATTTCTAAGGAGTAATGGATTTGTCGTAAACAAAACCATACCTAAGCTGTGAAAGGGAACGGTTGATGTCTTACAGCTGTGCAACTGTGCCGGTTCACTTTTGTCTTTTGGATCTAGCTAAATCCACAAGTTTATTCTACTTGTTTTACAGGTACTAAAACCATCAGGCCATCTCTGCAGTAGTAAACAATAAGCCCCTCTCAGTTCACCAAACTTAAACTGTCACAACACTAAGAAGATGCAAATGTTGTGGAAAGACCATTTGTAATGGATTCATGCGTAGCACTATTCTAAACAATAAGGTATTATGAAGTGCATGCATAACCCCACAAGCATAATCATGATTCAATTCCAAAGCTAATCCGTAACAGAACTTACAGTATTTTCTAGAATACAGTCTAATCGAAGCTAAAGAAAGATAAATAAATCAGATTTTGGATAAAAATGAGTTATAATACCTTGCATCGACTTTCAACAAAACAGGTAAAAATACCTTGCATCGACTTCCAGAATTAATGCTAGCGGCACCAATTCCCCTGTTAGACAATCTGTGAACCATTTCACCATGTACATATATTAAAATATAAGTAACATGTTGTACTGCGAATCATTGAAAGACAAAACTCCTACAAATGACGGACTTGCAACGAAGACATGTCAAGCCTAATGCAGTATTACCTTGATACGTTTTTCCGATAACTCTTTCATTGAAGGCACACACACTGCTGTCAAACGTTAAACATAAACTCAAGAGAGATGATGACTCTTCCAGTGCCATTTCTCTCTTAATAGCTCAGGCCTAAACTTTCTCGACCGCCTGTACAGCGATTGGTATAAATAATGCTCACAACAAAGTCATTATATTTGCATCGGATGATCGAAACGAAAACGATAGATTGAATGTGTCTGATCTTACTTTAGGAACTTGCTTTGCTCTCTCAGCAATCTCTGTCCCTTTATTAACACTATCAACTGTAAATCTGAAATGGCATTGGCCTCCTTAGAACCCTTTTGGGCGCAGTTTGCCCCGTGGCAGTTGCTAATGGCACATCCTTCGGTACATCTTCTTCAAGATGTGTCGGTGCACCAACGATGACAATTTGTTCATTGTAAATCTGCACAAAGGAACCGTAGCTGGTTAACCACCCTAATTTGGACTACAAAATTCAATTCATTCAAATAACATCAAGTTTCCAAATAAAAACAAACCTGAAGAAAAGAACATATGCATTACTATGTCTGCTGTTTGTCAGCAATTTTAACTTGTTCCTAAGAGAAAGAAACTGAAATTGTTAACTACCAAATAATTATGGAGGTACACTTTGACTACAAGAATTCTCACCCCATTAATCCTTGAAATGTCGCTCAAAAGCACAGGGCGTCAAGTCCTGCTGAGTGCTTAATAGATCCGCTTCTGACAAGGCATTGGCTGGCCCCCACAATGTGTATGTCTTACCATTTCCGGTCTGTCATTAGAAGAATATCATAATCAGGATCAACCATAGAAACAATGCCTAATGATAAAATAAATCGTGCAGGTTCATGGAAGAGACATTTCCATACTTCAGAGCAGGATTGGAATCACAGACAATGATTGTCATGGACTAACAAGATGAGAGACTTTTTTTATTCTTTTTACATGTAATTCAAGTTATATGTTCGAGCTGTCATACCCATTAAACCACAAAGATGGTGATTCAGCAAGTTCAGACAAGTTGCCATCTTCAACGTTGTATAAAACGTTGTATAAGGGTGTAAATTCATCTCTCCGAATTTCTTCCGGGGCATCTTAATGTTGTACGTGTACATTGTCCTTTTTGTAGTCTGCATGTTCGTTGGTTGGACTCAAGGCAAAACAGAAATCCTACATGCATTTAATGGCAAATGATTAACAAGCAATCACCAATATATGCATATATGAGTTTCAACAAAAAGCAATCTGCAGACCTCAACATTGTTTCGTTTGTGCATTCCAAATACCCTTTTTTCCCTTTTTCCCTTTTTCCCTTTTTCTTTTTTCTTTTTTCTTTTTTCTTTTTTCTTTTTTCTTTTTTCTTTTTTCTTTTTTCTTTTTTCTTTTTTCTTTTTTCTTTTTTCTTTTTTCTTTTTTCTTTTTTCTTTTTTCTTTTTTCTTTTTTCTTTTTTCTTTTTGGAGCTCAAATGCCCATTGCGACGGACAAAGTTGACATGTAGAATGATGCTGCCTTATCCATGGCATTACTGCATAATGAGAAAAAGTTGATGATCAGTGTACTCGGTATTAGTGAATTGTATTCCACCAATAATTCAAAATTTGGATAAAAAATGAGTAATAATACCTTGCATCGACTTTCAACAACACATCTGAAAACACTGTGTGAGTGGGAACTTTCAGAATTAATCCTATTGGGACCAATTCTCCTGTTAGACAATCGCTGAACCAATTCACCATGTACAGAAATTGAAATATAAGTATCATGATGTACTGCGAATTATTGATGGACAAAACTCCTACAAATGACAGACTTGCAACAAAGACATATCAAGCATAATTTAGTAGTACCTTGATAAGTTTTTCCGTTAACTCTTTCATTAAAGACACCCACACTGCTGTCAAACGTTAAACATAAACTCCAGATTTAATATCTTCTCGTATCTGAAATGTAAAAATCGAAATCAACGACTGAGTCACGAAGAAGCCAATCCAAAAATAATAAATAGGTATATTTGCCTGTCTAAAGATTTATTTGTCTAGGGTCAAACAGATTAGTAATATGTTCATTGTAAATCTGCACAAAGGAACATCTGCATTGATACGTCAGTTGTTTGTTGGCATGCTTAATTTATTCCTAAGAGAAAGCAACTGAAATTGTTAATTACCAAATTATGGAGGTACACTTTGACTACTAGAACGCTCACCTCATTTATCCTTGCAAAAAGTCGCTCAAAAACAATGGTCGTCAAGCGCTGCTGAGTGCTTAATTGATCAGCTTCTGACAACGCATTGGCTGGCCCCCGCATTGTGTATGCCTTTCCACTTCCTGTCTGTCATTGGAAGAACATCATAATCATCCTGTGATTAAAATATCACAATCTATCTGGGATGCAGTGGACATTTTAGAAGTTCAAAGGCTTTACCTACTCTCAATTACTTGCAGTGAAACAGATGAAGTTGGAGACTTCAAGATAGGGGGCGATTCAGGTGTAACTACATCAAGATTCAAGGGAGATGAACGATTCTCCATCCCTTCTCAGGAAATACCAGCTGAATTCTGAGGCTGATCACTTTGGACTGCCAAGTGAAGAGTTTCTGAGGCTGGAGGAAGCCCCCATAGAAGAAGCACTGCCACCTTCATGGTTAGTTTTTCATGCAAACCGCCTTTAGTCGCTTTTTGTGCAGCTCCAACCTGAAAACGAAAAACACAAAATCTTAACATGATTGTAACTTAACGTGGATGTTTCAACATTTGGGCACACAAACTAAAAATCAATAGATTTCAGATCAAAAGAGGATTTTGTTACCCTTAACAACAAAAATGGCACCAACTGTTGGATCTGTGTAGAGTTGTGCCCAATCCCAGTTTAACTTATCTAAGCACATCAGTTGAATCTTACATCAACATGGCACCAAACAGCCTGCACTGTTTTTAAATATAGTTTTATCAAATCAGCATACCTCGCCACCATGTTCCAGAACAGTATCTTCTACAACATCACTTAGCATATCTATAGAACGGCAAAATCCAAATATACAAAGCCTCCTACCCATATACAGAGCCTTCTACAAGGCTTCATTGAATTAGCCAGAAATGTGAATTAAATTGGCTGTTATTAGAAGTCTAATGATTCCTTACATTTGTTGAAGCAATATCGAAAAGTGCACCAAGACAAAGACATTGCTGTGGGTCCATGTAATCACTCTCCTTAAAACGTGGAAGCCTTTTAATCCCTTTTGATTTCCCATGTTTTTTCTGCATGAGTTGAGTAAAATCATTATGAAATGATCCATTGCAGAACCAGACACCAATTGATTAAACAACTGAGAACAATAGATGATTTTTCATGCTTGCACTTGCTATATGGATCATCAAAAGCCATAAGAGTTATCTTCATGTCATCATCTGGTTCAGATTATTTTGAAGCATTTACTTGAACTACATAGAGAAGAATGAAAGTAAAAGTAAAGATAGAGGAATACGTTTAATGAAGAGACATGCCGAGGAACCAAGGAACCTCTAATCTGAATCAGCTCATCTGCTGTCAAAAGCGTAACTGTCTCCTCTTGCACCCATTCAATACCTAAATATGTGCAACAAAACCTGAGTCAGATATAAAATTTATTTAAAGACAAAAAAGTTCTGTATCCAATTTGGACGCAGAGTGGTTACTTGCTGCTCAAACTTACTGTACTGCTAACCACCACCGCATTGTAAAAAAACTCCAAGAAGCATGACAGTAATAAATAAAAGTCCAAGAATATTTGAATACAGAAAAAAAAGCGAGGCGCTACTATAGCATACAAGCCTTGGATTACAAACTCTGATTCAGTCCACATGTAAAAACTAAGGTACTTTCAAATAATCAAATGATAATCATAATAAGAGAACCAACCTAGATCAAGCAAGATATTGTAAATAAACAAAACTGATTAATGAAGTATGAAGTATGAACAAAAAAAAGATATCTTTTCAAGAAAGACCGGAACCCTAATTCACGCATCAGTACCACCAAAATCCTAAGGAAAGAATCCATCACGCTGACCGATTGCGGAAATCACAGACAGAATAATCACCGGCACGTTCCTCGGAATTGTCCCAAGGAAAGAATCCGAATGCATCATCGCCAAGATAATTGCCGGAGCACGATGATTTAGGGACGAATCGAGCGATGCGGGAGGAGGTATTAGTAACCGATTCGAGGCGGCGACACGGAGATGGGAGGAAATGGAGAGGAATTTGAATCAGGCGGAGTAGGAGGAGAGACACGAAACGGTCACCGTCTCCGCCATCGTCGAAATTCTCTTTTCTCGGCCGTTTGAATTGAAGAGTGAGAATTGGTGGCCGTTATGACATTTACAATCGGAAAAAAAAAAAGAATTGAAGAGTGAGAATATTTTTTTTATTCCAAAGTATTAATTATTTTCGAAAATAAAACAAAAAAATTTAGTCTTTTTACTCTCTATTTTTTTTTTTGATAGGCTCTCTTCTTTTGAATTTTATTGAATTTTAAAATGTGGATAACAAAAGAAACCGAAAAATAATAAACCTCAGTTTTCGTGACACGTGTAATCTCGGAAAATAAGTGTGGGTGGGGTAGACACGTGTAATCTTGAAAATAAGTGTAGGATGAATGTGAGCTTCAAGTTCGTATCAAGTTGGCCGGACTTTTCAAAAGAGTCATTTGATAATTCTTCGTCACTATATCCAAGGACTTCTTCTTCCTCATCCCAGGTTCCCATTCGCAATTGCTCGTTAGGCCATTTGGGTCACCAACATTTTTTTGTGAGTGGCCATGTCGTCCAATCTTTGGGTCAGGGCTTGAATTGATTGCACTACAAGAAAATGTGTTATAATCTACGAGTTAAATTCAACGAACTATACTTTTGTTGATAATATATATAAAACCTTCGAAATTTTGTTGAAAATAAATCCGTTGAAATTAATGTGTTATTACCTACAAATTAAATTCAACGGAAAAATATGTTGTTGATAATATATATAAAACCTACAAATTTTGGTTGAAAATAAATCCGTTGAAATTAATGTGTTATAACTTACAAATGAAATTCAACGGAAAAATATGTTGTTGATAATATATATAAAACCTACAAATTTTGGTTGAAAATAAATCCGTTGAAATTAATGTGTGTATAACCTACAAATGAAATTCAACGGAAAAATATGTTGTTGATAATATATATAAAACCTACAAATTTTGGTTGGAAATAAATCCGTTGAAATTTATGTATTATAAGCTACAAATTAAATTTAACGGAATAGGTATTGTTGATAATATGTATAAAACCTTCAACATTTGGTTGAAAATAAATTCGCTGATACTTATGAGTTATAACTTACAAATTAAATTCAACGAAATAATTTTTTGTTAATTATATATATATATATATAACTTACAACATTTGGTTAGAAATAAAGTCGTTGATAGTTACGTGTTTTTTATGACAACTTTTTGTTATAAAAAATGTTGATTATATTTATGTTATAATCTAAATCTATTTCGTGGGTAATACAGATTTGTAGCTTTAAAATTTAATTATTTTCATCAAAGTGAATAAATAAATTCTTGTCTTTATGTTGATTTTCCTTTTATTTTTTCAATCAAAATTATAGTAATATTTTATTTCCAATTTAACTGTTAACAGAAACCCATAAAACAAATTGATTAAAAAAAATAAAAATATCCTTCCTTTGTTTTTATAACATACATTAACTTGTTAAAAGTTTTGCTTTTATGTTTGAGGCTATCTGAGTTGTTTCATTTTTCCTTTTGGCGACTTGACTATTTTTCTAAGTTTATCTATCATTTATTTTTGGGTTGGCTTAGTGATCTTCAATATATTGTCTTGGCTGCTATAATGGAATTGAAATGAATTTGGTTCTCAGTTTACTATCATCTGATATTGTGATGTTTGTGTTTGTTGGTTTCCTTATCTATCATTGCTTGATCTCAACATGCATGTCATATGTTTGATAAAATACCCAATAGAAGCATTGAATGTTTAATGTTTATGTGGCAATCATTCTGTCAATCAATCTTTGGTTGTTGAAGTGTGCACATTGCATTTTCTGGTTGTCTATTTCTCTAATCATGGATAATGAGTTCACTTCTTAAGACGAATGTTAGTTCAAAATCTCATGAATGTCTATATCTCATTCATCTTTTGAACTAACTCACTTCTTATTGAACTTTTTCGTCCACCATGCTGTGATCACCCCTTCAAGTTATGTGTTCAGTCCTTTACCTGAGTCGTGAGTTTAATTTTATTTGTCGTTGATTTTGTAGGGATGACTTTAGTGAACTTTCGCTGTGTTTGTCGCTCATTTCGCGATTTGCTTGGAAAAGATGCGAGGTTGATATAGATTTTTGGGTACCATATACATATATCTATAAGTAAATTAACTGAATGTTTAGAACCATCGTACAAACTATCATATCTGTTGTTGCTTTATTGCAGTCCTGCCCAAATTACCACTATTAGCATTAAAATCAAGTATGACAACCCCTATTAACAAACCTGCAACTTATCAAAAATAAGTATAAATACATAGCTTCCTCTTTTGAGAACCAAAAAAATATTAAACAAATCCATTAATAAAATTATAATCTTAATCGAACCCGATTTTCGTTTTATTTTTTTAAAATCAATTACACTCAAACCCGATTTCCTCTTTCTTTTCACTTTGAATTATCGACCGAATCTAATCGATTGGGAACGCAGCTACCATATCTTGATCGGCGACTGTTCGAGCTTCAGTTTGTATTTATCGATTTGAAATGCAGCTGCCAACAACAATCATCTCCGACACGCATAGCTGAATTGAAACAACGACCTGAATCGTTTAGAGGCAGAGAAGGACAACAGGTTTCGTCAGGATTGCAGATTGGAGCATCGTTCTTCGTCTTCTGTTGCAGCCATCGTCTAAGGTTAGACACGAATCAATTTCTTCTTTTTTTATCTATTTTGTTGAACTAGAGCAGCATCAATTCGAATTTTCACTTTGAATTTTCGTTGATGTTTAAGATGGTTGAAAACCTGTCTAGTGGTTGATATTTTTGTATTTGATCATGATTTTTGTTGTGTTCTGAATTCTTGTTCATCAATCTGTCCAGTAGAGCGACTGAAGCTAATAAATGTTAGCTGTTTTATGCAGAAGATTACATATTTTAAGCCAGGTTATCACTCTCTTTGAAAGTTAGTTACATTGTTTTATAAGAGGTAAAAATTAATTTTAAGCGTCTTCTTATTGGTCTGACCAAAGCAGTGGCTGATGTTTTTGAGAGATTTAAGATGCTGTCTTTTGGTGGAGAAAATGTTTCATTAATAATGCCAGCTTCAACTTATTAGACCACCCTCCAGAATCATTGGTGATAATGAAGTTACTAATGGTGAAGCATCTGATAGATATACATCATACGACGAAAACTAGACTAGTAAATTTCACAAGTTCTTTTTCCTACATCAACTGAGTTATTGGATATGTGCTTCATCTGTAATCAATTTTTATGTGTGCTCATTGCAAACATGATTGCTATCATCTTTGGTGCATTTTATCCAAATTTTTATAGAGCATCAGTTTGATTTCTGTTGTTTGACATTGCTGGAACACATGATCTTTTGCAATCTTTGACATCCCAAGTATCATCATAACAATTCACAACAGAGTTTCTTTTCTACAACAGATGTAGCTCTGCTTCATTGTGCATATTCTTGTAGAAAACCAGAATCTATCTTTGTCTATAATTTGGTTCAAACTTCAAAGTCAAAGAAGTAATAAATCCTTTGCTTTGATCTTTCCTTCTGCTGACTGCTTCTTTAAAGGATGAAGTACTTATGTTTAATGCATGTGATCTTGTTGTAACACTCACTCATGCATATCTTACTTGTCAAACTAGGGATTTTATTTCTGTTATCTAAAATTTTATGCGTAACGAAAACTATCAAGTTGGAAAAGCGACCTCTTTTTTTGTTAAAAAGCTAGAACAACGGTAATATTAGCATTTCCTGTTTAGACAGATGAGAACTTTATTTGATGTCAAAAAAATTGAGGTCCAAGAGCATTGCTTTTTGAAAAATGCAATGTATCTGCATCGCTTCAGTCCCAGCCTTAACAATTGGATTTGGATGATGATTTTGTTCTTCCTTTTTATCTTATCATTGGCTACAGTCTTCACCTGTAAGGTTGCTGTTGTTGATAGCTGTGTGTATGTTTTTGTGTTTTCTTTCCTTCGTGAAATTTCTAGCATGAAAGAGAAAAATTTCTAGCTCAAAAAAAAAACAACAACAAGTGTTTCGTTCTGTGAACTTTGCACATATATTGTGAAGATTATTTAACCTTACCGGTCGCTTCCTGCGCTTGTAGACATTATTGTAGGCTGGGATCAAGATCCGAGGAACGTATGTTTTCATAATATGTAGGCAGGTAGCTGTTTTTAACCAGTTGTCTCCTGTGAGTCTCTGATAATTATATGTTGTTGCTTTTCAGCCTGCTTCAAACTGGCCTCACGTGATCCCAACACAGCATATCAAAATATTCATGCATATGGAATCATGTACATAGTATGTAAAATTAAAAGGTTTCACTTAAATTTATCACTTGTATGAGCTTCTGAATTCTGAAATGCATAATTTCATTGCTGTTTATGGCGCAGATTATATGAAGCTTCCAAACTGGTGCAGAATCCCTGTGTTTTGGAGTTTTCTGCTTGTATTTGTCACGCATCCTGTTTTCTATGACATGTTTGTGCGCTGCCATGTATTGTTTCAGGGATATATTGGCTTTACGTATGCTGTTCTTTCCATTCTGTTTTGTCCAGATCTTGGGACATGTCCAGGAGGGACTTTAGTGTTTCCTGGTTTTGTGTCCTTGTTGCAGATTGGATTATGTTTTCCTGTGGTTTTCTTTGGTCTGTGAGGCAGCTTTGGTTGCTGAGGTAGAAGCCTTTAGTAAGGCAGCTTTGGTTGCTGACGTCGAAGCCTATGATGGTGCTTGCAGCTTCCGGAGGCCTTTGCAGGTGTCTTGTCTAGCCTTTTCGGCGTCTTTAAGGTTTTGAACCTCTATTAATAAATCAGGAGAAGACCCTCCTTTAAAAAAAAACAAAAGATGCCTACAAAAACCATTGAACTATAAAATTCCTTTATTATCATATACATCATTTCTGTCTAGCCACAGAAATTGGCCAGTATTTGGATCAACAATAACTTTGACATCTTTTGATGACTGATATTTGCTGGAAAATGTTTCTTGTAAAACAGTGTCTGCGACGTTTAGAGCTAGATCGCCCACAAAAACAGATAGATCAGAACTCGGGTCTGATCGCCTTTCAACTGGACTGAAGGTTACTCGATTCAGACACAACCGTAATTCAGTCACTAATCAAGGACAAATGCTGAATATAGTCACAAGACAATTGGCTAAGCATCAATATACACAGTTAAACAGGTTATGCAAGAAAAAATTTAAGAAACCTCCAAATGGGGAGTTAGAATGGGGCTAACTAAAAGAAAACAAATTCAGTAAACATGATGTAAAGTCATGTTTTCTATTTTTGATGTCTACTTCATTTGATTTTCTAGTGTTTGAACTTTGAGTATGAACTGCAAGACCTTCTGATTCTGCCTTGAATTTTATTAATAAAATGTTAGCTTTTGACGTTCTGCATTTGGGCTCTTCCATATTTGTACTTTACCAAGCTTTTAAAGTTTTCGAACGGTATAGGCTTAGGTATTGGTTAAATTCATTTCTTCAATGATCACCAACTTCATCTGATTTACACAAATTACGAAACCTGTTCCATTAGAGGGGAGTGATGAAACTAATTTTCAAAATTTTACATGACAAAATCAGGCTATATTCTCTAGGACCAGTTCAAAATAGAAAAAGGAACTTCAAATTTGTGAACTTTTTGAAGGATTAAACCGTAGAGAAAGAGCCTCATACATCCCCACAAGTATACGACAGGAATGTTGCTAGCACAGGGCGCTTCTAAGGTTAGTCACCTTTCGTACTCAGAACTATGTTTAAATATCTAAGCCATATAGGTAGTCGTTAGAGATTCTGAGCTAAGCTTTTAGTTCCTAACTACTCGAACAAGAAGAGCATGTGATCTAAAACTGTAAGCCATGGACCTGGTGATTATATCGTTCCAACAAAAACAAATAATTCAGTAAATTAAACTATATATAATATTGAGTGCGGTTCAGATACAAACCAATTTATAAATAAAAACTACAAACCGATTTTTAAGCTGTCCCATTTAGTCGAAATCCCGAACAAACACACGGAGGGGTATTATAGTCATTCCACACGGAGGGGTATAAACCTAATAATGTTATTTTCAATTTAGTCCACGAGTTGTTAATGATCAGACTTAAACTTGGAAATGATCAGACTTAAAAAGCAGCAATGATCAGACTTAAAATAGATAATGATCAGACTTAAAATAGATAATGATCATACTTAAAAGACTTAATGATCAGACTTAAAAATAGACAATGATCAGACTTAAAAGACTTAAAGATCAGACTTAAAAGACTTAATGATCAGACTAAAAAGACTTAATGATCAGGCTTAAAAAGCAGCAATGATCAGACTTAAAAGACTTAATGATCAGACTAAAAAGACTTAATGATCAGACTTAAAAAGCAGCAATGATCAGACTTAAAAGACTTAATGATCATACTTAAAATAGATAATGATCAGACTTAAAAGACTTAATGATCATACTTAAAATAGATAATGATTAGACTTAAAATAGATAATGATCAGACTTAATGATCAGACTTAAAAATAGACAATGATCAGGCTTAAAAGACTTAATGATCAGACTTAAAATAGATAATGATCAGACTTAAAATTGGTAACTAAAAGACTACAAATCGATAATGATCAGACTTAAAGAGAGAATGATCAGACTTATTATTGGTAAATAAAGACTACAAATTGAGAATGATCAGACTTAATAATGGTAACTAAAAGACTACAAATTGAGAATGATCAGACTTAAAAATTGGTAACTAAAAGACTACAAATCGATAATGATCAGACTTAATATTGGTAACTAAAAGACTACAAATCGATAATGATCAGACTTATAGAGAGAATAATCAGACTTAACATTGGTAACTAAAAGACTACAAATTGAGAATGATCAGACTTAAAACAGCAATGATCAGACTTAAAAACAGCATCAGACTTAAAATAAGCAACGATCAGACTTACTAAGCAATGATCAGACTTAAAACTAAAGAGGATTAAAACACGAATTTGACCCTCCAGATGATCGAATTTGCCCTAAAAACGTCGAGCTCACGGCAAAGCCGTGAGTTCTGCTCAGAATGTCGTTTCCACCCAAAAAACACTAGGCTTTCATCAAATTCTGACACAAGCGCATAAACATCAAAATTTTAGAATCGTACTGTAGCAAATTTTAAAATTTTACGCAAAATGATCAGACTTAACGCATGATCATCATTACCATCTTTAAGTCTGATCATTACCATCTTTAAGTCTGATCATTACCATCTTTAAGTCGGATCATTACGGGTTTAAGTCTGATCATTGTTCTTTTAAGTCTGATCATTTTTATTTTATGTCTGATCATTAGTGGTTTAAGTCTGATCATTGTTTTTTAAGTCTGATCATTACTGGTTTAAGTCTCATCATTATTTTTTTTAAGTCTGATCATTGTTATTTTATGTCTGATCATTAATGGTTTAAGTCTGATCATTGTTTTTTAAGTCTGATCATTACTCGTTTAAGTCTCATCATTGTTTTTTTAAGTCTGATCATTACTGGTTTAAGTCTTATCATTATTTTTTTTTAAGTCTGATCATTGTTTTTTTTAAGTCTGATCATTGTTTTTTTAAGTCTGGTCATTACTGGTTTAAGTCTGATCATTGTTTTTCTAAGTCTGATCATTACTGTAGCAAATTTTGGACGATTATACCCTAATATCTTTTTTGTATTTTTAAATAAGTCCGCATGTGTTTTTTTTTATTTGCAAAAAGAACCCCGAATGAGATGAATTTTGATTGGTCGATTTTTACACGTGACATTATTTTTGTGGGTTTGTAGTTTTTATTTATAATTATGGTTTGTATTTGATCCAAGGGTGCCGTTCAGGTACAAACCGCTTTATAAATAAAAACTACAAACCGATTTTTAAGCTGACACGTGTCCCATTTAGCCGAAATCCCGAACAAAAACACAGAGAGGTATTTTAGTCATTCCACACAAAGGGGTCTAAACTTAATAATGTTATTTTCAATTTAGTCCACGAGTTGTTAATGATCAGACTTAAAATTGGAAATGATCAGACTTAAGCAATAGCAATGACCAGACTTAGAGTATTACTGTAGCAATGATCAGACTTAAGCTTGAAAATGATCAGACTTAAAAACAGCAATAATCAGACTTAAACTGTTACTGTAGCAATGATCAGACTTAAGCTTGAAAATGATCAGACTTAAAAGACTTAATGATCAGACTTAAAAGACTAAACCATCAGACATAAAAGACTTAATGATCAGACTTAAAAAGGCTCAATGATCAGACTTAAAAGATGGTAATGATCATAATTAAAATTGATAATGTTCATACTTAAAATTGATAATGAACATACTTTAAATATATAATGATCAGACTTAAGAGAGTAAATGATCAGACTTAAAAGACTAAATGATCAGACTTAAAAACCTAATATTCAGACTTAATCAGATTTATAATAGATAATGATCAGACTTAAGAAGACTCAATGATCAGATTTAAAGGATTGTAATGATCATACTTAAAATTGATAATGTTCATACTTAAAATTGATAATGATAAGACTTTAAATTTATAATGTTCAGACTTAAGAGACTTAATGATCAGACTTAAAAGACTTAATGATCAGACTTAAAAATAGATAATGATCAAACTTAAAATAGATAATGATCAGACTTAAAAGACATATTGATCAGACTTAAAAATAGACAATGATCAGACTTAAAAAACTTAATGATCAGACTTAAAATAGATAATGAACAGACTTAAAGACTTAATGATCAGACTTAAAAATAGACAATGATCAGACTTAAAATTGAGAATGATCAGACTTAAAATTGGTAATGATCAGACTTAAAATTGGTAATGATCAGACTTAAAATGGTAATGATCGGACTTAAAATTGATAATGATTAGACTTAGAAATAGTACTATAGCAAAAGTCGAATTTTACGCAAAATGATCAGACTTAACGCATGTTGTTTAGACTTAAGAAATAGTACTGTAGCAATTGCTACAGCAAAAGTCAAATTTTATTCTAAATGATCAGACTTAACTCATGTTGTTCAGACTTAAAAATGTACTGTAGCGAAACTCGAATTTCACTGTAGCGAATTTTAGGACGATTATACCCCTCCTATCTTTTATATATTTTTAAATAAGTCCGCGTGTGTTTTTTTATTTACAAAAAGAACCCCGATGGGATGAAGTTCGGATGAATTTTGATTGGTTGATTTTTACACGTGTCAAATTTTTTATGGATTTGTAGTTTTTATTTATAATAGTGATTTGTATTTAATCCAAACCCTTGATCCAAATCCTATAATATTTAGTTTTGTCTTAGCACCAACTATTATAAAAAAACTATTAAAATTCAACTTTAAAATAATCAGAATAAAACAAAATCTAAAGGATATAAGTATCATATATGTACATATTTAGGGTGAAGAAAAATTTCCGTAAAAAATATTAGGCGCGGAAGAAAAAATTTCATCAAAATAATTGGCGCTGAAGAACAATCTCCTTCAAACTGATTTGCGCTTGAAGAGGAATTCGTCAAATTAATTCGTACCGAGGAGTTCAACTAAGTTGAAAGCTAACATGGAGAACCCTAGCCAGAGAAAATACTTAACTGCAGTCGCTCACGATGCGACCCAATTTTGATGAGCGCGCGGCGCGCCTGTCCATCAAGTAGAAGGTATGTTTGTGCTGTCTTTTTAGGCTTCGCTGAAGCTTGTGGTCTTCAACTCTCCTGTCTTTGTGGGCTTCAGCGGATCCTATTTTGTTGTTGTTGTTGTTGACGTTTGTGTTCCTCCGCGCGCCTGTCTTTGTGGTACTCAGCCGTTTCTATTTTTGTGGATGCAGCTTTGTTGACGTTTGTTTTTATTTGATTATTGTATCTATGATTGATGTTTCATCGTGTACTTTAATTCATTGATTATTGTATCTATGCAGCTAATATGATCGCCATCCCTTGTCTGGTTTTTTACTCAATTGCAATTGCTATAGTATCAGTTGATCATCATCTTCTTTGATGCTATGTATGTTTACCAAGTTCTGTTTGTTCTTAGTGACTACATCTTTGTCATTGTTTCATAATAAAATCTTTCTGTAGAGTGGTATAGAATGTATGAAATTATTTATAGTTGTTGGACGCATTGGTTTGATATTGAATGTTTGTTCATATGTCAAAGTTGGCCTGTGTTCGATTTTGTAACTCTTTGTTTTTCATTAAGTATCCGTTGTTTTTTATTTTGTGAACATGTTGGTATTCTGGTTCAAAAATCATAGTTCTTGGGAATCTAATTTAGAAATAATAACTAATGTGTTGTTTCTCACATGCCTTATTGACAGGATTTTGTACACCGAGAGTCATGATTGACAGAGGCCAAAAAAGATTGCATCACGGGGAGTCAAAAGCTAACACAACAACAAAAAAATCACATCAAATCAAGAAAATTACGTGTCTGAAATAACACCCGCTAGAACTGGTACGTTTAATAATCGTTGTATGGTAATCAAAGTTTGTGAATTCTGAGTTTTCTTTATTAATTTGGATTAACTTATTTGCATCATTACTTACCTTTGTTCATCTTTGAAACATAGAGGCACTTAAGCAACAAATCTTTTCTACACCTTATGCATCATCTCGTATGGAACAACTTTTGGAACTCACACCTTATGCATCATTTGCGTATGGCCCAACGTTTGGAGCATTTGGTAAAGAAGTCCGTGAAAAGTATTTCCAAAATCTAATTTATAGCAGCATTTGTTTCCTACTATTTACTATTTCATCTTTTTAACATATGTATATGAAACTTAGCTCCGGAGATGAAGAATGCATCTTTAAAGCAAGTACGTGGATTTCATATTCCTAATGAATCATCAAGACTCACATTGAATGATATTAAATAAGGTAACTGGATATTTTTTTTATTATCATATAGTATACATATTCTTTTTTTCACCACTTACATATTGATCGCAGGTTCTCCGAAGGGCTTATCTCCTTTAAATCACTCCCATTTGAATGGATCAATAGATGCTTCTCTAGTTGATCACTCTTACAGTGGTAAAATAGTTAACATTACATGTCTAATTCAACGTAATTGTATATTTTCATAATCTTAGGTTTCGTTACTCTAGGAAGACCAGAGATGCCAAAGTCCAGAGGATCACATGGTGCGGAAGATTTACAGCAATCTCTTGATGACATATCATCAGAGACATTCACAAATGATGGTAAATTAATTACATCATATTAAGCAACTTATTTGATATATTATAGAGTTGGGTTACATGTTTGTACATGGCTGATATATCAGTGCTTGAGTCACGTTCAAACACTGATGTATTAGCCATGAGGATAGAATTTTTAGTGTGAACCATTGATTGATACAGAGTATATATAAATTTTTAATAAAGGTCCAAGTTCAAGCGACGGGGATTATAATAGTGATCCTAAAAGCTTGGACAAACTGGAAGAGGATTGAGCATAAGGCTACAGTGACGAACAATATAGGACTTTGTTTTGTTAGTTTTAAATTTCGGTTGTCTTACGTTTATATGTTCACACATGTTAAGCTATATTTGTATGAACTTACTACGTTTATGTTTTCAATTTTATTCGATCTTAAATTGTTTTTTAGTTAAAGTGACAATTTTTATTTGAATTGATTAATATAGTGATCTTTAAATTTTAATTGTAGCATCTTAAGTTGTTGCAAATATTTTTTTTGCAATGAAATATACAGAAAGAAATTATTGTGACATTTGTAGTGGTTGCAAAAAAATTAAATTGGCGATGACCTATGTGGTCGTTAAAAGTTCTATTGTGATCAACTTTAGTTGTTGCCGATATATCTTTTAGCGATTACTTTAGTAGTCGTAAAAACAATTATCTTTTAGCGATTACTTTACTTTAGTTGTAAAAACATTAATTGTGACAAATTTGGTGGTTGCAAAAATGTCCTTTAGCGATGATCTCGGTGGTCACACAATTATTATGTGATAACTTCACAGTCATCGCAATAGATACTATATGTGATGACAATATAAAGTCAGTGCTTAAACTTTTTGCGAGGGAACATACTGCAACGATATGCGACAACTGTAAAAGTCATCACATAAGTTGATAAGCGATGACTTTTTGACCTTCGGTGATGACTCGAAGTCATCACCGAACATGAATTTTCTTGTAGTGTAGTATTTCCCATTACAATCTCGGGCTACTCTCGTAGTCATCGAGTTCGTAACTTGTATTTTACTTAATAGCATGACGTTTAGCCTCAGCCTTTCGGCGTTATTGGCTTAACGTCTCAAAGCAATTCACTTAGGCATTTTCTCAAACACCTAGTATGCATCGCTGGATTTTAAGCGCTAAGTAAAACACAAATCATGTAAAACAATCCAAATCATGCAACGGTTAATATATTAAACGATTCATAGTCTAATAAGATTAGTAGGACCCCAAATTATGGGCCACTACTCACTATCCATTGTCATGAAAATACAAATCATGTTTTGTTTGAAACGAAAATTACAAAGAGAAAAAGGAATGATTGCACCTTTCGATTTGATGTCGATAATCCCTTTAAGCTCAATCTTTGATCCGATCAAAATCCTCACATTTTTGGGCCCCCTTCTCTCTTTTCCGTCGTCTCCAAGTGTGTGAAATGAAAGTGGATGTCGAGAATTAGTGGATGCTCCTCTTCTTTTGTTCTTTTTTGCCTTTTTGTAATTTTTCCAAAAACCTAGCAAAAATGTGACACAGACGACATGGTAAATTCCACCCGTGTCAACTAATTTGGGTGACACTAGCGCAGAGTGAGATGATCTCTTGAGCTCAATTTCTGACCTCTCTAACGATTGAATCAGCTCTTGGCCGAAACTACAAAGTTGTAGTCCTTCATTTCATCTTTCGGACAAGCTGAAGGTCAATGGATTTGGACACCATATGAGCTATGAGAGTGCACGACAAGTAGGGATGTCAATCCACCTACTTTTGTCATGTTTTCGCCCAAATTTCCACAAAACACTTTGTTTTGCCTTGAAATCATTTTTCACCTGAAAAGCATTAAAACATAAAGTGAGAGATCATATAAATAAGGAAGATGATCGAAAATCGACTAAATGTGGAGCATAATTATAGTACAAATTTATGCTCAACACTATGTTACTACGAATATTACGCTTTTAAACGTATGAATCATATACTCTGCAAAGTAACATAACACTTTTTATAATGCGTAGATATGCAATTTCTGATAGGCATACATTTATAATGCGTAACTTTCTGTTTAAAATTCGTAGCAGTCATAATGACTGTTACGAATTTTGTTTGTAATTGTTACGCATTTTAAATGCATGCCCCGCTCTTAATTTTGTTCTTTTAAGTCTACAAATTTTTATTCTTTAAATCTACGAAATTTGTTCTTTAAGTCTACGATTTTTACATTACGAATTTTATTTTTAAGTTTTACGATTTCCACATTACGAATGTTCCTTTAAACTGTACGAATTTTAATTTTCCAATACTTTTCCTTTCCCATCACAAACTGCCCAGATGACGGGAAGCAACAGAGTAATCTGTTGCCACTATTTTCTCAGTCAACAACGGCGCAAATAGATTTGAAACATTAGTGGGAGTCTATATTTTTTGGATGTTCCGCCAGCATTTCAGTATTTCAACAATAGCGAGATAAGATTCGCCAATCGACATTGACGCCGAGCATTTCAGTATTTCAACAATAGCGAGATAAGATTCGCCAATCGACATTGACGCCGAGTAGCAACTGGTATCGCCACAAACTTTGCAACAACATCTCCATCGAAGTCCAAGGAGAGCAGAGAACCCTACAAGTCTTGGGTGACGATAGTATTAATAAGTGTTAAATTTAGATCATCCTAAAAAGTTCTTACTTCTCATGAGATTTGGGCTTCTCATGAGATCTCAACCCCTTTTTGTTTTCAAAATTAGTTGATATAAACCAATTAGTAAGTAAAACTGCACATAAAAAAGTCAGCAACACAAGAAAATGTTAAAGCACCCTCATAATGTACCCCACTCTCAAGCCTCTAATACAAAATAATGATAAATTGTTTATATTTATAATAATTATTAAATACATTTGTATAAGGTCAACATAAGTAAATTATTTATATTTATAATTAGAGTGCGGTTTAGATACAAACCTACTTTATATATAAAAACTAAAAACTCAATTTCAAGCTGACACGTGTCCCATTTAGTCGAAATCCCGAACAAAACACGGGAGGGGTACTATAGTCATTCCACATATCCAACTAATTTTATTTTCAATTTAGTCCTCGAGTTGTTTATGATCAGACTTAACCTTGGAATGATCAGACTTAAAAACATCAATGATCAGACTTAAAAACAACAATGATCAGACTTAAAAAATAATGATCAGACTTAAAAAAATAATGATCAGACTTAAACCAGTAATGATCAGACTTAAAAAATAATGATCAGACTTAAACAGACAATGATTAGACTTAAACCAGTAATTATCAGACTTAAAAATTAATTATCAGACTTAAACCAATAATGATCAGACTTAAAAAACAATGATCAAACTTAAACTGACAATGATCAGACTTAAACCAGTAATGATCATACTTAAAAAACAATGATCATACTTAAACAGACAATAATCAGACTTAAACAACAATGATCAGACTTAAACCAGTAATGATCAGACTTAAAACTATTATGATCAGACTGAAAACTTGACAATGATCATCGTCATCGCCGGTCTTTCCTCTCCCAGTCGACATATCCTATCCCAGTCGACATAAGTCGATGTTCTGTGTTTTTAGTCGATAAATGAACAGTAAACGACTTGCCGCGCGCCCAGTTAAGATATTAACAAGTTAATGTAAAGGCTGGGCGCGTCGCTAATGTTAAGGCTGGGCGCGACAACCAAAATGATCATACTTAAACCGATAATGATCATACTTAAACCAAATTTTAGGACGATTATACCCCTCGTATCTTTTATGTATTTTTAATTAAGTACACGTTAAATTTTTTATTTACAAAAAGTGCCCCGAACCCGATAAATTCTGATTGGTCGAAATATACACGTGTCAATATTTTATTGGGTTTTTAGTTTTAATTTATAAGTATGGTCTGTATTTGATCTGTTTCCTTATATTAATTATTAAATACAATTATATAAGGTCAACATAAGTTTAAAACTAAATTGATATTAACTAAATTAGAGTGCGGTTCAGGTAAAAACCACTATTATATATGAAAACTAAAAATCGGATTTCAAGCTGACACGTGTCCAATTTCGTCGAAATCTCGGATACAACACGGAGGGGCATTATAGTCATTTCACATATCCCGAATTTCAAATCAAACTTAAATTAGAATTATCAGACTCAACTTGGAATGATCATACTTAACTTGGAATGACCAGACTTAATAATTAGACTTAAAATAGCAATATCCAGACTTAAACAACAATATCCATACTTAACTTGCAATGATCAGACTTAACTTGGAATGATCAGACTTAAAATAACAATATCCAGACTTAAACAGCAATGATCAGACTTAACTTGGAATGATCAGACATAATAATCAGACTTAACTTGGAATGATCAGACTATTTTGAAATGATCAGACATAATAATCAGGCTTAACTTGGAATGATCAGACTATTTTGGAATGATCAGACTTAATAATCAGAGTTAAAATAGCAATATCCAGACTTAAACATCAATATCCAGACTTAACTTGCAATTATCAGACTTAACTTGGAATGATCAGACTTAAAACAGTAATATCCAGACTTAAAGAACAATATTCAGACTTAACTTGTAATGATCAGACTTAACTTGCAATGATCAAACTTAATAATCAGACTTAAAACAGCAATATCCAAACTTAAACAGCAATGATCAGACTTAACTTGGAATGATCAGACATAATAATTAGACTTAATTGGAATGATCAGACTTAACTTGAAATGATCTGACTTAATAATCACACTTAAAACACCAATATCTAGACTTAAACAGCAATATCCAGACTTAACTTGCAATGATCAGACTTAACTTGGAATGATCAGACATAACTTGGAATGATCAGACTTAATGATCAGACTTAAAATAGCAATATCCATACTTAAACAGCAATGATCAGACTTAATTTGCAATGATCAAACTTAACTTGCAATGATCAGACTGTACTTGGAATGATAGGACATAATAATCAGACTTTAATTGGAATAATCAGACTTAACTTAGAATGACAGACTTAACTTGGAATGATCAGAGTTAATAATCAAACTTAAAACAGTAATATCCAGACTTAAAACAGCAATAGCCAGACTTAAACAACAATATCCAGACTTAAACATCAATATCCTTACTTAAAACAGTAATCCAGACTTAAACTGCAATATCCAGACTTAAACTGTAATATTAAATTTATAGGACGATTATACCCTCGCATCTGTTATGTATTTTAAATAAATAAGTACATTTTAATTATTTTTATTTACAAAAAGGCCCCGAATTACAATTGGTCGAAATATACACGTGTCAATATTTTATTGGATTTTTAGTTTTTATTTATAACCCTGGTTTGTATTTGATATGTTTCCCAAATAATAATATAACAACAAATTATAACAAGCTTAAAAAAGATTTAAGCGGTGTTTTTGTTTTGAAAATAAATTGATATGAATTAATTAATAAGTAAAACTGCACAAAATAGTTAAAAACATAGGAAAATAGCCACCCTACAAATTTACCCACTCAAGTGTAAACTCTTGTTTACAATAATGATAATTTTAATATTATAATAATTATTAAATACATTTATATAATTCCTAAGTAAAATTGCACAAAAAAGTTAACAACATAGGAAAATAGCCACCCTACAAATTTGCCCACTCACGTGTAAACTCTAGTATACAATAATGATAATTTTAATACATTTATATAATTCCAAAAGTAATTTATATTAAATTAATTTTAATTAAAATGAAAATAAGTTTAACAACTCAAATAATAACATAACAACAAAACATAACAAGTCTAATGAAGATTTAACTGATATTTTAAATTTCAAAATATGTTGATTTGAATCAATTAATAAGAAAAATGCACTCAAAAAAAGTGAACAAGATAGGAAAAATACCAAGGCATCCTCAATATTTACCACTATTGTGCAATCTCTAGTACACTTGATAAATATTATTTTGATAATAATTATTCAATAATTTAAAATAGTATTATCTAATATATATAAATTTAACAACTCAAAGGAAAAACATAACAACAAAACGTAACAAGTTCAAAGAAGATTTAAACGCTATTTGTTTTTTCAAAATAATTTGATATGAAACAATTAATAAGTAAAAATGCACATAGAAAAGTTAACCATATAGAAAAAAATATAAAAGCTCCCTCAAAATTTACCCTACCTGTAGTACACAATAACAATAAATTTAAATTTTATAATAATTATTAAATACATTTATATAATTTCAAGATTAGTTTAAATCAAATTAAAATAAAATAAAATAAATATAAGTTTAAAATTTAAAATTTAAAGAATAACATAGCAGTAAAACATAATTTTTTTTGAAGAAGATTCAAAAGCTATTTTTATTTTTAAAATAAGTTGATATAAATCAATTAATAAACAAAAAGGCACACACAAAACGCAACAATATAAGAAAAACATTAAAGCACTCTCAAAATTTACCCCACCTCTATTACACAATAATGATAAATTTTATTTTTATAATAAGTTCAACATTAGTTTAAATTAAATTATTATTATCTAAATAAATATAAGTTTAACAACTCAAAGAATAACACAACAACAAAACATAAGAAGTTCAAATAAGATTTAAATGCTATTTTTGTGTTCAAAATAAGTTGATATATATAAACCAAGGGGAGCACTCGGTTGAGGCAGGGTTGGTAGAATGAGGCACGTGAGGCACGATCTGGGCCACTCATTGTGACACGTGGCGAAGCCACGTGAGTTGAGCCGTCATTTGCGTTCACACTACGAAGTAGTGGGTTTTACTATTTGGACACGTGACGCGCCCACAAAGCACGGGGGGTTAGATGTGTGGCTCAGATCGTGCCTCACTTGCCTCATTCTAATTTTGGTGCCTCATTTGATCGCTTCTCTACAAACCAATTAATATGTAAAACTTGTTGTGCAAATGATAGACTTGTGGAGAATGATAAGAGATGAAGAAGAACTAAAATGGAGAAATGCATAGGGAGTAGTAATCTTTTCTTATTGATATTGATCTTGATTATTCATACATATACAAATGACTCATTGATATAGGATTACATGGGACAATCAAAAGTCTAGCAATAAAAGAGGATTAAATTAGCCATATGAAAGGTTGAGGGTCATCGGTCATATAAAATGCTAAGAGTCATCCAATATATAATGACAATATTCATAACACTCCCCATTTGGATGATTCGTACAGATATTATGCCTCATTAAAACCTTACTAGGAAAACCTTGTGGGAAAATAACCTATAGTGAAGGAAAAAGAGTACACAACTGTACATTACGCATAAATGTTACTTCATTAAAAACCTTATTTAGACAAACCCTAAGGGATAAAAACTAAAATAAGGAAAAGAGTGTAACACTTATTCTCCCCCTCAATGTGGCCTTTAACATAAATCTCAAAGCTTTCGCATGCCAATTTTATAGACCAATTTCTCAAAGGGAGTTGTGGGAAGTGCCTTTGTAAACAAATGAGCTAAGTTGTCACAAGAACGAATTTGGAAAATATCAATCTCTCCGTTCTTATGAAGTTCATGTGTAAAGAAGAACTTTGGAGAGATGTGCTTCGTTCTATCTCCCTTTATATAACCATTTTTAATTTGAGCTATACAAGCAGCATTATCCTCAAATAGAACTTTAGGACTTTCTTTGTCGCCTGAAAGATCACATGATCCTCTGATATGATGGATTAAAGACCTCAACCTCACACATTCACGACTAGCTTCATTAAGTGCTAATATTTCAGCATGATTAGAAGAAGTGGTTGTAAGGGCCTGTTTGGTAGAGCGTCAAGATATAGCGGTATCACCATATGTAAACACATAACCCGTTTGTGATCGCGCTTTATGAGGGTCAGATAAATACCCGGCATCGTCATATCCAATTAATCCTGATTTTGAGTCTTTTGGAAAAAAAAAAAGCCAATATCAGTTGTTCCTCGAAAATATCTTAAAATTTGTTTTATGCCATTCCAATGTCTTCGAGTTGGAGAAGAACTATATCTTGCTAGTAAATTAACCGAAAATGCAATAATAGGTCTTGTATAATTAGCAAGATACATTAGTGCTCCAATATCACTAAGATATGGTACTTCAGAACCAAGTAGTTCTTCACCCTTTTCTCGAGGACAGAATGGATCTTTTGTCACATTAAGTGATCGAACAACCATAGGCGAACTCAACGGATATGATTTATCCATATTTAATCGTTTGAGGACCCTTTCAGTATACGATGACTGATGAACAAAAATGCCCTTGGATAAATGCTCAATTTGTAAGCCAAGGCTGAATTTTGTTTTGCCCAAATCTTTTATTTCAAATTCACGTTTCACGCATGCAATCGTCTCGGTAAGTTCATCTGGGGTCCCAATGATATTTAAATCATCAACATAAACCGCGATAATAGAAAATCCGATTTTTGTCCTTTTAATAAAAACACATGGGCAAATTGCATTGTTGATGTATCTCTCTTTCAAAAGATATTCACTTAGACGATTGTACCATATTCGACCGGATTGTTTTAATCCATATAATGATCTTAGTAATTTTATTGAGCACATTTCCCGTGGTTTTGAGCTATATGCTTCAGGTAATTTTAATCCTTCGGGAATTTTAATAACCCATATAAATAGGCTGTCACGACATTCATTAAATGCATTTGGAGTCCTTCTAAGACTAACAAACTCAATAAAAATCTGAATTTTATCGCATCCATGACCGCTGAATATGTCTCTTCATAATCAATGCCTGGTCTTTGCGAAAAGCCTTGTGCTGCAAGTCGTGCTTTATATCTTACGGCTTCATTTTTTCATTTCGTTTGCACACAAATATCTATTTATAACCAACAGGTTTGATATTCTCGGGTGTTAGGAAAACTTTTCCAAAGACTTGGCGTTTTTCAAGTGAATTCAATTCTGCTTCGATGGCACTTTTCTATTTTGGCCAATCATTTTTTGTCGGCATTCTTTAATCGATCTTGGCTCATGATCCTCATTTTCTTCTATAATATCTAGAGCCATAGAATAGGCAAATATATTATCCATTGGAATTTCTTTTCCATTCCACCTTTTCCCGGAAATGACATAGTTGATCGAAATTTCTTCATTGTCGTCATTTTCAGTTATCTCATTATCTTTCAAAGAAGTCTCTTCATGATTCATATCATTTTCTTTTGGAATAGTGGTTGATGCATTAATTTGGTTATCTTGAACCTTTCTTTTTCTAGGATTTTTATCCTTGGACCCAATTGGTTTACCACGTTTCTGTCGTGCTTAACACTCACTTGCCAGTTTACTTCTAATATCATCATCAGGAAGATTAATTTTGCAAGGAGAACTAACAGATGATATATGTGACTTGGTCACTGTCTTAACATTCGTAAATGCAGCTGACAATGTGTTTGCAACCTTTTGCAAGTGGATAATCTTTTGAACTTCTAGTTCACATTGATTTGTACGAGGATCAAAATGAAACAATGACTCTGCATTCCAAGATATTACTTGTCTTTTTTTCAAACTTTATGTCCCCCTAATGCAGGGAAATTGGTCTCATCAAATTTACAGTCGGCAAATCGTGCCTTAAATATGTCACCTGTCATAGGTTCCAAAAATTTAATAATTGATGCAGATTCAAATCCCACGTAAATCCCCAATCTTCTTTGGGGTCCCATTTTTGTTCGTTAGGGCGGAGATTTTGGAACATAGACTGCACCCAAAACTCTTAAAATAGAAATATTTGGTTCTTGGCCACTAACAAGTTGCAAAGGGGAATATTTATTATTTGCAGTTGGCCTTATACGAATTAGTGATGCAGCATGCAAAATTGCATGTCCCCAAGCAGAACTTGTCAATTTAGATCGCATAAGTAATGGTCTAGCTATCAATTTTAGTCTCTTAATAAAAGATTATGCTAGACCATTTTCAGTATGGACATGAACAACCAGATGTTCAATTTTAATTCCAGTTGACATACAATAGTCATTAAAAGACTGGGATGTAAATTCTGCCGCATTATCCATACAGATTTTCTTAATTGTATGATCTGGAAATTGTGCTCGAAATTTAATAATTTGAGTAAGCAACCTGGCAAATGCCATATTACGAGTGGATAATAAACAAACATGCGACCAACGGGTCGATGCATCAATAAGTACCATACAGTACTGAAATGGTCCACTTGATGGGGAAATAGGTCCACATATATCTCATTGAATCCGTTCTAAAAATGTTGGACATTAAGTCTCAACTTTCAGTGGAGATTATCTTGTAATCAGTTTCCTTGAAACAAGCCACACGTAAGAGATCTTTGGACAAGAGAATATTTTTACTCTTTAATGAATGTCCTTGTGAATTTTCAATAATTCTTCGCATCATTATTGAACCCGATGGCCTAATCGATCATGTCATATTAGAAAGTTTTTCAAGTCTATTGAATTCTGGTTTATCATCATTTATGAAAGTATAATATAATCTAGAGTTGTATGATTGAAATTTTTCCATCACTTTTTTAATTCTTGAGACCATTGACGTGATATATAAATATTCAACGTCATTTTTATTTGTCGTCTCAACATGATAACCATTTCGACGTATATCTTTGAAACTCATTAGATTTCTTTTTAATCAGGTTGAGAACATTTCATCATCAATGATAAATCGTGTACCATTTAGTAACACTATTTGGATTTTCCATAGCCTTTAATAAGATTTGATGCACCAGATATTGTATTAACATTAGCTTTAGCTAATTTGAGAGCGAAAAATAGATTCTATCTCTCAGAACCGTATGTGTTGTTGCACTATCCGCCAAACATAGCGTTTTGCCATCATCTTTTATCGTAATTGAGAGACGATTATCCATGTCTCTTCAAAAATAAATAAATAAATAAAATTAGAGATACTTTAACGAGAAGTGAAAACAAAGCATGAAACTTAAAATATAAAAATACTTGAACATAAACGCTTAAATTTAATAAGTAAAGCATCATCTTTTATGTCGTCTTCCCATCACAGATTAATCTGTCAAGTTCTCCATTGGCCTCTTTTAAAATTTAATCTCTAACATCCAAATGGATGAGATTCATGTAAGTCCAAATGGGTGATATCCTTAGCATTATCACTTTGTTCAGTGGAATTTATGTTAACACCTTTTGCTTTCATATAGGCTTGATAAAAATCAAGGTGTTTGGAGGTACGACCCCAATGATATTTTTTTCATCATTTTATAATGATATTTTCATCTTATTACTTCACTTATGATGTGATTCATAAAATTGCAAAATTATACTCGTGTACAATTTTTAATAATCTTGCAAATGTCAGTGTATATAATCAAAGCAAGTTTAATATCATTGCCTTTTGGTGATTGTACATCTCTTCAAATCCTTTCAAATGAGAGACGGATCATTGATTCTCAAATTTCATATAAAATCTCTCATCGAGATGATGCCGAATGATATTTTGGCTTTACCATCTTTTATGAACAAGTGCGCTTTATTTCCTTCTTTTATAGTATCTTAAAGATACATGGAACTTAGGCAGATTTCAATATTAATAATTAACGCCGAATAATCATTTTCATGCTCAAGAGTATTCAACTTAGCTTCATAAAATTGACATTGTCAATATATGGTAAACATAGTATGAATTGATTTCAAATAATAAAATGAAATGAAATAATAAAAGGCAAGCAGGGTCGAACCCAACGGAACTGGTTGTTGAAGTTGTATCTGAAAATAATTAAGGAAAAGGGGGGGGGGGGGGGGTTTTAGCAATTAAGAGTGCAAAAGATGAAATAAAAAAAGACTTTCAATCAGAGAGAGCATTCAGCTTAGGATTTCTATTGTGACATGTTTATCATTGACTGCTAATAATCGAATCTCAAGTTTCTAAGTGTGGTTATTCCGGGAAAGCTGTTAGAGTTCTAGTTCTCCTAAACCCAATAATCCGGGAAAGATATTATCGAATCTAGGTGTTACTACCCTCTTTACGGAAAAGTATCCAAGAAGTATTAACGAAAGGGACTGAATTGTTCGGCTGAGCTTTACGGAAAAGTATTCACTTAGCTTCACAATTCAATCCTTGGAATTAAGCATAAGAACTAAAGAAACAAGAAATTGCATTAAGAATAAAGTCTCAAAACGTTTGTCACATTGAACGAAACCCTAAACTGAATTAGGAGTTTAGCTACACATAATGGAAATTAAACACATAACGCGTAAGAAATTCTCTTCTCACGTCGAAAGCTTCGCCTTCTCCTCCAGAGCTGTCTTCAAACGTCGTTGAATAATTGATTTTTGGAAACCCTAACCCAAAACATTTTATTTATAGCAAAAATTGGGTTTCCAAATCTGATTTTTGGGCTCAATTTCCAAGTTTCGGCATTCTGACGTCATCACACGGACTGCTGACATCAGCACCTCGTTGGATTCTCCGCGCTGGCTTCATACATTACGCCACGCCTGCTTCAGACATTAGTCGAGCAAATGTCTACATAGGGCGCGATCCACACTGAGTCTGATTCTCCTTTTGCGCGCCAGTTCCGACTTCGACTCTGATTTGACCTTCAATATGACCTAGGCTGCTCTCGGTGTGAACTAAAGAGTTGTAGGGAATTGAGTTATCTACGCAACGGAAGGTGGCTCATATTTTTCTGCTCGGCGGTCCATTCCCAGCACTCCGTGTAATATGATTCGCAACCACTTTGGCCTCAGTTTGGCTGTGTAATATGATTCGCAAGCAAGTGAAAAATCAGTATCAAAGAGAATTGTCAAGCATTTCTCTACAACTGGCACGTGAAAGCCTGAGCGGCGCTTGCCCATATGCCATAGCCCATATGTCCATAGATTACATGGCATTCCTAGCGTATAATAAGATCATCATAGCACAACAAAGACTTTGGATACGAAAAGGTGTCTATTAGCATATGATTGACTATTTTGTTCAAATGTAAGTCATCAGAAATGACAAAACATTGAATTTGAATCCCATTCGTTTCACTATTGTTAGTATAGTGTATAGTACGATAATCATATCATCCCATTCTCGTTTCACTATTATTAGTAGAGTGTATATCAAATAACTTGATCTTACACTCGACCGCACACAGCGAGTACTCTGTCGACTATCGGAATTCATCGCAGCTTCCAATCTCCGTTTGCTCTCTCTAAACAGCCGAACTTCAACAGTTGAGCTGCCCTTGCTTTTATAGTGATCCAGCAGATCTGATCTATATCAGAGATTCGATCTGTATCTTGCATATTTGATTTGGTTAAAATATTGTCATATCTTAACTAAATCAGTTATTCCCATTCCATATCCAGCTCATGATCTCTTGAATATCTCCATCTCGAATCTTGATATATTTCGCTCATTAACTCCCAGATTACGTATCCGGCTCATGATCCCTTGAATATCTCCAGCTCGGATCTTGATATATGTCGCTCATTAACTCCTAGATTCCGTATCCGTTCGCTACTGGGCTTTGCTTCCGGGCCACTCCGCAGAGCTGATCCAAGCACGATCTCGGTACTGATCTCGTCCCTCACGCATATCTCATCTCCTTCGCAGCGCCAAGCTCTCTCAGGGATGTCCAGTCATCGTTTCTTTCAGACAGTCTGGACCTTGCGACATCTCAGACAGAGTTGTGATTTCTGCATAATTAAGTCAAATATTAGCTAAGTATTTGTTATCATCAAAACACAAAGGGTCCAACAATTTGAGTGAATAACCCTACGAAAAGGTGTCTATTAGCATATGATTGACTATTTTGTTCAAATGTAAGTCATCAGAAATGACAAAACATTGAATTTGAATCCCATTCGTTTCACTATTATTAGTATAGTACGATCATCATAACATCCCATTCTCGTTTCACAATTATTAGTATATTATTAGTATAGTACGATAATCAATATGATTAGCCAGCCCAACAATCTCTAACTAATTGCAATAAATATAATAATAGACATATTAGCGCTTTGAAAATCCTTTTATATTTTGAGATGTGAGAATCTGAAAATTAGAAAATATATCATCAAATTGTTGTGTTATTGACATGTGTTTCACATATATTTTAATAGATGAAAAAAAAGTCAAAGTTAGCGACAAATTTGAAGATGTATCTTGATTTAATGGTCAGATTTAAATTCTCAATTTCTTAAATCATAAAGAGATTCTCCTAACTCTTCCCTATTCGATCATAATTCATATCTTAACCCTCTAACATTCTAAGATGCCATAAATTATTGGCATTTGATAGATTTCTGTACTCAAACCTACCCCGGAACTAAAGTGGGCGACGAGGACCTCGGTTTCCAAAGGGTGGGGCAATGTTACAATTTCACATTGGCTAGGTGCTTGAACACCTAGTGGTACTTAAGAACAAAGGGTTCTCTCACCCATCAGACTAGTCTTTTGTGGTGATCTCTTCCCTTGGGCGTAGGTGTCTAACATTTGGTGGTCTCGTTGAGAACCAACATGAAGGGGGCGACTTGGGAAAGGGCTACCTGATTGCCCAATGAGGCCAGAGTAAAAGTCGTCCAGAGTAGGCCGTCGTGGGCGTCACTCGGAAGGGGGCGACCTGAGAAAGGGCTACCTGATTGCCCAACGGGGCCAGAGTGAAACCCACTCAGAGTTCGCTGTCTAGAGTAGGCCGACGAAGATGTCGGTTTCCAAAGGTGGGGCAATGTAACAATCCCACATTGGCTAGATGGGCAACCATCTATTTGTACTTAAGCACAAAGAATTCTCTCAACCATCAGACTAGTCTTTTATGTTGAACTCTTCCCTTAGACTTACATGTCTAACAAAGCATGAGGGATGCTTGCCCATATGTCCATAGATTCCATGGCATTCCTAGCGTATGATATGATCATAGCACAACAAAGACAATTTGTATACGAAAAGGTGTCTATTAGAATATGATTGACTATCTTGTTCAAATGTAAGTCATCAGAAATGACAAAACATTGCTTTCAAAAAAAAGAAAAAAGAAATGACAAAACATTGAGTCCCATACGTTTAACTAACCGTTAACTTTAACAGATTTTTTGATTTTGCCCCATCATTGGAAATTATGGTAGTTCAGACCGCAAATTGGAAAGAGGTGGTAGTTCAGGGCCCCTTTTTGTACTTTTCCCTAAATATAATAATAGACATATGAGCGCTTTGAAAATCCTTTTATATTTTGAGATGTGAGAATCTGAAAATTAGAAAATATATCATCAAATTGTTGTGGTATTGACATGTGTCTAGCATATATTTTAATAGATAAAAAAGTCAAAAGTCAAAGTTACCGTCAAATTTGAAGATGTATCTTGATTTAATGATCAGATTTAAATTCTCAATTTCTTAAATCCAAAAGTGGTTCTCCTAGATGTCCCCTATTCGATCATAATTCATATCTTAACTCTAACCTTCTAAGATGCCATTAATTATTGGCATTTGATAGATTTCTGTATTCAAACCTACCCCGGAACTAAAAAAAATTAATATATTTATTTCCGTGCACGGAAAGTCATATTATGTACAATGAAAAGGGATCTGGTCCAGTTGACATATTTTAAAAAAAATACAAACCTCACGGTCCTTGATTTGGTCATTTTGGACGGATGAGATTAACTCTCGTATTAAATCCCGTTTATTGTTAATTTCTCAGTGACGAATCATAAATTATTCGTGACGAACTATGTTGTACTTTTGGTTCCTCGGTGATGAATTATAACCCAGTTTTGACAAACCTAGATTACACAAGTGACATTGGCCAGGCAGAACTCAAAAAATTCAGCTCTTTGGAATTTGCCATGTCGTTAGCCGCGGACGCTGTGCAGATTACCATCCGCGGACAACATCGCTAAAATGGTCTATGTCCGCAATCCGCTCGGAGATACCGCTCTTGTTCTGCTCGTGAGTCTTGACTTCAGCTCTCGATTCGACTCTCCTATGTTTTTGGCACCGAAACGACGTATACAAGCATGTATTCCTTCCAGAGCTTCTGAAACACCTGAAACGCAAAACAATACTAAAAAATAACTATTCGCCTGGTAAAGTGTCGAAATAAATGAGATTAATTGATTCGATGAGTCGTATAAACACGACTCATCAATGGGCCCAAAACGTAATTTGGGCTAGGATTTTGGGTAAATTACAAAAAACCAAAAAAGAACAAAAAGAAGAAAAGGAGCAGGTGTCACCATAATTCTGGACATCCATTCATACACATACACACATATTTTTCCTACAGCTGACGAAAAAGGGAGAAGGGGAAACGAAAACGTAAGGATTTACATGATGATGATGATTTTAGTTAAATTAAATTAAATTAAATTAAGTTAAATATAATTATATTAAAGTAATTTCGATTAAGTTTCAGTTAAAACAGACGGACATGCTATATTTTAGGCTTTTAGTTGGGCTGCTATTGGTTTTATTATTTAAGTTTGGCTGTGTAATATTATTTTTTTTGATGAAACTCATGAGAGTGAGGTTAGTATCTGTTAGTGTTATGTTAGCGCGAGGGCTTGAACCTGGGTCACTGAAGACACACAGGCGGGTGCCCACCACTGGGGCAACCACTTTGGCCTCAGTTTGGCTGTGTAATATGATTCGCAAGCAAGTGAGCAAGTGAAAAATCAGTATCAAAGAGTAAATTGTCAAGCATTTCTCTACAACTGGCACGTGAAAGCATGAGCGGCGCTTGCCCATAGGCCATAGCCCATATGTCCATAGATTACATGGCATTCCTAGCGTATGATATGATCATCGTAGCACAACAAAGACTTTGGATACGAAAAGGGGTTATTCACCCAAATGCCCCTGTTTCAAACTCAAAACACTCATTACCCTCTTTGAAATTCAAATAACCAGAATGCCCTTTTTTTTACATTACCGGTTTCTCCGAAACCGGGAATGTCAATTTTTATTATTCCCGGTTTCCCACAGACCGGGAATGTATTGAAACATGAAGACGTGGCTTGTTTGGGGCCGACGTGGACCATTCTGTGCCAGGCCACGTAATCATTTTTTAAATTCCCGGTACGAGGGATACCGGGAATAATAAAAATTGACATTCCCGGTTTCCTGAAAACCGGGAATGTAAAAAAAAGGGGCATTCTGGTTATTTGAGTTTCAAAGGAGACAAATAGGTATTTTGAGTTTGAAACAGGGGCATTTGTGTTGGATTGTTAGGTTAGCCTTCTGTGTGAGGGAGATCACTACGTGGTATCTCTCAGACAGAAAGCAGCGGAAAGTATCTTAAGTGCAGGAAATAAAGTGCAGAAAGTAAGTACTCGCAGTTTTATAGTGGAAACCTTATTGCATCTGTGCAACAGGCTGAAAACCACTTACCTTCTGGAAAGTTCCAGAATGGTTTCAAGATCGATGTTATTACTTGACGAATATGCTTGTAGAATGTTACAATCTGTCTCACTCAGTGACAGTGAACCAATTCTACTCAATTCGAATACCAAATAACTTGATCTTACCCTCGACCGCACACAGCGAGTACTCTGTCGACTATCAGAATTGATCGCAGCTTCCAATCTCCGTTTGCTCTCTCTAAACAGCCGAACTTCGACCAGTTGAGCTGCCCTTGCTTTTATAGTGATCCAGCAGATCTGATCTATATCAGAGATTCGATCTGTATCTTGCATATTTGATTTGGTTAAGATAGATATTGACATATCTTAACTAAATCAGTTATTCCCATTCCATATCCAGCTCATGATCTCTTGAATATCTCCATCTCGGATCTTGATATATTTCGCTCATTAACTCCCAGATTTCATATCCGTTCGCTACTGGGCTTTGCTTCCGGCCCACTCCGCAGAGCTGATCCAAGCACGATCTTGGGATCTCGTCCCTCACGCAGATCTCATCTCCTTCGCAGCGCCAAGCTCTCTCAGGGATGTCAGTCATCGTTTCTTTCAGACAGTCTGGACCTTGCGACATCTCAGACAGATTTGTGATTTCTGCATACTCAAGTCAAATATTAGCCAAGTGTTTGTTATCATCAAAACACAAAGGGACCAACAGTTTGAGTGAATAACCTTACGAAAAGGTGTCTATTAGCATATGATTGACTATTTTGTTCAAATGTAAGTCATCAGAAATGACAAAACATTGAATTTGAATCCCATTCGTTTCACTATTATTAGTATAGTACGATAATCATATCATCCCATTCTCGTTTCACTATTATTAGTATAGTACGATAATCAATATGATTGGCCAGCCCAACAACCTCTAACTAATTGCAATAAATATAATAATAGACATATTAGCGCTTTGAAAATCCTTTTACATTTCGAGATGTGAGAATCAGAAAATTAGAAAATATATTATTAGATTGTTGTGTTATTGACATGTGTATCACATATATTTTAATAGATGAAAAAAAAGTCAAAAGTCAAAGTTACCGACAAATTTAAAGATGTATCTTGATTTAATGGTCAGATTTAAATTCTCAATTTCTTAAATCATAAAGAGATTCTCCTAACTCTTCCTCGATCATAATTCATACCTTAACCTCTAACATTCTAAGATGCCATTAATTATTGGCATTTGATAGATTTCTGTACTCAAACCTACCCCGGAACTAAAGTGGCCGACGAGGACGTCGGTTTCTAAAGGATGGGGCAATGTTACAATTTCACATTGGCTAGGTGCTTGAACACCTAGTGGTACTTAAGAACAAGGGGTTCTCTCACCCATCAGATTAGTCTTTTGTGGTGATCTCCTCCCTTACGCTTAGGTGTTTAACATTTAGTGCTCTCGTTGAGAGCCAACATGAAGGGGGCGACCTGGGAATGGGCTACCTGATTGCCCAATGAGGCCAGAGTAAAAGTCGTCTAGACTAGGCCGTCGTGGGCGTCACTCGGAAGGGGGCGACCTGAGAAAGGGCTACCTGATTGCCCAACGGGGCCAGAGTGAAAGCCACTCAGAGTTCGTTGTCTAGAGTAGACCGACGAAGATGTCGATTTCCAAAGGGTGGGGCAATGTAACAATCCCACATTTACTAGATGGGCAACCATCTAGTGGTACTTAAGCACAAAGAGTTCTCTCAACCATCAGACTAGTCTTTTATATTGAACGCTTCCCTTAGACTTAGGTGTCTAACAAAGCCTGAGCGACGCTTGCCCATATGTCCATAGATTCCATGGCATTCCTAGCATATGATATGATCATAGCACAACAAAGACAATTTGTTCAAATTTAAGTCATCAGAAATGACAAAACATTGCTTTCAAAAAAAAAGAAAAAAGAAATGACAAAACACTGAATCCTATCCGTTTCACTATTACTTTGTATAGTACGATAATAAATATGATTTGATTAGCGAGCCCAACCTCTAAATATAGCGAGCCCAACCTCTAAATATAAGGGAATAATATAAAAAGAGGCTCTGAACTATCACATCTTTCCAATTTGACGTCCGAACTATCATAATTTCCTATTATGGGGCAAAAATCAAAAAATCCGTTGAAGTTAACGGTCAAAGTTAACCACGTTAGTCAAATTACAATTAAATGACATTTACTTTAATTTTATCTATGTATCTCTCATTCTATATTTTTAACTTTTAATTTTTTTTATAATTTTTTTATTCTCTTTAGATTTCATATCACATATAAATACTGCATTTAAATTAATTATTAGGGTTTCATAATTTACCATTATATGTACGAATAAAAATAAACAATTACTTTTTTTATTGTAAAATTTTCAAGTTCTTTTTCTAATATTATGGGTGAGTATATTATTTTAAATTTTCACAGTTTCACAATTGATCATAAAATATGTATGGATAAAAGATTAAATTATTGTTTTTCAAATCATGTTCATAAGACTATTACTATAAAAAGAATATTCATTTATGGATAAATTGAAAGATTTTTTTTAAACTTCTGTCTACGCATATTATGTGCTGAAAGGTCAATCTTTAAAAATTTAAAATATTATACTCACACATCATACAAGAGAAACAATTTTAAAAAATTAGAATATGAACCAAAATAATATATATTTAATTTTTATTCATACATTTTAGAGTTCGTATCGAATACAAAGTGAAATTATAAATAAAAATTACAAACCCAATAAAATATTGACACGTGTAAATATCGCCAATCGGAATTCATCGTGTTAGGGGCGCTTTTTTGTAAATAAAAAAAATTAACGCGTACTTATATAAAAATACATAATATATAGGAGGGCTATAATCGTCAAATGTGTTTAAGTCTGATCATTTCGCGCTTAAGTCTGATCATTTAGGTGAGCGCGTCCAGCCTTAACATTAGCGTCGTGCCCAGTGGAGACATTTCGCGCTTAAGTCTGAACTGGGCGCGGCGCACTAATGTTAAAGCTGGACGCACGGCATGTCGTGTATTGTTCATCTGTCGACTAAAAACATAGAAAATTGACTTATGAAGACTGGGAGAGGATATGTCGAAAGGGGGAGGAAAGTACGGCGATTTCGAATGATCATTGTCAAGTTTTAAGTCTGATCATAATAATTTTAAGTCTGATCATTACTGGTTTAAGTCTGATCATTGTTGTTTAAGTCTGATCATTGTTGTTTAAAGTCTGATCATTACTGGTTTAAGTCTGATCATTGTTTTTTAAGTCTGATCATTGTTGTTTAAGTCTGGTCATAATAGTTTTAAGTATGATCATTACTGGCTTACGTCTGATCATTGTTTTTTAAGTCTGATCATTACTGGTTTAAGTCTGATCATTGCTGGTTTAAGTCTGATCATTAACTGTTTAAGTCTGATCATTAACTGTTTAAGTATGATCAATGTTTTTTAAGTCTGATCATTAACTGTTTAAGTCTGATCATTGTTTTTTTAAGTTTGATCATTGTTTTTTAAGTCTGATCATTGTCTGTTTAAGTCTGATCATTGTTTTTTAAGTCTAATCATTACTGGTTTAAGTCTGATCATTATTTTGTAAGTCTGATCATTAACAACTCGAGGACTAAATTGAAAATAAAATTATTAGGATATGTGGAATGACTATAATACCCCTCCCGTGTTTTGTTCGGGATTTCGACTAAATGGGACACGTGTCAGTTTGAAATTGAGTTTTTAGTTTTTATATATAAATATATTTGTACCTGAACCGCACTCAACATTTTATATGGTAAATTATGTAACCCTAAATAATTAATTTAAATGTAGTACTCATTTGTGACATGAAATTTTAAAAGAATAATAAAATTAAAAGTTAAATATATGGAATGAGAGATACGTAGATAAAATTAAAGTAAATGAATATTTAATTGTAATTTGACTAACGGTGTTATCTTTGACCGTTAACTTTAACAGATTTTTTTTATTTTGCCCCCTCATTAGAAATTAAGGTATTTCGGACCTCAAATTGGAAAGAGGTGATAGTTCAGGACCCCTTGTTGTACTTTTCCCTAAATATAATAATAGACATATGAGCGCTTTGAAAATCCTTTTATATTTTGAGATGTGAGAATTTGAAAATTTGAAAATATATCATCAAATTGTTGTGTTATTGACATGTGTATCACATATATTTTAATAGATGAAAAAAAGTCAAAGTTACCGACAAATTTGAAGATGTATCTTGATTTAATGGTCAGATTTAAATTCTCAATTTCTTAAATCATAAAGAGATTCTCCTAACTCTTCCCTATTCGATCATAATTCATATCTTAACCCTCTAACATTCTAAGATGCCTTTAATTATTGGCATTTGATAGATTTATGTACTCAAACCTACCCTGGAACTAAAGAGGCCGACGAGGACGTCGGTTTTCAAATGGTGGGGCAATTTTACAATTTCACATTTGCTAGGTGCTTGAACACCTAGTGGTACTTAAGAACAAGGGGTTCTCTCACCCATCAGACTAGTCTTTTGTGGTGATCTCTTCCCTTGGGCTTAGGTGTCTAACATTTGGTGAAGGGGGCGACCTGGGAAAGGGCTACCTGATTGCCCAATGTGGCCAGAGTAAAAGTCGTCCAGAGTAGGCCGTCGTGGGCGACTCGGAAGGGGCGACCAGAGAAAGGGCTACCTGATTTCCCAACGGGGCCAGAGTGAAAGCCACTCAGAGTTCGCTGTCTAGAGTAGGCTGACGAGGATGTCGGTTTCCAAAGGGTGGGACAATGTTACAATCCCACATTGGCTAGATGGGCAACCATCTAGTGGTACGTAAGCACAAAGAGTTCTCACAACCATCAGACTAGTCTTTTATGATGAGCTCTTCCCTTAGACTTAGGTGCCTAACAAACCCTGAGCGACGCTTGCCCATATTTCCATAGATTCCATGGCATTCCTAGCATATGATATGATCATAGCACAACAAAGACTTTGGATACGAAAAGGTGTCCATTAGCATATGATTGACTATCTTGTTCAAATGTAAGTCATCAGAAATGACAAAACATTGAATATGATAATCAATATGTTTTGATTAGCCAGCCCAATCTCTAACTCATGGAATAAATATAATAATAGAGATATGAGCGCTTTGAAAATCCTTTTATATTTTGAGACGTGAGAATCTGAAAATATGAAAATATATCATCAAATTGTTATGATATTGACACGTGTCTCACTTATATATATTTTTTGATTGGGTGTCTCACTTATATTTTAATAAATGACAAAAGTCACAAGTCAAAATCACAGACAAATTTGAAGATGTATCTTGATTTAATAGTCAGGTTTAAATTTTCAATTTCTTAAATCATAATGAGGTTCTCCTAGCGTTTTCCTATTCAATAATAATTCATATCTTAACCCTCTAACATGCCATTAATTATTGGCATTTGATAGATTTCTGTACGAAACCTACCCCGGAACTAAAAAGTAAATATATATTTTGCCGTGCACGGAAAGTCATATATGTACAATGAAAAGGGATCCGGTCCAAATGACATTTTTTTTTTAAAATACAAATCAATCACAGTCCTTGATTTGATTATTTTGGACGGATGAGATTAAATCACGTATTAAATCTCGTTTATAGTTAATTTCTCAGTGACGAATCATAAATTATTCGTGACGAACTATGTTTTACCTTTGGTTCCTCGGCGATGAAATATATTTCAATTTTGACAAACTTTACATTTTACACACAAAAAATATATTTTATATGTACAAGATGTTTTATTTTCCGTGATTTTAACGTTATAAAAAGGGCACACATTCAGAAAATTCTCTTCAGACAACTTTATTTGGTTGCAACTTTCAACTTTGTTGGTAGGTCATGGAGTTCAACTTTCAACTTTATTTTCGTTTAAAAATTTACAATTTATTCCTTTTTTTACGAATTTACACAAAATCATCTAGTGATCACTATCTTGTTTAACAACTTTTCTTTTTTTCATTAATATTTTAGGGTGCGATTCAGGTACAAACCAAATTATATATAAAAACTACAAACTACTATTCAAGCTGACACGTGTCCCATTTAGTCGAAATCCTGAATAAACACACGGAGGGGTATTATAGTCATTCCACACTGAGGGGTATAAAAAATAATAATGTTATTTTCAATTTAGTCCTCGAGTTGTTAATGATCAGACTTAAAAAAATAATGATCAGACTTAAACAGTTAATGATCAAACTTAAAAAACAATGATCATACTTAAAAAACAATGATCAGACTTAAAAAAACAATGATCAGACTTAAACAGTTAATGATCAGACTTAAACGTTAATGATCAGACATAAACAGTTAATGATCAGAGTTAAACCAGTAATGATCAGACTTAAAAAAAATGATCAGACTTAAACAGACAATGATCAGACTTAAAAAGTTAATGATCAGACATAAACAGTTAATGATCAGACTTAAACGTTAATGATCTGACTTAAACGTTAATGATCAGACTTAAACAGTTAATGATCAGACTTAAACCAGTAATGATCAGACTTAAAAAACAATGATCAGACATAAACAGACAATGATCAGACTTAAACAGTTAATGATCAGACTTAAAAAGTTAATGATCAGACTTAAACAGTTAATGATCAGACTTAAATGTTAATGATCAGACTTAAACAGTTAATGATCAGACTTAAACAGTTAATGATCAGACTTAAAAATAATGATCAGACTTAAACAGACAATGATCAGACTTACACAGTTAATGATCAGACTTAAACAGTTAATGATCAGACTTAAAAGACAATGATCAGACTTAAACGTTAATGATCAGACTTAAAACAGCAATGATCAGACTTAAAACAACAATGATCTGATTTAAAAACAATGATCAGACTTAAAAAACAATGATCAGACTTAAACCAGTAATGATCAGACTTAAAAAACAATGATCAGACTTAAACAGACAATGATCAGACTTAAACAGTTAATGATCAAACTTAAAAGATAATGATCAAACTTAAACAAGTTAATGATCAGACTTAAACGTTAATGATCAGACTTAAAACAACAATGATCAGACTTAAAACAACAACGATCAGACTTAAACGTTAATGATCAGACTTAAACGTTAATGATCAGATTTAAAACAGTAATGATCAGACTTAAACAGTTAATGATCAGACTTAAAAAACAATGATCAGACTTAAACAGTTAATGATCACACTTAAACGTTAATGATCAGACTTAAACGTTAATGATCAGACTTAAACCAGTAATGATCAGACTTAAACAGTTAATGATGAGACTTAAAAGACAATGATCACACTTAACCAGTTAATGATCAGACTTAAACGTTAATGATCTGACTTAAACCAGTAATGATCAGACTTAAAAAACAATGATCACACTTAAACAGTTAATGATCAGACTTAAACAGTTAATGATCTGACTTAAAAAACAATGATCAGACTTAAACAGTTAATGATCACACTTAAACGTTAATGATCAGACTTAAACGTTAATGATCAGACTTAAACAAGTAATGATCAGACTAAACGAGTTAATGATCAGACTTAACGAGTTAATGATCAGACTTAAACGTTAATGATCAGACTTAAACGTTAATGATCAGACTTAAAAAACAATGATCAGACTTAAACAGTTAATGATCAGACTTAAACAGTTAGTGATTTGACTTAAACCAGTAATGATCTAACTTAAATTTGATGTTTCTGCGTCTGTGTCATAATTTGATGAACGCCTAGTGTTTTTTTGGGTGGAAACGGCATTCTGAGCAAAAGTCATCGCTTAGCCATGAGCTCGGCATTTTTAACGCAAATTCCTTCATCTGGAGGGTCAAATTCGCTGTTTTTGGTCGACAGATGAACAGTACGCAAACTTTATTTTAAGTCTGATCATTAACCTCTTAGCTCTTAAGTCTGATCATTTTGGTGCGGCTTTATTGTCAAGGCTGGGCGCGCGGATTTTAGGACGATTATACCCGTCGCGTCTTTTATGTATTTTTAAATAAGTCCGCGTTAATTTTTTTTATTTACAAAAAGAACCCCGAACGGGACGAATTCTTATTGGTCGATATTTACACGTGTCAATATTTGGTTGGGTTTGTAATTTTTATTTATAACTTTGGTTTGTATTTTATCCCGATATATGTTCTAGAAAAACGATATGGACAAAATACTTATTCTGGTAAATTGATAATTACCAAACCACAAATATAAATTCTGTTTGCCAATAAACTTTTACCAAAAAATTCTTTTGATAAATCTGACTTCTGAAAAATATTTGGGTAAATTACTGAAACCAAAATACTTCGAACAGAATTTTTTTTTCAGTAATTTAGAAGTTATCAGTGTTGCTCTGTCCTTTTCTGGACGTCCTTGTTGTTATATAAGTCCTATAAAAGGGGACACATACAGACCACACTCTTCAGAAAAAAACACTTTAACAGAAGAAACCGTAGTTTATTTGCTTAGGGCAAAAGGCAAATTCAACTTTATATTTGCTGCAACTTTGTTGGTAGGTCATGGAGTTCTTCTTCCCCTCCCTCCTCTTAGCCCTTGTCTTAACTATTTTTGTGATCTTGAATTACCTGTTTTACAAACACCGGTCTAACTTCACCGGGCCTAATCTCCCACCAGGGAGTACCGGGTGGCCGGTGTTGGGAGAAAGCTACGAGTTCTTATCAATGGGATGGAAAGGTCATCCGGAGAAGTTCATATTTGACAGGATGAACAAATTTTCATCCAACATTTTCAAAACTTCCTTGTTCATGGAGCCGGCGGCGGTGTTTGGGGGTGCAGCATGCAACAAGTTTTTATTCTCTAATGAAAACAAGCTTGTTGTTGCTTGGTGGCCTGACTCAGTTAACAAAATATTTCCCTCCTCAACCCAAACTTCCTCCCAAGAGGAGGCGAAGAAAATGAGGAAACTCATCCCACAATTTTTAAAACCTGAAGCCTTACAAAAATACATTGGGATCATGGACACCATTGCCCAAAGGCACTTTGAGATGGGATGGGAAAACAAGGACAGCGTCGTTGTTTTCCCTCTAGCCAAGAGTTACACTTTTTGGCTAGCATGTCGTCTGTTCGTCAGTATCGAGGACCCGAACCACGTTGCGAAGTTCGCAGACCCATTTGAACTCTTGGCCAGTGGGATCTTTTCCATTCCCATCAACTTACCAGGCACCGCATTCAACAAGGGGATCAAAGCATCAAATTTCATTAGAAAGGAGCTAAGGGCCATTATCAAGCAACGAAAGATCGATATGGCTGAAAATACGGTTTCATCTAACCAAGATATCCTGTCACACATGCTTCTAGCAACTGACGACAATGGTAAACATATGAATGAACTTGACATTGCTGACAAAATTCTAGGGCTGCTCATTGGTGGGCACGACACCGCCAGCGCTGCCTGCACTTTTATCGTCAAGTACTTGGCTGAGCTTCCTGATGTCTATGACCAAGTATACAAAGGTATGTATAGAAAAACGTTCGCATAAGAATTTTTTTCTTTATTTCGAGAACGTAAGATTTCAATCTGCATCTATCAAAATACACCATCAAGTCATTGTGGTGCTGACACGTGTCTCACTTCCGTATTCAAATTTGCATTTAATAAAAAGTCAAAGTCACTGAGTTTGACTTTGCTAGTGGGACAAGTGTCAGATGCATTAAAAATGCATTTTGATCCAATGGTCAAATTTGAGTTCTCCGATTCTCGAATCAAGCACTCCCCGACATGTACATATTAATAAACTCTCCCCTGTCAACTCTATTTGCATGATCTGATTTGGTTATAAATTATGGTAATCACACTATATATATTAACACACGCAGAGCAAATGGAGATTGCCAAGTCAAAAAATGAAGGAGAGGTGCTAACATGGGATGACATCCAAAAAATGAAATATTCATGGAATGTGGCCTGTGAAGTCATGAGGCTTGCACCACCTCTGCAAGGAGCTTTCCGGGAGGCTATCACTGACTTTGTTTTCAACGGATTCTCCATCCCCAAGGGTTGGAAGGTATTCTCACATACACTTCGAAATCATGACATCTAGATCATATGGTCGGATATATACTTAATAAAGCTAACACGGTTAAATTTTGATCAGTTGTATTGGAGCGCAAACTCGACTCACATGAACCCAGAGTGCTTCCCGAAGCCTGAAAAATTTGATCCAACGAGATTTGAGGGGAAGGGACCAGCTCCGTACACATATGTTCCGTTCGGTGGCGGCCCAAGGATGTGCCCAGGAAAAGAATATGCAAGATTAGAAATATTGGTGTTCATGCATAACCTAGTGAGAAGGTTCAAGTTTGAGAAGGTCATTGCTGATGAGAAGATGATTGTTGATCCTTTGCCAGCTCCGGCGAAGGGTCTACCCGTTCGCCTTTTCCCACATGTCAGCATGCTGCTTGATAGTTAATTACTATATATATATATATATATATATAGGGAGCACTCGGTTGAGGCAAGTTGGTAGAATGAGGCAGTGAGGCACGATCTCGGCCTTCTGTGGTTTTGATCGGACGCACGTGGCGAAGCCACGTGGCAAGCCGCAATTGTTGACTTTTCAAAAGTTAGTGGGTTTACTATTTGGACACGTGTCGCGCCCACAATGTACGGGGGGGTTTGATGGACGCACGAGATCGTGCCTCACAGTCTCATTCTAATTTTGGTGCCTCATTTGAACGCTCCTCTATATATATATATATATATATATATATATATATATAGGGGCGCGCTCAAATGTTATGGGTTGTTAAAGTGTTATGTGTTACTTTATTGTGCACCTTTAGATCTTTTGATCTAAAGGTCCAGATTACATCTTGCACTTTCGTCTTTTAGGTAAAAGACAAAAGTGCAAAATGACAAACAACTTGGTGACTTTTTGACTTTTATTTTGCACTTTGACTTTATTTTGCACCTTTAGATCATTTGATCTAACGGATGAGATTGGTGTAACACATAACACATTAAGAAGGGTGTAACATTTGAGCGCTCCTCTATATATATATATATATATATAGAGGAGTGTTCAAATGAGGACACCCAAATTTGGTAAGGACGTAGGGACAAATCTCATCCATTAGATCATCATCCATCTAACCCCCGTGCTTTGTGGGTGCGCCACGTGTCCAAGTACCCAAAATCCAATAAAGCAAATAGTAAAATCCCACTACCAAAAAGCAAATAGTAAAACCCACTACCACATGTGACACGTGGCAGCTTGTGGATCATTGGATGAACCTCATCCAATGGCCAAGATTAGTCCCTACACCCTCACCATAAGACATGTCCTCAATTGAACGCCCCCCTATATATATATATATATATATATATAATCTGTCTGCCATTTGTGGTCTCATATGTCTTTGTGCTAGACAAGATCGATGCTTAATTAAGAAATAAATGTATAAATAATATTCTCAACCGTCTAGCCATTTGTAACATATGCATCATACAGTAAGTACTACACCAAAAAGATCGTTTTATGGGACAGAAGGCAAATTTGTGGCATAAAAGCAGTTTTGTTTGACATACATACCAAGCGACAGACAAATCACACTGCATAAGGTCCATCGCATAAATTTTGTTGCATAATCAAGCAAAAATTGCGTATGCTGTCAATGTTTAAAGCGACGATATACATGTACCTGAAGTCAATCGTCTTATATACACGCAGGGCGTGTGTTAACACATAACTGCAGAAAGACATTATACATAGTTTTTTTTGTGTGGACATTATGCAGTGTTTTTCTTTATTACGTTGCATTTACGCTGTATAACTAAGTGCTGCATAATGTCTGAGAAAATTTTTTCGCAGATCTGAGCTTCAATTGCTCAAATCTTATTTCCTCCTCCAATTCATCCGTCATCTCCTCCTCATATCTCATCCTTGCTCTATATTTTCCGCATCCTACCGCCGCTTTTTCCTCCATAATTGGATCCTAGTTGCCGCACCCTTCTCCTCAAAATTCACAAAGCCGACGCCTTTAACGTGAACTATCCTAACGGCGTCGCCGATTCGGGAATCGGCCAAGCTCTGGCGCTGCTGCTGGTGATTGTTAACGATGTACCAGTTAGCTCCAGATAATACGAGGTTGTGATAGAATTGTGGATAATAATAATCTGGAGAACGCAGTCTTCGAGAGGTGAAAAAATGGAGGCGAAGATTGAAGCATCGTGCGACACTGTTCAGGGTCGCATTTTGGGAGCAGTCTCGTCGGAGTCGGATTGCGATTACTGAGCTCTACAATTTAACGATTGGAATTTCATCGCCTGACACTATCTTGGATCGGTTTCAACACACGCTGCTGAGTTAATATCCAACAGTGGTGCAGTTTGATGGGTACCGAACCCGACTTAGCACTAAGAATCTTGAAGTTGATTCTGAAGCTGACTAAAACAAAAATCTTGGAACTTATTGAAAACTTTTTAAGTCACTGGCGAATGCTATGTTTTAAGCTCATCACATCGGAGATTTGTCATCAGCAAATGCATTGCTGGAGGAGAAGATAGCTTCAACAGTGCTGCTCTGCACTGTCAACCTCATCATTATCCTCGCAAGAGCCCAGCTGATTTACTCCTAAGGCTTACTTTGCCGTTCACCAATCTACTCGTAATGCTCGCTCCTCAGCGATACATACTTCGAATCCACATTATTAAGTATTAACGACAAGTTGTTTGTCATTTAACTTGTTCATAATTAAGGCTTGTTGAGTGTTTGATGTTTTTATCTGAGAATCCTTTACAATTTGATCAAAGTTCATATCTTACTGGCCCTGTGATGAAATACCAAATTACTGCTAGAAGTTGATGTTGAAAAAAAAAAAACAGAGAACGCAGCCTTGGCCGAGAAACGGGGGGAATTAGATTGAGGTCAAAATCAATAAATTTGGCTTTGGTTCATAAAATGAACCAGTTAATGTAACGGAAATTGGTTCATTAGGGCTGCCTTTTATTATTTAACTTAATTATAATTTGGTTATTGAATTTTTTTTTAAAGATTAACAGAGTTATAAACGTAGTGATGGTGTTTCTAACACTGTTAGATTTTTTAACTTTTACCCCATTTCGGAAAAAATATGTATAGTTTGCACCTTTTTTGGTAATTTGCATAGTTCGGACAAGAAATTGAAAACGGTGATGGTTCGGTATCCCTTTTTGTACTTTTCCCTATTTTTAAATCTACATGTGACACATGTTCAAAAATGAAAGTTAAATTTGGTAGTTTTGATTGTATATTAAATGTAATTTTGAATATATAGGACATGATGCACTTTTAAAGGTGAATATTGGATTCTCAAATTCTCGAAATTTAAAATATTCTTATTTGAGCGCTAATCTACATAAACATGTAGAAATAATTCGACATTAACTAAACCGGGTCTAACCGGTTCAAAAATTCATTGAGCTCGGTTTGACGGCCCAACTCGATTAATTTAAATTCCTCCGTGTGACGTGTCTTTATGTCAGAACACTGCGAGCGAGAAATCAACGCATGTGACGAGATGTGGACACGTGTCACCAATGACTACGCACTCGTATGGAGTTGGTTGCATCGATAAAAATCTATTCAAAACATCAGCACACAACGATAGAGAATCAGAAAGGAGAATCAGCAGACTAAAGGAGGAGTTGGGGGAGATCAGAAAGGCTGGTAGGAGTCCTGAAACGATAGAGAAGGAAAAATGTATTTCAGATGATCTGGATTTCTGGCTGGCTAGGGAGGAAACCATGTGGATGCAGAGATCGAGGGCCCTTTGGATGGAGCATGGGGATAAGAACACAAAATTCTTTCACGCTAAGGCCAGTCATAAGAGGAAGAAGAATTGGATTTCAAAACTTAGAGATTCTCAAGGGAACTTATGTGAAGAGGAAGATTCCATTCTGGGTATAGTGACTGGTTATTTTGGCAACATTTATAAGTCTTCTATCTCCATGAACGCAGTGGATATTGAAGCTCAGCTGGAGGATGTCACTTATTGTATCACAAGAGAGATGAATGATATGCTTTTGGGAGACATTTCGGAGGAGGAAATTAAAGAGGCTGTCTTCTCTTTGGGTCCACTGAAAGCCCCTGGTATAGATGGATTTCCTGCTATTTTTTATCAGAAGTTCTGGAGCAGATTAAAGAGTAATATAGTGAGGGAGGTTCAGCTTTTCTGGTTGGATGGAGTTTTAGATGAAGAAATTAACAAAACTCTGATTACTCTGATTCCCAAGAAAAGTGACGCTGAAAGAATGGAGGACTGGAGACCAATTAGTCTCTGCACCGTGGCTATGAAGATTGTTACCAAAGTTATTGCCTCTAGACTTCAGAAAATTCTCCATCTGGTGATTTCTCCTTTTCAAAGTGCATTTGTGAAAGGGCGCAATATTATTGATAACTTTGTTGTTGCTCATGAGATTGCTCATTTCCTTAAGAGCTGTAGAGATAATGGTAAGATGTATGCTTCGATTAAGTTGGATATGAGCAAGGCTTATGAACGAGTTGAATGGCTCTTTTTGGAAAAGATGATGTTGAAGATGGGTTTTGCGGAGAGGTGGGTGGATAGAGTAATGAGGTGTGTCAAGTCAGTTTCGTATCAGGTGAGGGTGAATGGGAATGTTTCTGGTGTGATTAAACCAGGGAGAGGCCTCAGACAGGGTGATCCTTTGTCCCCCCATACTTATTTCTGATCTGCACGGAAGTTCTTAATGCAAAGTTGCAGTTGGGTGAGATTAGAGGGCAAATCAGTAGTGTTAGAATCTGTAGAAGAGCCCATGTCGTCACACACTTGTTTTTTGCTGATGACTCTATATTTTTTATCAAGGCTGAGGCGGAGGAAGCAAGGGCGCTTAAGAGTATACTGGAACAGTATGAGTGTATCTCTGGTCAGAGGATTATTTTGGAGAAATCCGAGATTTGCTTCAGTCGTAATTCCCCAGCACATGTCAGAGCTGAGGTGTGCAGGGTAATTGGAGTTAGGCAAGTTGGGAGTCATTCTAAGTATCTGGGCTTGCCACTGATCGTTGGACAAAGGAAGACTGATTCGTTTAGGTGCATTATTGAGAAGGTCTGGAGAAAAATTAATGATTGGAAGTCTAAACTGCTGTCCGCAGCTGGGAGGGAAGTTTTAGTGAAGGTCATTATCCAAGCAATGCCAGCATATATGATGTCTGTGTACCAGTTTCCCAACACTACTACAGAACAGGCTTTATGCATCGGTTTTGATTCCGATGCATAATGAAGCGTTGCATAATGTCAGACATTATGCAACGGTTCTGTAAAACCGATGCATAATGTCATACATTATGCAACGCTTCTTAAAAAAACTGATGCATAATGTCAGACATTATGCATCGGTTCTTAAAAAAACTGATGCATAATGTAAGACATTATGCAACCCTTTTCTAAGAACTGATGCATACTGTATGATTTTATTTTTATTTTATTTTTGCATTTTTGGCATGTTAATTGCTCAAATTAACCTGAAAATTCGTAAATAAATTTCATAAATACACTTTCATATCCAAATCTTAAAATACTTTTTATTCAACTAAAATATAACATTTCATACATGATGTCACTTTTAATGTACAACATTTATTTATTCAACAAAAGTTTCATTTATTTTTCTAGTAATGGAGAGCCTTCTTCTTCTTCCTTGAAGCTTTTCCACCCAATCATCTAATATCGGGTTAGAACGGAACTGAACCTGAAAGGTTTAACCAAAAGATTTGACATAACCAAGACACTAACCTTTTCTGCCTTAACACTAATTATACATATCAAAGGAATTCTAAACAGAAGCTCAAAGCATGAACTAAGCTACTGATAACACTAACCTTTTCTGCCTTGTTTTTAAATTTGGTCTCTTCATTCAGCTTATTCTCTGGCTCACTCAGCTGCTCAGACCACAGCTCACAAAACCATCGCGCACGCATGAACAACAATGCCAATGCAATTGCAGAATTAATTATCCAGTGATGAAAATGAAACCAAAACCAACCTTGTTTTAAATTTCCAAGAGCTGGGCTTCATGTCTGGCCAACTTGGATGCTGCCCTCTCAGCCAACAATCTATCTCTCAAGCACTCAATTGTGAAGTTAAAACATCAAGTGAAGGTGAGTGAAAACTCGAGAGCACTAAAAAAACAATCATATATAAAAACATATTCACTGTCGATCACATCCCTCCATCTTTTGCTTACACATTTAACTATTTAAGTACTCCAAGATATCCATGCGAGATCATCACCAAACATAATAGTGCCAACTCGTCGGGCAGTCCTGGAATCAACGCTTATCAATGAAAAATGTGTGTGTGATTGTACCTCTGTGCACACGCGTGTGCGCTGACCCTACCAACAATGTGTTGCTCTTCTCCCAATCCCCAAACTACCCAGGCAGGCCAAACGGTTCCATGGTCTTTTCAGGTTACCTGTGGAAAAGTCATCCACACAATTCACATATTAGAGGAAGACCTGAAAAAAGATAAACTATAATGTAATGTTAGTTTTGATCACATGAAAAACAGCAAAACTATGTATAAATTTGAAAATGGAAACTACACCTGGTTGAGTGGAAGCTCTCCATTGTGCTGCCAGCAGTGTGTTGGTCTTCAAATACATAGAAATATGAACATGATCTCATGTATACTAGCTGCTACAATAAGGATGAATTTTTAGGCCGCAACACTGGAAGTTACTAGTAAATGCTAGTACATTTAACAGGGTGCAGCACCTCAAGATCATACAAATGCTATCTTTAAAAAAATGGTTGTAACAAGACAGAAATGTGTATTGACAACATTGGCATAATAGAAGCTTCAATCATGAAGCTAGCTATTCGTGATATTGGATCCCCATGCCGGCCTCTCTATTGTGCGGTGTTCTTCGTCATTTGCAGTTAAATCTGTGACAGAGCAAATGACATAAGTGTAGGATACTGAAGTAGAAAGATTGCTGGTTAAGGTACATGGATGCAGGATGTGGAACTACAACTCATAAATGACAAATAAATGACAAATATCTGACAACGCATTAGCCCTGGAACCGTCATCACATTTGCGCAATTCTCCAAGCAAGGCTGAGAAACTGCAATATCTGCCAAAAATATACCATCAACAGCACCTATTGACTAAAATCCCTAAGATAGGAAACAAAATTCACATCAATTAGAGTAAAATTTTAAAAACAAAGCCCCATCAAAATCATTCAGAGTGAAATCTCAGGTAATTTCAACCCGAAAAGAAGAAAAAAAAAGTCGTTGCCAGAGGTAAAATGAGTACCAAAACAAAGGGATGTATGAGAATGCGAGCTCATTCAGTTCGAAATCAAAAATTCAATAGAGTTCCAGAAACTCCATCACACCATATCTTCGACCACCGACTCGATTCGATAGCGATACCAGGAGAGAAGAGCCAGGCGAACAAATGAGAGCCACACGCGTTCGCGTTTCGGGCAGTTTGGATAGGAACGTCGCTGTTGTTTGATAGCGGCCTGATATGCGCCGAAGTAGAAGTTGTTGCGGAGGCCGAAGATCTCACCGGAGCGACAGAGACAGACGAGACGGAGGAAGAGGAGTGAGTTGGAGCGACAGAGGCAGAGACAGACGAGCGAGTTGGAGCAGATGAAGAACCACCGGAAGAAGAGACGGAGGAAGGCAAGCCGTTCTGCGGATTTGGTCGGCTGAAGATCGATTAATTGAAAACCCTAGATTGAGAAATAGTAAATTTGCTGGGTTTATGCATCGGTTAGTCGAAAACCGATGCATAAGCTATAACATTATGCATCGGTTCATAAGCCCTATATTAGGCATCGGTTTTTATCTAACCGATGCATAAGTCTTACATTATGCATCGGTTTTATTCCGATCCGATGCATAATGTCAAAACCGATACATAATCCCAAACACGGAACCGATGCATAATCCCCTGTCTGTAGTAGTGCAAGGTGACTTTAGCGGAGCTTAATAAGCTGATTCAGCAGTTTTGGTGGAACAAGAAGGAGGGGCAGGGCATTAGCTGGTTGAGCCGGGACCTGCTTCAGAAAAAGAAATGGGAGGGGGGGCTTGGTTTTCGGAATCTGGAGTTCTTCAACTATGCTATGCTAATGAGAGTGGTGTGGAGGTTGGTGAAGTATCCGCAGCTGTTGATGTCCAGAGTGCTATTGGCCAGGTATTGCGATAATCTTAACATAGTTCATGCCAGAATGGGATCTTCGCCTTCTCATATATGGAGGGGTATTATGAGGAACCTTGGTGTGTTCCTGAATGGCATCTGGTACGATGTTGATGGAGATACATACAGGTGGAAGCACAACAATAACGGGGAATTCTCTGTTCGTTCAGCATATGAGGTTATCAAGCTCAACGCCTCCAATAGCGGTAATTCTGTAGGCGAGCAGACAAAAGCGGAGTTCATCGTTTTTGGAAGAGAGTTTGGGCATGCAGAATTCCGAATAAGATATCAAAGTGTTTTGCTGGAGGTTTTTCCATGACAGCTTGCCAGATGCGAAGAATTTGCAAAGGAGAGGGGTGTCGCTAGATGTGCAGTGCAGGCTGAAAAATTTGATCCAACGAGATTTGAGGGGAAGGGACCAGCTCCGTACACATATGTTCCGTTCGGTGGCGGCCCAAGGATGTGCCCAGGAAAAGAATATGCAAGATTAGAAATATTGGTGTTCATGCATAACCTAGTGAGAAGGTTCAAGTTTGAGAAGGTCATTGCTGATGAGAAGATGATTGTTGATCCTTTGCCAGCTCCGGCGAAGGGTCTACCCGTTCGCCTTTTCCCACATGTCAGCATGCTGCTTGATAGTGTGTATGGTACATATAGCACCTGAGCTGGTTATATGTATGAATGGGTCTCTAGTGGGACTTGATGTATGCTCCACCCTTGTCTCCCGTAGAGTAAAAGTTGCATATGTTATGTTTGGTTACTTATATATGTCTTTGTTCTAGACAAGATCGATGCTTAAGAAATAAATGTATAAATATTCTTGTTTGTCTAGGCATGTAACATGCATTATACACTAATACACCAAAATAATCGTTTTTATGCCTGGGGCCAGGACCCTCCTGATTTTTGTCGAAAAAAATTCTTTATCTAGAAATCGAACCCCGGCCCTCAAGCATGTTTGAGTTCCAAACAATACCTATGAAGATTTTTTTCTCTAAACTTAACAAATAGTAAATATGAATCTGAGGTTGATCTTTTGATTTTACATTTCAATGAAGTATGTTTTACTATTAAATCCACACTCAGCTTCATATTATTTACTTTTTCTCATATTGATTGACTTATTTTTTTCGACCACTAAGCTATAAAGATAAAATACAATATATATTTATTGATTAAAATTAACTCCAAGTAATAATAAATTTTATTATTAACAATTACAATATATTTTATATTTAATTTTTATTACCATGATCAGGAAAAAAAAATTTGGAACCCCGGATCGAGAGTCGCTGGATCCGCCACTGAATATATTGTTTAATAATGCATTTAAAAGGACCGATAATCTGTGCTTACAATATTACCAAGAAATATATGGAAGAAATTATATAAGAAGAGCAAAAGAGGAGAGGTTTTTTTTTTAAAGAATGTTTCCCTATTCTCTACTCCATTCTTCTGTCAAAGCATCCGGAACCATTAGAATTCCAATACAGAAAAATTTATCAAATTACTTATTTGAGCAATTTGTTTCTCTTTACATTCAATCTCCAATTCGTTTACCGAATTATTCATTTTCTCTAAGGCGTTATTGATAACGGCGTTTTATAATTAAGCTACTCTTATCAACAATGTTTTAAGTTGTATGTCATTTTTACATCATAAATAATATTGTGTCAAACATAATATTGTCACTCAACCTAAAACATTTTCATAAAAATGTCTTAGGCTTATAAAATTAGTTACGTGTAGTGGCGGATCCAGCGCTTCGTGAGAGGGGGGTCCCAAAAAAAAATCAAACGATTGTATTCAGCAAATTTTTCTTTATATATATATATAATAAAATAAGGTTTGACCGTTTAAATTGTCCAATCAATTTAAGAATTTTATTTTGATAGGAAGAATTATTTTTTTGTATAATATAAAAATTGATGTTTAATTGTACTAAAATCTAATTTTGTTGGATCAAAGTATCAGATTTTTTAAAAATTACCAACCTTTATAGTAAAGTTTTAAACTTTAAGGGTTAAAGTAAAATATTTGAAAATATTAAACACTATTCATCTTCTTCTCCAAAACAAACCCTAATGTTTCCCGACTCCCATCCTACTAGCTACCTGTCGAATCCTTTCCAAGCAATTATATCATCAATCTAAACGAGAAGGAGACGATTTGGACAACAAGACGATAGTTCAGACCACTTATTCGACCTAGGAAGTTCTATATTTCTTCAAAAAAAAATTACACTCAAATCCGAGCCCCCTGGATCCGCCACTGGTTATGTGACAATACTATACTAAAGCTGCGTTATATTTGTGCACCCTTAGGGCATCCGCACTCATGAGCAATGAAATGCTAGGAGAGGACTTCCTCGCCTAACATTTCCTCCAAACAAAGCACAATATTAAAGAGGAAGTTCTCTCACAAATGCTCCTTGAGGATGTGTGAGAGAACTTCCTGCCTTTTTTTATGCTTTGTTTGGAAGAAATGCTAGATGAGGAAGTTCTCTCCTAATATTTCCCTAGTCATGAGTGCATATGCTACAATCACATGGAAATTTGAAAGTAAATGCACGTTATTGTAAATACATAAAGATACACGCGTCATTTTGTTAAACATCTCCACGGCTGAGCAGAGCAGAGCAGCGAGCAACAACCGACAAGTACGATCAGATCCAAATTTGAAACCCTAACCAGAGAGAACTCGATCGATCGATGGAATCAACGGCGACAGACTCCATGGATCCACTCCTCCGCTTCATACCCTACTCCTTCCTCCGCGTCCCTCGCCTCCGCCTCAAGCTGCCGTCTTTCACTCTCCCGTCCCAATGACGATTTTCGCCCTCGTGCTCGTCACTTACTTCATGGTCTTATCAGGCATTGTGTACGACGTGATAGTGGAGCCTCCATGAGAAAAGATGCCGCCGTAGCATCAATCGAAGAAAGCGCAGATGATCGGAACGAAATCGAAAGCGATTGCGAGAATCGAAAATTGGGGCAAAACGATTTTAGGGTTTTGCATTTCTGAAATGTTGATTACAATACACAAGCGGGAGAAAGGACGCTTAAGTAGTGCAAGGAGAACGACGTCGTCCAGCTGTCAAACGCCAGTCCAGCACGTCGACAGCTTAGCGACACCGTTTCCTGCATACTTAACCAAAACCTGTTACAACTAACTTTCAATACAATAACACAAATCTAAGCTAGCTGGTCGAACACACTACTTCAACGCTCAATACCCCCCTTCAAGCTGCGGAGTGTAAGAAATTCGAAACTCCCAGCTCGGAGCAGAGATATTGGAGCTGATCACGCTGCAAAGATTCGGTGAAAATGTTAGCTGGCTGGTCTGCAGTGCCGACGTGAACTGGGTTGATAAACCTGGACGAGGTGACAGTCTATTTCAATGTACTTTGTGCGCTCGTGAAAAATTGGGTTATGCACAATATGGATTGCCGCTTTGTTATCACAGTGCAAGGGAATGGAAGAAGTCAGAGGAATGCCCATGTCACCAAGCAGTCTCGATAACCAAACCAACTCACAGCAGGCAGTCGCCATCGCCCTATATTCGGACTCAGCCGAGGACCTGGAAACCACAGGTTATTTTCTGGTCTTTCAGGAGATAATGCTCGACCCAAGCAGCACGCAGTGCCCAGTGATGGACCTCCTAGTGATTGGGCATGCTGCCCAATCAGCGTCACAAAACGCTTGGAGCTGAGGAGAAGAAGAGCAGAGAACAAAATGCCCTGAGCGGGAGCATTGTTGATGTACCTAAGCAATCGAAAAACAACCCTCATGTGTTCCTATGTAGGACTCTGCATGTATTGACTTAGGATTTGAATAGGGTATGCCAAATCAGGCCTGGTGATAGACATATATATGAGTTTACCCACCAGCTTTCTGTAGGGAAGAGCATCTGATAACAATGGTTCCGTAGACAGACTGAACTTATGCTTTGAATTCATAGGAGTTTTGGCAGGCTTACACTGAAGGAGATTATGTTCTTCAAGAAGTTCCATGGCATACTTTCTTTGGTTTAGAAATATTCCAGCATCTGACCTAGCAACTTCCAGTCCCAAAAAATACTTGAGGAATCCCAGATCCTTAATTCTGAATGTGTCATGGATGTATTTCTTCACATCAGAAATCAGGATGGATGAGGTCCTAGTAATAACCAAATCATCCACATAAACTAACAAGACCAAGAAATCATCACCCTTCATCATGGTAAACAAAGAATAGTCATTTAGGCTCCTTTAAAACCCAAAACTAATGATAGCTTCACTAAACTTCGCAAACCATTGCCTTGAAGCTTGCTTTAAGGCATAAAGGCTTTTTACTAGCTTGTAAACTTTGCCAGCAGCCTTCTTCTTTTTATAGAAACCAACTAGTAGTTTCGTGTACACCTCCTCATCCAATGAACCATGGAGAAATGCATTATCAACATCAAGTTGATAAATGGGTCATTGCTTAGCAGCTGTCACTGCCAACAAACATCTCACAGTTGTCATTTTTGCCACAGGGGCAAAGGTATCATGATAATCTAGCCCTTCAACTTGAGTAAAACCTCTAGCAACAAGTCGGGCTTTGTATCTTTCCAAAGTACCATCAGACTTGAATTTTAGCTTGTAGACCCATTTACAATCAACAAGGGTTTTTCCTGCTGGTAGCTCAGTTAGAACCCATGTGTCATTTGCTTCAAGAGTTGTGATCTCCTTTTGCATAGCTGCCATCCAGTTAGGATCAGTGTGAGCCTAGTTGAAAGAAGTTGGCTCCTTAAGTTCAGATATTTGTAAAACAAATTGCTGATGTTGTGGAGAAGACCTTGTGTAGGATACAAAATTGTCAATCAAGTGAGGGGAAGTGATCTTGGGCATAGTATTGCATACATAATCCTTAGCCCAAACTGGTGGTTTGTGAGGCCTTGCAGATTTTCTCAAGCAATCAGGAGTAGAGATAACAGGAGTGGAAATACCTGAGGATGGCTTGATTAGGATTAGATTCAAATGAGAAAGCTAGGTTCTAAACCAATTAACACTTAAAAATGACTTAACCCTTGTGTATGTGATCACTGGGAAATTGCCAAGGAGGGGAATAACCCCTCGAAACACCTCTTACTTATCTTTTATCCCTAATCACTCGCCACCTAGGATTTAGAATATACACACTCCCTCATACATTTTTGGTTTAGAGTAGCCGAACGGAAACACGGTCTTACATAGTGCATGTGCTTGGCTTGCTCCTCTTGGTTCGACCCGGTACTTTACCGGTATTATAAATGTTTTGACACTACGACGACCCTCTTCAAAACCGACACGTCGGGAGGGTAAAAATAGACGTTGTCAGCTTAGCGACACCGTTTCCTGCATACTTAACCAAAACCTGTTACAACTAACTTTCCCACCAAAATACAATAACACAAATCTAAGCTAGCTGGTCGAACACACTACTTCAACGCTCAATACTCCAGGTATCGGATCCACGCAGAATCATCACACTGGGACGGTGTGGCCTGTGGTGTTCATGCCTGGGAGAGTGAACGGGCAGTACATAATCGAAGGGCTGAGCTCCGGGTTCATGTTCGTTCTGGGGATCGTGATGATGGATTTGGCAATGGATAAGAATCGGGATCGGAGTATGAAGGTGTCATTTGCTTCTGCTAGAATTGTTGCTGTTGTGATTGGCTATGCTTTTCATTCGTATTAAGATTCCTGCTTATCTTCACTGCCATTTTTAGCTCTTGGATTGCTTTTATGACACTGTTAAGTTTGTTTGTTGAGTTTTCATTTGTATACATGTAAGTTTTTTGTTGCTTAATTTGGTTGTGGTTACCTTACTAGGTGACCGACATGTTTAAGTTTAGTATATGAGGTGTGCTCTTGTTATAAATTTATTGAATCCAGTGGAAAGGAGAATTTTTTATACTTGAAATTGACAATCACGCTGTTCCAGACCAATCTGATCATTGTGAATTGCAATTGTTATTTATTTATTTTTAGTTCTAGGTTGAGGTTTTGACACTTTTGATAATGTGAATTGATAGCAAAGTGTTTGTATTGCGAAGTGGTAATTACATGGGTCAGGTCAGTATTCACCAGTTGTACGTTTTCTGTTATTGGAAAATATGGAGCGCTCAATCAAACATATTTCCTCGATTGCAGTATGTGATGTGGTTCCCAGCGCCTACTCTCTTATAGCTCAAATTTGGACTTGTGTCATATCATATGGTAGATTATATAGCATTACTGTGTTACAGCATAGAACCAAATTTCTTTTCTGCTCAGCAAGAACTGCCAATTTAGATTTTGTGCTATTCTTTGCATGGTATTGCAATTCGGGTCGTCATTATTTATCATATTTGTGTGCCCATATTAAGAGTTTTGGGAAATTTCTATCTATACTGCCTGTAAATTGCGAGAGCTTAATTTTCCAAGTTTCCATATCCAGTATGTCAACAGAGTGTAGAATTTTTTTTGGCTGTACGTGTTATATATTCTACTCAATATCCCTTAATCCGATTACCCCCAATTAGACAAATTAGGTCAAGTTTATGGAAATTGTTCAATTGAGCAAAATCTTGTAAGGACTGAAAGTAAGAACACGAGACGTTTTACAAGCTTCGGGTAAACCCTACTGCTTGGAGCCTCATACGGGGAGGCTCGCCCAACGTTCCACTATAATCCCCAAAGAGTTTGCACAATTACAATGTTCCTAAACCAAGCCAATAAGCCAAGACTGAACCCTAGTCTAATTGGAACAGAAGACACGAACGAAAAACTGAGAACTGGTACTTCCCTGAGTGAGAAGAACCGTGCTCCACCGCAGACGTCTGAAAGTCAATGGACCAGTCGCCTATCCAAGCCGCAGTCGCGTCTTGTCCGATGGAAGAACCTCCGGGCGGCAATAACCGTGAGCAGAGGTGCACCGAGATGAGTCGACTTCGTGTAGCAAGCTCTCGCGAAGAATTGCTCCAAGAATCGTCTCAATTTTTGCTCTGGAATTTCTGATTTCGTTGTATGCCCTAATCCCAATTCGACTGCCCTTTTATGCATTTGGAGAAGACGAGCGAAACGGCCGCGTTCAGCGCAAATCCAAAACCGAAGTTCGCGCTTGACCACACGACGTCGTCCCTCTTAAGTTTGAATCTCCCGCTAAGCCAAACGACGCAGCTTCGATCCAACTGAAATAACAGTTTTTGCCTCCAAACCAAAACGACTGCGTTTTGGCTCTTCAGCAGCTTCTCCTCAAGCCCAGCTCCAGCAGCTTCCTCTGATCGATTCAGCTCCATCTTCTGGTCTTCAAGCTTGGATCTGCAAGCCTAGAAAACTATACAGGATCCTCTAAGGGACATAGTCCTAATCTACGACTCAATGGCTTGGTATACTAACCTAAGGAGATAGCAAAAGGAGGATTAGAAACCTCACAATTTGCCCTCCTAATCCTACTTGTGCAAAGAACTCTTTTAGGGATTAACTCTGTGGAACATTGAGCGAAAAACTCATCCCGTAATCATTGGCTCAGCCTCACACCCTTAAGGAACCTCAAGGATGTGCACGCTCTTCCTGCAAAACAAAAACTTGTCACTAGGCACTATCTTAGTGCCAAAATCTGCAGGGTTAGTCTCTCCCAAAATTTTCTTGATAATGATCTGCTTAGATTCAACCATATCTCTGATAAAATGGAACCTAACATCAATATGCTTAGTTCTCTCATGGTAAACGGGATCCTTACATAGATACAAAGCACTTTGACTATCCATATGCAAGATAGGCACACATGATCTACCCTGAATTTCTTTTACAATTCCCTTAAGCCATATTGCTTCCTTTACAGCCTCAGTTGCAGCAATGTACTCTACCTCAGTAGAGGATAGAACAACAATTGATTGCAACTGGGACTTCCAACTAATGCAGTTACCAGCCCAAGTAAAAAAGAAAGACGTGGTAGATTTTCTATTGTCTTTGTTACTAGCATAGTCAGAATCCACATAGCCAACTATATCATGTTGAGAATCAAAATCAGCAAAGACCAATCCAAGTTTAACAGTTGAAGACAAGTATCTCAGCAAATATTTCATACCCAGCCAGTGTTTTTCCCCAGGATTGGACATAAACCTACTCAAGACACTAATAGAAAAGGCAAGGTCAGGTATGGTGCAAAGCATTGCATACATAACTGATCCTACAGCAACATCATATGGGATTTTGCTCATTTTTAGTTTGTCTTTTTCAGTTATAGGACAATCAACCTTAGAGAGTTCTAGGTGCCCTCCTAATGGAACACTTACTGGTTTAGAATTTTTCATGCCAAACTTGTCAACCACTTTAAGCAAGAAATCAGATTGGGAAAGGTAAATTGTTTTAGTCTGTTTGTCCCTAAGTATGTTAACACCCAAAATCTTTGTGGCATGGCCTAAATCCTTCATGTCAAAATGAACACTCAAGTCACCTTTAATCTTAGCAGTGGCAGTTTTATCCCCAGAAATCATCAGAATGTCATCAACATATAGAAGTACATATAGGGGAAACTTAGCATTAACATTTTTAAAGTACAAGCATGTATCATATTTACTCCTTGTAAAATGTAAGTTAATCATGCAAGCATCAAATTTCTTGTTCCATTGCCTAGGTGATTGTTTTAGACCATAAATAGATTTTTTCAGAAAACAGACATAATCTGGGTGTTTTTGATCAATAAAACCAATAGGCTGGCTCATTAGAATTTTTTCCTCTAAATCACCATGAAGAAATGCAGTTTTAACATCCATTTGTTCTAAATGCCAGTCAAAAACAGCAGTCGTGGCAATCATAAGTCTCAAGGTCTTATATTTAACAACAGGAGCAAAGATATCATTATAGTGAATCCCCTCCTTTTGTGAGAAACCTTTTGCAACAAGCCTAGACTTATACCTTGGAGGATCTGTTGATTTTAAGCCATCTTTCAGTTTGTAGATCCATTTACAGTTAATGACTCTAGCCTTAGGAGGTTTGGGGACTAATTCCCAAGTACCATTTTGTTTCATAGAGTCAATTTCATCATGCATAGACTTCCACCATTCAGTTGCATTAGCACCATTAATAGCTTGTGTGAAAGTTTCAGGCACATTTTGTTTAACAAGGTCAGCAGCAAGGAAAGCAAACTCGACAATACCAGCATGCCCAATATGACTATCACATTCAGTAAAATCAGAGAGAGCAGAATCAGCATCAGCAGCAAAGTTAGCATATCTTTTGTTCTGTAATCTGATCCTAGGTTCTCTATCTCTAACTAACACATAGTCCCTAATATCAGGCACAATGTGAGCAGAGACACCCTGAGAACTCACAGCATCATCAATAATAGGTGCAGGGACACCCTGAACACCATCCACTGTTGCCTCAATATTTTCTGAATGTAAATCAGTTGAAAAGTCATGTGAGCTTACTTGATCTTCCCCACCTAATTGGTGAGTTTGTGAGTTACCTTCAGGCTCAGTGGAGCCTTGATCATCAGCATCAGGATCTGCTGCTGCATCATCCTCATTGAAGAGTCCCAGATCAAACTCTTCTTCATCATCAGCTTGTTCCCCACCTTGAGTAATGTCCTGCTCATTGAAGAAACTGGCAGGTGGAGAACTGGTCACACTAGTAGGTGTGCCTTGTGGGTTAGTGTCAGTTGTGGCCTTATTCTTAAAATAAAAGTCATGTTCATTGAAGGTGACAGATATGGCAGTCAAAACTCTATAACCACCAGGCACAATTTCAAGCAGTTTGTACCCCTTAACACCTTCAGGGTAACCAAGCATCACACATTTTAGGGCCCTTGGTTTAAGTTTACCTTGGGAAACTTTAGCATAAGCTGAGCAGCCAAAGGGCCTGAGGTGATCTAATCTAGGAGGTTGTCCAGTCCACATCTCTTGTGGTGTTTTAAAGCCAATAACAGATGAAGGGGATCTGTTAATTAGGTAGGCAGCAGTAACAACTGCTTCTCCCCAGAGAGAGGGCTTCAGGCCAGAGCTGATGAGCATACACCTTGCCTTTTCAAGCAAGGTTCTGTTCATCCTCTCAGCTGTCCCATTCTGTTGAGGGGTGCCAGGAACAGTGTGATGTCTTTTAATGCCATGTTCAACACAAAAGTCATCAAAGGCCTTATTACAAAATTCTAATCCATTGTCAGTTCTTAAGCATTTCACTTTCAGATTTGATTGACTTTCTACCATAGTTTTCCATGCCTTAAAGTTTGCAAAAGCTTCATCTTTAGTTTTAAGCAAATAGATCCAAACTTTCCTAGAATAATGATCAATCAATGAGAGAAAATAGTTCCTACCACCTATGGTTGAAACTTGGGCAGGGCCCCATAAATCTGAGTGAACATATTCAAGGGGTTTGTTAACAGTAAATGATGATCTTTTAAAACTGTGGGCAGATTTCTTCCCAAAGATGCAAGTTTCACAGAAAGACAAGTCAGAAGGCACACAGTCAATCAAGCCATTTTTATGCAAGTGCTGTAAACCTTTGTTGCCAATATGTCCTAGTCTAGCATGCCAGATTTCTGTTTTAGCATCAGACTTAGGTTTAGGTTGGGAAAAATTGATTTCAGGTGAGGTGATCACATGATACAAGCCTCCCATGTTAACTCCTCTAATAAGAACCTTACCATCCTTAGAAACTTCCCTAATACCTTTATAAGTGACAATATGGCAGCCAAGTTTATCAAATTCAGATTCAGACAATAAATTCCTCCTTAAGTTTGGTACCCATTTCACATTTTTAAGAACTCTAGTCACACCATCATGCATTTTCAGAGACACATCCCCAATTCCCTTAATTTTAAGGACAGTATGGTCACCAAGCATAACTTCACCACCATTAACAAGTGAAATAGATGAAAAAACATTTTTATCATGTGAAGCATGCATAGTACAGCCTGAGTCTAAAATCCAACCAGAATGATTGCTAGAATCAGCACACACAAACAGTTCATCACCATATTGAGGTCCCATTTCAAGCACATTAGTATGACCATTCTGATTTTCCTTAGTGGTTTTTTCCTTTTGTTCATTCTTCTTCTTAAAACATGCAGCAACAAGATGACCCACTCTCCCACAATATGTGCATTTCTTAGACAGATATTCTTGGCTCCTACCAGCAAGATTGTCAGCAGGAGCATTGTTGGGAGTTTTATTAAACTTTTTCTTTTTACTCTTTGGTCTAGATTTGGCATTAGCCATCATGACCTCAGACTTAGACTCATTCTTAGTCTGTTGTTTTGATTTGAACACCCTCAAGGAGTCATTCTTCTGAACTATGGCAGACATGATCTTCCTAATAGTCAGATCATCCCTACTGTATTGGATGACATCCTTGAGAGTATCAAACTGAGGGGGTAAAACATTTAATAAAATTACAGCTTGGTGAGTTTGTTTGATTTCATCATCACATCTCTTAAGCTCTTGGGTCATTTTTAAGAAGAAGTCTAGGTTTTCTTGCAGAGTCATATGTATATCCATCTTATATGTAAACAATCTAGTCAACAGGGATATAACATTAGGCAGAGACTTAGCAAGGTAAATGGACTCTAAGGCATTCCATAAAGATTTGGGAAGGGTGTGACTAACCACTTGCCTAGCCACATCATCAGAGAGTCTGAGTATGATCTCTGAGTAGGCTAGGTCTTGAAGTTTCTTCTTGTGCCTATCAGTGGCACCATCAGGCCATTCTTCAGAAATAGCATCCCGGTATTTTTCCTTAATTAGAACAGCCTTCATCTTTAGCTTCCACATAGTAAAATCACTTGAGCCATTGAAGGGAGTAACCCTCACTGGTTCAGCCATGATTTCCCTGAGAAAACAATCACAGAACACCAAGTTTGGTGTTTCAGAGTAACAGCAGAGAAAGGGATTAAGTGAAGGACCCAAAAAACAGTCCAAGATCACAAGGAAACTATTCAAAATGTTAGCAACCAAAGTTATGGATTTCTAAACACCAAGAACAGCCCTAATTTGCTCTGATACCACGTTGTTATATATTCTACTCAATATTCCTTAATCCGATTACCCCCAATTAGACAAATTAGGTCAAGTTTATGGAAATTGTTCAATTGAGCAAAATCTTGTAAGGACTGAAAGTGAGAACACGAGACGTTTTACAAGCTTCGGGTAAACCCTACTGCTTGGAGCCTCATACGGGGAGGCTCGCCCAACGTTCAACTAAAATCCCCAAAGAGTTTGCACAATTACAATGTTCCTAAACCAAGCCAATAAGCCAAGACTGAACCCTAGTCTAATTGGAACAGAAGACACGAACGAAAAACTGAGAACTGGTACTTCCCTGAGTGAGAAGAACCGTGCTCCACCGCAGACGTCTGAAAGTCAATGGACCAGTCGCCTATCCAAGCCGCAGTCGCGTCTTGTCCGATGGAAGAACCTCCGGGCGGCAATAACCGTGAGCAGAGGTGCACCGAGATGAGTCGACTTCGTGTAGCAAGCTCTCGCGAAGAATTGCTCCAAGAATCGTCTCAATTTTTGCTCTGGAATTTCTGATTTCGTTGTATGCCCTAATCCCAATTCGACTGCCCTTTTATGCATTTGGAGAAGACGAGCGAAACGGCCGCGTTCAGCGCAAATCCAAAACCGAAGTTCGCGCTTGACCACACGACGTCGTCCCTCTTAAGTTTGAATCTCCCGCTAAGCCAAACGACGCAGCTTCGATCCAACTGAAATAACAGTTTTTGCCTCCAAACCAAAACGACTGCGTTTTGGCTCTTCAGCAGCTTCTCCTCAAGCCCAGCTCCAGCAGCTTCCTCTGATCGATTCAGCTCCATCTTCTGGTCTTCAAGCTTGGACCTGCAAGCCTAGAAAACTATACAGGATCCTCTAAGGGACATAGTCCTAATCTACGACTCAATGGCTTGGTATACTAACCTAAGGAGATAGCAAAAGGAGGATTAGAAACCTCACATAATGAAAATAAAGTCATTTTTCCACTTTCTCCATGACAACTTTTCAATTAAGCTTTTATAACTGTGTTAGATAGCACACCATCCCCGGTCAAGTTTTCCGAGCTTTTTAGTTTTCAGTTTCTGTCACTGGAATCACACTTGAAATGTCAATAAAAACATACATGGGTAACCCTACTAAGCCAATTGCTCCAAATGGCCTTATTTACAGCAAGCCAAGGCCTTCATCACCAACATGTATTCACAGGGTACTCAGTCTCTAGAGAAGTAGGTTCTGGGTGAAAACAGTCGTCGTGGCGAGAACATCCCCACATTAGCATAGCGTCTTGGGGAGGCTAGTCCGTCGATAGACCTGTAATCCGGCATAACAAAAGTCTGCCGTTCCTGACTTACCCATCTATTCCCCGTAGGTCCATTGAATGTTCCATACTTCTTCAACTTCCCAATCCATGAAGCATTGTTTCTCTTACTTGGACTCTCATTCATCTTATGACTCAAATATTCCTTCACTGCACTCACACTCTGCTCCACCACCTCCAACGGCGGACACACCAGTGGATTGCCTTCGACGCTCAGCCTCTGCAGCTTCTTCAGACACCCGATCGAGTGGGGCAGCTTAGTGATCTTATTGTAACTGACGTCCAGATCGGTCAGTGAAAACAAGAGGCCGATGGAATATGGTAAGGTTTGAAGATAGTGGAAGTTCTGGCTGACATTGAGGACTTGGAGGTTGATGAGATTTTCCAAGTCGTCGGGAAGGGAGCGGAGACAGTTGAGACGTGCATCGATGACGCGGAGAGATGTGAGGTAGGAGGTGGACCGAGGGAGGAAGTCAAGCTTGTTGGAGTTGACAGATAGCTTCTTCAGATTTGTTAGCTCGAAGCCCATCGTGCTAGGCAATTCTTTCAATTTGTTGAAGTTTGCATTTAGCTCCTCAAGTGACCTGTAAACCCAACAGTAATCAACCTCCAAAAACTGCCTACAATATTCATTTTGCAAATGTTGTTTCGGTTTTAATCAGTTTGATATGTGATTCAATTATTCTCATAGTGGTAAAATATTTGAATGTCGATTCCACTACTACTATTCGAGCCAAAAATATCTTTTTCATATCAAAAGAACTAGGGAAAGCCTACGATATCTAATTAGTAATATAGGTTGTTTGAATCAGTTAGCTAGTGCCTAAAATATCTTTGTAATGCCCAAAATTTAGTACCTCCTGATGTAATTAGAGCGTTGTTTAATGGCCGATTACTTGCTTATGGCCCTCCATATCTCTTAAAAGTCAAGTTATAATTAAATTACTAAAATTGATAGCTTAAAGCCAAGTGCAACCAAAAACGAGGTACAACCTATTAAGTAGTACTTCTTTTTTTTCTTTCAAAGTCAATGAGCCAAGTAAATATTTTAGCGTAACATTACAAAGCACGTCTTCTTATTTTAAGTGAACTTTTCCGTTTTTTTGATACTTTTTAGGAATATAAGTAGTTTGGTTTTTTGTTTCCGCTGAATAAGTTGATCCTCTTATCAACTTAAAAAAATATGATAATTGAAAATAACAGGTAGAAATTAAAAGAGATGTGAGAGAGAGAGAGAGAGAAAATTACTTGCAATTCTCAATGGTCCTAGGAAGTGTCTCAATAAGGTTGCCTGAGATGTTGAGGACTTTGAGCTTTGACAAACAGCCTATCGAGTTCGGAAGAGCTTTCAGCTGGTTTGAATGGACATCCAGCACCATCACATTCAGCAATCTGGCCGCTAACGACTCGGGGATCACCTAATTAGCACAAAATTCCAACTTTGAGAATGACATGCTATCGAGTGACATTTTCGGAACTTGATTCTTGATAATAATTTCTAGTTCAGACGCAATTTACTTATGTGCTGCAAATTGACTTATGATCAATAGCCATAAACCACACAGATTTTGATCCATGTGATTAGGAAGAAGACTTTGTATCCTTCATAAATTGACATATATATAGCTCACAGTTGGAAGAGATCCCATCAATACAATTAAATCGTTCTTTCTTTCTTTTTTTTTGATGCGGGGAATACAATTAAATCATTCTTGAATGCAGATTTTTCAATTCCCCAATTCTTCACCAAACGAAATCTTAATCTTTCAATCAAATTTATGAAAAACTAGCACCTGATTAGTTTTTGAACTCATCAGACCGTGACCTGATAGTAAGAAGAAACGTCATAAGAATCAAACACTTCAAAAATAATAATTTTTTAATAAATTCAGCAGCTGAGACAGCAACTCATACTCAAAAATAGACATAAACAACCGTTGCTGAATCTTTACATGGGTGCAGATGATTGCTCGTGAAAAGAGGAAAAAGAATAACCTGGAGGTTATTGTTTGAGAGGTCAAGTTTGCAAATGGATGCCAAGTTAAGGGCATACGATCCAGGAAGAGCCTCTAATGACATCCCACTCAAATCCACCACCTCCAATCTCTCTTCTTCCTCAACACCATCATGTCCATCCAGCTGCTTATTGCATCCATTTGCACCAACAGACCTACCAGCTACACCATTATAATTATTAACACCTAGCCTCTGCTGATGATGATGATGCCTCGGCTTTCTCCCCTCCATAAGCCTCACCGCTTGCTTCTGTTCGTACATCATCTCGCTCACCGCGATGTAACGATCCGATCAGAGGACTAATTTGACAATGCTACACAAGATAAACTGATCCAAAACCCGTCCAAAAAAAAAACTAAATTGTGTAGGAATGGTGAAGTATTTTGTTTGTTGGAATTTTTTGTGTAGGTGTTGGGAAGTCAGTTTATATAGAGGGAGAATGGAACATTTGATATTGTACGGAGGAGGGAGTACAAGAGGCCGTATGGTCAGCGGTCGAGTAGCCTTTCTTCGAAAAGTCAACCTTTGTTTTTCTGCAGCCCGTAATTCACGGGCAGCAACTACTTGTTGGCTTCCTTTTCATTTATTATTTGAAGGTGTATTATGGTAAAGGATTTAATGTGAATAGTTTTTTTTTGGTTGTAAAAATTACAAATTAATGACAGTTTTTTATTTGATCATTTGGACGGATGATATTAAATTTCGTGTCGTATAGTTGGTTTCTCTGTGACGAATTATAGACCACTTTGATGAACTGTGTCGTAATATTAATTTCTCGACGATGAAATGTAAGTTACTTATGACGAATTTTATAGTTTGTACCAAAAATCAGATTAGCACCTGATCTTTTCCCGATGTATTTTATTTGAGAATTCATGACTTGTTATTGTTGGACTAAATCCAAATTGTAGGTATGTTTTAATAAGTTGGAAGGTAACGTGATTTTCTTAATTCAGTTTCGGTTGGATATATTTTTGGGATTTGTGTGATTAGTGATGTGGATGCCAAATCCAGCCGACTATAGTGAACCGAAATTTCCTACTATTTACATTTCATTTTATTATTTATGCAGATTAGTGATGTGGATGCCGATCTTAATTTAGTGAGGGACAGAGAGAGTCATATATAAATTCTTGATTTACGTACAAACTTACAACAAATCTGAGTCGTATGATTGATCTATCTAAAGGTCCACATAATTTCATTATTAAAATTTTCGTATTTTAAGTTTAAATTTTATTAGTTAGAGCGCACAATGGTCATTTGTAGTGTTTGATTAATCTTGTTTCAATTCTCATTGAACGAAATTTTAAACAATTATCCCTTGGTTAAGGGGATTATAATGATTATCATTTGAATTAAAAATTATGCCTTAGACTAATGACATAATATTTTGTCGCTGTATTATCTATAGTCCGTAGGTTTAAACGAGGTATAGTTCATAGTTCATGGTTTTATCATCTATAGTTTGTAAGTTTAAGGTATAGTTCGTAACTAGTTGATTTTCCTCCTCCTGAGAGGGGTACGGAGACCCTTTATCCCCAGGCTACTTGTTTCTTGTTTGCTCTGAATGGCTCTCTTCGAAGCTGGGCTTGGAGATCGGTGTTGGACACTAGCTATCTGAATATAATTGAAATTCAAATGAAACAGAGAGCACTGTGAAGGATTAAATTGTGCAACAGAACATTGACATTCATAAACTCATGCAGGTTCTAACAGCAAGTAATGTCAACTAACAGTAGCAGCAACTAACAGCAAGTAACTGATTTGAATAGAATTCATGCAGCAGCTATCTGAATCAAACTGATCCGAAAACAAGACAGCAAGCTAAACTGAAGCATTTATATGTGACAGTAAGCAATTTGAGCATCCATATATTAAATCATGCAGCTTTACGAGCAAACAGAACAAGCAAATATTTCAGACTGAAACTAAATACAGGACATTGCCAGATGGTTAAAGCATTGAAAGAAATAGGATAGCAAACCGAGATGTTGATTCAGTCACGTCGATGACGCTGTCCTTAAAGCTGTATTGTCTCCCTTAGGTGCTGGGTCTGATGGCAACGAGCTTCCCAGGATGAAAGAATCACAGCAAGCGCTTGAGCACCGTAGCCTTGCTGTACGAACTTATTCGACCTTCCACTATCACTGAGCTAAAATAAAAGGGAAATCGAGAGTGAAGGATTGCGTTTCTGTGCGTGTTGATTCTGAGGCATTGATCTCCTTTTGTAGTGACGAGTTGATAACCAACTACAGGAGTGGGAACAGCCCACGAACAGCAACTGCTGAACTGGCCCATGATTTCATCAACTGTCCAACTGCCGAAGACTGACTCTGTCTATGTGTTGACCAACCGTTGGTTCAAAAAATTGAAATCGAATTAAGCAAAAACGAACCGCGCAACCCGCTGAGAAATTGCACCCAAGCCAGGCCAAATCTATTTCTCATTCGATATTGCTTCGTTTTTGGCAATTCAACATTCGTTTTCATACCTCTCAACTCAAGATATTTTAATCTAATTTTATCAACACGATTCGAGGTGTCCTCCACGCTCAATTTTAGGTCTCAAATGTGGCGCACCACTACTTTCTTTAAACCTTTAACACACATTTTTTCCAACAATCGGTGCTGGGAGGATAAAATGAGTCAAAATATGTCAAGGTGCACCTATGATTTCGCATTTATTTTTAGCTTATGATAGCATCTATTTTATGAAAGCCACTAAAGCAAATGCAATTAATTTGAGAGCTGTGTTGAAGGAATATGAATCAGTATCACGCCAAATGATTAAATTTGAGAAATCAGAAATCGTTTTCAGCAAGAATGTAGCAGACTTTTCATATTATGAATCGCGGTGTTATTATTTAGTTTAGAGTAAATTATAAAAACATTGTCTAAACTACCGCCTCATTTCATATTAAGTACCAAACTTTTTTAATTTCCGATTTAGTAATTTTTGCATCAATTTGCACATATTTCATCCCATAATTCATTTCACCAACCACAATAAAAATAAATTCAACCAAATTATGTTATTATTCATAGTTCAGGAAAGATATATATAATTCGTATGAATATAATTATGACATAGTTCATAGGAAGTGTAACATAATTCATCGGCTTGTAATTTACGCCTGATCTTGACTCGAGTGTTTCATGTTAATTTTAGATTATCATTTCATGTTTTCCTTGTACAATTTTTATTTATTTTGTAAATACTGACAATTGTTTTACATATATAAATTGTCTTCTGCAAACACATGGTCAGCCCTTGTGTTCACATAAGTAACTCGAACTCAAGACCTTTAAGATAAGTTATTATCACTTAACCGCATGCAAGGTTATAAAAAACGCTAGGTGGTAATCGGGCGGATGGGGTCCTCAATGGATTAATCGAGAATTAATCGGAGATTAATCGGTTTTAATTTTTTATATTTTTAAATAAATATGTATTGATATAGTATCATATATTATTTTACTTAATAGCTTCTAAAATATTCATAATATAAATCACAAATATGATAATATAATCCATTACCATACAAAATATTGAAAAGTGAATTTCAATAACAAAATAAATACACAAACACATATTTTTGGAAAAAGCACAATGCATTATAGATTAAAGCAAGTTCTTGGTTATGGTACACACCATAGCAAAATTAAAGTGGAGTTGAGATCATTCTGTTGATGGAAATGAATGCCCAAATAACATTTTATGGCCAGCACCCATCCATAACCATACTGTGAGTTGACTTGTTGAGAAGATGAATAGCTATTCTATGGGTGATAATCACTCATCATCCGAGTCGTTGAACTTAATCGAGTGGGAGTCAAAATCAATTTGCCCTCCTCTATAGCTTCCACGTTTCTTCTTCGTTTTCTCATGACGGAAGTCCCTGAATGAGACACAACCATAAATACTACTGATAGAGCTCCCCGTATTATACTAGTTGATTGTTTTGATAGCAAAGCTACTGAGAACTATTATGCATATAATTTAGACCAAAATTGACAAACACAGTAGCACGATGCAGCAATGCCCAATCAAGGTGTTTATATTTATATCAGAGGCAGCAGCCAGCATGTATAACATAGGTGTGCTAAGAGGATCAAGTCAACATGTCATTAGACGACACTAAACAAGAAAATTATACTTGAAGCATAGTTGAGTTTTACAATACCGGGTCTTTGAAGAGTTATTTTGCATGAACATTCCAAATAACAACATATATGCAAAATGAAGCACATATGAGATATCCACTAACTATTGAGGGTGTAAGTGTATGAAAATGAATGAGTGAAACAAAACTTACTTTCCCCTAACTTGACCAAGAATTTCTTGTGCTTTTGCACCATAGCCAGATTCTGCACCATCCTACAAAAAACACTAAACTAAATTAATATCTAAGACATTGTAAGTCAGAGGAAAGACATATAAAACTTAAAAGTATGATGTTGATACCTTTGCCCAGTATGAATTATCCTTCAACCTTTCATCTTTAATTACTACTTCATCAACTTTAACACGTTGAAATGCTTTGACTGTTGTCGGCTGCAAAATACCAAATATTTGTGCAACTTGAATGTTTAAATACATATGTCCAAAATCTATATTGAAGTAACATCAATAAAACATACTAATCAGTACAGAATAATATATAGAGTGAAGTTTGAGAGTTCGAGTGGGAGAAAAAGATTATTTATTAAGAAACATTAGACTGTTTCTGCGGGAAGCTCAAGTGCATATTGATAGCACAAAGAAAAATAAAACTTGAAATTATTCAAAAATGGACTAATAGGAGTCACATGCTTCAGGATAAAATTAAGGCGCCAAAAAGAATCCAAAAGAGATCTAAGCACACATCATTTTAACTTTAAAACAACCCAAAGTAACTGAAAGAAGCCAATGCAACATATCCATCCTTGAACAGTGATAAATCAAGACAAAATGAAATAAAGCACAGTCAAGTAAACAGAAGTGGCCAAAGATCACAGCCAAAAAATAGGGGACAAACAAGTGACATCGGGAGACAGCAGAGTTCCACACATCAATCTTGAAATAGGAATTCATGAGGTGTGGTTTTCTATGAAACTGTTATAGCTGGAGAAAGGTAGAAATATTACAAAATTACCAGCTAATGCACATACCTCAGCAGACCCATTTCGTGGCTTCTTTGCACTTCTCCGGCCAGATGATTTATCTCCACTGTTTGGATTTGTAAGCTCATCAATGTGATTCAAGTTACCAAGTTTATCCTCACCCTGCTTAGCAACAGAATCTTCTCCCTTCACTTCCCCTGTCTCAACGCGATTGGATTTATCATCAGGGGATGCATCGACAACCTTGTCACTGTCATCTTCAGCAGTGACTCGCTTCCTTTTCTTGGATTCCTTGGTCTTCAATGGCGACTCTTCCACGTCATTGTCTGAGTCTGACTTCTTTTTCTTTTTAGACTTTTGATGTTTCTCAGAGGCTGCATCATTAGAATTTTTCTCAGCATTCTCAGTTGCAATATCTGTTGTTGTTCTCAGGTTCTTCTTTTTCTTAATTTTCTCAGCATCATTTTCACTTTCACCTTTAGGTGCATTGTCTTTAACCTTTACTTCTTGATTAGTAGTATCAGACGATATTTTCTTTTTCTTTTTCTCTTTAGTTTTTCCTCCGTTTTCAAGATCAACTTCAGTTGTCGATATTGCAACGGACTGCTTTATGCCAGACTCATCTTCAGCCGCAGCATGATCATTGTTCTTGACTTTTTTATTTTTCTTGGAAACTCTCTCAATGCTAGAATCCTCTTCATTACCATCGCTTTTCAGATCTGCCATTGAAATATAGCACAAGTTCATAACCAGAAAAGCATCATCAGCCGTAAAAAAAAGTTTCATACTCAGATTACCGAATGTCTTAATAAAAACTTACACAACATGATGATAAATATGACTACTGACATGACAGAAAAAAGAGAAAAAGATGCTTGAAACAGTGTAAATCACCTTGGTCAGATTTACGAGTAACCTCTGTAGCACGAGCGCTGCATTTATACAATAAACAAAAAACCAGCATGAAACCCAGACTTGGATGATTATTTCTTTTTTAAAAATGTTAACTGTACTGTCTAAGAGGAACAGGTGTACTCAAAATATGTATTTAATTTATAACTAAATTAGAGATTTTGGGAAGAAATAATTTCCAGCCTTCTCCAACAAGAGAATTATGTTATTCTCGGCAGTGAAGTCTGAGCCTCCAACTACTCACCGTGTCTCTAAATGCTTGGAGCATATTTCTTCTAAATCCAATATAAGGGCATCCGTAAGCTCATCCTACAATGACATAGGGTACGCTTGAACCATCAATAAAGATAACGAGAACAAATGAATAAATGGAGCTGAAAAAGTAGCAGAGACGGCGCAAGACAATAAAAAAGAACAAGACTACAAGTTTGCACTCTTCAGTCCAACAAATTTCAGGAATACTCTATACAAATGCTGATAACAATGCAATTTATACCCTTTCCTTGTCACTCGTCACTTAAAAGACATGCATTTCATTTCCGCTTGCTAATCACTACAACTCCATGTGAAGAAAAAGGTCAACATAAAAAATGAAGACACATTTTGTCTGCAAAATAGAACATGGTGTACTAACAATAAAAGCTACATAAAACATAGCTTTCTCCACACAAATACTTCCAAGTTCAAGAAAACAACACTCTACATTTATCCAAATAACAACCTCCATGGAACAACTACTACGCTCAGACTCATTAACAAGATGAAAAAGAATAAGATAAGTATACACACAAATAAAAGCATGGTGAAACCTCATCCAATTTCGCTTCCGACTTAAGCTTCTTAACAGTTTTAGAAAAGCCATTAGACTTCAAATAGCGATATATCGACTGCAGCAGTAACTTTTTATCAAGCTTGGTAGCTGTAGTGCCATTGGAAGACACAGCAGCATTGGCAACAGACATGTTGAGCCTGGAGACAAGGACAGAACGAGGCACGAAGGAGAGCAAGGCCGATGGAGTGTTGGCGGTTGCGGTTGTGGTCGCGCTCTGTTTAGAGGGCATACACGATTCAGAGCGAACAGAGAGACAAACAACGACAACGTCGGAGAAGGGGGTTTTATGAATTAGGGTTTTATCGGATTCCGCCGAGTACAGTAATGGAATACGACAAAAGTTAATGGACTGGACCGAGTTTTGCCATTTCAATACAAGCCAAAGAAAGGCCCAACATCTTGTTTTTTCAGACAACACATATGACGTACAGCGAAGCTATTTACTGCGAGTGTAAAAATGATATCGTTTCAATCAAAACAACGTTATTTTGATTGTAATAAAATTTCTCTTAGAACAAAATGATGCCGTTTTAATTGAAACGATGTCGTTTGGATTCTCGCAATAAATAGCTGCGCTGCACCAGATCTTTTTCCATTTGGAACAAGGAAATCGAGGGCTTTTATTCTTCTTCTTTTTTTGGCCCGATGGTTTGAGTATATTTCTTGCTAGTTATGCATTTAACCTAGTAGGGAACTTTCAATTTTGATGAGAACTTAGAATTTATTGTAACGAATTTTCAAATTTTTTTAAATCGAATGTATAGGACTATATAGTTTGAGTGTATATTTGTCACTTTTAAACGATTTTGAATGATATATACAATCAAATCTCGTGAAATCAGAATCAGTTACGATTTTTTTCTAAAATTAATCCATCGATCAATTTTTAATCTATATTTAATTTTTTGCGTTCAAACAATTTTTGTACCATTCCTAAAGTTTGTGAATCGCAGAGCATATAATTCGTGACAAATATGCATAAACTTTATAAATTCTAACACGAATTTTGTAAAGTTCTTAAATCGCATTACATAATTCGTGACAAATATTCTCGAACATTACCAATTTGAACACGATTTATTTAACTTCGTAAATCGCAGTGAATAATTCGTGATAAATATGCGCGAACTTTATCAGTTCGAACAGGAATTTTATAATGTTCGTAAGTCGTCGCGCATAATTTGTGGCAAACATGCCCAAACTTTACCTATTCGAATCTTTGTAAAGTTCGTAAATCGCAGTGCATAGTTCGTGACAAATATGGTCGAACTTTACCAATTCTAACACAAATTTTGTAAAGTTCGTAAATCGCAGTGCATAATTCGTGACAAGTACGCCCGGTTACCACTTTGAAATGAATTTTGTAAAGTTCGTAAATCGCAGTACAAAATATGCACGATTTTTAATTATAAATTTTGGTCATGAGTAACTATTGATGATCAAAATACGTAATTTAAAAACTAAAGTCTGTGGCGACTAATTGCAACGCAACGCATCAAAATCCGTGACTGTTAATTACCCAAATTTGTACCTTCATTCAAGGTGACTAGTGACAAATCAACGCATCAAAATTTGTGTGTTAATGAGCAAAATATGTAATTTTAAAGCTAAATTTCCACCTTATGTCCATCGTTGTAGAAATTCTACTATAAAATTCAATCGAAAAGTGGAAGCTGAGGAGATGCCGATTGTAGTAGCTATATTGTAGAAAGCAGGTCGTAGGCCGCCGAAAAACAATTTCGTAACTAACGAGATTTGGTTTTATTTCTGATTAGAGACATATATGTCCTCCAAAACTTATAAACACATTTATTTGATTTAAAAAACTACGAAATATCAAGGCTGTTGGATAAGAAGATCAAATGGTTAACATAAATTCTAAGTTCTCGTAAAAATTACAATTTCTCATATGTCTTTTTCTATACTAAATAAATATTTATCCATACTTATGAATTTTCAAGTCATAAGAATGGTTCAAATGTAAATTACACATTATAAACTTGGCCACAAATTTCGAGAATTATATTTTTCCGTAAAGCCCCGGGCCAAACGGTATCCCAGCGAAACATTTCTGGAATTTTATTTGGGGACAATTTCGGCTACAAATTTGATAACCGAAAACGGATCCCCGTGATTAATTTTCGAGGTATTTTCGGGGGAATTTCTAGGGCAAAATTAATGTGCATTTCCGGGAAATTCCAGAGACTTCTTTAAATTTAATTATTTGTATTATTTAATAAATGAATTTTGATTTTTAAACATAAATTACAAAGAATTATTTATTTTTTCATTTGTCCAATTTTCAAATGAAAATAAATTAAATGGCACGTTCTATTGTTAGGCTTTTGCATATCCAGTAAACTATACATTCTCTTTAATATGAGTGGGTTTTTTTTTCAATTTTTTTTTAAAAATTTTCATTATTATAAGCAGGAATTGATAAGTCCCAAATTCATGCCGGTGCATCCGAGTGAGTTCGAACCGTCGACCTCCTAGTCATTCGACCAAGACTGTGACCATTAGACCACTACCCATCATGCTATATGAATGGGGTTTCGAACTGGGCATATTAATATTGTTTAGTGATTTATTTCTTACACGGGGCACACAAGGCACGAACCAGAATTTTGATATTTTAGGCATTCAATGAAACACATGTCATAAGACACCTCTAATTTGAAAGCCACGAACAGATCACACCTCTACACGTCCATGTAAGGAACAAATGAAGCAACACTGCGGATCCAGCTGCAGCACACATTGTCTTCGCCGAGGCGAGACGAACAACGCCTTCATGAATGAAGAACAACACATCCACGTCGAGACAGAACGATGAAACTTTCACAAGGGAGGAACAACATGTCCACGCTGAGACAAGACGAAAAACACTTATACATAAAAGCAAGAAGAAATAAGTAATTTTTAAGAATCGAGCTCTTCTCCTCTTGACATAGCATCAACAATTCAAATAACTCAACTAAAACCTCTTTCGCAAAATAACGGTAGCTTGAGACATTTCCTTTTCTTCTTATGAGTAACATCCTATTCAGATAAAAAAAAAATTCGAGTTGAGTCCACTTGTTCAAAATAAAATGTCCGAGAAAGTAATGATTCGAGGATCTCCCTTTTTTATTATTTTTTATTCCAGCTTATAATTGTTGAATATTACACGGCAAAACTATGTTTGTCCAAAGCACATCACTGTCACATTTTTTCATTCTGATAAGGCAATCCAACAGAAATAAAACATCGAAAATAAAGATAACTAAAATCCTCAAGCATCCTTGTCAGTTACACATACACAACGAAACCTGAGGGGCGTAACTGAAAATTCCACAGCAGATCACAACGATAAAATGTGTCGCTATTCAAAGCAAAATGAAGCGCTAGCTGTGGCCAACTTCAACAGTTAGGGTTGTCTACCGTTTCAACTGCCTCAGCGTACATCTCATTCCTATTTAATCGTCCATTTGCTGTTATGGATTTTGATCATCATCCAGCTTCGATCAGTTTCGCCGTTTCGACAATATCATCAACAAACAATACGACGACGACGGCGGCGATTTGTTCCGAAGACGTGAGATCGACTGGTAAGGAATTAATCGGTTGATTAATTGATCTGGATTCACGAATTAGCTAAGGTTTTGAAATTTGTGTTATCGGATTTGGTTTTGGTTTTTTATTGTGTAGTGAAAATTGGGGGAGGATGGCGAGTGTTATTGGAGAAAATGTTGAGGGCGTGAGAAGAGAGAAAGCAGTGGTGGTGGTGGTGGCTGTTGATAAATGCAGCAGGAGTAGCCGTGAGGCTCTGAGATGGGCAATTGATCATGTTGTTGCCAAAGGACAAAGTGTTATGCTAGTGCATGTTGATCTTTCCAGATCACCAGCTCTTCCTCAATGTAAGGGTTTTTTTTGGGGGTTCTAATTAGGTCTTCTTCTTGTATATATTTTTATATTTGTGTTTAGATTTAGAGTTATTGATCTGGGACCTCTTTTTCCTCCATATAGTTGGAAACAATGAACTGGAAATCAGGAGAGAACCTGATGAGAAGCTGATGACGGTTTTCACTCCTTATATATGCTTTTGCCTGATGAGACAGGTATGCTAATATCCGGTTTAATCATGTATTAGCTCTTGGTTTGATTTAAGTTGTGGAATCTGTTTTACTCAAATGGGATTGGCCTGAATTCTTCAGTTCTACTAGATTTATATTGTTATCAATCTTTTCCTTTTTTTTTTTTGAAACAGGTGAAATGTGTGCCAGTTGTTCTTCAACACGCAAATGTCGCGGCAGCATTGAGGGAGTTTATTTCCTTTTATGGTGTCGAGACATTTGTTCTCGGTGGAGTCACGAGGCATTGGATCACTAGGTATGCAGTTAAACAATACACCGAGCCACATAACTCTGGCTTATTCATAAGTAAACTTGTATCTGATGTGCCTATGTTTTTTTTTTTCATGCAAGTATTTGTTTTATTCAACGATTCATAGTTAGACAAGATTCGTAGGACCCCAAAATAGGGTCACTACTCGCTATCCATGGAAGTGAACATACAATTCATGTTTTGTTCGGAACTGAAATTAATGTCGTGATGTGCTTATGTTGTGTCCCTATCATTGGCAGGATTTTCAGAGGTGCAGATGTTCACACGCAGTTAGAAAATAATATACCAAGTTTCTGCAATATGTACGGTATTTGTAATGGAAGGATTATGGACTCCAAATCTGCAGCTCTTCCTTTTCGCCCCCTAAATTGTCGTGTTGTGGCTGAAGAAACAATCTCAACTGAACGTGATACGCCTAACCATGAATGGTAAGCTTTTATGTATCATATGATTAAAGTTCATTGAAAAGTGTTTAGTGCATCAACACTTAAGCATGCCTAAAATCTTTATCATAATATCTACCAGTTTTGTTCTTTCGACGTATAAGAAATTGGAAAATAATGCCTTGGATTTCACAGGTCTGCACCAACTTCTGTTCCAGTCTCTCCATCAGTCTCAGCACCCATAAGTAGAATTTCAAGCACCGTTCGACCAGACGAGTTCTCCTTTCAAGAATTTGATATATCTTTAATTCACTCTGAAAGGCCGAGTACTGACAGCACCTTCATCTCTTTTTACAAAGGCCTTGCTAATAGAGGATTTTCTTCAGAGTCCATGAACAAGAACATGGTCATGTCTTATAATAATCATTTACAAAACGAGTCTCTACTTCTGGCCGCTCGCATGACCCTGCAACATTAGCTTTTGCACCATGGAGCTTACAGAAGGATTCAAGGACATTCACAATCAAGAACAACATGATAAGTGTCTCTGAATCATACTAAAGTTTCAAACAAAGCCTAACTTCAAGAGGTACCAAATTGAACGTTTCATCTGAAGAGAATAGTCATGGAGTTTGATTTTCCACTAGCAAAATTTAAGAGGTACGAGTTTTCCATGACCTTTATAAGATAAATTTTTTTTTTTGAGGTTTCTCAAAACTCCTACTTATCCTGTATATTATTTTCTTGGCCATACAGGGGATGTACATCTATGAAAAGTTCAATTACCGATAAATGTGAAAGTTCCGGATCTTAAATTTCATCCAAAGGCTCACTGGTGTGGTGCCTCTGTCACATGGAAATAGCTTGTACATAAATATATACCTAATGAAGGAGTGTGGTGCTGGTATTCAATATCAATGTGGGAAGCCTAGGTCTCATACTATCCATGGAATTTTGCCTTCAAATAGAATTCATGCTGCATGCATATCAACTAAATCCATCACCTGGCAGCTCCAGTTTTGCAGAAGTAATAAAAATTACTTTACGTTTGAAAGATGAGAAGATATGTTTGCAGTTTCTGGTTTGTGTTATACAATGCTGAAGTCTTGATTCAATGTCAATCTAAATTTTGCATTTGTAGAAGCCTATGTTACATGATCAATAACTAAACGTAATAATGAAGTGTCATTCTCTGTTAGCCCTCTCCCGGTCAAAGTATGCATAAGGACTCATGATTTTTCTGAGCTCATTGATCGTATGATGAAAAGAATGAATTCTTGGGGCAACATGCTACTTTCTAGGGTTGGAAGGGTGGTGTTGATCAAATATGTTCTACAATTGTACTTAACGGAGTGTGGATTTCAGATAGGTGCAACAAGCAGCCTTGACGATTAGTGACTGGTTGCTAAAGGGGAGCCGAGGCAGCATCTACTCGATTCTATGATTCAGGGAGTAGTCACAATTCCAATTCTGTGCAGTCCATTACATGCACGTTGTGTAGATTTCGATAGTTGGACTTAGAGGCTTGCTTAGGAACTCTATGATTGTGCTCGACCTTAATCAGTTATCATAGTGGAATATTGGACGAGTCTCCCTGAACTAGAAACTAGGGCCGGCTGAACCCCTTAGGCCCCCTCATATGATTTTTATAATTAAAACAAATCTCATTTTAAGCTTTGTTCAATAAAAACTTAGGATGGAAAGTAGGGGTGAGCAGAAACGTCCCAAACCGGTCAAAATTGGACGAATTTGAACCCGGCTCGATACTAAATAAGTCGGATTTGGGTTGCTCCTCAGGTTACCCGTCCCTATTGTTGAAAATTGATACAAGGAGACATGACATGACATGAGTTGTCATGTCAATCACATCAGCCCACAATTTCTCATATCACCCATCTCCTACAAAGCCAATGTCAGACGAAAACAGTTTCCTATCCTTCCTTCATATACAGATCTCAGCTTTTTCAGTTTCACTATAAATAGAAGCGTCAGTCGAAGGATAAAATCATCCCTCATCCCTCAGCTCTTCCTTCTCTCTTCAGTATTATATTTCAAGTATATTTAAGAGTGTTATCTCTCTAGTATTTCTTAGCTTATTTGTACGAGTGTGTTTCCGTTCCAGTACAGTAAATCAGTTATTTTTCTTCCTATACAGTTCACCAAAATTAGTGAGAATTGTGTGCCACATTTATTGTGATCCTGGGAGGATTAGTAATAATCCTACATTTGGTATCAGAGCGAGTGTTGTGACAAAATATCAGGAGCGATATTTTTGTATTGTGGTTCAATAATGTCGAACACAATTCCACTTCAGATACCGAAATTCAACGGGCGAAATTTCAAAAATTGGTCTATCCAATCAAAGGCATTTTTCTGGTCCCAAGATTTATTGAGTTTGGTCGAGACGGGCTACACCGTAGTAGTCGGAAAAGCTTTTGACGAGCTTGAAAAGGAAGATATAGATTTGTTGGCGGACACCCGTAAGAAAGATCAGAAAGCATTATTTGCGATCTTTCGAGCTATGGAGGAACCGATATTTGAAAAAAATATCAGAGGCGGAGACATCCCACAAGAAATGAACTATAACGCTTACTAAGGCGATGAAAGAGTCATGCGGATGCGTCTACAGACACTGAGAGGAGATTTTGAGTCACTACGAATGATTGACTCGGAAAGTGTATCGACATACTGTGATCAGGTCCAAGCTGTCGTTAACAACTTGAATGTTAATGGGAAAGCGATGGAGGAACAACGAGTCGTCGAAAAGGTGTTACGCTCGTTACCCGCTAAATTTGAATATGCCGTGGCAGCTATTGAAGAGGGACACGACATATCAAAAATGTCGATTGATCGACACATGAGTTCGATGTGTTCACACGAGCAACGAATGAACCAGAAAGCGAACATCTCTAGTCAGGAGCAGGCTTTGCAAAGCCGAGTCGAAGTTCGAACTTGCGGAGGTTACCGTGGAGGTCGAGGACGTGGACAAGGCCGAGGAAGAGGCCGAAATTACAACGGTGAACGAGACCAAGCCATAGCAGCAATATTCAGCGAGCCCGAGGCGGTCATATTGGAGGACGTGACAAGTCCAGAATTCAGTGTTACCAATGTCAGAAGTTCGGACACTACAAGTTCGAATGCCGAGCAAATGAGCGAGTGGAGCAAGCTTATGCTTCCGAGGCGCATGATAATATGGTTCTAGCATGGAAGACGAAGGATACTTGTGGAGGCTACACCGACGTGTGGTACCTTGACTCCGGATGCAGCAACCATATGAGTGGGAGAAAGGAATTATTCTCTCGCTTAGATGAATCAGCTCGCGCTGAAGTCAGTTTTGGAAATAAGTCACAGATCCAAGTCATGGGCAAAGGCGACATCCAAATTCAGACTAATGACAGTACATATGCAACTATTGCTAATGTGTACTATGTGCCAGGGTTATGCTGGAATCAACTTAGCTTGGGGCAACTATCGGAGAGAGGTCATTCCATTTCTATTCGAGATGGCATTTGCAATGTTGAAGACAAAGATCGGAGGTTCGTTGCGAAGGTCCATATGACAAAGAACCGGATGTTCCCGTGGATTCTCAAGAAGGGAGTTGAAGTGAACTTCCAGACGATGGTGAGAAACAGCAGTTGGCTGTGGCATCTCAGATTTGCCCACTTAAATTTCAATGGTTGAAATTTTTGGCTACGAAGAAAATGGTGACAGGATTACCGACGATTCAGATTCCTAATCAACCATGTGAGGCATGCTTGCGAGGGAAGCAGCACAAAGAACCATTTCCAGTTGGAAAGGCGAGACGAGCGAACCAACCGTTGTAGCTGGTACACACGGATCTATGTGGTCCAGTTGAGGTCGAATCTGTTGGCGGAAAGCGATACATGATGGCACTTGTTGATGACTTTTCAAGAAAGACTTGAGTCTATTTCTTGAGAGAAAAGTCGGAGGCTTTCCGGACATTCAAGGAATTCAAGACATTTGTTGAAAAATAAAGTGACTAGACTCTGAAGACACTAAGATCAGACAAAGGAGGAGAATTCACTTAAAAGTTCTCTAACTATTGCAGAGCCGAAGGAATCAGACGACAGTTGACTGCAAGCTACACACCTCAGCAGAACGACATTACTAAGAGGAAGAACCGCACAATATTTGAGATGGCCAGAAGCATGTTGAAGGCCAAGGAGCTACCGAAGCCTTATTGGGCAGAAGCGGTATCTTGTGCAGTATTCTTACTGAACCGATGTCCCACGAAGGCGGTTCATGGAAAGACTCCAGATGAAGCTTGGAGTGGTGTGAAGCCGGTTGTATCTTGTCTACGAGTATTTGGGTGTATTACATATCCTCACATACCAGATCAGCGACGGAGGAAGTTGGACGACAAGAGCAGGCGATGTATCTTCATCGGGTACGGTGCTAATACGAAGGGTTATAAGTGTTATGATCTTGACACGAGAGAGTTGATTATCAGCCGAGACATACAGTTTACGGAAGATGAGGCCTGGGATTGGTCTCAAACAAATGCTAGAGAGCCCCGTGTCGCAATTGAGGAGGAGCATATAGAAGATAGGCGTGCGCCAGTTGTTGATTCACCTGAGAAATCAATTGGGTCAAACTCTAGCAGTTTACCACCACGATGGAGAAGATCGCCAGTTTGATATCATGACTATGTGGTATACCGAGATGATGAGGCAGACACACCTGATGAAACTATGGTGAACTTTTGTCTATTTGCAGATTGTTATCCTGTAACGTTCAAGGAAGCAGCAAAAGACAAAGGGTGGATTCAAGCTATGGATGCGGAGATAGCTTCCATTAGGAAGAATGATACATGGGAGCTGACGCCTTTACCAGTTGGGAAGAAGGCGATTGGAGTGAAATGGGTGTACAAGACGAAGTACAAACCTGACAGTCAGGTGGACCTGTTGAGGCAAGGCTAGTGGTGAAAGGATACAGGCAGAAGCCTGGTATCGATTACTTCGAGGTATTTGCACCAGTTGCTAGAATGGATACCATTCGAATGATTATAGCACTTGCAGCACAGAGTAGGTGGAAGATACACCAGATGGACGTGAAGTCAGCATTCTTGAACGGAGTTCTAGAAGAGGAGGTGTATGTTGACCAGCCACCAGACTATGTGCAAAGAGGGAAAGAGAACAATGTGTACAAGCTGAAGAAAGCACTATAGGGACTGAAGCAGGCCCCGCAAGCATGGTACGCGAGGATTGATACGTATATGCTGGAGAACGGATTTCATAAGTGTCCTTACGAGCTCACACTTTACATCAAGATGAGTGCTGAAGGTCAGATGCCGATAGTATGCTTATATGTGGATGACTTGATATTCACAGGAAGTTCTCAGGAGATGTTCATCGAGTTCAAAGAAGCGATGACTCGTCAGTTCGAGATGACTGACATGGGTCTGATGTCTTACTTTTTAGGCATCGAGGTTGAGCAGGCGGATAGTGGAATCTTCATTTCACAAAAGAAGTATGCCAAAGATATTTTGAAGAGATTTAAGTTCGAGGGAATGAAGGCGGTCAGAACACCAGTTGCAGCGAGTATGGAGATGATGAAAGAAGGTACTGGAGAGCTTGTGAATCCTACTTACTTCAAGAGTATAGTTGGAAGTATGCGATACTTGACTTCAACTAGACCTGATATTGTGTACGGAGTTGAACTTATTAGTCGGTTCATGGAGCAGCCACAGCAGTCGCACTTGCTAGCAGCAAAGCGTATACTCCGATATATCAGTGGTACTAGTGATTATGAGATTATGTATTCTCACACAGAAGAATTTTGTCTGACAGGATATACAGATAGTAATTGGACTAGTGATGTGGAAACTCGAAAGAGTACATCAGGTTATGCTTTCTATCTAGGAGATGGAGTGGTTTCATGGTCGTCAAAGAAGCAACAGGTTGTTTCTCTTTCTACAGCTGAAGCGGAGTACATCGCAGTGACTACCGCAGCTTGTCAAGCAGTTTGGCATCGACGGATATTAGAAGACCTGAAACATACTTAGGTTATATGTGATACAAGTCGGCTATAGCATTGGCCAAGAATCTAGTATTTCATGGTAGGAGCAAGCATATTGGGATCATGTATCACTACATTCGAGAGTTGGTTAAAGATGGTGAGATTGAGTTAAAATTCTGCGGGACTGATGAGCAAGTTGTAGATATCTTTACCAAGGGTCTCTCAAGTGATAAGTTTGAATTGTTTCGACATACGCTTGGAGTATCAAGATCTTGTATCAAGGAGGAGTGTTGATAATTGATACAAGGAGACATGACATGACATGAGTTGTCATGTCAATCACATCAGCCCACAATTTCTCATATCACCCATCTCCTTCAAATTGCTTTTGCCTGCAACACTCCAATGCCCATCTCCTGCAAAGCCAATGTCAGACGAAAACAGTTTCATATCCTTCCTTCATATACGGATCTCAGCTCTCTCAGTTTCACTATAAATAGAAGCTTCAGTCGAAGGAGAAAATCATCACTCATCCCTCAGCTCTTCCTTCTCTCTTCAGTATTACATTTTAAGTGTATCTGAGAGTGTTATCTCTCTAGTGTTTCCTAGCTTATTTGTACGAGTGTGTTTCCGTTTCAGTACAATAAATCAGTTATTTTTCTTTCTATACAGTCCACCAAAATTAGTGTAAATTGTGTGCCACATTTATTGTGATCCTGGGTGGATTAGTAATAATCCTACACCTATAACCATATTAGTATGGAATAAAAAAATATTAGAACCTGCGCACAATCTTAAAAGAAATTATGTCTACACCAACTCCTCCACCTTCCATGTTTGTCTTATGATGAAATTAAATATTGACTGTCTTATTGAACTTTACTGCAGCAAAGATTCAAGGAGGAAAAGCAAATGATTAAAACGTTTTGTCTCGAATTTTGTTTCAATATGAGCTTCACATCATTTTGTTACAAAAATGTTGGGCGGTTAACATATTTGAGCTCAGTTTCTTTTCTTAGATTATTTTGTTTTAGCTACTTGATATTTATGTTATAATTCTATCATTACGACAAGTAAATTTACAAGGGCTATAGTCATAGCGATCGCGACTCGATCAATATTTAGTGTCGGGTTCGGGTTGACCTAAATGATCCGATCGTCGTTTCAGATCGAATTAAGGACGAACTTAATCTGTCCTAACCCGTCCCACGATCACCCCTAATAGATGTATCAGGGATGACATGTACAATTTAGTCTCTCTTTTTTATCAAATGTATAATTTAGTCTTAAAAGGCCTAAATAAGCCCACTTTTTTATTGGAAAATAAGCCCAAATTTTGGAAAATATTGAAATACCTCATATGTTACATATTATTTAATGAGTGCGGTTCAGGTACAAACCACTCTTATATATAAAAACTACAAACCAAATTTCAAGCTGACACGTGTCCAAATTTGTCGAAATCTCGGATATAACACGGAGGGGTATTATGGTCATTTCACATATTTCGGTATGATCAGACTTAAACATGGAATGATCAGACTTAAACAATCAGACATAAAAAAAGAATGATCAGACTTAAACATACAATGATCAGACTTAAACTATTACTGTAGCAATGATCAGACTTAAAACATGAATGATCAGACTTACAAAAGGAATGATCAGACTTAAACATACAATGATCAGACTTAAACTATACTGTAGCAATGATCAGACTTAAAAAATACAATGATTAGACTTAAAAAAGGAATGATCAGACTTAAACATACAATGATCAGACTTAAACTATTACTGTAGCAATGATCAGACTTAAAACAGGAATGATCAGACTTAAAAAATTCAATGATCAGACTTAAAAATACAATGATCAGACTTAAACATACAATGATCAGACTTAAACTATTACTGTAGCAATGATCAGACTTAAAACAGAAATGATCAGACTTAAACTATTACTGTAACAATTTTTAGGACTATTATACCCTCGCATCTGTTATGTATTTTCAAATATGTCCGTTTTAATTTTTTTATTTACAAAAAGCGCCTCGAATTCCGATTGGTCGAAATAGACACGTGGCAATATTTTATTGGATTTTTTTGTTTTTATTTATAAATTTGGTTTGTATTTGATCCGCTTTCTTATTTAATTGTTAAAAGGCCAAAACAAAATTCTGCTCGAGACCCCCAAATGTCTAGAGCCGGGGGCTGCATGAGACTCCAAGGATTAGGGCTTGCTCGAATCTTGTAAAAATCCCTCGTCTCTTGTTCATAGTTTCTACTTGATCTGTGCACAACTGGGGCTACTCACTTGGCCTATTGAGCAAATCCAAGTACAACAACAACAAAAACAACATTGAGCAATAATCTTTTCAAAAAGAATTACAGAATTTTAAAAACGCACTCCATATTTATTATTCGTTACTAATTATATCAACAAATGATCTGTGACACATCTCTCTCCAGCATCAGAATTAAATGGAAGGAAAATAACGACACATTTCTATTAAATTATGTTCGTTACCACACAAGTTTATATTCAAGCTATTTAACCGACCTTACTACTCTCGTCTTCCATAGTTTCTAATTTTCACTCCCAAAAATTTCCCAGTGTCTGTTTGAAGAATATCAACATGAAGAACAATGGCAACAATAACGTTTGGATTGCAGCTTTTGTTGTGTGCTTCCTCGTCCTAAACGTAAGCATAGCAACCCCCGCCGCCATATGCAGTGGCCATCTTCACGTAAATCCTCCATGCCGGCCGGCGGATTGTACTGCTAATTGTAATCAATTCTTTAAACATAATAACCCTCAAGGAGGACAATGTATTACTAATATCACATGTCAATGCACATACACTTGTTGATCAACAAAATAAATAATGACCATAACTCCTCTTTGCCTCCAACTCTTTGTTTCATGCAATAAATGAATGCAAATTGTTTTACTTTCTCCTTATAGATTTTTACCTAGTTTCACTGTGGTGCATAATACTATACAATATGGAATCAGATCCAAAGTTCACAATAAGTTGTGGAGAAGAAGTTGAGGTCAGCCCGTTAGTCAAACATTCCTCTCAGGTGTAGTTCTTCATGAGCAACTAGATTTAAAAAAAAAGGTTCTTGTCAATTCTTCAAAAATGGAGACGACCAATTAGAGTGAAGCTGGAAATGAGCACCGAGTTTTGTTCTTGTAATGACTTTGAGACAGGTGGAGTAATACTGCAACCTCGAAGCTGCAGAAGTTGACGATATATCATCAACTGTCACAAGTGTGCTTTCAGAAAATAAAGCGTGCTGGTGGAGGTGTTTCTGGAATCTGTAGAAAAAAAAATTGTTTTAGAGTTCTTTATTTGATACAATTAATGAACGTATAATAGGAAAACAAAGAATGTAACGTGAAGACACTATGCCCAAGTATTTCACTACAGAATCTTAGCTATGCTCGTCACTGCAATGATGCCATATATTCAGATCTGTTTGACATATCATGGGCCTTCAGAAACCAAAATAGCTAAACAGCAGTAAAAAAGCGAATAACTGCAACTTCTTTTTAGATAGCATGCTATGAGGTTTGTTTCTCTGTTAGAATAACAGTCAAGTCTTGTTTCCTTGTTATGCAGGTTTGTATCTTTGCTATATACAGTTTTTCATTAGTAATAAACAGCTTTCTTCATATAAAAAACATAGTCAAGTTATTTCCCTCGTGGTGCAGCAAATTCTGGCAGATCATGCTTAAGTGCTTTACACTAAAAACAATTAAAGTCTTATCGCACAATGTAAACTTCGAGGCTGATACAGATCTAACTGGCAAGCAAAACCTCAAAGCTCTGAACAAAGTTTTCCAAGTCTACAAAAGTAATGTAATTACCTCTCCTGGATGCCACTTCTCGTTCAACCAAATCTTATCATCCACAGAAGCATCAGTTGGCTGAGTTTTGTTACTGCGAATAAAATAAATCAGATATGGTTAAACACTTTGGGCATTATAGAAAGTAGTTACCGGGTGTATATGTAAGTGAATAATATAATGAGTAACATGAACAGATACCAAACTGCAAGCTGTCAAAAATTTTGGTAGTATTTTTTTTTTCCTTTGGTAGTACCCATGAGGCCATGAGGCCAAAGAAAATTTAAGGGACTCATCTTTTTAGTGCGGAGTACAATGTGGAAAGAAGACAAAATCTGGTAAGTTTATTTTCTTGAGATTAAGCGATCTCAACATATCATATCAACTACAATATGTACTTACGTGAAGCCGCTGGTTTCAACTGCTTGCACCATTTCATGAGAAGCAGGATTTGTACCGGTCTGAATTGTTGAGTTACTGATTATTGAATTCGAAGGAAATGGTGTGGTTGAAGATGGGGCACTCATGAAGTTGCTGGGAAAGCTTGGCTTGTTAGTTCCAAAAGGACTTGCAGCTGTCTGGGCAGAATGACTACTAAGACCTGATGAAAAGACAGATTCAGCCAATCATTAAATCACTTGCAGCAGTATTTATTGATGATAATTAAAGACACAAATGTATTCACATATAATGCACCTCCAAATGGTGAGTTTGGGGTCCCAAATGCACTCGCGCTCTGACTAGAGTTCTGGAACATGCCTGACTGCTTAAATGCATTATTTGATGAGACTGTAGCACTGCAGAAAAAGCATATTCATATGACCAAATAGTATGTGATCAATAGGAAGCTGTGAAATGAGCCACCATCTTAATCACTCGATAACATATCAACAAGTGCTGTAGATAAACTCACCTGATTCCAGATCCTGTATTGAGTGACAAAGCTGGCTGGCCAAAGGTCCATGCCGAAGGAGATGCAACATTGTTCGTAGTTGAAGAGAATGCATTTGGTGTGGCTTGAGGGAATGGGCTCTGACTGGGAGATGCAACACTGTTCGTCATTGAAGAGAATGCATTTGGTGTGGCTTGAGGGAATGGGCTCTGACTGGTAGCTGAACTTGATGGACCTTTGTAAGGATTGCGAAGTAAAGTCTCGAATTCAACCAATTTGGCATTAAGCAAATGCCTCTCTTTCTCTACCTGCATCAGGGCGAGCTACCATCAAGACCATTCAAAAAAACTCCAAAAAGTAAACTGAGCAGGAATATCTTTATCAATTGCTGAATACATTTTATTAAAGATGCAAAACTAGGATGTTTTGTCCAATTGATTATAACACCAAAAAAGTGCATCCGGTAGCATTAAGACCTCAAGACGGCGCATTGGATCCATATAGAACTCATCACCAATGAACATTCCCAAACACTAAATGAACAATGCACTCAATGCAGACAGCAAGTTAATAAGACGCAAAAAGAATGATCAAGAAACTCCATATACGTGCATAGCCTAGATTAGTAAAAATTCAACTTAAAGCACACAGAAGTTTACATTCAACTGAATTTTTAGGATACCTCCTTCAATAAACATGGTCATGTTTACTGCAATACATGGAAGCTTGTTCATCAGCTTTTGATTGCTAAAATGAGACTGATCACCTTATAAACTGCTATGTCAAACTCAAACATCCTTTCAGAAAAGGTGTAAAATTACCCAGTTATTTTCTAGTGCAACAATCAGAGCACCTTTTGGAACTGTAATTTAAATCAGATCATGTAAAGTGTTGGGTTACTGAGCAGTGACGCTAATTTTTTGTATGCGTGATGATGGATATAGCAACACTTACAATTGATGGATGATTCATTCCAGATTTTGCATCATCATACGCATACATTCGCAATTCTTCATAGCTCACATCTCCAATGATGTCACAAGGTGCACTGAGAAAAAAAGTATCATGCTGATGAGTTTACTGCTACTCACGATGTAAATTTTTGCTTCCAATAAATGATGTGCTGCCATGGGCATGAAAAATCAGAAAACTAAATGAAATTATAGTTAAGAGGAGAAAACAATAAACAACAGAAAATGAAGATGCCTGAAAAGTTAAAGATAATTTGGCTTAGGGGAGCGCTCGGTTGAGAACCCCTTATAATTCTAGAATCTGAGAACTCAAATCTGACCATTGGATCAAGATGCATCTTCAAAACTCATCTAACATGCGTTCCACTAGCAGAGTCAGACTTGGTCGCTGACTTTGTGCATCTTTGAAAATGCAAGTGGGACACGTGTTAGCACCACATCGACTTAATGATGCATTTTTAAAGTGCAATTTAAATTCTCAAGTTCTCGAAATACAGAAGAGTTCTCATTTAAGCGTTCCTAATGTGGCCTAACTATAAATGATGAAGGTTGTTCTGCTTCTTCATTGATTACCAAAATTCTTGTAAGTTATAACGAGAAGGTGAGGTAAACATACCATTTCTGGTGACCGTAGCAAGTGAGCTTCCATAATGGTCTCTCGTGTTCAAAATCCTCAGCTATTTGCCTCTTGCATGAATCAGGATCAGTGCACCTTCAGGAAAGAGCAATTACTATATTCAGTTGGCATGCCTTGTGACAATCACATCAGCCTAAAATATAGAACACATAAGTTTCTTAAAATACAATCATGATCTTATGAGTAGGCACACACGAGTGAGTTGCCGGTGGTGCCTGACGACCAGCTTGTCTTGAAGATGCAGCCGCAGCAGTACCATGATTCGCAGAAGAACGAGACCACTTGTTTTCAAATGGCTGCAATACGAAAAATATGATTCAATAAACGATCACCCATAAGTAGGCATATTCACATGATTTATTTTTTTTTGATACATGGGTTAGTGTGTTAGAGTTAGGTGTTAGTGTTAAGAGTTAGTGAGGATTCGAACCCGAGCACCATAAGGTGTCGAGCGGGCATGCCACCACTAGGCTAAATCCCAATCCTCGGCATATTCACATGAGATCATAATACGGTTTATACCTATATATTACTGAATCTTTAGACTTTGTATGATGTTTGAATGTACATAACTTCTTTCTCTACTCAACTAAGATCAAAAGCGTAAATTTAAAAGCCCAGTTGAAATCAAATATGGTCAAGACAATGTACCTTGGAAGAAGAATTATTGCCTTTAACCCCAAACCCAAAAGGATTGGGTTGCTGCTGAGAAGACCGCGACTGCTGGGGCTGTGAATTTACACCACTTTGAGAGCCAAACCCAAAAGGATTGGGTTGCTGCTGAGAAGACTGCGACTGTGAATTTATGCCACTTTGTGAGCCAAACCCAAAAGGATTCTGCTGCTGTTGAACAAAGCTGGACTGCTGTGTACCAGCTTGCACACCAAACCCAAACGCATTATTAGCCTTTGATGGCTGCTCTATCTCATGTTCAAATTTGCATCTAGCACCGTACTGACAGCTGAACAAAAACAGGTAAGGTAAAGTTGACACATTGTAACAAACCAAAATCAATTCGCCATCAGCGTGGCAAATTCAAAAAAACAACAAATCCAAGAAACCCTAACCTCACAGATACCGGAAGAGAAAGAAAAAAAACTAATTTTCTGTCTCAAATCAAAATTTATATTTAAAAACTGCATACCTTCCTCGCTGATAGTATCTGCAAAATTGCTTCTTGGGTGGCATCTCTGAGGTCGGTCGTCTGCTACATGGAGGCGCTTCCTTGCGACTACTCCTGCCCTTTTACGCAACTCTCTGGCGTCGTTTCGATGCATAGTTTTCGATACGACGGTATATGCATACGACGACGTTTTCAGATATGTACTCGGGGAGCGCTCGGTTGAGGCAAGGTTGGTAGAATGAGGCAGTAAGGCATGATCTTGGCCATTGATGATATTGATCTAATGGTTGAGATTTAAAGATGTGGTAGTGGGATTTTACTATTTGCTTTTTGCTTTTTACTGTTGGTAGTGGGTTTACTATTTGGACACGTGGCGCGCCCACAAAGCACGGGGGGTTAGATGTGTGGTTGAGATCGTGCTTCACTGCCTCATTCTTATTTGGCTTGCCTCATTTGAACGCTCCTCATGTACTCGGTATATGATTTTTTAGGGGTGGCCAAACACAACTCCGAATTTAAAAATCGCTCGAACCACACCGCAAAAATGTGTTTGGTTAATCGCACCGTTTATGATCAAATTCAATTTGTTAAAAATCGCACCGCAACCGAATATAGCGGTGCAGAAGAGTCGGCCATGCCCTTACTGAAAGGGCTTAGGGCCGAACACATGACATTTTTGGAGGGCTTTTAAAAAAATTAGGGTGGGGCAGGGCCGGGCTTCACTCAAAATTTTGACCCTAGGGTCAGCCTTAGGGCCGAACACTGAAAGGACTTTTAGGGCCGAACCGAACCGACCCTTAATTTTAGGGCCGAACTTAGGGCCGGGCTTAAAATAATTATTTATCAAGCATATAAATAAAAAATAACAATTTTTTTATGAAGCGCATCAATAAAAAATCTACAAAGTCACAAAATATCCGTAGCAATAACTTCATCCTATTCTTTTTTTTGGCTGAAGTCTTCTTTACTTTATGTACTTGTTATGGACGCTTAAGCGTTAGATATTAGATAGAATACTTATATACAAATTTAAACTTACGTAGGTACCTCGTGTTATAGAAACTACTGTCATAGTCATTAAATATAAATGATAGCATAAGTATTTAGCGCTTAGGGCCTTTAGCGCTAAGCGCTTAATGATATTGAAATCATGGTCTTTGTCGACTTTGAGCCTTTAGCGCTTAGGGCTCGAAGCTTCAACTTAGGGTCGGGTCGGCCTTAAGGCTCGTAGGTCATAGGGCTTTGTGCAGGGCTTTCGAGCCCTAGGGCTGAATGTTGACCCCTATCTCAAATCACCCGCTTTAAACCGCACCGCATCGCATATATAATTAAATAATTAGAAATTTAAATTTATCACAAAAAAAACTTTAAACCGAAGCCCAATTCAAAACTAAGTCGTAATAAAATAACACAAGTGCAAATTTGATTTCGGTCGTTGCTCGTTCCGTTGTTCGTTCTTCGGTACAACATATCTTCGTCTTCCCCAAGGGGCCAAGCCACGAGAGTCTCGGTCATTATCTGTTTGGTCTTATCTTCGTTCTCGAATTATGGAATCCGTAAGTATTTTAGTTCAAAAATTAATTTGATTTTGGTTGGCTCTTATGTAGATGTTATTGTTTAGGGATTCGATAATCCTCTATTCTAGGTTACTTCCAGATATTAATGATTTTTTCTGAATTCAATTATGAACTCAACTAATTTCAAATAAAAAGGCAAATTCTTTACTGTGCAACTTAGACTTTTTTGTAAACTTTGAAAATCGGTTTTGAAACCAAACCGCACCACACCAAAAAAAGTGGTGTGGTGCATATTTGGTTTTAACTTTTCTAATGCGGTTTGAAAAATTTACAATCCAGTTAATGTGGTGCGGTTGCGGATTTACTCTTAAACCGCACCAAACCGCACCGCGCCCACCCCTATGATTTTTAGCTTGTCGATTGATTGGAGATGGTTTTTTTTTGGATAGTGGAGATAGTTCATATTGGATATGAATTATTATTTCTTTTTCGAATGAATAAATTTCTTAATTTTTTTTATGAAACGGTACAACGATTCATAACATTACAATGTATATCGCAATAATCTTTATCAATCTAGTACGTATATATTGGTATTTTGAAGCTCTATAAGGCATCTCCACAGGATCCCGAAATCATTAGTACATATATCCGCATCTTGATGTCATGTCATGTCATGTCCGACACCTTTACCTTGGATTCACGCACACATCTATCCTGAAATCATTGGTACATTCTTCAACATTTGAAGCATAGGTCTCATCGAGCACCTTTACCATTGCAAGATATAACACTACCATAGGAGAGAGTACCAGATCCACGTGCGAGGCGGAATGAAGGAAGCATCCACGAAGGAGGTAGGAAACCTCCGACATTCACGCGCGAGGCGGGACGAGTGAAGGAAAACATCTATGTGCAAGGGGACAAGGAAGACGTAAAGGAAAAGAGATATTAAAATTTTACAAAATTATAAGAAAATTGATTACCTCATACATACTCGGAGTATAAGAAATTATGTGTGACCACCCACCACCCTATTAGTGAATAAATTTGTTAAAATTGAGCTTTAATTTTGGTCATTGGCATTTCGTAAAACGTGCTCATTACAAAACGCGCACAAGTGTCTTTTTGCATTAACATCATGAATACCTAGGGATTCGCTGACGTCACATATATAATTCTCACGTCAGAAATTGTTTGACAGACACCTCCCTCGTACATCACTAAATTTTCAACCAGAGAAAGCCGCCATCGTCCTCCTACTCCAACAAGTTCAACTACAATGGGAGTGTACACCTTCATTTGCCGCATTACCGGAAAAGAGTGGAGCGCCAAGCATCTCTCCGGCGACCTCGAGGCCATTTGAGCTTCAGAGAAAATTGGTCCAATCGGCTCTCTCTTCTGACTCCGGTGCCGTCCAGTCCTCCTTTTCTCATGTCACTCCATCATCAGCTGTTTTCCAGGTTCGTTCTCGATCGAGTTTCTTATTTGATTGAATGACATTTAGGTTTTGGTGATAGGTTGAATTATTAGTCGGTGAGGAAGAATGTGATGCAATTTAAAAGTTAGATTGTAATCCATTGGTATTATCTAATGTGATGTTAATTTGATTTATCAAGTGAGTCTTTTTTTTTGTTTTTTGAATTGGTTTTACTAGCCATTAAATCTCTCATTTGCTTGGCGTGTTGGTTGCTTAAAATTGATGATACTAGTCATCAGTTGAATTATGATGTAGGTGCATGAGCAATGATTTCTCTCAGTAGACACGATTGCTCGAATAGGAGACTCAAATTTAATCGCTTAAAACATATTTGATTTCATTGTGTTGGTTGTTTCTGATAAATGAAGGTGAATTATGTATTTGTATTTGATGTGTATAGAAAAGGAGATGCGTTCAAGGAAGATGTGTATTTTGATGTGTTATTTGTGTATACATACATATCTGTTAGTGGTTCTTTAGGTGGCTGGAGTCTAGAGTTGAATCTCAAGTTGCATGTATAGTTAAATATTTCACTTGCATCTTGTTTCATTGTCTAATTATCTAATGGAACTTTGGTGTACTGTTTAGTGTTGTCTATTATGATACCCAGATTGATTATTGTGTGAAAGTGAATGACCTTTATTCATTTACAGGTGATTGTTGGTGGAGTTGTTGGGGGCTCTTCCTTCGGTGGTGGAGCTGCGGCAGCCTCTGCTCCTGTTGGTGCTGCTGGCTCAGCCGTCACACCACCTGCAGCTGAAGAGAAGAAAGAAGAGAGTGATGACGATATGGGATTCTCCCTTTTCGATTAGTTCGTGTTGATTGAGTTTTGATTTTACATACCTATTGCTTAATATGCCACGATTGCAAAACTATGGAATTAGCTGATGTGATATCTGTCTTCTACTTGCTTTTGCCCAATGAGATTTATTCTTCATCATAGTTAGAATCTCAATTGTTGGATCTTATACTTTGTGCGCAGACTTTGTTATTACTTATTATGTGGTTTTTTATGTGCCAAACATTTCTTTAGTTGCTGGAAGATGCAAGTTTCAGGTGAATATTTGGCCAAAATCAATTCCAAAGTTAGACTGACAAGTCCAATCCATCTTGTTCATTTGTTGTTCTTGTGCTGTCACCTTGATGTTCTAAATGAGTTTTTGTTTACAGCGAAAATTGCATCTTCCTGTTTCTTTCCTAGGTTAAGCTTCCATCAGACAATATAATGAAAACTTGTATATCATTTATATCCAAAATGTTGCAAATAAGAACTGCCAGAAGAAGAATAAATCTACAAGGCATGTATTGCATCAGACACCAGCTTGCCTCTCTTTGAGTTAAAAAAAAGACAAGTCTAGTAGTGTAGCAATGGATGGTCAATCATCTTTTTTAATAACCTACACCCGTGAAAGAGGAAGAGCGGGGGTCGAAAGCTACCACTGAACTGACCAAAGAATTTTGAATAGAATCGCCTGTATTTAAGTAGTTCCCATCTTATGCGCCTGTATAGTTGGAGAAGATCTGCAACAGGTTATCTAGGGTCTCGGGTAAAAACTTTCTGGCAAATAAGTAGCAGGGTCTCTTGAATCCATTCCATAAGCAAGGTCTGATTTGCAATTCTTTCTGCAAAAAAGAATGATTGAGACGGGGACCTCAGAACATGATTTCCTTGTCAATTGTGAACTGCTCATTACTAATGCTGAATTGAACTTTTACCTTTTCATCACTTGTAACATGCACACTGACGTCAATGGACTGCAATAAATTTATAAGAACCCATCAGTTACACTGAGCTGTATATATAGTAAAGATACACCCAAACTATTGTAGCCATATGGTGAAACTACGAGCAATGTTTATCTGAGAGAAATAGTGCAAATAATAAATGATGTCACTTTTTTTCTTGTTCTCTGTTGGGTACATGTCATGTAAGTCTGAAAAAAGAATACTAAAAGTAGCGTGAAGATGATTTAAATTTTGGATGGAGGTTTAATGGGCAGACTGTATTATCAGATAACTTACTGTAATGTTCTTCAGTAATTCAACAGTGACATCTTCTGATGTGTATGATTTTGGATGCCACTTTGCCTCAGACCAGTCAACGTGAGTTACTGACCAGTTAGCGATTCCAGTTGGGTCAATCATCTACAAACATGGAGCACAGTGGTTCAGATAATGGCGTGTCGGAAGAGAGAGGGCAAAATGGGGAGGGAAGAATGTTATTCTTACATGGAAAAAGGTTGGCAGATAATGTTCATCAGCATAGCAATTTTTACCATCCAATCCTGGCTGCAAAAAATGAAGGAATGTTTTGTATCAGCAAACTAAAACCTTTCACTTCATTTACTAAATCACGGCTGCATTTCCCTGTGATTTAGTAATAGTTAAAATTGGTCAAATCGGAGGCCTATTGTCTCCTGTTAATAACACATCGATCAGATGTATGTTGATTTCTTTCTATCTTCTAAAGATCAAGCTCGTCACTGATGTCGAGTAAATCAAAAAATTGAGTGTCTTTGACATGAAAATTAAGGTACAGGTTCGTGTTACAATTAGTGTTAAAATAAAAGACCAATGATAGATCATGAAATGAAAGTTACCTGGCAGAAATCTCGGAATTTGGCATAGTAAAGGTAGTCGGCCATAATTACCAAAGCATGTTGTCTCTTAATTGAAAACCACTGCATTTGACCAACAAAGAAAATATAAGATTGTAATATGGAGCCAAACGAGTTGTCAATTCACAACTCCTGAGTCCTGGTGGCGAAGAAACTTAATGATTGACAAGCACCAGAACTACTAAGTTGACCAATCTAATACAGAAACATCAAACCTGTGCAGCCTTTCTGAAATCTTTTTGGGCCACCTCTGGCAGCATATGGTCTGAATACCTGCCATTTCCATGAGGGCCGGGATCTTCAAAGCTTGATCACAAATGACACAAAATAAAGAACAATGAGAACAGTGTGATCTCAATCAGTGTTGTCTTCAATTTTTCTTGAATGCATATGAGTAACTGTGTCTGATGTTTGATTTCCTTATTATACTTTTTTTTATACAAATAGAATACTTGCAATTCAAATAACTACCAAAGTAGTTAGCTAATCTGACGGCGCGGGAGCTTACCAATCTACGTAGCTGACATTTGAATACAACAGATAGTTGTATATGTAATCAAAATCATGCAACGGTATACAACTGCAAGAAACAAACAAGTAAACTGTTATTGACTTTGTCACGTCCTCATATATAGAAACATTGAAAATGATGATATAAAAGAGCTCACCTATCAGAAAGTAGCACAAAATGTTGGTTATCATAATCATCTAGTGCGTTTGCTAAGAGCCTCTTCTCAGCATCAACCATAGAAATTTTTCCCCACACAACCTATAAATGTTATCCCAAAACTGTTTAAAGTCAAAATTTGACAAGCGTGGGGAACCTTATCCCTAGAAGAAACTCGGTCAAGTTCATGTTTATGCACCTTGTCACTACGTATGTCACGGTTCACAAAGTAACGACTGGTATGCACAGGTTTCTCCTTGGATGCATGGACATAAACAGTGAACTTGCTCTCATGCCCCTGCAAAGATCCAATAGTAAAACATGAGACAATATTACAGATGTTGCAGGTTGTTAGAGAACTTCATAACTACCAGGACTTGCTCAAATTTTCGGCAGGGAGAATTTTTAATTATACACTATGGCAGATGAGCAAAGCTTCTCATATAATAATAGATTAAAGAGAGCGACGCTATCACGGATTCAAAAGTGAAAAGACAACATCACATCAGTCCCGATGCCCCCTCTGTGGGATCTGATATGACATCAGTTTCAAAAGAGAACAACTAATCAATCCTTCAACTATCTTGATAGCATATGACATCAGCTTGACTTAATTACCCTGAGTCACCAAATGAAATCGCTGCAGGAAAAAGGAAAAAGATAACGAACATATTGAGCAACTTCCTTACCCGGAAGAACATATCCCAGAGTCTCTCAAAAGGTAATGAGCCAGTAGAAAGGAACATGAAGGCAATTTTAGGTGTCTTGAGCTTTGGAGCTGGCATTTTCAGAATATCACGGAACACTACGTGGGATGCAATCTGTTCATCAGATAATTCTCTTTCTGGAGCAAGAGGTAGCCAATCCGCAATTGCTTCACAGCCTCTGGAAGAGATCATGTAGCATGCAGCAGATCTCTGGTGTGGATAAACATATGTTAAAAGCAAAAATACGCTGGCGAAAGAAACCAATAGGATAATCCACACTGGTCCCCTTGATGAAGATCGGTGACGAGCCCCAGGCAAGATTTTTATATCCCCCATGCTTAACCGCCACCCTTTGGCTGTCTTCATCAAGCCCACATCACAGTTTTGACCTCAAATCAACCCCGTGCCCCCAAGAATCTTTTCACGCAGGCCAAGTACTAAGACAGTAATCAGTATTTAGTAGCCCGCAATTGGACCTCAGATTCAGGATCTACAACCTGAAGAAGACCAAACAAGATTACAGTAAGAAGACAAGAAGGAGAACAGATCACCACTAAACCCAGAAGGCTAATGTTTCAATAATAATCCCCCCAAAACATTAAGCAAAGAGGTTTGCAAAAGAACTAAATAAAGACTATCTCAGTAAGCATATATATAAAATGCAGGAGCCTCTTATCATGCTTATGCAGCAAGTAAGTACAAAGGAACACATATAAATAGAGTTCAAGCATCGAGATCCATAGCCAACTAATAAAATCGGAAAAGCATAGGAGCCATTCCAATCAACATCACTGCATAAAAGACAATGATGTAGGAAAGTAACAAACTTCAAAAAGGGATCAAGCTTCAATCAACTTCCTCAAGGCCCATGTTAATCAAATCTACAATCCCAAGCCAGAACTACGGGAAACAGCAACAAGCTTAAAAGTCAACCCGCTTGGTGACCAACCAGACATTAAAAAAGGGAACAGTTCATAGATCCAATCAAACCGAAACTTTCACTCAAACAACAAAATCACTTCCCACCAACGAAATCCAAATCAGAACAACAAACACAAAAACAACTCTGACACACTCATTTGAAATCTTCAAATTCACTGCTCCAAAAGGACTAACCTACACTGCACACTTGCATTACACCCCACCACAATCCAAAACACAAGCCCATCAATTCAAAAACACTAAAATCCGTTCTCCAAAATCAGCATACGCACAAAATTCCAAAACAACTGACAGCGATAGCGCAAGATCCCATCGCAAAACAAGCACGAGATGAAAACCGAATCAAGCTGACAACAATGAACCAATGAAGGCAGGAGCAATCCGTAGCAGCACGCACCTGATTTCGTTTGAGTTAGGGGCAGGGAAAGATCTAGGGCAGAAAACGAGTATGGAAAATAAAAAAGGTTAGAAGAGAGAGAAGAAAACGGAGGAGAGATGAACTCGCGATTTGGTCGGAAATTTTGTCCCCTTTGTCTCTTCCGCTTCTCCTTCTCTTCTTCTTCCAATGGTGATGATGAAGACTGCTGATGCTCACTTGACTCTCTCTCTCTGCTGTTTATGCTCGAGTAGGGGTCGTTTGCTTCTGCTCCAATTGTTACGCACATTGATTTAAGCCGGCTATTTTTTTTATTTTAGCCCCTCATGTTTCTCTTATGGTAGAATTTTGCTCTGAATTACGATCTTTCCTAATCTAGTCCAATGCCAAAATGCGATCTCCTCTCTAGTTAAGAGTTTTTTTAATTTTCCTTGGTGTGAAACTTAAATTTCGATTTTGTCCTGTTTTAAATTCATATATCGATTTTGTCCTATTTTTAATAAAATCGGTTTGAGGGAGCTCGATTTGGCTCATTTTCTAGGGGTGGGCGCGGTGCAGGTTGGTGCGGTTTAAGGGTAAACCCGCAACCGAACCACATTATCTGGTTTGGAAATTTTTCAAACCGCAAACCGCATTACAAAAGTGAAAACCAATTATGCACCGCACCGCATAATGTCGTGCGGTGCAGTTTGGTTGAAAAACTGATTTTCAAAGTTTACAAAAAAAAAAACCTAAGTTGAATGTTAGAGACTTGCAGCTTTTTTTTTGTAACAAGTTCAAAACCTGATTCATTACTTGCAGCTATTACAAAGTGAAAACAAGAACCTAACAAGGCATTGAGGGATACATGATCATTCATGGTTTTCTTGAACCTGTTTCTGCTTCTAATTTTTCAAGCTCCATATAGAGTTCTAGTTCTGTTTTGGTAGGCTCTTTATACATGGAAAATGATCCACCCCTAAGCCAATCATTTAGACAAACCAACCCCTCAACTATATTAGGAGTTAATGTAGCTCTAAATGGATCCACCACCCTTGATCCAAGACTGAAAGCTGATTCTGAAGCAACTGTAGAAGCTGGAACTGCAAATATGTCCTTGGCAATTTTAGATAAAATAGGATATCTTGATGCATTTTCCTTCCACCAATCCAAGAGATTGAAATTCTTGTTTGAAGGGTCTTGAGATGGTTCATTGAAGTACTTATCAATTTCATCCTTAATATCAACAACATCCTTCTGTTTTCAACAACAATATGATTTGTTTTTAGGTTTTGGGCATAGGCTTGGGGTGATAATATGATTTGTTTTTAGGCGCTGATTTGTTTTTAGGCATGGACATGGACCCGACGCTGACTTGCTTTTAGGTTTTGGGCTTGGGATTGAAATATGATTTGTTTTTTTAAATGTAATAATTTTGAATATTTAATTATTAGATTATTTAATAATTTAATAATTAATTATATATGCGGTGCGGTGCGGTTTAAACCGAGTTTTTTGAGATAAAGAACCATTTCCGCACCGCTTTATTTGGTTGCGGTGCGGTTTTTGACAAATCGGTTTTTTTTCAAAAGCGGTGCGGTTAACTGAACACACTTTTGCGGTGCGGTGCGGGCGGTTTTTGCCCACCCCTATCATTTTCGATAAAACATGTTTCTCCCCAACTGGTTTGGTTAATTTTCAACGAAACCGGTTTGGAAAAAACCGATTTGATGACTGTGCACTGCGTGATATTATTTGGTCTTACGTGGACACAAAAAAATACAATTATGACCGCGTGACAAACTGGGGCGGGGAAACCGGTCTCATTTACTTGAGCTTGATATGTGGAGTGATGGTTATTTTGCTGTCATTGATAAGATGATTGGGGGAGCGCGGTTGAGCTGGTGGATCCAGGGTGATGCGGCAATGTCCAACATGTACATGGCCATTTTCGTGGCTGAAATGAGCAGCGATTCTTTACAACTTCTGGGTATGGCAGAACGAGGAATGCTCTCTGAGTTGTTTTTTGCAAAGCGATCCCGCTACGGAACTCCCGTTGTTGGAATCTTGTTCTCTGCTTCTGGTGTCGTCATGCTTTCATGGATGAGCTTCCAGGAAATAGTCGCGGCAGAAAATTTCCTGTACTGTTTCGGAATGATATTGGAATTCCTTGCATTCATAAGACTTAAGGATAAAACAGCCAGCCACAGCACGACCTTATAAAATCCCTACCGGCACAGTCGGATCCATCATCATGTGCATTCCACCAACTATATTAATGTGTAGTGCTTGCTCTATCGACGCTGAAGGTCATGGTTGTAAGCCTTATTGTTGTCGCTATTGGCCTCCTAATGCAGCCATGCCTTAGGCACATGGAGAAGAAGAGATGGCTTAAGTTCTCAACCAGTCCTGATCTCATAGCTCTCGATATTACTGCTCCTGAGAATTATGTTTCTCTAGTGGACTGACCAAAACCACAGTCATGGAAAAGCAAGCTATTAACTTTCAATCCCAAGTGCATCATACCGTTTCTGCCGGACCGGTTTCATGTAAATGAGACCGTTTCCCGTCCCGTAACCAGAATTGCATTTTTTCGGGTCCACGTAGGATCATATAATGCCACCTAGGTGCACAGTCAGCAAATCGGTTTGGTTAATTTTCAACCAAACCGAATTTTATCAAAAATGAGTCAAACCGGGTTTCCAACCCGATTTTATAAAAAATAGGGCAAAATCAATATTTGAGTACATGGCAAAATCAAGATTTAGGTTTCAAAACAGGGCAAACAAAAAAAACTCCTCTTGTTACTTTGTACTTGTACGAGAAAAAAAAAAATTTGTCCACAGAAAAATATTCATAAAGGTAAGTGGGATTTCAAGAAAATAATTTAGTTTAACATCCAAATCAGACCGGACCAAATTTTTACGGTTCGGATCGGATCGATGGACCGAAATTTTAAAAAAAAAGTGGATCGTGGACCGAACCGAACTCGAGACTCAGTAGACCATAATTTTTTGAAAAGGTGGACCGGATCCAACAGTATTAGTTGTAATCTCCAATTTTGCGGGCCGGATACTCGGACTAGACCGAATCGGAATTTTACGATCCGGATCAGATCGAAATTTCTAAAAAAGCGGACCGTGGATTGGACCGGACCCAAAAAAAATTGGTCCCATCTTGGACCAATCCGTAAAAATCGATCCAATCCCATTCAGATTTACCTATCCGATCCAATTTTATGCATCCCTAGTTTTAACATCGGTTAAAGGTTATTAGGATTTTGTTTTTTTGTTTTTAAATTATGCTTAGCATATTGAAAATTTAGGGGGCGTTCAATTGATGACACCTCCAGAAATGAGGACGTAGGGACAATTCTGTACCTTTAGATCAAAGGATCTAAAAGTGAATAATGATTCAAAAAGTGTTTTTTTTGTCATTATGCACTTCTTTTAGGTAAAGGACAAAAAATGCAAAATGACAAATAACTTGCACTTTTTGGATAAAAGTGAATTGTTGGATAATTTGATCTAAAGACCCAAAATTGTCCACACGTCCTCATTTTAAAACCATGTCCTCAATGAACGTTACAATCTGACTATTATATACCAACTAATAACGTTACAATCTGAATTCAACACATATGTTATGGTAATTGGAATAAGACCATGATAGGGACATCTATTGACTATTATAACAATACGTAAGACCGTAACGAGGAAAAAGTTCATATCAAAGTGGAACCAGGAACAGTTTTATCAGAATAAACAAGTACCCTAACCGGTTAATTTTGAACAATTTATCGAATTTAATTTTGGAGTGACCAGTTACCAAATATTTGTAAGTGGGGTCTGGGAAGCGCTTGATTGAGAACTCTTAAAATTCGAGAACCTGAGACACATGATGCATCTTTGAATCTCATCATTGGATCATGATGCATCTTTGAATCTGCATGTGACACATGTCTAAAAAGCATGATAAATCTCATCATTGACACATGTCTAAAAAGACATGTGACACATGTCTAAAAAGCATGATAAATCACATCTTTGAACCTGAGACACATGATAAATCTCATCATTGGATCATGATGCATCTTTGAATCTGCATGTGACACATGTCTAAAAAGTAAAGTAAACAAATGTGGCTTTGACTTTGCATTAAATGCATCTTGAAAAATGCACATGGGACACGTGTCATCACCAAAATGCATCTTGGAAAATGCATCTTGTATTTTAGAAGATGAAGATTGAGGTCTCAAGTTCTCGAAAAAATAAGGAGTTCTTATTTGAGCGCTCCTCATTTGTAAGTTGTACCATGTTTAGAAAATAGAGGAACCATTTAAAATTTCTCGTTAAAATAATCATGGTGAATGAGTGGTGGCCGAAGACTATTGGACGAGTGATTTTTAGGGATGAACAAATTTGGACTGGATCGTAAATCCGGATAGGACCGCACCGAAATTTTACGATCTGGTCCGTCCCGGACCGTAAAAACCTCGGACCGGTCCATAGTCCATATTTTTGAAATTTTTTGGTCCGAATCGAACCAGTTGTGCATCTAAAGTGGCTTTGTCCATACTACAGAAAGTTAATAATTAGCTACCCAGTCCTCGAAGTTCGACTTAGTGACCATTAACCCCAAAACATACATGTATATTTTGTTTTTTCAACTTCATGTCTATTTTGGTTTGAAATGCTTCAGGTCCCCGGTTCGATTTCTGGTGATCGGAGTAATTTCTTTTGTTCTTTCAGTTGATTCTTTTTACTCGGATACATATGAATATCGAGACTATTGAAACACGAATCACCAAAGCACATCTCCGAGAGGAAAATATATTATTCAACGGGTCGAACTCTTAACCTCTTAACAATATGTCAAGAGTTCAAATGATTTTCACTATCCGGGTTTAATATCAAGGCATATCTACCATAGATTTTTATATATAGTTACAATAGATTAATTTGGATTATTAGAACTTAATTTGATTTTCCCATAAGTAAACATCAACTATTTACGTTACGTTATAAAGAGTAAATGTGGTCCCTCTAGTAAAAAAAGGATCTGATGCAAACTGTAACGCCCCGAATTCTGAATAACTATTGTTCCACGTCGAGTGGGAGTAGTGTTTGTGCTAGCTTGATAAGCTAGCCTACTAGCTAACATGTCACCGATCTACCATGCTCTTTTGTGATAGACTCTAGGTTGTGGTGACCTAGGGAGGGCGGTGACATGACAGTTAGGACAGACTAGGCTTATAACGGATCGGATCGGGTCCTTCGGTCGGGTCGTTACAGATGATATTCAGAGACGAACCTCCGCAGTAGGTGACCTTGAGTGGACTCCGGATTGGAGGGACGATCCTGTGTGTCTCTGTTAGTCTTTTGTGATAGACTCTAGGTTGTATAGACCTAGGGGAGGGCGGTGGCATGACAGTTAGGACAGACTAGGCTTATAACGGCTCGGATCGGTTCCTCCGGTCGGGTCGTTATACAAACACTACAGTTTTGTAAAATATATAGACCAATGACAGTCCTTGATTTAGTTTGGACAGAAGAGATTTAGTTCCGTCGTATGGATGATTTTCGGTGACGAATCATAAATCACTTTTGATGAACTATGCCGTACTCTTGGATTTCGGCGACGAATTAAAAACAACTTTTGACGATTTTTGTAGTTTGCACCTAATCTTTACTCCCCTATAGTTTTTGAAAATATTGCAGTTAAAACTTAAAACATACGTAAGATATTTCCATCAAAAAAAAACATACGTAAGATATATTTAGGTCTTTTGGTTTATGAGTGATGAGAAAACTTTTACTGATTTTTCCTTATAAAAATTTAGTAACAACAATGGTTATGTGGCAGTAAACGATAGAAATATCATGGGCAGAATTCAGAAAAAAAATTTAATTTGTGCAAAATTACAATTTGGATTTCCAAACTAAGCAAACTTGAAATTGGATTTCCGATTTAGACACACTCCTTTAGGCGCCGTTGCTAAGGGCGCCTAAGGCATAAGGCGCTCTTAGCAACGGCGCCTAATGCTTAGGTATCAAATTCTTAATACAACGAATGCTGAGTCAGCCAAAAAAATCATAAATAATATTAAGGCGCTGTGTATAACAGCGCCTAAGAATTTTTTTTTAATGTTATTTTTTTTTGAAAAAATTGATTAAACACCCATCTTCGATCACTATATTTGTGAGCTTAACCTTTGAATTTCATTTTCAAGTAAACATGAAAGTTATAGAACATTCAATTAGCTTTCTAACCATATAAAGAACATCTTAAACAGACACCGGATGACGCCTCTATGAGCTTCCGAATGTTAGCTTGGACCCCCTCGGTTTCATGTTCGGAAAATTTCTAGAATTTGAGAGGGTCCGAGCCAATCTTCTAAAGCTCATAGACGCGTCATCCGATGTCCGTTTAAGATGTTCTTTATATGGTTAGAAAGCTAATTGAATGTTATACAACTTTCATGTTCACTTAAAGATGAAATTTGGTGGTTAAGCTGATAAAAATAGTGACCGAAGATGGATGATCGATCGATATTAGTCAAAACCGAGGGGTCCGAGCTAACATTCGGAAGCTCATAGAGGCGTCATCCGGTGTCCGTTTAAAATGTTCTTTATATGGTTAGAAAGCTAATTGAATGTTCTATAACTTTCATGTTTACTCGAAAATGAAATTCAAAGGTTAAGCTCACAAATATAGTGATCGAAGATGGGTGTTTAATCAATTTTTTCAAAAAAAATAACATTAAAAAAAACCAGCGCCTTAATATTATTTATGAATTCGTTCAAAAAAAGAATTTGACACTTAAGCATTAGGCGCCGTTGCTAAGAGCGTCTTATGCCTTAGGCGCCCTTAGCAACGGCGCCTAAAGGAGTGTGTCTAAATCGGAAATCCAATTTCAAGTTTGCTTAGTTTGGAAATCCAAATTGTGATTTTGCACAAATTGGAATTTTGTTCCAGAATTCACTTGAAAGTAACCGAAAATTAATAAAAAATTTAAAGAACAACGTTGTTGAGGAGCGTTCAAATGAGTCAGCCCTCCTAAAAATGACGCAGTGGGGCACGATCTGAGCCACGCATCTAACCACACATGCTTTGTGGGCGCGTCACGTGTCCCACTACAAAAAATCCATCAAAAGCAAAAAGCAAACAGTATTCCGGTACTATTCTTGCACTATTCCCTGCCACATCATCAAAATGAATGACTCACAATGTGCCTTACTGCCTCACTTTAACAACCTTGCGTCAACCGAATGCTCCCCCAGAAATGTTTACCCATGTGTTTATATTCTGTATATCATGAAATACAGACTAAGCATTTTCATATGATCAATCATAAACACATCAGATGTCCCATATGAGCAACCTTAATTAGGCCATATTATATTCAGAACTTTGCCTAAAACAAAGAGATATTATTATTCAACACAAGACCAAGATATTTAAAAAGAAGTATGTAAATACCAGATGTATGTATTAAATGAGTGCCGCAGTTGACCACATCACGTTCCAGTCTCTATATAATATAGGGTTAATTACAAAGGTTACCTGGACAACCATCTCGTTTCAAATCGCGGCTTGGACTATTCCAATTTTTATTTTAATGTTTTTGGGCTAAATTGCAAGTAACGGTGTTAATTAACCCATTTACATTTATTATTATTTTATTTAAAAATAAATGCCACATCTAATTTAATATTGTTTAACAAGTCAAAAACCACCTGTTTACAAAATAACTTGATAAAACTTTAACACGTAACAAATTCCTAATAAAACTATAAAATATTAACAGGAAGTTTACATGATTTGTGACAAAAGAGTAACAACACTTTTATTGCTAAATTAGGTTTCCAGCAGCAAAAAGTACGTTGTTTTTTTACTATGGCCACAAATTAAGTTTTGTCCGTCGCTTCTTTCTTGGCGGATGGAGTCAGCGGCGTCCGAACCGAAACCTCCCATTCCAATTTCCCCACCTGCGATTTGAAATAAGGATTCTAACCCTAACGATTCTTTTATTATTATTTTTAATAATAAATGTAAATGGGTTAATTAACACCGTTACTTTATTTGTTTTTGCAATTTAGTCCAAAAACACTAAAATGAAAAATGGAATCGTCCAGGCCGCGATTTGAAACGAGATGGTAGTCCAGGTAACCTTTTTATAATTAACCCTATAATATAATAACGATATTAAATTTTGATAGTTATACATGACTGTAAATCTATTGAAATTTCAAACCTCAGGTACCGGATGAATTAACACATATCTCTTTTCCCAAACGACAATTAATTATCTCATATCCAATCCAAAAAAATAATAATGCATTATTGTGTATGCCTTGTGTAGTTTGCAACTTTAGTTGGATCAACTAGGCAGGAGCGCGCGTGACGGTGAAGATGATCGACGAGGAAGAAGACCGGTATAGAAGTATTTTAAAGGCAGCGCCAAGCAGATTACAACTGGGTCAATATGTTTTTTACTCCAATTCTATATTGCCTGTGTTCAGAGCTCCACTAGAGAACAACTCAGGTCTTCCTGCATTGTATCATTTTCTTATCTCTTGCTACCATATGCGCAAGTTTGCAACTAGTTGTTGTCTAAATACTTGTTTAATGGGGAAGCTTTTAGTTTAAGGAAGAATGACGGTGTCACGTTGCAAGTGTGCAATTTGGAGTGTAGTGATCTAAATAAAAGGAGAAGATAGATGATAAAAGACTATAAAGAATCGTTAACTAGGCGATTGGTAGAGTGGGCTTTCTTGTATGTGTGGACCTAACAAATGGAAATTGGAAGTACTCTATAATGAGGTATAAACATTGCGTTTTGGAATGAAAAAAATATATATGTAATTTCGTATTTTGTTTGCCATGGAAAATTCTGTCAAAACCAATTGATATAATGGAAAAAGATCTGGTGCAGTGCACTTGAGTGCTAAATTGACGTCGTTTTACTTGAATAAGAATAAAGTTAATTTTTATTGAAACGATTTTGTTTTGGCACTCACAACATTTAGCTGCGCTCCATTAGATCTGAATCCTTGATCTAATATAACCTTTTCCTTGCTAAACATTTTTTTTATCCCTAACTACAAATCGCAGGAATAGGTCGTGTGGACTAGGTTTTATTTACCAGTTAAATCATGTTAAAACTAATATATTGTGTCTCTTTCAATTACATTTGTGATAGTGCATTGAAGTTAACTTTTCTATGTGGCTGATTTAAGTAAGCCTATAACTTTGCGTAAACGAGATTGAGGATCCTATCCTAACACCTCGCCCTTGGCCACTTCCAATCTATGAAAGTTTTGTTAGAAATAAGGGTTAGTTATAAAAACTCTGTCCGCACTACCACTTGAGTTCAAATTAGGTATCAGATTTTTTAAATTTGTAACTTCGATTTTTGAATCAATGTGCATGCACTTTGTTTCCGAATTTGCGATTTCGAGAAGTTTTAAGGTCGAAACTTATGAATTTGGCGAATTTATTTTTATTGTCCTTGGTAATATGATTAATATGATGGAACGTGTATACAAATCGGTGCAAAAGTAACTAAATTGAAAATTGAAAAAATCATTCCCTAATTTGGAACCAGGCAGTAGTGCATATAATATTTTGATAATTTGCCCTAAAAATAAAGGGGTGTGACCCGTTAGATATAAAAGTTGCATATTTGTTAAAGTTTTTTTTTTGATAGGGCATATTTGTTAAAGTTGACATGATGGAAGTTAGACCAATTCTTCAAAGATCCCTATCATATTTTTATTATGAAAGAAATCAAAGTTAAATTACTAAAGAAATTCCATCAAAATTTGAAGAAGGAGAGATCAAGATAAGAGACAATTTGATTGAAGAAATAATTTTGCAAAATACTTGAACAATAATGTCTGAAGGTAACCTAACTACTAATTCTTTTGAAATGATAAGACATGAGTTATGTAATAGAATAACATGTTAACGTACGATACTTTATATACTTGTCTATTTCTCTTGCTCAGTCTAGCTTGCAAGACTTTCAGATATAACTTTTTGAAAAATTCAAGATCAATTTATTATCCAATTCCATCCACAACGACTTTTTCCAGCTCACAAAACCTCAAATATATAAACCACCAACTCCTTCAAAAGTTGTTGATCCACCCAAAACTGATTACACCCCACTTCATTTCATCCCATTTCCTCATCTGGGCTCGACTCAAAATCCCAACTTGATCGACCATCGACATGGGCTGCGTATCAAGCTCTGATCACAAACCATCATCCAAGTTGAAGGTATGTAACACGAACAAGAACGACAATATAAGAGTAGTGCACTTCGACGGCCGCATTGAGGACTACGACAAGCCGATCAAGGTCAACCAGATCATCCACAACCCGACGAAGGACGTGCTGTGCACAAAGTCGCAGCTGCTCTGTCGGACAAGCTCCATTGCTTTGAAGTCGGATTGTGAGCTTGAGCTTGGGAATCTCTACTTCCTGATGCCCATTTCGGCTTTTACGAGTGATGCTTCTGTGATGGATATGGCAAACATGGTCAACAAGCTGACTAACATTGCCAAGAATACAAGGGTTAAGGAGTGTTCGAATTCGAAGCCTGTGGTAGTGGCTGTCGGACCAGCTGGGTATGGATCTGACGAGCCGGGTCGGGTCGAGGTTGGTGAAGGATGTGTGGAGAGGTTTGTTTGGAAGCCTGTTTTGGAAACTATTGGTGAAAAGTCGCTTAATGGGAGATCCGAGTCTGACTTGCAAGACCAACAATCATCTTCCTACAGGTGATCCATCTTCTCAGTTCTTCTAAGCTCTCCCTCAATTCGCTGACGAGGGGATTTCAAATCTAATGCGTGCGAATTATCGATTGTTGGGCTTCTACACTTAAGAATTTGTTCAATAATATTGCTTAGTGAAAAGAGGATATGCTAGCTTATATTGGACCGATGCTCTGATATCAGGTGCGAGAGAATTATCGATCATCATTTCGACCGTCTCAATTGTTGGGATTGTACACTTGAAGAAAATGTTCAATATTACTTAGTGAAAAGAGGATATGCTAACTTATATCGGACCGATGCTCTGAATCGCGACTCCTTATGACACAAAAACTCAGACTTATAAGTCATGGTTTTGTGATATAATATAAGCTAGCAAAGGCACTATTCTCTAACTAATGTAGGACAATTTGTTCAAATACCACATTCTCAATATCAACCCCCACGCTCAACTCCAAACGTGGACTTGACGCGATGGGCTTGTAAAGCATACTAGTTTATGAAAGATCGTCGTAGCAAGAACGAAGCTTGTCTTTCAAACGAATTCGTAACTAGTGAGCAGATATGAGTTTGTACATGCCAGAGAAGCGATCAAATGAGGTACCAAAATTAGAATGAGGCAAGTGAGGCACGTGCTTTGTGGGCGCGCCACGTGTCCAAATAGTAAAACCCACTACTTCGTAGTGTGAACGCAAATGGCGGCTCAACTCACGTGGCTTCGCCACGTGTCACAATGAGTGGTGTCCAGATCATGCCTCACGTGCCTCATTCTACCAACACTGCCTCAACCGAGTGCTCCCCGTACATGCCATATATAAATTACTATTTAGCCTCATTCTACCAACCCTGCCTCATTCTACCAAGTCAAAACGATGTCGTTTCGATCCAAACATCGTCATTTTGATATTTGGATTTGAATAAAATTCATAACCGAACAAAACGACGCCGTTTTGACTGGAATCAGTGGCGGATCCAGCAACTTTTGTGAGGGGGTCCTAAAAATATTTTTTAATTATTAATGACTGAATTTAAATGTATTGAAGTTAATTTTAATTAATAAAGATGTGTCATGTTTTATCTTTATAGTTTAGTAAACGAAAATTAAGTTAAGTACGCCAAGAAATAATAATAATATGAAGTTCAGTATGATTTAGGGAATAAACATACTTAAGTAATTAGATTTTTATTAATATTCAAATATTATTCTTAGCTAATTCAGTAGAATGCAATCATTTGTGACCCATTTATTAGCCAGAAAACCACACAGCTCAATTGGTAGAGAGGGGACCTTTGTATTCCCAGCAGAGCTGTGTTCGAATCTTCTCGCCTTAAACCTTTTGGCTGAATCTGCACCGGATCTTTTTCCTTTATAGTACTGTCAAGAGTGCGACTTTACTTTAGAGTTGGCAAATTAAATGGATTGACCCTGGTACAATTGGGTCTTTTTATCAATGGGTTACCACGGGGCCGAGGCACAACAGAAGACCTATGGCCAAACACAAAAAATTGATACACACCAGGCCTGGTGTCAATTGCGTCTGTAAATATATTTTTTTGGACAAAAATAAGTAAAGTCGTTGGTAATCAAGAGCGCTGTCGTCGCTAATGCAAACGCTTCATAGTATCACATCCTATGCAAATCTCGACTAGGGTTTCCACGAAACTGGAGATCGAGTCAGTATCGATGGCGCTTAGGAACTTGTACAATGAAATCAAGCACCTCAAGGTCAAGGAGCTCCCCCAGCACCTCAAGCCTTATTTCACACTCGATTACGTCAAGAACTCCATCGAGAAAGGTCTGGACAACTATCATGCCAAATACATTGCCACCAGCTCCATCGATCCCCTTCTTCATGTCTGTTTTGGAGGTATGATCTTGTCCTACCTCATCGCCCTCCCGGAGGAGCGTCGCCATCTGGAGCACGCTAAGAAGCATGCCGGCCATTGATGAATTATGGTTCTGATCCTTCGCATCTGGTAACGTGCTTTGATTATAAACATTTCGAGTAGAATATGTAAAAAAAGAAATTTGATGCGATGATTGAAATTCATATGCCTGGAGTAATCGGTTTGGATATTGACCAATCCCTCTAATTGGAATTTTTCTAATTTGGGGGTTTAGTAAAATAGTGTTTTCTGTTTGTCTTATATGTTGGATTCTTGTTTGTTTCTATGTTGTGATCTGAGTTTGCCTCTAACATGTCTTTGATAAAGGATTAACTAGATAGGTATAACAGTTCTTTGGGTCTATATGCTCTTGACAAGTTGGAGTTCACTGTAAATTTGAGGATACAACTGGCCAGGGTTAAGCTATTTTCTGTGTCGCACGTAATGTAAATCTCTTGCATGCTTCTGAAGTTTTATTGGATTAGACTCTTATCTTTTTATATTGGAGTTGCTTTCATGGAGCGAGAAACCTTTTGACCGTCGAAATGAGGAAGCCAGATTACATCTTAAAAACCAGAAGCAAATAATTTCAGGGCTTTATATAATGTCCACTAAGAAAGGGGGGTATCAATGAAAATGCAAACTATGAGATGGCCTGGTTCTCGCTAGTCATTTGCTCCATGATCACTGTGATAGCCTGGGTAAAGTGGTAGACCCACCAACGCCAAAATGATAAAGGAATAATAGTATCACTGTCTAAACTAATGCATCCTCTGTGTATTTGACTCTTAACTACTTTTTTTTTGTTGGTATTTTTCGTAGTACAGGGATTATGATCATTGTTAATTGGTCGTAGTTTACCTACCATTTGACCTCATTGTTGTATTTTTTTTTCCTTTCAAATAAGCCTTCAAGGGAGTTAAAATATCTTGAGTCAGAAACTTCACATTTTTCATTTGAAAGAAAATGATACACATACCCTCAAAATGATAAAATAATAGTTCCGATGGTCAAAGTAATGGATCTTCGTTTTTTATCTTTTACATATTTTGCTGTATTCTTTCTTCTTAGGTTCCCCAACAGGTCTTAATACCTGGCCCTAACCTCGTTTTTGTGATTTTATATAGAAGTTTTAATGATGTTTGAAAGTTCTTGAGCCAGAAATTACACGGGTTAGATTCTTTTGAACCCCCAACAATGTGCCACACTGCAGTTTTGTTAATGGTGTAGTGACTTCAATAGTTTATTAATACATATTGTCAAAGTAATTTTTGCCCAAAAAGTCAATAAATGCAAGAAAAAGCAAGATTTGATATATCGTAATAGTCGCGTAAACAAGTTCACCTTCATCTCCTTCCAGGATCTTCATACTAATGCCTCTTGGAGCCTTTTTCATTTACCCGCGGATTGTGATCAGTTCACCTATCCTGGGATGTAAAATCTGGATGGCCACTTTTAGGTTGGATATTGCACAAAGCCAACCAAAGATTATATAGTGGGACCTGATATCTTGTATTTGTTGGCTCCTGAATAAATTGTAAAGGATTTATTTATATAGTGGTTCACTATAATGCTTTTTAATTCAAATCTTTTTTATCTACGTTATTTGCAATTTGTTTGAAGATTAAGATGTCATCTGAGAAAAATCTAGAAACAGAAATATCTACAAACTTGGATTATGTTTTATATGGCATCTGGGTTCTGCTAACAAGTTTGGGTTTTCTACAAACTTGGATTCTGTTCAGAAGTAAAGATACACAACAAGTTGATGGTATCCATGTTCTCGATAAAATTAGGACCCCTTTCTAGTTGTTTCCTTCTAATCATGGAATACACATGTCAACCCTAAGGAGGGCAGAATTAGGTACCATCATGTGTTTATCTTTGAGATTCGATCACTTGGTCAAAATGTGATAGGCAGAAGTCTTCTTTGTTGGATATACAGCTTACAGATTTCTATCATCAAGGTCATTGCAAAGCTCTGCTTCGGGGATGAGAAATTTTTTGGCACTTTCCGGTTAGTCTTCGCTTGAGCTACAAAGAATAAAAAGCACATAACAAATGAGACGGGATGCATAAATGCTGCCGGTGCGGGTATTCCGCACAAAGCTGCTTTATATTAAATTGTAAACGAAGTATATAACATGGTTAATGCTCATAGGGATGCGACTAGTTTGATGATGGCCGTGCCACTTGCGATTTGCAATAGGCTTTATCTATAAACTCCTAAACATTGCAATACCAAACATAAATGAGCCCCCAGCAGGCATGTAAAGATTGTATACCTAAAGGTATGACTAACTCGTATTGGCTAATTATCAATTGCGTCAAATGCCTTTAATCTTTTTTCACAGCCGCAGACAGGGGACTACTACAAAAGAGCAACTAACTGTCTTTTAGCTACGTCCTCCAGAGACAATGACCTGGAGGCAATATTTCAGTTCCAGTATGAAAGCATAAAACAGCCACTTATACATACCATTTGAATATGTTTTAACTGTCTCATGACCTCCTCAGTTTCCATCTCCTGAAAGAAATAGCAGAAAAATATCAGCAGAGAGATGAGGTCATAAAAACAAACCAGAAACGAGTAGAGAATGAATAACTTGTGAAGTTATCATTAATCTATCTGGGGAATATAAACTTTTACGGCAGTTGACACTTGACAGAGTAAAATAAAGTCATTATTTGACTAAATAGAAGAAACGAAATATGACAAGGACTTCAGGTGTAACGATTACTACATGCAAACAAAATGTCTATTAGACCATAAAGTTAAAAACAACAGCACCAACTGCCTTCTTCATGACACTAGCAATTTCTTCAAACCTTCAGAAACTGATGCTTCCCTCTAAAAGGTATAACCAAAGATGTTTTGCGTGCGCTGGGCAGATGCATGTGGTATGATTTATGAATGAAGCAAACAGAGATCAAGAGTCCAATGATAGAATAGATAACTAGACAGATGTAGGGGATCTGAATATCAAATAGTCGGTTACAAGCATGACTGAATAAAGTGCAAAACTGATTAATAGTCGGTTACCTGTGGAGCTGCGCAATCTGCATGGCATGGATCCCAAAGCAGAGCACTAAAACAGTTCCAGTCATCAGTTTGAACTTCAAAAAGAGGAGCCCTGAGGACCAAAAGATTGATATTTCATTACCCTTATAAAGTCAATCGGCAGAGACATGTTTAACACTACAGGATCCGGAATTAAGTGAACGGCATGACCCAGTTTATACTTCTCAGAAAACCTAATACAGCGTCACTCTAAATTTCAGAAGCTGTTATGCAATTTATTTTATTTTATTATTATTTTATTGACCTAAGCTACTATGAACTTTTGAATATGACGAATTAACGATAAACAACATAGCATCTTAGGATCCTACAAGACTATATATACTTAAGGAAGGCGTTAGAACTTTCTCTAGAAACATTAAATCAATAGATAAGATATCTTCATGAGCTTGAGATGGAACTCGATTAATACCACAGGAGTCAACTTCCCTGAATTAAGCTTTCTATAACTCGTAAATGTGCAAAGAAGGGCTTAACAAATTGGACGGTGAAGTCTGTTCAGAATCTTTAAGCAAAAATAGAAGCCGTGATGAAGTTTTTCGAATCTACTTTTCGAGAGGAATAATATCAATCATGATAGTCTCGTATATTATGAACTTAAAAATTCAAAAATCAATGCTCTCCTACAAGTATGAACCTAAGTTAAAGGCTGGTTTTCGTTATAGCAAAAAAAAGTTTTAGAAATCATACGAAAAAATTGATCATGTTATTGAAAATAAATATTACCGGCGCCACTTTCCGCAAACAGTTCCATCAATATCCTTTCTTATACCCCGCATAACCTCCCGACATTGAAGCCAATTCCCAATAGGACTCACTCTACATGGATTTTGCGACCCTGAAATCTGATATTGAGTAACAAATAAGCTTTGTTATTAAAAGATAATGCCTGATCCATTCACGTACATAAAATAAGAAAGTAATATCATAAAGATGCATAATATGACTCCTTACATGTAATCTTTCAGATTCGAATAGATTTGTTTCTAGAGCTTCACCAACCATATCACATTCACTGCATCAAAGAAAGGTGTACACACGTGTCATTTCTATTACAAGTTGTGATAAAAGAATAGCATGCACATTTACACAAAAGATAGTGCAACTAAAGAACGGACAGCGCCAGAGATACAAACTTCATACTTAAAAATTAATGAAAGTATTATCTAACATAGGGGAACTTCATACAGAGCGAAATGAACTCAAGAAAACATGCAATGATAGCAAGAGCTTTTGTTAAGAAATACAATGCCCTAATATGGGAGACAAGAAGGATCTGAACCAAAATACACAAATGTTTGCTTGTATTTGTTTAGCAAAATTATCACTCAGAAACTTCGGAGTCGTATTTGAGTATAACAGTGCGACTCTTGCTGATCAGGACACTCCCAAGAAAGCCACAAGCTTGTTAGTTCATAGTGGTCGGAATTCCAAAGTTGACATTACATCTAAAGATGTTTTTCATCCACCATTTCATTTCCATTGTGATATTTTTCCTTGCAGTTTTGTCATTTTACAATGTTATTTATTCAGTGTCTGATAATGACCCACAGCAAAATGGTTCCTTACTAGTTGTGCTTGTGCATATAAATTATCTAAGCTGATTCTGAAAATATTATCACATTACATTTACCTCATGGCAGCAGACAGTAACATGCCAAATATAAAAACAAATCCCCTACCCAGTGAATTTGCAGCATAGTAATTATTCAAAAGTAATGGAGAATGACATAACAAATCTTCTAATTAGGGAAGGACATTAGTTCAGACGTTTCAAATTTTGAATACACAGATATGTTGGTAAAGACTGAAAGTGCTAACTAACAGAAGCATTCGGTAGAAACCCATTTGAACTAGCACGTACACACAAATCATAACAGGAGCGGGACACAGTCCAAATCAAACGTTATCCGTTTATTAATGATTTTAGTACTCATGAGACATGATAGTGCCACCAGTTCGATAATGGTGTTAGTACTAATAAAATAACATGAAATGACAAGGTATAAAATTGTTCCTTATAATTTATAACTCATGAGTCATGACCAAGCTAGGTTGTACAGTACAAACTACCTTTCCTATAATTGAACGGACTGATGCTAAACAGTTACGGGGATTCAAGCAATGTATAGCAGAAATAAAATGGAGAAAGACAGTCTAGAACATACCTTGATTTGGGTCCAGACCATTCAGGAACATCAGCTTGGAAGCCCTTTCCAACTCTAACTTCAGTTCGATGTGGCTCAGTATCTAATAACATTATATCTAAGCAACTCAAATCATCATCAAATATTTCTACTTTGTCATTGCCTGCTTGTTCAGCGAACTTTTGCAACTTTAGTAATTTCATCTCCTTCAAGAGTCTCTGTTTCTTTTTCGTGCATGAGTTGCAAAACCATTCCTCATCGGGTATATCAGTTACATGTGGGCGGCAACACCTTGCATGATATGCATTGTCACAGCTATCGCAAATCAACAAGTTCACTGAAGATTCAGAACGGCCACAAATTTCGCATGATCTAGAACAGCTTGTGTCACGAGGAGTTTCCTCAACATTATCTTTTCTTATATGCACCTGCATTTGTAGACCGTACTTTCTTAGAAATGAGATGCAGAAGTCCTTTTCCGACTTATCATCATTTGGGTTATCCATGTCCAACAACTCATCCAAATTAGTGACCGCAGGATCTGCACCTACGTCAAGATTTGATTTAGATGATTCAAGCTGAAATTCAGAAACAGCATTTTCCTCTCTAGCAGTCACAGATTTAGTCTCGGAAATAACAGCTGAAGAAAATCCACCACTTTGTTTGTTTATTACTGTTTGACCCGATGACGCTATTACATATTGCTTTCGAGTTTTGCTCCTCTGGTAGACATACTTCAGTGCAGAAGTTGTACTAGCACAGCTGGTAGTTGAAAACTGAGAGCTACTCACAATTGTCATAGAGGACAATTTATCAATATGACTATTTTCCACATTCATCGAAACAGGATTTTTACCAGGGTTTGGATGCATCATCCAATTATCAATAACAGAGATCTGTTCACGTGAGTGGTCATCTTTTACCTGGTCAGGTGGATTTGCAAAGCAAATCGAAATAGAAAGAGAAGGCTCAAACATCATTTCCATCTATAGGAGCATTGATGTAAATTATTTATCTTTATTGGTTTTCACGTATGGCCTGCATATAGTGTTTAGACACTTCATCCATGGTTGACAATATTTAATAACCGAAGTACATCAGTTTCGACCAAGTTAAAAATACACGAGTAGCTGGAATAGGGTTTGCTGATCCTTCTCATAAGCAGCTGGTTCTGCATAGAAAATAACTTATCAAATCGAATCATCAGTCATTCAAAAATCCAAAATATCTTCAAGACATCTGCCCTTTGATCACAATGTAAAATGATTTGTTGATTAATGGTTGCTTCTACTCTGTTATAAAGGATCGACACAATGGAAGAGGCGGGAATGGTTAATTTTTGTTATCAATGCTCTTACTAAATATTATTCCAGGTCCAATTATAAAGTTCACATAAAAATAACAAAACAACCTCCTACTGTGAAAAAAACTGACAAAAATGAAGGTCTAACGCACTATAAGGAGATAAATAGGCCTGGATTATTGATAGATTTCTGGGTCATGGAGAAAGAAATTTATCAAACACAGGCATATTCTGGCCCTGGAATTTGTCTCCTCCCACCTACACTCCCAAACATGATGCATGAAAGTATGTTTGACATTCTGGGTTGCGTTCTACAGTAATCGTTATAGTTTCTAATGTTCGCAAATAATCCTTTTTTATATATGGAAAAACGGTATTAAGCCCTCTCCTATTTTTGTCGGCATTGAAATAAAGCGACGATCAGCCACGGTACATCAGATTGATCAAAAACTCATCAAGAGTGGGATCTGGGTTCAATATCATATTAAATCTTGAAAAGGGATTCTTTTCATCACGGCAGACCATGTCAATCTCAAAATTAAAGGTTCAATTTCATTTATCTCATCAACCTTCATGCTGCCATCTTCACATTAAAGTATTATAAATTCCACTCACAGCCCACTTAATCCCTAGCAAAGTACTCACGTCTTGCACAATTGTATAGCCACATTCAACCACACACAGAGCGAATTTAAACCGAAACCAAGAACAATCTACAATATTCCACAACACCAGACATCATAAAGATAAAAACACGAACCCTAATTCATCAAGAAAACGCACAAACAAAGAACCACACAAATTATGTTTTTAATAATAATAAAAATTAAATCAGAGACCGAGTTCAAAATTTTACCAGCACTTTGAAGCGGTGGAGGAAGGCATGCTGTGAATTATGCAACCTCAGAGTGAGTCAGAAACGGGAGAAGATTTGAAATTGGTGTTTTTGGGAGAGAGCTGAAGAAGAGGCAACAACAAGAAAAACAGTGGGGAGGCACACAATAAATTAATGGGTGTGAGTATTTATATTACATTAGTCATTTAATTCAATTTTTTATTTAGTATTTTGAAAAATAAAATTTACCTTTTGGAATTTTATTTTCTTTTTTCAGTTCTTTCTTTCACTTTTCCAAAGTCATATCTCTAGCCTTATTTACATGCTTTCGAGACTTTTATCTATTGTACCGTACGTCCGTAACTAATCATTTCTAAAATGCATCACTTAGTAGCTTGGTTTTTGTACCGTCGTCTTATGATACAGAGACCGGTATAACAAAATCTAAAGCGTAATTTTCCTTGTAACGGTTTTCCCCGTTGCGGGTAGAAGTGTTGGATTAATATATTAGGATGCATCTTATATATTTTGACGGATCGCCTTCCCATTAAAAATCTTTTATCGGTAAAGTGTACAATTTTATTTTTTACAGAAAGTTCTTTGAGATACTGTTCATTGCATTTGCAGAGTCTTTGCTTCTAAATGAGCCCTGTTCTCTTTTGTTAGCTAAGATACTTAGGAAATGTACAAAGGATGTTGATTCATTGTTTCACAAGATTACACAATGCTGTGTTTCAGATGATTAATAATTTAGTGCACTACTCATGTTGTGTGGCAGTGAGACGAGAGAAATTATTTCATGACAAGAGCATTGCCGATGACTTACATAAATGCATATTTATATTTTATAATTTAGAAACCAAGGCAAATCAAGATTAATAAACCTTTGAGAAAGCCAAGCTCTTGATTTCAAGAAAAAGATGCTTCAAAGACAATTCCTAACATTTACAGTAGCCAGTCTTATGCTCAAGTCAGAAATACCCTAACTACTGAACAATGTAAACATTTGATATGGATGTCAGTTGTCATATAGGCGAAAACAAAATAACCTGAATTGATAAATCAAAACCCTCCACATAGTATATATTCAATGCTGTAATGACATCAGTATGGTTTGTGTGAACATGACCTGTGAAAATTAATACATAATGGTGTGCCCAAAATAGACATTGGATAGACTTCAGAGTATATGACATCAGAAAGACAGCCCAGCAACTCGTGGCATCAGCAGTTTTGATTCCACACAGTGACACAAGTTCTTCTATTATGCTGCAGAGTTCACATGAATTTTTTTATACACACGACAGTCACCTGCATTTAATGAGCAATACGATGAAGTTTACCCCAGCAGTCTTCATCACTTTAATCACCGACATCCATAAGCTAGTACAAGCATTTTTCTAGAAATAAGATGATACAACAAAGAGAAAAAAATTCCAATGACACGAGGAAATTCTAATTAGCTCCAAGACTTGACTTTTACCAATGTTTGCCCAAGACATACTTGCACTTCTAAATGGAAAGAAAGTTCTAACAAACTCAAAATCAACATACCATTGCTACATAATTGCTGTAAACCAAATAAGCTAACGAGCAAAGACGATGGTCCCTCCTATGCCTTTAGATACAACTTGGTGAAGATAGTAACGTTTTACTTGTATTGCTGAGAAATCTCCATCATGAGCTTATCCATGAATCGGCATTTCTTCTCATATTCCCATTCAGGATTGCCAGTATAGAAAAAATAATTACACATCCAAATTCTATGATAGGAAAAAAAAGAAGAAAAAGGCAGCCATGTTGACATTTGAATCATTAAGCGCCCAAGATCAGGAACATGATTACATTACAGCACATCAGCGGCGGATCCAGCCAGGTCCTGGGGGGTCCCAAGACCCCTCTCAACTTTGGTAAAAAAAAAACTTACATATGAAGTTACATATATTTTTCATTTGATCAAACATCTATCTTTGGTCACTATTTTTGTGAGCTTAACCTCTGAATATCATTTTGGAGTAAACATAAAAGTTATAGAACATTCAATTATCTTTCTACCCATATAAAAAACATCTTAAACGGACACCAGATGACGCCTCTATGAGCTTTCGAAGGTTGGCTCGGACCCCCTCGATTTCGGCTAATTTCAATCAATCATCCATCTTTGGTGACTGTTTTTATCAGCTTAACCGTCAAATTTCATCTTTAAGTAAACATGAAAGTTGTAGAGCATTCAATCAGCTTTCTATACATATATGTGCCATCTTCAACGGACACCGGATAACGCCTCTATGAGCTTTAGAAGATTGGCTCAGACCCCCTAAATTTCGGCAAATTTCAATTAATCATCTATCTTTGGTCGTTGTTTTTATCGGCTTAACCTCCGAATTTCATCTTCAGTTAAATATGAAAGTTATAGAACATTCAATTAACTTTCGATCCATATGTAGATCATCTTTAATGGACATCGGATGACACCTTTATGAGCTTCAGAAGGTTGGCTGATCATTAGCGGACCTTATTGTTCTTGATGTTCGGAAAAAAAATCGCCGAATCATTAGCGGACTTTTTTTTGTCGGATCCGACTTATATCCTTGTTCTTCGAAAAACAAAATTTGGGACCCCCCTCAGACAAAGCTCTGGATCCGCCACTGCAGCACATAACACCACTGGTGATGCGCAATCGGACTCGCCGACTGGGACAGATGGGATAACAGTGCTTATAGAGTAACGGGCTTCTTTGAGGAGGATTTTTTACTATCACCTCAATAAGAGCAATAAATTCGCCTTCAGCTCATGAGGACCAGCATGTAAATTGTAAGGGGAATAAAAGATGGACACAATAGAGCGGAAACAAGTTTTTACTTCTAGAGTCACTCACTAATGTGAAACAGTTTTAGATTATTTACCAAGAATTATATGCTTTTATTCAAAAAGATAAGATGTCATTCTTTTTATTTTCAGTTGTACTATGCCTAACATTGTCGTTAGTGATTTCCATTTCCACATGGCCTCGTTTTGTATTATTAGCTTTAGATAAATAAATAATTACTCACACTTGCATTTTTTTTGGGCGTGACAGTAGATATACTAGAAGTTTGGCCCCTTGTCATGTAATATTCTGCCTCAAAACTATTAACTCTAACTTCATACAAGGACCCAAAAAACAAAGCAATTAAAAGCAGAGAGATAAAAGAAGAAGAAAACTATTTTCAGGTGTAGATTGCTTTCACAGTATAAAGACACCATATATCTGAACTTTGTTGAATATAGACATATTCCACATATTATGTAAATTTTCCCGGATCAAAAAGGATGCTCAGTTCAATGCACTACATGAGCCATCATATAAAATACATATACAGAAACAAAGGAATTAAAAAGAGAAAATGAAAAACGGGGAGGGGATGAAGATTGCTTTCGGGGGTATAAACTATAAAGACTCCATATATCTGAATTTCTTTAATATAAACATATCCCACACGTTATGAAAGTTCCCAGCTTACTCAATATCTAAAATAATTGTCAGTTTGAGCACTGTCAGTGAACGTTGTGTGTAGAAGCGCCTTAGTGTTTAGGCATTTTTATAAACAAAATCTTAAATCGAATCATCAATTTAGAGCCAGTTAAAGCTCAGTTAAAGAATAGATATATAATTATAATTAGTATGGAGCGCCATTAATAACATGACTGCTGTGTAACTCAAATTTAGGTGTGCTGAACCACTGAATTGAAAAGAAGAAGAAAATGCAAATTATATGCTATAACAAATACAGTGGAACAGGAATATGAAGGTCCAACAGGCATACCTCTCATTCTTATTGACTTCAAATATTCAAATAAGCCATTCTGGTTTGAATTTCAGTCTGCAAAATGCCATTATGGCTCTAGCTCAACCTGTGATCAAAATACAAGAAATATTACCACAAGAAGTATAAAACATAGTTAACAATGGAGGCGATATATTCGAGGAGAATTGTTAAAAAAATTGTACCGCATAATTGGTATGAAGTGAAGCGGCATAAGCATCCTCTATAGTTAAGGGCAAATACTGTATATAAACAATTTCTTCAAAAGCTTGATTCAATTCATTTAGGTCTCCAATCCAAGTCTTCTTGAAAGCTTCTCACCATCCGCATCAGTTCATTTCAGTTCCATCATCTTCCTCTGACCATATTGCTGCCTCTTCCAATGTCACCAGACGTTTTACTATTATTTCTTAAAACTTCAACTGCATTTTTAACAACTTCCTAGGGAGCCAACTTAGGAGCACTCAGATCGTGCTTCTGCTGCTTTACAAGCTTCAAATGCCTGTTAAAGTCCCTCATACGCACTGCATCCAGAGCAGCAGGATTCTCCATAAGACATATTAGACAAATTAAGCTCAGAAACTGTCAGTATATATCGCCTACCTCTTCCTACACTATCCATATTGGTGGTTTGGCACCTCACTCTAAGATATTGATAATAGGCTGATCATTTTGTTAAGACTCCCTCATTAGTGCTGGCTTCTGATGCTTCGGTCCAAAAAAACACCAATTAGACGAGACTCAACGAGCGTGAAGGTCGTTCTCGGAGCATCTGGCCGCGGGAGTGAAGGAGGACGGTCGGGCCACGGCAGCGTTGCGTCGAACTGAGTTGCAGATGTGGAGAAAGATGTCGAAATGAGTAAACTGGTGAGTCCAGGTCCAGCCCATTTTCCAAAACTATAGTTCACTGATTCTCTCAATTTGTGAGATTTTCGTCTACCTTATCATTTCGAGTTTTTTTTTTGAAAATGATCCAAAATGGGTTTCAAATATTAGAAATGATCCATGCGAATTTGCTCTATTAAAAATAATTTTTAATAGCACCGGATCCTGGTGTTATGTGTTTTTTACAAAATCGGATCCCCAGGATCCGGTGTTATGTGAACTCAACACGTGTAGTTCTCTCATTCGAACGCGCACATAACACCAGATTCTGGGGATCAGGTTTTATAAACAACACAGTAAATCGGATCCTGGGGATCCGGTGTTATGAAAAACTCAAAAAATCGATTCCTGGGAATCCAGTTTTGTTAAAAATGGGTCATTTTTGAAAGAGCAAACTCGCGTGGGTCATTTCTAATATTTGAAACTCATTTTGGATCATTTCTTAGAAAAACTCTATCATTTCCCTCTTCCTCGCCCGCTTTACGCGTAAATGCTTCATACATCCTTCGTAGATGCTTTTCTCGTCTCGCCTCGCGTGTGATGTTTCCTACATTCCTGGTGGATGCTTTCCTTTTTCCGACTTGTGCGTGGATGTGTTGCTTTCTTCATGTGGTCGTGCTCTGCTTTCAATGGTAAAGCTGCTCGATGTGGCCTATGCTTCAGATGTCGAAGAATGTACCAAAATTTTATAGGTAGATGTGCGCGGACCCATAGTAAATGTGTCAAACTTGGCTGCAAGATGCGGATATATGTACCAATGATTTCGAGATCCTGTCAAAGATGCCTTGATAAAAGATTCAAAGCTCAATATATATGTATTAGATGATGGAGGGCGTCAAATGTTATGTGTTCTTAGAGTGTTATGTGTTATCTTGATTCTGATTGGTTGATAGTGGCATGAATAGTATCGAAATAGTAGATTTTTGGGTAGTGGGTTTTACTGTTTATTTTTTGTTTTATTGGATTTTGGGTACTTGGACACGTGGCGCACCCACAAAGCACGGGGGGTTGGATGTGTGGCTGAGATTGAAGTAACACATAACACCATAAAAGTGTTATAACATTTGAACACTCCTCTTAGATGATAAATGTTATCGTGATATGTATTGAAATATTAATGAATCATTGTACCCCATCCAAAAAAAAGATTCAGATCCGGTGCAGCGAAGCTATTTGCTACGAGTGCGAAAACAACGTCGTTCCAATCAAAACGGTGTCATTTTTATTGAAATTAAATTTATACGAAACAAAACTACGTCGTTTTAATACTCGCAGCAAATAGATGCGCTACACTGGATCTTTTTCCCAAAAAAAAACTGTAAAAAAATTTGTCCACTTTAATTGTTTGAGTTTGATATTTTTTTTAACTAAACAATCAAATATTTAATAAAAAATCAAGTGGTTAAATAGAAATCTTAAACGAGATAATGAACAGAAAAGGCTGAATTTCAAGTTTAACCGAGCACTAAGCTGAACAAACGGACTTCCACATATATTACTTGCAAGCTAATACACACTCATCTATAGAAATGTAATATTTCTCAAATACCTAATATGTCAATGTCGGCTATAAGGAAATGGAGGGAAACACAATGAACCGCAATCAACGTGTTTATTAACTGATCCATTGGCTCACTTTTTCATATATAGATTTCTCCTAAAACTATTAGGACACCACAAAGCTTTACTCATTCAATTTTTGGGGATCATTTGGTTTATTTTGTAAAATAGGAAACACAAAAGGATCATTTCAAAATAAAACTCTCCCATTTGTTAACTTTTGGTATACTTGTAAGATACATGGAGGAAAAGAGTGAGCCTTGTCTTTTGAGAGCTGAAGATAGAATAGTGCAACATTACAAGCACATTATAGTACTCTCTAAATTCCTTCTCCAAAATAACATTGTAAGGAGAGCAAGGTTAGGCTTGGCACCTTTTCCCCAATTTCGTTAATTGAAAGTTAGGCCTACATTCCATCCAGTTAGGCTTGACCTACAAATGTGCCACTCTGCTTTATAACTAATATGATGATAACTAGGTCTAGGTGTTTGTCTGTGTTAGTTCTAGTGCGACATGTAGTTAGTTTGGCAAAACGACTTATAAGTGTTCAAACTTTCTGACAAGGAGTTATGCAACGTCATCCGGAGCGACAAGATGTTCAAGCAATCACGCAAGCGGATGTTCAATCAAGACACTTGGTGGTTCTTCAGGCGCTAATCAAAGATTTCCAAATAATTAAAATTGAAGATTTTCACAAGTCAAGTTCCGAAATTTTAGAAGATAATAAGATCAAGATCTTACTTGAAGTTTTGGAAAGATTCCGCTCGAGATGCTCTAGAGAGGCGGTTCGAGTTTCTAGAAGATAATCTCATCTCAAAAATCTTTAAGAGATCTTGTCGGTTATGATTAGATTTCCTAAACTGTTTTAGAAAGAACGCCAACGGACTATAAATACCTACCTTGGATCTTTAGTTTCGCATCGATTTTTGGAGACGAAAATCCATACACACGTTTGGAGATCGATTGGAGTTTTGGTAGTCGCTGACCGGCTTGATACTTGAGCTCGTCATATCGTTGTTCAGGCTAATTACACAATCGAAGAATTCTGTTAAGTCAATCTTCGGGAGAGGATTGCGTGGAAAAGAGAGGGACCTCCGATCTAAGGGGAGCTTAAATTGCAATTCATTAGAGTATTAGAGGAACAACTGTTTGAAATGGAGTCTAAATTGCGTAATAGTGAATTGCTTTCCACCGGACATGAGATAAGCCCCCAGACGTAGGTTCGTTAACGTCGAATTGGGTAACAATTATTCACGTGTGTCCTTTTCTCTTGTTTATTACTTTTATTTGCATGCTATATAACTTGTTCTGCATAGTATAGCACAACTAGTTGTTCCGTGACTAGTTGATCGGTCATCTCGATACACACGTATCAACTTCAGTCTCACACAGCTCAGCGAACTTGATCGGTCAAGTTCATGAGTTTGCCTACCTATTAGGCTAGTCTTTTAGATATTGCTCCTCTTAACTTAAGTACTTATCATTTCGTGCACTCGTTGATAGATAAGAGCGTGTGTCGCCCGTCATAGCCGTTACTCAAAGGGGCGACATAGATCAAAAGGAGTGACCTAAGAAAGGATTCACAACCCCAATATCTGAATGAAAGTCATTTAGAGTAGGCTATTTGTAATGAAACGAAACTCAAAGATTCTCTCACCGATCAGACTTCGTCTAAAGCTTTACCCATTCACCTAATTAATTGCATTTATGATATTTGATTTGAGATATCACAATTGACATAGTTGAATATATTGGACAACCACGAGACGTAATAAATGAAATGATGATCACAATCACATAGCATCCTTCATCCACCAATGTGAAACCAAAAAATTTGTAATCAATAAAAAAATACATAAATCTTGACCAACGAACCCATTTGTGAATTTAATGAAACGTTTTCACAGCTAAAACCAGTACAAGTTGGTCCATCCACGTTATTTGTCTTTATGTCTTCTCTCTTATATAAGTGAGCCTCATCTCAACTAGATGGAGAGAACAGCTCAACAATTAAAAACCAGCAGCAGCAACTTCTCTTGCATTAGAAAGAAGCCTATAACTATAACATGCCTTGCTTAAACCTGTCGACCAACGTCAACCTCGATGGCATCGACCTCGACCCCATCTTTGCCGAGCTCTCTAAATGTGTCTCCACCATCATGGGAAAGCCAGAAGATGTAAGCCTTCTTTTCTTTCTGTCTTCATATATCATATGTGTTGTTTCCTTCTTTCATATTTGATCAGTGAGAATGGATGATCCTGGATCTGTGCCACCATGATTAATTGTTGCCCAATTCTTGGGCAAAGTCATTTTCTAAAATTTAAACAAGTGTCCAACTTGTAGGCAGATTTCATATTTACTTTGAAGTATAGTCTTGGTTAAATGACTAGAAGGTTGACAGTTCAAATTCTCCTAGACGGGTCTTATAAAATAGAAACTTTTGAAGAAAGTAAATTTGTAGGTTTGATTTAGAATTACTACGAAAAATTTGAACAAAAGCAATTGAAAAAGAATTTTATATTTTCATCTTTTGTAACTTAGAATTTAACTCACTTGGAAGGGGAGCACTCGGTTGAGGCAGGGTTATAAGAATGAGGCAGTGATGCACGATCCGAGTCGTTGATCGACTTGATCGGACGCACGTGGCAAAGCCACGTGTCACAGCTGTCATTTGCGTTCACATTACTTTTGTCAAAAGTAGTGTGAACGCAACTCTTGGACACGTGACGCGGCACGGGGTTAGATGGACGACCGAGATCGTGCCTCACTGCCTCATTCTACCGAGGCCTGCCTCATTTGATCGCTCTTCCACTTGGAATAACTAACTTCCCACAATTTTTTGCTTTTTACCAAACACTTTTTCCTACTTTTTTTTTATAACACTTTTTCCTACTTTGATTTAATGATTAAGAGTAAGCCTTGAAGGATTTATGGTTAGGAATTACTCGCAACTGTATCTATAAATATAAACTCAAATCATTAAAAAAAATGCGTGTCATGGATTGGTACTTATCGTATTCTTTAAACCAAAACCGTAATTAAATAAATAACTTGTTTGATATTTAAATGTATGAGACCACCTTGAGTGTTTTGGAGATGGGGACTCTGGAGTACATCCCCATCGGCCACCATGTGCTCTTTCCCATATGACTTTTAATATGGGACCATCCATGATCAATGTACATAGTCAAGTCTCTATTTTTTTAATTTTAAGAGAAGTGACAAAATGACAAATAGGGTACAAATTATCACTCATTGACAAATTACGGTCCGAATTATGAAAATTGACAATTAAGGACAGTTTTAAATATTTTAATCCTCATATAACACTTAACTGACGGAATATCACTCCGTCAATTAACAAAGTTAACTAAACTAATGAATTGAAAAAAAACATTCTTGCCCTTAATTGTGAAATTGAGAATTAAAATATTTTGAAATTTTCCTTAAGAGTGCGGTTCAGGTACAAACCAAATTATATATAAAAACTACAAACCGCTATTCAAGCTGACACGTGTCCCATTTAGTCGAAATCCCGAACAAACACACGGAGGGGTATTATAGTCATTCCACACTGAGGGGTAAAAAACTAATAATGTTATTTTCAATTTAGTCCTCGAGTTGTTAATGATCAGACTTAAACAGTTAATGATCAGACTTAAAAAACAATGATCAAACTTAAAAAAACAATGATCAGACTTAAACAGTTAATGATCAGACTTAAAAGACAATGATCAGACTTAAACAGTAAATGATCAGACTTAAACGTTAATGATCAGACTTAAAACAGCAATGATCAGACTTAAAACAGCAATGATCAGACTTAAAAAACAATGATCAGACTTAAACCAATAATGATCAGACTTAAAAAACAATGATCAGACTTAAACAGACAATGATCAGACTTAAACAGTTAATGATCGGACTTAAACAGTTAATGATCAGACTTAAAAGACAATGATCAGACTTAAACAAGTTAATGATCAGACTTAAACGTTAATGATCAGACTTAAAACAGCAATGATGAGACTTAAAACAGCAATGATCAGAGTTAAAAAACAATGATCAGACTTAAACAGTTAATGATCAGACTTAAAAAATAATAATCAGACTTAAACAGTTAATGATCAGACTTAAACGTTAACGATCAGACTTAAAACAATAATGATCAGACTTAAAAAACAATGATCAGACATAAACAGACAATGATCGGACTTAAACAGTTAATGATCGGACTTAAACAGTTAATGATCAGACTTAAACGTTAATGATCAGACTTAAACAGTTAATGATCAGACTTAAACCAGTGATGATCAGACTTAAAAAAATGATCAGACTTAAACGTTAATGATCAGACTTAAACCAGTAATGATCAGACTTAAAAAACAATGATCACACTTAAACAGTTAATGATCGGACTTAAACAGTTAATGATCTGACTTAAACCAGTAATGATCTGACTTAAATTTGATGTTTTTGCGTCTGTGTTAGAATTTGATGAACGCCTAGTGTTTTTTGGGGTGGAAACGACATTCTGAGCAAAACTCATCGCTTTGCCATGAGCTCGGCATTTTAAAGGCAAATTCCTTCATCTGGAGGGTCAAATTCGCTGTTTTTAGTCGACAGATGAACAGTACGCAAAATGTATTTTAAGTCTGATCATTAACCTCTTAAGTCTGATCATTTTGGTGCCGCGCGCCCAGTCTTAACATTAAAGCCGCGCTCTGTTTAGACATTAACAAGTTAATGTCAAGGGCGTGCGGATTTTAGGATGATTATACCCCTCACGTCTTTTATGTATTATTAAATAAGTCCGCGTTAATTTTTTTATTTTTATAAAAAGAACCCCGAACGGGACGAATTCTTATTGGTCGATATTTACACATGTCAATATTTGGCTGGGTTTATAGTTTTTATTTATAACTTTGGTTTGTATTTGATCTAGATCCTTGTTCTTAATTGTCAATTCTCATAGTTCAGACCGTAATTCGTCAATGTGTAATAGTTCATATCATTTTCCCTTAATTTTATGTTCTGCATTTTACCTCACAAAAGTCAAATCTTTTGTTAGAAGTGTACTTTGAAATTGTTTCTTATGACACTTCTTTCTTTTGCCATCAAATCACGCCTCGATGAAATTATATGTCGAGTCTCTCATTTTTTATAAAGGGCAAGAAATGTCAACTTTCAGACACATGTCATAAGATGTATTCAGCAGGTTTAAATCGCCGATCTTCTGATCATTTGACTAAAATTATGACCGTTAGACCACTACTATTCTATCACGTTGTGTGTTGACTTATTTTTGGGATTGTGTAGTTTGTGATGGTGCTGGTGAAGGGATCCGTGGACATATCATTTGGGAAAAGTAAGGACCCAGCAGCGTATGGGGAGGTGGTGGCAATGGGTGGACTTAATTCAATCATTAAGAAGAGGCTAATCAATGAACTTGGCGCGATTTTGAAAAACCATTTTAATGTGCCCAATGCTCGTTTCTTTCTCAAAGTGTATGACACCACCATGGCAAAAAAGCTGAATTCGAGTCTTTGATTATCTTAGGGACTCCCAGTGTTCTCATCTTTTCAGCGTTTTTATTTCTATATTCAAGCAAAGGCAATCTGCAGTACACAAATAATGTCTTATTTAATGAACACAACTTGGTTCTTCTTTAGCATTGAGAGGTAAGGGATTGGTTTACAAAATTTAAAAATTCAAATCTGATTATCGAAACAAATTACATATTTCAATCTAAAGTTTTCACCTGTCTTACTTACTTCATTTTCTTCCTTCACTGTGTATTTTCAGACTTTAACTTTTGCGTGAATACTGATCAAATGATCGAATGGATGGTAGAATTAGAAGTCTTTTGAGTTATCGTATATAGCGGTCTTCCACTTATGATTAATAAGGTAAATTTCAAATATTAAATTAAGTTCATTATTATTAATTCAAATCAGGTTCAGCTATAGTAAGTTAAGTTACTAAGTTATTGAATTATGAATTGACTTTTTTTGAACGATTTTGGGTCTACAATTATTGGTTTATTTTTACAATAAAAAATATTGTAATTTTGACGATTCTGCATGCAATCACTGAACATTTTTTTTGATTGGGAGTTATATCATCGCATACAAACCAAGTACTACACGAATACATTTTTGAATATATTACATGAGCATTTTTTCACTCGGGTACAATCACTAAACTTTTGGAGCACGACCACGCAAGGCACCAACCCGGATTGATACTTGAATCGTCCACACTGAAGCACAAGCCATAAGGCACCTCTATCTTGAAACCCCATGATCGAATACGCACCTCCACACATCAAGCAAGCAATTCCTGCGGATTTGAACGGCACAACACACAAGGACGGACAACACCTCCGCAAAAGAGGAACAACACGTCCACAAAGCACAGACAACACCTCCGCGAAGGAGGAACAACGCGTCCACGCGTAGGCGGGACGAAAAGCACACCCCTCCACAAATTGTGGAAAGGAAAATGCCACAGTGGGATTGTAACCATTGACCTTGCTATTGCAAGACAAGTGTTCTAGCAATTTGTAAGAGTATGCCGCGGATCGAAACTTGTAGAGATCGAACGAAGAAAGAGAAACGAAACAACAACACGAATTTTACCCTGGTTCGGTACCTGGTGTACCTACTCCAGCACCAAATGAGGACTCTTATTGAACTTGTAAACCCAATTAAACTTTATAGGAGGAAAAACGAACTGTATCGAATCGATTACAATCAATCTCACTGATCAATTTCTACAGAAATGAAAACACCTGAAATTCGAGCTTCAAGAAACCTTAGAATTGATTTGGGGAAGAACAGATTGAACTGAGGCGCGTTCCATACTCGATCCTTTAAACTCGAACACAAAACAATGTCGCATAGGAGTGAAACTCAAAATAACCAAAACGCTGACGTCCGGCGGGAGCGCACAAACATTCCCTTTAGACGATAACAAAACGACGACGCAAAGGGCTTGTCGCCACACTCTAATATCGCCATGAAATGATGCCGTACTGAATGATCCAGAAAACTCAGTTAAAGCAGAAAACCTGATCCCTTCCCCTGCACTGGTTCCATGCCTTTTACACTGTTTCCAAGCACAAGACTGATACAGAAAAAACCTCCATGAACAACTACCCTTACAAGTTCTATAAGCAACAAACTAGTAAATTGAGATCAAATTTCACAATCTCCACCTTGATCACACATTTACTAGAGTTTAATCCTTTCTCATTTGACTACTCTGCATCCTAGTTGTCACAAACATGAATCATGTCCAGGCATAACCTGAATTTCTCCCAATTCACTGCCTTAGTCTATATGTCTATATGCTTAGACCTGAATGAATCAGGTCCACGCATAACCTGAATTTCTATATGAATCAGGTCCAGGCCTATGTCAATATGAATCAGGTTCGGGCATAACCTGAATTTCTATATTTCTAGGTCCAAGCATATGTCTATAAAAATCAGGTCCAGGCATAACCTGAATTTCTCCCAATTCACATGTCTGCAGGATTGTCCTCAGTTGAGATTTTTTCAATACTCACCTCACCTGATTCCACAATATCCCTCACAAAATGCATCCTTATGTGTATATGCTTAGACCTTTCATCAAAAACCTATGAGGTGAACTGCTCCTTGGTTATCACAAAAAACTTTAACCTTTCTCTGATCAAAACCAAGTTCTCCCAGCAATCCTCTTAACCATAGTGCCTCCTTGACTGCTTCTGTGATGTCTATATATTCTGCCTCAGTTGTTGATAGGGCTACCACAGGTTGCAAGGTTACTTTCCAGCTCACAGTTGTGCCAAACACTGTAAACACAATCCCAGACTGAGATTTCCTGGTGTCCATACTAGCTGCATAGTTTGAGTCACAATACCCTATGATCATATCTGAGTCATCAGTAGCTCCACCATATTTCAGTCCATTTCCTGTGTTTCCCCTTAAGTACATGAGGATCCACTTCACAGCCTGCCAGTGTTCCTTACCTGGATTAGCCATGAACCTGCTCACCACACTGACTGAGTGTGTCAGGTCTGGCCTAGTACAGACCATTGCATACATTAATGACCCAGCTGCGCTTGAGTAAGGAATGTCTTGCATATCATTAACTTCTGTCTCAGTTTGAGGACTCTGATTTTTATGTAGTTTAAAGTGTTGAGCCATTGGTGTTAAGACTGTCTTGGCCTTACTCATTCCAAACTTTGTTAAGACCATTTCAATATAGCCCTCATGGTTCAAAAATAGATTACCGTGTTTCCTGTTTCTCAATATTTGCATACCAAGAATTTTCTGTGCAGGTCCTAGGTCCTTCATCTCAAAGCTTGAACTGAGTTGCTCCTTTAACTTGTCTATCTGGCTTTTATTCTTGCTTGCTATCATCATTTCATCTACATAAAGGAGTAAATATACTCTAGTATCAGAACGGCTTTCTTTACTCACATAGATACACCAGTCATAAGCAGATCTTAGGTAACCCTGATTGATCAAGAATTCATCAAACCTTCTATACCATTGTCTAGGGGACTGTTTGAGGCCATATATGAATTTTTTCAGCAGGCACACCTTTTCTTCTTTATTCCCAACAGTAAAACCATCTGGTTGTCTCATATAAATTGTCTCATCTAATTTTCCATGTAAGAATGCTATTTCACATCTAACTGTTCCAAATACAGGTCAAACTGAGCAACAATAGAAAGAATTACCATGATGGACATGTGCTTCACTACTGGGCTAAAGATTTCTGTGAAGTCTATACCCTCCTTTTGTGTGAACCCTTTTGCTACAAGTCTAGCTTCCAGTCTCGGTTTTTCCACACCAGGTATACCTTCTTTTCTTTTGAAAATCCATTTACTTCTCACCAATCTTTGCCCCTTTGGTTTATCTAATAATTCCCATGACTGGTTCTTTCTTATTGACTCCATCTCCTCTTGCATAGCTTGAATCCATAAGTCTTTGTCCTCAGAATTCACAGCCTCATGGAATGACCCTGACTCCTAATCTGCAGTTTCAGCTACAGTGTTAAATGCGAAAGCTACCATATTTGTCATCCCCAACCTTTTTGTTGGCTTTATGGCTCTCTTTTGTCTGTCCCTTGTTAGCATATAATTACAGAGATCTTGTTGGTCATACTCCTGATTTTCTTCTTGAGATTCATCACTGCTGGACATATCTCGTGTGATTTCTGTCCGCTACTCAGTTACTGTTCCTCTTCCATTATCTGGTATCTCCGCCTCAATCTGTAATTTTTCACTGTCATCCCTTTTGTCCTTCTGCACATCAATATTTCTGCTCTCTTCTCTCCCAGCTTGATCTTTGAAAGGAAATAGGGACTCACTGAGAACCACATCCCTGCTGATGATGGATCTTTTCCCAATGTTCTCAAGACACCATAATTTGTACCCTTTTACTCCCTCAGGGTATCCCAGAAAGATGCACTTCAGGGCTCTTGAATCCAGTTTATCTTGCTTAATGTGAGCATAAGCTACACAACCAAATACCTTCAATCTTGTATAATCCTCTGGATGGTCACTCCACATTTGCATAGGGGTCTTGAAATCTATGGCTGATGATGGACATCTGTTGATCAAATAACAGGCAGTATTGACTGCCTCAGCCCAAAAATTCTTAGGTAACCCAGCCTGAATCAACATGCACCTCACCCTTTCAAGAATTGTCCCGTTGTACCTCTCAGCAAGTCCATTTTGCCGAGGGGTACCAGCCACTGTATGATGTTTAGAAATCCCAGACTCCTTAGTTAGGTTCAAGAACTCAGCTGATAAGTATTCAAGCCCATAGTCTGTCCTCATCGTTTTTATTCTTTTACCTGTCTTATTTTCCATTAATGTTTTCCACTCTTTGAACACACTTAGAACATCACTTTTCAATTTCAAAATATATACCCATACCCTTCTAGTGTAATCATCAATAAAAGTTACAAAGTATCTCCTACTAGCATGTGACGGGACTCTGGAAGGGCCTCAAAGGCCTGAATGTATATATTCTAACTTATCAGTGGTTCTATGTATTGCCCTGCTAAAGCTAACCTTATATGATTTACCAAATATGCGATTTTCACAGAATTTTAGTTTGCCCAGATAGTCATTACCCAAACAACCATTTTCATGTAATTTCTTTAGGCCAAGTTCACTATCATGTCCTAACTGCAGATGCCACAAGTTCATTTTATCATCCATTTTATGAGATACATTTAAGACTGACCCAGCCACAATGTTTCCAAGCAAGACATACACACCATTTGACCTTTTACCTTTCATTATAACTAAAGATCCCATGGTTATTTTCATTATGCCTTTTTCAGCCTTAAACACATACCCAAGCTTGTCAAGTGTTCATAAGGAAATTAAGTTTCTTTTGAGGTCAGGAACATACCTGACATCATGGAGAACTGCTTCTTGGCCATCAGTAGTTTTGAGCTTCACAATACCAGCTCCTTGCATTCTGCATGCCTTGTTATTTCCCAGCAGCACAATGCCTTCATCAATTTCCTTGAAGGTCTGGATCCAAGCTTTATTGGGAGTCATATGGTAGGAACATCAACGGTCCAGAACCCAGTGTTTTCCCTCAGCAGCATCGATGGCAACCAGGACATCCGCACTCTCATGCCCTTCTTCAACCACAGCTGCCTCAGCCTTGTCTCCTCCTCTCCCATGAGTCAACTTCTTCATATCTGGACAATCTCTTCTAAAATGGCCCTCCTTGTGGCAATGGAAACATTTCAGTTTCTTAGCATTTGGTGATCGTTGTCCACTTTGTTGAAATTTTGGCTTGAAAAATTCCCTTTTGATGCTTTCTTGTGAGCACTCCTCTTGTCAAATTTCTTCTGGATAGACAGACCCTCAGCAGTACCATTTGAAGAACTAGCTTCAGTCTGTTTAGACTTTAGGGCAGACAGAACTTCTTCAAATGTCAATGACTCTCTAGCTTATTTCATAGTCTCCACAAATGAGTTGTATGAAGAAGGTAAAGCATTCAACAGCATGATTGCTTGATCTTCATCATCAATCTTTACATCAATATTTTCCAAATCCAGAATGATCTTTGAAAATTCATCCAATGCTTCATCAAGACTCTTATCATCACTAATCTTGAAACCATAAAGTTTACCTTTCAAGTAAACCTTGTTGGTTAGTGACTTGGTCATGTAGAGGGACTCCAGTTTCAGCCACACCTTAGCAGTCAATTTCTCCTTTGAAACCTCACACAACACCTTGTCACTCAAGTGGAGAATAATGGTGCTATAGGCCAACTCCTTTGCTTCATCAATTTCGTCTAGGGTCATCATATCAGGGAAGTTCTTTTCACCATCGAGAGCTTTCAGCACTTTCATCTGAACAAGAATAGCTCGCATGCATTGACGCCATAAGCCGAAGTCGCCATGTCGGTCAAATCTGTCAAACTCTATCTTCATCGATCCCATCACTACAACCAGTGGGCTCTGATACCAATGGTAAGAGTTTGATGTGGATCGAAACTTGTAGAGATCGAACGAAGAAAGAGAAACGAAACAACAACACGAATTTTACCCTGGTTCGGTACCTGGTGTACCTACTCCGGCACCAAATGAGGACTCTCATTGAACTCGTAAACCCAATTACACTTTACAGGAGGAAGAACGAACTGTATCGAATCGATTACAATCAATCTCACTGATAAATTTCTACAGAAATGAAAACACCTGAAATTCGAGCTTCAAGAAACCCTAGAATTGATTTAGGGAAGAACAGATTGAACGGTGGCGCGGTCCATACTCAAGCCTATAAACTCGAACACAAAACGGTGTCGCACAAGAGTGAAACTCAGAATACCAAAACGCTAACGTTCGGCTGGAGCGCGCAAACATTCCCTTTAGACGAGAACAAAACGACAACGAAAAGGGCTTGGCGCCACACTCTGATATCGCCATGAAACGACGCCGTACTGAATGATCCAAAAAAATCAGTTAAAGCAGAAAATCTGATCCCTTCCTCTGCACTAGTTCCATGCCCTTTTACATTGTTTCCAAGCACAAGACTGATACAGAAAAAACCTCCATGAACAACTACCCTTACAAGTTCAATAAGCAACTTACTAGTAAATTGAGATCAAATTTCACACAATTCAATCACCACCTTATTGACACTGAAATTATAAATTTACTTGAAATTATGGTCCACTATATTTGAATTCGCTGTGTTTGGGCTTGTGAGGGCTGTAGCTTGCAGTTTAAGCTCAATTTTCTACACAGGCATGTGAAAGATCTTGTAGCCCGTAGCTGAGGACTATTTTATAATAAAATTTTGTTTTAATTAATACAAAAAGCCTACTTCATGGCGTAAAAAAGAAATAGTTAGTATCGTATTACAAGTTAGCAAATTAAACTACACAGACATTGCCAACAAGGTGGTGGATGAGTTGGTTAAGCACTTGCCTTGCAATATGTAAGGTCTTGTGTTCAAACTCCACCGTGTCACTTTTCCTAATTTTCCTAGTCCCACCTATGGTGCGGACTCTTCCTACATCCTTTGTGGATGTTTTCCTCTTTTCTTTCCTCTTCCTCGACCTTTGTGGACGTTTGTAGGTACTTCCCTCTCGCAGAGGCGTGCTTAAGCAGCGCTAAGGTCCTTCCATTGAGGTGTTTCTCGATTCATGGGTTTCAAAAGTTAGAGGAGCCAATGTGGCCCGCGCTTCATCGAGTGACTCAAGTTTAAATCCGGGTGGTGCCCTTTACGTGGCTGTCTCAAATAGGCTAGAAATATACATGTACCCGAGAAATATCTTGTATGCGATGTATTCCTTGATATGTCCTAAATGAGATGTAAAACCCACTATCAAAAAAACTACATAGACATTGGTAGTAACTTATAAAAGTGAAATTGTTGTCATTTATACTCTGTTATGTTGAGCTTGAATTTCATGTTTTAACTTAAAAGATGGTGGTAGAGTTGGTTGAGCTCATTTTCTTGCAATGACAAATCAAGGGTTTGAACCCCACTAGTGGCATATTTTTCTTCCAATTATTGGAAGTGTGAGCTCAATATAGGTCCATGGCACATAATTCTTGTGAACTAGTATGGATTTGTCGATTACTTGATGAACTTCAGTCACCTGTCCCTTGTCCTGTGACTGTGAGTTTATTTTGTGACAATAATGCGGCTATTCATATAGTCCACAACCCTGTTTTTCATAAGCGGATCAAGCATGTAGAACTTGATTGTCATCTTGTTCGACAACATGTGGAGTCCGGATTTCTTGTTCCTCGCTTTGTTCCATCTAGTAAGCAATGTGCGGACATATTCACCAAGGTCGTTTCCAATAATCTATGTTTCAAGCTCAGCGTTTCGAACTGCCTGCACACGCTGAGCTTGAGGGGGCTGTTAAGGACCCTGGTTAGATGCATTTAGGCGCGCCCGCCTTCATTTTTGACTTAAGTGTCTTGGTTGTATTTAATAGATAGTTCAAGGTTGTGATGTATTATGTCATTTAGTTTGAGGGCTCATATGTAATTCCTGTTTATTGAATTTATGTAGTTAACATAAGTTACCAACTGACTTATTCAATATAATTAACAGTATTTTGCCCTAAATTGCCTACTACGATCCTGTGCAATCTCAGCACGAATCCGTCAACTAAACTGCTCTGATCGCCTGTTTGAAGATTCCTTCAGTCCCATATTTGATATGGACTTGTGATTAATCCCACATGCATCTTGCAGGTTATTGATTGCTTGAGTCGTGAATTTCATTCCGAATGATGGAATTTAGAGTTGCGCTTCAATGGTTATATACATGATGCCGAAAGAATAAGAGGGGCATAGGCAGAGATGTCTGATGGGACCGCTTCAGTGGTGGATATACGATACCGAGAGACTATGATGTTCCTATGAATGGCATGTATTTGGCAAAATGTCTTTAGACAGTTCGAGCAGGAGTTCAAGGAGAGTTCTAACACCTTATGGAACTAAAGATTAGCGTGGAGCAGACGCAAGAATGCAATCCGGAAGTTTCTAAAAGATAGAAGATCTTTTCGATTAAAGTCGGTAAGCGAAGTTTTAGAGACTCAGATATTCGAATGAATATCTGCTCTTCAGATTGAAAGGCGGAGTGGCTGACTTGACGAGGAAGGAATGACGTGACCTTCCTAGAAGATTGGATAAAAGATACACATCAAATATTTAGGAATATTTCCTAAATATTTGATGAGGATATCTGGAGCAGATTTGGACATCGCCCAAGCATATAAATAGAACGCTAGGGCGTCCAGAATCTGCATCGCTTTCAGAGAGAAAATATACACAAGTGCATATCACTGATCGGTGAAGAAGAAAGCGACGGCCGATTGTTCTTTCCCCACTAGAAAAACATTGGCGCTGACAAAGCCTGTTCAGTGTGCTGTTCAGGCTATCTGTGATTGATTCTACCTCAGCACACACCAGACACAACTGCTGGCTTTCAGAGAAGGCTACCGAGCTTCAGGAGAAGTTCGAGCACGTTCGGATCGGAGGTTCGAACAAAGGGGATCGAGGGAAGCCGAGATCATAAATCCATCTGAAGTAGTGATAGAGGCTAGGCATCTTAATTCGGGAGATTGTAAGAGTAAGTCCACGAATAGCTCTATACTATTCAATAAAGATTTATTTCCCTTTAGGATGTGGGAAACCCCCCAGAGTAGGCGAAGCCGAACTGGGTATCAAACTGTGTGTGCTCCTGTTCTGTTCTGTTTGCGGTACCGTTTGCAAAGGTGTTTAATGACTGTCTGAACACTGCCTCGGAGAGTAGCTTGAACAGATAACAGTATTTCAATTGGTATCAGAGCAAACACTCGACACACTGAGTGGGATCCCAGTACTGTTCAAGATGACTCTGAAGGAAGGACAAAGCATAACCCGTCCTCCGCTACTTGAAGGATCAAACTATGCCTGCTGGAAGCCCAAGATGAAATCCTTCTTGAAATCCCTTGATGAAAAAGCTTGGAAGGCTGTTTTGACCGGATGGACTCAACCCAAAATCGAAAATCTTGTGGGAGAAGTCGTTCCTAAACCCGAAGCTCTATGGACTGAGGATGATGAGAAAGCGTCAGTTGGAAACTCAAAAGCTATGAACGCAATTTTTTCGGGTGTGGACGAGATGGTGCTGAAACTGATCATCAACTGTGAAATCGCAAAGGAAGCATGGGATATCCTTCAAACAGCTTATGAAGGCACCGACAAAGTTCACAATTCGTGAATGCAGATTGTAACCACCAAGTTCGAGGATATGAAGATGGAGGACAGTGAAACCATCCCTGAGTTCAATGCGAGAGTTTAGATCTGTCCAACAAGGCGGCTGCGCTGGGAAAGCCCATAGGCGGAGAGAGAATGGCTAGCAAAGTCTTAAGATCGCTCCCTCCAAGGTTTGCCATGAAGGTCACTGCCATTGAGGATATGCATGATAAGCAGAAGTGTCCAAAGGACTGTCTGAGACTGACTGCACCACTGAGCAACTAGCAATGATTGCTCAAAACTTTGGCAGGATGATCCGAAAAATCTACAGACGTAGCCCTGGACAAGGACAGTCATCCTCGAGTAACTTCCACAACTGAAAAACAGGCAAGACAAGGACCAGTGAAATGAGGCAGGAGTCTTCTGAAAAGGTGAAAGAAATTTAGTGCCACGAAGGCAGGGGCTTCGGTCACATCCAGGCAGAATGTGCCAACACCCTCAAGAAGAAAAAGGCAATGGTTGCAGATCTCAGCGATAGTGAGTCAGATGATGAGGAGGAGGGCGACGAAACTACAAACTTTGTCGCATTTGTCGCAACCATAGGAGAATGCAGTAAGACTAGTGAAAGCATGCCACCCAAGTTGGAACACCCAGCTGACGACTCCTCAGAGAGTGATGATGAAGAACTCACGCAGGAAACTCTGGCCCAAACTTACAAAGACTTGTATGAGAAGTGGCTATTGGTGTTCAACCTCAATAAGAAGCTCAACGACAAAGTTGCCAGCATGACTGTTCAAAAAGACAAAGTGTGGCAGGAGGTCGAGATACTGGTCACACAGAAGGTGGAACTCCAAGGTAAGGTTGATTTGCTGAATACTCAACTGACTGAAATGAAACAGGAAAGGTCCTGTCTGCTTGCACAAAAGACGGAACTCCTGGGTACAATCTCTTCCCTGAAAGTTGACATGGAAAAAGATCGTCATCCCATAGGCATGGCGGGCCTAAGAAGCACCATTACAGATCTGAAACGCAAGGAAGTGTACCTCTGGAGGAAAGTGGAGTCGCTTGAACTTCAGGTAGAGTCTGAAAGAATGGATCATTCAGCCACCGTGAAGGAGCTCAATCAGATCAAACAGTCGGTAAAGATGTTGAACTCTGGTTCTAAGAATCTAAACGAGATTCTCAAGTCTCAAAGGATGGAGTCCGGACATCATGGTGGGGCTTCACAGGTGAAGGCAGCTCAAAAGGTACAACGTTTGTCAAAGCAAAACCAGTGGCTAAACATCCTGAGCAGAAGGTGAATCATCACCCTGGACAGAAGGTGAAACAGCACCAAAGAAAAACCCCAGCTGGTCAGAGGACGACTCGCAATGCGCACATCAGCCTCTCTTCAAAACAAAAGAGAGCCTCTTGGACATGCTGGTACTGCTACCAGATTGGTCACATCAAACCTAGGTGTCGGCTGTTTCTTGCTGAACGAAGAGCCTTTGAACACAGGACTAAACCCCGCATGAAACATGTCTGGGTACCAAAAGAAAGCAAGACCATGTGCATGGTTGCCTTCAGCTCATCAAGTCACATGGAGAAAGACCACTGGTTCTTCGACAGTGGTTGCTCCGCCCACATGACATGTAACTCTAAGTATCTTACACATATTCGCCCTGTTATGAAAAAACAGTTTGTTATCTTCGGAGATGGAGGAAAGAGTCAGGTGATCGGCTGTGGGACATTGAAGGTTCCGGATCTCCCTGTACTAAAGGACACACTCCTAGTTGAAGGATTGAAGGAGAACTTAATTAGTATAAGTCAACTGTGTGACGACGGACACCATGTCACGTTCACTCATGCCTCATGTCAAGTCTTGGATAAGGAAGGAGGGACTCTGATGAAAGGCAGCAGGGGAGCCAACAACTGCTACCTCATAGGCTCAGCTGGAACAGATGCATCTTCAGACTGTTTAACGAATCAAGCTAACGAGATGGCACAGGCACCTGGGTGATTTGAACCCCAAGAAACTCTCTTCAACTGGACTTATGCGAGAAATGCCCAATGTGACTGGTAACATTGGTGTAAGTTGTGAAGAATGCCAGATCGGGAAACAGACGAAGGTCACGCACCCCAACACCTCACAGATCAGTACTAGCAGACCGTTGGGACTAATTCATATGGATCTGATGGGTCCAATGCAAGCTGAGAGCCATGGCGGGAAGATATATGTTCCAGTATGTGTGGACACCTACACCCGATTTATCTGGAATAGTTTTCGCCTGAAGAAGGGTACCCTCGCTGTGCTCCTCGTCGATCCTGTATATGTGCGAGGGGGAGTGGACAAGAAGACCCTGTTCCTGAAGCTCGCAAGGTCAGATTTTATTATCACACAAACCCATGCTGACGATATTGTGTTCGGGTCCAACACCCAGAAGCTGGTAGATCAGTTCGTGCCACAGGTGCAGAGGGAGTTCAAGAGGAGCATGGTTGAAGAGATGGACTACCCTCTGGGACTCCTGGTGACACAGAAGGATGATGGCAACTCTTTCCAGAGCAAGTATGCCAAGATCTTGATAAAGAAAGTTGATCTTGAAAAGGCATGCCAAAAAAGAATGAGTGGAAGTCTCCTACATTTAACAGCCACAAGGTCAGACAAAGCTCATGCTGTTGGAACCTGTGCAAGGTACCTAGCGGATCCGAAAGAAAGTCATCTTCTGCAAGAGAAGAGGATCACAAAGTATGTATGCAGAACTACTGACTTTGGAGTCTGGTACACCAAGGACATCAACTCTCACCTGGAAGGTTACTGCGACGCTGACTGGGTAGGAAACGCCGAAGATCGGAAGAACATGTCTGGAAGGTATATCCCCTTGGGAAATAACTTGGATTCCCATTTCAGTAAAAACCAAATGCTGTCTGAGTACGGAGTGGAACAGAAGGTGGTAACCCTGAAGCATGTGACAACACACGCTACACAGTTTGAGTCACTCAGATCCTCCTTGGGTCTGTGTGTTGTCAAACACTAAGTGCTCCAGGCAGTGGTCAGTCATAGGCGGAACTCCAGCAAAACAGTTGGACTGACCTCTTGAGAAAGGGTGCTGGAACAGAAGGTACATATTAAGAGTATGAATAATGTTTAAAATATCCTGGAGATTGTTCTGTGCCGTAATGAGGAAAGAGGAAATATTCTCGAAGACATTTTTAGGAAGTTGAAAAGGCCGACTGTGTTTTGAAAATCAAACATGTCTCGTCTGCTACCATTCTCGCTCTCTTCTCTGAAACCCTAAAATACCCGCCTCTCGCGAAATCCTCCAACGGTTCTGCTCTTCGGCAAATATGGTGAACACAAGGAAAACGTCCAAGGCCGTTGTCAAGTCATCTCCAGAGACGAAGAAGGCGGACATGAAATCATCCGAAGCTCGGACGACAAAGCCTCAAATCCCGAAATCAAAGAAGCCAAAGTTGTCAAAGAAGAAAAAGGCGTCGTCTTTAGATGCTAAACTGCATCAATGTCTGCTGTCGAAGTATCGGACGGAGGAGCGGTTGCAGCAAACCCTAAGACCAGGGTGGTGGAGAAGAAAAGACCAGAACCTGCTGCAAAGTAGAAGGTGGTGCCCTCGCAAGCCGCGGTGGGGACTCCTAAACCAATCGATGATAGTTCGACATCAACAAGTCACATTCCTCCACCGGCTCTGCCCCAATCTGAGGTAATCGCAAACCCTAAAGCTCCAGTTGTTATTTCCTTGCCTGTGAAAGGTGTGGTTGCTGAAAATAAGGAGGGTGATAAGAGTGGTGAAGCCAGTAGGGCTGTTATTAGTGAGGATGGTGTCGGAGGTGTGAAAAAAGAGAATCTTGCAAGCCTGTGCCTAAGGTTGTCGCTGGTGCAAGGGTATGGAGGGAGAAGATTCTTGCTTCTGGATATGTGCGTCCATCCGGACTTCGCAGAAAGGCTGTTAGTCGTAGAAGAGAGTCTCTAAGAATGTATCTTGCCAAGATTAGTGCTGTAAGAGGTCGGCTCGTGGGAATGACAGATTCGGAGACTGAACAGCTTTTTGCGTCTTCAAGCAAGAGGAAGGTGGTTATTGATGAAGGATCTGAAGATGGCTCAGAAGAAAATCGCGAGAGTTCAGGTGGTGAACAGCTTGCAAAGCAAGGTGATACTGTGGTCGAGGAGTCTGATCCATCCGAGAAGGACATTGAACTGGATGATATTTACCAGGACATTGATGATGTGTTTAAAGATTTGCAAAAGGAGGAGGTTCCTGATCTTGTTGTACCAAGACCAGTTCTGTCTTCACAAGCCCAAGCTGTAGAGGTTGAAGAGTCGGCATTTGCCAACAATTCAGAAGCTGGAGAGGAGGCAAGTGTTCCAGCAGGTGTTGTTTCAGATAGCCAGCAGGGTGATGAGACAGTCGTAACTCAAGAGCCATCTGAGTCAGAGGCAGTGTCTGCGGAAAAGTCAAGAGATGTTTCGGTCAATGTGCTAAGTGATTTTTGTGATAATGATCATGTGGAGGATACTCATGTAGAGAAGGATCCCACAGTATCTTCTGATGCTGAAATGGAGGATGCTGCTCAGGTTGTGACCCTGTCAGACTCCCCTTCAGAGGATGCTCAGGATTTTATCCCTCTAGCTGAGATCAAGAAGGCCAAGAAGGACAAAGGGAAGGCGAAGATTTCGGTAAAAAGCCCTGCCAAGAAGGTATCTACCCGGGATGCAGAGGGAAGCAAGTCTACAGGGGGAGCAGTTGCTCCCAAAAAGAGGAAACATGGAGTTCCTGCTCCTGTTTCTGAAGATGGTCGAAGATGTGAAGTCCCATCTCCTGTTTCCGAAGCTTCTCCAGCTGGTTTGGTCAAGAAGGGAATATGGTTTATGAATAAAAATGTTGTAAGAAAGTGGAAGCTTGTGCTTAAGAGAAAAATAATTCCAGAAAGGATCCTAGATGAGAAGCGCTATACCGGGAAGGAGGTCATTCATGTCCTGAGGCAAACATGCCTGATAGGGACCTTGACCAAGAGCAAACCGTTCAACGAACAACTGGTTCGTGAAGCTATTACAAATCTCCCTTCTCAGTTTGGGGTATTCGGTGACAAAGACTACGGAGTTGTTTATGTTCGAGGAAGGAGAATTGAAATTGACCCTGACCTCATTTGCAAGTACTTCCAGATGGATGACCCAGAGGAAGATGAGGAAGAACAAGACTATGATAAGATTGTGGATACTATAACTGCGGGATCATGTCCATGGTGGCCTAAGACGGTCGTTCCTACGGCTCACCTGTCAACGTTCTACTCCATGCTTTTCTTCATTGCAGTATTCAACTGGAAGCCTTCCTCCCACCGATATATCAGATTGGAAACAAGATGCTGTCCATCTAGGAAGAGTGATGTTCAAATAGATTGCCCAACTGAGACGTGGCCCAACTGATATATCAGATTGGAAACAAGATGCTGTTCCATCTAGGAAAAGTGATGTTCAAACAGATTGCTGATCACGCTACCTCAAATCGATCTCTCCACCAGATTTGCTTCCCATCTCTGATATATGAATTGATCATCTATCAAGCTCCAGAATTGAAGACCCCAAATGACCTTATGACCAAGGCCTCGCAAAAATTCATGGTGGATCATAAGTTGTTCAAAGGCCATCATGTAAATGATCTCAAAGAGCCGGATCAGAAGAGGAAGGACGCTCCGGAGTCATCAAGAAGAGGGGGAGCTAGGATGGGTCGTGATGAAAGGAACAAGTTGATAAACGAACAGGACACCATCATTGCTGCTGACAAGGAGCAACGCAAGCGCATCAACAAAATGGCTCGTGCACTCCGCTACCCGAGCAAAGATGAGGATGATGATGCCGAGAGTGATGATGTTTCTGATGATGTTTCTGATGATGAGTCGTCCGCTTAAAGGTCCATGACTTCATCTCCCTGAATTTTTTTTAACACTCATATGGCCTTGTGCTTGTTCTGGCACAGTTCGTTTTTTTTCTCTGTTTGAACTAGATTGGACCCCTTGCCAGTTTGTGGCAAAAAGGGGAGTATTTTGAGGTGACCATTTTTTGTTCCCTCAAGTGTGTCTAAAGCCTAGATGGTTAGATAGATAGATCCAGTATCTAGTAGATTTGGTTTTGCCAAAATGCAAAGGGGGAGATTGATGTTCCCATGAATGGCATGTATTTGGCAAAACTTCTTTAGACAGTTCGAGCAGGAGTTCAAGGAGAGTTCTAACACCTTATGGAACTAAAGATCAGCGTGGAGCAGACGCAAGAATGCAATCCGGAAGTTTCTAAAAGATCGAAGATCTTTTCGGTTGAAGTCGGCCAGCGAAGTTTTAGAGACTCGGATATTCGAATGAATATCTGCTCTCCAGATTGAAAGGCGGCGTGGCTGACTTGACGAGGAAGGAATGACGTGACCTCCCTAGAAGATTGGATAAAAGATGCACATCGAATATTTAGGAATATTTCCTAAATATTTGATGAGGATATCTGGAGCAGATTTGGACATCGCCCAAGCAGATAAATAGAACTCTAGGGCATCCAGAATCTGCATCGCTTTCAGAGAGAAAATATACACGAGTGCATATCACTGATCGGAGAAGAAGAAAGCGACGGCCGATTGTTCTTTCCCCACTGGAAAAACATCGGCGCTGACAAAGCCTGTTCAGTGTGCTGTTCAGGCTGTCTGTGATTGATTCTACCTCAGCACACACCAGACACAACTGCTGGCTTTCGGAGAAAGCTACCGAGCTTCAGGAAAAGTTTGAGCACGTTCGGATCGGAGGTTCGAACAAAGGGGATCGAGGGAAGCCGAGATCATAAATCCATCTGAAGTAGTGATAGAGGCTAGGCATCTTAATTCGGAAGATTGTAAGAGTAAGTCCACGAATAGCTCTATACTATTCAATAAAGATTTATTTCCCTTTAGGGTGTGGGAAGCCCTCCAGAGTAGGCGAAGCCGAACTGGGTATCAAACTGTGTGTGCTCTTGTTCTGTTCTGTTTGCGGTACCGTTTGCAAAGGTGTTTAACGACTGTCTGAACACTACCTCGGAGAGTAGCTTGAACAGATAACAGTATTTCAGACTAGAATGGGTAGAGGTGTCCAACAAGACACGCGCTTTAATTTCTAGAATAATTGTACTAGATTATAGTTGTGAACTTAGATGATCTTGTACTGAATCAATTGTACCTATCAATAAAAAACAAAAAAGTTAAATTATGTTCAGTTTAATTATCCTTTTCTAATATCGGAACCTTTTTTCCTGTTGGTTAAGGAGTCTGTCATGGATTCTTACACCCATGGTTCGAATATTGGGGACACCAATCTTCCTCACAATTTTGTTAGTTTTTCTTCTTTCTTTTCATTTCCCTCTTCCTACATCCCTCGCGGATATGCCTTCCTACCTTCCTCTTCCTGCCTCGCGTTTGGATGTATTGTTGCAATCCAGTGGAGGTGCTAATCGACCGTCATGATAGACATGGCGTGTCTGCAATGGTAAAGGTGTTCGGTGTGGCCTGTGCTCAAATGATGAAGAATGTGCAAACGCTTTCGAGGGAGATGTGCGCGGATCCATGGTAAAGGTGTCGAACCTGGCCTGTGCTTCAAGATGCGGATATATGACTAATGATTTCGAAATCTGCTCGAGATGCCTTGATATAGTTTCGAAGATTGATATATGTACTAGATGTTAAAGGTATCGCGATATGTATTGAAATGTTATGATTTGTACTCTTTCATCAAAAGAAAATCGACAACTTTACTCATAATTATTTTTAGACAAAAGTATAGTTTATATTTACAATATAAAAAATCGGGGACATATTTTTTAATAGATATTTTAAACAAAATTGTATGCTATAAAATTGTTTTTTCCATCGAGCTTTCAGTTATTTTGATTTTTTTTCCATTTCAGTTTCAGTTAGTACATTTAAATCTAGTTCAGTACTCTTAATTTAATTTAAATTATGTACAATACATTTAAATTAAGCTAAAAATTAAAATAAGTTAAGTAATTATGTCAGTTTCAATTAGTTTTAGCTCAGAAAGACCACCCTTTTATCTCTAACTTGCATTGCATATGAAAACATGTAAAAGTTAAGTGTGAAGCCTGGGTGAGTACTTTTTGATGCAAAATCATTAATGATAATATTAACATCAACTTTCTCTAATGGATCTCTCTTAGTGTATAAGATAGCCACATTTAACTTTTCATGTGACAAAGATGATCTCAAGTAATTTTTCAATAATTCTTTAATAACCAAGTACATATACTACTACAATCGAGACTTAGGGCCTGTCCACTTGAATTGAAACTTAACTGAACTTAACTGATATTAACTTCTATATATTAACTTAACTGAAACTTAACTTTGACATCAGCCAAAAAATATAATTTTTTTTGTTATGTACTTATTGTTGAATATATAAGTATATTATTTATTGACGGTGATAATGGCGATGGTGATGATGATGATGGTGATGTGATGTGATGATGAAGATGTGATGATGATGATATGATTATGATATGACGATGATGATGATATGATGTTGATGATAATGATGATGATATGATGATGATGATGTGACGATGATGATGTGATGATGATGATATGATGATGTGATGATGATGATGATGATGATGATGATGATGATGATGATGATGATGTGATGATGATGATGATATGATGATGATGATGTGATGATGATGATAATGATGATGATGATATGATGATGATGATATGATGATGATAACAATGATGATGATATGATGAACTCAGGTGATGATAATGATGATGATGATATGACGATGATGTTGATGTTGATGTTGATGTTGATGATGATGATGATGATGATGGTAATTGATGAAAAAATCGCTTTAAATCGAACTTGATTTAACTTAACTGAAACTTAACTTAACTGAAATTATATTAACTTATATTGACTGAAATTAACTGAAAGTAACTTAACTTAACCGTCAAAAATATAAGTTCAAGTGGACAGGGCTATACATCGGTTTTTTTGTAACATTATGCACTGACTTTTGTTCAGATGCATAGAGTCACACTTTATGCCCAGTTTTAAGAAAATTGGTGCAGAAAGTCCGACGACTGTATGCATCTATTATTGCGGTTTTACACAGAACTCGTGCATAAAGACTTTATGCATTGATTATTGTGATTTTACATAGAACTGGTGCATAAAATGTGACTTTATGCACTTGTTTTCCAAGAACCAGGGTCCATAGTATTTGGAATTTTTTTTGAAAGATTTGGTTTGTAATAGATGAAATCCACCTAAAAAATTGTAAATAAGTTTTATACACATTGGTGCTGCTCATATCCAAATATCAGAACACTAGAGTCCTCGAGAAATAAATTGTGAAGTTATTGCAGGCATTGATGTAATATAGTCGTAAATTTTGTGTTCGCTATTTTTTTATTGTGGGTTACAATATGTCATACAAATCAAGTACTACACGAATACATCTTGTATATATTATATGAGCACTATTTTTACTCGGGTGCAATCACTAGACTTTGGAGCATGGGCCACACAAGGCACCAACCCGGATTGACTTGAATCATCTACATTGAAGCACAAGCCATAGGACACCTTTATTTTGAAAGCCCACGATCGAATACGCACCCCACGCATCATGCAAGCAACACCTACATACGTACAAGACATAACACGTCCACAAAGGACGGAAAAGACCTACTCGAAGGAGGAGCAACAATCCATGCTCACGTGGGACGAATAGCACCTCCACGAATGAGGAACAACGCGCCATGCGTAGGGGGACGAAATCGCCACTATGCAAAATTGTGGATAGGAAAATGCAACGGTGGGGTTGGAACCTTTAACCTTGCTATTTGAAGGTAAGTGTTCAACTGTTAGAGCCCGAAAAATCAAAGTTGCCTATAAAGGCCCCCTAAACACGATGGACTCCATGGATGGTGTAAAATGGTTGGTTTATTGATGAAATGAGGGAAATAACGATGACAAAGACGCTAAAATAGAAGGACAATGCTCGGATAATCCCCTTGTAGCGAGGAATTATCAAGCCCCAAAGGCAAAGCCTATCGACTAAGCTAAAAAGACTACGAAATGACTCTTGAACAGATTTTGATGCTCTCCAAATGAGCTGCCTTGTCCTCCTTATATACCTTGATTTGAATTCAAATACTAGTAACCGACTCGTATTCAATGGCTCCCATCAATGCCCATTGACCTTGGACTTCTGAATAGTAACTGTTGGCCTTTAATGTCCGAGATTATGGTTGGATATTCGAATTCAAATTTTGAAATACAACCATCAAAGACCCCAAGTTGGTTGTGTCCTTAGTATCTCCTGAGTGGGCTTGAAGTCCGACAGCTTTAGTCCGAAAATGGCCTGAAGGATTGATCTGGTCTGCTCCTTTTGGACCTCACAAAGGTCGCTGGTCAATTCTTGCATCTTGATGGGCGGAGTCCTATCGTTACTCCCCTCCCAAAGAGCGACCTTGCTCTCAAGGTTGAAGTCGGGGAACTGCTCGTCGAGGAAGTCCATGGGCTCTCATATGGCATCTTCTTCGGGCATGCGGGTCCACTTGATCAAAACTTCTCGCTGGCCAGATTGGTCTTGAACTCCTCGGATGGCCTCTGGTTCATATGTGGTCTTGTAGCCCGGGAACCATATCAGTTGCTTCACTTGGTTAGGCTTCGGCGGTGCCTCGGCTAACTTTAGCTGGGAAACATGGAATACCAGGTGGATCTGTGATTCTTTGGACATCTTCAAGCGGTAGGCCAAGAGTCCAATGCTCTTGTCCACTTCATACAGACCATAGTACTTGGGCGCCAACTTGAAGTTGTTCCTCTTGGCAACTGAGATATGCCTTCTAGGTTGTAGGCGCACATACACAAAGTCGCATACTTTGAAGCTTACGTCCCTTCGCCGCTCATCTGCTTGTCTTTTCAGTTTGCTGAGATCTGCGAAGGTGGTCCTTGAGCTCTTTCAAGACCTTGTCACGATCCAGTAGTGTTGCCTCCACATGTTGCAATGGACTGGATCCAACTTCATAAGGCACCAACTTGGGGGCATCTCGCCCGTAAATAATCTTGAATGGAATTGTCCCTGTGGAGGTGTGATAGGAAGTGTTGTACCAATACTCAGCCCATGGCAGCAACTTAACCCACTTCCTCTGCTCGTCACTTGCAAAGCATCGCAAGTAAGTCCTTATGCTCCAATTAACAATCTCCGTTTGGCTGTCGGTTTGCGGGTGATAAGATGAGCTCCTCCTCAAGTGTGTCCCTAGTGATTGAATAATTTCTACCAAAAATGACTAAGGAAAACGGGATCTGGATCTGATATTAGTACCTCTGGGACCCCATATAGGCGAACAATCTCTTTGATGAAGACCTCAATAATGGTCTTGGCTGTGTACGGGTGGCTTAGGGGGATGAAATGGGCATACTTGCTCAGCTTGTCCACCACCACCACCAGAATGACTAAGTAACCATCAGCTTTGGACAGTCCCTCGATGAAGCTCATGGTGACTTCCGCACAGACTAGCTCGGGTAAATTCAACGGTTGCAAGAGTTCTACCGGTTTCATGGTCATGTACTTGCTGTGTTGGCATTCGTCGCACTCGGTTACTTTCTTCTGGACATCGGCTTTCATGCCTTCCCAGTAGAATTCTGAGGCGAGTCACTGATATGACTTGTCCCTCCCCGAGTGTCCCCACACGTTATTCGCGTGGAACTCGTGCAGCAGCCTTGGGATTGGCCTCAGAAACGAGAAAACCCAAAACGGCCCTTGTATAATAGACGTGAACCAACAAGTGTATACATTGTGTCGCCTTGCGCCAAAGCGTCCCTCATAGGCGGAAGCTCCGCACTTTGGTTATCCTTGTCGAGGGCCTCCCAATCAAGAATGTTAGGCACCGAGATGGCTAACCACTATTGCTCCTCGCCCAAGGACTGCAATGTTGGGGGCTTCCAAGTCTCGCCCCTAGATCACTTTGCGTTCTGTTCACGACTCCTTTTTGACCCCTCTAATGACCACCAAGCTGCTCAGTGTGGCTTCTTGAGTAATTATCCCGACACACCTCATTTGGGTCGAAGTTCCCATTTGGCTCAGTTTCAAACTCGTCAACTATGAGGACTTAGAGAGCATTGGGCTTGCATTTGTGCCCTGGAAAGAATCTTTTGTCGCATTTAAAGCAATGGCCCTCTTTGCTTCAATTTCTGCATCGGTTATGCACCAGTAGCCAGACGCCTCCCTTGCTGGCTCATTGGGCTTGTCGCGCCCCCGACCATAATTGTTTCCTCCCTGTTGTGCACGCTGCGACAGCCCCGCACTTTTGCTCGCCCTCTCGGCAGCTTTCTCGTCCTCCACCAACTGTGCCAAGGACATCGCCTCCTCGAGTCCTCTGGGTCTAAGGACTTGCACTCCCTCTTGGATGACCAGCTTCAGTCCCTTCATAAAATTTCCCATCAAAGCCTCGTTGGTCATCTATCCCAGTCCCGCGGACAATGCCTCGAACCTGTCCCGGTAAGTGGCGACGTTGGACTCTTTGGTGAGGGCGAAGATCTCCTCGTGCACTCTCCCTTGCTGACCTTGGAAACGGCTCAGCAACCCCGCACGGAGTTCATCCCAGCAGAAAAATGGTTGGCGCTCCTCCCGCCACTTAAACCATTGCAATGCCTTTCCATCTAAACACAAAACAGCTGCGCATAGCTTCTTAGGTTCAGTAAGACCATTAATCAAAAGCTACATCTCGGCTTGATGCACCCATCCTATGATATTGTTGCCATCAAATACTGGCATGTCCAGCTTGCGATGCCTTGGTTCATAGGCCCTTGCTGGTCTTGGTTGGTTAGGAGTCTAAAAATTTCCCCTCGGAACATGGGACCTTGGTGGATGCTGCGCGCTGAAAGTCCTCCATACTCCATTGGCTCGCTAAGGTATGGATCAACATATGGTGGCCTTAGCGCCATGAGGACCTTCTGAGATTGCCTCTGGTTGAACTCGCTCTATTAGCTAAGTCCTTGTGGGAACGACGGGGCAATGGGGTAAGCTCCTTCGTAGGATGGTTGGCTCATCGGGGGTAAGTGCGGTGTAAGGCTCGTCTTGACCCCAAGGGATCCAGATCCTCTCCCATGACTGCCTTGCCTCTGTCAAGCGCCTTGTTTATGGAAGATTCGTTAGGCTTTTCCTCGTTGTTGCTTGAGCTTGCCTTAGCAGTCTTCTCTTGCATCAACTTGCAGATCTGCTCCGGCAAGTCATCTAGGCACTGCTCTATGGCAGTGAACCTTGCAGTGGTGGAATCCTTTAACTCACGATTCTCAGCCTCAACGGCCGTCATTCGTTCCTCCAATTTTGTGATGGCAGCGGCTTGTCGGGTCTCCTTTGTGTAGGATCGGAACTGCTCTGAGGCCAAAATATTAGAGCTCAAAAAAACAACTTGCTTAGAAAGGCCCCCCTGAACACGATGAACTCGATGGATGGTGTAAATTGTTGGTTTATTGATGAAATGAGGGAAATAACGATGGCAAAGACGCTATAATAGAAGAACAATGCTCGGATAATCCCCTTGTAGCGAGGAATTATCAAGCCCCAAAAGCAAAGCCTGTCGACTAAGCTAAAAAGACTACGAAATGACTCTTGAACAGATTTTGATGCTCTCCAAATGAGCTGCCTTGTCCTCCTTAGTCGTCATATAGCTGACTTGAATTGAATTCAAAGACTAGTAACCGACGTGCATTTAATGGCTCCCATCAATGTCCATTGACCTTGGACTTCCGAATAGTAACAACTGGCCTTTAATGTCCGAGATTATAACTGGATATTCGAATTTGAATTTCGAAACACAGCCATCAAAGACCCCAAGTTGGGCTGGTACCTTAGTATCTCCTGAGTGGGCTTTTGTGCGCTTGAAGTCCAGCAGCTCTAGTCCGAAAATGGCCTGAAGGACTGATTTGGTCCGCTCCTTTTGGACCTCATGAAGGTCGCTGGTCAGTGCTTGTGCCTTGATGGGCGGAGTCTTATCATCAACCAACTCAACCACCACCTTGTTAGCGTGTGCGCGCTTATTATCACACAAATAGTAAAAAGATATATTAGTGACTTATTAAGCCGTTTGGCTTTAAATGGATATTGAAAAAACTCAAACAAATAGACAACAGGGCCCTGGACAAATTATGTGTGATGAAAATTTGGTTATTGCATTGGCCAAAAACTCAGTATCTAATGGCAAAAGCAATCATACTATATTAGGGCAACTACATCGAAACTTATCATAGATGTTTTTTTGTTGTTGTTGATGATCATAGATGGTTAAAATTAGACTAAAGTTGTGTAGAAATGAGTAATAAAGTACAGGCACCTTTACTAATTTAGGGCCTCTCAAATGATAAGCTTGAATTATTTCAATGCTTAGCCAATAAGAGGGTTATCAAGCGATTGAATCTTTGCCTGTATCAAAAAAAAGCGATTGAATCTTTGCTTTGTATTCATAAGGCGAAGGGTTCAACCAATTTGAGCTTGGCCTGTTGGAGCTTGGATATAAAGTTAATCAATAGGTCAGTGGTTCAATACATGGTGTGAGATTCCTATCCAAAAAAAATAAAATAAGGATTCAAACTCCAACCATGACATTTTTCTCCTATAATTTGTGTGAGTTTTTTTAGTCTGTGCGGACTCTTCATCGTCTTTCATGGACGTTTTGATGATAGTTTTCCTCTTTCTCTTCCTCGTCTTGTACGAACATTTACAGATGTTTATGGTGTTTTCTTCCGCATAGATGGCGAATGTGTTTGTTGCCTCTTGTGGGTTTCAAATCAGGAAGTGTCTGATAGTCTGCTTGCCTATTTACTTAAAAGTATTTAAATCATAATATACATCTACCTTAAATTAAAAAAAATTTGGTACAGAACATGGCAAGAAACAAACAAACTGAGAAGCTTACAACAATTGGACAAACTTATAATTCAACGGTAAAGCGTCCAATTTGCTCCAGTTCCAACGTTCCAAGATTGCAATTCTGGAAAGATAGTCGGCAGCTGTGTTAGCTTCCCTTCTTATAAACGAGACTTGCCAATGAACATTTTTAAAAAGCATCTGGCATAATTCTTGAAACCACTCCGCACACCATAAGTCTTCTTGCACTTTGAAGTTAACACTCAAGGTAAGCTCTTTACTGTCCGTTTCAAAGATGACATATTTCGCATTCAACTTTCTTGCCAAAAGAAATCTCTCGCGCAGTGCTAATCCTTCACAGTCGAGGACACTTTCACAATGCTGAAGCTCTTTGGAAACAAGTGCTATGACGCAGCCGTCAGAATCTCTCATGACAACCCCTATTCCACCTTTTTTTGTCTTGTTCCAAGAGCCATCACAGTTTGGGGACCTGAACTATCACAATTTTTAAACTTGTGGGCTAAACTATAAAAACTTCCAAACAAGGGGCGAACTATCAGACAATTTTCTAAACAAGGGGCACCGTCTAGCGCCGTTAGGGTTTTCACTAGCGCCGTTGGACGGCGTTAACTTCGTTAGTTAATATATTAAATTAACATTTTTAAAAATGGCAAACTTTTTTTTAAAAATTGTAAAAAAATAAAAGAATTTATAAAAATTATATAAAATTGAAAACTTTAATTTTGAATACAAAGGAATATAAATTATTTTATCCCTAATACCTCTTATATAATTCGAACTAGATAGGAACAATACTTAATATTTTCTTGAATTATTTGTAGGGGAACTTTGTAAAAAAAATTAAAATATTTTTCATTTTGTGTTTAATTTTTTTCTAAAGTTTCTAATTTTTGTTTTTCAAAAAAGTTATTTTTCATTAAAAATTTTAATATTTTTTATAAATTGTTTAAATCTTTGTAAATTTTTTTTAATTTTTATAATAGTTTATTAACTAACGGAGTTAACGCCATCCAACGGAGTTAGTGAAAATCCTAACGGCGTTAGACGGTGCCCTTTGTTTGAAAAATTATTTGATAGTTCGCCTCTTGTTTGAAATTTTTTTTAGTTCACCCCACAAGTTGAAAAATGGTGATAGTTTAGATCTCTATACTGTACTTTTCCCTTAACTTTAAGGACATCACCTGATGGTTTTTGCCAAAATAAACTGGCACAATTAATACACTAAAGCATCAATAGAGGATATACCGAGAATAAAGAACCAAATGGGACCTCAACTCTCAAGTTGCAACAAATTTTGACTGAGTAACTATGAGAGTGCAACTTGAGAGAAATGGATCCCAAAAAAAAACTATGAGAGAAAAAAAACTTAAATAAATTAGCACAAGTTGCTGGGAAATCATCTGGAAGTTTCTAGCAGCACGTTAACCATTTAAAGCACTACTGCAACTTGCTTCATGTCCCCATCTTCCCCGGCCCATCTCTTCCATTATTCTCAACTACTCATTTGAATATGTTTGTAATCTTGTTCAATAATTCATATTTCTTCTCTTGTTAAATAATTCATATTTCTTCTTTTAATCCAAACTCAAATTAAATATATTCAACATGACTCTTGGAACCTGAGTGTGGAGTTTTGTAGACCAAGTGCTCAAAAATAAATAAATGATTTTGCAGTTAAGGCTACTGCAACTTGCATGAAGCTTCTCCACCACAAAATTAAAGTATTTATTGACTTTGTTTTTTTATGTAAAGGTACCGCGCGACGGTCCAATGAAACATACTGCGTGCATTGAGTATTCAGCTCAGCTAGATACATACACATCTCTTGTCTATAGACATAGTTTTTCAATTAATCAATGAGTACAAAAATTGTAAAGTACTTTTAATTAAATCAACTTGGTACTATTTATTTTAATTAATCATGTCAAGAATCTAACAGTAATCTCTCCATTTGCAAGTCAAGCAAGCAATAGTGCTTCATCTTCGATTCTTGATTGTTTATAATAATAATTTACCATAATTAAACTTCAAACTCATATTTAGAACATCTGCACCCACATTAAAATTCAGCAGGTGCGGAAGGAGTAGCAGTCGGTGCTTATGCTTATTTTTTAATAGTAGCTATTGTCTCAATTGCTGAAATATCAACAAACTACTAAAAAAAAAATAGGAACAAACAGTACCAACTGCTCCTCCGCATACTAAATTTTTATATGGATAAAGATTATATGGATCTTGAAAATATATGAGTGATGCTATACACTTCAAAAATTAACCATGAAGTCAAAATACTCTCTAGAAATGGCATTTCTTTTGGCAAGGTACACTCTCAAAATATAAACTATGCAATTCTTGGAAGAAAAAAAAGTCGTATTTTATGTCTGCTTTTCAAACTTATTTATCAAAAATTAAATTAATCGTAATATAATTTATTTCTGGAAAAGGTATTTCCAATTGTGATTGCAACATGAATCATTTTTTCAAAGAAAAAGTAAATATAGAAAGACACCATGTATATATTCTGATCTAACTAAATTGAAATTATCTGCACACTCAACTCATCCGACATTTGTTGGGAAAAAAATAAAAATAAAAAAATAACTAGCCACGCGCGGCCTTGTTCTGAGCAATCTGAGCCAGCGATTGGAGGTTGCATCTGACGATTGTGTCGACAAAGACACACGTATCCTCCTTTGTGTTCTCAGCCGGCACATCCACCTTGTACGACTCCACCACCACCGTCCCACCCGACGCCGACGAGTGAAGCGTCGTAACCGATCTATAATTAGACAGTCTATGGTCCCCGCCCACTACGCTAAACCCTATCACATGTCGATCATCGTCTAAAATATCGAGTCTCTCGGTGGAGGTGGCGGCAGGGAGGCCAGAGATGACGTAGACCTGACGAACGGTTCCTACAGCTCGACCGTCGCCGGCGAGGAGGTGACAGCTTTTGAGGAAGTGTTTGTAGGCTTGGGGGTTGTCGAAGCGGCGGAGGAGAGACCAGACGGTTGAGATTGGGGCGGAGATGTGTTGGATGACGGCTGAGCAGCATTGGTTTGGGGAGACTGCGTGTGTGTGGTAACGTGTGACCGTGGGGTGGTCTTCATGCTGTATTGATAGTCTTCTGATACTTTCAGCGACGACTTGCTCTTGTTGTTGCTGTTGCTGTTGTTGGTGGTTGTATACAGCTTGGTGGCACAGCATGGTCTCTGCCGCGGCGGTGGATGAGTGTAGGAGGATTGTTGATTGTGCAGGGCTTACAATAGGCATCTGATCTTCTTCTTCTTCTTCTTGATGAGATGGATTTTGGTTATGGAGGAGGAAATTGGATGAAGAGATAGGAATGTGTTGTGTTTATATATTGGCTAATAATTCATTTTTTTATTTTTATTCGTTCTGAAAGTTGTGGAGGAGGGTGATGGATGGGGTGTGGGGTGCCAACGGGAAATTTAGTGTCAACTTGTTGCTTGTTGTGTTCTTCTGTATTTTCATCCAAGTTGAACCTTCCCCATAGAAAAAATGGAAGTTTCTATACCTGAAAATTACTATTCTATCCCGTGAAGATAAGGATCACTGCTAATTCAGATTAAGCATCATTTTAAAATCACAACCATTAATTAGAATGTTTTTGGAAAGAAATATTAGATATATAACTCATGGAGAACTCGGGTTGAGATCCCATGACAAATAACAAATTTGGTGAGAAATGAAAAGTAATCACAACCAATAATTTTTGATCCAACAATCTTTGTTTTTTGAATTTTTTTAATCTTAATATTTATATTGTAAATTTGTATCCATGTAATTACCGGTGTTACCAATTTTATTCTTTAAATTTACGAATTTTGATCTTTAAGTTTTACTATTTTTACATTACGAATTTCGTAGTTGAGCTGGCTAAACTCTTGGCTTTATAATCAAGATGGAAATAGTTGAATCCATATTTCCTCCCTTTCGTAGCAGGTGTTAAAGATGGCTTCTACCGCGTGGAGTCAGATGAGTCGAGTAAGCAGGTCAAGAGAGCGATGACCATTGAAGATATGCTTCAAAGTACGATGTAGTGGGATGATACGTCTCATTATGGGCTTATGACTTGTATTTCAGTTAGATACAATGTACTAAATGAGGGATAGGAATGATGAAATGACCTTGTACAATATGTAAAGCCACTATAAAAAAAAAGGGAAAATGACAAAGAGGGGGGTATGAACTACTACTCATTGACAAATTACGGTCAGAACTATGAAAATTGACAATTAAGGGCAATTTTAAAATATTTTAATCCTAAATTTCATAATTAAATGCAATATGGTTTTTTCAATTCATTCGTTTAGTTAACTTTGTTAATTGACAAAGTGATATTCCATCAATTAAGTGTTATATACTTATATGACGATCAAAATATTTTGAAATTGCCCTTAATTGTCAATTTTCATAGTTCGGACCGTGATTTGTCAATGGATGGTAGTTCATACCCCCTCTCATTTTCTCTAAAAAAAAACTCATAATTAAATAAATAAACATTTACATGATGGTTACTTGGTTAGTTGAAGTCAAAATGTTTTAAACTTTGGAAAGGGATCGGAGAGCAAATGAAAGTTACACATGAGGATTAGAAGCTACTAGAATATCACATTTTATATTATTATAAGTAAATGTCATATATATTGGTTTTGCTTTATCAAAAAAAAATTGGTTTTAAATAATGAGGGCAAGTTGACAAGTGGTAGACCTTTATGACATTATGATAGCAAAAGGGGCTAGGGCTAGTTGATTTAGGGGTATGCATTTGATTCTAGAGTCAAAATGACTATAGGATCACCCTTATCCTGTCCGATTCATATCATGTTCTGTCATATCCTCATACCCTAACGTACTCTGTTCACAAAGTCTAAGGTAGGGTAAGGGTCGCGAAAAAATAGACCCTACCCTACCCTAACATCATACCATGCCCTCCTACCCTATCATACCCTGTCTTACCCTACTATTTTCATTCATATTATGAATTTTTTTCTTCAAAATATGCTTAAATTTGTCCTACTTGACCCTACCCTACCCTAGCCGACCCGACCCTACCCTAATATTACCCTGCATATGGGTACTCTACGGACTTAGAAAAATTACTCTATCCTGACATGTACTGTTTATAGGATCAAGAAAAAATGGTCTTACTCTGCCCTTACCGTGCCTATTGCCGAACTATGTTTATTTATTTTTAAGATTTAACAATTTAAGTTCTAAATTGTATTTTCATAATTATCATGTCAATTGTTAAAAAGAAGATAAAATATCAAGAGGAAAAGGATGGTTAATTGGTTCTATGAAGCAAAAAAAGAAGAAAAGGTATTGAAAGTGAAGATAAAGAAAGAAACCAATGATTTGGAACATCATCACCTCAACTATCTAATCCCAACTCCATGTGATGATGTTGTTGTCTTGTAGTAGAAGTAAAGTTGAACCAAACTACCAAAGTAGAGACCCACGTGAACCACCGCATCTTTACGACATGCTTGCGCCTGCCTATCCTATGGACAATCACTCTCTTTTTTTTTGTTACGTTTTCTGTTTCTGATTTATAATCGGTTACCTTATTAATTCATTCACACTTCTTTTTTTATATATGGGTTACAAGTTGTACAAAAATATTACATCTTGCAATGATACAATCTAATACATTTGTATCTAACTGAAACACAAGTCAATGCGACGTCTCATCCCATCTATCCACTTTTTGATGCATATCTTCAAAGGTCGCAGAGCTTGACCTGTTTTGTTGATTTCAAACGGAAGAAACCATCTACACTCATGTGAAGGGAGAAAAGTCGTCCTCGAGTCCACGCTTTGCTCGGGACCAACAAAGTCCACACACCTATTGCTAGGTGGGGATAGTGAGATTTCACACCTAAAATAGGTAGAAATGGTGCATTGTGGGGTTGAACTCACAACCTCTTGGTTACAAAGTCAAGAGATTACCAACTCAACTATCGCCGCATATGCCTAACCAATCACACGTACACTTGGTTGAGGCAAATATTGCAAATTGTCCTGCTCACTAGCCATGAACTCGAAACAGCTTTGAAATCCACTATGAAAATAAGAAATTAGGGTTTTATTGAAACGAAAAGATGTCTTTCACAATCACTAAAGAAGGTTTAAATAGAAAAACGAAAAACAAAATTAGGAAAAAAATCTTAAAATAATAAATTTCTGACTTGACCTGCTAAACGACCCCGAACGGCCAAAAAGCCCATACATCACGACGTGTGATGCACTCGTTGGCCCGTTTCCATTCAAATAAAGGTGTCTTAATAGTCAATCGGACACCGAACGCGAAATCTGCACCAAACCGGTGGAACCCTTACCACGATTGATTTGATCCTCGATACGCGTCGTTAGCTGCCCTGCATCAGTCTCCTCCACGTCTGAAGAACTTGACCCCAAATTCTATTCTGGATATAAAGCCTGGCCCGCATGGTACTCGTATATGTCTGCCACATTGCAGGTATTGGAAATGTTCATGGAACCTGGCAACGCCACCACATAAGCATTATCATTGATCTTCCTCACAATCTTTATATACGGACCATACTTCCGCGGCTGTAGCTTTCTGTAAGTTTCGACCAAAAAACTCTTCGTGCGAAGGAACACCATTACGTCATCCCCTCCTTGAATAATTTGACTATGCGGTGATTATCGGCAGCCGTCTTATTCTTGTGCCATGTTGCTTCCAACATTGCCCTAACTGCCTCCTTAACAGTCACAATCTCCTCAGCCATATTCTTGGCAATCGCACTAGTCCCCACACCCATGGGCAGCTTAATCAGATCAACCACATGCTTGGGTGAGGAAGTGTAAACCAGCGAGAAGGGTATTTTTCCTGTAGCTGAGTGTACCGCGCTTTTGTATGCAAACTCCACCTGCGGCAGTACTAAATCCCACTGTTTTGGCTTATCTCCACAAACACTCCGAATCATATTTCCCAGTGTTCCCAGTTACTTCAGTCGGCCCATCAGTATGTGGGTGAGCGGTAGAACTTCTGTTCAAAGTTGTGCCAAATAACCTCCATAAACTGAGAAACTTCATATCTCTGTCCGAAGTGATGGACTTTGGAACCCCATGGAGATGCACCATGATGTTACCTTGAGTGGCATGTATTTGGCAAAACATAGTTAGACAGTTCAAGCAAGTGTTCAGGGGGAGTTCGAACACTTTCTGAGACTACAGTACAGCGTGGAGCAGACGCCAAGATGTTTTTCCGGAATGATCGAGAGATCGAATGTCGGTCCGATCTGTTGATGATCAGCGAAGAATTCGAACATCAGATATTCGAATGAATATCTTCATGAGGCGGCAAAGCTGACTTGGCAACGAAGTCATAGTATTCCTCTCGCCGATTTAAGAAAGATATACATCAAATATCTAGGAATATCTCCTAATATATTTGATGGGGCTATCTTCATCAGTTTTGGAAGCCAGCACCCATGCATATATATACGAGGCTAGGGCGACCAAACTGTTATCGCTTTCCATATCAATACACACGAGTATACCCTATCGATTGGAGAAGAAGAAAGCGACGACCGGTTGTATTTCCTTTTTGGAAATTCACCGGTGCATGTGCAGTCTCATCAACGTGCTACTCAGACTGCCTGGAAGCGATTCAACTGAAGCGCACCTCGATATACAACCGGCTTTCACAGGAAAGCTACCGACTTCACGAGAAGATCGAGCGCGTTCGGACTGAGGGTTCGGACGAAGGGGATCGAGCTGACCCGCGGTGATTCTCGATTGCAAATCTGAGAGACGGTGGTTTAGATGCTAGGCAATTACAAACAAGGCGTTGTGTAAGTATAAGACCTTCTATCGCACTAAATCACGTAATAAAAATTTGTGTCCCTTTTAGGGTGTGGGAAACCCCCCAGAGTAGGCTTAGCCGAACTGGGTATCATTCTGTGTGTCCCGTTACTTTATACTGCCTGCTGAACTGTTACAAAGGAGTTCACAGTTTGTCTCAAACATCCCTAGAACAGTATCTTGAACAGGTCACTATATTTCAATTGGTATCAGAGCAGACACTCGACACACTGAGTGGGATCCTTAAACTGTTCAAGATGACTCTGAAGAAAGAACTTGGTCAAAAAACGGAAGTGTCTGATAACTGGACTGGGACAGACTGCAGCACAGAGCAATTGACAATGTTGGCTCAAAAATTCGGCAGAATAGTTCGGAAACTCAACAGACGTTGCTCTGACCAAGGAGGAGTTAGCAAATCCACCTACTTCGCTGCATCTACTGACTCCACGGGTAAAAACTGCAATACCAACAAGACTGTATGCATGGTTGCTTTCAGCTCTTCAAGCCACATGGAGAAAGATCGTTCGTACTTCGACAGTGGCTGCTCCGCCCACATGACAGGTAACTCCAGTTATCTATCACATATTCGCCCTGTGTTAAAAAAACAATTTGTCACCTTCGGTGATGGAGGAAAGGGACAGGTGATCGGCTGCGGGACATTGAAGGTTCCGGATCTCCCTGTCCTCATGGACACCCTCCTTGTTGAAGGATTGAAAGTTAACTTAATCAGCATCAGTCAACTGTGCGATGGGGGATACCATGTCAGATTCACTCATGACGCATGTCAAGTGATGGATGCGGATGGAGGGACCCTAATGAAAGGGTGCAGAGCGGCCAACAACTGCTACCTCATAGGCTCTACTGGAACAGTGGGTGCATCGAACTGCCTGACAAGCCAAGCCGACGAAATTGATTTGTGGCACAGACGGTTGGGTCATTTGAACCTCAAGACCTTAAAGAAACTCTCCTCAACTGGACTCATTCGAGGGTTACCAAACGTGACCAGTGTCCATGATGTGATCTGTGGAGAATGTCAGATCGGGAAACAGACGAAGGCATCTCATCCCAATACCATTCAGATCAGTACCAGCAGACCGTTAGAACTGATCCATATGGATCTAATGGGTACAATGCAGGTGGAAAGCTATGGTGGTAAGAAATATGTCCTTGTTTGTGTGGACGACTATTCCAGATTTTCGTGGACCAGATTTCTCCGAGACAAGACTGAAGCTGCTCCACAGTTCATCCAACTCGTTACCTTACTCCAGAGAGAAAGAGAGGACAAAGGAGAACGTCTGGTAAGTATCAGGAGTGACAACGGAACTGAATTTAAAAATTCCACGTTGGACTCCTACTGTGAAGAGAACGGTGTGGCCCATCAGTTCGCGTCTGCAATCACTCCTCAACAAAATGGAGTTGTGGAACGCAAAAATCGCACCATTCAGGAGATGGCCCGTGTCATGATCCATGCCAAGAAGATTCCTCTGAAGTTCTGGGCAGAAGCTATGAATACGACATGTCACATCACAAATCGGGTAACTGTTCGAACAGGAACTGAGATGACCTGCTATGAACTTTGGAAAGGGAAGAAGCCCACTGTCAAGTATTTTCACATCTTCGGGAGTGAGTGCTACATTCTAAATGATCGTGAGTATCGGCAGAAACTGGATCCAAAAAGTGACGAGGGATTTTTTCTGGGCTACTCCTCTAATAGTAGAGCATACCGTGTGTTTAACAAACGCACAGGCACTGTCATGGAATCGATTAATGTTAAAGTCAAGGATGAGGTTGTTGAACTACCTGTCTCAGACGACGCTGACATAAGCACTGGTACAACTCCTGAGACACCTTCACAAAACCAGAATGCCCGTACTAACGAAGTTCCAACAACTGATGATCATCCAACTGTCACAACCTCTGTCGAAGCGGATTCCACTGTTCAAGAGGACTTTGCCACTTTACAACCCTCTTGACGAGTCACTAGAGATCACCCAATCTCTGAAATCATTGGAGATCCAAGTGACGGTATACGAACTCGTGGAAAACAGATTAATTTCAGAGACCTAGCTGCTGGCTCATGTTTTCTGTCCACTATTGAACCAAAGAACGTAAAGGAAGCTCTGCTAGATGAGTTCTGGGTCCTGGCCATGCATGAAGAACTGGAGGAGTTTGCTCGCAATGACGTCTGGGACTTAGTTCCACGACCTGATAATGTGAATGTCATCGGGACCAAGTGGATTTTCAAGAATAAGTCTGACTCATCAGGAAATATCACGAGGAACAAAGCTCAGCTTGTGGCACAAGGCTACACTCAGATAGAAGGGATAGACTTTGACGAAACCTTTGCCCCTGTCGCACGACTTGAGGCCATTCGGCTACTCCTTGCTCTGGCATGTCACTTAAAGTTTCGATTGTTCCAGATGGATGTGAAGAGTGCGTTCCTGAACGGCTGTCTGAATGAGGAAGTATTTGTCGCTCAGCCGAAAGGATTTGAAGACCCACATCACCCTGGCCATGTGTTTCGCCTGAAAAAGGCTCTTTACGGTCTCAAGCAGGCACCTCGTGCTTGGTATGAGCGTCTCTCCGAGTTTCTCGTCAACCATGGATATGTGCGAGGGGGAGTGGACAAGACCCTGTTCGTAATGCACACAAGGTCAGATTTTATCATCGCCCAAATCTATGTTGACGATATTGTGTTCGGGTCCAACACACCGAAACTGGTAGATCTATTTGTTGAACAGATGAAGCAAGAGTTTCAGATGAGCATGGTCGGGGAGATGTCCTACTTTCTAGGACTCCAGGTTACTCAAAAGAATGATGGCATCTTCATCTCTCAAACCAAGTATGCCAGAACTCTGATAAAGAAGTTTGACCTCGAGAAAGCAAGTCACAAACGAACACCTGCTGCAACCCACTTAAAGATCACTAAAGACGATGCTGGAATAAAGGTTGACCAGACTCTCTATAGGAGTATGATTGGGAGTCTTCTGTACATAACCGCAAGCAGACTAGACATTGTGTATGTCGTCGGGGTATGTGCTAGGTACCAGGCGGATCCCAAGGAGAGCCATCTTCTGCTAGTCAAGCGGGTCATAAAATATGTGTGCGAAACTGTCGAGTTTGGAACCTGGTACACCAAAGATACCAACTCGCACCTTGTTGGCTTTTGTGACGCAGACTGGGCAGGAAATGCTGAAGATCGAAAGAGTACTTCTGGTGGTTGCTTTTTCTTGGGAAACAACTTGGTCTCCTGGTTCAGTAAAAAACAAAACAGTATCTCTCTCTCCACGGCCGAAGCAGAGTATATCGCTGCAGGAAGTTGCTGCACTCAACTGCTATGGATGAAGCAAATGCTGTCTGAGTACGGTGTAGAACAAAAGGAGATGACGCTATACTGCGATAACATGAGTGCTATCAGCATATCCAAAAATCCAGTACAGCACTCCAGGACGAAGCACATTGATATCAGACATCATTTCATCAGAGAGCTGGTTGAACAGAAGGTGGTGTCTCTCCAGCATGTGACAACGGACAAGCAGCTTGCCGATATCTTTACCAAACCTTTGGATGCAGCTCAGTTCGAGACACTCAGATCCTCCTTGGGTCTTTGTGTCATCAAAGCCTGAAGTGTTCCACGTGTGATCAGTCACAGGCTAAACTCCAGCAAAACAGTTGGACTGATCACTTATGCAAGGGAGCTGGAACAGAAGGTGATATTTTTTTTAAACCAAATATTCTTTAAATATTTCAAAGATTTGATCATGCCGTTATGAGGAAAGGAAGGAGTTATTCTTATGGGTCGTTTTTGGGAAGTTGAATCGACCGACTCGTTTTTTTTTTTTGAAAAATCAAATCAGTTTGGTCTACGTCTCCACTCTCCTCTTTCCAAAACCCTAGTTCGACACAGTGCAAACTCTCTCAACCGCCCGTCCACTTCGACGACGATGGTGAACACAAGAAAATCAGCAAAATCTGGAATTTCATCCGCTGAGAAAAGGAAAGAGAGCACGCAATCCTCGAAAAATCTGTCGGCGAAACCCCGTATTCTGAAATTAAAAGTTCCAAAGGAGAAAAAGGTGTCACCTTTACTCTCCGAGAATGAACCACTGGCTGAAATAAAGACTGGCGAAAGAACTACTGTCGAAATCCCTCAGCCTGACGCGGTGGATACTTCTAAATCAATCGATGCTGTGTTGACACATGCTCCTCTCCAATCTGAGGTATACCCTAAATCTCAGACTGCTATTTCCACAAATAGTTCTGCTGTTGAAAATATTGTGCTGAGGGAAATTGCGAAAGTGGGGTCTGAAAGGGATGGTGTAGCCAGTAGGGCTGTAGCTGATGGTAAAGTCAGTAGGGCTGTTGGTGGCAAAGATGGAACTGAGTCCATAAAAGAAGGAAAGGCTAGTAGTTCAGTGTCTAAGGGTATTGGTGGATCAGGAGTATGGAGGGAGAAAATCCATGATTCTGGGTATGTTCGTCCGGGTGGCTTACGAAGAAAGACGAGGACTCGCCGAGTCGTTTCTCCAAGACAATGTCTGGCCAAGATTAGTTCAATCAGAGGGAAGTTCACTGCTGTAACTGGTGAGGTGACAGAGAAGTCCCTTGATTCCTCAAGTAAGAGGAAGTTAGTGTTCAATAAGGTTTCTGAAGATGGCTCTGATGAGATGCTTGGGGTTTCTGAAGGTGAACAAACCAGTAAGCAAGATGATTCTGTGATCGAAAAGGTTCGTTCATCAGAGAAGGAAGATGTTGTTAAGGAAGCCTCAGTAGAAGAATCTGTTGCTATAGAAAAGGATGAAGAATTGGAAAAATTGTTCAGCGATATTGAGGATGTCATGAAGGATTTGGAAAAGGAGAAGGATCTGGGAACGAAAAATGCAGAGGAACCTCCTTGTGCCCAGAATAGTGAGGTTAACGAATCTGTTGCCGAGAAAGTTGCAGGTGTTCCAACTGAGAAACCAAGTGTTCAGACTGAAGTTGAGTCAGTAAGAGTTCCAGTGGAAATTGCTGTTGAAGGAACTGTGGTGGACTCAGTGATTGCTCAAGGTGTGGAGGAAGATGGTACATCCGTTCGTGAGGATGCTACTGAACCAGTTTCAAAGAAGAATACTCTCTCAGATGTTGATCAAGACCTTGCTCCAATCATCAATCTTAAAAAGACTCAGAAGGATAAGGGAAAGAAGAAGGTGGCCTTTGATAAATCCACCAAGTGGTCAGCTCAGGATGGTACAGAGGAGGACATCGCGACAGGGGGAGCTGTGTCATCTAAGAAGAGGAAGCGTGAATCGCGTGAAGATCCGATTCCTGTTTCGGAGGATGCTGGGAGACGCGTAGTCCCATCCCCTGAGGCTGATACTGTTCCAGTGGGTATAGTCAAGAAAGGAGTGTGGTTTGTTGACAAGGCACGTCGTCGTATGCCAAATCAAATTTAAATTTATAATCTCCACTACCTTAGGCTTTACTAAAAAGATAGCAAGCGGCAAGTAGGGGTCGAACCCAGAGGAGTTGTAATGGTTACTTGTTGCTCTATGAAAACAGTAAAAGAAAGTAAAATGGTGGGGGGGGGGGGGTGGAGCAAGTTAATACTAGTGCATAAAGTAGATGAACGAAATGTAACAAGCAAATGGGTATTCGGTCTAGGGATCCATTGTCACACATTAATCATGGATATCAAATGATCTATTTCACATTTCGTAGAGTGTGATTGTCCCGGCAAAGGTGACAACCTAAAGTACTCCGGCAAAGGCAGTACACCACGGTCTTAACCGAACTAGGTAGTAGTGTGGTGCCGTAGGCAACCCAAAGCATTTAAGCTCCACTACCTCACTATGCACGGTTTAGACCTTCTAATCTAGTCCTTATTAGATTGAACAATCCGGCAAAGGTAATGTTCCATCTATGTGTACTATCCATTCTTGCGGCAAAGCATCAAAGGGATATTACAATAGGGATCATTAGCTTGACTAAGCTTTGTGGCAAGACATTCACTTAGCCAAGCCTTTGATCCGTGGCATGAAGCACAAGGACTAGTGAAATGTAAAATAGCATTAAGGACATGAATCTCAAAAGGTGTTGACAATGTTATTGTGGTTGTTCATCATTGACCACTAATGATCATACTTTGTGTCATGAGTGTGGTTCACTCCATTCCAAGAGATCACCCAAAGTAAGGCCATTCCAAGCACTTACACCACAAGAACACAAAGAAGCATTAAGAGATGGGTCTCAAAAACGTGCCACAATGTGGTGATCCCCAAACCGAATATGGAGGTTTAGCCACTCATATCCATGGGAAGGATATGAGAGCAATGGATGGAATGTAAGTACATGAAAGTAAGAACAGTAAAGTAAGTGCAAGAATGTAATACAAGAATGTAAAGTGCAAGAAAAGTAAAGAGTGCTTGTATTTCCGAAATGAAGAAAGGAGTAGAAAGAGAGAGAAGCCCCTAATGAGGCTCACACCTTGGGGCACACGATGGAGCTTCTCTATCTAAGATGTCACCTTGGTTTCCTAGACATAAGGTTCTATTTATAGAGGTGAGCTAGGGTTTCTCATGACTTGGGCACCAAGTTTGGAGTGGCACAAGTGGATTGGCATGAGCCAATGATGAGATGCTTCTAGAATCATCAAGGCACTCTTGCTCTGGAAGTAGTCAAAATGGATTGGCAGGAGCCAAAGATGAGATGCTTCTAGAATCATCAAGATTTTGCAAGTGGGCTAGTTTTGGCTTGGAACTCAAGTGTGGCCCAATAATGCCTTGTGGTGAATTTGGCATAAAATGCCCTTTTTAAGCCCGATTCTTCTTTAGACTCCAAAAGGCCCTGAAATACAAAACGACATTAACAAGCAAGTGTTCTCATGATTAAGTGTCGTATTTGGTGGGTTTTGTTGACTCGATGAGTCGTATAAATACGACTCATCATTTGTCAATAGAGATGCTGTGAGAAAGTGGTCATGTGTTCAGAAAAGAAAAATCATACCTGAGAAAGTCTTAGAGGAGTCCCGGTACAAGGGAAAAGAAGTCGTCGAGGTACTAAAGCAATCTGATCTATTCTGGATGGTGAACAGATGTAAACCGTTCAACGAGCAGCTAGTTCGTGAGGCCATGGCAAACCTGCCTCCACGGTTTGGGGTTATCGGAGATGCGGATTATGGAATCTTCTTTGTTAGAGGAAGGAAAATCAAGATCGATCCTGAACTTATAAATGTCTACTTCTGCATGGATGATCCTGCTACTGATGAAGAAGAATCAGACTTCGAAAAAGTTGTTGCTACCATCACTGCAGGATCGGTTCGGTGGAGGCCTGACTCTGTTGTGCATATAGCTGATGTCTCCACATTCTATTCCATGCTGTTCTTCATTGCAGTATCCAACTGGAGACCCTCAACTCACCGCTCCACGGTCAACCGAGACGTGGCCCAACTGATTTATCAGATAGGGAATAAGCTGAAATTCAACCTGGGCAGAGTAATGTTCAAACAGATCGCTGATCATGCTACTTCGAAGATGACTCTTCACCAGATCTGCTTTCCGTCTCTGACTTATGAGTTGATCATTCTTCAAGTACCAGATTTGAAGTCCTCGACTGACCCTCTCTCAAAGGCACCCAGCAAGTTCATCGTTGACCACAAGCTGTATAAAGGTCGTCACGTGAACGATCTCAAGAAGGGGAACCAGACAGGAACAGATGCTGCGGAGTCTTCTAGTCGAGCAGGAAGCTGGATGGGGCGTGATGAGAGGAGCAAGCTGCTCAAGGACTTGCATGTCATCATAGCTGTGGACAAGGAACAGCGCAGACGGATCAACAAGCTTGCTCGTGCCCTCAGCTACCCAAGTGATGATGAATCTAATGATGTAGATTTTGAGGATGACACTGATATTGAGTCATCGGCATAAAGGTCCCCTGAAAAAAACCTATCTGTTTTGAATTCAGTACTCGTAAACTGTCGTTATCTTTGTTTGTGCTTGTTCTGGCACTAGTTAATTAGCTGTCTGAACTTAGATTGGACCCCTTGCCAGTTTGTGGCAAAAAGGGGGAGTATTTTGAGAGGTAACATTTTGTTGTTTCTCTCAAGGTTGTCAAATGTCTAGATAGTTAGATAGATCTAGTTATCTAGTAGATTTGGTTTTGCCAAAATGCCAAGGGGGAGATTGATGTTCCCTTGAGTGGCATGTATTTGGCAAAACATAGTTAGACAGTTCAAGCAAGTGTTCAGGGGAGTTCGAAAACTTTCTAAGACTACAGTACAGCGTGGAGCAGACGCCAAGATGTTTTTCCGGAATGATCGAGAGATCGAATGTCGGTCCGATCTGTTGATGATCAGCGAAGAATTCGAACATCAGATATTCGAATGAATATCTTCATGAGGCGGCAAAGCTGACTTGGCAACGAAGTCATAGTATTCCTCTCGCCGATTTAAGAAAGATATACATCAAATATCTAGGAATATCTCCTAATATATTTGATGGGGCTATCTTCATCAGTTTTGGAAGCCAGCACCCATGCATATATATACGAGGCTAGGGCGACCAAACTGTTATCGCTTTCCATATCAATACACACGAGTATACCCTATCGATTGGAGAAGAAGAAAGCGACGACCGGTTGTATTTCCTTTTTGGAAATTCACCGGTGCATGTGCAGTCTCATCAACGTGCTACTCAGACTGCCTGGAAGCGATTCAACTGAAGCGCACCTCGATATACAACCGGCTTTCACAGGAAAGCTACCGACTTCACGAGAAGATCGAGCGCGTTCGGACTGAGGGTTCGGACGAAGGGGATCGAGCTGACCCGTGGTGATTCTCGATTGCAAATCTGAGAGACGGTGGTTTAGATGCTAGGCAATTACAAACAAGGCGTTGTGTAAGTATAAGACCTTCTATCGCACTAAATCACGTAATAAAAATTTGTGTCCCTTTTAGGGTGTGGGAAACCCCCCAGAGTAGGCTTAGCCGAACTGGGTATCATTCTGTGTGTCCCGTTACTTTATACTGCCTGCTGAACTGTTACAAAGGAGTTCACAGTTTGTCTCAAACAGTCCCTAGAACAGTATCTTGAACAGGTCACTATATTTCACACCACCTCTCTGGAAAAATAACTTGGCTATATGGGATGACTCAACAGTCTTCTTGCAGGCAATGAAGTGAGATATCTTGGAGAACATGTCAACAACTATGAACACCAAATCTACCCTCGATGGGTACGAGGTAATCCCAACACAAAATCCATAGCCAGACTTGCCAAATATCATCAGAAATAGGCAAAGGTAACTAAAGACCAGTATTTTGAGACTGACCTTTAGATAACTGACAGATATAGCAAAACTTCACAATAGCCCCAACGTCCCTCCTCAAATACAGCCAGTAAAACCGCTCCTCCAGGCTAGCAATGGTCTAATTACGACCTAGATGACCACTAAGTTCGCCCACATGCAAGTCTCGGATCAGCTTCTCTCGAAGAGATGAACAAGGAATGCACAGTCGGCCCCCCTTAAATAGAAAACCAACACTGATATGAAAATCAATGCAAGGATGTCTCCCACTGCACTTACTCCACAACTCCGTAAATTTAGGATCATCCACATACAGCTCCTTCAGACAATCAAAACCGACAACCTCTTGGGATAGTGTGATCAATAAGGTAGCTCTCCTACTCAGCGCATCCGCCACCTTATTCTGGACTCCCGACTTGTGCTGAATATTAAAAGGGAACTTTTGCAAAAAACTAACCCATCGAGCATGCATCTTATTAATCACCTTTTGACTGTGAAGAAACTTCAGGGCTTGGTGGTCTGTATACAGAATAAACTCACGCTTGATCAGATAATGCTCCCACTGCCTCAGAGCCCTGAAAACTGCATAAAAATCCTGATCATAAGTACTCCACTTCTACCGAGTCTCACTGAGTTTCTAACTAAAAAAGGCCACGTTCCTCTTCTCCTACGATAACACTACGCCAATCCCTACCCCACTCGCATCGCATTCGATCTAAAAGATCTTATCCAAATCTGGCAACGCTAGCACTGGGGCGTTACACAACTTCTTCTTAATGGCAGCAAAGCTTTGTTCCTGATCTGGACCTCACCGGAACTTGCCCTTCTTTAAACACTCGGTAATAGGTGCAGTGAATGTATTGAAATCCTTCGCAAACCGCCTAGAGAAAGTAGCCAGACTATGATATCTACGCACCTCGGTAACAGACTGAGGTGCGGGCCAATCACGAATGGCACGAATTTATCATAGATCCACCTGAATCTCGTCCTCTCCAACGATAAAACTGAGAAAAAGTAGTTTGTTGGTGCTGAAGGTACACTTCTTTAGGTTCACATATGACAAGCGTATTTTTAATCTTTTATATTTGTCAAGTTATATGTTTTAGGGGTCGAAATGCAGTCAAACACAATTTATAAACCTTGGTAAGCCAAGGGCCGATCCAAGGAACAACGTGTGTGAATACTAGCTAACAAGTGACCTATTCAGCTATTCCAAACAATTAAAGGTTTTGGTGTGAAACAAATAGCAGAAATTGAATGTAGAAAAATAAAGAAGGCTTGGTATTATTAGAGAAATAATCGCAGGATCAAACTTCACCCGTGCCAACCCACAATTCATGCAATTATGTCACGTAAATTAATCATGCTATCGAATATGAAAATAAACCAAAATAACACTAAACAAGCCGCTCATCCACGGATCATTGTCTAGATTAATCTCAATCGTTGAACGCCGCCCATCCACGGATTATCAACGATTTCGATTATTTAAGCTTAGAGTTTTTCAGACAATAAAGTCAACTTTCCTATTAATTCATGTACTTCCAGTGTAGCTACCATGACCTAATATCAATTTCATACAATCTGGTTAATACCACGGTGTCCTCAAGGTTTCGTAGCTCGGGCGAGTGAATGCCGGCAGTGTATCCAGGTCATGTGCAGGCTCAGGCGAGCGTCTCCAAACTCGGGCGAGCTTATGGGCATCGCCATGCTGACTTCAATCCAGCCGGTCGACTGGTTTTTGGACCATTTCACCAGCCGGTCAGCTGGCTGTCCTTTGTGTGCTTTTCCGCTTATTTGCGTTGATTTACTTCGGATGGAATCCAAAGTGCTCATCGTGTCGATTGACCTGAAACACTAGGAGAAAAGGATCAAATGATGACAATTTTCCGGGAGAACGGGTGTTATCCTTCATCGTATGGAGCAAATAACTAGTCAAAATATTGACTGATCAAAACACTCCACACTTAGGATTTGTTCGTCCCGAACAAATGTCGAACAAATGGCAGAATAAATGCAAGTCCATGTGAGGCTCAACAACCATATTTTTCTAAGCTACCCACTCAAGTGTCATGTGATCAATCCTAACTAAAATAAAAACAAAAATCATAACTCATTGTCGTAGAGGACACGAATGTATTTAGCGTATGCATCTAGCCTTTAAACTCCTAGGTTACCCTAGTAGGACGAGTATAGTCTCGTGAAGGTTTTCAGGAATGGGATTACCTACAAATCCCCTGTACAACTAACTAACGTGTATGCATGAAATGATGCTCAACGAGTCATGATGAGCATAAATTTGTACTATATTTACGCTCCACATTTAGTCAATTTTCGATCATCTTCCTTGTTTATATAAGCTCTCACTTTATATTTTGGTGCTTTATAGGTGAAAAACGAATCCAGAGCGAAATAAAGCATTTTGTGGAATTTAGGCGAAAACAGTGCTAAAATAGGTGGATTTACCCCTACTTGTAGCGCACGCCCAGAACTGATACGATGTCCGAATCCGTCGATCTATGGCTTTTTGGAAAGCTTAGATAAAGGGCTATAACTTTGTAGTTTGCACCTAGAGCAGATTCAGCCGTTAAGGGTGTTAGAACTTGAGCTCAAGAGGTCATCTCACTATGCGCCAATATCACTTGTGTCACTTATTTTTGACATTAAGCACTTTTTCCTGCTCTCTGGTCCATATAGTTTCACTTGTGTCACTTATCCGGTGACATTGGCTAAATGTGACAAAAATACAATTTTTGCTAGGTTTTTGCAAAAAGCCCAAAAATGCAAAATTGAAGAAAAACAAAAGAGGGGCAGCCGTAACTCTGGAGAACCGGACTTCCATTCACACATTCACGCCTAGAGACTTGTAGACGACGAAAAAGAGAGAAGGGGGAACAAAAACGCAAGGATTTACGATCGGATTGAGGATTGAGATTGAAGGGAGTTATCAACATCAATTGGAAGGGTGTAGTACTTCCTTTTTCTCGTTTGTAATTCTAGTCCCGTTCATGAACATGATTTGTATTTCCATGACGATGGATAGTGAGTAGTGACCCATATTTTGGGGTCCTACGAATCTTATCTAACTATGAATCGTTTAGTAAATTAATTTTTGCATGATTTGGATTGTTCTCCATGGTTTGTATTTTACTTAGCGCTTAAAAACCAGCGATGCACACTAGGTGTTTGAGAAAATGCCTAAGTGCATTGCTTTGAGATGTTAAGCCAATATCACCAAAAGGGTGAGGCTAAATGTCCGACTATTAAGTTAAATACACGTTACGAATTCGGTGACTACGAGAGTAGCCCGAGATTGTAACGGGAAAGGCTAGTTTTACGACTAGGACTCCCCATATTTATGCCACGAGAGTTGGTAAACATCAGCGAATTACTTGATTCGAACCAATAGCGCCGAAAGGGTGATGTTCGTAGTTTAAGGTACAATTCAAATCTGAACCAATAGCGCCGAAAGGGTGAGGTTCTTACTTGGATTGTGCGGCTATTTTCCAATAAATATAGGCAAATCCTTGCATGCTAATTAATAAACACGATTCTAATGTTGGGTAAGTGAGTAGTTCCTCAAAATACTTCTCGAAATTCGTTGAAACCTTTTCTTACTTACTTGTTTATTTTAGATTATAAAACCAAAACAAACACTCGTTTTAGACTAGGATAAATAGAAGGATAACCGTACATAGTGCGCAAGTTTACAATTGCTCCCTTGGACGACTCGGTACTTACAAATTTTATAAATTATTTTTTACGCTCCAAATACGCAACGTCAAAATGGCGCCGTTGCCGGGGAGCAACGCATTAACTTGTTATTAGCCTAGGTTGTGTGGATATCTAGACTAGTCTTGTAAATATTTTCTTCTTTCTTTTTTATATTCTCTACTTATATCATTTACTAATTTTTGTTCTTTTTTCTTTGCGAGGATGTATTCATAACAACCAACAAGTCTCGTACAATGAAAAATATGACCAAGTGGAGGAGCAGTCAAATTCTTATTGGGGAGATAACGGCTATCCAACACATTCATACTCTCCATATTGGGATGATGGCCAACAATGCTCATTCGAAGAAGGCTCCTACCACCAATATCCTCAAATTCCTCAATCCAACAGTGGAGTTTCTATCATGGAAATGCTAGCCATGATCCAAGCTAATCAAGAGACCCACCAAGCAAAGGTTACCCAAGATAGTCTAGACATGCTACAAAATTTCCAATCTCTGAACCAGCGTCTAGATGAACTCGCCGCTCGAAACCAAGCATTAGAAGGTACATTGGCACAACGAGCGATTGGAAATGGAAACTTGGAATATGAAGAAGAGGTTTCCGAAGAAGAAGTCTTTGAATTAAGTGAGGATAAAGTGTTAAATTTCTCTTTTGAGAAGCCCGACCAAGCTATCAAAGAGATATATGAAGATGATTCAAGTATAGAAGACTATAATTTTCGGACACTTTCACCTCTACAAATGGTGCGTGAGTTTGAATGTGAGCTTCAATCTATTGATGGGGATAAAATAGAGCAAGAGAACATTGCGCCAGAAGGATTTGAAATGTATGAAGACTTTGTTGACGTATACATGGATGCTACAAGAGAGCAGCCTCGCATACAAGAGAATGCAAGTTTTGAGAAGGAGTTAGAGTATTGGGCACCGAAGGAAGTTATTGACAAACTTAAGGAGGGCGGGCCCATCAAGCTCGATACGAGTTTTGAAGACCCTTTCTTCATCACGCCGTCTCGAGACAAGTTTTGGAGCGTCCTACCATATTTGTTGAGACCATTAGCAAGGAGCTCCTACAATCCCTCCATCTTAAAGGGAACAAAACTTTTGAAGGGGTTGAACTTCCATCGAAAAGTCCATTTTTGACTTGATAGAAGAAAATTCAAATGGGATTTGAATGTGGCTTGACGCCTTAAACACCAATGGCCCCACGAGAAGTTATTTGAGCAAAGGACTTCTCCCAAACGAATCCATGGGGCGCTTTGCTAGTCGCGCCAAGACGTTAAACTAGGTCTTCGAGGGAAGTAAAACTATTTGTAAGATGCCTTATCAAAATTATTCTGCACTCTTATCATCGCTCACTAGACACTTTTGATTTAGACGTGGAGTCCCTACTATGATACATATTGTACTTGTGACATATTCTGCTAATGTCTATCAAGTGGTCACTTGTATGTTTTACAGATTTTGTTGTCATATGCGGGAAAGGAATGAGCAAACGATGAATCACACTCTTTGAGCTACAACTTCATGGAAGCCCTTTGCACTACATTTTTCATTTCTTTATATTTGTCGCTTAGGGACTAAGCTTCCTCTTAAGTGTGGAGTGGGTGTCTAGTGCATTCTATTGAAATTATCCATGTCTAGGCACTTGCACTTTTTATGCGCTAGCTTACATTTGAGTACTCGAATTTGAAGGCATCCGCATTACCCCATTACTCAACTATCTAGTTTCATTGCTCTCGTCTTGATTTTGAATCTAGAATCGCCTTGACTTTTATGAGTGCACAATTACTAGGCGCCAATGTTGTTGTTATCTTTTGTCTATCTAATGATTTAGGCAACCTTTTTGCATCACTTGAGCATTGAATTAGCAAGCATGAAAATACATTTTCTTCTCTTCGAAAATTTTGTCAGTGCTCTTAGGTGATCTCTATTCTTTCACATTGTTTGCACACACCATTTATATACTTAGTACATTGCCAAATCTTAAGTGTGGAGTCAATATGGGTAAAAATTGACCCCCAACAAAAAATTTTGTATATGCGAGCACAAGCCAAAATAAGGCAAGCTATCAAACGAAAAATTAGTGAAGCATATCGTGGGCAAAATGAATTGAAAAAAAAAGAGAAATATGAGGCACACACTTAAGTTTGTCAATGTACTTCCCAACATTCCTTTTAGTGTGTATGCATTGTGATTTGAGTAGAGGGGTGACTCTTGTACTAGTACGTGAGCATGACTTTGTTTGAGATAGTTTTTAAAATGAAGTGTCAACCTCCTCTTTCCTTATGGATTATGGGCTTAGCTCCTAAGACTTGGAAATGAGTTCTGTATCGTTATCACATGGACTATCCTTCTTGAGAGCATAAGCACGCGATTGACACGCTTTTTATGTTTCTAAGGATCATGCCTTGAGTATCTTGCGAAAAGGTTGAATGAATTGTTAGGTTAGTCATTTGATAACTCTAATATTGATTGTCTTTGAATGTGTATCTTTGTAGAGTCATTGGTGGTTCGAAATTCTTTTGAAAAAGGAGTTCGTCTTTGATTACTAGTTTAGTTGATGTGCATGGGGTATTCGTTGCGTATTGCCTAGATAAATGAGGAACTATCTTGTTTATGCATATTAGCTAGTCGCATATGGGATTTGTGAGTATTCCCTTTTCTGAAAACTATCACGAGACTATAACTCGTCCTGTAGGGTAGCCTAGAGGTTTAAAGGCTTGGTGCATATGCTAAATGCACTCGTGTTCCCTACGACAGTGGATTAGGATTTAGTTCATGTTTGTTCGGGACGAACAAACTTTAAGTGTGGACTGTTTTGATGAGCATAAATTTGTACTATATTTACGCTCCAAATTTAGTCAATTTTCGATCATCTTCCTTGTTTATATAAGCTCTCACTTTATATTTTGGTGCTTTATATGTGAAAAACGAATCCAGAGCGAAATAAAGCATTTTGTGGAGTTTAGGCGAAAACAGTGCAAAAATAGGTGGATTTACCCCTACTTGTAGCGCACGCCCAGAACTGATACGATGTCCGAATCCGTCGATCTATGGCTTGTTTGAAAGCTTAAATAAGGCTACAACTTTGTAGTTTGCACCTAGAGCAGATTCAGCCGTTAAGGGTGTTAGAACTTGAGCTCGAAAGGTCATCTCACTATGCGCCAATGTCACTTGTGTCACTTATTTTTGACATTGAGCAATTTTTCCTGCTCTCTGGTCCATATAGTGTCACTTGTGTCACTTACATGTGACATTGGCTAAACAAAAATGCAATTTTTGCTAGGTTTTTGCAAAAAGCCTAAAAATACAAAATTGAAGAAAAACAAAAGAGGGGGCAGCCGCAACTCTGGATTGTTCTACATGGTTTGTATTTTACTTAGCGCTTAAAAACCAGCGATGCACACTAGGTGTTTGAGAAAATGCCTAAGTGCATTGCTTTGAGAAGTTAAGCCAATATCACCGAAAGGGTGAGGCTAAATGTCCGACTATTAAGTAAAATACACGTTACGAATTCGGTGACTACGAGAGTAGCCTGAGATTGTAACGAGAAAGGCTAGTTTTACGCCTAGGACTCCCCATGTTTATGCAACGAGAGTTGATAAACATCAGCGAGTTACTTGATTCGAACCAATAACGTCGAAAGGGTGAGGTTCGTAGTTTAAGGTCCAATTCAAATCTGAACCAATAGCGCCGAAAGGGTGAGGTTCTTACTTGGATTGTGCGGCTATTTTCCAATCAATATAGGCAAATACTTGCATGGTAGTTAATAAACACGATTCTAATGTTGGGTAAGTGAGTAGTTCGTCGAAATACTTCTCGGAATTCGTTGAAACTTTTTCTTACTTACTTGTTTATTTTAGATTATAAAACCAAAACAAACACTCATTTTAGACTAGGATAAATAGAAGGATAACCTTACATAGTGCGCAAGTTTACAATTGCTCCCTTGGACGATTCAGTACTTACCGATTTTATAAATTATTTTTGACGCTCAAAATACTACACGTCAAGTCACAGTAAAGTCATGTCATACCTCGGATTCATCGTGTTGCCTCGACTTCAATTCAAACATCTTCATCAAAGTTGTCAGACAATCATAGATTAAACGAGTCATGCATTCAAACGGTCAGTACACACGGCTAGCAAGCGACTAATCACATGTTGTAAATAGTTCTATAGCAACATAATAAGAACATGAATAGTTACACAAAACATGTTCGCCATTCACCTATGCTATCTTGGGATAGTCCACGGGCTCTTGGCGCAAAGCTCATTCTCAAGTGCCAAGAACCAGCAATGACCCGTAAGAAAAGAGGAGCTTGGCTTAAGAATTTTCTGAGTGCAAGCACGCGGATCGTCCCTTAGTTTATAGTACATGAATTCTCAAAACAAGTCATGACTGCACGCAATGAATAGGTGGAAATACACTACATCAAGCAAAAGGGGGCATAAATTTCATTTTTTTCATACACAAGGGGTGACTTTTCTCACTTTTCCCTTGGTATTATTTATTATTATTTTTTGCAAAAACAACTATGCACGGGGTCAATTTTTCACCCTCTTTTAAAAATTCAGAACTTTATTCTTGATTGGGAGCCTATTTTTCGCCCCTCTTTTGACTATTTTTTTTCTAACTCCACACTTTAAACTTGACATAGTGTATGAATAAAGGCGGGTGCATGCAAATCACAACAGGTATAGAGAAACACATACTAGTACTAGGGTCACCTAGAAAAAGAGATGCAATTTAAGTTTTTGACGTTTTGTACCGGTGCCTACTTATATCAAGTCTCAAACATGCTTCAAGAAATACGTAAAACACGTGATATGCAAAGGCTAGCAATGATACTGACACGAGAGAATACACATACGAATAAAACTATTTCAAATCCTAGACTTCGAATCCAAAAGAATGACAATCAATCAAGGAGTATCGTAGAAAAACGAGGATTTCAATCGCAATACATAGACATTTGAGCATATGCAAGAGTGAATGTGTGATATGCGATGTATGTGACAATGCGCTACCCACTCCACACTTAAAATTGAGCTTAGTCCCTAAACGAAGAAATAAAAGAAAAGGAGCATAGGAACTTTCCTCGTGTGTGATAGCGCGAAATCCATAGAGATTAAGCGATGCCCGGGGAGTGAAATGCGACTCATGAGCTGGTAGATATATATATATAAATAAAAACATAGAGCTGCACAAGTGATATATTAGCATCGATAATCGTGGAGGGGCTGGCGGAGCCAAATAGAAAATATGACAGACGATTTCTGAGCTCGGCGCCCTCCACACTTAGAATCCTGAGATGTCCACACACAAAGCACACAATGCAAATGAAAAATGCAACTAACTAATACTTACAGCGCGGGTTACTCCCCGAAGAGGCCTAGTTTAACGTCTTGGCGAGACATAGCTAAGTGCCCCATATAAATCACTCGTGAGAAGTCCTTTGCAAGGATCCCTTCTCACGGGGCATTCAAAAGAGAGCGAGGTGTCAATCCACCTTCAAATCTCATTGAAATTTACGTCCGTCAAGAATGATATGGACGTTAAGTAGAGCATACATTCCCTTCAAGAATTTGAAACCCATGAGAATCCAGGGAGAGTAGTGGCTCCCAAACGACAGTTTCAAGATGTAAGGCAAGAACTGTCGAAACTTTTCTGGAGGTGGTGCAGCAAGATATACATCTTCAATGCCAGCTCCAAAAAGAACACTTCCTTTATACTCTTTGGTTAAGATCTCAGGTGCTTATACTTCAAAATTTCCCTTCACTATCGTATTCATATGTGTGCGAGGGTCCCCTTTTATCGAGCTCAGGTACACATCAACAAAGTCTTCGTAACTCTGGTCATTTGATGGCACAAGGTGCTCCATCTCCAATTCTGGTCTAGAAGATAACCTCGCATCATGATCATCGCCCGTGTCCACAGATAATAAAGTTGAAGGTCCAGGAGCTTCATCAACTTCAATTTCTTGATGGCTCGCTATTTCCATCTCGATATCCTCATTTATAAGATCCTCGGTGGCTGCACTGGCTTGTTGCTCCAACTCGTCCATCAATGTTTTCTGCCTGATTGCAAGTAGTTCTACCGTTTTTCGAAGGTCTTTTATTTATGAAGTCGTCTCTTGAGATGTCTTTCGTTGTTCTGTTATGAAGCTAACTAGCATGGTTTCTATATTTGACGTTGTCCCGGAGTTCTGATCTCGTTGTGGCTGCGTCTGATTTTGGTAGCTCTCATAACAATGACCTTCTTGATAATAGGGTTGGTCATAAAACCGATGCTGATTCCCTTCCCAATTCATGTCATATGAAAATTCATCATAATAAGGATCTTCCCATGGGTAGGTGTCTTGATGACCAAAAGAGAACATCCTCGAAACATTCAAAATAAAAGTGATTAGTGAAGTGGAGAAGTATATAGAGTATAAACAAAGAAGTATAAAAAGATGGAATAGTCTAAACTACACACTTTAAATCTAATATCACATTAAGCGCGGCTCCCCGGCAACGACGCCAATTTGACAAGCGTATTTTAACCCTTTATAGTTGTCAAGTTATATGTTTTAGGGGTCGAATTGCCGTCAAACACAATTTATAAACCTTGGTAAGCCTTGAACGTTGTAATTTATGCTTTTCAAATTTGTTAGATTCGAAAGCAATAAATTGATCAAAAACAATTTACAACCGGTAAGTACCGGGTCGTCCAAGGAGCAATGTTAAACTCAAGATCACTATTCGATTTTACTACAATAAGTCTATTTCCTAACAAATGTGTGAGATGTGATTTATGACTTGTCAAACAATGATTAACGGAATAAAAAGGTTGTTTTCAGGGTTTTCAAAGACGCTCCTAGGGTACTACTTCCCTCCTTGGTGCATTCAACTCTTAACGGTTCAATTTCATGCAAGAATGAATAATGTAAATGTTAGATTAAGGCGTGTCCCTATTAAATCAAATTCAATCGCTAGATATTGTTACTCGATTTAAGGAAGAGACACCTCGCACGTGAGCTTCAATCGCTAGATGTTGTTAGCTCACGTCCTACTCAAGGTTCTCAATCATCAACGCTAGTTGAGTGATCGATAGCCAATGAGCGGTTTAAGATCAAGCCTATCTCAATGCCAAGACGAGTCACGCTAGTGATCATCACTTAACAAGGGTGAATCTACTTCATTCTAGAATCATTAGTCTCGTTCGCTAGAACACTCAACTTCAAAATCATGTTTCTAGTCCACTTAGGCATTTTATCAAACACTTGGTGGGCATAGAATTGACATTTTATCCAAGTAAATTCACAAATCATAACAAGTCTTCATTCATGCATATAATCAATAGATAAATGAGTTTTATACACCAAGGAGGTCCATAGACCCCTAGAAACTAAGAGGACTACTCACTACTCATGTTCATAGACAAACAATAGTAGTGGGTTTCAAGGAAAATGAAGATAAAAACAAGATGAGTGAGGAAATAGGATGAAGAATCCCCCTATATCCTTGGAGTGCTTCAACTTGATGTGATGATCTTCAAAAACCCTTGTCTTCTCTCTAAAATCCCAGCTCTCTTGCTCAAAAACCCTTAGTTTCTATTTATAGCAAACAGTAAAAATCCTGTCTTGATGATCCAGCCGTCCGGCTCAACTGGTGTGAAGGATTCCCAGCCGGCCGGCTCGATCAGTTGAGGAATTACTCGACTTCTCTGAGCATCTGAACCGGCCGGTTCACATTGGTGAGTATGTTTGAGCCGACCGGCTCGGACAGGGGAGACTTGCTTGAATCTTCTGAGCTTGGGAGCCGGCCGGTTGAGATTGGGGGGCTTATTCGAGCCGGCCGGCTCAGTACCTCCGAGCCTTTTGTCTTCTTGGTTTTGACTCCAGCCGGGCAGTTCACCACAAGGCCAATAATCTAGCCGGCCGGCTGGATCTCATTGTTGAGCACTTTTTGCTCCAAAAGCTAGGTTTTTCTTGCAGATTTGATCTTTGAGCCTTGTCATCAAGGGATTACTGCATTTAACCTGAAACGCAATAATAAGGGTCAAATGGGCATCGAAAGCGACTCAGAACGAACCAAAACATCTAGTAAAGGTAGGAGAAAGATAGTCGATAAATCGACTTATCAAAACACTCCACACTTAGAGTTTCATCATCCCGAGCAAACAATAAGAACAAGTCAAGAGCAACAAGGGTGATGAAGACAAGTTTTTCATAGCAACACTCATTATTAGCAAACGACTCCTTTTCGTAGGTGTTACGGGTGCATTTAGCGTATGCACCAAGCCTTTAAACCCTTAGGCTACCCTAGTGGACGAGTTATAGTCTCGTGAGAGTTTTCAGAAAAGGGAATACTCACAAATCCCACATGCATTTATCCCCTAAGAGTGAAAGGCAAGAGTGTTTAATAATTAAGACATGGATTTCTCAAAACTTACTTCACATCCCAAGCTAGCATCACAATCACTATACATTTCAAGAGGGTTTTCGAACCGTTTAAGTTCACATGAGGGTGCACATTCAAGGAGGTCAATACTAGCGCTATCAAGTGCCTAATCTAGGAGTCTATTCATTTTTGAAGCAAGGTTTTTGAAAAATGGTTAAAGCTTTTTGCACGAAAACGTCGTTCAATCACCTATGCTAGCTAGGGCTAGTCCACGGGCTCACGATATAACTCATTTCCAAGTTTTAGACGCTAAAGTCGTAACCCATAAGGAAAGAGGAGTTTGACGACAAGTGTTCTTAAAACAAGCATAAACCAATCAATAGCTTACGTGAAATCACAAGGGTCGTCCTAAAGTTCAACTTGCCAGCACACAATGTACGTGGTGAACTCACACATATAAGAGATGATGGAAGGGCATAAAGTCAAGTTTTAAGTGATTTTTACTTGGCCTTTGGCACACAAATGCTTTCGAGGGGGAACTTACCTTCCTAACCCCCGGCATTTGTATTTTTTTTGCAACAAAACTTCTCTAGTAGTCGAGAAAGTTTTTTTTTTTTTTGAATGGGGCTTTGCCCTCTTTTGACTCCACACTTATAACTTGACAATATGCCCAATGTGAATATGGAATGTGTGAGAAACAACCACGAACAAGGCACGAGGCAAAAGAACTAAAGTCACCTAAAAGCAATCGAGAGATTTAAGTTTTTCATAATGGGTTAAAAGTGTGCTTGCTAAAACTTTTCAAAGCATGCGTGAAAAATACTTAGATTGCTAGATAGGCACAAGATAGCAATGAAAAATTGATTCACAAGAATGAGCATTCAATAGAACTAGCTTGATTTTAGACTCTAAATCATGTAAAGGGGAATTGTAAGCTAGATGTGACTTATAGAAGTTGAGAATTGATAGTCACAAGCCTTTAGTAGTATAACACTCAAGAAAAGATGGAATAAGCATGATGCAAGTGTTCATTTTCAAAAGATATGCATGGTATAAAACATGTGAATTATGCGCCTAACTCAAACACTCCACACTTAAATGAAGCTTAGTCCCTAAGCGCAAGAAATGGTGAAAATAGAGGTAAAGGCGCAAAGGGAACTCCCCTCGTTTGAAGAATGTGGTCCATTTCAATCAACTCGCCCCCTTTTGAGTAGAAAATTCCCCTTGATGGCAATATAAAACAAGGAGAGTCAATGTGCACTAGCATGAATATTTTCACAAAAGTATTACAATGATACAAGTGAAAATCAACCTCCTCATGTCATAACATAAAATATCCAACAAGGGTACAAATAGAAGTCATACAACCAAAATGCACACCACGGTGACTTTAATATCCAAACATCAAAATATAACAAGTCAAGCAATCATCATAAAGTTCATAGGAATGGAGGTGCAAATGCAAAGAGCCACAAAATGTAAACAATATCACCAAGCGAGCCTCAAAATGGAGCATCATCATCATCATCGTCTGGGCTTGCAAATCGATCCTCTGCAGCTGGAAGTCTGGTGGTAGGATAAGGAGGTGGAGGAGCATGGTATGGAGCAGGGGCATAGGGAGGAGCAAACCCAATTGGTTGAGGCGGTTGAGCATGGCGCGGAGCAGGGGCGAAGGGAGGCGGGAAGCCAAATGGCTGAGACGGGTGAGCACTATCAAATGGCGGAGGTGGGGGAGCACTAGCACTGCTGGATGGAAAACTCATGTTCTGGACGATGGAAGTAAGAGTGGAACGCACCCACTGAGCCTCCTGACGATGAAACTGGGATTCCCGATGAGTAAACTCCTCTAAGCGACCAAATCCCACTCTCAAATCAGCCATATCCGCAGAAAGCCTATCAAACTGTGAAGTCCAGTCCGCACTAGAAGGCGGCATGCTCTCAGATGGAGGAGGAACAGATGGAACGGGGGATGATGGTGGTGATGGTGTGAGGGGGTAGTGGGGGTTCCGTGAAATGAAGGCGTTTTTGTTCTTTCTAGCCTTCTTTTGGACATCCTCGATGTGTGGTTTATCATCATGATCCCAAAGCATTGTGCCGGGTATAAGGAAGCGGCTGCGCCTCATAATGTCGATATCAAGAATCTTCTTTTTTGGCTTAGGGCACCCCGGATAGTTGAAACTGAAGTTACAGTTCAAAGCTATCATTGTGATCAACGATCCTCCACCTAACCCGCCATTTCGTGCACCCTCTTTCACATATCCTTCGAATCTGGTGGTTAGGATAGAAATCCAATCCAGACAATCCCCACGATCAATAGCCATCATCAGTTTGATATCTGGGATTGTCACCGCGCGAGCTGACTCTTTTCGAGAGTTTATTCCAATGGCAATAAGGTAGTGAATCACCTTCCATACTGGAGACTTGATCCCTGTGGAGTTGTATGATGAAACGAACCATTCGTTCCGTTCGGAAATTTTCTTTCAGAATTTAGTCCTATGATGATCATGTCTATAAGGCAAGGCATTCATTGGATCTGCTAGATGAAGCCATTTTTGTAACTCACCCTGACTCGCCTCAAATTCTATACCACCCAATGTAAACCTCCAAGCTATCACATGCTTTCCCCTCCTCTCTGCTTCAAATGAACAAAGGAACTCTTCAACCACCATTTTGTAGGTGCCCGGATCATCCTCAAGAAAAAAATAAAGACCACATTGACGTAGCTTAGATCGCACCTCGTTTCCTATTCCAAGGTTGTCGAGCAGTGTCCAATCCGGAAATGAGGTCGCGATGGCTTTTTTCTTTGCTTTAGTAATGCGATCATGCCTTTCCTGCTGCTCCTTTTTCTGAAATTACAGTGGTTTCCAAAATGGATATGGTGTTGGAGGCAAAGCCAATGCCAATTCGTCATTGGCTTGGGCTGCCGGAGGAGGCCGGCTTTCAATCACAGCTACAGGGGAAGGCGGAGGGGGCTGAATTTGATTCGCAGCTGCATTACAAGGTTCCTTCCCCTTGGAGGCTCTCGAAGATGATTCGCCTTGAGATGCCTTGAGTTTTTTTTTTGGCCGAGGAGGACTAGGGGATTTCCTGGGAGGAGAAGGGCTATCATTTCTGATCAAAGCTCGCCATCCGATTGCCTTGCGCGGTGGATTGCTCCTCCTCACAGCTTCTCCATTGTCGGCTGAATCATCGAACAATTGGGAAGGTCCGGTTTTGATAGGAGCAGTGGACTTGGGTGTGGCTCGAGCACCGTCTCTAGCCATTTGAACGATGAGGGGAGGGTCGATTGAAGCTCCGAGATGGGAGAAGGCCGGCGGAGCTGAGAAGCCGAACTGAATTTGGGATTCGGAATTTGGAGTTCCGGCGAGTGAGTGAGCGGGCGGGCGGGGGATGACTGTGGAGAGCGGCGGATGAGCGAGCTGCGGCGGGCGCACGAGCTGCTGGATCCGACGGATGAGTGGGCTGTCGGGAGGGAAGGTTGAGCGGCGGACGGGCGGGAGAGAAGTGAGAAGAATTGAGATTTGATTTTAGCAAAGTCAGAATTTAGGGTTTGGATGTTCAGATTTGAGCCGGCCGGTTGAGATTAGAAGGTAAAGTTGAGCCGGACGGCTCCACACCTCAGAGACTTCGAGTGAATGGAAACAAGGCTGAGCCGGCCGGTTTAATTGTGAAGGCCTTGTGAGCCGGCCGGCTCCGGGGCTCAGAGACTTCTTGTGAGTTAAACCAAGTTGAACCGGGCGGTTGAGATGAGGGGAGAAAGTGAGCCGGGTGGCTCAAACACCCAGAGGGTTAAGGAAGTTCATTGCAAATGGGAACCGGCCGGTTGGGAAGCCATAGGCAAGATGAACTGGCCGGTTCAAACCCACAGAGCGTTCGAGTGATGAAGCCAAAATTGAGCCGGCCGGTTGAGAGTATAAGGGAAAATTGAGCCGGCCGGCTCAAATGCTCAGAGAGGTCTGGTATTGAGGTTCAACTGGCTTCCAAATATACACCAAGCATTCGAGATATTAGCACAAAAATGAACACTCACAACGGGCTTCCTCCCGTGAGGGCCTAGTTTAACGTCTTGGCAAAGACCGAGCCGAATCTCCTCCTAGAAGATTTTAGAAGCGCATTTTAGGAGGAGGCTTCAATCGGTTAAGTCATGTAGGGTGATAGAGGTGTTCTCCGGATCTAGGGAGGCTCCATGATAGAGCTTGAGTCTTTGCCCATTGGCCTTGAAGATTTCCCCTCTTGAGTTGAACATGGTGACATGCCCATCCTCAAACACCTTTTGAATTTTTAATGGACCCATCCATCTTGACTTTAATTTTCCCGGGAATAGCCTCAATCTTGAGTTGAATAGTAGGACTAGGTCCCCTTCCTTGAACTCCTTCCTCAAAATCTTCTTGGCATGCCACTTCTTTTGCTTTTGCTTGTAGATTTTGGCATTCTCATACGAGTCAAGTCTTATTTCATCTAACTCATTCAAGTCCAATAGCCTCTTTTCTCCGGCGGTTTTCATGTTAAAGTTCAATTCTCTAACCGCCCAAAATGACTTGTACTCTAGCTCAACCGGTAGGTGGCAAGGTTTCCCATAGATGAGCCTAAAGGGAGACATCCCTATAGGTGTCTTGAAAGCGGTCCTATATGCCCAAAGAGCATCATCCAATTTTAAGGACCAATCCTTTCTTGAATTCCCCACCGTCCTTTCAAGTATAGCTTTAATCTCTCTATTCGATACTTCCACTTGCCCGCTAGTTTGGGGGTGGTAAGGTGTAGCAACTTTGTGGTAGACCGCATATTTCTTCAAGAGTGCCCCAAATTGCTTTTCCTTGAAATGAGATCCCCCATCGCTAATAACGGTTCGTGGGACTCCAAATCTAGGGAAGATCACTTTCTTGAAAAGTTTCGTTACGACTTTGGCATCACAGGTTGGGGAGGCTATAGCTTCAACCCATTTAGACACGTAGTCAACCGCTACGAGAATGTAGCGGTTCCCATAGGAAGGAGGGAAAGGACCCATGAAATCGATGCCCCACACATCAAAAATCTCCACCTCTAGCATTACTTGTTGGGGCATTTCGTCCCTCTTGGAGATATTACCACTCCTTTGACACTTGTCACAAGCCTTCACGAAATTGTAAGCATCTTTGACTATTGATTGCCAATAGAGTCCACTTTGAAGTACTTTAGCCGCGGTTTTTGAACTCCCTCCATGGCCTCCACAAGGGGAAGAATGACAATGGTGCAAGACTCCCACTATATCTTCGTCGGCTACACATTTTCTATAAATACCATCCGAACAAAGCTTGAAGAGATGAGGCTCATCCCAATAGTATATTCTTGCATCATGCGCAAATTTCTTCTTTTGATTGTAGTTCATGTTTGGAGGAAGCACTTCACAAACCTTGAAGTTCACTATATCGGCATACCATGGAGTAGGGGCATTTTTAATTCTCATCAAGTTTTCCCCAACAAAAGAGTCCTCATTAGGCAACTCCTCACTTGAGGTCTTCTCCCTCAAAGGCTCTAGCCTAGAAAGATGATCGGCGACCAAGTTCTCTACTCCCTTCTTGTCTTTGATTTCTATGTCGAACTCTTGAAGTAGAAGTACCCATCTTATGAGCCTAGGCTTGGCATCTTTCTTAGAAATTAGGTACTTGATGGCGGCGTGATCGGTATAGACTATGGTTTTGGATCCCACCAAGTATTGCCTAAATTTCTCGAAGGCATAGACAATAGCTAACATCTCCTTCTCCGTTGTGGAGTAGTTAGATTGAGCTTGGTCTAAGACCTTGCTCGTGTAATAAATCACATGTAGCTTCTTGTCTACTCTTTGCCCTAGAACGGCTCCAATGGCATAATCACTCGCATAGCACATAAGCTCAAAGGGGAGTTCCCAATTGGGAGGTTGGATGATAGGAGCGGATGTGAGAGCAAATTTTAGCGTCTCGAAAGCTTTAGCACAAGGATCATTGAACAAGAAAGGAGTATCAATATGCAAGAGATCGGTTAATGGCTTGGCAATCTTAGAGAAATCCTTAATGAAGCGTCGGTAGAACCCGGCATGACCAAGAAAGCTTCGAATTCCCTTAACGTCTCTAGGGGGTGGAAGTTTTTCAATTACTTCAATCTTAGCTCTATCCACTTCAATTCCCCTATTAGAGACAAGATGCCCAAGCACAATTCCCTCTTGTACCATGAAATGGCACTTTTCCCAATTCAAGACTAGATCGGTCTCAATGCATTTGTCAAGAACCTTTGAAAGGTTCTCTAGACAAGAATCAAATGAGGAACCATAAACCGAAAAGTCATCCATGAATACTTCCATTGTATTTTCAATGAATTTGGAGAAAATGGCCATCATGCACCTTTGGAAGGTTCCCGGCGCATTACATAGCCCGAAGAGCATACGTCTATACGCATAGGTTCCATAAGGGCACGTGAAGGTGGTTTTCTCTTGGTCCGAAGGATGTATAGGGATTTGGAAGAATCCACTATATCCATCCAAATAACAAAAGTATTCATGGTTAGCTAGTCTCTCAAGCATTTGATCAATGAAAGGGAGGGGAAAGTGATCCTTTTTGGTGGCTATGTTTAGCTTACGATAGTCAACACACATCCGCCACCCTGTGACGGTGCGTGTAGGAATTAACTCATTTTTTTCATTCTTGACTACCGTTAAGCCTCCTTTCTTAGGGACTACGTGGATTGGGCTCACCCATTCCGAGTCGGGAACGGCATAAATGATTCCCGCTTCCCTTAATTTAGTTATCTCCTTAAAGACAACTTCCCCCAACGTGGGGTTTAACCTCCTCAACCTCTCACGGGTTGGTCTAGTATCATCATCCAATGTAATTCTATGCATGCATATATTGGGGCTAATCCCTTTTAAATCATCAATGGAATATCCAATAGCCCCTCTACACGTTTTAAGCACATGCAAAAGTCTAGAGGTCTCAAGCTCATTCAAAGATGCATTCACTATTACGGGAAAGGTAGAGTTTGGACCTAGAAATTCGTACCTTAGACTTGTAGGTAGAGCCTTAAGCTCTATCCCACAAGGTCCCTTACCTTCTCCTTTCGCCGCTTTTTCTTTTCCATCATCTTTTTCCTCTTTTTGTTCCTCCTCATCCATCATCAATAAGCCCATCATAGAGCCACCTATGCTTTCATCACTCAAAAGTTCTTGCTCAATGGAAGTTAGTTCATCACAAGAGAAATCATCATAAACATCAAGCAAATTGCAATCCAATGAATCACTAGGGGCACTACATGCTTGTCTTAGATAGAACTTGATTTTCTCTCCCCCTATTTCAAACTCTAGTGAATCATTTATGCAACTTATCACCGCCTTAGTAGTTTTCAAAAATGGCCTTCCCAAAATGATTGGGATCTCTCGCTCCTCCTCCATCTCTAGAACAAAGAAATCCACTGGGATGTAAAACTTCCCCACCTTCACGGGCACGTCCTCTAAGATTCCGCTAGGTATCCTAGAGGAGCGGTCCGCGAGGCGTAGACTAATGGAGGTAGGCACGAGAGTTCCCATATCAAGTTTCTTGTAGAGAGAGTAGGGCATTAATGAAATACTAGCACCTAAATCACACAACGCCTTACTTATGTTCACATCACCAATAGTAATAGGAATTGAAAATGACCCTGGATCTTTTTCTTTCTTAGGCATGGGATTTTGCACAATAGCACTACATTCCGCATTAAGATTCACCAAGCTAATTTCAGAAATTTCACGCCTATGAGAGATAACATCCTTAAGAAATTTACTATAAAGGGGCATTTGGGATATTACCTCGGAGATTGGTAGTGTCACATTGATCTTCTTCATCATCTCCGCGAATTTTTGGAAGTGTGACTCATTGTTCTTCTTTAGTTGCCTTTGAGGAAATGGCATTGGGGGTTTGTATGGTGAAGGCTCCTTAGTTGCATCTTTAGTGACTTCTTTCGTTGAGCTCTTAGAGGGAACTTCCTTTGGTGTGGGAATTTCTTCTTCGACCTCCTCCTCGCCCTCTTCAACAATGATGGGCATCCTTGTGCTCGCATCCTTTTCTTTGGGTGAGGGGGGCTTGTAAGTCGTTCCACTTCTTAATGATATAGCATTCACGTGCTCATTTTGGTGGAAATCCGACTTGGAGGGAAGCTTCCCTTGTTGTCTCGATGATGAGCTAGCTTGTTAAGCAAGTTGGGTCTCCAACATTTTACTATGAGTAGCCATCTCGTCCATTCTTTGGAACATTTGATCCATTCTTTGGTCGGCTTTTGCTTGATTTGCCACAAGACTTGCTAAGATATCGGTCATGGATTGATCTTGTGCACTTTGATGAGTTGGGGTTTGTGGTTGTTGAGGGCTCATTCCTTGATAATTCCCTTGTTGTTGATATTGATAATTCGCCCTTGGTTGATATGGAGCTTTTTGTTGTACTTGGCTAGATTGGCTTTGTTGGTTTTGCCTTTGATAGTTCCCTTGAAAAGAGTTTTGCCCTTGAGGCTTAGGAGGGAAATTGGAGTCATTAGCCATTCTTCTTTGAGGGGGCTCATAATTCCTAGTAATAGGGTTAGCATTTTGAGCATAATTTCTTTGTTGATTCACATAGTGGGCTTCCTCATACCCGTCATCGTCATCTTCATATCGTCCATCGGGACAATTTTTTGTAGAATGCCTCGTGCTCCCACATAGGAAACACGATGGTTGAGCCGAAGTTTTCTCTTTATCATTTCTTGGCTTAGTTACTTCCACAGAATTAATCATACTTATCATGGATTCAACTTTCTTTGCCAAATCATTAACCGAATCTTTAGATGCAAAACTAGAAGAGTCCTCTCTTGACTTGCCCATTTTCTTGTGGTCGACTCCTTGATACCTATCCGAATTTATAGCAATCTTATCAACGATTTTGAACCCTTGGCTCGCCGGTAGATCCATAATTGCACCGCCGCTTGCCGTATCCATTTGGTTCTTAGCTTCCTTGCTCATGCCAAGATAGAAATATCTCATAATATCGGCTTTTCTGAAGTTGTGGTGAGGGCATTCCCTCAAATAGTGCTTGAACCGATCATATGCTTGATGGAATAGCTCATTGTCTCTTTGGGAGAAAGTCAATATAAAATCAGTGAATTTCTTGGTTCTTGACGGTGGAAAGAATTTGTTCAGAAAGGAATTTGCTAGATGATCCCATGTTCTGAAAGTTCCCGGCTCTTGGTTTTGCAACCATTCCTTAGCATCCCCGTACAATGAAGAAGGAAAGAGCTTCAAATAGACATATTCCGCGGGAATGTTCCTTGGCTTATAAGTGCGACAATATTCTTGAAAGTTAGCCAAATGTGTGGAAGGATTCCCGACTCCTTGATATTGATCATGGGTTACCATATGCACTAGAGAAGATTTCACGTCGAAATCAAAGGCATCCACATCCGGGGGCATAATAGCCGAGCCATTCCCTTCAAGAGTGGGAGTCATATAATCCCCAACGGGTCTCTCATCATCTTCCTCGTCATAATATCCATAATTTCTGTTTTCCCTTTGAGGAGCGGGAGGATTCCTTATAGGACGTTGCTCATCAACGTTGTTTTGTCTAGCCGGAGGATCATCTATCTCATCTTCCTCCATTCTACGATCTCAAACATTCCTTTGAAGAGCGGGGCGGTTCTCTACCTCATCTTCCATTCTAAATCCCGGTGGCAAATAAGGTAGCGGGTTTAAAAGCGGAGGTGGGCGAGGTCTAGGACCTTGGAAAGCCGGTGGAATAATAGGAGCAAGTGGTGGAATAGGAGGTAGAGGATTCTTGCGAGGTCTACCTCTTGGTTTCTTTACGGTTGGGAGAGAAGTGTTTGAAGTTGAACCGGTAGCTACGTGCTTTTGCCCCTTAAATCTCGTGTTCATTCAAATGCCTACAAGAATCAAGGGGAATCGTTAAGTCGCAAGCAATAACACAAGCAATAGCACGAGAAACAAGTGAAATAATCCAAATCTTGTAAAATCTACTTTAGTTCCCTAAGTTAATTCGTTGCTCCCCGGCAACGGCGCCATTTTGAACGTTGTAATTTATGCTTTTCAAATTTGTTAGATTCGAAAGCAATAAATTGATCAAAAACAATTTATAACCGGTAAGTACCGGGTCGTCCAAGGAGCAATGTTAAACTCAAGATCACTATTCGATTTTACTACAATAAGTCTATTTCCTAACAAATGTGTGAGATGTGATTTATGACTTGTCAAACAATGATTAACAGAATAAAAAGGTTGTTTTCAGGGTTTTCAAAGACGCTCCTAGGGTACTACTTCCCTCCTTGGTGCATTCAACTCTTAACGGTTCAATTTCATGCAAGAACGAATAATGTAAATGTTAGATAAAGGCGTGTCCCTATTAAATCAAATTCAATCGCTAGATATTATTACTCGATTTAAGGAAGAGACGCCTCGCACGTGAGCTTCAATCGCTAGATGTTGTTAGCTCACGTCCTACTCAAGGTTCTCAATCATCAACGCTAGTTGAGTGATCGATAGCCAATGAGCGGTTTAAGATCAAGCCTATCTCAATGCCAAGACGAGTCACGCTAGTGATCATCACTTAACAAGGGTGAATCTACTTCATTCTAGAATCATTAGTCTCGTTCGCTAGAACACTCAACTTCAAATTCATGTTTCTAGTCCACTTAGGCATTTTATCAAACACTTGGTGGGCATAGAATTGACATTTTATCCAAGTAAATTCACAAATCATAACAAGTCTTCATTCATGCATATAATCAATAGATAAATGAGTTTTATACACCAAGGAGGTCCATAGACCCCTAGAAACTAAGAGGACTACTCACTACTCATGTTCATAGATAAACAATAGTAGTGGGTTTCAAGGAAAATGAAGATAAAAACAAGATGAGTGAGGAAATAGGATGAAGAATCCCCCTATATCCTTGGAGTGCTTCAACTTGATGTGATGATCTTCAAAAACCCTTGTCTTCTCTCTAAAATCCCAGCTCAACAGTAAAAATCCTGTCTTGATGATCCAGCCGTCCGGCTCAACTGGTGTGAAGGATTCCCAGCCGGCCGGCTCGATCAGGGGAGGAATTACTCGACTTCTCTGAGCATCTGAACCGGCCGGTTCACATTGGTGAGTATGTTTGAGCCGGCCGGCTCGGATAGGGGAGACTTGCTTGAATCTTCTGAGCTTGGGAGTCGACCGGTTGAGATTGGGGGGCTTATTCGAGCCGGCCAGCTCAGTACCTCCGAGCCTTTTGTCTTCTTGGTTTTGACTCCAGCCGGGTGGTTCACCACAAGGCCAATAATCTAGCCGGCCGGCTGGATCACATTGTTGAGCACTTTTTGCTCCAAAAGCTAGGTTTTTCTTGCAGTTTTGATCTTTGAGCCTTGTCATCAAGGGATAACTGCATTTAACCTGAAACGCAATAATAAGGGTCAAATGGGCATCGAAAGCGACTCGGAACGAACCAAAACATCTAGTAAAGGTAGGAGAAAGATAGTCGATAAATCGACTTATCAAGCCTTTATAGGAACAACGTGTGTGAATACTAGCTAACAAGTGACCTATTCAGCTATTCCAAACTATTAAAGATTTTGGTGTGAAACAAATAGCAGAAATTGAATGTAGAAAAATAAAGAAGGTTTGATTTGATTAGAGAAATAATCTCAGGATCAAACTTTACCTGTGCCAACCCACAATTCATGCAATTATGTCACGTAAATTAATCATGCTATCGAATATGGAAATAAACCAAAATAACACTAAACAAGCCGCCCATCCACGGATCATTGTCTAGATTAATCTCAATCGTTGAACGTCGCCCATCCACGGATTATCAACGACTTCGATTATTTAAGCTTAGGGTTTTTTAGACAATAAAGTCAACTTTCCTATTAATTCATGTACTACCAGTGTAGCTACCATGACCTAATATCAATTTCATACAATCTGGTTAATACCTAGGGCCCTCTCATCTTTTGGTAATTAACCTAAATACGTTCTAGCATGCAAACATCTCATTCAATGTAAAACTTACGAGAACGATAAAATTTAGCACAATGAAATTGAATATTCGAATTGCATTAATGAAAAACGTTCAATTGATCACACGAAGAGTTGGGTACATAGCACGGGATCCGTAGGATCCCAGAATAAAGAAGACTACTCACTATTCATGGTAAGTTAACCAAAAATAGTGTAGAAATAGAAATTAAGGACGAGGAAACCGTGTAGACGATGTAGCTCATTGAATCCTAAATCTCTCACGATGTTCGTCTCTGTCTTCTTCTCCGAGTTAGGTTTTCTCTCCAAATCCAAGCTCGGGAACTCTCGTCAATCTCTCACGCTGCCTAGGTCACGATCGCCCTCTCTTTATTTCCGAAAAAGGGCCAAAAGCCCAAAAACTCTTTTTAGAAATAAGTCCAAAATTCTGACTTTAACGGCCAGCCGGTCGGCTGCTGAGCTTCACGAGGTTGCGCGACGGGCGAGCCTCTCCGAGCTCGGGCGAGCGAAAGTTAGCAGTGTGCATCTATGGAGGCGAGGCTCGGTCGAGCTTACTCGAGCTCGGCCTCTCTTTTGCTTGAGTAGACGAGATGATGGCTGAGTGATCCGGGCGAGCTTCGCCGAGCTAGGTCGAGCTAAATTGGGCAGATTGCATTCGAAGGATCAAGGCTCGATCGAGCCTTTCCAAGCTCGGGCGTCGGTGTCCTCAAGGTTTCGGAGCTCGGGCGATCGAATGCCGACAGTGTATCCAAGTCATGTGCAGGCTCGGGCGAGCTTATGGGCATCGCCATGCTGACTTCAATCCAGCCGGTCGGTTGGTTTTTGGACCATTTCGCTAGCTGGTCTGCTGGCTGTCCTTTGTGTGCTTTTCTGCTTATTTGCGTTGATTTGCTTCGGATGGAATCCAAAGTGCTCATCGCGTTGATGGACCTGAAACACTAGGAGAAATGGATCAAATGATGACAATTTACCGGGAGAACAGGTGTGGAGCAAATAACAAGTCAAAATATTGACTGATCAATATACAACTTATTTTCTGCAGTACTTGCCTCAAATGCTCCAAGTGCGACTCAGGGGTCTTACTATATATCAGAATATCAACAAAATAAACCACCACAAACGCACCAATAAATGGACGAAGTACCCGATTCATCAGACGCATGAAAGTACTAGGGGTGTTGGACAACCCAACGGCATCACCAGCCACTCGTACATGCCATCTTTGCTCCTGAAAGCAGTCTTCTACTCTTCACCCGGTCTGATCCAAATCTGATGGTAGCCACTTCGCATGTCTATTTTGGAAAAGAACTTTGAACTAGCTAACTCGTCAAGCATGTCCTCCAGACGAGTAATAGGAAACCGGTACTTGATAGTGATCTTGTTAATGGCTCTGCTATCCACACACATCCTCCACAGATTCCCCTTCTTAGGAACAAGAAGTACCGGCACTTGATCAGTCAATATTTTGACTAGTTATTTGCTCCATACTATGAAGAATAACACTTGTTCTCCCGGTAAATTGTCATCATTTGATCCTTTCCTCCTAGTGTTTCAGGTATATCGATGCGATGAGCACTTTGGATTTCTTCCGAAGAAAATCAACAAAAATAAGCGGAAAAGCACACAAAGGACAGCCAGCCGACCGGCTGAGAAAATTGTCCAAAACCAGTCGACCGGCTGGAATTGAAGAAGCAGGCAAAGCTCGCCCGAGCGGAAGAAGGCTTCGCCCCAGCCTACGCACGACCTATTGGCACTACTGAATTACGCTCGCCCGAGCTCCTTGGCTTTGAATCATGATCGAATGGATTTAAGGAATCCAAGCCCGAGCTTGGATCACTTGAATGGAACATGTCGTATTCCGCTCGCCTGGATCACTCGTCCTTCAATTCATCTACTCGAGCAAAAGAGAGGCCGAGCTAGAGTAAGCTCGATCGAGCCTCGCTGCCATGGATCCACACTGCCACATTATGCTCACCCGAGCTCGGAGAGGCGCGCCCGTCGCAAATTTTTGAAGACAAAAACCACCGACCGGCTGGCCGATTAAAAGCCAGATTTTTGTGTTATTTCTAAAAATGGTTTTTGGGCTTTTTGGCCCTTTATTTGGGGAAATGAAAGAGAGCGATCGAGGGCAGCAAGGTGTGCGAGATTGACGAGGGAGTTTAGAGCTTGATTTGGAGAGAAAAATCTAACTTGGAGAAGAAGACAAAAGACAAACATCGCGAGAGATTGAGGATTCAACGAGCTACATCGTCTACACGGTTTCCTCGTCCTTAATTTCTTTATCTACACTATTTTTGGTTATCTTACCATGAATAGTGAGTAGTCTTCTTTATTCTGGGATCCTACGGATCCCGTGCTATGTACCAAACTCTTCGTGTGATCAATTGAACGTTTTTCATTAATGCAATTCGAATATTCAATTTCATTGTGCTAAATTTTATCGTTCTCGTAAGTTTTACATTGAATGGGATATTTGCATGCTAGAACGTATTTAGGTTAATTACCAAAAGATGAATGGGTCCTAGGTATTAACCAGATCAAATGAAATTGATATTAGGGCATGGTAGCTACAATGGTAGTACATGAATTAATAGGAAAGTTGACTTTTGTCTGAAAAATCCTAAGCTTAACTAATCGAAATCGCTGATAATCCGTGGATGGGCGGCGTTCAACGATTGAGATTAATCTAGACAATGATCTGTGGATGGGCGGCTTGTCTAGTGTTATTTTGGTTTATTTCCATATTCGATAGCATGATGAATTTACGTGATATTGTTGCATGATTTGTGAGTTGGCACGGGTGAAGTTTGATCCTGAGATTCTTTCTTTGATCAAATCAAATCTTTTATTTTTTTGCATTTAATTTCTGCAATTTTCATTACAACAAAACCTTTCACTGTTTGGAATAGCCAAATAGGTCACTTGTTAGCTAGTAATCGCACACGTTGTTACTTGGATCGACCATTGGCTTACCAAGGTTCATAAATTGTGTTTGACTGCAATTCGACCCCTAAAACATATAACTTGACAACTATAAAGGGTTAAAAATACGCTTGTCAGCACTGCACATGGACTCGTACTCTCCCGAATGAAACCTAGCAAATCCTCAATCTGATCCCGTAGGATCTCATTCTACTTGGGGCTCATCCGATAATGTGGCAGGTTTCGTAGACTCGACCCGGGAATAAGATCTATCTAATGCTGAATATGACGCATAGGGGGCAGCTCATCAGGTAACTCATCCGTTGTCAAATCCTCGAAATCCTTAAGGATTTCGCGCACTACTTTCGGGACTGACTCCTCTTTCACCGTAATCAGCAAGTCCTAAACAATCATTGGGCAGAAATACTGGGCCTCCTCCACAGCAGCACTGAACTCCCGCTCACTGTGTGTAACCACCAGAAAATTGGACTGCTTACTCGGTTGCCTGTCAAAACTTAAAACAGGAGCCATCGTAATCTTATGCTTCCCCCACGTAAACATCATCACATTATCTCGTCATCTATAGGTGACATCATTATCATATTGCCAAGGACGACCAAGTAAAATGTGATACACATCCATAACAAGAATACCACAGGGTACCTCTTCCCGGTAGTGCTTCTCGATGGAGATAGGAACTCTGTAGGTCCGTGTGACACGAATCTGGGAGCCCTTGCTGATCCAAGTGCATAAGGCTTCTCATGCGAATCCGTAGGTAGCTTCAAGTGATCCACAAGCTTCTGAGATACCAGATTCTCCGTATTTCCATTATCTGAAATCAAATAAGACACCTTATTCAGAATGGAACAATGAGATTTGAAGAGATTCTTACGCTGCCCTTCACCTGGCGTGGCTAACAGAACCCTCTGCAATACAATATTCGTGGTCTCTGTCGATTCCTCCTCTGCAAACTCAACGCCCTCATATTCATCACCCTCGTCCTGCTCCTCTGTCTCTCCATCCTCCAAGCGACAGTCCTCCGGGTCGGACACACGTTAGACCTATGTCCCTGCCCACTAAAACGATAACACTTATCGCCGGCTGGCTTCGTGTAGGGATTAGGCGGCTTCTGCACTACTCCACGGTTCGGTTAAGAACCTCCAGAACTGGTACTAGGACTGGCAACACTCTTTTCGGCCCCCAGCGTGTTGTTCTCTTGTCGGCACATTTTTCTCCTTATCTCCTTCCGCTTCAACAGCTCCCTGAGGTGGATATTTACGAAACGCCTGAAATCTCTGACGGTTCCTCTCAATCAGTTCTGCTTTCAGCGCTAAGCTACTGATCACACAGTTTGCAACCCCATCTTCTCCGGGATCGAACCCTTCAATCCACTGACATATCTCGCCACCTTCTGGTTATCCTTCTCTTTCAAATCGTTATGCTCAGATATGCGTAGAAACTCAGTTGTATACTCTACCACAGACCTCCTTCCGTGAACACACTCAATTTACATCTTGTATAGAATCTGCTCATAATCGTCGGGTAAGAAGCGCTCGATCATCAACAGCTTCATTCGTCTCCAAGTTCGGATTGGGATTTTACCCTGCCTCCGCCTCCGGATCACGAGGTTATCCCACCACACAGCTGTTGTACCCTTCAGTCGGATAGCCACCATCTTCACTTGCTTACTCTCCGGGACATCCATGACTTCGAGGAACCTATCAACATCGATCTGCCAGTCTAGGACCTCCTCTACGCCCATGGTTCCATGAAACAATGGGATGTCAGCCTTCACTCGATAATCATAATCATATCGACGCTCTCCTTCTTCCTCCTCATGATCCTACTCAACTGAGCTTGAGTCCTCAGCGACTGCTACACGGTTACGCCTTCCACGATAAACTCTAACAAGTGCTTCCCTTTGCGCTCTCCTCTCCTCCTCATTCTGGTTGACTCTTGTCGTCTACTCAGCCACCTGATTTGTCAAAGCAGTCAGGGTCGCGGTAAAACCCGTAGTAACCCTCTCCAAATCTGCCATGGTTATTGGACGATCAGCCATAATGTTCAAATTGGAAGAGAGATAGGGAAAGACCTTCTTCTGATACCAACTGACGCAGCGAGACTATGTGGTAAATCGAGCTCACTAGCAATGAACTCGAAACAGCCTTGGAATCCACCAAGAAAATAAGTACCTAGGATTTTATTGAAACGAAAAGATATCTTTCACAAACACTAAAGAAGGTTTAAACAGAAAAACGAAAAAAGGAAATAAAATCTGAAAATAATAATTGATGATTTGGCCAGCTAAACGATCCCGAACGGCTCAGAAAGCCCATCCATCACAGCAAAGCGGTGTGTTGCACTCAAATCTGTGTCTTAATAGTCAATCGGACATCGAACGTCAAATCTGCACCAAACTGGTAGAACCCTTACCATAGTCGATTGGATCCTCGATACGCGTCGCCAACTGCCCTACATCAAAAGGGCTTTTTCTTGTCACAGGTGCTGCCCGCCTAAACGAAGTCGTTTCACTATCAACCGAGAGTCGACCCGATTGATGATGCATGCATGCTTCACAGAAGTTGATTAATTGATTCTTTGACAAACACAGCCGACGAGAGACTTTGAATCGTCGCCCCCACCCTGTAAATCACCAAAGTCAGAGCCACCGATTGGCCTATTATTCATTTCTTCTTCATTAAGTGATTGATTGTGGCCTAGCTAGCAGATGGACGGAGTTATGTCGGCTCTTACCTCAACGCTACAAAATAATTGAATTTTGTCGACGTCCACGACGCTCCTTATTCATCAAGATTTTTGTTGATTTATGTCTTCAAAAAGCAGTAAGGTAGTCCATAAAAAAAAGCAGTTAGGTAGTTTTGTAGTTTCGGATGAATCGATTTATGGCTGTGTAATGTAAGAAAGATTCTCTCGTGACTATATATTTCTATTGTTTTATCAACAAAAAACTCTGAATATTTTGGACAGTTCTGTTATGATTAGGGCATCCGCAGTAATAGAGCAGTGTGCAAAAATAGCACATTTCCATAAAAATCATGTAGTAAGTAGAACTAAGAGCGAAAATGGCAAAGAGCAATGACTCTTAGCTATATATATTTTAACGCAACAAGAGCAGCAAAGGGCTAAAAGAGAAAATAAAAACATCTTTATATTTTATTCTGCAGCAATGAAACCAAAAAGCAATAATCATAATAATTTCAAATTTTCGGCATTATCACTTATATTATTTCATTTTTTTGTTTTATCACATAAATTTTCTGATTTTTTTAAAATTTTATTTTTTTTTTATTTTAAAATATTTATTATTTTATTTTTTGAATTTGAATAGTTGGATGTCCTTCCAACGTTCATTTTATGATATGTCTGATTTTTATTTCTTCCAAAACCAACAAAAATTAGGTTTCATTTTCTCTTTATTCATAAATTCAAGTGGACCCCACTTATTGCTTTCATTTCCAATCCCCTCTCCATTATTGCTCACCTATCAAGCATTGTCTTTTGTTCTTTTTTTATGCTCACCTGTGACAAGCGTATTTTTAACCCTTTATAGTCGTCAAGTTATGAATTTTAGGGGTCTAGTTGCAGTCAAACAAAATTTATAACCTTGGTAAGCCAAGGGTCGATCCAAGGAACAACGTGTGTGAATACTAGTTAACAAGTGACCTATTCAGCTATTCCGATTAACAAGAGGTTTTGATGTGATGAAAATAGCATAAATTAAATACGGAAAATAAAAGGTTTTGAACTTGATCAGAGAAAGAATCTGAGGACCAAACTTCACCCGTGCCAACCCCACTAATCAAGCAATCGTATAACGTAATTCAATCATGCCATCGAATATGGAAATAAACCAAAATAACACTAGATAAGCCGCCCATCCATGGATCATTGTCTAGATTAATCTCTATCGTTGAACTCCGCCCATCCACGGATTATCAACGATCTCGATTATTAAACTTAGGGTTTTTCAGACGAAAGTCAACTTTCCTATTAATTCATGTACTGCCATTGTAGCTACCATGACCTAACATCAATTTCATGCAATCCGATTAATACCTAGGACTCATCCATCTTTTGGTAATTAACTTAAATACGTTCTAGCATGCAAACATCTCATTCAATGTAAAACTTACAATAACGATAAAATTAAGCACGATGAAATTGAATATTCGAATTGCATTAATGAAAAACGTTTAATTGATCACATGTAGAGTTGGGTACATAGCACGGGATCCGTAGGATCCCAGAATAAAGAAGACTAATCGCAATTCATGGTAAGTTAACCAAAAATAGTATATATGAGAAATCAAGGACGAGGAAACCGTGTTGACGATGTAGTTCGTGGAATCCTCAATCTCTCGCGATGTTCTCCGTATTCTCTCCCAAGTTAGGGTTTCTTCAATCTCAAGTTGAGCACCCTTAAAACACTCAGGTCGTTTCTCTTTTATAGCCCAAAAACTGCTCAATTGCCAAAAGGACCAGAACTTGCCAAAAATGGATTAGGAAATCAGCTGATAATTCTGCCTTCCGACGGTGCCATGACACCCGTGACATTCGAACATGTCCCGGCATGCCCAAAAGTCACTGAGTAGAAAAGGTGTTGTGACACCCGTGACACCAGAAGGATGTCACGGCATGTCACGGCCTGGCCAAAAGTTACTGAGTCGAAAGGGTGCCGTGACACCCGTGACACTAGGAGACTGTCACGGTAGTCACGGCCCACAAGTTGGTGCAGAGCTCTTTTTCGGCATTTTTCGTCGATCTTTCCGTTCTTTCAGTACTTTGAGTCCAAAGAGCGATGATATGTTTTTTTGCCCTGAAACACTCAAGGAAAACATCAAATAGAGACAATTTGCCGGAGAACAAGTGAGATCCTATCGATTGATCAACCTGCTGCATGAGAGCAATAAACACTAAAGTTTCTCTATTATGCTTATTGCTTCCCTTAGTGTGGATGCCCTTATAGAAACAAGCTCTGCTCACCATCCATCAATTACATGTTCATGATTCTTCTCATTTGGTTCTGAAAACAAAAAATTAGTCAGATGCTCTCACTGAACTTGACATGTTAATTTCAAATGCGTTTTGGGTTAAATGCCCCCTTGTACAGGCGTGATGAGAAATAGTAGCAGCGAGACAATTGAAGCTCATGGGATTGCAGTGACTATCGAGAAATGCTAAAATATTAACAACTGCGAAGTGCAAACAGCAAATCCTAGGCGTGGGCAAAAAATGGCATAATAAAAAAGTTATTTGCACCAGTTGGGAATCGAATCCGGGTCTGTACGGTACTATTCTACCAGTGGTGCTGGTTGAGGTTCAACTTTACAACTAGATTTATAGTACTTGTTGCTGAAGGGTGTCCTGTAGACCTGATTCGGGCTAGCCAGACCGGCCTAATCCGCACGCCCGGTCAACAAACGGGCTTGGACAAGCACACTAGTTCGACAGATCCTGTGCGACTAGGTTCGCATTTCGTTAGGATAGGACTTGGACACATATTTTAGCCCGAACCGGGCTAATAGGCCCGCACATTAACCTGCTACAAAATAAACATTAATTTTTATTATTTTAAAAAAAAGAAAACTAACACATAATTGTAATAAGTAAGAAATAAAAAAAATATTTCTAATGTGTTGTTGAAATTCAAAAGAAATAGACTCCAAAAATAAAATATTTGAAAGTTTTAACAATGAAAATAAAAGCTCTGGATATCTGATTGATTTTCAACCAAACTGTTTTAGGAGAAAAATATTTATTGAGCAAGCGCATAGGTGTCATATTTAGGTCCCACGTGCACCAAATGATACGCACTTCTAGAAAGTTTTGGAGAACAAAAAGAAAATATTTTCTAAAAATTGAATTTTTGTTTTTGTAAGTTGTCATGAAATGGAAACAAAATATAAAACACAAAACAAACTTCTCCTTATTTTTTTTCTATTGAAAGCTTCCAGTTTGTACCTAAAAACAGTTCAAAATAAAATTTTCTTTTTCTATATTAGTTTTCCAGATCAATTTCATTCCACCAAAATTTCCAATTTCCAACCTAAGGGCAACCTGCTCTTCTTTCGGCCATAGGTGGACATGACCATTTCAACAGAAGAAACACTTAATAACTATTGATTCTCAACAAATTTTCAAGTCCAAATAACAGCCAGGGACACCAGGTCATTCGCAAGATACTTTATTTAGGTACCCAGTTTGATCATTGTATTCATAAGCCAGTTAATTACCGTACACAATAGCGCAGTGCTTACTTGTATTCAAGTAAATTGCTGTTGCCTTCCGAGTCATGGAAGAAGGATTTTGATGATTCGTAAGTGGACCAGCAGCAGGGTCGTGGAAGAGCATCCTTGGAATCCATCCCCTCATCAGCCCCATGTATCCATCCTTTTTCACTATGGCACTGATAACATCCTGAATCGAACTGCTTGCAAATCTCTGACATCCACACACTCCCTGAAACTCCCGCGCCAAATGAAAAATTTATTGCCCAATAAATTCCATTCCACTACACACAAAAAAATTTAACAAGTTTGAATTAGTTAAAAACTGTCAAAAGATTTTTATCTTTATCGGTTCAGTTCTGTTAAATCAATAGCCTTCATATAAGTAAATCGTACAGAAGCAGCTCGAGAGCAATTCAAACCTGACATTGTAGCTGAGTTTTCACGACATCAGGAGGAGTTGTCAATACAGCAGCCGCCCCAGCCGTTGCATGAACCACCAAGCTCTCCTCCTCATTATCCACCACCATCCCCTTTTTAACGGCCTCATAGGTTGCAAAATGCACAGCTGTAAACCCCCATCACCACAGTAGTCCAATACGAAGCATAGAACGCTCCAATTCCTTCACCAACCAACATCCTCCTAGCACAGTCCCTAACTCCCTCCAACAGCAGCCGCTACTTCACCACATCCATCGGCGTCATCAACGCATCACTCGCCACCGTTGTCACCACTCCCGACACCGCATGTGCGGCAGCAGCAGTTAATCCTACTCCACCACCACCGTGATTACCAAGCTCATTCCGTGCTGCAGCTGACAGCATCGCCTTCTTGCTAAACTCATAAACAGAAAAGTAAACAGCATAAGCAGGCCCGGTGCCAAGCCCCATTGCTGAAATTCCACGGTAGAGTCCTGCCAGCTCCTCAGTCCTCAAAACAGACAGCAGTGCTCGCCTGACTCCAGCTGACTTGGCCGGACAGGTCCTGATCGCTTGCATTCTGGTTTTGAGTGTATCGACTGGGAATATAGCCATGTGTTCAGTGGCGGATCCAGAGATCCGCGGGAGGGGGGTCCCAAATAAAAAAATTTAGGACCATCTAGTATTCGAAATCGACAAAAAAAATTTTTTTACACATATATGTCTATATATTTGATGATTTAAGTAATTTTTTTATTGGAAAATGATGTTACGGTTAAACTCATGTAACTCAGTTGCAAAATATGTAAGTGATACTAGGTTTTTAAGTTTGAATTAGGACAATTAATGTGATTAAAATATAGTTTCAGAAAATAATTTAAGATTTATTATTAAAAAAAAGAAAATAATTTAAGATTTGACAAAAGTGTTTTATTAATTAACTTATCAACTTAAAATATAAACTTAATATCTTGTCATCTAATTATAATTATTTAGTTAAATCTCACATTTTCATAAGATTGGAGCTAATTCAATCATATTATAGAATTAAGGGGTGTTGTTGTAATTTTTTACACTTTGATGATCTATTTGAAAGACTAAATTCTGTCACTATTCATCATCCTCTCAACCAAACCCTAAAATTAATTTACAGATTTGCTCCATGAATATCTTCGTGAATCTACCATATTACTTGTAAAAATTTATCTCAAATATGAGAGGGTCCAGGACACCCCTGGAATCGCCCCTGCATGTGTTCGACTGAGCCAGCAACAGAGCCGGCGACCATGAACTGCCAGAACTTGAGACCGTCGTGGGAGGTCGTCGCGGCTGGTTTTCCAGGTTCCAGATATCCAGAGCTTCTGAATTCTCCGGTAGCCATCGTCGATCAACCAACCGTTCAGCATAGGAGGATGGATGGATTCGGAGTATAAACCGATTGTTCGGTAAGCTAGGGTTTGCAGATCGCTTTCCGAAACTGGGCATGATTCTCGATCAAATTCTGGACTTTGTTCAAAGGTTTTGGAATTGACAGACGAAGGAATATATAAGTGAGAAAAAGTAGTGATCGAATGGATGGGTTCGCCGGTCCATTCGAATCTAGGGCTTCAGGAAACATGAGCAATCCTGATCTTTAAAATAAGTTTCTTCATAGCGAAGTTGAGTGACTAGCGGTAAGACACTCTCCCGTTGTCAAAGCGCCCGGATTCAACTCCGTGCTCTAACTTTCTACGTAATTCCTAACCCCTAACCCACAATGAAAAGAAAAAAAAGTTTACCAAATTTTATGCCTTATCCAGACATCTTTTTTTTTTCCATATTACGCCATTACAAAATCGAAAATGGATTGAAACCCATGGCAGGTAACCAACTCTTCAAGTTCATAAGAAAATATTATCAAAAAAGTTAATAGGACAATATGATAACAATTGTTGATACTTATGTCAATAGAAAGTGAAATTAGCACATGAGAAACTCTGCAATAGTAAAAAATAAAAATCTTCTTGTTTCGTCTTTTTTTCAAGACTATCCAGATCAACTTTCGACCAAAGACGAAGACCAGAAATCAAAATTGAGTCCAAAATTGGGTAAAACAGAACAAAGACAGAGGAGTAAGATTCTTATTCGCCATTTGTCGCATCCATGGGCTGAGCTTCCGAGGACTCTTCTGGTTTATCACCCTTCTTACCTGCGACAAGGGAGCTTACTTACTCCTGCAGTTAGGGAAATTCATTAATTAAACTAAGTCTAAGGGCAATTAAATTTACCTTTCTTCTTTTTGCCACCACCTTTCTTCCTCTTGGTACTCAAAGCCAACCAAGCTTTGATCTCAGGATCATCAACAGTTTTTGTGGGTTGCAACTCTTGCAAAGGATGGCTTGTGATCTTATCTGACCCGTTTGGCATCAGAAGAACCGTGAACTTGATATGAGCAACAAAATCACCTGGATGTGTTCAGAGCATCTATTAGATCAACGTAAAAAACAGTTGATTATTTTCTTTACCTGTATCAGGAAAAGCCATTTCCTCTTACCAGGCTTCTCATGAAGGACTGGATAAGGCTGCAGAAGATCATGGTTCACACACTCCAATAGTCCCAGTTTTGCTCTTTTCTCATCTAAAGACCTGTGGCGGAGAATATAAATGCATTTAGGTGGCACCCGTGCTTTCTAAATAGAAAATTGAATAAAATGCCCTACCTGACAGTGAATGGCATGAGAGGAAACTTTTGACTGATCTCACTGAAAATGAATCTAGACGCCTTCATCTTCAAATTATAATTCTTGTCCACTGCTCTCTTGTAAATTGTTGTTTGCTTCTCATCCAATAACTTTGGCTGATATAATCCACAATTTGAGAACAATTTTTAAGATGTTAGAACTACCAAGTGGGCTGGATAATCAGTTTCATAGGCTGGCGTAGGATGAGTGATGATAACGCGAAATACCTTCCCTTCTCCTGTACTTGTAACAATGTCTATAGCATAGACTTCATTTTCTTCAAATTCTGCGTCATCAACTTTTGTCTCTGGATCGGAGACACTGAGCACAACCTTGTTTCCATCAATAACGAACTGCTTAAGCTGGTGGCTTAGAACACCTTCCACAATCTTACAGTCATAAGCTTCAGCAACCTTTTGAATTGCCTCAGACACTTCCTTGTTCTGTCCATTAAGATAAACATGTCTATTAGAGTTAAAACTTTACAAGCTCATAACTGTCAAGGTAGTTAAATCATCAATACTACAGGTCGATCAAGGATCAATGTCAGTGTAACTATGACAATAATAGACATCATAAGATAAAACTCATTGCCCATTTACTGATCAACATATAGACCCGTATCAAATAACAATTTTCCGAGATTCATCTGTACCAATCCCGTTAACACAAGAACTTCCAATATAAAAAAGGGAGGGAACTCGTTAAACATCATCAAAAAGCATGACAGAACAGTGTATCAAAAGATATGAGACCAACTAACCAACATCACACTCACCATCACTGGTACACTTGCCAAATTTCTACAGTTTACATTTTTTTAACAAAGGGGTAAATAGTATGATTGATGTGGTGTACTGATAAGCATGATTCCATATAGGTGTGACAGTTGAAGGCTTTATTGGACAAAGTTCATAACCGGATAAGTTTTCATCATATAGGGTTTCATGCATAAAACAAACTTTGCTAGAAAAATGATAAACGCAAAACGCCTTTTTATCCTGGCGAAGAGGCAACATGGTTCCAACATCAAAAACAACAAAGGAACCAGATCAGTATGCACAATCCTAATGAAAATGTCTACATACTACTACAGGTTGTACCGTGTAGTGTGGACCGACCACATAAGTTCAATTATGGTAGTACAATATTGGCAACAGGGTATAGAGGAAATGAATAAGCGAGTGATCACCTCAGAGAAGTTGCCATCTTTAGATTCATAAATAATGCAAGCATGCGGTAAAATAAAAAATAATAATGCATATAATTAACAAAACAACACTTGATAATAGAAACGTAAGACAACGTACAATTTCAACTGATAAAACCGATATCCATATAATAACAAGAAGGGAACGTCACGTTTGACATGTAATGTCCTCTTTCAATTATTTCAAGGATATAATGGAGAACGACTAAAATGCTAGGAAGCTTTAAATCAGAAAGTAGAGCAGCATGTTGAATATTAGAACTCATCACAATTCACAAGTACCTTCTTTCCAGGTTTCACAAGTCTCAATGCCACTTCAGCTGCAGTGTTTGCAGCTGCAATAACATCTGCTGCCCTGCCTGACACTGGGCCTTCCTGAAGAACATGAGTATGTGCAACTACTGCGATGAAACCATCAATATGACAGCCCATATCACTGTAAGCAATAAATTATTATTTTTAATTGCCCATAAAATACTAATCTGATCAGGTGTCAGACATTATATTATAATATACAAATTAACTGATTTATAGGACATATATAATAGAAAACTTACATCTTCACACTGTCTCCTTGCTCGAGTACTGTATCATCACTTGCAAGAGGAGAAAAATGACAAACAGTGTTGTTCACAGAGATGCATGTTGGGAAAGCAATTCCCCTCTCAATTTTCCGCTTGACATTTTTGTAGACATTTCCAGTTTGCCTAACGCCGATGACTTGATATGAGATAAAGCCAATAAAACATCTGAAGCTATCACAACAAAAGGACCTGTCAATCTTACTCTGTGATGAACTTATCTCCTTTTTCACATATATCAACAATCTTGGCCGTCGGCTTGCACGCTGAAAGTACCAATTGCAAAGCCTCTGTGACAATACAACAAATCAAACAATTCCTCACGCCATAACCAAACAATCCTTCAGGGAAATGATACAAAAAGGCACAATATAGTGAGAAATACGAAACTGTTAACTATATCAGCTGCGGTCTTGTATTTGGTGACAACTTCAGGAGAAGAGAGATCGAGCTCCTTCTCCTCCCTTTCTTCATCAGATGACATTTTCACTCAAGGACTGCGATTACACAACCAAAATAATAATCAATAATAGCACTTTCAATTGGACAGAAAATCAAAATAATTTCGTAACCGTCAGGGAAAGTTATTTACCTCACGGGAGATGGCTAGGGTTGTGAGAAGATGCGATGCGGGTGGAGCTGCGTCAGTGATGACTGATTACTGGCGCGATAGATCCAGCTAGGGTTCGGGCTTTGGGTCGTAACAGCGGTTCATATCGGCGCATTTTTATTTTATTTTTATATTTGTTTTAACGGTAAAAGACGGAATTATCGTTTAATTTACGAGAGTACGCCAATAGTCCAATACGGTGGTAGCTCCTTGATTAATGAGTCATATATGATTACTTTACTTATACTCCAGGACTCGAAAAATGGATGATTCATTCATTGAGCTTTCATTTTGTCCTCTTTTGGAACTCGCATTTTCAAAACAGAACAAGCGTGTTTCACATATCTCGTTTTTCTTATTTTTTATTATGCCATTACGGAGAATCGATATCTCACATTTTCACATATCCTTCACCCCGCCCAGAACATTAGGTGCTAATTTTTTTTATTTTTGATAGTGGATGGATATAATAACTAGAAATATTACAGTGCATATGAGCTTTTTTTTTATCATCTAATACATATATATTGATTTCCGAAGCTCTTATCAATGTATCTTAATCGGATCCGCAAGCATCTGGTACATCTCTCCACTTCTGAAGCGCAGGGCACGTTCGGCACATTTACAATGAATCTGCAACATCCATCCATATCATCGGTACATCTTTGACCATTTTGAGCTCAGGCCACATTTGGGCACCTTTACCGCACACATCACGCGCGAGGCGTGAAGAGACAGGCATCCACGAGGGAGGAAGAACACATCACGCGCGAAACGTGAAAAGAAAGACATTCACGAGGTATGTAGAAAGCATCCACGCGCGAGGCGGGACGAGGAAAAGGAAAAAGAAGGAAGAAAATTGATAGTCCCGAGACTCGAACCCACACACATTACATTTAGAGATATCAACATACGAAGTTTTCCTAATTTTATTTATCAACATAGGATCAACCTTCCGTTTCATTTCGTGACGTTATGTACGCCATTTAGCTTGGCATTACAGGTGAAGGGCCTGGGACAGTGCGGTTCCACGGCATTCTCACCATCCCTTGGTCATTGAACATCACACTCTGACCATCATAAGCATATTTGAGATATTGTGGTGAATATTTGATCATTCGAGGGATCGAATAATCAAGTCCCTCCTCAACTCTGAATCTCTTAAGGGCCCTTGACTGGAGCTCTGGTTCAAATATGTTGTCATTGGGGCTGTTAGATTCAGATTCATCGCGGAGCGATGGGAGAGATGTCATGGGATTGAAATGCTCGGCTGGCTTTATAATTATAGTCTTTCCAGTCTGGAGGTCATCAGTTATCTTGTCCATGTATCGTCCCTGTGCCTCTATATTGAGCCTCAGACTAGCCTCGATCTGATGGCTGAGTTGCTTTTCAGCTTCCATATGCAGCCTCAGTGCTTCGTTCAGCTGAAGAGCTCTACATGAATCATCAAAGTTAGCTCTTTGATTTTGTACCTGGTTGACGGACTATTAAACAGAAAAAACAAGACGTACGAGGTTGTGCTGAAATTAGGAAGCATCTCTGAAATGCTTCTCTTTTCATACTTTACTCCTGTGGAAAAAAAAAAAAGGCAACATGTTTTCATTTGATGAGTTTGGGTTCATCAAAAAACAAATAACTTTTCCGTCCATGAATTTTTTTTCAGATTCGGAAAAAACTTACTGGTTGACGATTCTGGAACGAACTTAGCGATTCGGTATTTCTGATACATTTTCAAGGATGAGTGTATTAGAATGATTCTTACTTAATATATGACAAGTGAGATGAGTAGTAAATAAGTACCTGTAAGTGGCTCTTGACATGGTAGATGGTAAGCCCAGGTATATCCATGGTCTTTAATATTCCCTTTGGTGTTGCCCCTGCACATCACACAAGATTCAACTTCCAAACAAAGAATAGGAAGTCTAATTAAGCTGCCAGTAAGAGCATATGCCATGCATGTTGATGATGATGACTTACTATCGGCTCCGCCCAGTTGATTAATGGCCTCCTCAAAACTGTCATGCAACTCATCGGTCCAACGAAGCCTCTCTTTCCTGTTGTTGCTGCTTGAACCATTATTTTTGTCATCACTGTTAGCAGATGAAGACCCCATGCCCTTTGAGATTACGACAGCAATAATCCAGACAACTTGTTGTCAGTTTGATTCAAGGGATCGTTGCTGAGCTGATCAAGCTTCTGCTGCACCTACCCGACACGAACACTGTTTTATTTTAGTAAATGCTTGATAACTGTATGGGAGCTTGAATAAAGAGGGATTGATTTTTTATCCTTGGGAATATGAAGAACAAATCAATGTAAGAACAGTTGTTTGGAGATACACCCAATTAAGGTGGCGATAGGCACTAAGAAGTGCTGACTGCTGACAGATCATTCAGACAACAATTGTCATTGGTGTTCTAGTGAATAGATGCTATCCTCAGATACTCAAGTTTGTCATTAAAATCACATGTACAAGAAAATGCCTACCATGTTTTAGTCATCAAATGCTTAGCCTTGACTCATTACTAACATGTCACTCATTGTCAGGTTCCAAGTTTCAGTGAAACACAGATCTTTAATCATGGTGGATGAGAGTATGGTAGAGGACATACCACCTTTATTTGAGTTCATGGTGAAGTTCTGATATCAGCTGACTCTGATCTTCATTGCTTGAAACAGATGACTCACATTGGAAACTTAATATGGACAGGTTCCTTAGGTACATAAAAAGAGTGACAAAAATTGACTGAAAAAAAAATGCGAAGGAGGTATTTAGAATTTTAATAGCTAACACATTACATATAATAATGGTAATATTTAGTACAGTTTGATGTGAACCAGAAATGAACACAAGTGTCAACTGATCGAGTTTGTTACAATGTTGCAGATAGTGTTATAACTATACCGGCTCCTACAGTGTTGTGTTGCACTGAGCTACAATTGTTTACTGCCAGATTGGAGTTGATGTTGATAAGTTACTTACTGCCTGCTTCTCTTCATGCAAGATGGGCACTTGTATTGCTTGATGCTCTCAGCTTTAGCGGGGGTTATCTTGACGCACTTCCCGTGGTACCACCTTTCGCAGATGTCACAGCCGATCCAGAATTCATCAGCATTGTAGTTGCCGCCACAGCTTCCGCAAAGGGTCTCACTGTGTTCATCGTCATCTTCTTCATAATTTTCATCCATTAGTTTAGGGGTGCTCTTAACTTGTCCATCAATTGTTCGCTGCACATAAACTTCAATCAAGACCATTTGATGGCTGACGAAAACTAAGCAAACTAACCAATTTCAGTTAGACACTAGTACAACTGACATTATCATTGAAGGTAAATAAACAACTATTTTTCCTTTTGTTGTATGCTGAATAAAAACATGGATCGCGCAAGACAACCCTTCATACCTTGGTGGTGACCCGGGATTTGCTTCCACTATCTGTCGTGGGCTTATCTTTTGCTGGCTTCCTCTCTGTTACAATCTCAAAAAGGGTGGGGAGATCATTCATCATGGTAAATAGACGCTTCCTGTCATTTTGAAAGCAGCAAATTCAGAACAAAAATCATTTCCAAATAAAAATGACAACACTAAGGACTTTCTAATTCCCAGGAAAATCAAGCAAGCAGGAAACTGATATGACAGGGTTTACGATCATCGTTCAAGTCTTGCATAATTTGGAGATATACATCATCCATCCATATCCATCCAATCAACCATAGTGGAGGGTATAACAAGCTCATAACAAGTTATTTCCTTTAAAAATTATGGCCTGTCTCTGCAACTCATGTCTGGAAACTAGTTACCTTCCCATGCAAAAGCGTATCTCATTTCAGAGACTTCTAAGAAACCAAATTTTAAAACTAAAAAATTTGTATCATATTAAGCTGCTAAAAGATATACCTATCATTTCGATTGAGACGAGCACCAAAGTAAAATGCCACAGACAGCAACCACGAGTCACTATGCACAGCAACCAGAGACAGCCAATCCTTGCGGTTCATCCCATCTCTTGCGAAGTTGATTCCTAATGCTGGCTCAGGAAGTTCAGGTGGAACCTCCTCAGCTGGAAGCGTTACTTCCCAAGTCTCATTTGGATGTCCATACAGACACAAATTCTCTTTCTCTAAACAGCCAAAATCAAAAGAAGGTAAACATAAATAATAAAATACAAATGCCAATCTGCCCCACATCAAAAACCAGCGTAATCAGCTCTAACAATGGTCCCGTATATATGAAATTATACATCCACAATATATACTTTCGCAACTCATGACCCATGTCTTTAACAAAAACTCAACTTTTGCATACATAAACAATACAACTGAACACGGTAGGTGCCCCTACCTTTGTATTAAACTAACAGCTTTACACATTCAAGCCAGCAACAAAAGCAAGCAACAACAGCTTAAAAACATTAATTTATCATCTTAACCTTTATTAATTAAATAATAAACACTGACAACATAAAACTATATTCCTCCAAAACTGCTACTAAAACACTTCTAAAAACAAAATTAAGAAACAGAAAATTACCTGGATCACAGAGACCATAAAAATCATCCACATCTGCAGCCAGAAAAAAAAGAGAAGAGAACCTCATTCACCAGAACATAAACCAAATTGACACACAATAAAAAACGCAAACGGCAGAAAGCAGAAAAATTGAGTACCAGTAGTCAAAGCACGGACTATTCCAACACGGCGGCTGCTGAAATCCTTGAAGATCTCCTCAACAGTCCTCGGACTGGAACCCATTTCCATGAAAATTAGAAGAGGTCGAAAAAGGTCCGATCTGTGGCGAAATTGGGGGTTTTGACTACAGATCGACGCTCAGAGAAGGCGGAAGTGTAGGAGGAGGTGTTGGGGGAGGCAGAGATCGGGAAGAAGGTGAAAAAAGAAGGAGAGAGAGATGCATGGAAGGAAGTGGGAGAGTAGCCAGCAGGTATCAGACAAAACGGAGATTAGGAAGGTGAGACCAGCAGGAGGGTCTTTTAGTATATTTCCAAACTTGAAGGATTTTTAAATAAATTAGAATGTTTCTTATTGCATTGACTTTAGGGCATCCGCACCAGAGTTCATCTTATTTGATTAAGGAGAATTTGGGTGCGGTTCGGATACAAACCTGTTTATAAATAAAAATTACAAGTCGATTATTAAGTCGACACGTGTCTCATTTTTGTTGAAATCCCAGAGAAAACACGGAGGGGTATAATAGTCATTCCACACGGATGGGTATAAAACCTAATAATGTTATTTGCAATTTAATCCAAAAGTTGTTAGTGTTCAGACTTAAAATACTAATGTTCAGACTTAAAAATACTTAATAATCAGACTTAAAATATTAATGTTCAGACTTAGAGATTAAATGTTCAGACTTAAGAGATTAAATTACTTAATGTTCAGACTTAAGAGATTAAATTACTTAATGTTCAGACTTAAGAGATTAAATTACTAAATGTTCAGACTTAATAGATTAAATGTTCAGACTTAAGAGATTAAATTACTTAATGTTCAGACTTAAATGATTAAATGTTCAGACTTAAGAGATTAAATTACTTAATGTTCAGACTTAAGAGATTAAATGTTCAGACTAAAGAGATTAAATGTTCAGACTTAAGAGATTAAATGTTCAGACTTAAGAGATTAAATAACTAAATGTTCAGGCTTAAAATACTAATGTTCAGACTTAAGAGATTAAATGTTCAGACTTAAGAGATTAAATTACTTAATGTTCAGACTTAAGAGATTAAAATGTTCAGACTAAAGAGATTAAATGTTCAGACTTAAGAGATTAAATGTTCAGACTTAATAGATTAAATAACTAAATGTTCAGGCTTAAAATACTAATGTTCAGACTTAAGAGATTAAATGTTCAGACTTAAGAGATTAAATTACTTAATGTTCAGACTTAAGAGATTAAATTACTAAATTTTCAGACTTAAGAGATTAAATTACTAAATGTTCAGACTTAATAGATTAAATGTTCAGACTTAAGAGATTAAATTACTTAATGTTTAGACTTAAATGATTAAATGTTCAGACTTAAGAGATTAAATGTTCAGACTAAAGAGATTAAATGTTCAGACTTAAGAGATTAAATGTTCAGACTTAAGAGATTAAATAACTAAATGTTCAGGCTTAAAATACTAATGTTCAGACTTAAGAGATTAAATGTTCAGACTTAAGAGATTAAATTACTTAATGTTCAGACTTAAGAGATTAAAATGTTCAGACTAAAGAGATAAAATGTTCAGACTTAAGAGATTAAATGTTCAGACTTAAGAGATTAAATAACTAAATGTTCAGGCTTAAAATACTAATGTTCAGACTTAAGAGATTAAATGTTCAGACTTAAGAGATTAAATTACTTAATGTTCAGACTTAAGAGATTAAATTACTTAATGTTCAGACTTAAGAGATTAAATTACTAAATGTTCAGACTTAATAGATTAAATGTTCAGACTTAAGATATTAAATTACTTAATGTTCAGACTTAAATGATTAAATGTTCAGACTTAAGAGATTAAATTACTTAATGTTCAAACTTAAGAGATTAAATGTTCAGACTAAAGAGATTAAATGTTCAGACTTAAGAGATTAAATATTCAGACTTAAGAGATTAAATAACTAAATGTTCAGGCTTAAAATACTAATGTTCAGACTTAAGAGATTAAATGTTCAGACTTAAGAGATTAAATTACTTAATGTTCAGACTTAAGAGATTAAAATGTTCAGACTAAAGAGATTAAATGTTCAGACTTAAGAGATTAAATGTTCAGACTTAAGAGATTAAATAACTAATGTTCAGGCTTAAAATACTAATGTTCAGACTTAAGAGATTAAATGTTCAGACTTAAGAGATTAAATTACTTAATGTTCAGACTTAAGAGATTAAATGTTCAGACTTAAGAGATTAAATTACTTAATGTTCAGACTTAAGAGATTAAATTACTAAATGTTCAGACTTAATAGATTAAATGTTCAGACTTAAGAGATTAAATTACTTAATGTTCAGACTTAAGAGATTAAATGTTCAGACTTAAGTAATTTAATACGCGAATAACAGATTGAAATGGTAATGATCAGACTTAAAAACAGCAGTGATCAGACTTAAAAACAGATTGAAAATCCAATAATCCTCTTTTTAAAAAAAGAAAAAAAAGATTAAAACGCGAATTTGACCCTCCAGATGATCGAATTTGCCCTAAAAACACCGAGCTCATAGCAAAGCTATGAGTTATGCTCAGAATGCCGTTTCCACCCAAAAAACACTAGGCTTTCATCAAATTCTCATACAAGCGCATAAACATCAAATTTTAGAATCGTACTGTAGCAAAATTGTAAGTCTGATCATTACCATCTTTAAGTCTGATCATTACCATCTTTAAGTCTGATCATTACCATTTTTAAGTCGGATCACTACAATCTTTAAGTCTGTTCATTACCATTCTTAAGTCTGATCATTACCATCTTTAAGTCTGATCATTACCATCTTTAAGTCGGATCACTACAATCTTTAAGTCTGATCATTACCATTCTTAAGTCTGATCATTACCATCTTTAAGTCTGATCATTACCATATTTAAGTCGGATCATTACCATCTTTAAGTCTGATCATTGTTTTTTTAAGTCTGAGCATTGTTTTTTCAAGTATTGTCATTACTGGTTTAAGTCTGAACATTGTTATTTAAGTCTGAACATTGTTATTTAAGTCTGATCGTTAATGGTTTAAGTCTCATTATTATTTTTTTAAGTCTGAACATTGTTTTTTCAAGTATTGTCATTACTGGTTTAAGTCTGAACATTGTTTTTTAAGTCTGAACATTGTTTTTTCAAGTATTGTCATTACTGGTTTAAGTCTGAACATTGTTTTTTAAGTCTGAACATTGTTTTTTCAAGTATTGTCATTACTGGTTTAAGTCTGAACATTGTTTTTTAAGTCTGAACATTGTTTTTTTCAAGTATTGTCATTACTGGTTTAAGTCTGAACATTATTTTTTTAAGTCTGAACATTGTTTTTCAAGTATTGTCATTACTGGTTTAAGTCTGAACATTGTTTTTTAAGTCTGAATATTACTGTAGCAAATTTTGGACGATTATACCCCTCCTTTCTTTTATATATTTTTAAATATGTCCACATGTATTTTTTTTATTTACAAAAAGAACCCCGACGGGATGAAATCTCGGCTGAATTTTGATTGGTTCATTTTGACACGTGTCGATTTTTTTATGGGTTTGTAGTTTTTATTTATAATATTGGTTTGTGTTTGATCCAAACTCGTAACATAAGAGAATATTATTTATTAAACAGTAACAATATTATTTTACATTCTCTGCATCTATGATGTTATATAAGAGAATATCCATCGATTTTGGTTAAATAAAAATTATTTTTAAATATAAAAATTATAAACCATTTAAGAATTCGATACATGACACTCTCGACCAATCATAATTCGGAGTGTTTTTTGTAAATAAATAAATTAAAACGGACTTATTTAAAAACACATAACAGATGCGATGGTATAAACCTTTTAAAAAAATTAACGTAATTAACAGCATATTTGACCTTTGATGTTTCAAACGAGTGACGGGAACTGACTAAAAATTTGATGGAGACAAGCTATACGTCGTTGCGTAGCTAACTCAAAGCTCTACAACTCTGAGGTCGGGGTTTAGCCGAGTTGGTGGCACGCCCCCTAAATTCTCATCCCGCTTGAGATCGAGTCCTCACTAATTCACTAATTTCTAACTCTAACTCCTAACTACTAACTACTAACCCATGTATCAAAAAAAAAAGCTCTACAACTCTCTAATTCATACCAAGAGAAGAAAAGATTGTTTACAAGGTCGAAATACGAGTCAAAGTGAGCGCAGCTGCAGAATTCGTAGCGGTTTACACTGGTGTCTCCCATCCGTAAGTTTTTCGACCTTTTAAATGACATCATCTGCTCTCAGTGTGCATTAGAGACTTGTAGCATTGAGTTAGCTACGAAACGTATAAAGCTCGTCACCATCGGATTTTTCATTTGCTTCCAGTATTCATTTAAGTCTTATCATTATCAATTTAAGTCTGATAATTATCAATTTAAGTGTGATCATTATCAATTTAAGTATGATAAGTCTGAACATTATCAATTTAAGTCTGATCATTATCGATTTATGTCCGAACATTATTTTATCAAGTTTGATAAGTCTAAACATTGTCAATTTAAGTCTGATCATTATCAATTTAAGTCTAATAAGTCTGAAAATTTATCACTTTAAGTCTGATCATTATCACTTTAAGTCTGATCATTAACAATTTAAGTCTGAACATTAACAATCTAAGTCTGATCATTATTAATTTATGTAACATTTTCAATTTAAGTATGATAAGTCTGACATAATCAATTTAAGTCTGAACATTTCAATTTAAATCTGATAAGTCTGAACATTATTAATCTAAGTCGGAACATTATCAACTTAAGTCTGATCATTATCAATTTAAGTCTAATCTTTATCAATTTAAGTCTGATCATTATCAATTTAAGTCTGATCATTATCAATTTAAGTATGAACATTATAAATTTAAGTATGAACATTATCAATTTAAGTCTGAACATTATCAATTTAAGTTTGAACATTGTCAATTTAAGTCTGATCATTATCAATTTAAGTATGATCATTATCCAATTAAGTCTAATCTTTATCAATTTAAGTTTGATCATTATCAATTTAAGTCTGATAAATCTAAACATGATCAATTTAAGTCTGATTATTATCAATTTACGTCTGATCATTATCCATTTAAGTTTGAACATTATCAATTTAAGTATGAACATTATCAATTTAAGTCTGATAAGTATGAACATTATCAATTTAAGTCTGATAAGTTTGAACATTATCAATTTAAGTCTGAACATTATCAATTTAAGTCTGAACATTATCAATTTAAGTCTGAACATTCTCAATTTAAGTCTGAACATTATCAATTTAAGTTTGAACATTATTGATTAAGTCTGATCGTTAACAAAATAAGTCTGAACATTATGCTTTAAGTCTGTTTATTTTATTTTATTAAGTATGAACATTAACAAAATAAGTCTGAACATTATTCTTTAAGTCTGTTTATTTTGTTTTTTTTAAGTCTGAACATTAACAAAATAAGTCTGAACATAACAAATCGAGGACTAAATTGAAAATAAAATTAACGGGATATGTGGAATGACCATAATGCCCCTCCGTGTTTTATCCGGAATTTTGGAAATTGGACACGTATCAGCTTGAAATCCGGTTTTTAGTTTTCATATATAATCGTGGTTTTTACCTCAACGGCACTTTTACTATTCACAATAAAAAATAATTTTAAATGATATATTTTTTCTTTTCGATTTAATAATGTATGAATGATTGATCAATAGTAAAGTTAATTTTGACAAGTGACTGAAAATCTATGTTGGGGTAAAATTGAAGTGATTTCGAAAAAAATAAGATGTGTATTTAGAGGAGGATTCGGATCAAATACAAACCATAATTATAAATAAAAACTAAAAATCCAATAAAATATTGACACGTGTAAATTTCGACCAATCAGAATTCATCGCGTTCGGGGTATTTTTTGTAAATAAAAAAATTACCGCGTACTTATTTAAAAATACATAAAATATACGAGGGGTATAATCGTCCTAAAATTTGTTTTAAGTCTTATCATCATGCGTTTAAGTCTGATCATTTTGGTGTCGCGCGTCCAGCCTTAACATTAGCACCGTGCCCAGTGTAGACATTAACTTGTTAATGTCTGAACTAGGCGCGGCGCAGCGCGACATGTCATATATTGTTCATCTGTCGACTAAAAACACAGAAAATCGACTTATGAGGACTGGGAGAGGATATGTTGACTGGGAGAGGAAAGAACGGCGATGACGACTAATCATTGTCAAGTTTTAAGTCTGATCATAATAATTTTAAGTCTGATCATTACTGGTTTAAGTCTGATCATTACTGGTTTAAGTCTGATCATTGTCTGTTTAAGTCTGATCATTGTTTTTAAAGTCTGATCAATACTGGTTTAAGTTTGATCATTGTCTGTTTAAGTCTGATCATTGTTTTTTAAGTCTGATCATTATTGGTTTAAGTATTATCGTTGTTTTTTAAGTCTGATCATTACTGGTTTAAGTCTGATCATCAACTGTTTAAGTCTGATCATTGTTTTTTAAGTCTGATCATAACAGTTTTAAGTCTGAACATTGTTGTTTTAAGTCTGATCATTATTGTTTTAAGTCTGATCATTATTTTAAGTCTGATCATTGTTATTTTAAGTCTGATCATTAACTGTTTAAGTCTGATCATTGTTTTTTTAGTCTGATCATTGTTGTTTTAAGTCTGATCATTGTTTTTTAAGTCTGATCATTAACTGTTTAAGTCTGATCATTATCTGTTTAAGTCTGATCATTGTTTTTTAAGTCTGATCATTAACTGTTTAAGTCTGATCATAATAGTTGTAAGTCTGATCATTGTTTTTTAAGTCTGATCATTAACTGTTGAAGTCTGATCATTGTCTGTTTGAGTCTAATCATTGTTTTTTAAGCCTAGTTATTACTGGTTTAAGTCTGATCATTAACAACTCGAGGACCAAATTGAAAATAAAAATATTAGGATATGTTGGAACCCTTTGGTTTTGATGATTACAAACACTTAACTGATATGTTGCCTAAGTGTGCAGAAATCCATGAACAGAGTTACTGATGCAAGTTTCATATGAGGAAACGCAGCGTTGAACATTAATTGAACCAAACACACAGCTTTGAGGAATCACACAACGAAGGCTGCGTTGGCATGTGAAGATCAAAGTGAAAAATCTGCGAAGATTATGTGCGCCCAATTTGGAAGAAGCATGAAGATATGATTGGAGATATTGATTGAAGATTCAAGTATAATACTCTGCAGATATTGATTGAAGATATGATTGGAAATCAAGAAAGATTCAAGAAGATCCAAAGAAGATATAAGTGATCAAAGAATATTAAGGATAATATTCTGCAGACCAGATTTGGAAAGTTCGACTTTATGAAGAAACTGATTTAGGAAAGATTACGAATGGAATCTTGACTAATCAGTTAAATATCTATCATGTTTGGAAAGTCGGATTGGGCCGGATCACTAGGTTCAGATTTCGAGATATGCTAAAACCCTATATAAAGATTAAGGGTTTGCCTACGAAGAGTTCGGCAGTTTTGGGAGAATTGAGCGCCTGCATTCGAAGAGTGACTGCTGGGATTACGCACCGAGGTTCGAGCTCTTAGATCAGATTATTTGAGTCGGATTGAGTAGAGGTCATCAAATAGTGTCTTGAGTAAAGACCTAGTTTGTAAACCCTACAAGCATATATGAATAAGAAATAATCTGATTTGGAAATCCTTTCAGAGAAATCTGAAAGGTAGTGGTTTTCATCCTGTCACCATTGAGATAAGGTTTCCACTTAAAATCGTGTGCAATTACTTTCCGCTATTTACTTTCCTGCATATTAAGGATCATATTTCCGCTGCTGTCTGACCATCTGACGGAAAAACACTTAGTGACTTACCGTCTGAAGGAAAGGCTAACACTAACGATCCAATAAGTGGTATCAGACCCGAGGACTCTAGATTTTGTTTAGTTAGCCTTGCAGGAAAATCATGTCAGGAATCAACGATTCGTTCTGGAAGCCGCCGTTGCTAAAGCACGGATGACAGGCGTCGTCTGACCTCTCAAATTTAAATTTATATTTTCCACTGCAAAACACTTAGTAAAGCGGCAAGCAGGGGTCGGACCCTAGAGAGCTGGTGTGGTTCAGTTGTCCTGTAAACAAATTGATTGGAGGTTTTGTATAAGAACAATTGTCGCAAGTGCAAGAGTAACAAAACGAAAGGAAATTAATCAGAGAAAATATTCGGTCTAGGGTTTCCTATTGTGACTCGTTTATCATTGACTTCTAATTATCTGATTTTATGTTCCTAAGTGTGGTTACTCCGTTTCAGGTTATAACCTAAGGTAGAGCCGTTTCAAGCCACTACGCCACAATCTACTCCGTTTCAGATTATAGACTTCTAGTTCTAGCAAACCTAATACTCCGTTTCAGGTTATATTAGGTTAAGTGAAACTACTTGTCCTAACTGTTTAGTATCAAACAAGCAGTGAATAAAGGATTGAATTGCTCGGCTAAGTTTTACCATTGCAAGTATCCGCTTAGCTTCACAGTTCAATCCGAGATAAATAACACAAGAACTAGTAGAACATAAATTAACATTAAGCAATGAGTCTCAAAACTTCATCACAATATATTGAACCCTAAACCGAACAGAAGGTTTAGCTACTCATGTCCATGGAAAATAAACACAAATATGAATGAAAGTAAAGGAATTCTTCTCTCGCCGAAGCTTAGTGCTTGTCTCCTCCAAGGGCGGTTGGTGATGCTCGAGTTGATTGCTTGCTTCGATGATGATTATGCCCTGACCCAAAAGTCTTATTTATAGCAAAGACTTAGGGTTTCTAAGTCTATATTTGGGCCAGATCCAAATCTTGTTCCGTTTCCAAATCTGTTTTTGGCCAAAGTCCAAAAACGAATTAGGAAACATGTCCAAATCTCTTCAACCGACTTTGCTTGGCTTGCAAATAAACTTGGCTTGCAAGCATGCTTAAACCGCCACGCTTGGACGAGCCGAAGAATTGCACCGCCGTGAACTCGACTTGGACTCGGCTGCAACTCGGACAAGGATGCGGGCCTCGGACGCTGGCCTGGAGCGCGGCCTGGGATATAGTCTCTACGAAACAAGATCCCCACTGAGTCCCGACTTCGGCTATTGATTTAACCATATAAATGACCTCGGATGCTCTTGGTGTGAACTAGAGAGTTGTAGGCATTGAGTTAGCTACGCAACGGCATGTGGCTCATATTTTTCTGATTAGCGGTCCATTCCCAGCGCTCCATCGAGCATCCAAAGGTCTGATCTGCCATTGTGATGCTTTTGGCATGAAAAGCCATCTTTAATGCGCGTTTCCTCCTAGAGCTTCCAAAACACCTGAGATGCAAAACAACACTAACAAGTAACTTGTTCGCATAATAAAGTGTCGGAATTGGTGGGATTGGTTGACTCGATGAGTCGTATAAATACGGCTCATCAAACCACCCCACACTTAAACCTGTTCGTCCCGAACAAGATCTAACTCATAGAAGGAAAATAAATGCAACACCACAATTTCTTCGACGTCCTAGATAATGCTACATGAATCTGAGCTGCTAGTTTAGACTTGCTTTTCAATGCGTGACTTGCTACTAAGATTATCATGCTCAACATGGAATAAATTGATACGTGTTACCTTTGAGCCGAGATCCAAATCAATTCGGATGAGTGGGAGATAGTCCTCATTAGACCCATGATCTGCACTCGCTGGTCCGGACTCTCGCTATATGGTTACACTTCGTTGCTTTTTCTTGCACGTGATTTGTTCGACCTTCAAGGTTTTCTGAGCTTTTTTTTTCATTGGACAGCTTTCTTAGTGATTTCTTTGGCCTTTGGCTTTTGATGTAACATTGCTGTACTTCACTTTTGTTGCGTATAGAACTTTCACAATTTGACTGATTTTTCCTTGAGCTCTGCTCCTTATTGTGAATTGCTTGTCCTTCTTTTCTTTTTCTTTTGAGGAAGGTCCAATCATCGCCCGCAAGCATATGAAAATACCTCCCTGCTCTTTCTCATCCTCGACCTTTTTGACGTGAGTCAAGATGAGGGTTGCTCACCTATTTTCCCGGTTACTTCGGACTAGAGATAGGACGGTCCGTTTTCCCGTCCCGCCTTCCTACATAAACGCTGCAGCAGCGGAGCAAACTCTGAACCATGTTGCCTCGAAGTGCTAGCCTCCACGAAATCCACATAACCATATAGTTTGAAGTCCGATCCTTTGAGCGCTTTGTCAAGTCTCTCTAGGGCGTTTCTATCAACTCCACATCCCTGTTTATCTCAACTCAAAAGCACGTAGTAGATTAAGCTCACATGTTAAAGCACAATTCAAATTTCACGAGAAAAATGCATCTAATCAGCTCATCCATTTCACATTATCGACATTTAATACCGCATATCCGGGAAATAGAGAGAAATTCATACTTACAAAAAATTTCAATTTTAAGGGAAACGTGCAGACACTATGCAGGTGCAAAAACTAAACGTGCTGACATAATAAACTCTCCCACTCCACACTTTTGAACAAAGCCGTGTCCTCACGGCACGACTTAAATTCCACGACACAACTATGCAAGCAAACAAACGAAGGGAAAACAAGAAGAGAGTAAAAAGTGAACATGCACTTCCCTCGTGTGGTCGCGTAATGCGAATCGCTCTTCCAAGGTTATTTGTCATTATAAACACTTCTGTCGAGCCAGAATTTTCAGATAATGAACTTGGGTCGAGGATTCTGGCAGTGTGCCCATTCTGTGCGCACAGGGCTCTTAACGGGTTGGGTCTCCGGGCGACTTTCCAGGACACTATGGGATTTTTCACTTGTCTCCATATATGGGCCATTGTAAGACTATTAGTCAAGCCAGAATCTCCAATTGGCCAAGTTTGTCCGAGGATTTCCTCCACGCCCTAATTCTGCGCCCGGGACGCTTCGAGCTGGCTCGGCTCGGTCGGCCGGTGTTGGGGCTTGGCGTGCTCCACACTGAGGTGCATGTTTCCTGCATAAAAAAACATCTTCTTTCCCAAAAGACAATGTGAGGAACATGACTCAAGACTCATATAAATGGAAAAGGAAATAAAATAAAATAAAGACTGAGAAACAAAACTTTTGCCGGGTTGCCTCCCTGCGAGCGCCTTTGTTTTACGTCGTTGGCTCGACGATACCTCTTTAGGGATCAAAAGTTAGGATCCCATGGGTGTGTGAGGTCAAATTTTGCCTCAGCTGCTCTTTCAATCTGCCCGAAATCCTCATGTAATGGTGTGTTCGGATCTGCTCCCCATCGGTCAGGCGGGTTCGCCTTCACATCCTCCCGAGATGGCGAGTACATCTTGGTCATAGCTACTGGCCTAGCTGCATGCATGGTCTCATCTGGTAGGTTCGGAGGTAGGGCACCGAAATATGGCGTGTGCACGATGTCCGATGGTTTCTTTGCGCATGGACGGTCATCATCCCCATAGATGTAGAAATCTGATGTATTGCCACCGAACGCAAGCGACAACAAGCCCGTGTCCATCTCGATCTTGGTCTTGGTGGCGAAGAGGAATGGCCGTCCCAAGATAAGTGCTGGAGGATCATCGTTTCTAGCATCTCCCATATGCAAGACATAGAAATCTGCGGGAACAACAAGGTCTCCTACATATAGGGTTAGATCCTCTAGCAAACCAACCGGGCGAATACAAGATTTATCCCCTAACTCAATCAACAACTTAGGCGGTTTCAATGGACCAAGTTCCAACGAGCAATATAATGAATACGGCATAGCATTAATAGCAGCACCTAGATCGATCAAACAGTGATGTATTGGAGTCTCACCGATACCACAGGTGATCGTGAAGGCACCTGGGTCCTTACTCTTTCCTGGCGGTTCCCTATGACTCGTAGCTAGTGGGCACTCCATCATTGGGTCGTTCTGCTTAGGCCTTGCCTCCAATCTCCCTTCTGGTTCATCTTTGTCGGTCACACGGCCTTCGGAAACAATCACCTGCATGGAACACGAAGGAACGTTAGTGCTGGAATTCTCGACCGCGAGTACCGGGCCTGGCCTGGGCGCTCCGACTGCGTCCGGTCTAAGTGTTCGGGTCGTGTCTTCTTCAGGCGTCAGCGGTGGGCCGATGTCTTCTGTTGGCCCGGTGGACTCTGAGCTAGGTTCTTCCTCGCTGTCTCTCACCTCCGTGTCGTCCAGCACGAGCATCTTGTTTACCCAATAAACGGACTCCTTAAGTGCCGCGTCCACGTCCACTACTTCCATCATGCCGACATTCCCTCTCGGATTAGGCACTGTCTGGAGTGGCAGCCTTCCTCGATCGCTCTTCAGCTTGGAAACAGTCTGAGCAAGGTTGGACATCTGCTTAGTTAGCTCGATAATGGCTCCATCATTCTTGGCCACAGTGATGGCTAATTGTTGGGTGCTAGCTGCCAGCTCTTTTACCATTTCCTCCAGCGACTTGTTGGGGCCTTACTGATTCGGGCCTGCCTGGTTTTGGTTCTGCCTTCGCTGCCTGGCCTGGACCGTTGTATCCTCCCTGTTGCTGGCGGTATGGTGGACGGTAGTACTGCCCGGACTGTTGAGGCGCGGCCTGCTGTGGTTGTTCCCTCGGGGCTTGGTTGTCATTCCTCCAGTTCTACCCGTTGGCCGCTCATCCGTACTGTCGGTTCGGCCCAGCCCGGTTATTGTAGTTCTGAAACTCGTCCACCGCATGGACCTCGCCTTAATCTTCTTCCACTATGGCCGGACATGCATCTTTTTTGTGGTCTGTTGCACCACAAACCTCACACGGCCTCACCTGGACCGGCTGCCTCCTCATCAGCTGAATCATCATCTCCTTCATCTGCTTCATCTCTTCGGCCATTGAGTTTACCGGGGTATCGGTCTTTGCAACATTCTTGGTCCGGCTGAATTTCTCTTGCCGAGTGGTCTCCTCTCTGAACCTTGCGTTCTCAGCCACGTTCGCGATCAACTTCCTGATTCGACCTAAGGGCATGTTCATGATCGTGCCTCCAGCCGAGGCGTCTAGGAGCATCCTGTCGAGCGGTCTCAGGCCATCGAGTAGGTACTAAATGACAAGCTTCTCCGGAAGTCCGAGGTTGCAGCAGCTCTGTTCCAGTTGATTGAACTTCTCTAGATAGTCGTACATCGATTCGTTAAGCCCTTGTCTAAGATCCTGTAGCTGCCTGTGAACCTGCATTGCTCTGGCGGCTGCGTAGTATTTGGCCAGGAACTTCTTCTGCATCTGGTCCAATGTCTGGATGCTACCTGAAGGCAGAGACAAAAACCAATCTGTAGCTGCATCAATTAAAGAGAAGTAGAAGGCCTTTAATTTAAAGTCCTCTACTTCGACTCCGTATGGTCGGAGGTTTTGGCAGATGCCATGGTAATGCTGAAGATGTGTGGTGGCCGATTCTTCCGGGCGTCCTGAGAACTTGGGCTGATGGTGTACGACTGCGGTGTTGATTACTATTCCCTCTAGCTCTGGTCCCTCGTAGATGCACCACGGTTGGTTCCGAAAGTTTGGAGCAGACAACTCCCCCATGGTGGGCTCGCGGTAGTAGTACTCTCTTTCATAATTGGCCTCTTCCCTGATGAGCGGCTGGGGTGGCAGTGGCCGTGGAGGTTGTAGATGCGGAGGCGGTGGAGGCGGCTGCCTTGGTAGTTGCCTCGGGGCAACACCGTTCTGTGCCACTGGTGGCCTTTGATTCATTCTGGCGGCCTCCCTGTCCGCACGGTTCCGGTCTCGAATGAGTTGCTCCGGATCATCATAGAATGGGGGTATCACCTCGTTATTTTCATTGACCGGATCGACCTCATTATTGTTGTCTTCGTCGATCTGGCTACCTGCACGAGACATTGCGATGCAGAGCAAATAGGGGAAACCCTAATTCGATTATTACTAAAAATAGAAAATATCTAAAAAATACTAAAAATTTAAAATAAAATAGGAAACGACTCCGGATGGCTAAAAAACACCCTATGTCACGAGCGAAGCAGGTGATTTCTGACCGTCTCGTCGCTCTGCTCAGAATAAGGTATTGTGCGCTGAAATCGGACACCGGCAACTCGAATCCTGCTGTTTCGCTGTTCTGCTCAAAAATAGCCAAATTGAGACAAAAAACAGAAAAATAAAAAAATAGAAAGAACAACTTCACCGAAGCGTAGCTCCCCGACAAAGGCGCCAAAATTTGACAGGCATCGTCTGACCTCTCAAATTTAAATTTATATTTTCCACTGCAAAATACTTAGTAAAGCGGCAAGCAAGGGTCGAACACTAGAGAGCTGGTGTCGTTCAGTTATCCTGTAAACAAATTGATTGGAGGTTTTGTAAAAGAACAATTGTCGCAAGTGCAAGAGTAACAAAACGAAAGGAAATTAATCAGAGAAAGTATTCGGTCTAGGGTTTCCTATTGTGACTCGTTAATCATTGACTTCTAATTATCTGATTTTATGTTCTTAAGTGTGGTTACTCCGTTTCAGGTTATAACCTAAGGTAGAGCCGTTTCAAGCCACTACGCCATAATCTACTCCGTTTCAGGTTATAGACTTCTAGTTCTAGCAAACCTAATACTCCGTTTCAGGTTATATTAGGTTAAGTGCAACTACTTGTCCTAACTGTTTAGTATCAAACAAGCAGCGAATAAAGGGATTGAATTGCTCGGCTAAGTTTTACCATTGCAAGTATCCGCTTAGCTTCACAATTCAATCCGAGATAAATAACACAAGAACTAGTGGAACATAAAATAGCATTAAGCAATGAGTCTCAAAACTTCGTCACAATATATTGAACCCTAAACCGAACATAAGGTTTAGCTACTCATGTCCATGGAAAATAAACAAATATGAATGAAAGTAAAGGAATTCTTCTCTCGCCGAAGCTTAGTGCTTGTCTCCTCCAAGGCCGGTTGGTGATGCTCGAGTTGATTGCTTGCTTCGATGATGATTATGCCCTGACCTAAGAGTCTTATTTATAGCAAAGACTTAGGGTTTCTAAGTCTATATTTGGGCCAGATCCAAATCTTGTTCCGTTTCCAAATCTGTTTTTGGCCAAAGTCCAAAAACGAATTAGGAAACATGTCCAAATCTCTTCAACCGACTTTGCTTGGCTTGCAAGTAAACTTGGCTTGCAAGCATGCTTAAACCGCCACGCTTGGACGAGCCGAAGAATTGCACCGCCGTGAACTCGGCTTGGCTCAACTGCAACTCGGACAAGGATGCGGGCCTCGGACGCTGGCCTGGTGCGCGGCCTGGGATATAGTCTCTACGAAACGTGATCCCCACTGAGTCTCGACTTCGTCTATTCATTTAACCATACAAATGACCTCGGATGCTCTCGGTGTGAACTAGAGAGTTGTAGGGAATTGAGTCAGCTACGCAACGGCATGTGGCTCACATTTTTCTGATCAGCGGTCCATTCCCAGAGCTCCGTCGAGCGTCCATAGGTCTGATCTACCATTGTGATGCTTTTGGCATGAAAACCCATCTTTAATGCGCGTTTCCTCCTAGTGCTTCCAAAACACCTGAGATGCAAAACAACACTAACAAGTAACTTGTTCGCATAATAAAGTGTCGGAATTGGTGGGATTTGTTGACTCGATGAGTCGTATAAATACGGCTCATCACCGGACAATTTGACTGGTGGAAAGATCAATTTGAGGCTCATGTCTGCTCGCTGGATGGACAGCTTTGGAGGATATTCTAGACAGGTCCGTTACCCATCCTTGACAAAACAGATCCCGACTTTCCAAAAAATAAAGCCAAGGATGACTACACCGACGAGGACTATAAATGTCTTGAAAAGAATGCCAGAGCGAAGAAGATTCTCTACATGGCCCTTTCTCCCGTAGATTAAATCAAGGTGGCAATGTACAAAACTGCTAAAGATATGTATGATGGACTCGTGAGACTGTATGGTGGAAACGACGACATCAAAAGAAACAGGAATCTAGCTGCCATAAAAGATTATGAGACGGTCATGCAGATGAAGGATGAATCCCTGGACGATTTCTACACCAGGTTCCAAGTCATAGTTGGACAGCTGGAATACTTGAACGAGAAGCTTCCTGAATGGAAAATCACACACCAGTTCATGCAAGCCTTGAATTCAAAGTGGGACCACGTGACATTAGCACTGCATGCTCAAAAGGGCATTAAAGACACTACACTGGAAGAGCTGGTAGCAAACCTTCAGAGTCAAGCAGGAATTGTGGAAAGGAAGATGGCTAGGCGACAGACTGATAAGTCCCAGGCCATTGCTCTGAAAGTAGAAAAAGCTCTCGATCTTGCAAAAGCAAATGATTCACCTAAGAAGGAGGATGACGAAATAGTCTTATTAACGAGAGCCCTCACAAGGGCCAATTTTGGCAAAGGACGAAACTTCAGAGCAGGAGGAAGCCGTGGCAACTCCTCCAAAGGAAAAAAGGGTGCTCCGTCAAGTGAAAACGGGAGGAACCTAGGAGAAAAAGAAGACAGAACATGTTACCACTGCCAAAAGAAGAGGCATCTGTCTAAAGATTGCTATAGCAAAAAGAAAGGAGTAGCACCTGGCCCAAAGTCAGCTCAGGCTACGTTTATTGCATGGGGAGACTCGGATGAGGATAGTGACGATGGAAAGCGTTCAAAGGAGCCTTGCTTAATGGCTCACTCCACATCTAGTGAGGTAATGGATACTAATTCCTTTGTTGATAAAGTCTTTTCTGAATCAGATTTTGCAGAAACAATAGCCAAGCTCTTAGCCAAAAACCGAGATCTGGAGGACAGACTGGCAGAAATGCAACAGGATCATCACGATGACATAGAAGAGAACCGTTTCTGGTCAACCAAAGCCATGCGTCTTGAGAAAGAGATGGCAGAGCATGTGTGTAGGTGTCGCTCTTGCATAGGAAGAGAGAGACAGATCATCGAGCTAAGTGACGAATTGAGACGTATAACAATCGGAAACACTGAGTCAGTCGACTTCAAAACAAAGGTTGAAGAGTTGAATGATGAGCTAATCAATCTCAGACAAAACAATGAAGAACTCCTTCAGACAGTGGTAAACCTTAGACACGAGGAGGCTATAAGGAAAGAAGAATGGCTTCGTGAGCTGGAAGCTAAGAGGGCTGAAGAAGTAAAGAAGGATTACAAGAGAAGGTTTGTTAGACCCGGACTTGGCTATGAAGAAGAAAAGGCAGCAGAGGAGAAGGCCGCCAAAGGAAAAGAGGTAATGATGGAACCAGGTGAAAGCTCACGCCAGAAAAGAAGGCCTCAGGCTATGAGGCAAACAAGAAGGGAAGTCAGTTCACATGAGGAACACCACCTCTATGATGCTAACTCAGTCCCCTACAAGGCTAGGAAAGCCTATGAAATATTGCAAAAGCAGAATCTGAGTCGTAAACCTCCAACAATAGACTTCCAGGCATGGATGATCAAGAGGTCTGTACCACCTAGCAGAAGCAAGTATGTTGGTCTCCCAAGTCATAGAATATGCTGGCATTGTGGACACTCTGGACACTACAGATCTGAATGTCCAAAACTAAGGGAGACACACGAAAGGAACCATAATGAGATGTTCACCCAAGACCACTATCCAAAAGCCAGTCATCCAAGGAAGGGCAATGCATACCGGAAGGAAGGCAGAGCTACTCACTTCCGCCCCCACTATGATCCAGCCATCTTTGGCAGACCGAGGAATGCACCTAGGCGAAAGATTGACTTAACTAACCGTGATGCATATTATTAATCTTATTCTGTTCCTGTTGCTAAATTCATTCCTAAACCCAGTAAGCCCAAGCTTGTCTGGGTTCGTAAAAATTGATCGTTTTCTTGCAGAAAGGAGTGAGGTCCTGCCCCTGGTACCTAGATAGCGGCTGCTAAAGACATATGATAGGGAATCCAGAATGGTTCGACGCGCTCCATAAACACTCCAGAGATAGCATAATCTTCGGAAATAAAAGCACAGGAAACGTGATAGGAATAGAGAGGTAAGAATTTCGGATACTATTCGAATCAGGCAAGTAAGTCTAGTTGAAAACTTGAAATATAACCTGCTAAGTGTGTCTCAATTATGTCAACATGAAAAAAATCAAGTTATATTCAACTCTAATGATTGTCTTGTGAGGTGTAATGAGACAGGGAAGGCAGTTCTGAGAGGAATCCGTGTGAATGAAATCTACACCGTTGATCCAGATTTCGTCCCTGAAGAAGAACTGTGTCTAGCAAGTGTTGCAGAAGCTTCCATCTTATGGCACAGAAGGTTTGGGCATGCAAGTATGAGGCTACTGCACAAACTCCATCAGAAGGAATTGGTAGTTGGCTTACCCAAGGTGAAAAGCGCATTTGATCAGGTATGCAGTGCCTGTGTCACGGGAAAGCAAGCACGAACATCATTTCCGTCTAAGCAAACCGTGAGCACTTCTGTACCACTGGACATGGTCCACATGGATCTGTGCAGTCAAGTCAATGTCGTCAGTCGTGGAGGAAACAGGTATATTCTGGTCATAGTCGATGACAATTCCAGGTACACATGGACTATTTTCCTAGTTACGAAAGATCAAACTTATAGTGAATTTGAAGCATGGCTAAATTTGATGGAAAATAAGTTAGATCGTAAATTGACCTATATCCGTACTGATAACGGAACTGAGTTCCGGAATGCGCAGTTTCTTTCGTTGTGCAGGAACAAGGGTATCGATCACAACTTTTTCGCTCCACGTACACCCCAGCAGAACGGCGTTGTGGAACGAAAGAACAGAACCTTGGAGGATATGTCACGGACGATGTTAATTGCTAGCGGAGTTCCAAAAGGCTTCTGGGCAGAAGCATTGCATGATGCGGGTTACATCCTAAACAGAACATCGCTTCGATCCATGATAGGGAAAACTCCATATGAACTGTTACGTGGAAGAAAACCTAATATTTCCTATTTGAAGGTATTTGGTTGCAGATGTTTTGTCCACATTAACGGCAAGGAGAACTTGGGAAAGTTTGATGCACGGAGTGGCGAAGGAGTGTTCGTCGGATACTCAAGTCATAGCAAAGCCTTCAAAGTCTACAACTTGAGGCTAGAGCAAGTTGAGGAAAGCGTGCATATAAGATTCGATGAGACGGTGATGGCTGGTCACCTCATAAAAGACTCCTCAACCACTGCCATGCTAGATGCTGGAGAGCTCCAGTTCGCGGACAGATCAGATCCTGACTGGGATCGACCATCAGAATTTAATGCTAACTCACCTCATATGGATGTCCAGCATGCAGACGATGCACCACCAGTGAATCAAATGGAGAATGCTGAGATGGCTGATCCAGCAGGTGGGCAACTCCATGATGCTTCTGTGGTGGAAGTCAACGATGAAATTCCTGGCGAAGAAGAAATCGCTGGTGATCCTACCCCTGCTATCCCTGAGGGGGAACTCAGAACCACAGGTCGTGGCCGAGTAGTTCAACCGCCAGCTAGACTAAGGGACTACCACGGCTACACCTCTCAGGAACAGGTTGACCTTGATAGTTTATGTCATTTCTGTGGATTTGCCTCTTTTGTTTCTTTTGTAGAACCGAAGACCGTAGCAGAAGCGCTTAAAGACCCAGAATGGGTCAATGTCATGCAAGAGGAGCTGCATCAGTTTGAGAGGAACAAGGTATGGCGTCTGATTCCTAGGCCTGAGGATAAGAACGTGATTGGAACGTAATGGGTCTTCAGGAACAAGTTGGATGACAAGGGAGTCGTAGTAAGGAACAAAGCCCGTCTGGTGGTCAAAGGATACAACCAGCAGGAAGGAATAGACTACGACGAGACGTTTGCCCCAGTCGCAAGGTTAGAAGCAATCAGACTATTGATAGCTTATTCAACCTACCATGGTTTTACTTTGCAACAGATGGACGTAAAGACGGCGTTCCTAAATGGAGTCTTGAAGGAAGAAGTGTATGTAAGCCAGACTCCAGGGTTCGAGGATAGAGCTCATGCTGATCATGTCTATGTCCTGGACAAGGCGTTGTACGGGTTGAAGCAAGCACCCCGCGCCCGGTACGAGAGACTGTCACAGTTTCTTCTGTCGCATGGATGTGTTAGAGGAGAGGTGGACAAGGCTCTCTTCCTCCTGAAGAAAGGGAACGACACTCTAGTGGTACAAGTATGTGTTGATGACATTATCTTTGGTTCAACTAACCCTAGTCTTGTCAAAAAGTTCACAGATCTGATGTCAAGTGAATTCGAAATGAGCATGGTGGGAGAATTGAAGTACTTTCTAGGACTTCAAGTAGCACAAGGGGAGGATGGAACTCGGATTCATCAGCAGAAGTACGTGAAGGAAATCCTAAAAAAGTTTGGGATGGAGTCCGCAAAAACGTGTGCTACACCCATGTCTCCCAATGACACCTTGACAAAGGATGAGTCCTAACCACAAGTGGATCCGTCCCTATACAGGGGGATGATAGGTTCACTTTTATATCTCATAGCTAGTAGGCCTGATATCCTATTTAGCGTTTGTCTATGTGCTAGATTTTAGGCAGATCCAAGAGAGACACATGTTAAAGTTGTGAAGAGGATTTTGAGGTACCTGAAGGGAACGGACGATCTGTGCCTATTGTACCCGAAGGGAGGAGACTTACGTCTGGTGGCATACACAGATGCTGATTATGCAGGCTGCAAGACAGACAGGAACTCCACGTCAAGGATGACACAGTTCCTTGGACCATGCCTGATCTTATGGGGATCCAAGAAGCAGTCTTCCATTGCTTTATCCACCGCCGAGGCTGAGTATATCGCCGCTGCAGCTTGCTGTGCACAACTATTATGGATAAAACAACAGCTAAGTGACTATGGTGTTCTTGTTCAATGTGTTTCAATTCTATGTGATAACACTAGTGCTATTAATATATCGAAAAATCCAGAGCAGTTTTCACGCACTAAGCACATAGAAATTAGATATCACTTCCTACGTGACTGTGTAGAGAAAGGCACCATAGCTATGGAATACTGTAGAACCGAGGAGCAGATTGCAGACATCTTTACGAAAGCATTACACATGGAACCCTACGAGAAGCTAAGGCTTGAACTAGGTATGACGTCCCTTACCTAGTCTGCATTCTATATTGAATTTCCTCGATGATTGGCTAGACTAGTTTGCATGCTAAGCTACCATGTGTGGAGTTGTTGTGTATGTAGTTGATGATTGTGTGAAAGATGTTCTATGAGGTCACTACTGCATGCATGATAAATGAGATTACTAGCTAGCAAAATCTTGAGCATGACACATATCTCTTTGCAGCCCAAAAGAGACTTCCTAATTTGAACCCACAATATAAGCCAAGGAAGTACTCTAAAACTGACCCTAGCTATTATGTGTGGAGAATAAATGTTAAGCCCTTTGATTTTAAAATTATTTTCTTGGTTTTTCTCCACACTACATGCAATTGCTCTGTCATGACTTGGTGAATTTTTATTTCTTGAATTTGTGGTGTTTTATTGTACCACTTGGATAAACCCAGCGCACCACACCCAAATCTTGTGAAAACCATGAGACAAAACCGGGGTTAACTCAGCATTGGTTCAGACTGGTTCGATCAGATGGATTGTGACTGTTGGTAAGTGCCGTTTGGAGGGTTACTGGCTGCCAGCAAGAAAAGAAGTTAAAGTTGCTAAATTGATGGCAATTAGACTGACCTGTATGGAGAAAAGGAAAAGTTGCGTCCGCAGCTCGGTCGTCATCACTGCGCCGCTTCGACATGATGGATGATGTTGTTGCTGTCATTATGGCGTGGAAAAGTGAACAGTTGACAAGTGAACAGTCGCAGCAATTAAGGCCTTAAATACCTACAGATGGACAGGTGGCAGCAAACCGTTGAGTGAATTCAATTTGGGAGCTGCACAAGGTGGTTAAATTATTGCCTAATTCTGGATTTGGAAGCAGACTTAAATGGGCAGTTTCTCTTGGAAAATAAATATTAACTCTTGCGAGATTCCAGGGTGCCGATTAGATTTTTGAAAAGGAAATTGCTCGGGTTTCTTACAGTATAAAGAAGAGAAGCAAAGGTGAAATCTTGGCATCGCAATCATCTCCCAAAGCTTCAATCTTTCGAAACCCTAAACCTTTACTCTCAACTCTTCTGCTCTCATGGCCTCTGAGAATAAAACCCCAGCAATCTGTACCGCCGAAGTCGCTGCAATGCTCGCCAAGTTCAAAGCGAAGGGAGTAAATGTGGATGAAATTCTGGGTGAGCAGTCGGAGGCACCGGCCTGCTCCGCTGTTGACACAAAATCAGTGAAGAGCATGTCCGCTGCTGAGATGCCGGAGGTCGAAGGTGAAGCAACCTCTCAGAAAAAGGCAAAGAGAAAGGGTGTCGCGGCCGAAGGCTCTGGCCGCAAGCGCACTCGGTCCGCCACTCAGCAGGTTCCTGTCAGAAAGAGTGGGCGAACCAAGAAAGCGCCAGTTTCCATGGCAGAGGAGCGGCCTGTATCAGAGGAAGGAGATGAGAAGTTTCTGGAAGGGAGATTCGTGGTTGCGGATGTGGTAGTCGATGATGGACCGTATTTATACGATTCATCGAAGCAGTTAAACCCACCAAATTAGACACTTTGTCTTAAGAACTTTCACTTGTTAGTGTCGTTTTGCTTTACAGGCATTTTGAAGGTCTAAAGATGAAACAAGCGTAAAAGGGGAGTTTTGTGCTAAAAATTGGGATTTCGAGCCAAATCATCACAAGGCCTTCTATGCGAGCGCACGAGAAGACTGTGCGAGCGCACAAGGTCTCGGCACCAGCACCTTGCGAGAACGCATAGCCAATTGTGCGAGCGCATGCCGCGGCATCGCCCAGGCATTGTCCAGGCCGCGCCCAGCGCACCAGCCGAGCTGCCCAGGTCCAAAACCAAGTCGCTCGACCCAACCATCTGATCTGGAAAATCTGGCTTGACCAAAGTGTTTCAAATGCCCAATAACTCGGACAATCTCACTTCCCAGACAAAACGCCCGAGTGGAACCAGCTCAAGCCCGATCAAGGCCAAACTAGGGCAATTCCGGCCGTTTTGGGATTCCGACCAGGTTCCGGGCAGATTCCAGCAAAACGACTTCGACCATTAGTCTTAGAATTGCATCAGCATTCAAAATCTGCAATCCAAAAGCCAAAGACCTCCGGCCAAAATTCCAATCAGCGTCCGGCGATGCTCCGATCAAGCTCAGATCACTTGCAATCATGCTCCGGCCAGTTCTAGCCTTGCTCCGGTCAAATTCCGGCGAAGTCCAACCAAAACCAAAACCAAACTAGTACTATTCCGGTTGGCCACTTCTTTTCCGGTTAGCTTTGCTATTCACTTTGGTTGACCTTTGGGAAGAAACCAAGCCACAACCAAGTCCAAGTGACTTGCCCTTTGGCTCAACCAAGTCCAAGTGACTTGCCCCTTGGCTCACCCTATCCCTAGCCGCCCATGTGCCCTCCCAGGTGCCATGACCTTTGGCTCAAACCAAGCTCCAACTAAAGCTCAAACCGATGGACTTGAGGAGCAACCAAGGGCAAGTCGGTTGGCTCCAAGCCAACTACAAACTGCCACTCTTGGCCTATAAATAGAGGAGCACCCCCTTTGAAAACACATCCATGTAATCTCTCTAGTTTGGATCTTTTGTTACTTCACTCACAAAGCTTGTAAACACTTTACATTTGGGAATCAAAAGCTCCAACTTCTTTCTTGTTCTTGAGTTTACTTTACAAAATCTCTACTTGTTCTTGAGTTACTTTTCCAAACCTTACTTTTCTTGTCTTTGATTTCGAAACCCTTACCTTTCCTTGTACTTAGCTATGGTATTCACTTCAATGAATACTCGTAGCTAAACCCTTCATTCGGTTGAAGGGGTGTTCTTGTATCATGAAAACTTTTTAGACTCTTTTCTTAGTGCTACTTTTGTGTTCAAACTTGTTCTATGTGCCTTACATTCGGGTAGAACATACATGGTTGAGTGGATGCTTGAAATGGCAAAGCTCTTCCGTGGGGTTCGTGAACATACACGGTTAAGTGGATGCTTGAAATGGCAAAGCTTTTCCGTGGAGTTCAACCTCTCTTTAACACCACTTGGTTGATCGGAAATGTGAGATCAAGTGGATGCACTTAGGCTAATATACCTTGAAATGGGGTATTAGTCTAGCTAGAACAAGTGATCTATGTCTTGAAATGGACTAGACGGTGTGGCAAGTGCTTGAAATGGCCTTGTTACATCTTTGAACACTTAGTATGATCATTAGAGGTCAATGATGAACGGAACTATGATACAAGGCCCCTAAACCGAATCCTTTCCTTTAATCAAAACAATAACTCTTCATTCTACTTTCTGTCTTACTTTCAACTGCTTACATTCAGTCCCCTTTACATTCAGTACTTTACATTCTGCAACTAACTTTACATTCAGTCACTAACTTTTACTTTCAGCACATTTACCTTTCAGTACATTTACCTTTCAGTACATTTACCTTTCAGTACCTTTATTTTCAGTCTTTATTTTCCGTCATTTACTTTTAAGTCATTACTTTCAGTCCTAAAACCAAAATCAAACCCAATTGTCTTACTTAATTTTCCATTTTCGAAAGAACTACTCTATCCACTTATTCCTTTGGGTTCGACCCCTACTTACCACTTTACTAATCCAATAGTAAGGCCAAAGTAGTGGACTTATAAATTGTAATTTGCAAGCACACGACGACGTGCCTGTCAGTCGACAGGGAGTTTCTGGCTACACACCAGTTGGTGGAGGTGAACGGCCTCCTCATTGCTCAAGGCTGGGATCACTTCTTACGAGAGGAGGTTCTGGTTGACGAGAATGATGTGAGGGAGTTCTACTCCGAGTTCAAGTTGGAGGAAAAACCAGGGCTGCTCTTGGCCACATTTATCTTCAAGGGGGAGGCGCAGGTAATCACTCATCGTGACCTGGCTACAATTCTGGGAGTCCCAGTTACTGGATATGCTGACTACACCAAGGGAGCTTGGTCGGCGTCTGTTGCAAAGGCGGAGGTGATTTCAAGGGTGGGAGAGGACCCCACTAACGTGTCCAACCAAGGCAGCGCCCAGAACCCTCCACCAGATCGTGTGCACGACGGTGATGCCTCGCTCGCAGAAGCATGTGGTGGTTAATTTTCAAGATTTCCTCCTGATTGACAAGCTCAGAGCAAAAGCACCTATCAGCCTTCCCAAACATATTCTCCAGCACATGAAATACTACGCTGCAAGTGATACTCATGGGCTACCCTACCCTGGATTAGTGAAGAAAATTCTGAACCATCTCGGCATCTATCAGCCAGAAGTTGAGAGTGTATTGTCTACAGCTCTTGATATGGAAATATTTGAGAATATCGGCTGGAAGTTTGATGTAGCCACGGGATGGCAGAATGCTCGGGTAGCCACTAAACCTCCCCAGCCAGCTGCAACTCAGGAGGTCGAGCCCTTGCACCAGCAACCTATGTATCCAGAAGAGGGGTCGCCGGCTGTGCTTGTGGCTCTGCAGGCTTTGTCAGGGAAGGTTGATGTGCTGGCCGAAAAGTTGACTCGTCTGGAGTCCATGGCTGAGAGGTGATGAAGGGGTCTGAAGTTGATTGGGTGCAGGACTTGCGCACCAAAATTGCTGTTATTGAGTCATTACCATCCTTGGTGAAGGAGGTTGAGGATTCTGCCAATATCAATCTGACTCATTGCACCCAGATCAAGGAGGAGCTGAGGGAGCTAAATCGTCAGCTGAGATTTGTGGCCACTGAGGTGGTTGACCAGTTGAAGACCGTGCTTTGTGGTTAACCCTGCCGCTATCTCATGGCTGCCCCCTCCTTGCTATCCCACCATATCTTCCCCATGTTTTTTTAATGCTTTTTCTTTCGCTGTCATGCTCTGTGTCTGCTTGATAGTATTTAAATTTTCAGTATGCTGTGTGTGTTCCCTCTGGGGCACTTTTGCTCGTTATTAATGAAGTACGCAGTTCTTTCCATTGCATGGATGTCCTTACTTGCATTCTTTTTGATGATGCCAAAAGGGGGAAGATAACATGAGTGCATTACTTGAGGGGGAAGTCAATAGTGAAAATCAAACTGGATGTCCATCTAAGGGGGAACTGTAAAAGTGATCGTAGATTTGTCTGCCTTACTAAAAAGGGATATCTATCGGTTGTACTTGTGATGGAGTGAAATACTTGTCATGGATTTCTTGTCTTTTGAAGAAGTGTTTGTCATCATCAAAAAGGGGGAATTTGTTGGAACTCTTTGGTTTTGATGATTACAAACACTTAGCTGATATGTTGCCTAAGTGTGCAGAAATCCATGAACATATTTACTGATGCAAGTTTCATATGAGGAAACGCAGCGTTGAACATTAATTGAACCAAACGCACAGCTTTGAGGAATCACACAACGAAGGCTGCGTTGGCATGTGAAGATCAAAGTGAAAGATCTGCGAAGATTATGTGCGCCCAATTTGAAAGAAGCTTGAAGATATGATTGGAGATATTGATTGAAGATTCAAGTATAATACTCTGCAGATATTGATTGAAGATTGAAGATATGATTGGAAATCAAGAAAGATTCAAGAAGATCCAAAGAAGATATAAGTGATCAAAGAATATTAAGGATAATATTTTGCAGACCAGATTTGGAAAGTTCGACTTTATAAGAAACTGATTTAGGAAAGATTACGAATGGAATCTTGACTAATCAGTTAAATATCTATCATGTATGGAAAGTCGGATTGGGCCGGATCGCTAGGTTCAGATTTCGAGATCTGCTAAAACCCTATATAAGGATTTAGGGTTTGCCTAAGAAGAGTCGGCAGTTTTGGAGAATTGAGAGCCTGCATTCGAAGAGTGACTGCTGGGATTGCGCACCGAGGTTCGAGCTCTCAGATCAGATTATTTGAGTCGGGTTGAGTAGAGGTCATCAAATAGTGTCTTGAGTAAAGACCTAGTTTGTAAACCCTACAAGCATATCTGAATAAGAAATAATCTGGTTTGGAAATCCTTTCAGAGAAATCTGAAAGGTAGTGGTTTTCATCCTGTCACCATTGTAATAAGGTTTCCACTTAAAATCGTGTGCAACTATTTACTTTCCTGCATATTAAGGATCATATTTCCGCTGCTGTCTGACCATCTGACGGAAAAGCACTTAGTGACATACCGTCTGAAGGAAAGGCTAAAACTAACGATCCAACAGGATATGTGGAATGACCATAATACCCTCCCCGTGTTTTGTTCGGGATTTCGACTAAATGGGACACGTGTCAGTTTGAATTGAATTTTTTGTTTTTATATACAAATAGATTTGTACCTGAACCGCACTCTTTATAAAAAAATAAATCAAAATCAACTTTTTCAGTTTTTTTAAAAAAATTTGTAGCGGTTGGGCTTTTGTTTGTATAACCCGTTTTTTTTTTTTTGTAGCTGTTGGGTAATTAAAAATAATTTAAGTTAAAAAGAAAAAGAAATTTAAAAACAAAATTGGGCCGTTTTTAGCATTTGGGCCAAAATGCGGTGGCCCAAACGTAGAACCCTTCTTTTCCTCATATTCGCCGAACGAAACCCTAAGTTTTTTGCCGATCAGAACGTCCTCTCCTTCATCCCAGAACAGCACCCCGAGACGGACGTTCTCAGCAATTCCTCCGACGCACGTTGCGCTGCACATCTAACCTACCTTGGACGTTCTCAATTTCGTCCAGAACGTCCTCAATTCTGTCCGCGGTGCAGATGCTCTCATTATGATTGCTCGCTTTCCACTTTTTTCAGCTCGGATAATTTTCTCAACTCCTACAAATTTTACTGTTCAATACTCAAATTTTATTTGCAAGGGGTGTTAGTTGAGAGAATCAACGGTTCGATTCTCCCCGAATAGCATAATAGTGTCAAAATATGTGCTCCAAGAGCCTAATATTAACATGTATCAAATAAAATTCTCATGCAATCAAGGACGAATTCACAACCATGCATATGGGGACGGCTGCCCTGCCCCACTCATATTTATGTATAGTTAATTTGATATATGCCCTTACTAATTTTTAATCTCAGCTCTTAATCATTAATTTACAACAAATTTTAAATTATGGTCTTACTGAATATATTTGTTTGACATTGTCATCGATCAAAATAAATCTAATTTATGTCGTGTCCTGGTCTGTACTGCCTTGTTCCATCAAAAAAAATAAAAAAAATAAATCTAATTTATAACTTCAAAATAAATCTGTAACCAAACAATATATGGCAATTAAAATTAGAATTAGGTTTCAAACTCTGAAGGACAGTGACACGACAATTTGACAGGTGATTTAAAATTGTTCCTGACTTTCTGAAATATAGTAATTTTACTTTACAAGTGCTAAAACTTTGTTATAAATATCATTCGTCTAGCTCGCCTAGGTCCTGTCTAGAAGGTCTCTTGCTAGAGCTTTAAAAAAGTAGAGAGATGTATCAGATGATTTCGTCCGCAATATATATGTGTACTAGGTGATAGTAGAGCGCTCGGTTGAGAACCCTTAAAATTTTGAGAACTTGAGGACCAAAATCTCATCATTAGATCATGATGCATATTTGAATCTGCATTTGACACATATCCAAAAATCAAAGTAAAAAAAGTGACTTTAACTTTGCATTAAATGTATCTTGAAAAATGCTAATGAGACATATATCACAGCCAAAATGCTTTAAAAATATGGATTGTAATGTTTAGGGTTGATATGAAAGTGTACCCATCGAAAAAAAAAAAAGATATGAAAGTGTAAGATGTTTATGATTTATCAGGGATTAGAAACGGACGAGTTTGAGGATACTCGCTGAAGCGGATCGATGAATCGAATGAGCGGCAATGTAGGGCGCCGTAGCGTCCAACGGCGGAAGCATATTATTACAGGGATTCAACGATGTCGTCATGTCCAAGCTCCAGATTGAATATTCGTTCGTGTCGCTTCCTCAACTCAGCTCGATCTGAACGACCAGATTGATTGATTGATTCGGGTATCCTCCTTGAACTTGGAATAACTTTCTAACTGATTGTTTTTTGTCAATTTTTTATAAACTGAAAATTGGGATTTGGCTTGCAGTAATGGCCTGCAAATTTGGATTACTTCCATTCACTGTCTGCAGTTTTGGATTGTAGGCTAATAATATAATACTGAACATGATGAGATGCATCATTGTTTGGAAGATTGTGTTGTATGCAAACTTTTGGATACATTTAGAGAGATGATAAAAAAAAAAATAGGACTAATCTTGTTGCTTCTGTTGGATGGATACAAACTGAGACCATTGTCCACAGAATCTTTTGATGCTCAGTGGTATCAGTAAAACAAGTTCATTCGTAACTCCTAAAAAAACATATACCAAACGACATGCTTATTATATTCTTTGTCCGAAGGCTACCTTATTCTGTAAGTCATGAAAGAGAAGTAAGGATTTTTCCAGCGCCTGGATGTTAATGGAGCAGTATAGAGGAGGGCTGTTTTTATTTATTCATTGAAAGTTGGTACGCCCATTAGAAGTTGAAACTAATATTGAAATTGATATTCACTATTCCGAGGCGCTAATGGACCACTTGCAGCGATTCCCTATTGGACTGACAGATGATCTGATCATCATTAGGTTTAAATCAATTTATTGGTTCATAAAGAGATCTGAAATAAGAGTTCATGCTTCATTATTGGTATACTTAACATCTTTTAAAGATATAGATAACTTTGAGAAGTGAACATAGTTGCTCAAGTCTCGTAAGAGACGCTATATGATGTTGTTAATCCAGACAGATCTTCATGACTTAAGGCACAGGTAGCAAACATGATTGGACTATACTAAAAATATGGTTGGGAATGATGCCTTTGCCTTCAGCTGGCTGTCAGAGTTGTAGCATTTTTATTCTAGAATAATAAATATAACAACCTACTGAAAATTGTGTCCAGTGGTTTCACTATTTTTTTTCTCTTCAGAAGCTCAACAGATATTAAATACATCAATTTCTATCTTTGCATGCCTTTTTTTCTTTCCTTGCATGACTTAATTACTGAAATAATTGGACAGGGTTGAGGTCCGTCTAAGACAAGATTATAACATGGAAATCTTCTGAAATCATCAATACAATACTGCTATCAAGTATCAAGTCTTTTTGTGGTATATCTTTCAAGAAAGGTTGCTTTGATATCGATAATAAAACAGAAAGAGGCCTTTGGTCCTGGCCACCAAACAGCCAGAATCAATTTGAATGTCCCGAGAAAAAATGCCTCCGCGAGAAGACAAGGCTTAACCTAGTTAGTAGGCTATGGTTGATGCATAAAGTAATAACATGCCTAGTCCTTTTCTCAACATGTCATTTTGTTGTAAAATATTGAATATTTGTTTCTTCTTTGAAGCCCTTATCAGGTGACGAATATTAGTGAAGAGATAGCTGAAGTGGAAATGTTGACCAGAGTAGCTGATATAAAGCACTGCCAACCCATGTTCTGATGTGTGGCGCCTTCATAAGGCTGAAGTGTTTAAGCTGTTCCAGACCGCCTACAAAAGCACACTCTGGACTCTGGAGGCATCTACATCTGTCCTTGTGTTTTAGAGTATTGCAAAGACCTCTTTTATATCTCTGGTAAGGGCAGTGTTTTTGTCACATGGATACTTACTTCGTGTAATTTTTGTTTATGCATGTGAATTCACAGTAGCAAGTAGGAACATGTGAAAATTACATGGATCCATTTCCAGAGTTGTAAAATGTGGTCAGTTGTTAATCTCATATGAGTAGACCTGCAACTGTTGTCTTGCAGTGTAGTGCTGCTTTCGGCACCATGGCAGATGAGAAGGTTGGTATAGGCATAGATTTAGAGACTACATCCTTACCTACAAGTATCCCTCATGATATGGAAGTTGAAAAACCCTTGGAAACTAATGTAAAAGAGCAAGCATCCATGGAGAGTAAAAAGAATGAAGAATCAACGTACTCAGTACCCTTTTACAAATTGTTCTCATTTGCGGACTCTACAGACTGGCTTTTGATGGCTTTTGGCACATTTGGTGCTGCTGGAAATGGTATATGCATGCCTCTCATGACTGTAATTTTTGGAGAAGTAATTGATTCTTTTGGAGGAACTGTCAACACAGAAGATGTTGTTAATAAAATTGCCAAGGTACTTCACAATTGTTTTGGGCCGCTCACAAATATGTGTTAAGCAACCCAATTCTTCATTTGAAAACAGAGAAAAAAATGTATTTTGTAATTTTCATTTTGCTGAACTTTCCTACACTTTAGGTGGCCTTGAAATATGTATACTTGGCACTAGGAGCAGCAGTGGCAGCATTCATTCGTAAGTGCATACATAATAATTAGTGAAATAATGTGTCACTAGTGAAAATGAATTTTACAAGCTTATGTCACCAAGTGATATGTATGATGCCAGAGGTATCTTGCTGGATGGTCACGGGGGAGCGACAGGCTACCAGGATTAGAAGTTTGTACTTGAAAACAATTCTAAGGCAAGATGTGAGCTTTTTTGACAAAGAAACCACCACTGGAGAAGTTGTTGGAAGGATGTCAGGAGACACTGTTCTTATTCAAGCTGCAATGGGAGACAAGGTGTTGCATCTTCAAATACATCAATGGTTTAGTTGCATCACTAGATTGTGAATCATGACTTATAATCCATTTAACTGCATTTTGTAGCTTACATGCTATAAAAGATTACCAAACAGTAGTCTAGGAACTTGCGAATCACAATTAACCTTACTGCTAATATTTCTTCATTTTTTTCCAGGTTGGGATGAGTATACAACTTGCTTCTACTTTTATTGGTGCATTTGTCATTGCTTTCATCAAGGGATGGCTTATGACCCTTGTTATGCTATGTGTCATTCCTCCTCTTGCGTTATCTGGTGCTCTCATGAGTATAATTATATCCAGAATGGCATCTCAAGGACAAGCAGCCTATTCTGAAGCATCAGTGGTGGTTGAACAAACTATTAGCTCAATAAGAACTGTACGCAAAACTTAATGCGCATCTATTTTAACATCTTCCGCTGAATGAGATGAACTTTTATGTTAACTTTAATTGATTTGCAGGTTGCATCTTTCACAGGGGAAAAACAGGCTATTGCTAAATACAACAAGGCATTGCGGAAAGCATATGACACTGGCACGTTTGAAGGTTTAACTCAAGGATTTGGTTTTGGTGCATTTATGACTGTTATGTTTTTCAGCTATGGAATGGCTATATGGTATGGCGGGAAACTTATACTTGAGAAAGGGTACACTGGAGGGGAGGTCATCAATGTAATCATTGCTGTATTGATAGGCTCAATGTAAGTTTTCCTTTACAGACTGCATGTAAATGCATTCATGTTGTTTTTGTTATTGTTTCAAGAGACTTTGAGCAATGCATCTTTTCAACATTAGCAAGAGACGTGCATAGATTCAAATACATTATTTTGAAATTTTTTAGTGCGCATCTATAATATGAAAAAATGATATACTTTTGTTTTATTTATTGAGAACACTCTTTAATTCTGTGAGATTCATGTATATAGGTCTTTGGGCCAAGCCTCTCCTTGCCTAAGTGCTTTTGCTGCTGGACAAGCGGCTGCATACAAAATGTTCGAGGCTATAGAACGAAAACCGGAAATAGATGCTTATGACACCAAAGGAAGGACATTGGATGATATCCGTGGAGATATAGAGCTGAAAGATGTTTGTTTCAGCTACCCTGCAAGACCAGATGAGCTGTTATTTAATGGATTTACCCTACTGATACCAAGTGGGACTACTGCAGCTTTGGTTGGTCAGAGTGGCAGTGGCAAGTCAACAGTAGTTAGTTTGATAGAAAGGTTCTATGATCCACAGGGAGGTGAAGTCCTTATTGATGGTGTTAACCTAAAGGAATTTCAGTTAAAATGGATAAGAGGCAAAATTGGCCTCGTCAGCCAAGAACCTGTGCTGTTTACGTGTAGTATTAAGGAAAATATCATGTATGGGAAGGAAAACGCAACTGATGAGGAGATACAGACAGCGCTTGAGCAGGCAAATGCTTCCAAGTTCATTGATAATCTGCCACAGGTGTGTACTCCTTATACCTTCAATATAATATGCTTTATCACTTAAAGTTCAGTGTCTTATATGTTGTCTTTTTTTTTCTTTCAAACATGGCTAGGGGATTGACACAATGGTTGGGGAAAATGGAACACAACTTTCAGGGGGTCAAAAGCAGAGAGTTGCAATTGCCAGAGCCATACTTAAAGATCCTAGAATTTTACTTTTGGATGAAGCTACAAGCGCTCTCGATGCAGAATCTGAGAGAGTTGTGCAGGAGGCACTAGACAGGATAATGGGTGGTAGAACTACTGTCATCGTAGCCCATCGGCTGAGCACAGTGAAGAATGCAGACATGATTGCAGTCATCCATCAAGGGCAGATAGTCGAGAAAGGTATTATAATCTATACTGAACTAGTGACCTAAGGGATAGTCTCTTAAAAGTTAATGTAGAATAAACTTGATCTTGTTAAACCCTACAGGTTCACATTCTGAGCTACTTCAAGATCCAGAGGGTGCTTATTGTCAGCTCATTAGCTTGCAAGAAATTAGCAGACCGTCAGAACTTGAGTCTCTTAAAATGACTGACCAAGACATAATAAAGACAGATTCTGGAAGGCACCCTAGCCAAAGGGTATCTTACATCAGGACGATAAGCCGTGGGTCGTCATCTGGAATAGGAAGCAGTAGTCGTCATTCTTTTATTGTCCCATTTGGTGTGCCTATATATGAAACAAAATCACCTCCTGCATTGAGTGCTCCTTCTGAGGGAACGCCAGCACAACAAGTCCCACTTCTGCGAATTGCTTACCTTAACAAGCCAGAGATATTAGTAATACTGTTAGCAGCCTTTTTCTCTATAATCAACGGCGTGATTTTTCCTGTGTTTGCATTATTGCTATCCTCAGCACTTAGAGCATTCTACGAACCGGCTGTTAAGCTGAAGAAGGATACAAGATTCTGGTGCTTAATGTTTCTGGGTTTAGGTGTCATTAATCTTTTGGTTTTGCCAGCCAAGACCTACTTGTTTGCAGTGGCTGGATGTAAGTTGGTAAACCGAATCAGGTCGAAGTGTTTTGAGAAAGCTATTAGTATGGAGATAAGTTGGTTTGATAAAGTAGAGAATTCAAGTGGTGCCATTGGTGCTAGACTTTCTGCAGATGCTGCATCCATTCGATGTTTGGTTGGAGATTCTCTTGGTTTGCTGGTTCAGAATGCTGCAACTGCTGTGGCTGGGTTGCTGATTGCTTTCACAGCGTCTTGGCAGTTGGCTCTTATAGTTCTTGTTTTGCTGCCATTACTGGGAATCAACGAATACATTCAAACCAAATTCATGAAAGGGTTCAGCGAGGAGACCAGGGTTAGTTCTAAATTTTGAAATGACAATTTACTTGTAAAAACAGGTATTAACTGAATACTCACAAAATAAGGATTTTTCACATTTCAGAGGCTGTATGAGGAAGCAAGTCAAATCGCTAGCGATGCTGTAAGTAGTATCAGAACGGTTGCGTCTTTCTGTGCCGAGGAGAAGGTTATGTTAATGTATGAAAAGAAATGTGAAGGCCCATTGAAGACAGGCGTGAGACAAGGGATAATCAGCGGTATAGGTTTGGGCATTTCTTTTCTGTTTCTGTTCAATGTTTACGCTACCAGTTTCTATGCTGGGGCTCGGCTCGTAGAAGCTAAGAAGACCACCTATGAGGATGTATTTAAAGTAAGCTATGTTTCTTTTATTAATGCTGATGCTGTGTTGTGATTAGCTGGTGTACCTATTGATGATAGTCGTGTTCTGCATGCAGGTCGTCTTTGCTCTTGCCGTGACGGCAATCGGGATAGGTCAATCAGGGGGCTATGCATCTGATACTACAAAAGCCAAGGCATCTGCAGCTTCTGTTTTCGCCATACTGGATAGGAAATCAGAAATAGATCCCACTAATAACTCCGGGATGACATTAGATGATGTCCAAGGAGATATTGAGTTTCGTCATGTCAGTTTTAAGTATCCTAACAGACCTGACATTCAAATCTTTCAAGACCTCAACCTAATTATATCTTCTGGCAAGGTATTACTTATTCCCCGAAGCTCCATTATTAGATAATGTAACAAAATCCTCAGAGCATAAGCTCATTGGCAATATTTTCTTTGAACCATCAGACCGTTGCGCTAGTTGGGGAGAGTGGGAGTGGGAAATCAACAGTGATAGCAATGTTGCAGAGGTTTTATGACCCAGATTCAGGTGACATTCTGTTGGATGGAATGGAAATACAGAAGCTTGAAGTAAGATGGCTCAGGCAGCAGATGGGTCTTGTTAGCCAAGAGCCAGTGCTGTTCAACGACACCATTAGAGCAAACATTGCTTATGGAAAGGCAGGATCTGCAACCGAGTCTGAGATTCAAGAAGCAGCAGAATTAGCTAACGCTCACAATTTCATCAGCGGCCTAAAACAGGTTTGTCCTCCTTTTCCTAGTCACTCTAAAACCACACTCAAATTCCAAATCCATGACTAGTAACTCAGAATTGATTGTTATCTAATTAAATACGCTGCAAATTGCAGGGGTATGACACGAGAGTAGGCGAGCGAGGGGTACAGTTGTCTGGCGGACAGAAGCAAAGAGTAGCGATTGCCAGAGCCATTTTAAAGGCACCCAAAATACTTCTACTGGATGAAGCCACATCTGCGCTCGATGCTGAATCTGAGAGAGTTGTCCAAGATGCGCTTGACCGTGTCATGGTGAACCGAACAACAGTAATAGTAGCTCATCGATTATCCACAATCCAAGGCGCTGATATGATTGCAGTGGTGAAGAATGGTGCCATAGCCGAGAAGGGGAAACATGAAGCTCTTGTAAATATCAAAGATGGCATTTACTCATCCTTGGTAGCACTACATTCTAGCGCAACCTCTGCGTGAGACCCTCCACATTTTGAACTTGGCTCAAGTTTTTCATCTGTTCCATTTCGCTTTCCTGTTAGCAAATAAACTATGCATTTTGAAATGGGAGCTTTGTTTTGGTTTTTTTTATTATTAGAACAATTTTTTTTTCTCTTCTTTTTGAGTCCAAATTATCGTATATTCAATAGTCCGAGTTGTTGAAAAAGTAGTGTTTAGAATGTGCGAAGAAAATGGAGGTGTACTTCATTTTTAGACTCAATTTGAGTGTGGAAAACACATCAAAATAAGTTGATAAAAATCGGATTAAAATACCTTGCAATGAGAGGTATAGAATCAAAGGTGGAATTGCCAAAATCGAAGTTAAATCGAATGAGTAATTGATGCTCAAAGTAGGACCAAAATCCATGTTCAAGTGATGATGTCCTGACTTGTGCGGGCCCGCATCATGCGGACACGAATGGTGATCGATTTCGATTTTTCAGCGGGTTGCGCGGTTCCATTTTGTAAAATTCGAAATTGAATTTTGAGTATCAAATCAAAACACGGATCTTTTTATCCGGGGAAGCATCCTGCCAGAGAGTCCAAAGCACAGTAGGGCGGCAATCTTGCTTTAAGGACAACGTCCAACGTGACTCGATCCACCTTCGGTTTGCAAATGTTTCAATTCACTTTCATATTGTTTATGTTATTCTGTTGAATTGAATCTATACGTGAATCAGTATTGCATATCTGTTTGATTAGTAGTAACTTCATTGATATCCTGTTAAATCAATACTGTGTTTCCGACACGAGTTTCATAATTGTCATGTTTTTAAGTAGATCGGTACGGACAATGCCGATCTTCTTTCAAAACTTCCATGTGTCAGCCTGACTGACATCCAACTTCATTTGTCTACATAGGAGTTTTGAGACCGATCTACTTTTTTGTTTCGATTACAGAGACCGATCTACATGAAACAGGGCAATTTCAGACAAAACACGGTATGTTAAAAAAACAAGGCAAGAAAATTATTCTAATTATTAGGGGGCACTGCTCTGCTGTACATCCCAACATTACAGGCTGTTCTCGTCGTTAGTTTCTAAATGACTAGACTCCTTACCGCAATTCTCCGATCGACCCAAAATCTTGACAATCTTCATCGAAACGATTTTTTATAATCAAAAATGAATAAATAAATTTTAAAAAAACAACGTTTTCAGATTTGAACTCTCCGACCTTCGATCCCCCATATCTCACCAGAAACCCTAAATTCCCTGGGCTTTTCGTCAGAATGGGAGATTTCAACCTAGCGCTCGTAATTGTGGCGATTGTCGTCTGTATAATCGTCTTCATCTTCAATGTCTATCTGCTCGTCAATTACCAGCATCCCGACGACAAGAACCAGGCCTATTTTCCCAAGTTTGTCGTCGTTTTGGGGCTCAGCGTCGCTGCCATCTCTATATTAATGTTGCCGGCAGATGTGGCCAATCGCCAGGCGTGTACACACGCGGTCTACAATGGAGCTTGTAACCTTACATTGCCGATGAAGCAGCTCTGGCTGGCTATTTATATTCTCGATGCGTTTCTGGTCTTCTTTGTTATTCCTTTCGCCATGTTTTACTATGAGGGTGACCAGGATAAGTAAGTTTTTTTTTTTTTTTTTTACTATCATAAACATATTTGGACTTTTGTTTGCTGACTAGTTGCTTTGGTTGTTTTGGTAGGAGTGCAGGAAAGAGGATCAAAAGTTCTTTGATTTGGGTAGTAGTGACGGCTGTTGTCTGTGCGCTTGTTCTTGGCATTTTGTATGGTTAGTGATGTTGTTCATGCTTTGTACCGTTTACGTCCTTCCTTAAATGAGGATCTGATGAGAAAGCATCCTGTTTTTGTTTTTGTTTTTGTTTTTTAAATTTAAGCATAGTTTACTAAGTATGATTTTAAGGAAAAAGTAGGGATCTGGCTGTTATTACCTCTTTTGCATATAAGTACTTCCCAAATGTGGGGTCTCTTATAGGATTTCATTGACAGCAACTGACTTACATTGCGATATGATTAGGTAAGGTCTGTACAAATACTGAATTTATTAAATTTCACGATTTCTGTTGGGTAGTTTTCTTTTCTATGAGAGATGTGAATGCAGTTTCTGTCGAGTAACAGCCATGTTCTGGCTAATGAAGTGATACTTACGTTTCATGATGTTTTTTTTAACTACCTGTGTCTGTTACTGGGTTTAGGACTTGTTGGAGAGGTAGACTTCACTGTCCGTCATCTCTCGTCAGGTGCTGCCAACTTTCCGAGCTCATGGGACTTCTCTAGCGGCAAACAATGTGTTTCGAGTGGAAATCATGAGGTAGTAATTTTAGCACTATAACGTCTCCATTCGTTGCCTCCTCTTCACATGGTTATCTTCTTGTGTCCAACCTTCTAATTTAGATTAATCATGGCATGCATATGGTACAAATTTATCCGTATATGTGGTACTGCCATACAGTGGTGGATCCACTTTGAGAGGAGATGGGGCATCCGTTCCGGGTGATTTTTCTAAAACATCAGCATATATTGCTTAATTAGCTTAATGGTCCTACTTTTTTTAGTATTATGCCCCGTTGATTTTAGAATTATGCCCTGATGATTAAAATTCATCTTATTGCAAATAATTTTGGTTCATCAATCTGTGTTGCCCTTACTCGAGATAAATTCTGGATCTGCCACTGCCATATCCTTGCCTTAATTCACCTCTATAATTATCTTATGTCCCCAGTGTGCCGCGTATACTGCAAGTGCAAGTTCAGAGAAGACATGGACCATGCGTGCAACTTTCCCGGAATATGTTGTTGCTCTTGCAACAATAGTGGGATCAGTGCTCTTTTCCGTATGTCAATTCTGTCTGCTATTTAATCTTATATTTGATATCCAATATGCTTGAATATCATAAGTACAAGACATGTTGTTTGTCTGGTAGACTTGGTGAAAACCAGTTTCCTCGAAAACTGGATCGCTTATACTAATTACTAAGCATAGATTTAATTTATTTTTTGTTAGTTAATTATTACTTTTGCTTGGATTATGTCAGATATTTGGAGGTGTTGGCATTGCCTGTCTACCACTAGGACTCATATTCTCTTTCATCAGGCGCCCCAAGGCCGTCATTACCCGCTCGCAATATATAAAGGTGTGATTTACATAATACATCGTGTCATTTTGGTTGGTGATACTGTCGTGCTGGGTAAGGACTTGTTATTCTTTTGCATTACTAACTTGAAATTGGTTTCAGGAAGCAACTGAACTAGGTAAGAAAGCAAAAGAACTGAAGAAAGCTGCTGACGCTCTGCATCAAGAAGAAAGAAGTGGAACAAAAGGTAGAAAATGGCGTAAGAATGTGAAGGCAGTGGAGAAGGTATTATTCATTTGTGGGAATGCATAGTTAAGGCAAATGCTATTCTTTCTCCATACCCATGTTCTTCAATATTATGAATGAGCTAGTTAAGTTGTTCAGTGATATGCACCCTATATTTGGACTGAGTATTTGTCTGTCCTGTTCTTCCCAACCACCTATATTTTTTTCTTATCTATTAACATAGTCATTTAACTTATTTGTCCATGTATGGATAATTGGGGGCAGGACTTGTATATTTATTTAACTTACTTATTCGCTGCTTTTAGAGTTGTTACTTTAAATTTGTCAGTTATACTAATAATTTGGTGTGTATGTTTGGTTAACGCTTAGGAATTGCTTCAGTTGGAAGATGATGTTAAGGCTTTGGAAGAAATGTACCCTCAAGGTGAAAAAGTAAGTGCGGACTGTAACACAAAGCACATCTTAACCTGTAATGAAACTCTTTTATGTGAAATTGGAGACTCATAGTCCTATATTTTTCTATAATTTTGTAGGCTGAAACTGCATGGGCGCTGACAGTTCTTGGCTACCTGGCAAAACTAGTTCTAGGGGTTATAGGGTAAGCCCTAGTAAATAAGAATGTACTGTAACAAGGATGTGGTTGCTGTCATTTCTAAATGAATATTTGGTTGAGGCGAGCACTTCTCATGAAACTATATATGTCTAAGTGTTTGAAACTGCTTCATATTATTTGTCTCTTCCGGTACTGATTTAACATGATATTCGCGGCTAGTAATCTTTTATTTTCTATGGTATGGACCTAATATCCAAGCAAAGACAGAACTTTAATACTCAATATGGGATTTATCTGACTTATTAGAGCAACAACTATCATACATGAACTGTTATTGAAGCCTTCAACAATTTGAGGTTCATTGCATGAGTTTTCATAATATTATACATTTGGGAATTCAATTTTTATGAAGTGCATATGTAGAAATCATATCAAATCTGTACACCGACCCGCCTCGTTTCACTTACTTGGGTAATTGGGTTGCCGTATAGGACCACTTTTAATATTTGTCTTGATAATCTTCTTAAAGCATCAACTCATTATTCTTCTTGGCTTGCCAATTAGGTTGATTATTTCAGTGGCTTGGATTGTGCATATAGTTATATACTTGTTGATTGATCCACCACTTTCACCATTCTTGAATGAGGTCTTCATAAAGCTCGACGACGTATGGGGTACTGAAATTGTTACTTTTGTCAATATAAAAGCTCTTTCAATCTTGGAGGAGTCTTTTTTTTATTTTTTTGCTCCTTCAGGTCTTCTGGGTACTGCAGCATTTGCGTTCTTCTGCTTCTACCTGTTGCTTGCTGTGATTGCTGGAGCAATGATGGTTGGGCTTCGATTAGTCTTCGTCACAATTCATCCTATGAAGTAATGAGTCTTGAGAGTGATCACCTATTTCAGTTTCATATACATGTTTTATTATCAGCTTCAAGTTAACTTTCATATCTCAATTTCAGGTGGGGGGCTACTTTAATGAATTCATTTCTGTTCAATGTGGGTCTAATTCTCCTTTGTTCCATCAGGTGAACACTGTCAATAAATCCATTTTTTGCTCCACTTTTCTTTGTCATATTTTATGCAACTAGGCAAAATTGATTCAAGTTGTTGACCTTATTTCTCTCATTTAGTGTCATCCAATTTTGTGCAACTGCATTTGCGTACTATTCACAAGCAACTGCTGCCCAAGAGATATTCGGGCACACTTTGGAATCCCTGCGTGGAATCAGATACTTGTACAAGTCAGTTACTGGAACCTTATTAGTTATATTGTTTTCGCTCGTACATTACAGTCACTAATCTTCTCTTAATACCTTACAGCCAGTCACTAATCATCTCTTTATAAATTTCAGGTACAACGTGTTTCAAATTGTATTTATCATTTTAGCCGGGCTGACCTTTGTTTATTATGCTGCATTCGTGAGTTCCCATATCCTCTCACTCTCCATAAACAGGCCAGATTACAAAAACATGTCTAATATTTTAATTGAATATCCCAGGGATGGAGAAGACGAAAACCTAGCGGACGCTTTCAACTCTCCTCATAGGATTCTAATATTATCATTCACCTACGTTCCAGGCCGAAGGATTTCCTTCAGAGGATATGAGCCCTCCGATCACTGTATGCTGGACAACTGACACAAGGATTTGGGTGATGCATGGTGTGAAAGCTTCCATTTTTTGACTAGTCTGCATTATTTGTAGGATGCATGTTGTAAGTGTGTATCTTTATTTCGCTTGTCGTTCCAGTTGGTATGTAAAAAATGTGAAAAGAAGTAATGCAGCAAGCTATGGTCGGCCATTCTACTTTGTGTGTGGAATTCTGATTTCGAAGTACGAATGCCAGTAGAGCTTCAGTTTGTTACTCTTCTCGCGCGGCCTTAGCAATTTAACCAAGCATTATTAAAATAATTAGATAGCATAAAATAATTAGATTGAAGGTCCGGAATCTTGGTTTGGGACTTGTTGTTTACTCCTTTTTTTTTTTTTTTTTTGATAGTGAAATGCCACAAGGGCTAACAACCATAAGTAAACTGCCCACGAAGGGCAGATCACTCAAGAAGGGCACGACAATACAATTGGTAAGTCGACCTCGGTGACTGACACTAACTAGCCTACTGAAACACAGGCCGCACCCTTCGATAAAATCAAGAGTCTAACTCCTGATACCTAAAAACGAAAACAACAACAACAGCTCAGACCGATAAACGGCTGAGATAAAACAGCTCAGACCGAAAGCCCGGCTGAGAGAAACTAAACTACCTAACTAAACTAAACGGAGAACTAAAACTAAAAAACCAAAACAATCACCGGCATGCCAACCGGGAGCTTCCAACCGGACCGAGCCGAGACCCCAACCACCGAGCAAGCCAGCCGCACCTCACAGCAGATCCATAACTCCACACGTCGACACCACCATCCCGCCACTTCCCAGCCGCCTTCACCCGCCTTCCCGCACCACACGCCCACCGGAGAAGATGAAGAAACACTGCAGCCAACCACCACCCACCTAGCCCACCATCCTCCACCACTGCAGCAAATCCAACACGCACCCGGCCAAACACCACCATCAACACCCCATCCGACCATCTCCTACCACCAACCCACATCCAAGTCGACTGCGAAGAGAAACGAAGCCGCCGAAAGGAACGGAGAAGACCTCGGAGGCCAACCCCCGCCATCATCACATCCTCGGCAACCAAAAATCGGACCGAATCAAAGCTCCCAGCCTCTGCCGGCGGGTGAAAACGAAGAGCGACGACTGTAGACTACAAGCTTCTGGAGAATTCGAGAGCTGGAGAGAGAGAGCGGTGGTCACTTGGAATTTGGAGCACTAGGATAGCTGGGAATTGAGACTTGGAGCAGTAGGTTACTTGATAAATGAGAGTATGAGCCAGTGGGATACAAGAGAATTTTGTTACAATTTTGAGCAGTGTGTTTTTCGATTATCTAGTTTTTACATGTTTCAAGTAGAGCTCTTAAAAATATTTATTTTGGTAGTATGTTTTTGTTGCATGTTTTTGAAGTTTGGTTCTAATATATTAATGTTTTTCTTAGACTGTCTTAGCAATGACTAGTGCTCAAAATGATGGAATGTCATTGTCAACTATAGAGAGATTTGAAATTTCGTCATTTGACGAGTATGATAGAGATAATATGGGGAATTTTGATAATGACGATGAGAAAGGCTATGTTGAAGTACCCATATGTGGTGAAGGAGTTAATAATTCCCTATGGGATTTTCCTCCTTTCAATGATGTTTCCGGTTTGATGAGCCATCCGACTATTGATGACCAAGAATCTAATAACAGTCAGTTTAATACGAAAGTGCTCAAAAAGGCGGTATGTTTGCAGAAGGAGTTGCTCATATATGCATGTCAAAAATACTCTATCAAACACCGTCGAGAATATCACACTGTAAGCTCGTGCACAAAATGATTGATTCTTGAATGTCGCCGAGGAAAGGATAAATGCAAATGGGAGCAACAAGCTTCGAAGAAGAAAAATGAAGGCATGTGGAGAATAACCAAATATGAAGGAGATCACACGTGCGGGGTTGATATTATCCCTCACGACCAGTGTCATTAAAACGGACCCGTGGATTGATCCCGGTCAAGTCACTGATCAATGAGTCAGTGGTTCATCCGGGTTGACACGGATTGACCCGCACATATTAAAAAATAAAAATAAAATACTTATATATGATATTATAATTTAACATATTTATGACTTGAATAAATATTACATGTTTATGATCTGATTATAACAACATACCATCACAAATTTAGAATTTGATAAAGTGCAAATCAATAATACAACAATAACAATTTTAATCTTAATTTGCAACATTATTGAAACAAATAATAAAACAACAATCATCTTTAGCCTAGTGGAAGGAAATAGAATAACTATTAAGTTGGGGTTGGGTTCGAGTCTTGTCCAAGTCAAAATTAAATAAGTAATTTTTCAGACCAAATCGAACCGACTGAACCGATCGAATCGCCGTTTTAATGAAAAATCGAGTCAACCGGTCGGGTCAACCGGGTCTTGACCGGGTCAACTGCATACCGGTCCGATAACAAAATCGAATCGGTCCGAGTTTAATAGCACTGCTCACGACAATGTCCATTTTAACAAACACTTTATCGGAATGGACATAAGAGATTTAATTCAAGAGAAGCTGAGATTTTCCCCTTATGCAGTGCAAGATTTAATGCGATCAAAGTATGGAGATAAAATATCTTACATGAATGCTTGGAAATCACGACAAAAAGCATTATTACATCATGGACATGCTCAAAGAGTCCAATCCCGGTAGCATTGTTCATTGGGACACATCAATGCTAGAGAGTGGGAAAGTAAGTGTGAACGGATATTCTGGTCATTTGCTCCGGCTATTGATGGCTTCTAGCATTGTCGTCCAATCATTTCTATCGATGCGACACATTTGATCGAGAAGTGGAAGGGTGTTTTAATAATTGCAGTCTCTCTCGACGCACAAAATGAAATTCTTCCTTTAAAGCATCCGCACCCATAAGGACATTCTATCTCTTTAAGGACATCCTCATAGAGAACTTTCTGTTACTATTTATTAAACAGTAATAGCATTTTTTTGTATTTTGTGCACCCATGTCATTTTACACGAGGACATCCTATTACTATTCATAATAAAAAAAATTAAATAATTTTTGAATGCTACTCTCCCTAATCAACTACATCTTACAGCAATTCTTAATTGACATGATCAAAGCAATGAGTCCATCTAGAACATGATACATTCATTGTTAGTGATTTTAGGGTTTTAGGACCTGGTATTATGTTCTAACATGTTATGGCAGAGTTCCATAATGAAAATGAGAGATATCAAAGTCTAATCGGGCAAGTTTGAGTTTGGAACTCAGTGCGGATCGCGTTCGGTGGACACATTAAGATGTACCGCGTTCGGCATTAACATTATGGTTAATGTAGCGAACGAACGCGGCAGCCTAATGTAGGCTGCGAACGCGCCGAACGTGACTGCTCAGTCTGCAGTCGCATCTTCTGCTCGTACCAGGTTGCATGGCTATATAATGAGATCGAAATCTCATTCATAAACAACGAAAAAGTGATGTGCTGTTGTTAGATATCTCAATCCTCTCTTTGATTTCCCATATCACCCAAACCCTAAGTTGCTTTGTTTTCTTGCCTTGAAACAAAGTGCTCCTCAATTTGGATTGTATCTCATATTCAGATTTCCTATAACCCAAGGTAACGTAGTAGGGAGGAAATATTGAATTCAGACAGCGATTACGTGGTCCAAATTGATATCCGAAGTACCATTACATCATCACACTAGAAGAAGGCTACAAGGAGACGAAATTCTCACTACCATTGAAGACCCTATGCTAACTTGTTGCTGCGAAGTAAAGCTCAAAGACGACCCAGCAACTACAAACGAATTCAATATTATTCTGCTATTCAATGGCGAGCGTGAGAGACATGATGCATCAGTTCCAGAAGTTGGACGAGTTTAAAGGAACGGATTTCCGGCGTTGGGGGAGGAAGATGCACTTTCTACTAACAAATTTGAAGGTGGTGTACGTGCTGTCTACACCATGCCCTGAAGTTGGAGATGACGCACCGGTGGTTGCATTCCGTGATAGAAGCAGATGGGAAAACGACGACTACATCGCTAGAGGACATATCCTCAATGGTATGTCCGGTCCTCTTTTCGATTTATATCAAAATATTGAGTGTGCAAAAGAGCTATGGGATTTGCTTGAATCCAAGTACATGGCTGAGGACGCTTCAAGCGTCAAGTTTCTTGTTAGTAATTTCAATAACTACAAGATGGTGGACTCTCGTCCTGTAATGGAACAGTTCCATGAGATACAGTGTATCTTGGGGCAATTTGCTCAACGAAATCTGAAGATGGATGAAGCCATCTCGGTGTCAAGTATCATTGACAAATTACCACCGGCTTGGAAGGACTTTCGACGTACCTTAAAGCACAAGAAGGAAGATATTTCTCTTGTGGAACTCGCTAAGGAATTGCGAATGGAGGAGGAACTTCGTGTGCGGGAAAAGGACACGATGTAAATTGATACTAATTTGCCTAAGGTAAACGTATTGGAGACTAGTTCTCACAAGATGAACAAGAACAAAGGTAAGAAGAGGCCTAATGAATATGTCAGCAAAGGTCCCAACAAGAAGAAGCATCCGTCTACAGAAAACGTGTGCTGGACTTGCGGAAAAGCGGGGAACTTTAAGCGTGACTGCCGTGTGGGAAAGGGGAAGAGCGACAAGGCTCAAGACAAGGCTTTTGGTAATAAGAACCAAGAGCAGAAATCTCAAGGTCAGAATTTGATAGTTTCAGATTTGGAAACTAATAAAGATATATACTCTAATGTAGATTATGTTTCTAACATTTCTGAAATCTTTGCTATGCAGGATGGTGAGACTTCATGGTGGGTTGACTCCGGTGCTACGGCACATGTGTGTAGAGACAAGGGATTATTCAAGTCATTTGCCACTACAAGTGAAGGAAGAGTTCTTCACATGGGAGACGAGTCAACTGCCCCAATCCTTGGACTAGGCCGAGTAGAACTCGAATTCTTTTCGGGAAAAACTGTTGTTCTTTGTAATGTTCTGTTTGTACCAAATATTAGGAAAAATATTGTGTCGGGTACTGTTTTAAATAAACAAGGTTATCGGCAAGTGTATGAAGCCGATAACTATGTGTTGTCAAAGGGTGGTATATTTGTTGGCAAAGGATTTTTGTGTAATGGAATGTTCAAGTTGAGTCTTAATAAAAGTGTTTGTTCTATTTACATGAATTGTGAGCATGAAATTCCTACTCAATCTATAAGTTCACATGTTGACATATCTACACTATGGCATGCACGTTTAGGACATGTACATTACAAAAGATTGCGTAATATGTCAAAGCATAATTTAATTGCCTCATTTAACATAAACATTGATAAATGTAGAACTTGCATGCTTACTAAATATACTAGGCAACCATTTTATAAGGTTACTAGAGAAAGCAATATACTCGATTTAATACATAGCGATTTATGTGATTTTCATGCATCACCATCTATAGGGAACAAGAAATATGTAGTCACATACATTGATGATTGTTCTAGATTTTGCTATGTTTACTTATTGCATTCCAAAGATGAGGCTCTTGATAAATTTCAGATTTATAAGAGTGAAGTTGAACTTCAAAAGGGAACTTCTATTAAGAAGTTGCGCACCGATAGAGGTGGGGAATACTATAATCCAAGTTATTTTGCAAAGTGTTGGTATCATTCATGAAACCATAGCTCCTTACACACCTCAACAAAATGGTGTATCGGAAAGGAAAAACAGAGTCTTGAAAGAAATGGTTAATGCCATGCTTTCTTACTTGGGTCTAAACGACGAATTTTGGGGTGAAGCCATGTTAACGGCTTGCTACTTACTAAATAGGGTTCCTAATAGTATTAGCAACCTTACTCCTTATGAAATTTGGCATAAGAAGAAGCCAAACTTGACACATGTTAGAGTTTGGGGGTGTAGAGCAGTGGTGAGACTACCTCTACCAAAAATAAAAACTTTGGGAGAAAAGGGAGTTGAATGCATATTCATAGGATATGCCCAACACTCTTTGGCTTATAGATTCTATGTTATAGAACCTAATAAGCAAGTTCCGGTTCATACTATCATTGAATCAAGAGATGCCATATTTGATGAAAAGAGATTCTCATCAATTAGCATGCCTAAAGATTTGGTTCTTGCATCTAGTGTAGTTCAAGAATCAAGTGAACCTCAAATTTCAGAAAATAGAAGGAGTAAGAGGGCTACGAAAGAAAAATCATTTGGTAATGATTTTCAAATGTACCTAGTGGAAGGAACTCGGGAAGACATTGGCTTGCAATATTTATATTGCCATATCATTGAAGATGATCCTAAGACCTTTGATGAAGCCATGGAATCCCAAGATGTATCATTTTGGAAAGAAGCCATTAATGATGAAATGGACTCTATAGTGGGTAATAACACTTGGATTTTGGTAGATTTACCACAAGGTCATAAAGCATTGGGAAATAAATGGATCTTCAGAAAGAAGATGAAAGTGGATGGAACCATTGATAAATTTAAAGCAAGATTGGTTATTCAAGGCTTTAGACAAAAATTTGGTTTGGACTACTTTGATAGCATGCACCGGTTGCAAGAATATCAACAATCAGATTGTTGATTGCTTTAGCATCTATACATAAGTTGCTAGTTCATCAAATGGATGTAAAGACGGCTTTCCTAAACGGCGATTTAGAGGAAGAAATATACATGAAGCAACCGGAAAGTTTCGTTGTAACGGGACAAGAACACAAGGTATGCAAGCTTGTTAATTCGATGTATGGACTTAAACAAGCACCTATGCAATGACATCAAAAATTTGATGAGGTGGTGCTTTCCGATGGATTTATTTTAAATCAATCGGATAAATGTGTGTATAGCAAGTTTGATGATTCTGGAAATGGAGTTATCATTTGTCTATATGATGATATGTTGATTTTTGGCATAACATAAAGTGCATAAATCAGACAAAGGAATTTTTATCATCTAAGTTTTCCATGAAGGACATGGGGGAGGCGGAAGTCATTCTTAGTATAAGAATAGAAAGAGTAAAAGGGGGTCAAGCTTTGACACAGTCTCATTATATTGAGAAAGTGTTAAAAAAGTACAAGTACTTGGACTGTCATCCAGTGAATACTCCTTTTGAATCTTCCAAACACCTTCTTCCCAATAAGGGAGCCCCAGTGTCACAGCTTGAATATTCAAAGGTCATCGGAAGTTTGATGTATGCGATGACAAGTACAAGACCAGACATAGCTTTTGCGGTGGGCAAGCTAAGTCGATATACAAGTAATCCTAGCGAGGATCACTGGAAGGGGGTTCATAGGGTACTTCGGTATCTTAAGGGAACAATGAACTTAGGTCTTGTATATTCTGAATTTCCTTCGGTCATTGAAGGATATTCGGATGCAAGTTGGATTTCTAACGAAGAAGATCATTCTTCCACAAGTGGATGTGTATTTCTGTTTGGGGGAGGTGCGATCTCGTGGGCATCTAAGAAACAAACTTGCATCAGTAGTTCAACAATGGAATCTGAATTTGTTGCTCTAGCCGCAGCTTCGAAAGAAGCGGAATGGCTAAAGAACATGATTCATGAAATACCATTGTGGGAGAGACCGATATCACCCATATTAATTCATTGTGATAGCACTGCAGCGTTGGCTAAGGTGTATAGCCATGTATACAATGGGAAGTCTAGACACTTGGGTGTTAGACATAGTGCGTTAAGAGAGCTCATTACGCATGAGGTAATATCTGTGGATTTTGTTAAGTCACAGCGGAATCTAGCCGATCATTTGACAAAGGGATTGGCTAGAGAATTGATCATCAAGTCTGTGAAGGGTATGTGATTAAAATCCATATAATCATCTAGTCGTGGGACACACAATTCACATCTAACTAGCGTTAGAGCTGAATTCAATGCGGAAAGCCCATTCCTAGAGGATTGATGAACACAAATATGCATCCCCAAGTGTGTGTTCAGTACCTACAAAGGTTAGGTTGAAGATGAACTCTTCTTAATAGATTCTTTGACAAAGTGCTAGGTGTAGGAGCACAATTGGGCGGTGTGACCCACAAAGGAATCTACCTATATAAACGTGAAGTTTCTGGTCGCTTCAGAAGATATTGGGTTTAATCTCAATACGTTTATGAATGGATAGGGACTCAAGGGCCATTAAGAGTCAAGTTAACTTAACAGTTTGTGAAGTAACACATGCGTGTGTCGCCGTCAAGTACCCAAATGAATTGATTGGTTCAACCGTTTACGAGCACTATTTCTTTTCGGGTATATTGTATGCGTGATTACACTATGCGGAAATTCAATCGTTTACGACATTTCCGTTTATGCGTGTTGTACTTAAAAACAAGGTACTTTGTGAATCAAAGGGAAACCCAAAAATAGGGGAGGATTGTTAGTGATTTTAGGGTTTTAGGACCTGGTATTATGTTCTAACATGTTATGGCAGAGTTCCATAATGAAAATGAGAGATATCAAAGTCTAATCGGGCAAGTTTGAGTTTGGAACTCAGTGCGGATCGCGTTCGGTGGACACATTAAGATGTACCGCGTTCGGCATTAACATTATGGTTAATGTAGCGAACGAACGCGGCAGCCTAATGTAGGCTGCGAATGCGCCGAACGCGACTGCTCAGTCTGCAATCGCATCTTCTGCTCGTACCCGATTGCATGGCTATATAATGAGATCGAAATCTCATTCATAAACAATGAAAAAGTGATGTGCTGTTATTAGATATCTAAATCCTCTCTTTGATTTCCCATATCACCCAAACCCTAAGTTGCTTTGTTTTCTTGCCTAGAAACAAAGTGCTCCTCAATTTGGATTGTATCTCATATTTAGATTTCCTGTAACCCAAGGCAACGTAGTAGGGAGGAAATATTGAATTCGGACAGCGATTACGTGGTCCAAATTGATATCCGAAGTACCATTACATCATCACACTAGAAGAAGGCTACAAGGAGACGAAATTCTCACTACCATTGAAGACCCTATGCTAACTTGTTGCTGCGAAGTAAAGCTCAAAAACGACCCAGCAACTACATTCATGAGTAGAGAAGTTCATCACGAACAGAGGTCTTTCTGCACTTACAGGACACCACTTTTCTTAACAAAGAGAGCTGCAAAGCAGCTAAATTAACAGAAAATCAGTTACATGTGCAGATAATGGCACACATTGTTTAACGCAGCCAAATTCTCCAAACAATTCCTGCAATACGTGTTTGGACAAAGCACTACTTTGACCTCTCATTCCAGGGAACCTCGTCCGCAAACTCAGAGTCCAACCACGTAAACACTTGAACTAACCACCATTTGACTGTGAAGGCCCTTGTGCCTACCAAAAAATGGACTTACATGGGAAAGCCAGGAAGTTATCTAATTGGCCATCAAAGCCAGGACTTATCTACAAATGACAATACAATACAATAAATATATCTGTTGATCTGTTGTAGACAAGTTAGTTTCTTTCTTGCAGATGAAAGCATCATCTTATCCAAATCCAAATTCCTTTTTTAGTATCTTTACATGAGAAAGCATGTAAAAATCACAATCAAGTGAAACTACACAGCTGAAACCTTCTCATCAGTTCAGGTCGCGCTCTACTGGCAAATCATAATTACTATCAACCACAATCACGAGAACCTAGTACAATCAAACAACCAAACCAACGTTAAAAATCAGCATAATTATACTGGAAAACTCAATCTGTTGCAACTGCAACAATCTGTTGATGAACTTCAAAACATACAACAATTGGGAACCAGAGCTGATGAATTTATAGTAGATTGAACAATACATTGAACTTATGACTGTCGGCAATGACAGAGCAACAAAGTTCTCAGCAGCCCAAACGCTATAGATCGGAAAATATATGAAATTATTTGGGTCTGCCGAATCGTGGAGCACAAATTCGAACCCAATACTCAACAAACAAAACTCAAAACTCCAACAGCCCCCATTTCAACGACAGTTAGAAGATAAAAAAAAACCCTAAAAATCGAAATCCGCCTCAAATCGGGTGAAAGCCAAGACCTTTACATGAATCCGGAAAGCGAGCGAGCAGATTACCGAACATAACGGAACGAAATCCGATGGCGGGGACGAACCGAAGTCAAGTGAGAACATCCGCTCAGACGTGCTCGTGGAGGATGTCCTCTCTCCGGACGTTCTCGCATAACCCCTGCACGCAAATGAAGATCGGACGTCCTCTAAATCCCACCCAGGACGTTCCCAAATGCCCATCGGTGCTGATGCCCTGCTTATGCATCGGTCGAGGGTGAAAATATCGAGAGCTGAAAGTGATTTATGACCTGTATTCGAAGTGGCGTCACGCAACGTGATGGATTATGCATAATTTCGGATGGGTATACAGGCATAATGCGAGTGATGTATAAAACACTTTGCCTCTAATTTAAATTAAAATGCGAAGTGTTTAGTCCACAAAGACTTACTTACCAATATTGCCGAGGAGAATCAGCAAATAAAGTTCTGTAATCGTTTCAAAGATTTGAAAGAGTTGTTGAAGGATAAGCCGGATGTTGTAAAGTGGTTAGACAAGTTTAATGCGGAAAAATGGGCTTTGGCTTATGATACTAACGATAGAAGATGGGGTCTATGAAAACTAATCAGTCCGAATCGTTTAATAATGTACTTATGGCTTGCCGTGATTTACCTACTTATGGATCTCATTTTGATGTGACACAAATGAGAAGTAAAATAAAATTGTATGAGAGAGGAGAAAAGAGATTCGGTTTAAAGGGCATATTTTTTTTACAAAAATCATAGTATTTAACACAAAATAAGTACAAAATTCACCTTTTATTTTCCATAGAGTATGTCTCCAAAATAATTTTCAACACTCTTCTGCCAAGACAATGCCCTATAGAATAGCATCCATGGCATTGCAATCCAAAATACTACTCCCTCCGTCCCTCAATGTTTGTCCAAAAGGACAATCGGCACGTTAATTAAGAAAAATAAATAAAGGACGGTGAGAGAAGGAGAAAGATGATGAGAGTGTATGTGGAGTTGTGTCCGCACACGAATTATTTCTTTTTTATTATTGAAAGTACAATTTTTTTAATAAAAATAATTTTTTTGGTGGAAAGAGATGATTGATTTGATTATTTGGTTGTATATAAAAGGAAAGTGGACAAACATTAGGGGACGCCCAAAAAGAAAAGTGGACAAACAAACAGGGACAGAGGGAGTACTAGCTTTGGCAAGAAATCGGATAGAATACTAATAACAATAGCACCTAGCTACTATTCCTCCTAATCTAAAACTGGAAAAGTACAAAATGGGACCCAGAATTCCTACTGTTTTCCAATTTAAGGTGTGAACTACTAATTTTTTTAATTATGGGGCAAAATTAAAAACTCCGTTAAAATTAACGGGCGAAGTTAACTCCATTAATCAATTTTGTTGTTTGACTATAATTAAAATGACAATTAAGTACTTCCTTTTTATTAATATTTATCAAAATGACAATTAGTCAACTTTTAGTTTTGTTTTTAATTTCTTTTGATCTCATATAATCATATTAGGAGCGACTATTAATAATAAGATAATTATTTGTTTGTCACAATTTACCATATAACATGTATGAATAAAACTTAAATTATTAACTTCTCGATCCATATTGATTATAAAAAGAAAACAAATTTTTGTATAAAGTAGGGAAAAATAATTTTATTTCTATTCATACGTGTTATATGTTAAATGACACCGTGAATAATAAATTCAAGGGTAAATTACAAAAACATTGCCTGGACTACCACATCATTTCAAATTAGGTACCATACTTTTTTAATTTTCAATTTAGAGACTTTTGCATCAAATTTGCATACATTTTGTTTCCGAATTCGAGTTTTTGAGAATTTCTAAGGTTGAAAACTTATGAATTTGATAATATGATTAACATAATTTGGTTGAATTTATTTTTATTGTGGTGGGTGATATGAATAATAGGCCTGGAACATGTGCAAATTAATATAAAATCACAAAATTGAAAATTGGAAAAGTCCGATACCTAATTTGAAATGATGTGGTAGTCTAGACAATATTTTTGTAATTTAACCTAAATTCAAAAATAACATAAGTCGTAATATAAAATTTAAGGAAATTTAAAAATCATAATAAAATTGATATTTGAAATAGTATATTAAAATGTGAGATATATAAATTAAATAATTATTATTTAATAATAGTCAAACAAAGATAACTAACGGAATTAAACCCATCCGTTAACTTTAACGGAGTTTTTTATTTTGCCCCCGATTGAGAAATTTGGTAGTTCGCGGCCTAAATTGAAAAACATTGACAGGTCATTGACCCATTTTTGTACTTTTCCCTAGATTTTAAGTTTGCACTCTGTAAAATTTACCAACAAGTGGAAGGCAAATGTGTTTAGTGACACACTGCCCATGAAGTAAGGTTTTATAAATTTATGTATAATCTCACTTCTCTCATTATGCATGGGCGCGCAGTGGAGGTGCAAATTTCAGAGTGATTTAAGTTCGAAATAGGGGGATGAGGACACGACTGATGGACCCTGTTGAGGGACGGAGCTAACTATTCCCTTTCGCACCTTATTCTACTTACGATTTTATTTTGAGTAAATGAAATTGAACATCTAATGACATATATAAGGTGACACTTGTCTTTAACTCTTACGTGTATTGAGGCGTTTGGTTCAGTTGAGAATCGCAGGCTCGTATATATGTCCGAGGCGCGTATTACTACGAGTAGTATTCAAACTCAAAATCGTAAGGCAACGCCTCTCAAGCTTGGAAGTGCAGCTTGATGATCAGGCACCGCACAACCTTTTTAGAGGTGAGGCGCGTGACTTATGAAAAAATATACACAACATCTCTCAGCAGTCCTCGACACTTTTTCTTAAAGTTTCGTTTGGTATGAATTATGTTTCTTTCAAGTTGCGTGTGGTTGTACGTACTTTGGGAAGCTTTGTCGAGCAACTCCACTACCCAATGAGAGGGTAATTTATTTCAGTTATTACTGTCAATTAATTTTTGTTATATATTAGAAATTTAGAAAAAAAGATTAGCATATTTTTGTAAAAACTACAAACCAATGACAGTATTTGATTTGATCATTTGGACGGATGAGATTAAATCTCGTCTTATGGTTAATTTCTCGGAGACGAATTATAAAATACTCTTGACGAATTATGTCATCCCTTTGGTTTCTCGGTGATGAATTATAAATCAGTTCCACCTGATCTTTCCTTTTAGAAATTATTATTGTCTAATTTCTCTTATTTAGAAAACTAGCATTATTCGCAAAACCATGTAGGAAATAAAGCTATTGAAATCAAATAAGTAAGAGAACTCGAATAACTTTCCTTGACCGACGATCTCTGAATTACTCCGATTGTACCGTGGTATGGAGGCCACTGACTTAGAAGCGAATTTCGTCACTACCGGTGCAGGCTCTCAAGTGACGAACGCCCCCCAAGGTTAACACAATCCTCCTCCAAATTCGTGCACCCAAACTCGGAAGGTGGAACTGCTCAAGCACTGCTCAGATCTCTACTAGGGTTTTTTCTCTATTATTTTTCAGTATATGAGAATACAAGAAACTCACATATATATATACCCTTTCATCACACGTCCAAACTAAATTAATTAGGAAATATTTCCTAAAATTTAGTTGTGTGAAGATAATGTTACCTAAATCCTATAGATATATATCTCGTAGGAATAATAGGAAACAACCGGATATTTATCTTTTGCATTATATCCAACAATCCCCCACTAATGCAAAAGAATCCAAGACCTAGAGATTTTGAGCAGTACGTAGAAGGCTTAGTACTTAAATGTTAGTATCCAAAGGTTTGAACTAACACATAGTGGAGTGGGGTGTTCAACGGTCTAGAGAGTGTCCAAAGGATTGAACTCCTAGATTATTGAAGGGACCCGACAACACGCACATCACCTTCAAAGCTTGAGCAATTCCTCGATAACACAGCCACTCATCTTGGGACTCTAAGTGAACGCTCTAGAGAGATATCCCATCACTCATAGAAGGAGGCTATCCCTTCACATTCACCGCAGGTGTTCCACGAACATTAAGAACATTTAAGTTCAACCTTTCATCTATATAACTCACCGGTCATCTCACGACACCACTAACTCGAGTGGCCTATGTATGTGAGGCTAGTTATAATCGATCTTCTCATGATGCCATTAACTCGAATGGTCTCGGTCTATGAGGTTTAACAAAGAAATTACTGTATCTACAAGAGCATCTCATGACATCACTTAGACAAGTGACCTCGGTCTATAAGGCTAATCAAATAAACCACCATATCTACAAGAGCATCTCATGACATCACTTAGACAAATGACCTCGGTCTATGAGGCTAATCAAAGAAATCACCGTATCGACAAGAGCATCTCATGACATCACTTAAACAAGTGACCTCGGTCTATGAGGCTAGATACATCAAAAGCTTTAAGCTCATACTCATCATCCATTTCAGGATGGCTCACCACACAGGTATAGTATCTCTCAAACCCATACCTCTTGATGACTCAAGTACCTTCCTCCTGTCCAAGATCCACCAGGTTCTTCTCCATTCTCACATAATACAGAGAAACCACATCATTCACAATAAACTGTCTTACAGACTCATGTATGACATGAAGGTGTCTCTTCTTGCCATTATACGCGTTGTCCTTCGTAACGGCTCTGGCGGCTTGTGAATCACAATATAAAGGTACATAAGGAGTCGGCTACCCCCACAATGGAACGTCTGCCAATGAATTTCTCAACCAATCGGCCTCCAGTGTTGCAAGATCTCCGAACTGTCTGTCACCCAGTTCGCATCGCAGTACCAGTTTAGTGACTCTCACACCAAGTATCATATCAACCTCACCAAGTTATTGATTCGGTGCCCCCACATGTCTCAACCCTAAAGTATATTCCTGGAACTAGATCCACGGATCTATTCCTGACTGAAGACAACACTAAGGTGTTGTAGCATCTCAGCTATGATTGGTGCAGCCCCACACTGATGACCCACCAGAATGTCACTTCAGGTTCTACGTTCAAGTTCTCCATGTTGTCTACACCGATATTCATCTTCATCCATTTCTCATTCGATCATGCAAATCAAAACCAAAATGAGAAGGGTTAGATTGCACTAAATCAGCAAGACCACATTTAATCGTTTCTGATTAAATAGGAAATAACTTGGCTCATTAATCATAGACCATGATTCAATCTCTTTTAATCAACAAATAAACAACCAAACAAATTAATCATACCTGATTAATCGGCACTTGATTGAACCATAAAATCATTATTTAAAAATCTTGATCGGACCAAACCAGATCGTACAAAATAATGATTAACTCAAATAAAGTCGTAACTGTGTTGAGTCAAATCCCAATTAGGGTATCTTAAAGGAGATGGCCACCACCAGCCAACAACTTCTGTTCAATCAGCATCACCATGCTTAGAACTCAGTTTTGGAGCTTCAAGCCTAGCTTCGACAACACAACCTTTTACCACCTTGGTTTGAATAACTTGTCGAGGAGACTCCGATCTCTGATAGCCCATTGAAATCGTCTTTCAGCATGTATGGCAGATGGGGATCTGACACATATCTCGAGCGGACAAGGAGCAAGCAAGTCTCCTGTCGACGAATTTGGTATACCCGACTTCGACTGATTTCATCCCTTTTTAGTCTGCCCCAAACCTGACTGAACCAAACCGATTTGGTTCACCATCACTTGGTGGCAATAGGGACAGCACTTCAGGTTACTCATCTTTGTGCAGGCCCGCAACTTTGGATCCGAGCAGTTAATTCTCATATACATATTTAGCTTTTCTGATTACGTGCTCACGGAACCGTCGCCAACAATCCCAATAGTCATACCCACCATCCCAATGCTCGGTTTATAAATACCCAACTCTCTCACCATGACAACCGGCACAACCGACTTTATCATATTTACTCTCATAGCAGGTGGGATGCCTTTGCTCATCTTCTGTGACTCATCATGATGCATCACGTTCTCCTTCTTCCCGGTGAAGCAATTATCACAACATTCACATTGTCCCATCTGAATCGTATTGTCGAATTGCAATAAAATTGAGCTAGTTCCATCTGAACCAATTTGGTTCCTCAGCCACAACAAGCAAAAATTAGGGTTTCTTTCCAAACCAAGCAATAGACATCAAAGACACTTTAACAGTGTAAAATTGAAGCCTTCAAATCCGTTGTCCATGAAGTCCTCCAATCGTCACATTCATTGATGTACATGAGTTTAAACAAAAGCGCAATTGATTAGTGACTTAACAATCTCAATAATCCGATATTGATTTCAATAGTACAAATTCGCTTCTAAATTGTAGGAAATAAAGCTATTGAAATCAAATAAGTAAGAAAACTCGAATAACTTTCCTTGACCGACGATCTCTGAATTACTCCGATTGTGCCGTGGTATGGAGGCCACTAACTTAGAAGCGAATTCGTCACTACCGGTACAGGCTCTCAAGTGACGAACGCCCCCCAAGGTTAACACAATCCTCCTCCAAATTCGTGCACCCGAACTTGGAAGGTGGAACTGCTCAAGCACTGCTCAGATCTCTACTAGGGGTTTTCCTCCATTATTTTTCAGTATATGAGAATACAAGAAACTCACATATATATACCCTTTCATCACACGTCCAAACTAAATTAATTAGGAAATATTTCCTAAAATTTAGTTGTGTGAAGATAATGTTACCTAAATCCTATAGATATATATCTCATAGGAATAATAGGAAACAACCGGATATTTATCTTTTGCATTATATCCAACAAACCGTCCAATAATAACAAAAGTAAACCTTTTTTTTATGGGAACAAAATTAGACTTGATGATTTTAATTTTCAATTGCTAACAATGGTGGTAGTCTATTGGTTAAGAGCATCATCACCATGATCTTTTAGATCAAGAAAAAGAGTCTTGCATGGGAGGTGACTAAAAAATCATGCATTCCCATTATGATTTTTCTAGTCATATATAGAAAAGGTCATCCCATGACTAAACCAAAATTTGGTCATTTTCATGATCTTTTTTTAGTTTTGATCATGATAGTTGAACCAATCATAATGCGACACTTGTTACGCGTAAGAAATTTGTTAGTTTAAATATAAATGTTGCAACGAATATATCTTGAAAATTACAAAGTATTAAAAAATAAAATAATCACCAATATTCAAAAATTTTGAAGATCTATAAGTAGAGATCCATTTTCATATATTTTGATATTCATATGCTTGTATTTATGTAGAAATAAGAGAGAATGATGATGAACTTTATGTTTGGTCCTGAGTGGGATGGACATGATCAAATTGATCCTGAATCATGACTAAATGGGTGATATGGATGACACGTTTTTTAGTCATGGTAGGGGATGCCTAAGAGAGCCATCATAGATCCTTACCCTCTCTAGATGCCTTAATAGAGTTTAGAAGATTGATATATACTAAATGATTAAGATTATCACCATATATATTAAAATATTATGAAACATTGTACTCCTTTACCAAAAAAAAAAAAATTAACAAATAAAGGTTCCTTCTCATCCCAACTACCCCGAGTAGCAAATTACCTTCACTTTTTCCTTTATATGTATGTAACCGCGAACTAAGAGATCACACTTCAAGTCCAACAAAATTAGTGACAATATCTCCTCCTACCCATGACAATGGCCGAGCACCGCAACAACTGTTCCCCTGCTCCAGCCGCTCATGTAGTCTTCTTGCCATTCCCATTACAAGGTCATGTCAAACCCCTCTTCACCTTGGCTCAAATTCTAGCTGATGCACACATTCATGTCACCTTCCTCACCTCCCAAAACAACTACAACTCCCTACTCCAACTTGCCCAATCTTGTCCTCGCATCCGCCTCATCTCGTTGCACGACGGTCTTCCACCTTCGCGTCCCGTACGTGCCGGTGCCTCTATGAATGCTGACTTAACTCACATCAGTTTCAATGTAACCAGGCCTTTGTTTCGCGACGCTCTTCACTCTATGCTAAAGGATCAAAGCAGCCTGCCACCTCCGACTTGCGTCGTGGCTGACATTGGCATGTACTTTGCTGTGAATGTAGCTGCGGAGTTCGGTATTCCTGGGATACTTTTCGAGGCCTCCTGTGCTATTTTTGCTTGGCTTAGTTGCAATATTCCTAAACTCCTTGATCATGGAATCATCCCATTCAAACAAGGTTTTAATTTTAACTTTTTTTTTCTATTTTTTTATTTAAAGAAATTAGTATTATTCGAACATTTTAGCAATTGAAGATCGATGATGAAACATAATTTGGCAGAAAGCGTAGACGTGGATGAGCTAGTGAAGTGCATTCCAGGATTCGAGAGCCTAATTCGACGCCGCGATCTACCTGATTATCTGCGAATGGCTGATGAGGACTTTGTCAAATTCTTCGTTGCTATGTGGACAGTCATGAAACAGGACGCCGATAGTTTCATTGTAAACACAAGCCCGGTGCTCGAGCAGGAAGCAATTTCTCAACTTTGCACTGTCTGTCGAGACGTCTATGCTATCGGTCCTTTTCATAGTACACCTAATAACCGAGTCAATAAGAAGTCATTTGCCCAAGGTGGCCTCAGGGCGGCAGATAACAGCTGCATCAAATGGCTCGCCTCCAAACCGCCCAAATCGGTTTTGTATGTTAGTTTTGGGAGTGTCAATAACATGGCTCCTCAAGAGGTATTTATTTATTTTTACACTTTTGTTACATGACAGTCTTTTAAATTGAATTGAACTGAACTATTAAACTGCATTTATGTTAAATATGAGAACTGAATTGAAGAATACAATTTAGTGACTTTTTAATGAGATGTCATTTTTAATGGAAACAGGCATTGGAGCTCTGGCATGGTTTGATGAACAGTGGAAGTCCCTTTCTTTGGGTCATACGGACCGATCTCTTAACAGACCAAGAAGGCTTCAATGTATCCAAAATAAAGGACGAAACGAGCAAAGTCAGCCGAGGGATGATTGTGGACTGGTGTCCCCAGGAGGAAGTTTTAGCACATCCAGCCATAGGAGGGTTTCTATCACATTGTGGATGGAACTCAACTATCGAGGCGATAGTAGCGGGTGTTCCATCGATCGGGTGGCCTCAGCACATCGATCAGTTCCTCATAACCCGGTTCGTGAACAAGGAATGGAAAGTTGGGATTGAGATGACTGAGGTTGTGTATGATCGAGTTGCGATAGAGAAGGCAGTGAGGGAGCTTATGGAGAAGAGGAGGGAAGAGCTGGAAGGGACGGTGGCGGAATTGAGCGGCTTGGTTCGAGCTAGCATCGACAAAGGCGGCTCGGCTTACAACAATCTTGAGAGGTTGATAGATGACATCAAAGCCATGAATAATAAAAGCAAGTGACGAGAGAGCTGTGTGGTCCATCTCTATTTTGGCTAAGAGCATCATGCATTGTTATATGCATGATCTCAACAATAATAATTAGCTTGGCGACATGAATAGTTTTCTTGTGTATGGTGCATTTTATTTGGATTCATTGTCATGTATGGAAAAAAAATATGCGAATGGTGTGTATTGTACATTTTCCAATTACCTAAGACATGAGATATCTAAGTCACGTTTTTTATTATACATGTGACATTAGATCACAAAAGCTCTCCGAGTCTTCATCAACTTTTCTCGCCGATCAGCTCATTGGATTTCTTTGATCCAAACCTAACAAAAATATTCCAACAATTTAATTGATTCATGTTTAATCAATACTTTTGATTCTGGTCGCACAGAGAAGAGTGCTCAAATGATAATATAACTCCATTTACAACCTTTTGGAAATTTACATACTCAAATGTTTGGTAGCCGCCACTACTAACCGCGTTTTTTTGCTACCCCACAACTTTGTGCCCAGACAAATTAATTTTATTGGGTGGAAATGTTGTGCCTGCACGTGCATTTCACGTGCCCACAGCTTCACGATGACTTGGATGAGAAGAGTTTCAGATCACAGCAGCCGCCATGGTCAGAGCAATACTCATCCGAGACCGAAGTTGTGAAGTACCAAACAAAGGAAAATGATGTATCGAGTGGAAACAAATCTTCGGATTGGTCATAGGAAGAAAGTTATTACAAAAGCTGTTCATAAAAGAAAAAAAACAACTCAAAGTCATCAAAGCTCGAATTAATCACGTACTAGAGAAAGCAATGAAGTGTAACAATATGGGTAGGATTCGGGAATCGAACGCAGATCATGGGTCTAAAGAGGATTGATTATCTTCTATTCATCCGAAGTAATTTGAATATCAGTTCAGTGGTAATATTTTTGAATTAATTCTTTGTTGTGCGTATTGAATTTGACTCTTAATTGGAAACATAAATAGTTCGAACCTTCGATTGAAATTGAGCCACCCGTTTTCGGCTCTATTAAAATCGAACAAAACTCAAGCACGAAAGATCCCTAGTGTTCAAAGTGAGTAGTTGAGAAGAGATGAAGGCCGGTCTGATGATGGATATGCTCCGAAAACCATGGAATCTGAAAGAAAAAGAGGACATGGTCACTTTCGAAAACATCGGCCCTTCAGCAGTCATAGTCAAGTTCATGGATGAGGAGTTGAGATCTAGAGTCATTAATGAAGGTCCTTGGTCGTACAAAGGAATGGCGTTGCTTATGGATGATTGGAAAATTGGCACCCATCCGGAGGAGTATAATTCCAGAACTATAAATGTGTGGGTTCAAGTTTTCAATATACCTTATGATTTTCGTGATGAACAATCAGCAATTCAAGCAGCAAGCATGATTGGAGAAGTGGTTATGGCTACTGATCAACTACATTACTCAGTTATCGATGGAATCAAGCGAGAATTCTTGAGAGTGAAGGTCAGAGTGAACGTTGACGTTCCTTTGCTTAAAGGGACATTTATGATGAGGAAAGCAAGATCGCCTATATGGATTACTTTCAGATATGAAAGGTTACCCAAAATATGTCCTTATTGTGGAGTGTTAACACATGAAAAGGCCACATGTCCGAAGAAGTTCCCTCATTCAAAGGAAGAGATTTATACAGCCAGTATGAAGGCAGAAAAAGGTTTATTTTATAAAGGCCTGGTTGAGCTTCAAGCTCAGCTATCGGAATTAATGGCGTCCATGGCAATTGAGAGAGAAAGAGAGATGGTTCTGACACAGCCACGTAATGCTGAGCAACAAATGGACGAGAGGTGGTGGACGCCCAACATCTGCTGCCTGTAACTGAGCGCAATAATGATGGAGGGCATAAACGAGAGTTCCGGACAATGCACGAAGCTGATCTGACACGTGTAGATAGTCATTATGGAGTGACGTTGAATGATGATAGTGAGATGTGGGATCTATACTTAGTGGATGTCAGAGAGCAGCAGAGGCGCTACAGAGATAAAGGGAAGGCTGTTATGCGTATCGGCTTATCAAACACGTGTCCATCTAGGGTTTCACCACAAACGATAGATGTGTCGGCGAAATATGAAGATTTTTTGATGAATGGGCCAGACCCAATTCAAAAGGAGAGTCCATGTGATACTTCAATGGATTTTCAAATTATTCCAATTCAAACCAAGCCCAATGAGGTTAGCAGACCACTGAATTATGCAAAGCTCATAAAGTCAGATCATACCCCGATGTGACAAGAAGTGGCTAAGCTCAAACGAAAATTCGATTGGAAGCAAGTGGCTACGAAACAAAAAAAGGGGAAAATTGACGATCGACCGAAATACAAGCTATCAGTCTCATCAAGGAACGACATGGTCTACTGGCCAGCCCTGCCGAGGAGAATGACGATGTTGGTTGGAATTGTTGAGGACTGGGGATTCCTCATACAATTCGACAGTTGCGTAGTCTAATTTAGACTACTAATTAATGTAACCTAACTATACTAGAGGGACTAATCTGTAATAAGGCACTTATGTGCATCATATAAATTCAAATGGACCTGATGCTTTCAGCATCTTTTCCGCCAAATCTCTTCTTCACTTCTCATTTCAGTTTCTCCTCCGATCATCAAATCTTCTCCTGCACCTTGTTCATCATCTTCTGCAATCCTCACTAATCCCCGACTGGTAGGTTTAAGTAAGATGGAGCGTCTCCGGCTTCAACTAGGTTTTTTTTGGGATGTTTCTCAGTGCCGGCATCAGGATCAGATGGTGGTCTGGCGCTGTTTTAGAAACGAGACGTAGTGGAGTCAGTTGAGTGGAAGCTGCTGTGTTTCCTTTTTGAGAACTCTCAGCGTCCTTGGTGTCTTTTAGGAGTTTTCAGGGTTTTTTTGTGCAAGTATGTCTTCACCCAGCATAAGGAGGGAGCAATTAATATTTGCTTTAGTCGTTTGGTTTCAGAAGGAAGGGTTCTATTGGCGACAGTGATCCAGAGTTGCACGGCTGTTACTAGTCATCATTATTGGTCCGTCTGTTTTCAAGGCGTGAAGCTAATAGTGCTGCTGATTTCTTCGCTTCGCATCGAAGAAGCTAATAGTGTTGTTGATTTCTTCGAGCTCAAAACTACTAATCGCTCCGACTAGTCGATTAGTCGCTGCGTAAGTCGAGCAAATCGACCGACTTTCCCACAAAAACCAAGTCGAGGTTCCTAGTCGGCCAACGCAAAACGACTTGCACGATTAGTCGAGCGACTTAACAACAGTGGTTGGCGCTAATTGGATGCTATTCCTAATTTTATCTTCTCTTGTCCAATTGCTGTAGGCTGTAGCTTTACATTTGCCTTGTTTAGCCTTGTGGCTTTATCAACAATAAAAAAATCGAACAAAACTAAAAAGTCTATCAAAAGAAAAAAATAAAATAAAACTAAAACATGTAACACAAACATCGTTGCGGAACATGTCGCAAATTTCTTCATCATCTCGTTTCGATCGAAATTCGCTCTGCTCGTTGGTAGACCTGATTCGATTTGGTTTCTCGTTGTCGCCGTGTTGAATTTTGTTTTTATTATCCGATAGCAGAGGAGATGACAGCCGCCGCCATGATCAGAGCGATACTCATCCGCGGCCGAAGTTTCTGCTCGTCATCATCTCAATATTCATCTGCTTCGGCAGCCAACCAAACCAATCCCAGTGGTAAGCTGAGTTCCCTCTTCCAACCCGAATCTGTAAAAAGTGTCGTAGATGTTAAAGAAGCCGTAAGCTTCTTCGATGCGATGATTTCATCGCAAATACGAATACCTAACTCAATTCGACAAAGGAACAAGCTTTTAGCAATTGTGATTCAGAATGGGCAGTACTACAATGCTATACAGATGTACAGAAAGCTGGAAGTAATCCAATCGAATATTAATACCATCAACATGTTGGTTAATTGTTATTCTAAGGTTAGTTGTATCGATTATGGATTTGGGATGCTGGGTTTGATTCTGAAAAGGGGATTAACCCCTGAAGTGATTTTTTTCAACACATTGGTTAAAGGGTTGAGTTTGGAGAAGAGGGTGGAGGAGGCTGGGTGTCTTTTGTGTTGGATGGGGGAGATGGGGTGCAGTCCTAATGAGGTAACGTGGCGGACATTTTATGTAGGATTGTGTTGTTTGGGGGATTTGGATCTGGCCGTTCATTTATGCGATAAGTTGGCTGGTAAGTTGTATGCGGATTCGGCTATTGTTATGCAGCTTATTTCGGTTTGTCACTGTGTGGCAATTCACTATCTTATTGAAAATGGGTCGGTTGTCAAAGCTGAGCAATTGATGGTTGAGATGAGGCGGAAGGGGATTGTGCCATATTTGTTTCCTTATCATTCGTTTATTTATTTTTGGTGCTGTGCTCAAGAGATGGAGAAGGCCATAAATATGTTGTCTGAAATGACGTATTGCGGTATTTGTCCTACTGTGGTCACTTATAATATGATCATTCATGGCTTTTGTCGGGCTGGTCAGTTTGAGGAGGCGCGATGTATGTTTCATGAGATGAAGAACAGTGCATTGTCTCCGGATGGTATAACTTATACTTGTTTTATTAATGGCTTTTGTCGGGTTTGTCAGTTTGAGAAGGCTTGGCATATATTTACCGAAATGAAGACTCGTGGACCTGACCCGAATGTTGTAACTTATAATTGTTTAATTCATGGCTTGTGTCGTGCTGGTGAACTTGAGGAGGCTTGGCATATGTTTACTCATATGAAGGTTCGTGGACCTGACCCTAATGTTGTAACTTATAATTTTTTAATTCATGGCTTGTGTCGTGCTGGTGAACTGGAGGAGGGTTGGCATATGTTTACTGAAATGAAAACTCGTGGACCTGACCCAAATGTTGTAACTTATAATTGTTTAATTCATGGCTTGTGTCGTGTTGGTCAGTTTGAGGAGGCTTGGCATATGTTTACTGAAATGAAGACTCGTGGACCTGACCCGGATGTTGTAACTTATAATTGTTTCATTCATGGCTTGTGTCGTGTTGGTCAGTTTGAGGAGGCTTGGCATATGTTTACTGAAATGAAGACTCGTGGACCTGACCCGGATGTTGTAACTTATAATTGTTTCATTCATGGCTTGTGTCGTGTTGGTCAGTTTGAGGAGGCTTGGCATATGTTTACTGAAATGAAGACTCGTGGACCTGACCTGAATGTTGTTACATATAATTCAATAATAAATGGGTATTGTCGTGCTGGAAGGGTAGGACGGGCTCAACGTCTATTTCATGAAATGAAGGCTGACGGGGTTTCCCCTGATGAGTATACTTATACGTCGATTATTGGACGTTTATGCAAAGTAGGTGACTTGAAGGCAGCTAACCAGATTTTTACTCAGATGCTGGAGCAGGGAGTTATACCAAATTACATTACACTTGATGCAGTAAGAAATGCACGGTTGGAAGAAAGTAACCGAACTGATGAAACTCAGATCATGTACTTGGAGTCTGCTATTGAAGACCAGATTGTGGCTGGTGCAGAAGCAGAACGTTCCAGGAGAAGTTCCACAAGAGACAGAATGGTGTGTAATTCATAAATCCATGATACTTTTAGTTCTGATATCTCTCTATTTGCTTTGAACTCCGTATTCAGGAAATTTGACGCTCTCTGCGCCTGCGCATACCTTGAGGACTGTGAGTTTGTTGATCCAGCCAGATCATTCAAAGGTCTACAACGATTTCAGAGGATCCAATATGAAACTCACAGAAAGGGGGTAACAAATCCAAAGCCTTTGAGGTGTAACAACATTTTCTACCGAATGGGAGGACTTTTCGTTGTGTGATGTCCTTCCCTTGGTAGCCTATACTGTCCGGTACTAAAAAAACTCACAGCTCCTGCACAATGATCACGCTATTGTATTTGCAGAAATATGTTTTATTGTCGTCGCATTTTCTAGCTCAAACTCCAATCTTCCAATGTACTCAAGATCAAACTGAACCTTTTTTTTTTCTGCAGCCACTGGATTCACAGATTATTATTTTGACGCGGAGACTGGAAAAGTTTGCAGGTGACTACAGACAGCGCCCTCTCTTATTACCTCCTCGTGTCGCCGATTCTCATGTATATTCTTTCATCCTTTCAGGCAAGTGGAACATTGGAACGTTCCAAAGATGGCTTTTCTCAAGCAGCTCCTGAGGCCTACTAAGCCATTTCAAATTAAGTAATTTGGAGTCAAATTATAATTACTAAAACGTATAATACAAATTCCGTTACAAAGTTATATCCTTTATATTGGCTAAAATGTTAAAAATAAAATCAATGCTGCAGTACCTAGTTGATCCATACATAGCTGATAATGTTTGTTTGGTTCAACAATTGATGAGTAATTATAACCGTAAATATGTGAGCAATAGATGTACGCTGAAATTGGATATTAGCAAGGCATTTGATATGGTCGACTGGAAGTTCCTTGAGATTAGTCTGCCTTTATTTGGTTTTCCGACAAAGATTTATCAAATGGATTATGGACTGTATTTCATCTGGTAAATTTTCATTGTTGATTAATGGAAACTTGGAAGTTTTTTTTTTTGGCAGTAATAGAGAAGCTGCGTCAAGGAGAATTCTCGGCAAGATGAAACTTTCTAAAACTATGCCTTTCATTCTAAATGTGCTAGAAATGGATTGTCGCATCTTATGTTTGCAGATGATGTGATCATTTTTTCTAAAGCTCCCCTATCCTCCTTGGTGAAGATTAATGAAGCTCTACAGTGCTTCTATGAGTTCTCAGGCCTCAAAGTCAACCCGGATGAATCTGAAGTGTTTTTCGTGGCTGCAGTGAAGCCGAGAAGCTGCAGCTGTCTTCCTCCATCTGAATATCATCTGGTATTTTACCCACTTGAAAAACCCCGTTTGCATCAGATTGGCATCTCAGCAAAACCCTAGAAGCCTCATGACACTCCAAATTCGGAACATCATCATCATCATCAAAGATTGTAATTTAAGCCCTGATGTGATTTTTTTCACCACACTGGTTAAAGGGTTGTGTTTGGAGAAGAGGGTGGGTGGGTGGGTTTTGTGTAGGATGGAGGAGATTGGGTGCAGTAATGTGGCTGGCATTTTATGGAGGATTGTGTAGTTTGGGGGATTTGGATCTGGCCGTTCATTTGTGCCATAAGTTGGCTGGTAAGTTGTATGCGGATTCGGCTATTGTTATGCAGCTTATTTCGGGTTGTCACAGTGTGGCAATTCACTATCTTATTGAAAAGGGGTCTGTTGTTGAAGCTGAGCAATTGATGGTTGAGATGAAGCGGAAGGGGATTGTGCCATATTTGTTTATTTATTTTTGGTGCTGTGCTCAAGAGATGGAGTAGGCCATAAATATGTTGTCTGAAATGACGTATTGCGGTATTTGTCCTACTGTGGTCACTTATAATATGATAGCAAGCTGCAGTCATCTGTGAAATAGAAGTAACTTCATTCTTTGTCGCTTTGTCTCCACAGAGAAATCTTAGAATGGGAGAAAGAAAGAAACTTTAGATATTTCTCAGGATGAGGCACTTGTGTGTTCTTGGGGCAGACTTGCTTCTTGTTGTTATTATAATTGGCTTTCAGCACCGAGGTAAAACTCATTTCAGCTGTGATCCTAGGGATTATGCCTACTGCTTTTCATCAGTATTGTTTTTTGATATTTTTCATTTTGCTGTTATGTGTAATAGATCTGTACGGTGTACGGTGTTGGAGTTATCATTGCCTGACTTGACGACAGTAACATAGGCTGCTGAACGTCAGTTGAAATCCTACAAAATGCGGCCATGAAATGTATGGATTCAAATTTTGATCAAACCAGAATCCGGGAATGCTCATTAGCCTTCCAGCGCTTCACATGTTTTAGAGGTATTCCTTCGTTATGTAGAACAAATCTGCCTTTGAGTATCTATCTTCATAACAATTTTAGTAACATCTGAGCACGAGTTTTTATCTCCTTATGCAGTCCACATGCTAAACTTAAAAAAAAAAATCTATCTAACACCGACAAGACGAGAGGCTGGTTACAAACAAATCAGGATGTGATTCACTCATTCACATAATCCCTCCTCGCAAATCCCTCAATGACATTCAGAATGTCGACCCATATACTGCCAAGAGCAAATTATTGTCAAGTCCTCATGCAGTGAAGCTCGTCGTCCATGATTCATACTTAGTATTGGACTTGTGAAAAGTAGAACATATTCTCAAATTTTACTTGATGACAGGTGTGACAACAGAATTGCAGGCGTGGAGATTATTTTCAAATACATGAAACTGGTGACTGACAGCATCAAGTTGCATATGTGAATAAATTCAAAAAAGATGCTGTTCAGATATCCGAGGCATCAATAGGTGAATTGGGATATGAACAATATATATTGAAGTGCTCGAATCAAAGCGGTGTACCATGTCTGCTAAAATGCTTACAATTTTGATGCACAGGCTAATTGGATGCCTTTCTCAGGGTGCATATCTTACACATACGAGAAAACGGTGATTAAATTATCAGGTGTTTGAAAACATTGGATCGATTTAGAACTTAGAAGTATCAGCAAAAGGATGCACAAACTATCAGCAGAAGAAAACAATTTATCAAAAACTCAGAATTTGGCCAAGACAGGCTTACATGAAGACACCTGTCACAGTATGGAAACACACAAGTTCCCAAGATGATTGTATGGTCATACATCCTTCCTTTTTTTATAGCCACAAACTGGTAGCACACCCTTTCTTCCCTGAAAAATGGCATCACTCACTTTTTTGCCATTTGCTTCGGTAGCTTCTCCTCACTTGTATCTAAATCCTCCTCGCCGAAGAAGAATACTTTCCCTCGGAAAATCAAGCCCAAGAAGGCATTGAGCGATGCGAAAACATCAGAGTATGAAAACGTTGTACTTAAGGTTGCTTGGTACAGCTCTGAACTTCTAGGAATAGCTGCTTCTGTCTTTCGCTCGTCCCAGAATACGACTATTGAATCTCCTGCTCCTGCTACAACTGGTGGTAATGAAGTTCCACTTGTATTGGATCGGGAAACGGTCGTAAAGAGTATCAAAGATGACAATTCTCCAGATCATACTTTGTCACAGATGAGTTAGTCTAGCTGATCCTTAACTTAGCCAGCCCCATTTTCTATCGAAGTTATTAGCAACAAGTTTGCGATTTCATCATCCCAATTCCCAGCTGGGTTATTTGATGATAGCATATATAGTGGTTGCTTCAGGTGTTAGTAAGTAGTAACTTAGTATATATATTTATAACGGTTCGAATTTCATCCTCAGGAAATTTGACGCTGGCTGCATACCTTGAGGACTGTGAGTTTGCTGATCCAGCAAAGGTCTACAACCATTTAAGAGAAACTGCTCAAACTTCGGATCACTCATTGAGAGAAATCCAATATGAAACTCACAAAATGGGAAGACTTTGAGGTCAGAGGACAAACCAAAACCTTATTTTCTACAGATTGTTGCACATCTGTTTCCTACAAATTTGTTCTTGGATAGGATAAAGGTGTTTTTTTAAAATTGTGAAATAGGATAAAGGTGTTGGACACTGGAAATTCAGTTGCGTGATGTCCTTCCCTTGGAAGCCTATACTGTCCGGTACTCTATACAAAAAAGAGAAACTCATTCGAAACTGTACCTGAAGAGAATCTCATTGATTCATTTGCATGTTACTTGTCCACATCCGCTGGTCCAGTAATGGGAGTTGTTTATATATCTACTGCAAAACTTGCATTTTGTAGCGACAGCCCTCTATCTTATAAATCTGGTGATCAAACTGAATGGAGCTCCTATAAGGTTGGTACATGTCCATGATGTATGGTATATATAACAACTGAGAGTTTTAAGCCAGTTCCTGCTGTGTTGGGAATTTCACTCTCGCTGTTGGTGGAGGAATCAGCATCTAAAAAACTGAGAGTTTTAAGCCAGTTCCTGAGTTGGGAATTTCACTCTCGCTGTAAGCTTTTTAGATATTTTCATGTCCATTGAATTTATAATCATTGTTCAAAGGGTGACCCAGTTCATGTAATAGATGAAAGAGCAGTAAAAAGGTTGTCTTTTTGGCGTCATTTTACTGGTTTGGAGAGCTCATTCCTAAATTGGGGCTTGTGTCAATATCAAAGTTATGAACTTTAGGAGCTTGGATGAATTCTGGTGTTTTTATGTGACTCAGGGCTGTCCATTTGAACTGAAATTTAACTTATCTTAACTGATATTGACTTATATTAACTGAAATTAACATAACTGAAACTTATATTGACTGATATTAACTTATCATCATCATCATTATTATATCATCATACCATCATCATCATATCACCATCATCATACAATCATCATCATCACACCATCATCATCATCATACCATCATCATCATGCAATCATCATCATCATACCATTATGATGGTTGTGATGATGATGATGAACAGTAATTTTATGATGATGATGAGTAGTAATATTATGATGATGAATAGTAATATACTGATGATGATGGTTGTGATGATGGTGATGAATATGTAAGTCACAATATTTCGTATCAAATACAAAATAATGTTTTACAAATGATTTATGCTTGAAGCGGAAGTTGTGTTCGTAATCTCAAATGCTCCTCTGATTCTACTGTATTGCTTGCTTTGGTCTACTCAGCTTGATGTGTGCGGATGAAGGCGTAGCGCAACGTGTCTTGCGTTGCGAAGTGAGGGTCGCAGGGACTTGGTCTCACGTGTCTGTGTTGCGGAGTGAGGGTCGCGGGGACTTGGTCTCACGTGTCTGCGTCGCGGAGTGAGGGTCGCGGGGACTTGGTCTCACGTGTCTGCGTTGCGGAGTGAGGGTCGCGGGGACTTGGTCTCACGTGCTTGCGTTGCGGTTGGATGCTCTAGTAGATGACGGTGGATGAAGGCGTAGTGCAACGTCACTTGCGTAGCGAGGGTCTTGATGACTTGATCTCACGTACTTGTCGGTTGCTGGCGGCTGACGCTTCCTTTTAGAGCTCTCTTCTCTCTGTTTTCTTCTCCAACTTCAGAATCTCTTCTTTGTGAAGTGAAGTGCTCTATTTATAGAGTTTACTAGTGGGCTTGAGATTGGGCCCGTGCTTTGGGTTGAGTCTGACTCATGGACCGGGCTTGTAGCTTTGACCCAAATATCCCTTGTGGGCCAGCCCATTTATACTTTAATAATCTTGATTTGGTCCTTAAACTTTTAGTGCCTACAGAATACTAATATGATGATGATGAATAGTAATATACTGATGATGAATAGTAATATACTGATAATGATTATTGTTGTGATGATGGTGATAAATAGTAATATGATGATGATGTATAGTAATATGATGATGAATAGTAATATGAGGTTGAATGGTATGATGATGATGATGGTATGATGATGATGATGAATAGTAATATGATGATGATATGATATGATATGATGATGATGTTGATATGATATGCTGATGGTATGATGATATGATGATGGTATGGTATGATATGATGATGACGGTGGTGGTATGATGATGGTATGATGATGATGATGGTATGTTAAAAGTAACTTATCTTATCTTAACTGAAACTTATATTAACTTATATTGACTGAAAGTAACTTATATTAACTGAAAGTAACTTGTATTAACTTATATTGATTGAAAGAAACTTATCTTAATCGTCAAAAACTTAAGTTCAAATGGGCAGGGCCTCAGCACTCCAAGCTGTCAACAAGACGCTCATTCTAGATTGGAGGAGCTTGTGTCAATATCAAAATTATGAACTGTGAGAAAATTGATGACCCCGAATTTCAAACTCAGTAAGTAGTGTGTAAGGATAGATGATTGACTCTATAACCATCACGGTAGTAAGCTATACATTTTTATAGGAAAAAATTTGCAAAACTGCCGCTCATTTTTCAATCACAGTCTCAAATAATGAAAAATGACAACTATGGGAATAAAAAAGCAATGAAGTTTTGGACTGTGTAAAAATATCAGCTTGATTGACAATGAGTGTTAGAGTAAATATCACGTACAAATTATATTTTTGATGCAAGGGGAGCATTCGGTTGAGGCAGGTTGGTAGAATGAGGCACGTGAGGCACGATCTAGGCCACTCATTATGACACGTGGCGAAGTGATGTGTCATATTTATACGACTCGTCGAATCAACTAATCTCATCTATTTCGACACTTCTATATGCGAACAGTTACTTTTTAGTATGGTTTTGCATTTCAGGTGTTTCGGAAGCTCTAGGAGGAAAAGTGCATAAAAGACGGCATTTTATGCCGAAAACACCACAATGGCAGATCGGACCTTTGGACGTTCGACGGAGCGCTGGGAACGGACCACTGATCATAAAAATATGATCCATATGCCGTGCGTAGATAACTCAATTCCCTACAACTCTCTAGTTCACACCGAGAGCATCCAAGGTCATTTAGAGGGTCTAATTGAGAGCCGAAGTCAAAACAGATGCGCAGAATGGGTGAACAGTGTCCGAGAGGACCGCGGATACTGTTCACTTTATGAACAGTACCCGCGTCGCTAAAATGTACATGGTCCGCGGCCAACGTCAGCAAAATCGAAATTTGGAAGCCTGGCCCAAAAAATGAAAGGAAAACACAACTCAAAACTAGGGTTTCTGGCAGCCATCAGAAGTTGTCAATTCCCAGTATCCATCATTCTACGAAGAGGAGACGGCTCTGGAGAGGAGACGAAGCTTTCGATTAAGAGAAGAGATTTTCCTACTTTTAATTATGCGTCTTTTCATGATTATGTGTAGCTAAATTCTTAATTCAGTTTAGGGTTTCATATATTGTGACGTTCGTTTTGAGACTTTGTGCTTAATGCTATTTCATGTTTTACTAGTTCTTGTGCTTATCTTCTGAATTAACTTGTTAGATTAAGTGGAAGCTTTGTCGCAAAGCTTAACTGAGCAGTCAATTCTTACCATTAATATCTACTGGAAACTTTGTCGTAAAGGTAGATCGTAACACCTAGGCTAAATAATACCTTTGTCGGATTATTAAGTTTAGGAAAGAACTAGAAGTCTAACACCTTTGTTGGGTTAGATTGTGGCGTATCACCTTTGTCGGGATATTTGGGTTGTTACCTTTGCTGGAACAACCACACTTAGAAACATGAAATTAGATGTTTAGCAGTCAATGATAAATATATCACAATAGAAACCCTAAGCTGAACGCCTTCTCTCTGACTGAATCTTCGTTATTATTTCCTCTTGTGCTTTTTATTACACTTGCTCACAAAACCCCGCTTTTCTTTATTGTTTTTAGAAACAGCTTCAACAACACCAGCTCCCTTGGGTTCGACCCTGCTTGCCGCTACACTAGCTTATTATAGGAGATTTATAAATATTAAATTTGACGCGTCAGACGACGAGCGTCAAATTTTGGCGCCGTTGCCGAGGAGCTGCGCTTCGGTGAAGTTGTTTCTTTTTGTTTTTATTTTTTTGTTTTATTTTTATTTAGTTATTTGTTCATGCTTGCTACTTGTTTCACCATGTCTCGCGCAGGTAGTCAAGGTTGGTGATGACCAGAACAACAACAACAACAACAACAACGAGCTCGCTCCGGTCAATGAAAACGCAATTATACCTCCATTCTATGATGACCCGGAGCAACTCTTTCGAGACCGAAACCGTGCAGAAAGGGAGGCCGCCAGAATGAATCAAAGGCCACCAGTGGCACAGAACGGTGCTGGCCCGAGGCAACCACCTCCCCCAGCGCCACTACAGCCGCCGCCCCAGCAAGACCTCAGCAGCCGCCTCCTCAGCGCATCGTCCCACCGCCTCCACTACAGCAGCCTCTCATCAGGGAAGAATATGAAGAAGAATACTACTACCGAGAGCCCACCATGGGGGAGCTGTCCGCTCCGAACTTCCGGAACCAACCGTGGTGCATCTACGAGGGGCCAGAACTTGAGGGAATAGTCATCAACTCGGCAGTCGTGCACCATCTGCCCAAGTTCTCGGGACGCCAGGGAGAGTCGGCTACCACACATCTTCAGCGACTCCATGGCATCTGCCAAAACCTCAGACCATACGGAGTCGAAGTGGAAGACTTTAAGTTAAAGGCCTTTTACTTCTCTTTGATTGATGCCGCTAATGATTGGTTTTTGTCTCTGCCTTCAGGTAGCATCCAGACATGGGACCAGATGCAGAGGAAGTTCCTGAACAAATACTACCCAGCAGGCAGGGCGATGCAGGTTCGCAAGCAGCTACAAGATCTTAGACAAGGGCCTAACGAGTCGATGTACGACTATCTAGAAAAGTTCAACCACTTGGAACGGAGCTGCTGCAACCTCGGACTTCCGGAGAAGCTTGTCATTGAATACCTACTCGATGGCCTGAGACCGCTCGACAGGATGCTCCTAGACGGCTCGGCTGGAGGCAGGATCATGAACCTGCCCCTAGGTCAAATCAGGAAGCTGATCGCAGACGTGGCTGAGAACGCAAGGTTCAGAGAAATTCACCAGGACCAAGAACGTGGCAAAGGCCGACACTCCAGTGAATTCAATGACCGAAGAGATGAAGCAGATGAAGCAGATGATGCAGCAGCTGATAAGGCGACAGTCGGTCCAGGTAAAACCGTGCGAGTTTTGTGGTGCAACAGACCATAAGACAGATGCTTGCCCCAGTCTACAGGAGAATACACATGCCAACGTCAATGCAGTGGGCGAATTTCAGAATTACAATAACTGTGCACCCCATCAGACTCAGCAGCAGTACTACCGTCCACCGTATCGCCAGCAGCAGGGCAGCTACAATAATCAGAATCAGTATCAGCAGCGAGAACATAATTACAATCAAGCAGGCCCTAGCCATCAGAGTTCCAGCAAGTCTCTGGAGGATGTGGTGAAGGATTTGGCGATTATCGTGCAGCAGAATCAGGCGAAGAACGATGAGACTTTGGCAGAGCTGGGTAAACAGATGTCCAACCAAGCCCAGACAGTTTTCGAGCTGAAGAGAGATTCAGGAAGGCTACAATCGCAGACAGTGCCGAATCCGAGAAGGAATGTCAGCACATTGGTAGTAGTGGATGTGGACGCAGCACTTAAGGAGTCTGCATATTGGGTGAACAGGATGCTCGCGCTCGACAGGCACATTGATGCAGAGAACGAAGTAACAAAGGAGTCCGCCTCAGACCAGATCGCGGATGACGTACACTTTAGCGTCATCCGCGGTCCGCTAAAAGACACATCACCCGCGGAGATAAACTGTGAAGCACCCGTGGCAGGACAGTCGTCCGCGGACGAAGAACATTTAATCAATGCGGACAATGAACATGTTAGTCCGCGGATGGAACACTTAAAGTGTTCACCATCCGCGATACGCTCTGCCGAAAGTACTGAAATTGACCCTTCTCCTTCGTTTTCTGTGCAGGTGATAGCTCCTAAGGACCATGCGATCGATAAGGATGAGCTAGGAGGCAGATTGGAGGCGAGGCATGAGCAAAACAACCCAACGATGGAGCGCCCAGTTGCTGCGAGTCATGAGGCACCGCCTAAAAAGAGTAAGGACCCAGGTGCCTTCACAGTCACCTGTGGTGTTGGTGAGACTCTTATACATCACTGTTTAATTGATTTGGGTGCTGCTATTAATGCCATGCCATACTCTTTATATTGTTCGTTGAAATTGGGACCATTGAAGCCTCCTCAGCTGTTGGTAGAGTTAGGAGATAAATCATGTGTTCGTCCGGTTGGTTTACTTGAGGATCTAACACTCCGAGTAGGAGACCTCGTTGTTCCTACAGACTTTTATGTTTTGCAGATGGGAGATGCTAGAAACGATGATCCTCCAACACTTATTTTGGGACGTCCATTCCTCTTTGCCACTAAAACCAAGATTGACATGGACACATGCTTGTTGTCACTTGCATTTGGTGGCAAGAGATCAGATTTTTATATTTATGAGGATGATGACCGTCCATGCGCGAAGAAACCACCGGACATCGTGAATACATCATACCTTGGTGCCCTAATTCCAGACCCACCGGACGAGACTGGCTGTGCAGCTAGACCAGTAGTTATGTTCAAGGTGTCCTCGCCAACTCGGGAGGATGTGAAGGCAAACCCGCCTGATCGATGGAGAACAGACACGAGCACATCATTACACGATGATTTTGGGCAGACTGAAGGAGTAGCTGATGTGAAATTTGACCTCACACGTCCATGGGATCCTAACTTGTGATCCCTAAAGAGGTAACGTCGAGCCAACGACGTAAAACAAAGGCGCTCGCAGGGAGGCAGCCCGACAAATTTTTTGTTTTTTCATTTTTTTCTTTCTTTCGTTTTTCTGTTTGTTTGAGAGTTTATCCGTGTTATCACATTGTCTTTTGGGAAAGAAGAACATTTTTATGCAGGAAACAGATGCAACTCAGAGCAGGTCGCGGACCACGTGCACATTAGCCTCCGCGGGTGCAGTTCTGTTTAAATATTGACCGCGGGAGGTAAAATGGACGTGATCCACGATTGACCGTTGACTAGGGTTGACCGTCACTGACTCGTTTGACCAGAATTCTCATCTTCACGCGACAAAACGAGGGGAGTACCTGTTCACTTTATCTCTTCCTTTTCATATATGTTTGTGTCTTGCATGGTTGTGTCTTTGAATTTAAGTCGTACCATGAGGACACGGCTTTATTCAAAAGTGTGGGGTGGGAGAGTCAGTCTGTTGTGTCAGCATGTTTATTTTTTGCACCTGCATAGTGTCTGCACGTTTCCCTTTAAAATTTTTTTGAAAGTATGAATTTCTCTCTTGTGTTCTTGAATATGCAGTATTGAATGTTGATGTGAAAGAGATGAGCTGATTAGATGCGTTTCTCTCGTGAAATTTGAATTGTGTGACTACATGTGAATTTAACCCGCTACGTGCCTTTTGAGTTGAGATAAACAGGGATGTGGAGTTGATAGAAATGTCCTAGAGAGACTTGACGAAGCATTCAAAGGACCGAATTTCGAGTTATATGGTTATGTGGATTTCGTGGAGGCTAGCACTTCGAGACTTATTGGTTTAGAGTTTGCTGCCCGCCACTGCAGCGTTTATGTAGGTAGGCGGGACGGGAAAACAGACCGTCCTATCTCTAGTCTGAAGTAACCGGGAAAATAGGTGAGCGACCCTCATCTTGACTCACGTCAAAAAGGTCGAGGATGAGAAAGAGCGGGGAGGTATTTCCATATGCTTGCGGGCGATGATTGGACCTCCTTCAAAAGAAAAAGAAAGGAAGAAAAGGACAAGCTATTCACAATAAAGAAGCAAAGCTCAAGAAAAAAATCAGCCAAATTGTGAAAGTTCTACACGCAAAAAGTGAAGTACACCGTTCATACATCAAGAGTCAAAGGCCGAGGAAAGTCACCACAAAAGCTGTCCAACAAAAAACGAAAGAAAGCTCAAAAACCTAAAAGCTCGAATAAATCACGTGCAAGAAAAAACAATGAAGTATAACCATATAGCTAGAGTTCGGAACAGCGAATGCAGATCATGGGTCTAAAGAGGACTATCTCCCATTCATCCGAATTAATTTGAATTCCAGCTCAAAGGTAACATGTATCAAGTTTATTCTATGTTGAGCATGATAATCTTAGTAGCGATTGAGTTATGCATAGAAAAGCGAGTCTAGACTAGCAACTCTTATTCATGTAGCATTATCTAGGACGTCGAAGAAATTGTGGTGTTACATTTATTTTCCTTCTGTGACTTAGTTCTTGTTCGAGACGAACAAGTTTAAGTGTGGGGTGGTTTGATGAGTCATATTTATACGACTCGTCGAGTCAACTAATCCCATCTATTTCAGACACTTCTATATGCGAACAGTTACTTTTTAGTATGGTTTTGTATTTCAGGTGTTTCGGAAGCTCTAGGAGGAAAAGTGCATAAAAGACGGCATTTTATGCCGAAAACACCACAATGGCAGATCGGACCTTTGGACGTTCGACGGAGCGCTGGGAACGGACCACTGATCATAAAAATATGACCCATATGCCGTGCGTAGATAACTCAATTCCCTACAACTCTCTAGTTCACACCGAGAGCATCCAAGGTCATTTAGAGGGTCTAATTGAGAGCCGAAGTCAAAACAGATGCGCAGAATGAGTGAACAGTGTCCGAGAGGACCGCGGATACTGTTCACTTTATGAACAGTACCCGCGGACGCTAATGTGAACAGTACCCGCGTCGCTAAAATGTACATGGTCCGTGGCCGACCTCAGCAAAATCGAAATTTGGAAGCCTGGCCCAAAAAATGAAAGGAAAACACAACTCAAAACTAGGGTTTCTGGCAGCCATCAGAAGTTGTCAATTCCCAGTATCCATCATTCTACGAAGAGGAGACGACTATGGAGAGGAGACGAAGCTTTCGATGAAGAGAAGAGATTTTCCTATTTTTAATTATGCGTTTTTTCATGATTATGTGTAGCTAAATCCTTAATTCAGTTTAGGATTTCACATATTGACGTTCGTTTTGAGACTTTGTGCTTAATGCTATTTCATGTTTTACTAGTTCTTGTGCTTATCTTCTGAATTAACTTGTTAGATTAAGTGGAAGCTTTGTCGCAAAGCTTAATTGAGCAGTCAATTCTTACCGTTAATATCTACTGGAAACTTTGTCGTAAAGGTAGATCGTAACACCTAGGCTAAATAATACCTTTGTCGGATTATTAAGTTTAGGAAAGAACTAGAAGTCTAACACCTTTGTCGGGTTAGATTGTGGCGTATCACCTTTGTCGGGGTATTTGGGTTGTTACCTTTGTCGGAACAACCACACTTAGAAACATGAAATTAGATGTTTAGCAGTCAATGATAAATATTTCACAATAGAAACCCTAAGCTGAATGCTTTCTCTCTGACTGAATTTTCGTTATTATTTCCTCTTGTGCTTTTTATTACACTTGCTCACAAAACCCCGCTTTTCTTTATTGTTTTTAGAAACAGCTTCAACAACACCAGCTCTCTTGGGTTCGACCCTGGTTGCCGCTACACTAGCTTATTGCAGGAGATTTATAAATATTAAATTTGACGCGTCAGACGACGCGCGTCACGAAACCTCGTGAGTTGAGCCGCCATTTGCGTTCACACTACGAAGTAGTGGGTTTTACTATTTGGACACGTGGCGCGCCCACAATGGACGGGGGTTAGATGTGTGGCTCAGATCGTGCCTCACGTACCTCATTCTAATTTTGGTGCCTCATTTGATCGCTTCTCTTTGATACAAAATGTAAAGTTTGTCAAAACTGCGTTATAATTCGTAGCCGAAAAACAAAAAATACGATATAGTTCGTCAAAATAATTTATAATTTGTCACTAAGAAATTAATCGTAAACGAGATTTCATACGAGATTTAAACTCAACTGTCCAAATGACCAAATCAATGACTGTGATTGGTTTGTATTTTTGTAAAAAATACATTATTTGTACCGAATCCTTTTTTCGTGAGTGTTATTCTTTATTTAACTGTTTCGTCAATCGGTCAAAATTTTATTAATAGTTTAATCTAGACGGTCATTGTCATTTTTTTTTGCTCGGACAATTTGAAAACATGGGTTAGTTAGAGATTCTTTTATTTTTTTTGATAGATGTGTTAATTACAGTTCGGTACAGATTAGACTTTAGCGAGTTCGTTACAAATAATTTATAATTTGATACTGAGAATTTAATTGTAAACCGGATTTCATACGAGATTTAATCTCATCTTTCCAAATGACCAAATCAAGAACTGTGATTGGTTTATATTTTACAAAAAGATTTCATACTAGATTTAATCTCATCTTTCTAAATAACCAAATCAAAGACTGTGGTTGGTTTATATTTTACAAAACTATGTCCATTTTACCGAATCCTTTTTTCATAAGTGTTATTCTTTATTTAACTCATTCGTCAATCGGTCAAAATTTTATTGATATTTTAATCTAGATCGTCATTGTCATTTTTTTTTGCTCGGACAGTTAATTACAGCTAGAGATTTTTTTTGATAGATGGGTTAATTACAATTCGGTATAGATTAGACTTTAGCGAGTATCAACGTCAGCAGCGCGCAGCTCCAGAACTCAACTATCGCAATCAAAGTCGTGGCGACACATCTACTCGCCTTAACAAAAGCCAACAAAAGAAACTATTGCAGTTACTAGGAATTGAACCCGAATGCTTAGACATCACACAAGGCAACAGCTCAACCAACAGGCCAGTACCATATTGGTAGTTAGTTAAGGAAGAAAATTAGTGGCCCCGGCCCTCGAACCCAGGACGTGAGTATCTAACCGTTTTAAGGTGGACTCCTCAACCAACAGGCCACCACCCCTACTGTTAGTTAGAGATTCAGATTGTACTTTTTCTTTTTTTTTCTATAATTATATTTCAATAAGTTCAACATGATTATTGGTTATTGTTATTTGAAAAAAAATAATTGTTCTTTTTTGTATTCTTATTCCATTAAGATAAGAATTTAATTCTAGGGAGTTGTTTGGTTGTGTCAAATTGTCAATGTGTATGACGGGACAGCTATCATGTGATGAACTATCGTTAAACTGTGTGCCCAACTCTCTTTAACCTCAGTCGGGGAACTGATAAGCCGAACCGAAGGCACACAAAAATAAAAGTAACAATTATTATTATTAGCTAAAATCAGATTAATTGACTTGAGTTGACCGTGCAAAAAATCTGCAAAATCATTTTTTTTTACTGTAGATGGAGATAATAATTAGGAACATTACAATGCACATGAGATTTATCATTTAGTACATATATATATTGATCTCTAAACCTCTTAACAAGACATCTTGATTTGATCCGTAACCATCTTGTACATCTCTCCACTTATGAAGCGCAATCCACGTTCGACACCTTTACCATGAATCCGCACACATCCACCCAAATCACTGGTACATCTTTGACATTTGGAGCTCAGGCAACCTTTGGCCATATTTACCGAATAGCACCTCCACGAGGGAGAAAGAATACATCACGCGCGAGACGTGAAGAGGAAGGCCTCCACGAGAGAGGAAGAACACATCTATCGCGAGGCGTGAAGAGGAAGGCATCCAAGAGAGATGTAGGAAGCATCCACGCGTGAGGCGGGAAAAGGAAAATGAAAATGAAGGAAGAAAAATGGTGGCCTTAGGACTCGAAGTCAGGCGTAAGGATCCAACCATATTAAAGTGACTTCCTTAATCAACATGACATCACCTCTGTTGGCAACCTGCAAAATCAACTTGAGATTCCCTCAGTAATTATTTCAAACAGATCAACCCACCAATTTTAAAAAAATATGGGGTACAACAGCTCATAATATTACAATGTATATGACGTCTTGTCATAGAGTACATATATAATAAATTGATATTCGAAGCTCTAACAATGCATTTTGATCATATCCGAAATCATCTAGTACATTTTTCTCCACTTCTGAAGCGCATGTCAAATTCGATACTTTTACGATGCATGAATTTACATATCTACCCCTTAGACTTGAACCATCAATCTTATTAAAGCAAGATTATAATTCTTTCATTGGGTCATACTGCTGTTTGACACCATTAAAAAAAAAATTAAACCCTCTATATTTAGTTTTACAAACAAAATATCTAAACAAATCGGACAGCTAACCCCAATCCAACCAATCACAGCCGTCCTCCAGCTCATATCTCTCTCCTAAACCAACGGCCCTAACGTTCAATTTTCACCTCACCATAAATACCTCTTCGCCTTCACCTTCAACAGATCTCACGATTCAAAATCTCACATCTCTCCATCCTCAATCATCTCTATCTCTCTAGATCTCCTACTCCGTCATCATGCGTGAGATCCTCCACATTCAGGGTGGCCAGTGCGGAAACCAGATCGGATCCAAGTTCTGGGAGGTCGTCTGCGCCGAGCACGGCATCGACGCCACCGGGAAGTATTACGGCGATTCCGAGCTGCAATTGGAGAGAGTCAATGTTTATTACAATGAGGCGAGCGGTGGGAGGTTTGTGCCGAGGGCGGTGCTTATGGATCTGGAGCCTGGGACTATGGACAGCATCAGATCTGGACCTTATGGCCAGATCTTCAGGCCTGATAACTTCGTGTTTGGACAGTCCGGTGCTGGAAATAATTGGGCCAAGGGGCATTATACTGAGGGAGCGGAGCTGATTGATTCGGTTTTGGATGTTGTGAGGAAGGAGGCGGAGAACTGTGATGCTTTGCAAGGTAGTTTCAACTATTTGATCTGGTGTTTTGCTTCATTTTCCCATTGCTGAATACTGCTAAGATCTATCATATTCTTTGAAGATATGATCTGCTCATTGTAGTTTTAGTTTGTTGGGTTGGTTGCATTCTGATTTTATAATACTTTTTTGTCTAGTTTCTGTGTTAAGTTGCCTTTGGATAAATTCAATTCATATTGTTTATAGTTATGTTTTTTGGATGCTGCACTTAATACTCTAGGACTTCTAGAAGTGGGCTGCTCTCAGCACTTCCAGGTTGTCTTATATTTGATGTTCTAGTTGCCTGGTTCTGAAATAAAGTTTTGTTACAACACTGATTATTGCGTTGTTTCTAATCTAACATGAAGCATCTTGTAGACATTTCTAGTTGTATCATTACAAGCATGGGTGGATCTGATTGTGTAATATGCTTTACTCTGTCAAGGTTCAATTTAATTTATTTGCGCTGAGTTTCTTTCATTTCCATTATATAGGTTTCCAGGTCTGCCATTCACTTGGAGGTGGTACTGGATCAGGCATGGGTACACTCTTGATATCCAAGATCAGAGAAGAATATCCAGATAGGATGATGATGACGTTCTCTGTTTTCCCATCCCCTAAGGTCTCTGATACTGTTGTTGAGCCCTACAATGCTACATTGTCGGTTCACCAGCTTGTGGAAAATGCAGACGAATGTATGGTGCTTGACAATGAAGCTTTGTATGATATCTGCTTCCGTACCTTGAAGCTCACCACTCCCAGCTGTAAGCATTTCACATCTTCTGTGTTCTTGATATATTGGTGATGGATGTGTGAGGTTTTACTTTTATTTTGCACTATTTGCCTATCTTTTTTTTAATTTCGTCAAGTATTACAACTATAGATAACTATTTTATTTTGTCAGAGTTGAGGTGTTTGGCTATTGCAAGCATTTTTTTCAAACAAAACATCCTGCACTAACTTTTGAAGGTCTTTTTTATCGAGCAAGTTCCTTTGCACATAACCCCAGAAACCCACTTATTTGATTCTCCAATATTCATCTGTTCTGACATTTGCATAATTGGTGTTTTCATCACATTGGAAATATCTTGTGTATCAATTATAGTGGCAGTATTCATTTTTTGTTTCATACCAAATCATAGACTTATCTAAGAAGACCTCGTTGTGCAGCCTATTATAGTTATGTGCAGCTCATTCGTAGTTTCTAGTTTGTCTCGTTTGACAATATTCTATTTTTTTTTGTTACAGTTGGTGATCTCAACCATTTGATTTCCGCTACAATGTCTGGAGTTACCTGCTGTCTACGATTCCCAGGCCAGCTGAACTCTGATTTAAGAAAGCTGGCTGTTAATCTTATCCCCTTCCCTCGTCTGCATTTCTTCATGGTTGGTTTTGCACCTCTGACCTCTCGTGGATCTCAGCAATACAGCTCCCTCACTGTCCCCGAGCTCACCCAACAAATGTGGGATGCAAAGAACATGATGTGTGCCGCTGACCCGCGCCATGGGCGGTACCTTACAGCATCAGCAATGTTCAGGGGGAAAATGAGCACCAAGGAAGTTGATGAGCAGATGATCAATGTACAGAACAAGAACTCTTCCTACTTTGTTGAGTGGATCCCAAACAATGTGAAGTCTACAGTATGTGATATCCCTCCAACTGGGCTTAAAATGGCATCCACATTCATTGGAAACTCAACCTCCATCCAGGAGATGTTCAGGAGAGTGAGCGAGCAGTTCACTGCCATGTTCAGGAGGAAGGCTTTCTTGCATTGGTACACTGGAGAAGGCATGGATGAGATGGAGTTCACTGAGGCTGAGAGTAACATGAATGATCTGGTCTCCGAATACCAACAGTATCAGGATGCCACAGCAGATGAGGAGTATTATGAGGATGAGGAGGAAGAACATGATGAGTAAAAGTCCATCCCCATTTGCCAGTCCAAGCATAAAGGATATGGATATGAACGTGTAGCCAGAATGCGGAACATTTTGAATCGTGTACGTGTTTTGGTTTTAATTCAAGAATGAGTGTTTAATTTGATATGCACTACTAGTGCTGTGGAGTATGTACTTTTGAAGACAAATGATGTGTGATTTGTGAACAATTTTATGTTGATTTTCCTGGAGCTCTTATTGTGCAACTGCCCTCAGAAAGCCACACTACTAGTGTGATGTCTTGAAATTGGCTGTCTTTGAATACCTGATTGGGTGAAAATGGAGATCCTACTGACTCATAAAAGATAGAACTTAGTTTACAATTGACACATAAAAGATATGTAAAAACTTTGAAAAGCAATATGGAACGTTATTTTGAATACATTTACAACTGTCACGATTGAGATGATAAATAACCTAGTGAAACTATCAACAAGTAGACTTTCATATTTAGGGTCCTAGACGGCACGACAAAGTTCAATATTGCACTTAATTGCTGCGAGTATTCACCCTTGTCCCATTCTCCAGGAATATGAAGTCAAAGAGAAAGTCTCTACGGATGGAAGATACTCAAAAGTTGAAACAGAGGCCCTCACGAGGCAAATAACGATCGTAACAAAACGGAAATCTTGACCAACCTCGTAGATAATTTTCAGGCGATCGGTGGGAGCTCCGTCTCCGCTGTCTTTTCAAATCGGATCCTTTTTAGGTTTTCACGGCACGGCTATGAGGAGGATAGAAATGTCATTTTCGTTCCGTCTCTTTCCAATTGCAAAAACGTGTCTAAAAATGTACTTAATTACAGAAAGAGGTGAAATTTACAGAGACTCGTGGACATTTGGGATAAAATCTTTTAAAGAAGCCATCTGAGTTTCAAAACGTTTCTTGTGATGCAATCAATGTTATAAATTGAAGTTTTCAAAGAGGCAAAAAAAAAACATTTATTTTCTGTAAAAAAAAAGCAGTGCTTGAAAAGATGAAAGTGAAGATAAATTGCAAAATTCTTCAGCCAAAAAAATACAAAAGGTTTCGATTCGAATCTAAAGGTAGAGGCCGGATCTGGTGCAAAGCCCAAAAACCATACAAAATACAAATGCATCTAGACTGTTCATTATGGAAATCCAATGGCTGGTATTAATTAGATTAAATAAATTAGATAACTGAATTTTATACGTGTATCTCTCCAAAGGAGGGTATAATCGACCCAACAAAATTCGAAATCAACCCCGAATCTCTCATCCCCAACAAAAACCCAACGATTTGGGAAACCATAATCCTACATCCCAATCTGGGTCGAAGAGGGGTTGTCCTCCGACGAAATCAAAAAACGCAGAAGAAACGCAACCAAATGATTGAAGAGAAACGCAGAAGAAATCGACAACGAACATGGTGAAGCAGCGCCGATGAAATTGACAAAGTTCCGATGCCGAAGAAACCTCTAAGCAGCGCTTATGGAACTGACAAAGTTCCGACGTTAATCGGGAATTCTCCAAAACCCTAGTTTAAAAAAATGTTTGATTTTCAATTAACGATGGTCATGACGAATTATATAATGGTTATAACGAACTATAAAATGGCATGACTAATTATACAATGATACTGCCAAATTCTTGACGAATGTTAGTTACTTTTGACGAATTATAGCATAATTCGTCGAAAATGCACTACAATTCGTCCGAATTCTTAACGAATTATAGTCCACTTTTGACGAACTATTACATAATTCGTCAAAATTGGACTATAATTCGTTAAGAAGTCGTCCATGTTTTTCCATGATTCGTCAAAAAGTATGCTATAATTCGTCCATGAATCCGTCAGAATAATGATATCATTCGTTTGAATTTGAAACTCATTGTTGCTATGCTTAGGAACCTATGCGAGATACAGCGAAGCTTTCTTCACAAAGTAACATGTTATTTACAAACAACAAATTAAATTAAAGAAAGCACCGAAACATGGTCGCATCACGGTACATCTTTAGATCTAACAATCCCATTTACAAATGATTGGGAAACCCAGCTGTTGGTCTTGAGTGATGCGCGTCATCTTCATCAGTGATGCATACAATGAATGATGCGACTGTCACATTAGAGCTAAGAAGTACGGCGATGGGATTGCAATGTCCAGTAGGTTTCGTGATGAGATAGTTCCTTATTAGGGTTTATAATATAAGGTTAATTGCAAAAACATAGTCTGGACTACCATCTGATTTCAAATTAGGTACCGGACTTTTTTAATTTTTAATTTAGTGATTTTCGCATCAACTTGCGTACATTTTGTTTACGAATTTAATAGTTTTGAGGAATTAAGGTCGAAAACTTATGAATTTGGTTTCATGGTTAACTAATTTGGTCAAATTTATTTTTATCATGGTTGGAGATATGATCAATGTGATGAAACATGTGCAAATTTATACAAAAATCACTAAATTGAAAATTGAAAAAATTCAGTACCTAATTTGAAATCAGGTGGTAGTCCAGACAATGTTTTTGTAATTAACCCTATAATATATGGTGTAAAGACATAATTGCCCTTATTTTAATTGATAATTGAATTTAAACTGATTTAGTTCCAATTAATTTGATCTATTGAAATGTTAAAATCAAGGATGGTATTTAGTTTGTATTTTTTATCATAATATGGGCTTTGCACCTGAACCCTTTCCTCCAAAGGTAATAATATTACGGTGGCCATTATCACTGATGATAGTTACTTCCTCGACTGATATTATCGCTCAGGGACGGATGCAGCTTTAACTGGGGGTGACATGTGTCACTCCCAGGTTTTTTTAAATTTTATTTTCATGTAAGGTAATTATTATAATATATATGATAAAATTAGTATAGTAATTTAAATTTAGCTATCTACTATGAAATTAAATGTAAATATAATTGGTTGGCCAAATTGTTTTTAAATATAACTCTATCCAATAAATTTTATCTAATAGATTTTGATGAAGATGAAAGCATACAATTTGCTAAACTATATCAATGATAATCCAGAACAAGAAAATCAAAATATTCCTTTTACTATACAATGTGGTATTTCTCATCCTAACTCTTTCGGTTTCCATTGCTATTAAGTATTACCGCACACTTCTTTGTAAAAATGAATATAGTGAAGAGCGCATTTTGCAACTGGATGGAATATGATTTCTTATCTAATTGCTTAGTTGTCAACATTGGGAAAAATATAACTAAAATGTTTACCATTAATTCAATAGTAAATGATTTTCTTAATATAAAAATATGACTCTCTTTATTATAATGGAATATTTTTCTGGTTATGTATTTCTTAAGTGCTACAAGGTATTTTTGGTGTCACCCTCTACTATAATTTCTGGGTCCGTCTCTGTTATCGCTGCAATTCTCACCATTGTTTCTATTACTCGATCTGTTCCCACTCCCTCGCTCATACGTCGTATATCCGTTGCGATATCCAAAAACAGACCCGCTCCGATTGTTGCTCGTGCTCGCTCTGCTACTCACACTGCCATTATTTGTGGACCTGTCGAGGTGGAGAGTTTTAACGTTTAAATACATGGAGGAAATTTTAAATTTGGAAATGAGTATATAATAAAAAGAAAATAAAATTAAGCTGGCTAATTAAATATTACAGTACCTGACAAAATTTCATGTTTGGAGATTTGCCTTAAAATATTGCTTGGTAGATTTTGCAGCTTAAGATGTGATGTAGTGTCACATATTTTTTAAAAATAATTTTCTCTCTCAAAAAACCTTCGGCGGCGACAGATCCAAATCCAGCCATGTGTCTCCCTCTCACCTTTATTCCCCACTCCTCACCCACTCCTTGTTGTCTCCCTTCCTCGACCTGCTCCACGATGCTCTCTGCCGGGCAGTTTAGCGCCCTTCTCGTCTTCCTCGTCCAGGTGCGGAGATGAGCTCTCAGAGAGTATGGTCGGAGTCGTCGGGTGGGGTGAGATGGCGGGGTTGTGGGTTTGTGCGTGGTGGTGACATGGAGTGAGGGGGAGGTTCAGTTTCAACTTATTTAGTTTTCAGTTTTAGTTGTTTGTTTAGTTTCTGTGCAGGGCTGTTGTGTTTTGGCCTGGTTGTGACGGGTGTCGTCGGAAAGATCTCGTCTTTGAAGGGTTCGGCTTGCGGATCTACTGTTTTTGGGTTTCAGGGGGTGGTGGCGGCTCTGGCCATGGCGTACGATAGTTGTTGGGCTCGGCAGTAAAGATCTGCTTCGGTGGCGGTCGTCATAACATTGTGGTCTGCCGGATTTCAGCGCCAACGGCGTTGCTGGGACGTCGAAGTCTGGCTGGTGATGGGTTGCCGTTTGTCTCCTCTTGATTTCTAGACTAGGGTTAGTTTTAGCTGCAATCTAGATGTAGTCAGGTTAGTGTAGCGTTTGTTTTAGCCGGTTTGTTCCGGTGTCTTCCCACCTTGTGGTGGTGTCCTCCCACCTTGTTATGGTGGTGTCTTTCCACCTTGGTGGTGTTTTCTTCCTTTTCGTAGGAGGTGGTTTCCCTCCCTTTGCGGAGGTGTTTTCGTTAAGGCACTGTGCCTTTGCAGTTTTTCTGCTTGATTTCGATGGGGTGCCGCTGTGGCCTGAGCTTTATTTCTTTCGACTGTGCTAGGATTGAGTCATTGTTTCGATAGTGTCCAACTCCTGTACGACATGTATTCCCATCACAAAAAAAAAGATGTGATGTAGTGTCTAATATAAATTAACTGGAATAAATATTTATTACAAAATTCGGCTTGTGATTTAATAACTTTGGAAATTTAAATAAAAGTTAGAAAGCCAAGTATATATCCAGGAGAGAGATATCATTTGAGAAAATATAGGATGTGAACAATAGGGGAGCACTCGGTTGAGGCATGGTTGGTAGAATGAGGTACGTGAGGCACGATCTGGGCCACTCATTTAGATGATGTGGCAGGGAATAGTACCGAAATAGTATTTTACTTTTTGCTTTTTGAATAGTGCAGGATTTTGGTAGTGGGACACGTGGCGCATCCACAAAGCACGGTGGGTTTAGATGTGTGGGTCAGATCGTGCATCACTGCCTCATTCTTAGAAGGGTGCCTCATTTGAACGCTCCTCGTGAACAATATACCTAATTTAGGAAATATAAATAAACTCATTTGATACGGAATCTCACGAATGCATAATAATACATCTGCAAAAATATTATTGACAAAATTTAGTATGTGAATGACATAATTAATTTTCTGAAATATAAAGAAATAATTATATAAAGGAGAAAATTCTTCATATATATGTTGCTTGGAGATTAATTAGGTAGATATATCTTAAGGAGAAATATAATTCCCAGATCACATCTTAGATTTCAAAATCTACCTAGCAATAGTTTTAGACAAATTTCCAAACATGAAATTTAGCCATGTAATTTTTAGGCAGCTTATTATTTTTATTACAACTTATTTCTTTCCAAAAAAAAATGAAGACTCTTCCACTATTTATACACTGAAATCAGACAGCAACAAACCGCAAAACACTCCTCAGCTTTCATGTCAGTCCGTCTGCCTTAAGCTCAAGCAATCTCAGGTTAGCTCAGGTATATGTTCATCATAACTCTTCATAAAAAAATCGTATCATGTTGATAAAAAAAACATCGTATTATAAACATTTAGACTATAAAAGATTGTGTCTTTTATGTCCATTTGACGTGTTTTCGAGTATTTAATCTTTTTTTGCGATGAATTACGAAATATTATTTGGACTAATTTAGTAACTTTTGCATCAACTTGTATGTATGTGTTTGCAGAATGTCTAGGAACGGGAGCAGGAATGATAGAAGAACCAGGGCAAGCAATGGAACTCGGAATCCCAGTGGCAGTAGCAGCGTGGATGATATGAATGCGTTATTAGCGCAACAGCCAACGATCGAGGAGTACCAGCTTTTTTTGGATTTTGTAAACACCGTGCATGAAAGAAACAACTTGCCAAGCCCGTTTACTGGACCTACCGATATTACACATCGAGGTTTTTACGAAGACCTCGGAACTTATAATAACAATGCCAGCAATATTGCTCGAGGAGGGAGTTATAATAACATTGCCAGCAATGTCGCTCGAGGAGGCTCCAACGGATATGGTCAGAACAACCGATACGAGCACAACAATGGAAGCAATGTAATTGCTAGAGGAGCGAATAGCAATGTGAGTGGCAGAGCTAGCAGCAGTCATGTCGGGTCTATTTATGGTAATCGTGACGGGTATACGAATAATGTTAATCATAGCGGGTCTGCTTATGGTAATCGCGATGGGAATACGAATATTGCTAGTCATGGCGGGTCTGCTTATGGTAATCGCGACGGGTATACAAATACTGCTAATCATGTTGGGTCTGTTTATGGTAATCGCTATGGGTACACGAATACTGCTAGTCATGTCGGGTCTGCTTATGGTAATCGCGACGGGTATACGAATACTACTAGTCATCGTGGGTCTATTTATGGTAATCGCGATGGGTATACAAATACTGCTAGTCATGGTGGGTCTGTTTATGGTAATCGTGACGGATATACGAATACGACCTACGGGCGAGGGAATGTGAGTGGGAGCGTGAGCGGATCGAGTAACCGTAACAATGGTGAAGATTACGAGGATAATATCAGTCGAAGAGGCAGAGTTTATAGAGGGAACTTGCCATAATGTTATCCACCTTGAGAACTTTTTACAATTTAGGGCCTACTTAGTGATATTTTCAAGTTTTTAATTAGCTTTTTTTTATGGTTTTGTTGCATTTTATGTTTTCTTAAGTAAAGAATTTTCCAATTTATCAAATTATATTTCGTTCATTGTCACTGTTCAAGCACCACGGTTCATGAGTTTTTATTCACAGAGAACGAGTTAGGGCTTTGGTTCTTTCAAATTTTCAAATGGTTAGATTACTTCGATCAATTCATCCTATAGTTTCATATGATATGATTTATGAATTCTAGACTCTATAGAATTATGAACGACCACATTTGTTTTACAATAGGAGTATTGCATTTATCATTAAACACAAATATTATTTAGAAGCGATCTTCGATAGGGGTGAATCTTGCATTAGGAGCAACTACACATAAAGTGCTGGCTTTGTGGAGTAACAGAATGGAGAATGACATTTCGGACCTTGGAGCTTTCCGGTCAGCAGCACTCGTAGCGGCATAAAGAGTGATTTTCCCTGGAACCGATAAAATGTTGCTGGAGAGGAATGGAGCTTTTTATGGGTAGCTTAGACAGTACAGTAGTACATACCTTGTGCTTGAGTGATTTGCCGAGGCCTTGACCCATTTCTTCCAGTCCGCACTGCCTTCTTCAAGAGCGCTAATTAAATCGCTGCTGTCATACACATCTAATAAACTCGAGCAAAATTCAGAGAAGTCGTAGCTTCTAGGACAGGCTTTTTGCCTTCAGATCAGCAATACAAACTAAAAAGTATATATAAAACTGATTAGTGATGAATATCATACGTTTTAGTTTGCTAGCAATACAAACTCGAGCAATACGCTTTTGCGTTCAGATCAGCATCATTGATCCTGAGATCATAGCACAAAAGCATGCATGAGAGAAGGGATACCAATGACACGTGGAGTATAACCCCATTTCAAAACCAGCCCTAGAACACCAAAACCATATCCTGTACCCCCACCAATCTTGCTATAGCTCCCCCATTAACCTACTCAAACTGATCAATCCGGCAACAATCCTCTACAAACTCTTCCTTTTATGAGATTTGATGTTCTCAATATGACTGAAAACGACACCGTTCCAGTGAAAAACGTTATTTGTCATGAGAAAATTTGTGCGATAACGCGTGCCTGTTTACACCTTAATATAGTTTTATAACTAAACGGTGCCGTTGCATGACTTTAAAGCTTGGAGCGGAACAACCAGTCATCATTTCTTGTAAAATGGATTGTTCCTAATAAAAAAAAAAAAACTGGTATATGAAAGGCTTTGTAAAATGGATTGTTCCTGATAAAAGGCGTTGTAAAGACAGAATTTCAAGCAGGTTTCAGATTTCTGCCTAGAATGCATATATCAATTATGTTTATCACTATAGGCGGTAGCAGTGGCGGATCCAGAGCTTCGTCTGAGGGGGTCCCAAAATTTTTTTCGAACAACAAGGATATACGTCGGATCAGGCAACAAAAAAAAAAGGTTCGCTAATGATCCGGCAATTTTTTTTCGAACAACAATAACAACAAGGTCCGCTAATGATCAGCCAACCTTCTGAAGCTCATAAAGGTGTCATCCGATGTCCTTTGAAGATGATCTACATATGGATCGAAAACTAATTGAATGTTCTATAACTTTCATGTTTAACTCAAGATGGAATTCGGAGGTTAAGCCGATAAAAACAACGACCAAAGATAGATGATTAATTGAAATTTGCCGAAATTGAGGGGGTCTGAGCCAATCTTCTAAAGCTCATAGAGGCATCATCCGGTGTCCGTTGAAGATGATCCATATATGTATAGAAATCTAATTGAATGCTCTACAACTTTCATGTTTACTTAAAGATGAAATTTGGTGGTTAAGCTGATAAAAATAGTCACCAAAGATAGATGATTGATTGAAATTAGCCGAAATCGAGGGGTCCTAGTCAACATTCGAAAGCTCATAGAGGCGTCATCCGGTGTCCGTTTAAGATGTTCCTTATATGGGTAGAAAGCTAATTGAATGTTCTATAACTTTTATGTTTACTCCAAGATGAAATTCAGAGGTTAAGCTTACTAAAATAGTGTCCAAATATAGATGTTTGATCAAAAAATTTAAGAAAATATATAAAATTTTATATGAAGTTTTTTTTTTGGAAATTTGAGAGGGGTCCTGGGCCCCCCTTCTTGCATGTTCTATACACTTCTTGCACGTAAGCGCAAAACAATATTGTAGCATATTTTTATCATGTAGTGATGTTCATTTTTCACTAAAACGACAAAAATGCACTACAATACTTTTATGTGCAAGAAGTACAAAACGCGGGCACTTAAACATTTAACACTTCTTGCACAAAAAGATACAAGGGATGGAAGCGGGGAAGAACGGACCTCTTTTAAGTTTTAAGTAGAAAATCATTTATTAGTAAGAGGAGTTCAAAGAAAATAGGTGTAAATGCACACATACAACCTCTCACGTCTCCACTTCTTAGTTGTCCTCAGCTGGAGTCGGGCCAAGCATTACACCACAACCATTTGCTTCACACCCAACTCCACCATATATATACCACCAATGACACACCCTAAATCTCATTGCAATCACAACAAGCTTCTTCTATCAATTAGTAGCTTTTGTATTTGTGATCTCTTTAATTTTCGTCTTCAATTATCTGTCTCAAAAACTCTCCAATGGCAGCCTCAACCAAGCTTGCACTTGCCCTCTTCTTTGCTTCTTCCCTCTTTGTCCAAGCCGCTTTAGGTAAGATTTCATTCTACTCGTTTTTTTGGTAATTACAAAATCATCAATCAAACAATTTAAAGTAATTCTTTTGCATGTTTGATTCTACGATGTGCTTGCAGCCGAAATCGTATGTGAAACTTTGCTCAAGGAAAAGTGTGCATTTGCCGTGGCATCGTCTGGCAACAGATGTGTCCTGGAAACCTACACAACCAGAGGCAGGTTCACTGAGTATCAATGCATGACCTCTGACGTGAGAGCTGATGTAAAGTTAGCAGGACATATTGAAACTGACCTGTGTATCAATGCATGTGGAGTTAAACGAAAAAGTGTTGGGATAGGTTCTGATTCTCTACTCGAAGCTGCATTCCTTGCCAAACTTTGCTCATCTGAATGCTATCAGAACTGTGACAACATTGTTGATCTCTACTTCAATTTGGCTGCCGGAGAAGGTAGCTACAATCCTGCATTTTTTCACGCAATTTTTTTATACTAGAAATGATTTAATCATCAAAAAAAGATTTTTCAGCACGTCTTTTACGCATTGTATTTTAAACTCAGCAATCTACTTCAGTTTGATTTTGCACTTACAATTGAAATCTGACCTGAATAATATTGTAGGTGCATTTTTGCCTGACATGTGCAAGGCTCAAAACGGCCACCACCGAGCAATGATTGAGCTTGTGAGTTCTGGTGATGCACAAAAATACCAGGAGGAAGCTGCTTATTCTCCGGCCCCTGCCCCTACTCAATGGAACTGAGCACTCATCACCGATGATCACACGACTTGGGCACTTGCTTATCGTTTTGGCTACACTTAATATTTCCAAAAATGAAGATATACTTCAAATAAAAGGAACAAACAGGGATATACATGAATCTGTTTTTTGACTATTCAATTTATTTTTGTAATACGGTCATTGTTATACAAAGTTTAATAAATAAATTATATGTAAAATCTTTTTTGTATTTTTGTTCCAGTATATAATCAACCCAGTATACTTTTAACAATTTCTGAAGGTACCAAGATTAACCAGAGAATAATAAAATCATGTCAGCACAAAGACCTGATTGCTAAACCTCTTAAGGTACTTGATGCTTAACAACTTAAAAATTCCATGGCCTCGGATAATTAACAACAGCTTATTAAGATAGATGTTTTGGCTGGGGAATTTATGACACGAAAAAGAACAAGAACAGGATAATTGAACTGGTCGAGTAATTGACTGACAACAAAGTTATGCAGTGATAAGGATATAATTGTGTTGTAATAAGGATATGTTGCTTATCTCTTAAGAGACACATCAGGTATCCACCTAGAGAGAATAAGTCCTTGCTCCTGCATGACCCGTGAACACATTGACTTGAGTCTTGAACAGAATGGCAGAATTTTTTCAATTTGTTCCGATGGTTCAATATAAGCGTCTGCATAGCGCGACACCATCTCCAATAGATAGTTGAGAGACTTCAACACGTGGATCAGAGATTAGAAAATTGTTGAAATCTATAGTGGTTTGTCTTGAAGCCCTCATCCCCTCTGGGACTTCACTCTCATCCATGGCAACAAATCCGGAAAGTAGAGTATTGTCATACGCAATGATGCCTCCAACTTTCACCAGATTGGTAAGCTTCTCATGGTAGGCTTTGTACCAGTCCTTGTATGTATCCACAAACACAAAATCCATACAATCTGCCTTGCCACTGGCCACCTGCCATTTCAAATCCACCATGTAGTTACCACATTTGCAAATTTGTTGATTTCAGCGTGAGTATTTGTTTCAAGTTGGTCAGAACTGTAAGTCAAATTTAATTAAGAGCGGATATTTGACTATCTGCTAAGATTCTGGTTTGCATTTTAGATTTGGATGGCTATGAAAGATAGCACAACTACAAATATATATGTTCTATTTGTAAATGATTGAAATTATATGATTACCATTTCATCGATAGCCCTGGTAGCATCTGAGTGAATGAAATTGATCTTGTGCTCTACACCAGCATTTCGAATAAAAGGGAGGCCGATCTCATATGCTTGCCTGTCTATGTCAACTGCTGTTACCTAGTTCAAGAGCAGACAGAGGGAATCACACTCACACTGAATCTGACTCTGACAAAAAAAATAATAACAGGAGATCCTCAATCTATGACGAAGAATGATAAGGTGTACCTTGCCGTCATTAGGTAACGCCAAGGCAGTTGTAAGCAGAGAATAGCCAGTAAAAACGCCAAGCTCTAGCGTGTTCTTGGCATTCATAATCTTCAACAGCATCGACATGAATATACCCTCATCAACAGAGATGTTCATTACCGCCCTGCTTATTGACATTTTCAGAGATTGAATAAGAGATGCTTATGAAATTGATTAAACTGAGACATGTATACAAAATGTGAATTAAACGAACATAAATAATTAGATTTTTATTTTATTTTTTGCTTTTTTGAAGACGAGTAATTCATAATCAAAGACACAAATTATGGTTAATAGGTTGTAAGATTTGCTTTTTTCGGTACCTAGGACCATATGTGGCGACAGTGGCTTCTCGTAGAGCTTTGAGCTGTGGATGTTCTTTGGGATATGCACTAGTTTGCAAGACATACTGCAACAACATCAATTTGAGGCATTGATAAGATCAATATATATATATATATATACCTTAAGATCATGTTTGATTTTAGGAAATTTAAAGTAAAATTAGGTTTGGCAATGAAAAATCAAACAAAAAATATATAAGATTAACTACATGATACAAATATAAATTCAGAATTTAAGTTGTATACATTACAATTTGTTAAGATGATGTAATTGTGAGGTGGACTGAAAATAAGAAGATACATGTGTTAACCTGGAGGAGGGCTTGACTCTTGAGCAGTCCTTTGGCATTAGTAGTCATCTTTTCTCAGCGGCCGGGAACAAAATATCACCTAATCTAAGAGAGAGAGAAAGAAGCGATGAGGACGAGCCAGCAGACCACCGCGGAATGAATTGATACGACAATGAACTGAATAGGATTGGGCTTCGTCGTCTTGCGATTCCGATGTGGGCCCAGATCCATTAAGTCAATGGCTTAAAGCGAGGAGAGTATTATTTTTTATTTTTTTTTTTGATATAGCAAGATTATTATTATTGAATACATGCAGCAGCAGCAGCATTTTCAACAAGGCATGTCATGTCAGATATTGAAAAAGCATACAGATTTTGGCTTTGAATTTCTCGAAAGAGCAGCAAGCAAATCAGCTGTGAAATAAGAAGCCATTTTGAATGTTAAATCAATGTTATTGATGGTAGATTGCTCTACATTATACAGTTGCTGATTTAGTGTTTTCTGTTTAAAGCCTTTGTTTGTTAATTATAAATGAGTGATTTCCCATTGCCATCTTTGATAAGTTTGCTTTCTGCTTCTAAAACATATTTTCAATTTTTTCCCACAAATTATATTTAAGAGTTTGCCAAAAAAAAAAAGAATGGAGGTGAAATACGTATTGTAAGATCTAGAAATTGCATACAAGCTGTTCAACGGATGAAGCAAACTATATATACAGACATACTTGTACCACTTGTCAAAAAATTAAACAAGCCATAAAACCCATAACTACAAAGAAAAATAAGGACGAAAAGCATTTCTTTTGGATAAATAAGGACATAAGATTAGGTGAAGTCTAGGGGCATAAGATGAAGTGGGGGCCGGCATTAGTGGATCCAACACGATCTAAATGAAGTCTGAGCCACCAGGAAAATGCTCTAGATCAGGATGACCACTACCTCTTCCTTGCCTCCTAGGTTGCCTGCAATATGTGAATCATAAAATGAGTGACATTCACTGTCTAGAACTCCCCTTTTCATATAGGTGGAGAATCTCACCATGATTAATAGTTGACATATAAAAACTTGCAACACTTGTGTTCAACAACTACTACTTAATTTAACAAAGAGAAACCAAGGACCTACTGGCCTAGTGAAACTTAGTACACACGTGTTACCAAAAATAAAGAGTTCAGTAACACAACATGTAATGTCAGTCACTTCACCAGATGGTAAAGCCATTGTACTGATTCAGACATCAGAACTCAGAAGTCGAGTATTAGCTACGTTATAATTTTTTTTGCTGATCTATCGACCTTTCTAAGCACTTTAATGTTGATTTAGTCATCATACACTCTTTATAACACAAGACACCCCTAAAAGCAGCGACAAACGATGTGCAAGTATCCCTAACAGTATTGCCGAAGTTAAATAACATTTGAAGCTGCAAATTAGAGCTTTTTTAAAGTAAAGGAGATCGAAAACCGCCAAATATACCTCAAGAACCGACCAGGCTCAAAGCCAGATACATCTGGTGGACCAATGGGGTCATACCGAGCTCCTGGTGGAATGTCGCTGTTTCAATGTTCCATACAATTAGACTGCAGAATATGAATACCGATAACAATCAACAATCAAGAAAAGCTACTCACCCACGTAGACCTCCGCGAAACCCTGAACCACCAACTCCAGGTCCTCCAAACCATCTGGGATCGTTGGGACCTGTTCCAGATAGTTGAAATAAAAAAATTGATTGAGAAGGCACAGTGCACTTACTGGATGAAAGAATCTGCAAAAGAAAATCTACAGTACCTACTAAAGTGCTTCCCTCACCAGTGAAGCCACCCCTACAAGATCATTGATGAAATTGGAGTCAGAAGACAAGCCAAATATCAGTTAGCTAAGCACTGGTCGTCATTAAAAAGTACACACACTCATAAAAAGGTAACAACGATGAGAATATAATAAATCACCTGTTTGGAAAAACCCCAGCTGGAGGACCAGGGATTAAATCACTATAACCACCTGGATTCACAGGAACACGGGGGTATACAAATCTGTCAAGACAGAAATAAACAAGAACAACTCAGACAATTAAAGTTAATATTCAAATGAATTAACTGCAGAACCTTTCTAGTTATTTGGAGAGGCTTAACGCAATGACACTTGCAGCATTCGAAATTTCACTATAACCAGTTTATATCCTGGTACATGTCTTACTACACATGCTGACAAAGACTGGGTTGATTATTAGGATGTAACACCTAAATTCTAACCATCACTCCATGATGTGAAAGTGCATAGTGAAATGATTATGAATTATTTTCGATGTCCATGCATTCACTCTCAACAGATAATTTACTACTCTGTGGTAAAAGCAAATTGGTAGGCAGGAACAGCGTTTATAATTGCTACTAAATAAATGAACTGAAAATTCCAAGGTATACCCAGAACCAGAATAGGGGGTATCATCAGTATCTGGATCAATTCTGTGGGGTTGAGCACCTCGTGGGTTGGAACCCAAACCCTCACTCGTGGAACTGCAGTTATGAAATGCCAGAACAATCAGAATAAATATATCAAATAACTTTTTTAATATGCAATGGAACTCTTGAAACAGTGGAATCAGTATATACCTTGATGTTTTATCCGATGAAGCAGCAGCTTGTTTACAACTCAACTTTGACAACAGTCCACTCTCGAGACTCTTCACCAAACCAGAAAAGTTTTTATAGTGATCTATATAGTTAGAACTCCCCTTTTCTTCTCCAACAAATTCATCAACACTGTAAGAACAATTACCCAATCAGAAACTTAATCAGCCTACCGAAACTGCAGTTTTACTCAATGAGATACACACAATGAAATTATATACCGGAGCAAGAACTTACTTGATTTCTACATCTACTGGTTCAACCTCACCATATTTAAGAGCGTCAATTAACAATTTGTCATTCATGGAGAGACATTTAACCAGAACCTTCTTCGAATCCTGAGGATCGTGATACACAAACGCATACTCTCCGTCCATCGAATTCCATCCATCGACAGCAACCTCATCTGAAAACACCAAAACCCTAAATAAAACATCCCAATAAAAGGATCCACCTCCACCTCCACCAACACATAAACACATAACATAACCATAACACGATCGACCAAATCAATCAATCAATCTCACCTGAAGAAGACGAAGACAGCGCAGAATCTTCAAGAGCGGCGACTCCGACGGCGGTTAGATGATAACCAGAGGCGACGAAAGATGCGTGGACCGCAAACGCGACCTTATCGTGCATGTTTCTGAACGAAGGCCTCGATGCCCTAATGACAATCATCGTGCTATTCTCCAGCGTCATATTGATTATCAGAGAGCGAAAACGAAATCAGCAGCGACAACAGTTCCAGAAGCGATGAGAATGACAACAACTTTTAGATGTCTACTACTCTTCTACACACTGTGTCTGGTTTGTGCAAGAAGCCAATAAGAACCCGGACTTTAAACGGGTCGGGCGTCGTTGACCCGTGATTCACACAAATCTGGAAGAAGGAAAAAAAAATACGCAATATTATAGTAATAATAGAAATAGTTTTCGGAAAACACCAAAAAAAAAATCATCCAAACTCGTGGTTCGCAAAGTTTTTCATAAAGTATTTTTGCTGGTGACGCAAAGTTTTAAAATTTCTAATTTGAATTTTAAAAAAGTAATAATAAAAGATAACGGGAATGAATTACCTTTGGAAGCGCGTACTGAAGTGATTCACAAATAAAGAATTTTGAACTGGAAAAAAGAAATGATAAGAGATTAAGAGATGTATTCTTATTAATAATGTAGAAAATACTAAAATATATAAACTTATGTCATGAGGTAATACATATAACCATAAACGAAATAGGAAACTAAACTAATAAAGAATTCTATACATAAACTGATTTATTTCTAAATTAATTTAGAAAACTTGTCCACACTAGGATTCAAGGCATATCGCAACAGAAACAAAATGAAACAGTAAATGAAGTGAAAATTTATTTTTTCATAAAAAAATATAAAATAAATTTTTTATATTAAATGAAGTGAACCTTATGGCTTTTGCGTATCTACGCAAAAATTTTTGCTACCAAAGGTTATTTAGTACGTTTGTTCCGAAGGTCATCGTAATCTTGAGAGGTTTCTTTTATTTTTGTCTTGTTTTGAAATTCAAATCTCGATTTTGCCCTGTTTTAAATTCAAATATCGATTTTGTCTTATTTTTAATAAAATCGATTTGGGGAACCCGGTTTGGCTCATTTTTCATAAAAACTGGTGTGGGAGAAATCGGTTTGCTGACTGGCATTATTTGGTCTACATGGACCCAAAGAAATGTAATTCTGGCCACGTGGCAAATCGGGGCGAGGGAAACCGGTTCGGCGGAAACCGGTTTACTGCGGAATAAAAATAGGTGTTGAAAAGCATGGATGGCAGGCAATTATACAAAACCGGTTCACCGCAAACCGGTTTCAATTATACAAAATCGGTTTCCCCCGCCCCGGTTTGCCACGTGGCCATAACTGCATTTCTTTGGGTCCACGTAGGACCAAATAATGTCACGCATTTGCACAGTCAGCAAACCGGTTTCTCCCAAACTGGTTTTTATCGAAAATGAGCTAACCCGGGTTCCCCCAAACCGGTTTTATTTAAAACAGGGCAAAATCGATATTTGAGTTTAAAACATGACAAAATCGAGATTTATGTATCAAAACAGGGCAAAAAAAACTCCAATCTTGAGTGCTGGTCTTTCCCTTGCGGAACATGCATCATCTGTTCTGCGCCTTCTGCTAGTTGCCATGACATACCATTTGGTAAATGTAGAAAAATCTCTCGCCTCTCTCTTTTCTTTCTCTCCCTCTCTCCACCACCTCTTCTCAAACCAAGCCAAAATAAGGCAAGTTATCAAAAGAAAAAAAATTGTGAAGCATATCGTGGGCAAAATGCCATAAAAAAATTGAGGCACACACTTAAGTTTGGCAATGTCCTTCCATCATTCCTTTTAGTGTGTATGCATTGTGATTTGAGTAAAGGGATGACCCTTGTACTAGTATACGTGAGCATGACTTGGTTCGAGATAGTTTTGAAAATGAAGTGTCAAACTCCTCTTTCCTTATGGATTATGGACTTAGCTCCTAAAACATGAAAATGAGTTTTGTATCGTTAGCCCGTGGACTATCCTTCTTGATAGCATAGGCGCGCGATTGGCACCTATTTTGTGTTTCTAATGTTAATATTTCGAGAATCTTGCAAAAAGGTTGAATGAATTGTTTGGTTAGCCATTTGATGACTCTAATGTTAATTGTCTTTGAATGTGCATCTTTGTAAGGTCATTGGTGGTTCGAAATTCTTTTGAAAAGGAGTTAGTCTTTGATTACAATTTTAGTAGATGTGCATGGGGTACTCATTGCGTATTGCCTAGATAAATGAGAACTATCTTGTTCATGCATAATAGCTAGTCGCATATGGGATTTGTGAGTATTCCCTTTTCTGAAAACTCTCACGAGGCTACAACTCGTCCTGTAGGCAAGGACGGACCCATGAATGAAATCTTTGTTGGGCAAAAAAAAATTTTTGAGGTTTGGAACCCAATGGGAGGCTCATCCTCACGCCTTTTTCAAAAAATGTTATAGGGGGACATAAACCAAAACCCTATAAATTTACAAAATGTGAAACTAACTAAATTTAACCTACGAACTCCACTCATTTCAAATTCAGCAATCACAGCATCATTACTAATATAATCTGCAAATGTACGTTCAACATAAAGAACCATGAGATCATCGAGAAACTCATTATTCATCTTATTTATGAGTGTGCTCTTGATGATGTTCAATGATGAGAAATTGCTTCATCTTCAATTCTTTTGTTTTGATCATTTTTTGATAGAATCAACAAAGATGGATCTAAATTTCCGGCCTTATGATGCTCACTTTCGCTCACACTTGAGGGAGCATCACTTCTTAACCATTGCGATATAGATATACTTTTGCAGCGCTTGGGAATTCTATTATCCGTCATTGAGTTCAAATTACCTATTCCAATAAAACAAACAATTAAAGATTGAATAATTGTAGAACTCAAATGCATAATCTACTCTTCTGTAACATGAACTAAAAATAACATAAAATATAAAAATCTAATGGGGTATGGATAGTTGATTGCTAATAAGACAATAATGAGATTAATCATACAACTTTCACTAGAATTAGCAGTTGTTTATCTAAGACTTCCAGTCAACCATGAATGCGACATGTGATTTTCTGCTCCTCATGTCAGACCCCCGCATCATAAACATAATAATTAATTCAGCTTATTAGAGCTACAACCAATATTCTTCAGTTTCTAACCATCTTGGCTAACTAAGTACAAAGCATAAACATCAATCATTCCATGGCATATCTGCTTTCAGAAACATTAAACACAGAAGAGATATGGATACTGTAAAGGCCTCAGCAACAGCAATAGAAGCCAAGTCAGATTTCTAGTCTAGAAACAAACAATAAATAACAAAATTCACCAAAACAAACCTGCTGATTGACTGCTTAAGCAATCGATTAATCAACATAAAAGTTCACAGCTCACGGATGACAGTCGACAGACCCCATGGAGAGTTGAGAATGAGACGGAGAGTTGAGAATGAGACGGATGACAGTCTACGTCTTCGCTTCGGTGGTCCTGCTTGGAGGATTCGTAGCCGAGCTTTTGAAAGAGCCTAAAGCCGGACTCGTGTAGTTCTGACCTAAACAGGGAATTTACAAAAAAAAAATCTGGCCCAAAAGTACTTGGGCATGGGCCCAATATGCCCTCCCATGTGCGTCTGTCCCTACCTGTAGGGTAGCCTATATGTTTAAAGGCTTGGTGCATATGATAAATGCGTTCGTGTTACCTACGACAGTGGATTAGGATTTAGTTCATGTTTGTTCGGGACGAACAAACTCCAAGTGTGGAGTGTTTTGATGAGCATAAATCTTAACTATATTTATGCTTCACATTTAGTCGATTATCGATCATTTTCCTTATTCTTATAAGCTCTCACTCTGTGTTTTGGTGTTTATAGGTGACAAAAAGAATCCATGATGAAATAAAGTATTTTTGGGAATTTTGGCAAAAACAGTGCAGAAATAGGAAGATTGACACCCCTATTTGTCGCGCATGCCCAGAGCTCATACGGTGTCCAAATGAATTGCTATTTGGCTTGTTGGAAAGCTGAGATGAAGGTCTACAACTTTGTAGTTTGGACCAAGAGCAGATTAAGTTGTTAAAGAGGCTAAAAATTGGGGCCAAAAGGCCTATATCACTATGCGCTTGTATCGCATGTGTCGCCTATTTAAGTGACACGGGTGATACTTGCCTAGAAAAAATCAGCTCTCTGGTTTTTCTCGTGTCACATTTACGTGATACATGTGATACTACTGACACAAGCCAGACGGGCAAAAACGCAATTTTGACTAAGTTTCGGAAAAATGCGAAAAACACATTCTGAACAAAAGAAAGAAAGGGTTTTCAGCCACTTAAGGAAAAAAAGGACAAATATGATTTCGATTGAGTCGAGACGCTGGGAGGAGGAGAAGATCACCATCTAGGGTTTGGAAGAAGAGAAGAAGAGGAGAAGAAGCGAGGAACACGACGAAAGTTTGTTCCTTCATAGATTCTTATTGTATTCTCTTAGTGTAACTTTGAAACCCAGAAAATGATGAGTGAGTAGTGACCCTATTTCGGGGTCCTACGGATCCTCTTGTACACCAACTCTATGTCATGCAATAATAGGTTGTTTATGTTTATTAAATCATGTTTCATTGTGTTAACGTATGAATGTTGTTCTATTCGAGATACCGTTATAAGTTGATGCATGCTAGGTGTTTGACGAAATGTCTAACATAAGTTAACATTTAGGTAAAGGAATAATAAACTGAAAGGGTGAAGTCTAGAACCGGAAATCGATAGAACTTCATTGAAACAAGGTGTTTACGAAGGTAACTTGTGTTTCAATGGAATAGAAGACTAGTTTGTATAACTAACTATTTTGGTTATTTACACAACAACAGTTGGTAGGAATTCAAAGTAGCTGGATTGGTTGGTCGGCTCGAAGGAGAGGCAAATCATAGCTTATATGCGTAGTTGACGAGTTTAGGCGCAACGAAGGTTGGTCTTGCTCGTGTTTATGCATGGTCTTTTCCATTCGTCTTTAGCATGAATCGCATGACATTTTATGTTGCATGACTTGAGTGTAAAATTAAGTGAAGTAGGTCCTTGGAATACCTCCTTGAATTGAACTTGATAAAATTAGAACTTTGATAAAAATAACACTTTCAAACATTCGAATCGGAATAGCTAAATCGAAGCACAACTTTACATAGTACATGAGTTTACATTGCTCCCTTGGGTACGACTCGGTCTTATCGAATTTATAAATCGTGTTTGACTCTACGGCGATCCTCTTTATTGACAAATCGATAGGGTAAAAATAGACTTGTCAAAAACCCACCCTCTCCTCCTCCTCCTCCCTCGGCCCCTTCCTTCTCCCTCTCAACCGCAACGCCGACCTCTTCCCTCTCCCTTTTCCTTCACACCCCACTGTCAATCTGGTCCGATTCATGCCTCGTGAGGCTGGTCGGCTCAGATTTGGGCCTCGTGGGTATTGGAGGTGTAGGTGAGCTTGGGAAGCGGTGCCGGCGGTGGGTGGGTGGGTTGGAGGGTGTTGTGGCGTAGTCTTTTTGTGTATTTATTTGTAATTTTTTGTTACTTTTACGTTGTTGTGTCTCTCTAAGCGGATCCGCTTATGAGAGTTTTCTGTTTTCATTTCTATCCCGCTCTTGGGGTTTCTCTGGGTTCGTCATCCGTTGCTTCTGCCCATGGGAGTGAGGCAAAGTGGAGCAGCCGGCTGTTCTTATCCGGCGTAGTTTCATTGTCTGTGCTGCTCCCAGCTAGTTGGTGTTCCCTAGCTAAGTCATTTGTTATGCCTTTTCTAGAGTTGGCGTGTTTACTTGGCAAGCAACAGACGAATTGCAGACGATTGGAGTAGCAGGACCTAGAAATAGAGCTTACTCCAAGAAAGTTTTGGCCTGAGCTTGAATGTCTTTGAAGTTGGCAGAAGAGTCGCTTTATGGTGCGCCAAGTTGGCATGGAGGCTTTCCGCAACAAGCGAAGGAGGAGATTTCTACCATTTTTTCTTAGTCGGTTTGGTTATTGGTGTTAGTTTCTATAGCTAGTAGCTTTTCTGTGCTAGAGCAAAAAGTTGTGTTGGAATCGTTTGATCCGTCGTTTTTGACAGGTCTGTCCTCGCTGTTGTTTTGTTAGGCCCGTTGCCTTTTTATATAAAAAAAAGACATACCATTTGGTAAAGCTCGACTTTTTTAGTCAATTACTTTTTTTTTGTTATATTAAAATAGATCCATCGTCGATGTGTTTTGGTCCACACATAACAACTCTACTAGCCCAAATTACAAAATCTCAGCCAACTCTTAAACATTTTCCGTTTAACGTACTAACCCTACTTCAAAACGATTAGTCTCTGGTGACGGTTCTACCTAATCCTCTCAAACTGTCAGCATTCTTCCTCTTCCAGTAGATGTGGACTTAAATTCCGTTCGGCGAAGATCTACTCCAGGAGACACAGGTCAAATAATTCACTAGCAATTTGGAGTTCGGTACAATTTGGCACAAACTAGACCTAATTCCCGAAATGCCCAAAAATACATAATCAATCCGCCTAATGTTCGACACAGCAGGAATGTAAAGGCAAGAAGATTGATCATTGAGGTCGACATCCGAGTAAAATGATAGTGAAAGAATAAATATCTAGTCGAGAAGTGATTAATTACTTTAGCTACGGGAAGGTTGATGTTTCTTAAAAATAAACTTATGTTCTTGCTATCATCTACTTTGGATTATGGAGCACGATATTTCGAAAATAGCTTCTCACGCTCGTTATGAGTATAATGAGTCGTTTGCCATGCTTTTCGGCTCATAAAATTGCTGGAAACTTTCAGCAGAATAATAAATAATGTTATAAAAAGATTCTTGACAAGTTTATTATTATGATCAAGAGGAACATATACATTTAAGACAGATAGTATATAAAAAGTAAGTCAGCATAACAAAACGACACCGTTTTGGCACTCGCAGCAAATATCTTCGCTGCACCGGATCTGAATCCAAATTGTATGCTATATTTTCTAAAAATGAAACCATATAATTATTCTAATTTACATATAGTCGTCACAAAACTAGGTCATTTTAAATTATAATTTTAAATTTTTATTGTTCTTCTTCTCACCACCAAACTGGCATAGATAATATAATTTTAATTTTAAAATTCCGAATTATGACTTATAGCAATATGCATGATTTTTTGGGCGTCTAAAAACGTATGAGGAGAAAGAATAATAATCTAACATTCATTGTCTTGATTAATGACTACGAATTAGAATGAAACTTATTAATAATTTATTATTAAATAAAATAACGTAATTTCGTACATTGAAGAGCCAGATGAAACTGAAGAGGCCCATATAACCCGACCCATTACAAACAAATTGGCCTCGGATTCAAGGCAGCCAGGTGTCACATGAGCATTGGCGGATTTCACGTGACCTCTCCCCGAACGTTCAATCAAAAAGTATCCCAGAAAATCAGCTGGCCTCGGGAAATGGTAACAATGGCTTTCCAAATCCAAATTGCGTCGGTTCCTCCTCCTCCTCCTCTTTACTCCCTCGACGCTCCTCCCACTATAAATTCACTCTCTCCCCAAATCGGGCTCCGCACTTTCAGCCTCTCTTCTTCTCCCAATCTGAAACTCCGCTGCAATCAGGTAACATCCTAATCGCATTTCCTCTTCGCTAATCGCCGATGGCCTAATATTTTGAACAGACTTGTAGTCGGAAACGTGGATTTTTCGGCGCTGTGAGATCCCAGACGAAGATGGAGCAGAGGCCGCTCTCAGATGACCGAATGCTTGTGAGTTGAGTTTTTAATTTGTGCATGCGGATGTGTTTTTGGGTTTTTTTGGGTATGAATCTGATTTTTGATATCGGTTGCTGTCCCATTGATGAAAAATCTCAACCGGTTTAGGGGATGTGAACTGGCTGAAGAGTATGAGGTTCATGGATTAAGGGTGTACAGGTTTTCTGTTTAGTTTGTTTTGTCCAGTTTAGGTAGGGTCGTTTTTGCTTTGTTTTGGAGCATTGCGCGTTTTTGGTAGCTTGGCTCTGATCTTGTTAGTGGTTGTTTGTTAGTGACAGTGTCTTTCTTTTGATTAATGAAATCGCTCATTCTTTCAAAAAATCTCAACCGGTAATGGTCATATGATGTTTTCTTGTTCATGGCCGATAAGAATCCACAAGCAGCTGCTTTTGATGCTGATTGATTGTTAGACTTTATTACTCCATTATTTACCCAGCTTTGGTTATTTAGGAATAAAAGTCAATGAGACTGATGTGGTCCGGTAAGATCCGAACTGTTTTTATGCGATGATGGCAACCTTGAGTTCTAAATAGATAGAATCTGAAAATAGCCTAGCATTCGGAAAACTCATTTTTCTCTTCATATAATCAGTTCTACGATGTATTGTTATTTGATTTCCCAACGTGGAATCATATACATGTATCACCTGAATACATGTATAATATATGTTTTTTTATTCCGAAGTAGAATCATATACATGTAGCACTTGAAGTGGATACGTGTATATTATAATTTTTTGATTTCCTTGAATCATATACATGTATCACCCGAGTCCCGAAGTGGTCCCCGAAGCAGATACATTATATATTATCCTTGTAGGATAATTTTCACCCCTGAAGATGATGTTTATTTCACTCTTATAGAGAGTAGTATATGTCTTTCTGTTGTAAGTGATAAAACAGCAAATATATGTATGATAACAATCATCGAAAAAATTACTTACTTCCCATCGTAAGTGATAATGTTTTCTTTTTCGAAGTTTTTTATGCTTTTGTTAGGTATACTTATTATTTATGCATATTCTTCAAATCATTTATTTATTTACTTTTGTAACTGTATGTTTTTATTTCATATTTTGTATGTCATACTTTATATTATGTTATATATGTATGTGTAACCTTGTAATACTCTTCACTGCCCTTGATGTTTCCGGAAAAAACTGTCTTACATCGGAAGTTAATGTTGAACCCCACTTAGTAAGTAAAAATTAGGGAACCATAAACGAAACGTCTAGTGCATCCCGACAACATTGCGCTAAGATAACGGTCCTACTTCATCATCATATCCACGAAAGCTTCAGAGCTCAATGATTAACAATCAAAGACACATCTGAACTCTGGACGAGTTTGAAGGATCATTTTTATCATCAGAGGACAATCATTATACCTTGTGCAAGATATGAGTGGATGCACTTGAGGCTCCAAGATTTTAAAAAGGTCTCATGTTATAGTTCTAAGTTATTTCGTATTGTTAAAACTTTGAAACCATGTGGAGATACTATTCGAGATGAATATATGTTGGAGAAAACATTCTCCGCTTTTCTTACTAATAACCTTGTACTTTAGCGGCAATGTAGGGAATGTGGTATTAAGACCTATTCAGAATTGCTATCGTGCTTAATTTTTGCAGCAAAGAACAACCAGCTGCTTCTCAATAATCATCAAACTCGACCTACTGGTTTTACACCATTTCTAAATCAACCTGACAATATGCCAGAAGCAAATGCTACATTCAGCCGATGAGCACGTGGTAGTGGTCATTCCCGAGACCGTGGTGGTGACTGTGATGTACTTGGACAAAAATGTAATTATACTTGGATAAACAACAAGACCATCAAGCCCATCACGGCCACCACCAAGTATAATTATGTCTTTGTCCAAGACCATCATGACCACGATCACGACCTCGGATATAACCCATGCACGTCCTCTTCAGGAGAATGTAGCATCTGCTTTTGGCATGTTGTTAGGTTGATCTGGAAGTGGTGTAAAATCAGTAGGTCGAGTTTGATGATTGTTGAGAATCAGTTGGTTGTTCTCTTCTGCTTAAATTAAGCAGGATAATAATTCCACAAAAGGTCTTAAATCATATTCCATGTAAAGCTACTGGAGTATAAGGTTATTAGCATGAAAAGTGGAGAATGTTTTCTCGAACATATTTTTGTCTCGAGTAGTCTCTCCACAAAATTTCAAAGTTTAAACAATACGAAATAACTCAGATATACTTTGAGACATTATTAAAATCTTGGAGCCTCAAGTGCATCCATTCATACCCTGCACAAGGTAAAATGTCTATCATCTGATGATCAAAACGGTCCTTTAAACTCTTCCAGAGTTAAAAGGGGTCTTTGACTGTTAAGTACTAAGCTATGAAGCTCTCGTGGAGATGATGACGAAGTAGGATCATTGCCTTAGCGCAATTCTGCAGGGATGCGCTAGACGCTTCATTTATGGTTTACCCTTTGTTGTGACTTGCTGAATGGAGTTCAGCATCAACTACCCATGTAAGATAGTTTCTTCCGGAAACATCAAGGGTACTGAACTCGAGTCTTGCAAGGTTATCTATTTATATAACATGAATAAAGTATGAGATATGAAATAATAACATACAATTACAAGAGTAAATAAATGATTTCAAGAATGTGCATAAGTAATAATCGTACACAACAATAACATAAATAAAATTTCGTAAAAAAAAAACTTTGCGACTAACAATAGGAAGTGATTTTATTGATGTTCATAATCATCTACTTCAAAAGATGATATAATCACACTAGAAAACATATCTTTTATCGCTTCAACAGGAAGTGATATATATTAATCTCTTCAATGAGTGAAATAAACATGCTCTATAAGGGAATGAAGATTGTATAATGTATTTGCTTCAAGATAAAAACAATAATATACATGTATCCACTTCGGGGGATACATGTATATGATTTCACTTTGGAAGACTAAAAAGCATGTACTATACATCTATGCACTTCAGGTGATACATGTATTTGATTCTCTTCGGAATTAAAAATAAAACAATACATGTACCTACTTCAAGTGTAACAATACATTGATTCATAAATCATGAAAAATATAAAAATGACGCATAACGTAGAACCGATTACATGAAGAAAAAATGAGTTTTCCGAATGCTAGGCTATTTTGAGATTCTCTTAAAATAGAACTCAAAGTTGTCATCTTCGCATCATATCAAGAATGAAGAAGAAGAAGAGAATGACTTCGGATCTTTACCTTGAGCAACTCCTGCTTGGTTTAGGATTCATTTAAATGTTAATCTTTTGATGGTTTGTTGATTCTTGGACTTGTAAGGGGCTACGATTCTTGCTTCTTTTGTGTGATGAAGGCAGTTTCAAATGATTGAATCATGAAGGTTGGTTGTGGTTAAGTAACTTATTAAGCTTGAGTTTTCAGGTCTTTGTGCCTCCACATCCTTTGATCAAACACTGGATATCTGTCTTGAGGAATGAATTGACTCCTTGTCCCATTTTCAGTGAGTAACCTTTGCTGACGCCTAATAGTAAATCAAAAATCAAAATGCTTCAGCGTTGATACGAGCTGGTCCTGGTGTTGGATAAGTTTTATTTTACAACTCAATTCGAACTGGATTTTAAGAAACTTATCCAAAATTGATTTTCATTTATACTTATCAGCCTATGTGATTATGTGAATTTGTTTCCAGTGGCAAATGAGGTGTGGTCTGCTGAATAATAAATAATAGGTTCAACTTAGTGATTGTTGAATCTGAGCATTAGCTAGCATTTTGCCTTTTTTTTTCTCTGTCACACCAATATAACGCTGAACTGGGGAGGCTACTTTTTGTACCAAACCACTACTGTGGCTGACTTTTACAGTCTCTTAACTGCTCCTTGTAGAAAATGCAATGGCTGAACTAGGGAGGCTACTTATATATGAAGCTTCTAGGGATTGGCTAGTAAGTATCGGAAGCTCCTCTTTCCGATAAAGTTCTCATACTGCTCATGTCTCCTCATGTTTCTCTTTGTATACTGTAGTTAACTTAGATGATTCAGTTTTGTAATCTTGTGCAAATATTTGTTTCAGCCGACAGTCTCAGGGGAAATTCAGTCACCCCTGGGGGTTGCCACAGTTGAATTCATTGACCCAAGGGAGCCTATAGCGGTTAGTAAAGAGGGTTGTTTCTTTGACATATTTGATCATTTGCATTGGGTTCTACGTGAAGACACTATTTTTGGATTCACTTTGTGATTTAATTATTACTGGTCTGCAGGTCATCCCTATTCTAAGAGCTGGTCTTGCCCTAGCTGAACATGCATCATCAATCCTTCCAGCGACCAAAACATATCATCTCGGTAAACCAGTTAACTTTATATGTTAAGTGCTTTTTAGAAGTGGTGCACTTGGGTCTTTAGATAAAAAAAATGTCATGTTTGTACTATATTTTAAAACAGGGCAGTACGAAGTTGTAGTGACATATCTGTTTGGCTCACAGTTGCATCTATTGTTTGCCGGTTACCCTTTTAAGTTTTGCTGCAGAAAACCATCTGGTTTATTGGATAGATAATTCATACATGTTGTTAATAGTTGTGCACTTTATAATGTATATCAGGAGCAAGTAGAGATGAGGAGACACTAGAAACAACTATATACCTGAACAAGTATGTTTCTCATTCATATTAGTGGCCATTCTTTTCTGGAACTGGTGGTTTTTTAACCCAGCTTTCTCATTTGATACTATCTTGACCCGGTAAACTATGTGCAGGCTTCCCAAAACATTTTCCGAAGGCTCAAAAGTTTTTGTCGTCGATCCTATGCTGGCAACAGGTTTGTGATGTTTCTATTCTATAACCTTCAACAGTTTTATCTTTGGAAAAATATATGCAAAGTGAGGATAAATTATATATTTGTCGTACTGCTCTCTTGATTCAGGCAATACTATGATTGCTGCCCTAAACATCTTGAAAGAACGTGGACTAACAAACAAGCAGATTAAAGTGGTGAGAGGTTAACAAATGACTTGCTTTCTGTGACTTGTTTGTGAATTGGATTGGTATATGTTGCACATTGAAAAAAATGTTCTCTTCAACTTGCTAGCATGACAGTCGATAATGATTCCAGTCTCTGACTCGTCTTGATTTCTGTCAGTATTTGACTAATTTATATGGATGACAGATTAGTGCTCTGGCCTGCCCCCCAGCTTTGCAAAAGCTTAATGATAATTTCCCCGGGTAATGGAATTACTTAATCGGGTTGCGGCGCCTGCTGAAATTCTAAGTTTTTCTGACAGATTGTTTATTTTCAATATATACAGGCTTCATGTATACACTGCGATGATCGACCCAACTCTCAATGACAAAGGGTACTAGTGTTTATTCACATTTTTCAACTTTGTTACACTCAACTGAAAGTTTCCTGCCATACTTTTGTTGGTTGCTTTTAGGTGGATCATTCCTGGCTTGGGAGACGCTGGAGACCGCAGCTTTGGCACAGAATGAGCTGAGTGAAGTATACATATGCCTCTCATCTAGAAGATAGCCCGCTGACCTATTTCAACCAATATGGCAAGGTCTTGGCGATCTTAGTGTCTTCAACTCTCTCACCGAAGGCTATCAGATGATTAATACTGCAAATTTTGTAGCAACACATTCAATTAATGCTTTGGTTTACTTCTAAACTAATCCGATTCTTCTACAAGTAATCATGATAAATCAGAGTTGTTAGGAGCGAATATCAAATCGTTGGCTACTCCACCTCTCGTGTTCCTCGCAATATTTTCGTAATTTCATTAGTTTGTGAAGAAGAGTTGTTGTTCGTCGGGACCTCTCGAGTTTGTCTTGCGCTTCTCATTTTGGAAATAACTACTTGCGATAACCTTTAGTACCAGTTTACATATAAAGACCAAAAATGGCTTTCATCCTATTGAAGTTGAACTTTTCAAGTAAGAGAATCCGCCTGAACCACTTGTGTTGAAGTTCAAATTTCAAAAGAAGGCAAAGATTTTCTCTCTGTTTACTTTCTTTTTTTTGATCGTCTGTTTACTAATTTGGAACAATGACACATTTCTTTGCATCTTTAATTTATATAAAGTCAGCTAAGTGCTTGATTTGCTAAACATATAAACTCCAACGACAATATTTGTTTCGAATCCATGAATTTATATAATCTGCAGTTTCATACAAGTGTGTGTAACAAAAGCCACTGGAAGATCCAGATGATTTACATGCAATTGGATTCTGGACAGTGAAGATTGACATATTATTCAGCATCAGAATCCATTGTGCAATTCCTATATCAGTAAATGACCAGTGCTAGCTGCTACCCACATTCCCCACAATGACCAGTGCCAGCTGCTTATGCTTACCAATTGAAGAACTATAGCTCACTGTAATTCCGCCAAACTGCACGAAACTCTTCACGGAATGTATTGAGTCGTGCTTTCAGATTGGGAGTTCTAAAGCTTGCATGGAGAACTGTGGCTGATATACGATAAAAAAGAAGTGAGATGAACATTCGATTCTAGAGCCAATATTATGGAAGGCATAAGCTAGATGATCCCAAAATACCAAGAGTGCCGATGCTGAATGCCCACAGCACAGATAAAAGACCACAGGAAACAAACCAGAGAATGAAGCTCGCTGCAGATTAAAACATCCAGTATGAAGCCCCAATAAATAATTAAAAGAGTGAATTATATACACAGACTACGCTAAAGTTAAGTTCTTGGATACCAATGGTAGCTGCCAAAACAAATACCCAACGAGGCCTCCCACATATATGGATTGCTCTTTTTGACGAAGGACGCCCACGGATAACAGGTCTACAAAAAGTAGACAGGGTTAGAAACCTAAAATGGAAAAGCTGCAAGTGCAAATACAACAACACCAAAGAGACTTACGTAAGAGGAGGTCTCATCTTTGCAGCCAAATGTGGAGAAAACTGCCTCACAGTTCTTGTCACTTTCTCACTAAATGTCCCTGCAAAGCTGTATGTCCAGTGCTTAATGAAAGAATGGATAGTTGATTGCAGGACCCCAGGTTCAAAAACTTTGAGATGATTAAACAAGACACATCTAAAGAAACCCAATCACGGTACTATTGGTTTCATCAACCTACCAACCCCCATTGAGACAATCATGTGGCACAGCTATATTTGAATACCCACAATAAACAAAAATGGGCCCGTTTGCCCATTAGGCTAAACTCTACTGCTCGAGATAATAGGTTTAGACTTAGACCATACCACCAATATCAAGTCTCTAATGTCGGGCGTATAGACAATAGCCAGATCAAGCTAACAATTTGCATAATCATACTGGAATCTAAACAAAAGTCAATGTTCTAGGCACAAGTTTAGTTACCAGGAAAAGGTAAAATATATGTAGGGTTAGGTTCAGGTACAAGCGTTGTTATCATATTAACCACGAACCAATGAACAATAAAATCAAATGGGAGAATTGGTCAAAACAGCGCATCTTGTGATTAATAAACAGCAACATCAAAAAAGCGAACATAAAAGGCAAGTCTGTGAACTATTTTGGAAAATTATTTTTCTCCGATATCCCTCCAAAATACAAGGTCATCAAACCAGCGAATGATAAAATCAGACCAACGAGTGTTTTTGAAATGATATTCTTGGTTTGATAGCCTCCGAGATTTACACCATCAAAAACAATGAATTTCGTCTATAAACTGGTTATATTATACCTCAAAAACTATAAAACAAACACTACTCCTCTTAAAAACTTGACATAGTGAATTGTAGTTACAAAAAGGCATAGACAGATCATCAAATCGTATGGCTTAGAGTTGTTTGAATATGATCCTCTCCCTATATCTATAGAATTCACATACACTGCCTACAAGTCACCTATACAACACTAGTCATTTTGTTTTTTATCTGAGAAGTTGTAACACATACCTGTCGTTCAAAAATGCAATACTAAGTGCAGTCGAAGCAGCAGCCACTATTGAAAGAGGTCGCCGGATAAAGCCCAGGCCTAAAAACAAACATCACACATGAGAAATATGTCCTGGAACCCTAAAATTATTATACGCATGGTAATTAACTGCATAATTCTTTAGGAAAGAAAGTTCCATGTCCTCACTACTTACCAACGATAAAGATAATCAACAAGAAGTAGTTTGTCCGATAACTGCAGAACATCAAAAAACAGAAACAATGAGCACGCAGAAGAAGACAAGTGTCTGGAAAAATAGTGAGCACAGAAAAACAAACAGAACTCACAAAACAGTACAAATGTCAGAATGATTTGTAATATCTCATAAACAATAAATGTAGCACATCACAACAGATGTACTCTAAATTCCCAGGAAATAGCAACCAATTTAGTTATTGATCCCACAAATCAAACTCATATGTGCACATCCAGCTTGATAAACGCGTATATGATCAAACGTATCACCAAAGCAATCACTATAAACTCGTACCAAATGCGAGTTGTGAAACTCACTGATACCTAGCAAATCTCTAAGCGCTGTCACTTACAAAAGAACTCAAGGAGATCGGAAACATATTAAACCAAACACATGCCTATTCTAAAAATGAGTTAGTAAAAGAGCGAGACGGATGGAATCATACTAGTAGAGATTGCATTTGAGGCGGCTGTTCCATTTTGAGTAGGATCTGGGAATCGTGAACCTGGAGAAGAATTCGGAGGGCGGGCGCGGGGGAGAGGACCAGTCGACTTCCCGGAGTGCGTCGATCAAATCCTCTGCCGTGACGTTGCCCCAATCCATTAACTCCTCAGGTCGACAACAGAATCGAATTCTTCTAGCGAGTAGAGAATCAAGATCGTGATGCGGAACGATGGACTCGAATAGAGTAGACGAAGCGAAGTGGACGAAATGGAAAGAGACGATGTAGCTTTGAACTTTGATGAATCGGAGACAGAGAGAGATTGATTTTTGGTGATCAGAAAATTCAGCAATCTTTTTGTTTGTTTCTATTCTACACGCTCACGGCACGCGGCAGATTTCGATGGACCGAACCAAAATAATACACCATCTTTTGGTTCGGCTGAGAGAAAGACGTCTGTAACTTACTCATCGATCCTACAGAATTCCAATTTATTCTATTATTTTTGAACAATTCTGGAATGTTGTGATACCTAATCTCATCGATGCTTGCTTTTGTCATGAAATATAGAATTCTTAAATAATGCTATAGTCGACTTGTTGTCGCACACAATTCTTGTGGGCTCCTCCTGCTTATGTTCGAGGCTTCTAATCTCCATCGAAGCCAAACTGCTTGACAAACTGCAATAGTTACTACGATGTACTTTGCTTCAGCATTAGAGAACTCATTACTTCTTTGATGAGCACGGAACTCTCCTTGCATTTGTCCTTCCTTAAAGAAAACAAGCATGTGTTCGTCCATCAAGAATAGCATAAACATAAAAGATTACAAACCGCGGACAAGAAAAAGTCCAACAGCACTAATATATCTTATTCAAAAGACGCCTCCATTTGGATCAATCAACATGCATTTAGACCAAACACTAAACAACGATCCATTTTGATCTTACTCTGGTGCTTTGTATTCATTCATTCAGCCTAGCCGGCCGTCTGCAGCCGGTCCTCTCCCTCTCTGGCCGTATAAATATGCAGTCATCGAAACATCTCTAAAGTATCCAACATCATATTAACATAACAAGAGACACTTGTGTATAATACATTAGAGAAAAGTTCAGACAAGTTGAGATGGATTTCAAAAAGATGATGCTAGTCATTTTCGCTATTGCTGCCATTGTTGTTCCTACTAGTTTCGCGACAGAGTTCATCGTCGGAGATGAGACTGGCTGGACTATCAATTTCGACTACCAAGCCTGGGCTGCAGGGAAGAACTTCTACGTTGGAGACACACTGGGTAATAGTCAGTTTTCCGCGAATTGAAATCGTTAGAAAAGTAAAATAGAAGTCAAAATTGCAAGTAATAATATTCTAAATTTTGTGGCAGTGTTTAAGTACCCAGTGGGAGTGCATAATGTTCACAAAGCAAACCTGACCGCATTCCAGCAATGTCAAGTCCCCTTGACAGCTCCCCTAGCTACTGGAAATGACGTGATCACCCTCCTACACCGGGGAAGAAATGGTACATTTGCGGCGTGGGGAAGCATTGTCAGGCTGGTAACCAGAAGCTAGCCATTACTGTGTCGGATGCTTCTTCAGCCTCCCCTGCACCAACTCCATCAGCCTCAATTGCAACGACCCTTGGGTCCTCCATAAGTTGCCAAGCCTGGATGGCTGTGGGAACTCTTGCTACTCTCTGGATGGCAGTTGCCGCCTAAACTTGAACTTTTCTGATTTTTATCGCATGCCATGAATGGTCATTCTTTATCCACTTCCCCTGTAACTTTTCAATTTCGATACGAAAACTCCCAACACGAATCTATCATTTTCAAAAAATTTACCATATTTCATATCCTTCCCATTTGCCAAGAGAAATATAAGTATTTCATCAAAACGAGTATAAAAACACTACTCAATATTTACCAAACCATCCCTAAATGGAGATAACTTCACGAACCATCAGGCAGTGCGGCGGAGAGGCTGATTTTACGAGGCAGGAACATGGACAGCAGATGAAGCCGAAGAGGACTTAATTGAGGATTCCAAAAGTTTTCTTGAACTGTGGCGTCCTCTGTGCAAATGCTTCTCGCAGTACTTGAAATCAGGCATGGCTTCCTTGGTGCATCTCCATTTCTTCCCATCAGTTCTCTTGCACCTCCCCGGCTCCGTGTCAGTGCAGCTCCCCTTCCAGCTCAGCCCAACGGGGCCACCAAACACTGCATCAACAACATCAAACACATAAAAAAAACACCTTAAATGCCGAAGCATCAGACATGTAAAATAAATACCCAGAAACAAAATTTAGATTCACAAACTTCAAAGCCCTAAACTGAAACGAAACAAATAAAAAATCCAAACTATTTTTCAGAAAAAAAAAGAGAAAGAAATGTAATATACTGAAATTTTCAAGACTAGGTAAAGTAGATATTTTTAAGAAGCAAAGATCAAATTGACTTCTCTAAGTAAGTAGATATTTCCTTAAAGTAACTAATCACAATAAGGAAGTAGTGGCCACTAGTCTTCACTGAATTCCACTAATAAGATGACTCATGTATGCATGAACACTATATAAGCCACATGAGGATCATTTTTACTTCCTTATGTAAGAAAAGAGAGAGAAAATAAGAGAGATGGATACGCGCTGGATCTCGGATTTCGAATCCAAGCTTGATTTCCTTCGTTGATCCGCTCCTCTTCTTCGTAGTCGAGCCCCTCTCGGCTGGAGTCAAGCTTCGCCCTATTTTCCCCCGCTGGCGCAGTCACGGGCAGATTTTCTCGCCCGTTTTTGTGCTCAGATCGATATTGTTTGCTATCGGATCCGTACAGATCCGGTCGGTTCTGGTGCTTCGATCAGGGCTGGTCGGTCCGATTCGACGCTTCAGTTCAGCTTAGGTCTGGTGGTCAAGGGTGGACCGGTCTGGTGTTCTGGTTTTTCGGATTCTTCCAGATTCGATCGGATCCGCTTTGCTCTGGGCGGTAAGGTTCGAAGCTTCAGCTGCAAGTATGATCGGTTCAGTATCGACGTGTTTCTTCGGAGGGTTGTCTCGAACAGAATTGGCAGTTTTAGGATCGAAGTCCAGGTCAGTGCTGGTTGGTTCGTGGATCGGTGATTATAGTGGGAGTGGAAAATTTTCTCCATGGTAGGAAGGTGAGAGTGGGAAGGTTAGGACATTTTCAACAGCTGAGGGAGACTCTGTTTAGTGTTTTCGTAGATAACATTCCTGGTGATAAAGACGTTTCCTGGCTCCGGAAGGTATTCCACTCCGCTGGGAAAATAATGGACGTGTTTATTCCATCCAAGGAAAGAAGAGCGTCTAGCTCTAGATTTGGGTTCGTTAGGTTCAAAGATTTGGAGGAGGCTCAAGCGGCAATCTGTAAGTGGAATGGTTCAGTGTTCGGGAGGAGTAGGTTAGTAGTCAAGTTAGCGGATTATGGAGGCAAACCTAGGAAGCCCTTGAAAGTGACGGATGTAGGACAGCAAGGGTCTTCTCCGTTGTTCCATTGGAGTCCTAATCGAGCCAGGGTTGCTGCTGCAGTCAAGTTTAAAGAAGGTAGCACCCAGGCATCTGATAAGAGAAGAAAGGTTCCACTGGAGGTGATTCCGGAAAATGAGGAGTGGCTGTTAAGAAGTGCAGTCGCAGAGTTGAAGGCTTACATCCCCTCCAACCAGCTTGAGGAAGAATTGAAGCTTGATGGAATTAGGTTCCACAAGATTTTCCCTTTTGGGGGAAAGAAGGTGCTAATCCATTTTGATTCTTTGGAAGATCTGGAGGTGTGTCTCTCAGGGAGCTTCTCTTCCTTAGATAGGAGATTCTCTAGCTGTCAAAAATGGAAAGAGGAGATTCCTTCCAGACTAAGGTCAGTGTGGCTGAGCATCATTGGCCTTCCCTTCAAAGCATGGAGTGAGGCAAATTTTCAAAAGATCACAGAACCTTGTGGTGTTTATTTGAAGATGGAAATTAAGGATTTCCAGGAAACTGGTTTGGAGAGGGCGAGAGTGCTGGTGGAAACGAATAGGCTGGACAGGATTTTCGAGGTCTTCGAAGCAGTGGTTAGTGATGTTATCGTCGAATCTGTGATTTGTGAAGAATGCTTTTTTAATGGAAGGGAAACGGAGTGGAAGGTGGAGGAGCCGGCAGAGGAAGGAGAGGAAGAGTTCTTAGGTTGTTCAGTCAACGAAGTATTGCCCTGCAAGGATCAGCAGCAGGGTCTGGAGGAGCAAGGAGGGGGTCAAGAATGGGCATCAGGCGGGGTCAACGCCGTGTGGAGCCCGATGTAGCCAAATCTGCCTCCTCTGGGCATAAGATTCTGGGTTCTTTGGAGTCCGCTCATTTTGTGGCAGAAACTCATATAGGGAAGGAGGGGTCTTGCGAGTCTTCTCTGTTGAGGACAGGAGGAAATGATAAAAAAACTGGGAAGATGATCTCTATCCAGGAAGTGACAGATTGCTGCTGGGATGATACGCTAAAGACCTTTCTGCAGCTTAATGGAAAAGGGTGTGCGGGGATGGGGACAAAAGATCAGGTAGGGATTGGTTTGTGCTTGTCATTTCTTGGAGTGGAGGGCCTGTGCAAGGAGTATGCTCAGGCGGAGTGTGACGAATCGTTTATAGCCAACCTGGCGGAGGCTGTTTTAGATGTGGGCCTAGTCCCGGAAGCTCAGGTTTCTGCTAAAAGAGCAGTCTCTAATTCGCAGGATGAGGAGATCAGCGGTAGTTTTGATAGTATAGAAGGAAGGCCGATTCGGTTGGGCAATCAGAAGCTGAACTTGGCTAGGGATTGCGTTGCAAAACCTATAATTCCTTCAAAGTCGCTAAAAGAAAAGAATCAAAGGAGAAGGTAGCCTTGAAGTTTCAAAGAAGGAAGAAGAGGGCTGAGCTTGGATCGCCTCAAAAAATCCTACATAGAGGAGCTGGAAAATTCAAACAAGCCCAACCAAGTACCGGATACAGAAAGACAATTGGAAGTGGAAAAGGAAGGTGTAGATGAAGAAGTGAGGAAAGCTATACAGAGGAAGGAAGCAGTTGAGACAGTCAAGTTTGCTAAGGCGTTAGGGATTAAAGCTAGTTTACCGGATGAGGAAGTAGTGCAGATTTTCATAAACTTGGATGAGGAACGGAGAAGAGAAAGAGAGAAGGAGGAAAGAAGAAATAGAGAGCAATGATGGAGTTGGGTGATTGCTGCAGAGTAGCACATTTCCCTGTTGGCAGAGTTGGGTTTTTTCAGAGGCTTTTGTCTGAGGAGAGGTTCTTGAGGAGCTTTCATTGCCGGAGGAGCTCAGTTGAGGTGGTGGAGGGTCTGTGCTAGTCTCAGCGGAGCGGTGAGAGTTGTCCCGTGGGTTTTAGTGTTCTCATTCTAAAGTGTTTTTCCAGAGATGGTTTGGAGGAGAGAGGGAGGCCTTATAGTTGTTAGTATTTTATTTTTATAGTTGTTGCTAGTTGTTTGTTGTGCTGGTCAGTCTCAGAGTTCTTCAGTGTGGGCATCTTGTTGCTTGTTGTGGTGTTCAGTGTGGGCTCCTAGTTGCTTGTTGTTCAGTTTGTTTAGTGTTTGGGCATCTTGTTGCCTGTTTTTTCAGTGTTGTTCAGTGTTAGGCGCGCAGGAGCGAGGGAGGCCTTAGAGTTTGTCATTGTGGGGCTCTAGTGGCTCGTTGCTTGGTTCCGTCCCAGAGTTGTTGCGAGCTTGTCCCCCGGCTTTGCTAGTGTTATTTTTGGTGGTGCAATTCCACTTATGAATAAAAAAAAACAACAAAAACACTCACTTAAAATTCTGGACAGCAACTTGATGGGGGGGAAAAAGGGGTAGGAAATCTTAATCTCTTCTTTTAGTTTATGAGCTTTATGTTCATGTATGTTGAGTTTGATGTATGTGATACTTGCTTGAGGTGTTTAAGAATGATTTGATGCTTCTATATGGGTTTTATTCATTGTTTTATGTGCTGTCCAGATGCTGAAACTATGCTTGCTAAGTACTAGAATACGAAGAACATGAGTTTAGGCTTAAAAGATTGTGGACATGCATGTGTTATAATCATGTAATCAAGTTGTAGGATGTAAAAGTAAGCTAAAAATGAATTTCTATGCAATCTGAGTTATGTAATAGTTGCTGAAATATATGTTTTTATTCTGAAATTAGGGATTTACATGGTAGAATTTTCGTATATAGTTGACTAGAGTCATTTATAAGTGATAACCATGTTGTGTGATGATTTACTCAACTTACGGAAGCAAGAATCAAGGTAAATAGACATGTATGATAAGCGGAAATAATGCAACTATATATGTAGTGAATCTGAAATCTTGAATTTAAGTCCTAAAATACCTTATAAACTAGTTTAGAAAGTAATCTTTCAAAGTATTTATATTGGTGTTTATCTTTGAAGTCAATTGTGAATGATTTGCTTAGCTTTTATGATATAAGCCTTGTTTGTAAGTACTTTATTCATGGGTTGTGTATGTATTTCTTAGCACATGCTATGTTGTGATACAATTGCATATAATTACATAACATAAGCATTCATGCATGACATTCATGTTTTTGAAAGAATGAGGGTTGGTGCCAGGTCGGTGAGAAACGTGACCGGTAGTTTTCCAAATGAGAAATGTCTACCGTATTCGGGATACGAGATATCCTTGGGTTAAAGGCCCTAAACCATGCAGGAAGATCCCGCGAATGGGATGATGGTTGGTGCCAGACCGGTGTGAAACGTGGCCGGTAGCTTTCCGAGTCGTGAAAGTCTACCAGTTTTGAAAAATGTGAAACATTATTAAACATCAACCATTGCATATCACGTGCATCACTCACACAACTGTTGATATGTGTTTCTATGTTATGTGAGCATGTAACTTGTGGACTAACGGTTGAAATTAAGTTTTCCTACTGAGTACCCAAATCTCGCTCCTAATCCTTTTCAGGAATAAGGTCATCGTGGAGACGTATGCTTATATTCAACTAGATAAGAGGTCATTCGCTTCATTTTATTGTAGCATGATGCATAACATTGTTGTTAGTGCTTTTAGATACCCCTTTTTATGTATGTAAAGGTAGCGAGTTTAAGTATGGTTGTAAGAAAGACAATGTAAGGTTATTTTATAAGTAATGTTGGGTTTCGGAATGTGACAAGAAAAGAGAAACTTACAATTGGGGAAGAAAGGAAACTGGCTGCAGTGAATCAATCCAGCGAAGCTTTTCAAAATAGGGTGAAGGAGTGGATAAGGCACATGTGAACCAGAATCAATGTACTTATAAATACAAGCTTGGAGCTCAAGCTCCTGCCTCTGCATGAACGTGATTCCCATTGAAACCTTCATCTTCTTGATCCGATCATCAACAACTTTCTCCCTGTGCTTTATAATTCCCGAATCGAAATTCGCACTCAGTCCCAAATCCAGCCCCAAATCGATCCTGGAATCTGCCTCATCTCCACCAGACTCTGCAAAAGAAGAGAAAAAACAGAGCACATTGTTGAAACAGAACTGAGATGAGGAACTGACATGAAAATGAAATTTCTCAGTTCGTTACCTGAGAAGCATGTGATTCTGGCGGGGGCGGATTTGGGTTGGTCCACCATTGCTATAGATGTTTGAGATGCGTCGAGGAAGAGGGTTGGGAGTTGGAAGTTCTGAATTTTCAACTCTGAACTCTCTGTATTGGACTGGAGTCAGCTTTTGTTTTACAGGCGAGGCCAGAGACCGTATTTCTCTGAAGGTCTTGGAATTTCTATAAGTTCAACGCTTTAGCAACCCCGACATTTACTCTGTTTTGTCACTGTCCAACGAGACATGAGTCAGCTTGTCGTGACTATCAATATCAAATGCACTGCACCATCACGTGAGGCAAAAAAAGTATGAAAACAATTGGCTACTGGGTGATCCACAGTGCAACCAGAAAATTTCTCAGCACCAATTCTGCTACTAATACAAACCCCGTGATCCCATCCATTGGGGATACAATAAAAACAGGAAGAGTTGTATGAGTATCGCTTGTATAACTCACATATCATTTGACTAGCCTATACACGAGCCAATATAAATAGTGGCAGATACAGAGGCAAAACTTTCGACCATGGAACTGATCATCGCTACACATTGAGAAAGCTAGTATAATGTACCTATGTCGTATCCCTAACCAAACAATCATTTGTTCTCTCTTATCTTACGTTTAAACTAAAGAGTGATAGGTCCCGATCAGAGGACACTAATACGGGATGCACAAACAGACACCTAATAACTAGTTGAGATGTTTGCTAGAAGCATTTTCAGGGTTTCATACGTCATGAAGACAATGCCTACTCCGGGTACAACTTTGTAATACTCTGGCAGGATTCCCCTATACATTACTCGTAGGCCATCCTGTCGGATTATTTGTGCAAATGTGCCAAATAAGCCGCTTTGTTAAACTCTGGCACGACCACATGCCCCTTCAAGTTGCATCCTTCGCCTTACCAGATCTAGAGGGAACGTGGCTGGGAAAAAGAGGAAGCTCAGGTAAACAGGAGAAAAGTAAAAGAGGAACGAGTACCATCACCACGATGTTTAGTAAAATGAAAGGAGACTAATGTACGTAAACTATATGAGAAAACTTATTTTTAAGAAAAGCACATGATACAGTAACTATGGATACTACTTAAGAGAAAGATAGAAACACAGATGGACAAGAACATGTACTTTTTCCAAGGCAAAGGAAAGAAACACTTCAAATTAATCGGGCACACACAATTAGATAAAAGAAATAAAGATGCAATAAACAGAGCTGGTTGGAAGGAGGCTTCGAGTATTAGAGAAGAAATTAGTCATAGAACACTGACCTGTTGATGATGCAATTCCTGAAAGACTACCACATGTGAGACTGACCATAACAGTGGAGTCATTTGGCCTAGTGTCAAAACCACAAAGTTAGTAATTAACTTTTTTAGTGACAGTCATGTAGCTCGACTATTTATCTGAAATCAGATATGATACCGGTGAGCAAGTCATGTGGATCTCAATGCCTCGTAGAAAGAAAAGCTTATTGCAATACTTGGACCAACACCCTGCAAATTCCAAAAGATTCTCCAATGTGAGATAACTCATAGTAATTGTATGTGAAATAGAATCTGTTTACCAGCAACGTCGCTCCAATTCCTTTATATAAGCCCAAAATGCCTTCTTCTTTGCAAATGGTCTGGAATGCATGAGAGATACCCTTATAGTATATTACATTTCTCTGTCAAATGGAAAAAAATGTTCAATCTGTATGAAAATATGGCAAGACAATTAGTCCTTCGAAAGAGAACATGGATGTGCAATTGAAAGCTTCAAAAAGTTTGGAGCACAGGCTATGATAATACCAGTGAGGAGGAAGATGTATTTTCTCAACTTTTTATTAACATAAAAAATTTAAAAAGCCAGAACACTTTTTTTCAATGGTGAAATGCATATACCCCCAAGATATTCATCATCAATTTACAGCATAAACTTTTTGTCAATGGAAAGCATCTAAATAGCTATTTACTAAACCAAATGAAGTACAAAAATTTAACAACAGAATCGACGCTTTAAGAAATAGCATGGTATTACCTGAGCTGCAAGTCGTGTCCTGACCAGGTCCAACGGATATGTGACAGTTGCAGCTGTTATTCCAGCCAACCCACCACCTACGAAATGCACAGACATGCTTGCAGCTGTGTTTCCTTTATAGTTTTCCAAGAAGGGAATTGACTGAAAGAACTGCAACCAATGCATAGCAAGTCAAATAAATAAAAGAACATGATGATGACACATCAAAATAAATTAAGTGCAGGTTCTTCATAAAAATTATTCCGAATGTACATTTTTGTAGTGTTTGTATGCGTAGAAGTTGACTGACGTATACGGGAGTCGATGAGCAATAGTAACTAAATTTCCTTTCCAAAATGCTCTGAATCCTTCCTCATGAATGATTCGAGATGCTTCACGCCATATGCAAGCTTTGTGCAGTGTTGGACCTTCAGAGTGCATACCTTGAACCTACAATGAGGCATACTACATCAGTGAATTAAAGAGCATACAAAATCAGGGAAATCAAAACCACAAAACAAGTAGCATCTCATTAAGACTTCCGAGTAGATCCACCATATTTTTCGTTTCTGCTTAATAAACGTGCACCTTCAAAATACAACTGGAAAATCAACTGTCAAAAAATAAAAATACAACTGGAAAATCATTTTTCATGATTTATTTCCACTGATCAACAGCGCCATTGTGTGTCATTATCAATCCAAAAAAATATAACAAAATTGTATAGAACCAGATTAAGGATGCAATGTAATCAACCTGCATTTTCTAACATCAAAGATGCCGGCTACCAAACTAATCACAAAAAATTCGTTTCCTCATAAAAAACAAATCTAAGAATCACCAAATCAAACCCAACTGGAAAGAAGGCACGAACCTGAAAGAGAATAGTCAACCGAGCTAGCGGCGCAGTACAGGTCTTGCTAAAGGCGCCGGCAATTCCACCGGCAAGAAGCTGATTCATCGTACCAATCTGGGCCTGTTGCTGCTGTTGTGGCCTCGACTGGTGCTGCAGGAACTTCCTGGCGCCGCCCTCCACATGAGCGGAATTGACGCTTAAACCCATCTGTTTTCCTTCGACCATGACTCTTTTGACTCGAGCTTCCATTTGCATATTTCGCAGCGAATCCGATGTCAAAGTCGAGATCTTTTGGGTTGAAAATGATGTGGGTAACTGGGTATATGCGGATTTTTGGTTTCCGTGGGAAATGGGGTTTATTCACCAAAGTACCCCGATTTCAAACTCGATTAATGGAAATACACCAAACGAAACTCAAATAACCAATCTATCATATTTTTTAACAATCCTGGTTCCTGAGGAACCGGTACTCTCAATTTTTAACAATCCCGATTTCTGGGAAACCGGGACTCTATAAAATTGAAGACGTGGCTCGGTTTAAGGTATACGTGGACCAAAAGGGTGCCAAGTGACATCCACGTAGGATCCCGGTTTCCTAAGAACAGGATCATTGAAATTAAAAATCGATGGTTTTTGAATGGCGCGCCACTCCTCTTCAGGCTTCTGAATGGATCCAGAAGCAGCCATGGTGATGCAGGGCAGATTGAGGATCAGACGGGGCAAAAAGAGCACTGTCGGGAAAATACAGATTTGACATTCGGCGTCTAGAAATCCTCCGTGAGACCTTATTTCGAGTGGAAACGGGCCAACGAACACAATTCACGACTAACTCCGTGATATATGGGCTTTTTAGGCCTTCCGGGCTCGTTTAGCAAGCCGAATCAGTGTATCATTATCTTTTAAATTTTCTGTTTATTTTATTTCCTAATTTCGTTTTATGTTTTCCTATTTAAACTCACCTTAGGGTTTTTGTTTTTCATCTTTTATCATATCAATAAACAAGATTTATAATTGAGCACAGAAACAGGTTGTCCCACAAAGTCCTCCTGAAATTAAAACCACCGACGTATAAAATAGAGAGAACGTGGTGGTCGAGTGCCAAGTCGAAATTTTCCAGGGGCGTTGAAAAGCCGGAGTTTTATTTTCAATGTTCCCGGTTCCTCGAAAACCGAGATCATTATGATCTCGGTTCCTGGAAAACCGGGATCCTACGTGGATGCCACTTCGCACCATTTTGGTCCACGTAGGCCCTAAACCAAGCCACGTCTTCAATTTTATAGAGTTCCGGTTTCTGGGAAACCGGGATTGTTAAAAATTGAGAGTACCGATTCCTGAGGAACCGGGATTGTTAAAAATTGGAGTAAATTTGTTATTCGAGTTTCGTTTGGTGTATTTTGATTATTCGAGTTTGAAACCGGGGTACTTTGATGAATAATCCGGGGAAATGGAAAAACCCTAACGAAGGGTTTAGACTTTAGAGACTGAGTGACTGACCTTTTTTTTTGTTGATAAAGTATTTTGATCTTTTTTAAAAGACGAATTGTTGGTTGAGATGGACAGAGCATGTCATCGTTTTGTTTTTTGTTTTTTTTCTGATAAGGGAGCATGACATCGTTTTAATTTAATTTAATAAGATAAGATAAGCATTGAACTGTAACTGTTTGATTATTTATCATGTAAATTTATTTATCGACTCTAAAGCCTTTAATTAACTTATTATTCATCGAAAATCCAATTTTTTTTTTGATGGGTCCAAATTTGTTTTGGATGATTGAACGAGATGTCACACATCCTTTATCTTCTTAGGAAAAAGATCAGGTGAGAAGTATGTAATTTTGTGAGAAATAAGAATTTATTTAGTCCATTGATTTTAAAGATTCAACGGTTGTGATTAATCAGAATATTTGGAATATAATTATAAGATAATTATGGTTAAAGGGTATTTTCGGAACAAAATATTAGCAGCAATCGTGGGAATCAGATTGATTCGTGCCTGTTTGTTCGCAACTGTTCAATTCGTCCGGCAAACTCATATCTGTCGTAAACCCTAGGCAGTCCATATCGTCCTAAATTGATTCGTTCCTCACTCCGTCTCCGTCTATCGATTTTTTTGTTGTTCACAATTCGATCGATTGACGCATTAGGGTTCCCCACGAAGTCACGCTCACCCACGCCTCCTTAACCGTCGGCCAAAATGTGAAGAAGCGGCAGCTTCCGTCATGGACGAGTGCCAGAGATGAAGGGAACGAACCCTCCGTAAAATCTCCGGAATCGGAGATGAAGCCTTCCACTTCTTTTCAGCGTTCTCTCGTCTCATCTCGCTCCCGCTGATCCGTCGACATTCATGGCTTCCGAGAAAGAGGCTGCGTTGACAGCTGTACCATCTCCGACGACGATATTTGATAAGATTATTAACAAAGAGATTCCTGCAAAGATTGTTTTTGAGGATGATAAGGTCCTTGCTTTTAGGGACATTCAGCCCCAGGCTCCTACTCACATTCTCATTATCCCTAAAGATAAGGATGGCTTAACTGGTCTCGCAGCAGCCGAGGAGAGGCACTGTGAAATTCCCGGGCGCCTTCTTTACACAGCAAAGCTTGTAGATGCTAATTTTGTTGGAGTTGATAACACATACAACATCTGATTGTACCATTTTTATATTACGTTACATTCTTCTTATAAAAAACTGGTTATTGTTCTTTATGTTTTTGTATCACCTGATTTTGGAAAAACATGTTTCCATTACTACGGATTATGCGTACATTGCTACAGATTTTGCTTACATTGTTACGGATTATGCTTACATTGCTACGGATTTTGCGTACATTGCTACGTATTATGCTTACAAATCATAGTATAATGCTTACAATGGCACGGATTATGATTATGTTGCTACGGATTTTGCTGAGAATTCTACGGATTATACTTACAATGTTACGGATTATGATCTCATACCGATTATATACCTCAGCTACGGATTACGCTTACAATGCTACAGATTATGCTTACAATGCTACGGATTATGCTTACAAAGCTACGGATTATGCTTACAATGCTACGGATTATAATTACATACGGATAACAAAACCCTGTGTGTTACACATGCGCAAAATACAGTGCCCAGTATCTGAATATCATATTAAAAACATGAGCAACATTAAATTGGATTATCATTGTGAGTACAAGCTTGTTGAAACACTTCGTTTGAGTTCATGTGTGAGTGTACAATCAGGTTCATGCGTGAGTGTTCGTCTCTTCTTTCCGAATGGGTAATCTAAAGAAACGACAAATGGCCCGACTACTTCTTCTTCACGGCTCATTCGTAGCAACTGGTGCAATGAGTCTGGAAAATCAATCATCAACCTGTTTAAAAAGCAGTCAATTAGGCGTTAATACATAAGATGCAATTTATTACTGGAAGCTAATCAGTTTTAGCTTGGCATTTTAACTCTAACTGATGAACCTGGGTGGGCCTAGCTGGTGCAAATTTAATTTAATTTAATAATATAAATCATTGCACTTTATGCATGGACACACTTGAATAATACAAATGAGTCATTAATAACTTCTTGCGATGTATTCAAAGGACCATTTTGGTATGAGCTGGATATAGAGATTCCTGCAAAGATTGTTTTTGAGGATGATAAGGTCCTTGCTTTTAGGGACATTCAGCCCCAGGCTCCTACTCACATTCTCATTATCCCTAAAGATAAGGATGGCTTAACTGGTCTCGCAGCAGCCGAGGAGAGGCACTGTGAAATTCCCGGGCGCCTTCTTTACACAGCAAAGCTTGTAGCCAAGCTTGTAGATGCTAATTTTGTTGGAGTTGATAACACATACAACATCTGATTGTATCATTTTTATATTACGTTACATTCTTCTTATAAAAAACTGGTTATTGTTCTTTATGTTTTTGTATCACCTGATTTTGGAAAAACATGTTTCCATTACTACGGATTATGCGTACATTGCTACAGATTTTGCTTACATTGTTACGGATTATGCTTACATTGCTACGGATTTTGCGTACATTGCTACGTATTATGCTTACAAATCATAGTATAATGCTTACAATGGTACGGATTATGATTATGTTGCTACGGATTTTGCTGAGAATTCTACGGATTATACTTACAATGTTACGGATTATGATCTCATACCGATTATATACCTCAGCTACGGATTATGCTTACAATGCTACAGATTATGCTTACAATGCTACGGATTATGCTTACAAAGCTACGGATTATGCTTACAATGCTACGGATTATAATTACATACGGATAACAAAACCCTGTGTGTTACACGTGCGCAAAATACAGTGCCCAGTATCTGAATATCATATTAAAAACATGAGCAACATTAAATTGGATTATCATTGTGAGTACAAGCTTGTTGAAACACTTCGTTTGAGTTCATGTGTGAGTGTACAATCAGGTTCATGCGTGAGTGTTCGTCTCTTCTTTCCGAATGGGTAATCTAAAGAAACGACAAATGGCCCGACTACTTCTTCTTCACGGCTCATTCGTAGCAACTGGTGCAATGAGTCTGGAAAATCAATCATCAACCTGTTTAAAAAGCAGTCAATTAGGCGTTAATACATAAGATGCAATTTATTACTGGAAGCTAATCAGTTTTAGCTTGGCATTTTAACTCTAACTGATGAACCTGGGTGGGCCTAGCTGGTGCAAATTTAATTTAATTTAATAATATAAATCATTGCACTTTATGCATGGACACACTTGAATAATACAAATGAGTCATTAATAACTTCTTGCAATGTATTCAAAGGACCATTTTGGTATGAGCTGGATATATAACCTTCTTCATAGCTACAGTGACCAACCCCAATGGTATAGTACCAGTTTGTCTTATTCATTTGTGTTGTTACAACTAAATATTAATCATCTTTATCATTTGCTTTCTGTGAGGTCATGAATTGATTACCTTCTGAGTTCATGCACTGCCCGCTAGTCTTACTTTAAGCTCATCTGCAACTGCCTCTATGACCTCATCAGTGTTCAAATATTGATCCTTGTAACCCTGTTTCATAAAGTTATTCCTCACTTTTAGTGTCAAGAAAGCTCAAACTGGAACCGACAAATTGTTGTCGACAATGTAAATTGCTACGAATTATGATTATCAAAAGCTACAGTACGAATTATGCGTAAATACGAATCATAAACTATGAATTATGAACCAGAAGCTACGAATTATGATTATCAGATTACGAATAAGACACAAATTACAGTAAGAACGATGCATATATTTTACTACGAATTATGCGTAAATACGAATAATAGTTAACAAAGATACAAACCTAAAAATTCTACCAATTATGAACCAGAAGCTATGAATTATGAATATCAGATTACAAATAAGACACAAGTTACAGTACGAATGCCGCATATTTTACTACGAATTATGCGTAAATACGAATAATCACTACTACAGATGAAGGGTTATGCATCGGTTTTTTTATATATTATGCATCGGTTTTGGATCCGATGCATAATGAAGCGTTGCATAATGTCCATACATTATGCATCGGTTCATAAAAAACCGATGCATAATATCTGAACATTATGCATCGGTTTTTATTTGAACCGATGCATAATGTCTGGACATTATGCAACGGTTTTCCAGAGAACCGTTGCATAAGACCTGAACATTATGCATCGGTTTAAGGTAAAACCGATGCATAATGACTAAACCTTCAAGACATTATGCAACGGTTTCTTAGAAAACCGATGCATAATGTTCAAAAAATGGCAGATTCAGCTTTTCAAAAGCTCAAATCCACCTGAAATTAAACACAATAATGAACCCTGCTGTTCCAACTTTCAAATACAATACAATTTACATGCTAAACAATGTTTCACTGAATTTGCAACATACAATATCATTCATACACATATATTTGTATTTGAAAGCACAAATACGCCACAAAACATCACATAACAAATGGCGAGTGGAGGAGGAGGACGAGCAATGGCGACGGAGGCGAGGAGCGATTCAGCGGAGGCGACTGGCGAGGAGGCGACTTGCGAGGAACGACCAGTGAGACGAAGGCGACGGACGAATCCGAGGAGCGAGCAGTGAGACGAAGGCGACGGAGAGAAACAATCGAAGTCGGAATCGCGTAGGCGGACTGAGAGAAACCAATCGAAGACGGAATGGCTACGGCGGACTGACCAATTTCGAAAAAAACCTAAGTGTTTTATCGCACTTTATGCATCGGTTTTTATAAACTGTTGCATAATAGTCACCTTATGCATCGGTTTATCTAAAACCGATGCATAATTGTTACCATTATGCAACGGTTTTAGATGAACCGATGCATAAGGTGACTATTATGCAACGGTTTATAAAAACCGATGCATAAAGGAACAATATGCATCGGTTTTAATAGAACCGATGCATAAGGTGACCATTATGCAACGGTTGCATTATAAACCGATGCATAAAGAGGAACCGATGCTTATTGTAATTTTTGAACCGATGCATAATGCCTGCTCTGTAGTAGTGAATAGTTAACAAAGATGCAAACCTAAAAAATCAACCAATTATTAACTAGAAGCTACGAATAATGATTATCGGATTACGAATAAGACACAAGTTAAAGTATGAATGATGCATATTTTACTACGAATCATAAACTACAAATCGGAAAATCGACGACAAAGTATGCCAAATCGCACCAGTTAAGCCCACCCAAGTTCATCAGTTATGGAGGCTGGGAAGGCGAGGAAGAAGATTCGACTGCAGTTGAAATTACACCAGCCAGGCCCACCCTGGTTCAAATCGGCCATACCGATTCAAAATCGAAAAATCATAATCGCAGCGGAGGGGTCGAATCATAATCAAACCCTAAAACGTAGATAGGAAACACACCGTATATTTGAGTCGGCAGAGGAGTCGAATGATCTTCCATGGCCGTCATCTTTCGATTCTTCGTCGATTTCGTTGGCTATTGATGAACTCGACCGACGATTACATCCGTAGCTTTCGCAATTTCGGTTTCCTTTGTTTCGCGTTTCGCAGTTAACGGAGATATGAAGTTTTTGTTAATTGTTTGTGACTAAGTTACCCCTTAACCGTAGATTAGGTTGATTTTGAAGAATATTCTGTGTCTAATCGTGGCCGTTAATTAAGAAAAATCAATGGACTAAATTAATTCTTATTTCTCACCTAAATGTCACTTCTCACCAGATCTCAACCCTATCTTCTTAACCAATACACCAAATCTCTTTTGCTAATCATGTAAAAGTAAATATTGTCAAGAGTTTAAATCACTCGACCAAACCTCTTTCGCTAATCAAATCACATATAAAATATAAATTTAACAACCTTTCATATTAAGAGCGTATGCACTAGGGGTGGGCGTGGGACGGTTTGAGAGGGGTTGTGCTTGGTCCTAACCTGGCCCGAAAGACCGGCAATTATGTGAACACGAATCCGACCCTAAAACTAAAAATTTTAAAAGGCATAAAACATTCATGGTCATCTATCATGATATAAATACTTTAAAGTTTAGTATTACAGTTTTATTTTTCATTGCAAATCAATTACATATTCATATGTAGTGTGATATATCACGAGAACACAAATAATTGTTTATTCATATGAGGTATAAGGTTTGAATCTCATTAAAAATATAATATATTTTATATTACTTATGAAATCGGGTAACCCGAGCCTCAATCCTAATCCGACCCGAAAATTATACCGGGTTGGTTAAGTAGACCCTAACCCGATATTAAGTGGACCGAATCGGGTCGAATTTTGTCCACCCCTAATATGCACCCATTCAGTAACTCCTCGAAGGGAAGAGTGTTTGGCTAGCACCTTCTTGTATGTTAGGAGGTGCTCAATGAGTACTTTATGCACCCGTTTACAATTTGAGGACCTATTTATACTATTCATTAATAAAAATATATTATATTATAATTTTAAAAATTGAATTATTGTACAAAAATATTTTATTTTATGTTATATAGAAATTTGAATTTAAATTTAAAATATATAAATAATATAAAGTTTTAAGTTGAACTTTTCTTTTTGTACAAATACATTTAAGCCGTTAAATTATATTTAATTTTGATTAAAAGCAATCCAAAACCGATTAAAGCCCAATTTAAAGCCCACATTTACAAACATCCATTACTTTTATGCATCACGTGTAATACACGTGACTGAAACCCTATCACACCGGTCACCTTTTGGAGGAGCTGCTACTGGCTTTTCGACGACGTGGAGGAGCTGCTTTTACAATTTCAAATGCAGCGATGCCAATGCCAGGAGGTGCGACTCGGACAGCAGCTCTCACAGGACGTGCTGCTTACTTAATTCGAAACCCTTGCTTTGTTTTTTGCTACATTAAAACGATTTGGGCCAGCCCAAATATACACTAATGGCCCAATTAGGATTAAATTAATTAAAATATATTATTTGATTAGGTATAAGTATATTGTTTTGTTTTACATATTTATGACCCAAAATAGAATTTAAGATCTTCCGTCGTATAATTGGGATATATTTGAAAATTTTGGTACAAAGTTGATTTTTTGGTACCAAAATATAAACTAATCATATCCCTTGATATTGTGATTTGAATGGATGAGATTAAATCTTGATTTTTGGTGTTTTTCTTGATGACGAACTATAAAATGAAACTGACGAACTATGTCGTCTTTTTTCCTTTTTCGGCTCAAAAAGTGAAGAACTATAAAATAAACTTGATGAACTATAAAATAAACTGACGAACTATAAAATGATTTTGACGAATTTTATATTTTGTACCAAAAATTAACTTTGTACCTGATCTTGACCCTATTTACCTAATGATATTTCAAAATATAATTTCACCTTCAAATTAATTTCATTATGTGATTTCATTTTTATGATATAATTTTAATTTTAATTGCAATTACTACTTTTATTCAACTTAACACGAAATAAAATGCACTCTATTTCATTGAAAAGAAATCTAAAAAATAATTTTTTAATTTGATGAATAGTGTGAGGAGGTGCTACCGTTGGCACCTCTTACAGTCTTACTTGTCAAGGAGGTGTTGTTGGAGAAAGTGCTCGAAAAATAACACCTCCTCAACGGATGTACATGCTCTAACCACCCAGCAGCTGCTGGCGGACCTCGTCGCCAAGCATCTCCTCCCATCCCAGCACCTCCTCCCATCCCAGCACCTTCTCACTTCCAGTGCATCCAGAAATTACTGCTGCAGCTTCTCCATGTCATTTTCAACACACCAACACCTCCTACAAACCCAATTGGTGAAGATGCTCTAACAACAAAATTTTGTTTCTTATATTTTGAAAATAGGGTAGCGCTCCTTTGAGGCAGGGTTGGTAGAATGAGGCAGTGAGACACATTGTGAGCCACTCATTGTGCTGATGTGGCAGAGAATAATGAGTTGATGTTTGCTTTTTGGTAGTGGGACACGTGGCGCGCCCACAAAGCACGGGGTTAGATGTGTGGATGAGATGGTGCCTCACTGCCTCGTTCTAATTTGACTGCCTCATTTGAGCGCTCTTCTTTGAAAATATATATAACTAATTTTTTTTTGAATTGAAAAATATATATATAACTAAAGTTTGATGACTAATAATGATAAATTACGAGTAAGTCCGAATTAAGAATTGTACCGATCTGATTGAGACGGTCCAATTTAACAACAAATTGATATATAGAGATTGAGAGAGGAAGAAAGTGAGAAATCAAAAGAGTAGTGGATCGGAGAGAAAGAGGAAGAAGAAGAAGAAAAGATGGGTGGAGGAATGGAGGCGAACAAGAACAAGTTCATCGAGGATTGGGGCTCAGCTAGAGAGAATCTGGAGCACAATTTCCGCTGGACTCGTCGCAACTTCGCTCTCATTGGAATCTTCGGCATCGCCCTTCCTGTTCTTGTCTACAAGGGCATCGTCAGAGAATTCGTAAGTCCTTCAACTAACCCGATTGCTTCTCCCCTTCGTATTTCGGGATCCATATGTGCCCTAGTTTGACTTCTATTTATTTTGTGGAATTTATGCAAAATGGATGGGTTTTTTTTCCTTCTGTTTAGGGTGGAATTCGTTGGGGTAAATTGAAATTTGTGGGGTTTGATCAGATTCGAATGTCTATTGAAGATCTATAGCGCATAAAAGTAATGTGTGAAGGAGTCTTGTAAAAGCTGTAGTTTTAGTTTTATGAATTCAGTCATAGCTTGAAAGCAACCTAAAAGACAATTGGCAAGTGGCTTGGTAAAAAACCCGTGAAATTCATGCTTAAAATTTTGATTGAGATAATTTGATGTCTGGTTAGTTCTTCATTGGGTGATAACAAGTTGTAAATTCACTTTGAGCTAGAGAAGCCTGAGTTTCTTTATGTGGTTTATGCCGTTGCATCTTGATTTTATTTAGCTTGGATCCCTTGTTTGTAGATGTGGATGCTCGGTTACATTATTACTCCAACTTGGCTTCCTTGAGAAAGATGGTGAAGTGATAGGTATTTCACTAGGATTGTAGGGGACACTCACTTTGTTATCCGATTATTGGTGTCGGCTGTGATTAGTGATTATTAACTGATGACCCCAGATAACTGAGAAGTAGGGATTTGAAATGAGATGTCAGGCCTTCTGCTATGTTGTTATATACATCGTAGACGCAGACATGAAAGTGGGCTATAGACTGATGAATTAGTAGTAGTCTTGTTCTTAAATCCTGATCAAGAAATGGCAGAACTTTAGGCTCCCGTTTCAGAACAAGAATAAAATTATCTGTCTAGTTTGAGTTTTACACTTGATGGATCAGTAACCAAGATGTTGGCTGGTGATCATGGCTTTTACCAAGATATTACAACCTGGTGTATTAACGATCGCTGACTTAATTGCATTCCGAATATATATCCTGATCCCACAAATACTTACTGCAACTGTATTTTTTTTGTTGCAGCATATGCAAGATGAGGACAACAACAGGCCATACAGGAAATTTGTTCCTTGATATGTCATCCACCTATTAAGGTGTTCAACACAGTAAGGCCGGGCAATAAAAGAATTAAAAGCTTATGCCATGCTTTTTTGTTAAACTTTCAAATTGTGAAATCAGCAAAATACAACTTTGCAGATGATGACGATGTTGCACTATTTAATGTTTTCAAGTTTCTTGTTCACAGTGAAAAGCTTGCTATCTATGCCTTTCTGCAGAATACTCGAATAAGTAGGTGATTTTTAAGGAGTTATTATTCACTGTATTCCGGTTCCAGGTGTTGAATGGTTCTCGATGTAGAACTGGGCACCATTTCATTTGCTTGGCAAATAGGCGTAATCAATTAAGTTTTTGTTATGTATAGTTTATACATGTTCATGAAACAAAAAGATCTTTTAAACCACTATGACAGTGCCTATGCAATGGTCGATATTACAATGCATATATAAACTACAGGCTAACAACATGAGCAAAATGTTAATCTTATTAGGCCAGCTCCTACTATGAACTTGAATTTCTACTCTGTTGGTAATTCATGTGTTGGTGTCCTAAACAGTAAACCAGCTCATATTATGAATTTGAATTTTCTAGAAAGGAAGAAGAAAGTGCCGCAACCTCTGTTGGTAATTCATGTGTTGGTGTCCTATGACTTTTTTTCATTCAGATGTGCTGCTGGAAATCATAATTTAAAAGCTAATAACAAGAGCTTCAACACTTGTGAAGCAGGCATAATACAGCATTGCAGTTTATGCTAACTAAAAATCAATGATAAGAAGTACGAAATTGCTATTTAGGATTTTTACTGCAGCTTTGAGGTAGAGGAACTGGTGATTTGATCAACCACGCGCAACTCTGACACACTAAAGCTATTGATATGGTCCAATTAGGGGTATGCATTTGATCCTAAGGTCAATATGCCCTTAGGACTACCCTTACCCTGTCTGATACGTACACTGCCTTGCCCTATCCTCATACCCTAACGTACCCTGCCCTTCTACCCTAAGGCAGGGTAAGGGTCATAAAAAACAGACTGTATGCTGCCCTTCTACTCTAACAGCATACCTTGCCCTCCTACCCTATCATATCCTGTCTTACCCTACTATTTTCATTCATATTATGAATTTTTTTTCTTCAAAATATGCTTAAATTTGTATTACTTGACCCTATCCTAGCCGACCCGACCCTATCCTACCCGACCCTACCCTAATATTACCCTGCCCATGGGTACTCTACGGGCTTAGAAAAATTGCTCTACCCTGCCCTGTACTGTTCATAAGGTCCATGTAAAATGGTCTTACCCTGTCCTTACCCCGCCCATTGCCGACCCCTAGGTCCAATCCAGTTTGTTTGCTAGAGCTAAACACAATTTTATTGTAGTGTTATGTAAGTATTTCTTATTGATTCTTGTGTGAAATATATAAGATGAACTGGAAATTCTTATGAGAATTTTATTTAATATTGAGATTGAAGAAAGGAACAAAAAAACAAAGGATGGTATGTGTATGTAGTGCTTCCTGTGGTGATTTTCCATAGCTAATTGCTTATAAAAAAGGCACCACTCATTTCTTGTTAAAGACCTCTTTTGTTGATCAGTTCACATCAGAAGCCAGTTCTGGTCCAGTAGCAGCTACTTAACCGATTCGTGGAGCTCGGACAACTTTCCCATCAGTGTCCACATACAACCTAACTCGCTGGGGGCGGAACTCCATGGTAACAAATGCACCTGACGGAATAATAGCAGTGGTGGCTCCTTCCATTTCGTCTTTTATTTTTTTTGCAGCCTCTTCTGCAGGCAGTCCAACCAGTTCCGGCCATGTTTTCTTTGCAGGCTCATTGTTGTTTCTTCCCATCAAGGCCTCCCAGGTTAAATCCACAGGAACTGAAACAAAATCTTAAGCATAAGATACATGGAGCTGAAGATTAATCAAACTTATATCATCACATTGTTTTCTTCATCTAGACAGAGTTAAGGAGGAATAAAATGACTTACTTGGAGGAGGTGGAGGATCTGAATCATTGATTTGTTGATTGTTCGCTGACATGGCAGATGAAGAAAATCAGCGAGCCTCCAATTTTATGTACACTGTTGAAGAAAAGCTACCATACATTTAGTATTTATGTTTACAGGCTATGGTCATAGCATAAATGTATAAACAAATCAGCCTTAGATTGTATCATTTTGATACCACCACATAGATGGCCGGCCAGCAGCCGGCACTTTATTAATATACTTGGATGCTAACTGTAGTGGTACATGTACAAGGTACCTACATACATGTTATGAGCTATGATTGTGGTTTCCACTAAAGGACAGCATGGAGAATATGGACTTGATCAAGCCTGACATGTTTTTTGCAAAATATTTCTACAGAACCCTGATGATCCGCGCATCTACAACTGGAACCTTGTTGGAAGTCTCAGAGACCTCCAATGCCTCTGCTAATGAAAGTCGATTGTTTCTCCATGCACCCTCTGCCCATGCCTTTAATCTTTCTCCTTCATCCTTCCTGTTTTGCTGGACGTTAAGTACTTCAGCATATCCACCTACAAAGTAATCCAACGGTTGGAATATTGAGCAAAAATGCCAAGTCTTAGTATGTGAAGTGAAAGCTCCATTCGTACCTCTGGCAAGGGCAGTTATATCTCTTCTCATCGTCTTCGTATGTGCACCTAAACAATCGGTGTCCAGCAACTTGTGAGTACTGCAGTGTAAAAACTAGAGAAATATTCTTGAAGAGGTGTGCATACCTTCTGTTTCTAATGGAGGAGCTTTAAGTAGCTCTATTGCCCTTCGATAAAGGCCCTGCCCATGATAAATTATCAACACCATATCAGCAGAGTTACAGCCCTACTTAACCCATTCTAAATAGACTCTCTGTGTATATAGAAAACGCTCTTGTTAGTTGCATGTAATTTAACCACAGAACTTCTAGCAAGTCACATAGCTATCAAAATACATATCGTTTCCAACACAGATAGAACATTTAGCATAGTAGGTAGAGGTACACCAGACACCTCACAAAGGCAAAGCACATTTGTAATGATTCAAAACCGTATGTATACATACCTCTTGAATCAAAAGAGCACTTGAGTGCTCCAATGTCGCTTTCTGCCTGAACATTAGAGCTATGCAGGTTAGGATAACTCCAACTCTTGGGTGATGAGAACCTGAATGAGAATTACAAAGGAAATTGGCTCCGACAACAGTTTATATGAACAGCAACTTAATTTCAACAAATAGTAGAAAAAAGATGCACACCGAAATTCTCTTCAGTTCTGGTCAGTGCTTGCGTTAGTATCTCTTCCGCAGCGGCAAAGTTGCTGAAATATTACAAGCTGGGAGTAAGTGTCAAACATACTGTGACATTTCATAGTGCATGAGACCAACCACTTGCGTACCCCATGTGTGCCTCAACTTGCCCCAATGCGCAGGTAGCAGCTGATAGAACATGTTCAGATGACATATTGCAAGCTGCTAAAGGAGATGCATCGTCTGAGTCCTTATTGGTTGATAATCCTTGTATAACTTTTTGGTAACATTCTTTTGCCAATAAAAATTTCCGAGTGACATGCAATAACGCCCCGTATGAAAGAGCCACATTTCCTATATATATCATGACAAGATCAGTATACAAGCATCTAAATATTCAACAATCACTTTAACCAATGCTCACCAGAGCAACATTTAACAGTTCCAGTGCCTTGGAAGAATGATTCCGCTGCACATATGTAAATAAATATTTAATGGAATACAGTAGCATACATAACTGTACAGCAACAAGAACAAGAGAGAATAACCTTTCAGCTTACCTGAATCAACATTTCCAACAACAAGCTCAACTAGCCCTTTCAATGCCTTGATGCGAGCTGCTAACACGTCATAATCATACCCTTTTCCATTGCTATCCAGAAGCTGCAAACCTCTGTCTGCTAGCAGTGACGATGTATCATCCTGCAGAGCTGAATGTCAAAACCCATTTCCAAAGTACAAAAATACATACATACAAATTCTCTAAAGGGAAAAGAGAATAAGCAAATTTTTCACAATAGAAGCATACCAAACCCATCTCTAAGTTTAATCCAACTAAAGCTTCCACTGCAGCCACTGCTCATCCACAGAAGCATGCACAAAACCCCAAATTAAAAACCTCCATAACAACAAGCATACAATACTTGTCCGATTAAAGTTAGATAACTGACCTTGAACACCTAACGCCAAATTCGGTAAGTCTCCAATCATCTTCAGCTTTTCAGCTGCCTCCTCAAAGTTCCCTCTGTCACCACAATAATGAATCATCATAAGCACTAAAAAATCATAACTTGCACAACACATTATTATAAATAAAAAAGTCACCTTTCAGACAGTAAATTAGACATGGCAAGCAAGACCATTCCTTTTGAAGTCTCATCTGCCTCATTAGTCTGTGAAGAAAGACACTGCTCCAGTATCAGCAGCCCTTGAGCATACGAATCATCTAAATCAATTCAAAAATTAAGCTTTAAGCTTACACATTTTTAGGTGATTATCAGGAAATTAACATGTAGAGATTGAATGAAAACAATGAAACCTGATTTTTGTGACCTAGCGTGAGAAAGAGCGTAATTGATCATCTGAACCGCAACAGGATTAGTATTGTGTCCATCAATTACATCACGAACGTGAGAAACGTGAAGCGATTTCGAAGGTGATGATGATGAGGAGCTTGTTAGGAGAGGGATCCCGCGGTGTATGACATGCTCTCGAGCTCTCCAAGCAGATGTCGATTTTCGAATTGCAGCGCGGATCATCATCGTCGATTTCCGTGACCGGAACTTGCGCTAAACCCTAGTCGAATCTCAACGAAGGGGTTTCGAAGCAGATGAAAAATGGAGTTCCGTTCGGTTAGTCCGTTTCGTTTATCTGCTGATGTCAACATTTTCGATTTTTTTTTAGTTTTTAGTCTCACTATCAACAAATTAGAGAAAATTGTTAGAAAAGATTGTGTAAATGTGTGAAGACAATTCTTTTTTTTTTTTGATAACAATAGCCTCAAATGCATTTGATTTTATTTTTAACTAAAGTAGGAGGTGGAAAATACATTTTATTTTATTTTTTTATAGAAGGAAAATACATTTTATTGAAGGGAAGTAATTTGATCAAAATACATTGTAGTTCGAGCCTACGCGTTATATAATCGATTATTTGAATACCAAAATCGAAATTTAAACAGTTGAGATTTTGATGCTCAAAAAACTCTTAAGGCATCCGCATCCCTGGGGACATTCTATCTCTTTGAGCACATCCTCATAGAGAACTTTCTGTTACTATTCATTAAACAGTAATAATATTTATCTACATTTTGTGTACCCATCACATTCTACAAGAGGACATCATATTACTATTCACAATAAAAGAATAATTTTAAATAATATTTTTTTCGATTCAATATTGTATGTATGATCGATCAAAATTTTTTTTATTTTTATAAATCAGCCATTACACATAAATAAGAGAAAGGGCATACAAGGATCTGAGGACAAGGTAGAAAACAACAACAGTAAGACAACCGACCAACTAAACTTAGAACATAACATAGATCCAGGAATCGTAATCCAAGCAAAGTTCCTCGATCCTCCGCTGCTTAGTCATCTTCACACCGAACATGCTTCAAATCCAAGGCACGCCAAACTGGCCAAATAGAAGAAGTGGCTCCGTAGTCACCTCCAAGTCTACAATGAAGTGCCGACCAAATTTCCTTAAACACTGGAAAAACTGCACAAGTGATCTTGAAAACCCAGCTTCCTGCCAAAGGTAGCACATCACCGGATCTCCAGAAAAGGCATCAATGAGGACTTAAGAGCTAGAGCAAGTTAACTAGCCGGGAGCAGGGAGATGCTCCACTTAGCCTCACGTCGAGGACGATGAACAAACCACCGACGACAGAAAACATCTAATGCAACATGTGCAGTCTGAACTAAACCCGAAACAACGATACAAACGCAACTATGAACACAAAAAGACGACTAAATGTTCTGATTCGAGAGAATCGAACGAAACAAAATCACACCCTTTAGGCTACCTGCGGAAGAGAACCTAAGGGAGAACCAAAACGAACTAAGCCAAACTTTACAAAGGCTGAAAAACTAATATACACACAAACTGCTGCACTGAGTACATCACGGCCACCCGCCTCCCACCCAACCGTCACTCACCATCCACCGCACATCCCTCTGCCCAAGTCACCTACCCCGCCTCAAGCCACAAAACCCATCCCTGAACCGTCCTGCCTCAACGAGACCGGAAACAGTCCAAAGCGATCGTGGAGGTTGGCGGAATAGGGAAGGGAAGAGATGTAGGTGGACGGGAGGAGGAGGCAGGAGAGGAGGCCAAATAAATTAGAGTCGACGCTAGCCGTTGGACAGTCGCTCGGGAGAGATGATGATGAATAGTAAAAGAGAGTCTCGGGAGAGTATGATCGATCAATAATTGAGTGAGAAATAAGTGATTGACTATATATGTTGGAGTAAAATTGAAGTGATTTGGATGAAAAATAACTGTGTATTTATTGATAAAAAAAATTTAAAAAAAATTTCAATTTCTTTTTTATTTTTATTTTTTGAATTGCACACTTATTTTATAAAAATTTAAAAGAAAATGGACAGTTTTTTCAGCCATTGGGCCAAAATTGGCCCAAAAACGCATAATTTTTTAAACGCTAGTGAACCTTCGTCGTTTCTAATTTTTCTGAACGAACCCTAACATCGAAACGAGTCGAACGTCCGCTCAGGCATCCTCCATCCGCACGCCATCTCGGACGTCCTCGGCACATCCTCCAACAGCACGCTGCGCTGCGCAGTTCAACCACCTCAGACGTCCCCAAATCCGCCCAGGACGTCCTCAATTTCGTCTGCGGTGTAGATGCTCTTATACTTGGGGAACCTAAGGAAATGTGAATGTGAGTCCACACAGAAAAGAACATAGAACCTAAGGAAATGTGTTTAATCTTACATTACCCTTGAAAAGAAATTTTATAAGTTCTTATATAGCCTCACTCATACTACTTATACGGACTTACCCAATGAAGTTCTCTCTCGGTCTCCGATACGGGGTTCAACAGATCCGTTTAATTAGCGCCAAGAGTTTTTTTTATTATCATAGGTCATCCGCCCTACATTCTTTTCTTTTTCCTTCTTTTTAAAATGGTATTGTTGTAGGATTGCTCATAATGTTGGAAAAATGTTCAGTGCAGCGCAACCAAATGCTGCAGGTGTCAAAAGGCTTTGTTTCAATCAAAACGACGTCATTTTGATATATATTTTTTCTGAAATATAATACAACAACACTGTTTATTGAAACGGTTTTAGTACTTGCGACATTAAAGTTCATACCAACATTAAAAATAGACATTAAAGTTCATAGACATGAAAATATAAAGTTAATGTGTTTGCAATTTATAATAATAAGAAGAAGAAGAAAATCCAGAAACCAATAATGTCTTATTTAGCCCTTCATGTAAAATTTACATTGGAAAACTAAGATTTATAAGGAAAACAATGATCATATCTTTCGGTGGTCCAATTCATTAGACAGACCTGGTTCTGTTCGATGTTCCAATTGCAATGTTTGGTGCAGTACTCGGATAGGCCATATCCATCATCTCTTCCAGCATCATACACATTAAAATATTTTGTTACTCCATCCCAAGAAAATGAGCAATAAAATAAAGTGGTGCTCAAAAGATTAGGACGAAAATTAAAACCATAACTTTGGCCAAATATAAGGCTATGGTATCCCAAATCATCATCTGCTGATTTGCAACGGAGTGTGAGATGTTTGCCTTTGCCTAGTCCGTTCGTTATCCGGATATACATTCTTGGCCTCTCCGCTGCGGACAAAATGAAATTACTAATTACTAATAATAAAATTACTCGAACAACGGAACCCATATTTTTATTCCGACTCTCTTTAGAAATGTTTTTATTTTGTATTTATAGGCACTTATTAAAGTTTTGTTCCCCTATCTATTTAATTTTATTCTAGTCGATTAAAAGTAACTTAAAGAATTAGACCAAAAAAAAAAGTAACTTAAAGAATTAGACCCAAAAAAAAGAAGGAAAAAAAGTAACTTAAAGAATTTATTAGTTGATACGATTTGGTTGACCATCAAACTAATTGAAACCTACAACAAGGGGAGCACTCGGTTGAGGCAGGATTGGTAGAATGAGGCACGATCTGGGTCACTCATTATGACACGTGGCGAAGCCACGTGAGTTGAGCCGCCATTTGTGTTCACACTACTATTGGTAGTGGGTTTACTATTTACCACGTGTCGCGCCCACAAAGCACGGGGGGTTATATGCGTGGCTTAGATCGTACCTCACGTGCCTCATTCTAATTTTGGTGCCTCATTTGATCGCTTCTCCCTACAACAAAATGTAACTGATGTATACATAGCATAAAAGTATTTATTTCCATTACTATTGCATAAAATTCGTAATAGTTAGTATCATGTACATTATAGTATTTAGTAAATCATTTCAATGAATTAAACATGTTCTTATTTGATTTTTTACGTTTCTGTATATATGTTGGTAGGAGTGAGCGGCCGCCCATTGTAATTTTCAAATAATTTTATATTTTATTAATTATCTGAAGACATCATTTTGTACAATCATTCTCTTTCATAGATCACGGGTGGTTTACGTGCCTTTCGCAGCTACAAATTAGGGATGGGCGCGGAGCAGTTTGTTACCGGTTTAAGAATAAATTCGTAATTGCACCATATTAATTGGTTTGTAAATTTTATAAACCGCACCTGAAAAATTAAAATCAAATATGTTGTGGCGCACCACTTTATGTGGTGCGGATTGGTTCAAAAATCGATTTTCAAAATTGAAGTTGCACGGTAGAGAGTAGAGACTTCATTTTTTTATAAAGATAAATTGAAGTCAAAACTTGAAGAGATTGAAAGCAGAGTTTGGAGTCAACACAATGATAAAATTCAGCAAAGAGACGAGAGTCCAACTTAAGTAACCATCAACAAGAAATTGTTGAACAAAATAACTTACGGATTCCATAATTCAAGAACGAAGATAAGACCAAACGATAACGATAGAGACTCTCGTGGCTTGGTAGATTGGGGAAAACGAAGATTTGATGTGCAACTGTGACGAAGAACGAACGATGAAGAGAAAGAGAAACGACGGAACTACTAACGAGCAATAATAGAAATCAATTACGACTTAATTTAAATTGGGTTTGAGCCTTAAATTATTATTTTTGTTATTTTTTTGTAATAACTTTAAATTTCTAATTATTTATATGTGCGGTGCGGTTTAAAATGGGTGTTTTGAGATATGGAACCGCTTCCGCACTGCTATATTTGGTTGTGGTGCGATTTTTAACAAATTAACTTTTGTCCAAAGCGGTGCGGTTAACCAAACACACATTTGCGGTGCGATACGGACGATTTTCAAATTCGGAACGATTTTTGCTCACCGCTACTACTAACTATCAAAAGTTGGATCACGTAACAACATAGCGCTGGTTGAAATAGGACACTTATTTTTCTCATACCTAAAAAAGTCGATGCTGATAAAATGGACAGACTCTACAATATTGCATTTAAAATTATCACAAAGATCATGGCCACAAGACTGCGTTCTATTTTTAGTCAGGTAATATCCATTTATCAAAGTGTTTTTATAAAGTGTAGAATTATTTCGGATAACTTTTTATGGCGCATGAAGTCTTCCATTTTCTCAGAAATCATAGAGGAAAGAACAATATGTATGTTTCCCTTGAGCAAAGCCACCACGATCGTGTTGAGTGGAGTTTCTTGGAGAACCTTATGAGAAGAATGAGTTTTGCGAATAATGCTTTGTGTTTGTTCAGTCATTTAGCTTGTCAAGGTTAATGATAATATCTCAGGAGAGATCAAATCGGGGAGGGGGCTGAGACAGGGTGATCACCTAGCTATCACCCTATCTTTTTCTCCTGTGTACTGAGCTATTTAGTACAAAATATCAATTCGAGTATTATCTGGAGTGTTGAGTGGGGTGAGGATCCAGTAGAGCAGCCACTGTTGTCACTCACTACTTATTTGCAAACGATTTGCTGCATTCTACTATTCTTCATCAAGGCTACAACAGAGGAAGAAGCTACAAGCCTTAGGAGGATTCTGTTACACAATATGAAGAGATCTCGGGGCCAAATAATTAATTTTGATAATTCAGAAGTTTCGTACACACAGTCTTAACACTTCAGCAAATGTCAGAACTGATATTATTAGGAATTTAGCGTTCAAGAGATAGTTAAACAACTCGAGATACCCTATCTTACCCCTGCTAATGGGACAGAGAGAAAGACAAAAGCATTTAGAGGCGTCGTGGAGAAGGACTATAAGATAATAAGTGTGGAAATGCAAATTACTATCGGCGGCTGCCGGCTGGTAGTGAAGTTTTGATTAAGGCAGTCCTTCAGGTGTTACCTGTTTGTATGATGTCCTCAGTATATAAGTTTCCCAAGACGAGTATACATGATATTTTTGTAAACTGGGACAATAAAAATAGCAGAGGTATCAACTGGATGAATCAGAAAATTTTATAGAAAAAGAAGATTAATGACGGGCTAGACTTTAGGGACCTTAAGGCCTTCGATGATGCTATTTCTCATGAAGATCTATTGGAGGATAGTTAAGCTTCCCAACATGCCGATGTCTCAGATTCTACTAGCTAAATATTGTCATGGGAAAGATTTTTCGAATGTCCATCCGATTCAACAATGCAGTTTTTCATCCCAAGCGTTCATTTATAACGTCCAACGAACTCGACTCACGCCTCCACACGGCTCACTCTCATTCGTCCTCTTCTAATTTCTACAGTGACGTCGTTTCGACTACAACGACAAAACTCTAGACTTTAGCAACGACTTGAGAATCTTGCTTATATATCAGCAACGAAAGGCAAGGCACCAACTGTGACGGCTCAAACACTCTTTGGCCACGAAATTAGAAAACAAACAGAAAATGACTGCTTTATAATCCTTCGAATGGCTTAGTTCAAATTTTGCAGTTCTGTTCCCCAAAATGAGCCACACATTGTAAGCCAACTTACCAATTTTTGTTTTTAATGGCTTGGACTACTAAACAAAGTAGACGTACCAAAAGTTCCAAGTTGGTGTACCAAAATTGCTATTGAGCTTTATTTATGTCACGCCTTGCTACTGAGGGTCTGTCCATTTGATTTTAAATTTATACTTTATAAATTAAATTCAGCTAACATAACATAAATTAACATAAATTAAATTAAATGTGTAGATGCTCTTATACTTGGGGAACCTAAGGAAATGTGAATGTGAGTCCACACAGAAAAGAACATAGAACCTAAGGAAATGTGTTTAATCTTACATTACCCTTGAAAAGAAATTTTATAAGTTCTTATATAGCCTCACTCATACTACTTATACGGACTTACCCAATGAAGTTCTCTCTCGGTCTCCGATACGGGGTTCAACAGATCCGTTTAATTAGCGCCAAGAGTTTTTTTTATTATCATAGGTCATCCGCCCTACATTCTTTTCTTTTTCCTTCTTTTTAAAATGGTATTGTTGTAGGATTGCTCATAATGTTGGAAAAATGTTCAGTGCAGCGCAACCAAATGCTGCAGGTGTCAAAAGGCTTTGTTTCAATCAAAACGACGTCATTTTGATATATATTTTTTCTGAAATATAATACAACAACACTGTTTATTGAAACGGTTTTAGTACTTGCGACATTAAAGTTCATACCAACATTAAAAATAGACATTAAAGTTCATAGACATGAAAATATAAAGTTAATGTGTTTGCAATTTATAATAATAAGAAGAAGAAGAAAATCCAGAAACCAATAATGTCTTATTTAGCCCTTCATGTAAAATTTACATTGGAAAACTAAGATTTATAAGGAAAACAATGATCATATCTTTCGGTGGTCCAATTCATTAGACAGACCTGGTTCTGTTCGATGTTCCAATTGCAATGTTTGGTGCAGTACTCGGATAGGCCATATCCATCATCTCTTCCAGCATCATACACATTAAAATATTTTGTTACTCCATCCCAAGAAAATGAGCAATAAAATAAAGTGGTGCTCAAAAGATTAGGACGAAAATTAAAACCATAACTTTGGCCAAATATAAGGCTATGGTATCCCAAATCATCATCTGCTGATTTGCAACGGAGTGTGAGATGTTTGCCTTTGCCTAGTCCGTTCGTTATCCGGATATACATTCTTGGCCTCTCCGCTGCGGACAAAATGAAATTACTAATTACTAATAATAAAATTACTCGAACAACGGAACCCATATTTTTATTCCGACTCTCTTTAGAAATGTTTTTATTTTGTATTTATAGGCACTTATTAAAGTTTTGTTCCCCTATCTATTTAATTTTATTCTAGTCGATTAAAAGTAACTTAAAGAATTAGACCAAAAAAAAAAGTAACTTAAAGAATTAGACCCAAAAAAAAGAAGGAAAAAAAGTAACTTAAAGAATTTATTAGTTGATACGATTTGGTTGACCATCAAACTAATTGAAACCTACAACAAGGGGAGCACTCGGTTGAGGCAGGATTGGTAGAATGAGGCACGATCTGGGTCACTCATTATGACACGTGGCGAAGCCACGTGAGTTGAGCCGCCATTTGTGTTCACACTACTATTGGTAGTGGGTTTACTATTTACCACGTGTCGCGCCCACAAAGCACGGGGGGTTATATGCGTGGCTTAGATCGTACCTCACGTGCCTCATTCTAATTTTGGTGCCTCATTTGATCGCTTCTCCCTACAACAAAATGTAACTGATGTATACATAGCATAAAAGTATTTATTTCCATTACTATTGCATAAAATTCGTAATAGTTAGTATCATGTACATTATAGTATTTAGTAAATCATTTCAATGAATTAAACATGTTCTTATTTGATTTTTTACGTTTCTGTATATATGTTGGTAGGAGTGAGCGGCCGCCCATTGTAATTTTCAAATAATTTTATATTTTATTAATTATCTGAAGACATCATTTTGTACAATCATTCTCTTTCATAGATCACGGGTGGTTTACGTGCCTTTCGCAGCTACAAATTAGGGATGGGCGCGGAGCAGTTTGTTACCGGTTTAAGAATAAATTCGTAATTGCACCATATTAATTGGTTTGTAAATTTTATAAACCGCACCTGAAAAATTAAAATCAAATATGTTGTGGCGCACCACTTTATGTGGTGCGGATTGGTTCAAAAATCGATTTTCAAAATTGAAGTTGCACGGTAGAGAGTAGAGACTTCATTTTTTTATAAAGATAAATTGAAGTCAAAACTTGAAGAGATTGAAAGCAGAGTTTGGAGTCAACACAATGATAAAATTTAGCAAAGAGACGAGAGTCTAACTTAAGTAACCATCAACAAGAAATTGTTGAACAAAATAACTTACGGATTCCATAATTCAAGAACGAAGATAAGACCAAACGATAACGATAGAGACTCTCGTGGCTTGGTAGATTGGGGAAAACGAAGATTTGATGTGCAACTGTGACGAAGAACGAACGATGAAGAGAAAGAGAAACGACGGAACTACTAACGAGCAATAATAGAAATCAATTACGACTTAATTTAAATTGGGTTTGAGCCTTAAATTATTATTTTTGTTATTTTTTTGTAATAACTTTAAATTTCTAATTATTTATATGTGCGGTGCGGTTTAAAATGGGTGTTTTGAGATATGGAACCGCTTCCGCACTGCTATATTTGGTTGTGGTGCGATTTTTAACAAATTAACTTTTGTCCAAAGCGGTGCGGTTAACCAAACACACATTTGCGGTGCGATACGGACGATTTTCAAATTCGGAACGATTTTTGCTCACCGCTACTACTAACTATCAAAAGTTGGATCACGTAACAACATAGCGCTGGTTGAAATAGGACACTTATTTTTCTCATACCTAAAAAAGTCGATGCTGATAAAATGGACAGACTCTACAATATTGCATTTAAAATTATCACAAAGATCATGGCCACAAGACTGCGTTCTATTTTTAGTCAGGTAATATCCATTTATCAAAGTGTTTTTATAAAGTGTAGAATTATTTCGGATAACTTTTTATGGCGCATGAAGTCTTCCATTTTCTCAGAAATCATAGAGGAAAGAACAATATGTATGTTTCCCTTGAGCAAAGCCACCACGATCGTGTTGAGTGGAGTTTCTTGGAGAACCTTATGAGAAGAATGAGTTTTGCGAATAATGCTTTGTGTTTGTTCAGTCATTTAGCTTGTCAAGGTTAATGATAATATCTCAGGAGAGATCAAATCGGGGAGGGGGCTGAGACAGGGTGATCACCTAGCTATCACCCTATCTTTTTCTCCTGTGTACTGAGCTATTTAGTACAAAATATCAATTCGAGTATTATCTGGAGTGTTGAGTGGGGTGAGGATCCAGTAGAGCAGCCACTGTTGTCACTCACTACTTATTTGCAAACGATTTGCTGCATTCTACTATTCTTCATCAAGGCTACAACAGAGGAAGAAGCTACAAGCCTTAGGAGGATTCTGTTACACAATATGAAGAGATCTCGGGGCCAAATAATTAATTTTGATAATTCAGAAGTTTCGTACACACAGTCTTAACACTTCAGCAAATGTCAGAACTGATATTATTAGGAATTTAGCGTTCAAGAGATAGTTAAACAACTCGAGATACCCTATCTTACCCCTGCTAATGGGACAGAGAGAAAGACAAAAGCATTTAGAGGCGTCGTGGAGAAGGACTATAAGATAATAAGTGTGGAAATGCAAATTACTATCGGCGGCTGCCGGCTGGTAGTGAAGTTTTGATTAAGGCAGTCCTTCAGGTGTTACCTGTTTGTATGATGTCCTCAGTATATAAGTTTCCCAAGACGAGTATACATGATATTTTTGTAAACTGGGACAATAAAAATAGCAGAGGTATCAACTGGATGAATCAGAAAATTTTATAGAAAAAGAAGATTAATGACGGGCTAGACTTTAGGGACCTTAAGGCCTTCGATGATGCTATTTCTCATGAAGATCTATTGGAGGATAGTTAAGCTTCCCAACATGCCGATGTCTCAGATTCTACTAGCTAAATATTGTCATGGGAAAGATTTTTCGAATGTCCATCCGATTCAACAATGCAGTTTTTCATCCCAAGCGTTCATTTATAACGTCCAACGAACTCGACTCACGCCTCCACACGGCTCACTCTCATTCGTCCTCTTCTAATTTCTACAGTGACGTCGTTTCGACTACAACGACAAAACTCTAGACTTTAGCAACGACTTGAGAATCTTGCTTATATATCAGCAACGAAAGGCAAGGCACCAACTGTGACGGCTCAAACACTCTTTGGCCACGAAATTAGAAAACAAACAGAAAATGACTGCTTTATAATCCTTCGAATGGCTTAGTTCAAATTTTGCAGTTCTGTTCCCCAAAATGAGCCACACATTGTAAGCCAACTTACCAATTTTTGTTTTTAATGGCTTGGACTACTAAACAAAGTAGACGTACCAAAAGTTCCAAGTTGGTGTACCAAAATTGCTATTGAGCTTTATTTATGTCACGCCTTGCTACTGAGGGTCTGTCCATTTGATTTTAAATTTATACTTTATAAATTAAATTCAGCTAACATAACATAAATTAACATAAATTAAATTAAATGTGTAGATGCTCTTATACTTGGGGAACCTAAGGAAATGTGAATGTGAGTCCACACAGAAAAGAACATAGAACCTAAGGAAATGTGTTTAATCTTACATTACCCTTGAAAAGAAATTTTATAAGTTCTTATATAGCCTCACTCATACTACTTATACGGACTTACCCAATGAAGTTCTCTCTCGGTCTCCGATACGGGGTTCAACAGATCCGTTTAATTAGCGCCAAGAGTTTTTTTTATTATCATAGGTCATCCGCCCTACATTCTTTTCTTTTTCCTTCTTTTTAAAATGGTATTGTTGTAGGATTGCTCATAATGTTGGAAAAATGTTCAGTGCAGCGCAACCAAATGCTGCAGGTGTCAAAAGGCTTTGTTTCAATCAAAACGACGTCATTTTGATATATATTTTTTCTGAAATATAATACAACAACACTGTTTATTGAAACGGTTTTAGTACTTGCGACATTAAAGTTCATACCAACATTAAAAATAGACATTAAAGTTCATAGACATGAAAATATAAAGTTAATGTGTTTGCAATTTATAATAATAAGAAGAAGAAGAAAATCCAGAAACCAATAATGTCTTATTTAGCCCTTCATGTAAAATTTACATTGGAAAACTAAGATTTATAAGGAAAACAATGATCATATCTTTCGGTGGTCCAATTCATTAGACAGACCTGGTTCTGTTCGATGTTCCAATTGCAATGTTTGGTGCAGTACTCGGATAGGCCATATCCATCATCTCTTCCAGCATCATACACATTAAAATATTTTGTTACTCCATCCCAAGAAAATGAGCAATAAAATAAAGTGGTGCTCAAAAGATTAGGACGAAAATTAAAACCATAACTTTGGCCAAATATAAGGCTATGGTATCCCAAATCATCATCTGCTGATTTGCAACGGAGTGTGAGATGTTTGCCTTTGCCTAGTCCGTTCGTTATCCGGATATACATTCTTGGCCTCTCCGCTGCGGACAAAATGAAATTACTAATTACTAATAATAAAATTACTCGAACAACGGAACCCATATTTTTATTCCGACTCTCTTTAGAAATGTTTTTATTTTGTATTTATAGGCACTTATTAAAGTTTTGTTCCCCTATCTATTTAATTTTATTCTAGTCGATTAAAAGTAACTTAAAGAATTAGACCAAAAAAAAAAGTAACTTAAAGAATTAGACCCAAAAAAAAGAAGGAAAAAAAGTAACTTAAAGAATTTATTAGTTGATACGATTTGGTTGACCATCAAACTAATTGAAACCTACAACAAGGGGAGCACTCGGTTGAGGCAGGATTGGTAGAATGAGGCACGATCTGGGTCACTCATTATGACACGTGGCGAAGCCACGTGAGTTGAGCCGCCATTTGTGTTCACACTACTATTGGTAGTGGGTTTACTATTTACCACGTGTCGCGCCCACAAAGCACGGGGGGTTATATGCGTGGCTTAGATCGTACCTCACGTGCCTCATTCTAATTTTGGTGCCTCATTTGATCGCTTCTCCCTACAACAAAATGTAACTGATGTATACATAGCATAAAAGTATTTATTTCCATTACTATTGCATAAAATTCGTAATAGTTAGTATCATGTACATTATAGTATTTAGTAAATCATTTCAATGAATTAAACATGTTCTTATTTGATTTTTTACGTTTCTGTATATATGTTGGTAGGAGTGAGCGGCCGCCCATTGTAATTTTCAAATAATTTTATATTTTATTAATTATCTGAAGACATCATTTTGTACAATCATTCTCTTTCATAGATCACGGGTGGTTTACGTGCCTTTCGCAGCTACAAATTAGGGATGGGCGCGGAGCAGTTTGTTACCGGTTTAAGAATAAATTCGTAATTGCACCATATTAATTGGTTTGTAAATTTTATAAACCGCACCTGAAAAATTAAAATCAAATATGTTGTGGCGCACCACTTTATGTGGTGCGGATTGGTTCAAAAATCGATTTTCAAAATTGAAGTTGCACGGTAGAGAGTAGAGACTTCATTTTTTTATAAAGATAAATTGAAGTCAAAACTTGAAGAGATTGAAAGCAGAGTTTGGAGTCAACACAATGATAAAATTTAGCAAAGAGACGAGAGTCTAACTTAAGTAACCATCAACAAGAAATTGTTGAACAAAATAACTTACGGATTCCATAATTCAAGAACGAAGATAAGACCAAACGATAACGATAGAGACTCTCGTGGCTTGGTAGATTGGGGAAAACGAAGATTTGATGTGCAACTGTGACGAAGAACGAACGATGAAGAGAAAGAGAAACGACGGAACTACTAACGAGCAATAATAGAAATCAATTACGACTTAATTTAAATTGGGTTTGAGCCTTAAATTATTATTTTTGTTATTTTTTTGTAATAACTTTAAATTTCTAATTATTTATATGTGCGGTGCGGTTTAAAATGGGTGTTTTGAGATATGGAACCGCTTCCGCACTGCTATATTTGGTTGTGGTGCGATTTTTAACAAATTAACTTTTGTCCAAAGCGGTGCGGTTAACCAAACACACATTTGCGGTGCGATACGGACGATTTTCAAATTCGGAACGATTTTTGCTCACCGCTACTACTAACTATCAAAAGTTGGATCACGTAACAACATAGCGCTGGTTGAAATAGGACACTTATTTTTCTCATACCTAAAAAAGTCGATGCTGATAAAATGGACAGACTCTACAATATTGCATTTAAAATTATCACAAAGATCATGGCCACAAGACTGCGTTCTATTTTTAGTCAGGTAATATCCATTTATCAAAGTGTTTTTATAAAGTGTAGAATTATTTCGGATAACTTTTTATGGCGCATGAAGTCTTCCATTTTCTCAGAAATCATAGAGGAAAGAACAATATGTATGTTTCCCTTGAGCAAAGCCACCACGATCGTGTTGAGTGGAGTTTCTTGGAGAACCTTATGAGAAGAATGAGTTTTGCGAATAATGCTTTGTGTTTGTTCAGTCATTTAGCTTGTCAAGGTTAATGATAATATCTCAGGAGAGATCAAATCGGGGAGGGGGCTGAGACAGGGTGATCACCTAGCTATCACCCTATCTTTTTCTCCTGTGTACTGAGCTATTTAGTACAAAATATCAATTCGAGTATTATCTGGAGTGTTGAGTGGGGTGAGGATCCAGTAGAGCAGCCACTGTTGTCACTCACTACTTATTTGCAAACGATTTGCTGCATTCTACTATTCTTCATCAAGGCTACAACAGAGGAAGAAGCTACAAGCCTTAGGAGGATTCTGTTACACAATATGAAGAGATCTCGGGGCCAAATAATTAATTTTGATAATTCAGAAGTTTCGTACACACAGTCTTAACACTTCAGCAAATGTCAGAACTGATATTATTAGGAATTTAGCGTTCAAGAGATAGTTAAACAACTCGAGATACCCTATCTTACCCCTGCTAATGGGACAGAGAGAAAGACAAAAGCATTTAGAGGCGTCGTGGAGAAGGACTATAAGATAATAAGTGTGGAAATGCAAATTACTATCGGCGGCTGCCGGCTGGTAGTGAAGTTTTGATTAAGGCAGTCCTTCAGGTGTTACCTGTTTGTATGATGTCCTCAGTATATAAGTTTCCCAAGACGAGTATACATGATATTTTTGTAAACTGGGACAATAAAAATAGCAGAGGTATCAACTGGATGAATCAGAAAATTTTATAGAAAAAGAAGATTAATGACGGGCTAGACTTTAGGGACCTTAAGGCCTTCGATGATGCTATTTCTCATGAAGATCTATTGGAGGATAGTTAAGCTTCCCAACATGCCGATGTCTCAGATTCTACTAGCTAAATATTGTCATGGGAAAGATTTTTCGAATGTCCATCCGATTCAACAATGCAGTTTTTCATCCCAAGCGTTCATTTATAACGTCCAACGAACTCGACTCACGCCTCCACACGGCTCACTCTCATTCGTCCTCTTCTAATTTCTACAGTGACGTCGTTTCGACTACAACGACAAAACTCTAGACTTTAGCAACGACTTGAGAATCTTGCTTATATATCAGCAACGAAAGGCAAGGCACCAACTGTGACGGCTCAAACACTCTTTGGCCACGAAATTAGAAAACAAACAGAAAATGACTGCTTTATAATCCTTCGAATGGCTTAGTTCAAATTTTGCAGTTCTGTTCCCCAAAATGAGCCACACATTGTAAGCCAACTTACCAATTTTTGTTTTTAATGGCTTGGACTACTAAACAAAGTAGACGTACCAAAAGTTCCAAGTTGGTGTACCAAAATTGCTATTGAGCTTTATTTATGTCACGCCTTGCTACTGAGGGTCTGTCCATTTGATTTTAAATTTATACTTTATAAATTAAATTCAGCTAACATAACATAAATTAACATAAATTAAATTAAATGTGTAGATGCTCTTATACTTGGGGAACCTAAGGAAATGTGAAAATGTTAGTCCACACAGAAAAGAACACTCACCAAATTGAGTACGGATCATGGTGGAAAAATCTTTATATATAGATAAAAACTCGCTATGAGAAGACATAAAGTAAATCCAAGTGTAGCGAGTATAATCGTCTATAAAAATAATATAATATCGATGACCCCCTTTTGAAACAAATGGAGCAGGACCCCATACATTAGAATGAACAAGATCAAAAGGACGCTGAGAGATAGATTCACTAGAAGAATAAGGTAGCTGAAGCTGTTTACCTAGCTTACAACCCTGACACTGCAACGATGCATCACCAGACACTGCAACGATGCATCACCAGACACTGGTCCTAAGAGACCACGACGAACTAAAGAAGAAACACGAGAACCACAAATGTGACCCAAACGATGATGCCAGTACCAACCAGAGTCCATGTGCGTCGATCCTCAATAGAACAAGAGTCCGAATCAAGGATAATGCGACAACCATGATCAGTGAGTTGTCCAGCCGAAATAAGCTGCATGGTCAATTTAGGAACAAGAGAGACAGCGGGACATGAAAAGAGGAAGTCGAGAGAGTTCCTCTCGTCCAGTAACAGAGAGTGTTGTACCGTTAGCGGTCTCAACAGTCATAGGAGAAGTTAAGGGACATATAGAACTAAGACATGTGGAGTTAGAAGTCATATGAAAGGAAGCACCTGAATCTAAAATCCAAGGGGACGTACCTGAAGAAGAAGGTGGGGTGGGATCCGTTCTCTCATTACTCGAAGACTGAGCGACAGAACCAGCAGAACCCGTCTGTCTTGATGCGTTCATGCGGCGTAGCAATGTGAGCAACTCCTGAGTCTCAGAGCTTCTAGGGTTACCTGACAAGCGGATATTGCGATGAGGAGCAGTATTTCGTTGCTTCTTGGAACATGTATGCACCAAATGTCCATGCTTGTGACAGTACGTACATCGAGGTCGCTCGCCACCAGACGAGACTAGAGTCACCGATACTGGAGGAGCTTGACGAGTAGTAGATGGATGATGAGCAGCCAAGATAGAGGATGTTGGCAGTAGCCCGACACTTCGAAGGCGAGTCTCCTCATTACGAACATCCGAAAGAGCCTCCAGTAAAGTAACACGGGGATGACGAGCTAGCAGCTAAGCATGTATCGGCTCAAATTCTACACGAAGACGTGTGAGAAAACCGTGAAGTCAAATGTACTCCAGGTGAGAGCGCTGATTCTGACAACACTTGCAAGTGTGGCAAATCTCTGGTCCAAGGGAATCAAGCTGACGCCAAACTGCAGAAAATTGTTTATAAAATTCATCCACAGTGACATCGGTTTGCTGTAGTGAGTGCTCCTGACGGACAACGGTGAGAAATAGAGCATCGCTAGAAGTCGCATAACGATCTCTAAGATATGTCCACATTAACTGTGCAGAAGATAAGTGAATAATATCACCAGTAAGAGATACCTCCATACTGGCAACCAAAATAGCGGTGGCACGGGCATCTGCATCAATCCATGGCTGATAGGCAGTGAGCTCACTCTAGTAGCAATCCATAACATCTTCAAAATCATCAGTGGCTTTCTGAAGAACAGCTGGGTCAACCTCGGCTGGTAACTCTGGTCGACCTGGTGGAGTTGGGCGAGCATGACAAGGGAGTTCGCCAGTGAGAACTTCCCAAAGATGTAGTCCACACATGTGGATGCGCATATGCTGAGTCTATTCACGATAGTTGAACCCATCAACGAGCAATGTAGATGGTACCGTGTGTTGTTTCATCAAGTGAATGGGCCGCCGTGTTCTGCTTTTGTGAATCGGAACAAGTCAAACGGAGGTGTTTCAGTATGGCGGCACGCCGAAAGTAACATGCAGCTTTTGTGAATCGGAACAAGTCAACTGGCAGTGGCACGGACAGCTACAAATCTGAATGGTGGAGAGCAGAGGGCTGAACGGATCTGAGGGGAGAGTGAGCAACACGACACCGACGGGTAGAAGGCGAATCGAACAATGCGACATAGGCTCAGCAACATGTCCGACAAAGAAGGCCCGACGAAGGTGCCAAATGTGGCAGAAGAAGCCACGAGAAAGTTCAAACACGACCGATTGAAGAAAAAAAGGAAAATATTTAGGTTCAAACTAAAGTGTTGGATACCATGTTATGAATGTATGAATCGAGTGTATTATTGATGTGAGGCCAATGACCTATATTTATACAGTACAAGAGATAAGTATGAATCAGAATCAAATATATACAGTATAATATCTAAACTAAGTATAGTAACCGAATATGTCGAATATATCTCTAACACATTTATCAAAGTGCTTTTATAAGGGGTAGAATTATTTTAGATATCTTTTTGTGGCGCATGAAGTCTCCCATTTTCTCAGAAATCGTAGAAGAATGAACAATATGTATGTTTCCCTTGAACTGCACATGAGCAAAGCCCACGATCGTGTTGAGTGGAGTTTCTTGGAGAACCTTATGAGAAGACTGAGTTTAGCGGATAAATGAGTTAGGGGCTGTTCTTTTGAGCTTTATTGAACTGGAACTTTATTGTAGTGAACTTAATTAAACTGTATGGAGTTTAATTTAACTGTACTGAACTTAATTAAACTGTGTCGAGTTTAATTTAACTGTACTGAACTTAATTAAAATGTATCGAGTTTAATTTAACTGTACTGAACTTAATTCAACTGTATCGAATTTAATATAACTTAATTTTACTGAAATTGACATATATATATATATATATATATAGAGGAGCGTTCAAATGAGGCACTCAAATTAGAATGAGACTGTGAGGCACGATCTCAACCACACATCTAACCCCCCCGTGCTTTGTGGGCGCGCCACGTGGCAAATAGTAAACCCACTACCAACAGTAAAAAGCAAAAAGCAAATAGTAAAATCCCACTACCACATCTTTAAATCTCAACCATTAGATCAATATCATCAATGGCCAAGATCATGCCTTACAGCCTCATTCTACCAACCATGCCTCAACCGAGTGCTCCCCTATATATATATATCTATATATATATATATATATATATATATATATATATATATATATATATATATATATATATATATATAGAGGAGCGTTCAAATGAGGCACCAAAATTAGAATGAGACTATGAGGCACGATCTCATCCACACATCAAACCCCCCCGTGCATTGTGGGCGCGCCACGTGTCCAAATAGTAAACCCACTAACTTTTGAAAAGTCAACAATTGCGGCTTGCCACGTGGCTTCGCCACGTGCCTCGGATCAACTCCCACAGACGGCCGAGATCGTGCCTCACAGTTTCATTCTACCAACCATGCCTCAACCGAGTGCTCCCCTATATATATATATATATATATATATATATATATATATATATATATATATATATATATATATATATAGAGGAGCGTTCAAATGAGGCAAGCCAAATAAGAATGAGGCAGTGAGGCACGATCTCAACCACACATCTAACCCCCCCGTGCTTTGTGGGCGCGCCACGTGTCCAAATAGTAAACCCACTACCAACAGTAAAAAGCAAAAAGCAAATAGTAAAATCCCACTACCACATCTTTAAATCTCAACCATTAGATCAATATCATCAATGGCCAAGATCATGCCTTACTGCCTCATTCTACCAACCTTGCCTCAACCGAGTGCTCCCCTATATATATATATATATATATATATATATATATATATATAGGGGGGCGTTCAATTGAGGACATGTCTTATGGTGAGGGTGTAGGGACTAATCTTGGCCATTGGATGAGGTTCATCCAATGATCCACAAGCTGCCACGTGTCACATGTGGTAGTGGGTTTTACTATTTGCTTTTTGGTAGTGGGATTTTACTATTTGCTTTATTGGATTTTGGGTACTTGGACACGTGGCGCACCCACAAAGCACGGGGGGTTAGATGGATGATGATCTAATGGATGAGATTTGTCCCTACGTCCTTACCAAATTTGGGTGTCCTCATTTGAACACTCCTCTATATATATATATATATATATGTATTTTTTCAGTATATTTTAGGTATATTTTTATTATTATATTTTAGAAAGTATAAAATATATTAGTATGTAATAAAGTATTGCACATGAGTCATGCCTCAAGTGTCAGATGTGCGCCAAAATGATATAATTACAGCTACCTTCACTTTGCACAACTTCATTCACATGCTTAATTTTTCAATACACATTTTAGCTAATGAGACCGTGCTGAGAAGAGCTGATTCAAATTTATTTGATAAACAGCAAAAAGAGCAGATGAATCAAGTACGCAACATAATAACGTTTCAAATTATTGAGGATTGTCCAGATGATGTAGTGGAAATGAACATGGATGAAGGTGATGATATGTAAATGTTTCCATTGGTACTGCACATGAATGTCATTGTACGTTTCTATGTAAAATATATATTGTATTCATATGTTTATTTCCATATGTTCTTTAAATTCATATCAAGTGCAAAAAAGTTTACTTCCATTTTAAAACGAATGCAATAGTTTCCGAAGAGGTGTGTACACAAACTTGAAAAACCGTTAGATCATATATATCTTACGGTTTTCCAAAAATTATTTTAAAAAGTAAAAATAAATTAAAAGTTAGGGTTGGAAACTATAAAAACTGAATTGAGTTCAAAAAATTATATTAATTTTTTTAACTTAAATTAATTTAAAGTATGTTTAACTGTACTGAACTTAATTAAACTGTATCGAATTTAATTTAACTGTACTTAACTTAATTAAACTGTATCGAGTTTAATTTAACTGTACTGAACTTAATTAAACTGTATCGAGTTTAATTGAACTGTACTGAACTTAATTAAATTGTATCGAGTTTAATTTAACTGTACTGAACTTAATAAAACTGTATCGAGTTTAATTTAACTGTACTGAACTTAATAAAACTGTATCGAAGTGCAAAAGAACGGCCCTTAGTGGAATAATGCTTTGTGTTTGTTCTGTCATTTAGCTTGTCACGATTAATGATCATATATATCTCAAGGAGAGATCAAATCGGGGAGGGGAGCTGACAGGGGCGAATCTGGTTAGTGGGCTGGTCGGGCTGCAGCCCGGGTAAAAATTGACCCTTTTTTTTTTGCTCTGAATTTCTCACCCGAATCAGACGAGAAGAACATCGCTAATCCCTCACCTCCGAATTCGGATATCACGAAATCAGACGAGAAGAACGGCTAAACTTGGATTCGCCCGGAGTCACTCCAGGAAGGTAAAATTTTCCACTTTTCTTAATTTTGGATTGTTTGTAAATCATTTGGGATTGGGGTTTGGATTGTGAGTTGAATTTGGTGGATTATTGAGTAGGGATTTTATGGGGTTTATGATGGACACGGTGGTAAGAAATCGGCAGAGTTTGTTGCAGAGAAGCTGCATACCAACATTCTTGAAATGATCCAAATTGGCGGTGAGAATTGCAGTGAGGAAGCCATTAAAGCTGCGTTTTTAAAATCAGACCAAGAGTTTTTGGATCAGGTGAAGTGGATAATTTTTGCTTGATGATGTATGCTTTTAACTTAGGGCCTGTTTTGTTTGCTTTAAATTTATGCTTTATAAATTAAATTCACCTAAGTTAACATAAATTAGCATAAATTAGCATAAATTATATTAAATTAAATTAAATTCAGCTAACATAACATAACATAAATTAAATTAAATTCAGCTAAACTAAACTAAATTAATTAAAATAAAATAAATTGTCTTTAATTTAAGTTCACCATCACCACCACAATCATAATCATCATCATCATATTACTATTCATCATCATCATCATAACGATGAATAGTAATATGATGATGATGATGATGATGCATGATGCATGATGGTGTGATGCATGATGATGATGATGCATGATGATGGTGATTCATGATGATGATGATAATGGATGATGATGATGATGCATGATGACGATGATGATGCATGTTGCATGATGATGATGATGATGATGGAGGATGATGATGATGTATGATGATGATGCATGATGATGATGATGATTGTTAAGTAATGTTAAGATGGTATAAACTATATGTTAAACTAAAATAAATTAAATTCAGCTAAACTAACCTAAACTAAATTAAATTAAATTAAATTCAGTTAAACTAACATAAATTAACATAAAATAAATAAATAAAACTAAATTCAGCTAATATAATATAAATTAAATTCAGTTAACATAAATTTCTGCTCAATCAAACAGCCCCTTAATTACGAGAAGCTGTGGCCACAGTTTAACTCACAATCTCCCCTAGGTTCTATTTTAGAGATTTGTTTTCCCAATTTTATAAGAGGAATGCACTGATGCAGGGTATAGGTAGTGGTGCATGGTGCGTTACCGCGTTGATTGATAATAAAGAGATTGTCGTCTCGAATTTGGGCGACTGCAGGGCAGTTTTATGTAGAAGTGGAGGTGCCAAAGCTCTTACCACTAACCATTGAACAGGGTGTGAGGATGAAAGACAGCGGATAGAGAATGATGTAAAGTTTTACCTTTGTGATTGAGATAGCTGCTAAATGGAACTAGATTAATTGAGACATATGTTTAAAGTTCCTTCTGAAAAGGAATGCAGGCTGGTTATGTGTGGAGTGGAGTTTCACCGTGGATCTTGGCGAATACATGGTATACTCTCTGTGTCTAGAAGCATCGGAGACGCTCACTTAAAATATTGGGTATCAGCCGAGCCCGAGACTAAGATTTTAGAGTTGTCTTCAGACATGGGTTATCTCGTCTTGGCTTCAGACGGGCTTTGGGATCAGGTGAGGAGAGTGTTAATAGCCCGCAAATGTTTCAAAATTTTTAAGCATCCAGTAAATCATGTTCCCTTGATTTGTTTTCAATGGAGTTTGTTACTGGAATATAAGATTGTTCTGCACTCAATTTTCTTGCAGGTTTCCAATCAAGAAGCATTTGATATTGTAGTGCAAGCATGTGCTGCTGATAAGAAATTTGGTTTGCCCAATCGAATGAGGAAAGTATTCTCTGATCAATATGGCACTATCTGTACTAGCCCATCACCGAAGATAAAGAGGGTCTCTCTACTCAAGCCACAAGACCTAATCCATCAAGAAGGAATCGAAGATGAATTTGCCCGAGAATGAGGTACACATACGAGCTTACCGAAATGAGGTTTGTTGCATCCTCAGGGGATTTGTTGTTTGGGGCTAGTAGTTTTTGTTTGTAGTTTCATTTTGTCTAGAAAACTAAACAAATTTGATATGAAGTTTAGGATAATGTATAGATAAATTTTGTTGATTTATATAGCGAGGACTTCGCTTTGAACAATGTCTGCAGGCATGCACTCCAACCAATGACTAGTCCCGAGCTCATGTCACGAATTATTCGGCACAGAGGCCCAAGCACATGGCACGATTTATTTAGAGAAACTTGTTGGTTGTTGGCGGTGAGGATTGGACACCCAACACACCCTTTAACATGCATCTTAATATGACATGTTAATCATATGAGCTGCAGCCTATATGGTTATCATGGTTAACTAAGATCCGTTCTCGCTATATAAATCAACAGGCATTAGAAAACAAACAGAAAATGACTGCTTTATAAATCCTTCGAATGGCTTAGTTAAAATTTTGCAGTTGTGTTCCCCAAAATGAGCCAAACATTGTAAGCCAACTAATTGGAATACGGCCAAGAAACAAAGTAGACGTACCAAAAGTTCCAAGTTGGTGTACCAAAATTGCTATTGAGCTTTATTTATGTCACGCATTGCTACGAATTATAATGCCCCTGAACGGAACAACAAAAGGGCTTTTGCGTCATTTTTCAAGATATACTCACTTTGGAGTGTCAAGTCATAACTTATCTTTTTCCGACTTTACCCTTCAACCCGAAACCCGGAGGAGTAGACCGCTTGTCCGGGGAATCTCCATGGCTCGGGCTTGCTCCTTCTCCCTCCCGGTCGCCGTCGTCGTCTCCGTCATTGCCTACATCTACACCGCCACGATTTTCGTCTTCATCGATCGGTGGTTCGGCCTCATGACTGCTCCTGGGATCATGAACGCTCTCGTCTTCTCTTGCCTCGCGGTGTTGTGTATTTATACATATGTTATAGCTATTTTCACCGATCCTGGTAGGGTTCCGGTTAGCTTCACGCCCGATGTGGAGGATAAGGATAATCTGGTTCAGGAGATCAAGCGTAAGGTCGGCTCACACTCTGTTTCGATCCCTTTTGCCTTTCGTTTTAGGGTTTTGCATTGGATTTTATATATTGTTTTCTTCTGTAATTGAGGATTTCAGATTTTAATTTAGTATGGATTGAAAGGATTTGAACTGATGGTTTTGGATTGGTTTGCTATTCTCTCTGTAAATGTATCTAGCATCAAGATGATGGTTCAGGTTGCAGAAATGTAGTAACTTTGTGGTTTGTTGTATAATATATATATATATATATATATATATATAGGGGAGCACTCGGTTGAGGCATGGTTGGTAGAATGAAACTGTGAGGCACGATCTCGGCCGTCTGTGGGAGTTGATCCGAGGCACGTGGCGAAGCCACGTGGCAAGCCGCAATTGTTGACTTTTCAAAAGTTAGTGGGTTTACTATTTGGACACGTGGCGCGCCCACAATGCACGGGGGGGTTTGATGTGTGGATGAGATCGTGCCTCACAGTTTCATTCTAATTTTGGTGCCTCATTTGAACGCTCCTCTATATATATATATATATATATATATATATATATATATATATATATATATATATATATAGTTGGATCTGTGCTCTTATGAGATCATAATGTCGTGTTTATTGTGCCCGTAAGGGCTATATGAGGATCCATTTTTGTGTTTGCCATTTTGAAGATGTAGTTAAGGCAATGCTTCTATTACTGTTAATTTGAATTTATCTGCTGTCTTTTCCAGTTGACTTTTCTGAGAATCTTTGATTTGATTTATATTTGTGTTTTATGTAGGGCGGGGATCTGAGGTACTGCCAGAAATGCTCGCACTACAAACCTCCTCGAGCACATCATTGCCGCGTTTGTAAAAGATGTGTTTTGAGAATGGTATGCTTTTTTCTCTTCCTCAATTACAAACCCCTTGGAACAAATATTGAAGTGGGTGTTTATTTGCAGGATCATCACTGCATTTGGATTAACAATTGTGTGGGACATGCTAACTACAAGTTCTTCTTTGTCTTTGTTCTCTACGCTGTTGTTACAAGTTTATACTCCTTGGTATTTTTCTGCTTCTTTTTATTTCTTTCTATAAGGCCCACTTTAATTTGCACTCATGTGGTCAACTGTACATGGGAAAAATGATTCAAGTGCAGTGATAATAGTGTTGTTCTAGTACTGTACATGCACATACACCTCCGTACTTAAGATTTTATCTCTGAGAAAATCTATTGATCATTTGCACTCTCGTCTTATCAAAAAGTCATAATCTGTAATAGCATATGAAGGCAGACACCCTAACTATTTTATGTTATACAGGTATTGCTTATAGGTAGTTTAACTGCTGAGAGTCCAGAATCAGAAAATGGAAGCTGGCTCCGTACTATATATGTAATGACACTAATTGGATCATGAGTACTTTTCTGTTCACTTTGCAATAATAATGTTGTTGATGAATTTTACTGTATGCTTTTAGGTAACTTGTGGGCTTTTGATTGTGGGTTTATCTGTGGCATTAAGCTTGCTTCTAAGCTGGCACATCACACTCACTCTACAGAACAAGACAACCATTGAGGTGTGACATGTTAAATTAATTGCTCAGCCCATAAAGTTATATGATGTAATTGCTATTGAGATTGTGATTTTGCTGTTCATTTTGTCTCAGTATCATGAAGGAGTAAGAGCTTTATGGCTTGCGGAGAAAGGAGGTGAAGTGTATAAGCATCCCTATGATCTTGGTGCCGATGAGAATTTAGCACTGGTAAGAACATTTTATACCTCATACTGCTTTATTAATTACTCGTGGAGGAGACAATTTAGTCCAGTCATGTACCATTGAAGTGTCCTTTCTTCTAAATCCTTGTTTGAGATTTTTGGTTGAAGTTTTAAGCTAGACTGTTTCGTCTGGCCTTTCACAAGGTTTTATACTTGTTGATGGGAAAGTGGTCTATGTTGCCTCATTTTTTCTTATCCAAACAAAGAACAGCTCTAATGAATTACAAAACAACAAAAATTAAAATATAAAATACTGTACCTTTCAACAATTTGGCATATGAGTTGGGGTTCAATACTGCTAGATCTTATCATGATGGACCTTCACACTGCTTGTATTATTGATTCATTAATTTTGAGTGCACCTTTACATTGTTTTGTGTTTGAGGCTTTGATTTTTTGGTAAAACTTCAGTCCATTTAGGGTGGCTCTGCTGTCATTTGGCCTTGGATTGTTACTTTTGTAAAATCAACATTATCGTTTCTGACCATTGATTGTCTCCTCATACAATTCAGATCTTGGGGCCAAGTGTTCTCACGTGGGTATTGCCAACATCGAAATATATTGGTTCAGGACTTCGCTTTCCTACCATCTACGATAGTCAAGGTGCTGCATCATCCAGGAGATGACACGTCTTTGCACTTCCACCTCCTGCATACAACCATTTAACTGAAACAGGCGATTTAGCTCCCAACTTATATGCTAATGCTGGTTTGGAATTCAAGAGCCCTTGTTCTAGTGGATCTCGCCAACTCCTGTTAGCGTGTCAAATGCGGGAAGCTCAAGGAAAGCAGATAGGATTATAAGCTACTTGTGTTTTCTACAATAGTACCTGTTCCCCACAGAGAACTGAAATGGGAAAATTTAATAGGGTGCCACTTGTGCTGCCTTCTCCCCTGGTCACTTCGAAACCGGATATAGCAAAACTAGTTCTTTTGTGGATGGAGTGGTCAGACTTTTTTTGTCAAGTCTTGTATGGATGTTACCAAATGACATGTGTAAATGGGGAAGCATACAAACAAACAAGTAACCTTGAGTCGGTGACCTGTAAATAGTTCATAAATTATTGCTATAACCTGGGTAGCAACTTGCAGCATCTCTTGCTTAAGTCCCATGGTATTGGACAATGGTGGTTTGGCAACTGAATCGCTTACATTCACTTCATCTGACTGGACTGACCCCCCACGTGCGGTGGTCATGACACCCTATGCCCGTATGCTTAGACTTGGACCCCTTCCTGCTTCTACATCTTCAAGCTCAGCAGCACAAGCGGATGTTATAGCGTTTGACCAAAAATGACCCGATTAGCGTACCTGGTTTCGCATGTTTGGATGATACAACTGCCAATTGAAAAAATCATATGTAAACTAATGATCTTATGAGGATGGGTTTCAGCTCAGTGGAAAGCTTGCCGCCCAGCCCATTTGGTGCCTGGGTTCGATCCTCACTAACTCCCCTAACTTACTAACAAATGTAACCCCATCAAAAAAAAAACTAATGATCTTATGATTACAGTTACGAGGAGCATTCGGTTGAGGTAGGGTTAGTAGAATGAGGCACGATCTGGGCCACTCATTTAGATGATGTGTCAGAGAATAGTACCGGAATAGTGTTTTACTTTTTGCTTTTTGAATAGTGCAGAATTTTGGTAGTGGGACACGTTGCGCATCCACAAAGCACGGAGAATTTAGATGTATGGTTCAGATCGTGCCTCACTGTCGTATTCTTAAAAGGGGTGTCTCATTTGAACACTCCTCTTACAGTTTAAGTTTATAAATAGAATATCACTCGAGCCATAAGTACAGTTTTATTAAGTCTGATCTGATGAGTTTTTATAATCTGTTGACATCATAATGGGCATCTCGTGCCATGCACGAGCAACCATGTTGTGGACCATGTCTTGTCTATAATGGATGAAGCAAAAAGTTAGAGGTAGTGGACAAACTGCTGGTAAAAGTTTGTGATGTTAGAGCATCTCTATCATGACTTTTTGAATCATACGAAAAGGTTACGAGAGATAATTAAAAAAAATATGGATTTTCATCGTGACTAAATCAATCATAGAAAATGTCATGGGATGATCAACTTAAAAAAAAATAATAATCTCATGACCAAAAATTAGATTTGGTCATGAGATGTGAACCAATTGCAACGCGAAACGTGTCCGATGTAAGAAATTTTCAATTTATATTTTGATATTGCAACGAATATATCTTTTAAATTACAAAGTTAAAAAAGTCAAAATAATTACGAATATTCATAATTTTTTGTGATCTATATAAAATAAGATACACTTTGATATATTTTTATTAGAGTGTGGTTCAGGTAAAAACCACTATTATTTATAAAAACTAAAAACAAAATTTCAAGCGGTCCAATTTTTCGAAATCTCGGATATAACACAGAGGGGCATTATGGTCATTTCACATATCTCTGAATGATCAGACTTAACATGTAATGATTGGACTTAAATAATCAGACTTAAAACTATTACTATACCAATGATCAGACTTAAAACTATTACTATAGCAATGATCAGACTTAAAACTACAATGATCAGGCTTAAAACTATTACTATAGCAATGATCAGACTTAAAAATATTACTGTAGCAATGATCAGACTTAAAACTATTACTGTAGCAATTTTTAGGACGATTATACCCTCGCATCTGTTATGTATTTTTAAATAAGTTCATTTTAATTTTTTTTATTTACAAAAAACGCTACGAATTACGATTGGTCGAAATATACACGTAGCAATATTTTATTGGGTTTTTAGTTTTTATTTATAACTATGGTTTGTATTTGATCCGTTTCCGTTTCCTTTTTATTAATCTTAATATTCATGAGCTACAATTTATATAGCGATGAGAGAGAATGATGATGAAATTTTTGTTTGGTCATGGTGCACTTGATCAAAATTGTCATGAGGCACGACAAGAAATAAGAGAAAATGAATACGAGAGAGATGATATATATATATATATATATATAGAGGAGTGTTCAAATGAGGACACCCAAATTTGGTAAGGACGTAGGGACAAATCTCATCCATTAGATCATCATCCATCTAACCCCCGTGCTTTGTGGGCGCGCCACGTGTCCAAGTTCCCAAAATCCAATAAAGCAAATAGTAAAACCCACTACCAAAAAGCAAACAGTAAAATCCACTACCACATGTGACACGTGGCAGCTTGTGGATCATTGGATGAACCTCATCCAATGGCCCAGATTAGTCCCTACACCCTCACCATAAGACCCGTCCTCAATTGAACGCCCCCTTCTATATATATATATATATATATTTTATAGTCATGGTGAAGGATACTCTTATATAAATATGGGTCTACCCAATTCCTCAACTCCAGAGTCTCTCTCTCTCTCTCTTTGTGTACTAAACATACCTGCGTCTTCTCCCAGTCCAACAGTGCTCACTTGCTCGAAAAAGATGCTTCAAGACATAGATGATTCAGTTTCTATTCACAGGTCTGTCTGTCTGTCTGTAATCTGTATCCTCTCTTCTCATGATTCTTGCTGCCTTTTCAACCCTTGTTGACTTGTTTCATATCATCATTCTTTATATTCTTTCTTTGTTGCTGTTAACAGTCTTATTTGATAGATGCTGCTTTTTTTACATTCCTCGTAGCTTCACAATTCATTTCCAGATTTATGTATATGTCTTCTTTTGTTGGTTTCTGCTGCTAACTGTTGTAGATTGATCTTCAATAAGTTCTTGCCAAGGTGTGGACAATTCAGTTGATCCATTTAGCTGCATCATCTGGTTCAGATTAATTTTATAAATTGTGCTAATTGGGCACTGATTTATTGTGAATATATGTCCCTATAGATCATTCACTTTTATAGCCTATGCGCTCGTACGCGTAATGTTTGTTTAAAAACAACTAGATCTGAGAGTTCAGCTTTCTGATTTGGTTGCGGTAATAGGACCGTTAGTTCCCCTGGCTGAGTTCCAACCTGCCTATTGTTCCTAAAGTCAAATTGATCAAATGTCAGTAGTTGTTAGTCAAGTCGGACCGAGTGAAAATTCAGACAAAATTGATTTTGATGTAGTTAGGTTCATTATATATGGAGAATGATTTACTAGCTCTTATGGTACTTTGGGCATCTGTTCTTGTAGTTCCTCCGTTTCTCTGGCAATGAGTTAATTTCAATCCAGCAATGAAAACTGTTTCGGTAAACTTATTTTCTCTCATCTTCACCTCTTCCATGGTTGTTTTCGAGCTATCTGTAAATCATCATCATTGCTGTAGAGTTGCTTAAATAACGTATAGTAAACATTATACTTATTTAACAAGATGATGTCGAGACCGCTCAGGGTGGCTGTCTCGTTTATGTCCAGTGTTTGTCTAAGATTTTGCACTTTTCTATGCAGTCACAGATCTTGAGGTTTCTCGTGCTTTTTATTATTCATACCAGTTTACTCTATTCACAGACTTCGGGATTAGTGAAACCTTCCGATGAACACGATCTGAGTTGCTCGAATTTCTTGGAAGTTGTAGTCATTAGTAAATGATAAGCGGTTTGGCTTTTCCTAAATGCAAAGGGAAATTCTTCGTCCTAACCATCACGCTTATTCTTTCCATTTTGTGCATTTCAGACTCCAAGTGATAACTGAAGCATCTGCAAATATTATGCACCACAACAGGAAGAGGAAATGCCACGGAGAGCGACTAGAACAGCCTACCCCAAAGCATACACGTCCTGAGTCCAACTCAGAACCGTCATCTTTCCAAACGCATTTAATCAGCCAAAAGGTTGAATCCACATCCCCATCTGAACCTGACTCGGTTAAAGACAGCAACAGCCTCCCAGAACAGTCAGACTCGATATCCTCTTCCTACGGTCAAACCAAATCTGGCCCCGAGTGTTCAAATGCATATGAGTACGGCCACATGGTGGGCGGCGAATATGATTCCTGCGAAAGTGTTGCTGATGGCCAGCTTCGATACTCAAATCTAGAAGATCATCATCTCCTGGAATTGGAATTGCTTGGCAACCGTGTCTTGTCTGAATGTGAGAATGATGAAATGGAGTTAGGAGGCGAAGAAGACAAGGACCTCCTTTACTCTGATTGCTCAAAAGTGAATCAAAACATGTTGGTGCTCTCATCTGGTAGATGGGTCATCAAGGAAGGTATGTATATATGTACACACATCTTTCTGCTATTATACCAAAACTTGGATGACATTCAAGGAATCCTGTTTTTGCAGCTGCCCAATCGGCCACTCGGAAACCCACAATTGATCAAGAATTCGAGCAATACTTTTCGACACTTATGCTTTAGTCGAAAGAAGGCAAGTAAGCTGTGTATATAGATCACAATCATACTACTTTTTTTAAAATAAAATTCAAACGCGGATGTTGTATGTGTTTTGTAGCAATGCTTTTGTGATTTACTGAGCTCAAGCTCCTTGTTTTCATATCAAACTTTAGCATTATGCATGTTTCATTACACATCAGATTAAGCAAATTTTCATATGACAAAAGAAAAAGAAAGCCACAGAGATCCTCATTCTTGAAACACCAACAACATCAGATTGGGGTCCGGAGAATTAATGCATTGTTGAATCCGATCAGAATTTTGCAATAATTTTATCAAACCCAATGACTGGTAAAAGTGATAGAAATGACCGAACTAAGCAGTATGTACAGTTTCCATTGAAGCGCATCGGGCTACGCGAGGCAACACAACAAATATTCTACATGGGGAGTCGAACTTTTGACCTCTTGACAGGATCAAACCACTCGACCAAAACCTCTTTCGGGAGACTTTTCCATTGTTGATTAACAATTATCGATGAAAATCGTGGATTGCTGAATTGCAAATGAGTCCTTACTATATAAAATGATCCTTGTGCCCCGATTCCTATTTTATGGAATTAAGTGAATTTTATAATTTGGGAGAACATCTTATTTTCATTTAGTTATGCTTCTCACCCGAACCTCTCCGTGGAGTCCGGTTCCCGTGAGAAGTGATATTTTGGTGAGAAATGAGAACTAATCTCATCCATTCATCTTGTTAATCAATGGCTAGGATTAGATCAAATTAATTTACATTATTCGTAGCTTTTCAAAGGATAATGCGTACCATTACATTATTCGCAGCTTTTCAAAGGATAATGCGTAGTATTCATACCCAGGACAAAGAAGAATTTTCTAAACAAATTAAAAAACTCTTAGATCTTAGGTTAATCAAACCTAGCCGATCACCTCACATGTCTCCGGCCTTTCTAGTCGAAAACGAAGCCGAGGAAAGAAGAGGAGAGAAACGCATGGTAGTAAACTATAAGGCTATTAATGCAGCGTCTATAGGAGATAGTCACAATCTGCCATGCATGCAGGAATTGTTAACCCTAATCTGGGGAAACACAATATTCAGCAGCTTTGACTGCAAGAGTGGTTTCTGGCAAGTCCTCGTTGACGAAGAATCCCAGCTACTCACGACATTTACCTGCCCCGATGGACACTACCAGTGGAATGTAGTACCATTCGGTCTTAAACAAGCGCCTTCCATTTTCCAAAGGCATATGCAAAACGCCCTTAGAGGCTTAGAAAAAATATGCTGCGTCTATGTTGATGACATATTAGTTTTTAATGATTCAAAAGATAGTCACTACAAACATGTTCTTATGGTCCTCAAAACCATACAGAATTATGAGATTATACTTTCAAAGAAGAAAGCAAATCTCTTCAAAGAAAAGATTAATTTCTTAGGTCTAGAAATCGATAGGGGAAGACAAGAAACAGCTACATCGATTCCTCGGAATACTAACATACTGTAGGTCACAATATTTCGTATCAAATACAAAATAATGTTTTACAAATGATTTATGCTTGAAGCAGAAGTTGTGTTCGTAATCTCAAATATTGCTTGCTTCGGTCTACTCAGCTTGATGTGTGCGGATGAAGGCGTAGTGCAACGTGTCTTGCGTAGCGAGGGTCTTGATGACTTGATCTCACATGCGCAGCGAAGTAAGGGTCGCGGGGAGTTGGTCTCACGTGCTTGCGTTGCGGTTGGATGCTCTAGTAGATGACGGTGGGATGCTTGGGCAGGCAGCACGTACTTGTCGGCTGCTGGCGGCTGTCGCTTCCTTTGAGAGCACTCTTCTCTCTGTTTTCTTCTCCAATTTCAGAATGCCCCTCTTTGTGAAGTGAAGTGCTCTATTTATAGAGTTCACCAGTGGGCTTGAGATTGGGCCCGTGCTCTGGGTTGAGTCTAACTCATGGACCGGGCTTGTAGCTTTGACCCAAATATCCCTTGTGGGCCAGCCCATTTAAACTTTAATAATCTAGATTTGGTCCTTAAACTTTTAGTGCCTACAAATTGCCCCCTCATGATCATGTTGTGCGACACAATTTGAGCGTCTCAGTGCGACGTGATCGTGAGTGATTGACTTGAGAGTTTTGTGAATGTCAAACTTGTCGTAAGAGCTTCCACATAATGATCTTTTTTTGAGTCACCATGTCGTTCTCCAACTTGACGGTTGACTTGAGATTATGTGATCATCTTCTACCGTCAGATTGACTTCTTCAACCTTTTGTTTCCCGAGCCCAACCACCTCTCTCTGGAGCTCTTCAAGCTTCTTGTTCTTCTCCTGGTTGTCTTTTAGGACTAGCTCAAGCATCTCTCTTAGTTCTTGCATCTGCTCCTCCATGGTCTTGGTGCCTATGGTCATGACAGAAGCTACACAGGGTTTGGGTGTCTCGGCTTGTTTTGGCAGAGCCACCTTCGTTTTTGGTGAGGGTGTCCCGTCAGCCTTCACACTTCCCTTGTGTCGTGGGGAGTTAAAGGCAATCACTGCCGTAGCTGCAGCCATGATGGAAGCAACGGTATATGTGCGTTCCCTCCTTGGCACTTGAGAAGCTCGTAGGCTTGCAGCAGCGGCATTGACAGCCATCCTCTGAGTCATCCCTCTTGTGCAGATGCCTGTTGGTTGAGCCACAGTTGCGGCGTAAGTCTTCTTGGGAGTTTGTGGACTGGTAGGTTGAGCAGACATCTTAGCTTTAGCGTAGGGATGAGAGGTAGAGATTTTCACGTCGGGTTCACCAAAATTTGTAGGTCACAATATTTCGTATCAAATACAAATTAATGTTTTACAAATGATTTATGCTTGAAGCAGAAGTTGTGTTCGTAATCTCAAATGCTCCTCTGATTCTACTGTATTGCTTGCTTCGGTCTACTCAGCTTGATGTGTGCGGATGAAGGCGTAGTGCAACATGTCTTGCGTAGCGAGGGTCTTGATGACTTGATCTCACATGCGCATCGAAGTAAGGGTCGCGGGGACATAGTCTCACGTGCTTGCGTTGTGGTTGGATGCTCTAGTAGATGACGGTGGGATGCTTGGGCAGGCAGCACGTACTTGTCGGCTGCTGGCGGCTGACGCTTCCTTTGAGAGCACTCTTCTCTCTGTTTTCTTCTCCAATTTCAGAATGCCCCTCTTTGTGAAGTGAAGTGCTCTATATATAGAGTTCACCAGTGGGCTTGAGATTGGGCCCGTGCTCTGGGTTGAGTCTAACTCATGGACCGGGCTTGTAGCTTTGACCCAAATATCCCTTGTGGGCCAGCCCATTTATACTTTAATAATCTTGATTTGGTCCTTAAACTTTTAGTGTAGGTACTCTTTCGGTTCCTTCAAATCAGCTGAGAAAAATTACCACAGTAATGAAAAAGAATACTTAGCTGTTAAGCGAGTAATAGAAAAATTCACAGTCTATCTAACTCCGGTTAAATTTCTAATCAGGACTGATAACAAGAATTTTACATATTTCCTGAGAACTAAGATTTCAGGTGATAGCAAACAAGGTCGACTAATCAGGTGGTAAATGTGGTTCACTAGATATGACTTCGACATAGAACACCTTCCAGGTGAGAAAAACGTTTTGGCAGATTTCCTTACAAGAGAACACCAAAACCAGTAAGCCCACTGATTTTTACATCTCTGGTTTATATTACCCTATAAATTGAGAATGTTATTGAAAGTTTTATTCACACCAAATACAACTTCTCTCTACAATACATCCTCACAATGGAAACTCTACAAGAGCTAAGGCTCAAAAGAGATATGCTCACACTTGAGCTACAAGCCCTAGAGGCAAATCTTCAGACCATCAAGTCTAAGATAATTCTGCTTGAATAGTTTCAGCAGGCAACAATGGTGTGACTACTGAGCCAGGGAATTGTTCAAATTCCAAATCAGAAGCTAGTCCACTGCAAACGGCGTGTGGTAAAGACTCATCAAATCCGTTAAGCCCCGTTGCTTTGGGAAAAAGCAAGTTAGTAACACTTCCCCCACTGGGAACCGTTACTCATAAACTCGACTCCCCACTGGAGTTCGTTTCAAAAAAGTTCACTCCGAACTACAAACAAGCCGTTGAGAAAGACCTCAACACTTCTATTACGTGATCTACAACGGAGAACACCAAGGCATTTACACCGACTGGTGTATCGTCAGTTCACTAGTAGAAGGAACAAAGGCCATCCACAAGAAGTTCAGCTCCTTGGACCAAGCCAGAAGAAGTGCAGAAGCCTTCGAAAAGGCAACTGACCTTAATATCTTTTTGGATCCAAAAACCAAGAAGAACAAAACTCTTGTTAAAAGAGCAAGCCCTGTCAACATCTCCAACGATCATACAGAAGCAGAAATTGAAGGAATTTCCTTCGAGGACTTCAGAATTCTCTGGTCCAAAGCTCGCCATGGAGATCAAGAGGATCTTCTCGCAGAAAAATTCTGCACAGACGATAAGAAGACAAGAAGTCTCTTCCACTTCGTCGAAGGTGCAGACCCTATACTAGTGTACCAAGCCTTTAAAGCTGGACTAGTAAAAAATATATACCCCAGTGCCAATCTCTAAGAACTCAAGCACTTCCCAAGAGGTATGACAAAAGCTTTTAAGAACTTCAGAACGAAGATCCTTAAAGCAGCAGATCATGCCATGTACATCAATGTGACTAGCTCCATTGTTGACTGGGATCATTCAAAAAGCCATAGTCCTTACTTCTTCATTGAAATTGGACTCGCTAAAAAGAAAGACTATTGCTCTTCCAAAATCATGACAGAAGAGTTCTCGTCTACTGAAGAGCTCACCAAGCTACGAGTCGCCGGACTCAGACTGGTTGCCTAGAAAATCCGTTCCATCGGAACAGATACTAAAAACAAGGTCAATTACAGCAACCAAAATTGCCTTGTCACCAGCTTGACCCCAGCAACTACCAGCCAAGAATACTGGAACAAGATTCTTCATTACGAAGACATCTTCAGACAAGCCGACATCAGCGCGGCCCCTACTACAAGGAGCGCCTTTTATAAAATTGTCGCCCTTATCTTCAGAGAAGACAACCTGTCTTCCACTTCTTCAAGTGGCACTCCCACTAACTCCAACAAGAAGAAGAAAACAAAAAACCTTTCGGTATCGGACCCCTCCAATACCAAAGAAGTCAAAAGAGATTCCATCTCAAGGACACCTAGTGCTCCACTCATTGCACTAACTAACAACTCTACTTTCATTGGAGAAATTAGTGGATCATCCACTACGAAACTTACAGAGCAAGAAGAGGACGATCCTTTTGGACTCTATAAAGAGGAGACTTGATCCCAAAGAAAAAGGACTGCGACTGGAAAATCAAATTCCAACTCTCTCTCCTCCAATCTTTCAGTCTTCATGTACAGCAGTGAGTAGTGCATATAGAGCACATAGTGTGTAACAGGTAACCCTTCGAAGTATACCTTAGTATGTTCTTCAGGATGCCTACTCAGGCATACCTTTATGTATTTCAACTTCCATAAATAAAAATACCCTTCCACATACATCTATCCAGCACATATCCAATGTTTACTACTTCAGATCCTGAAGCAAAGAAGCACGCAAATATCCCTGCATATATCGATTTCCCAGAAAATAGAGGATGCTTAATTTACCATATCAACAAAATGGATGCTACTTCCATCTTTCAATCCCAAGGGTGAACACATAAGAAGCTCAAGCGGATGGAGGCGGTAGGCAGGAGGCTGTTGTAAGACCTCTGTGGTTCGCGTTCACGAGTGGAGATGACCAGTGATCCCAAAGGAAAGAATAACGGAAGAATAGGCCATTAAGGAGATATACCGAATCGAGAAATCGCTATAGAAGGCCCGATATGCCGGATATGCTTCGAAAACCAGGGAGAAGAAGAAAATAAGTAGAAGATACGTAAAAGACAGATGGAACCAGAAAGGTACAATAAAAAATGGAATATGAAGTATATAGTAGGTATTCAATCTTGGTAGAAATACAGGAAAAAACCTGCGAAACACTATAGCTCTAAAAATAGAACTGTTTAAAAACAGACTAGTAAAAAGATTTCCAACTAGTTAAACAGGAGGAAAAGAGAAAAATGAATTGCATAAATTCACTTATCTAATAAATTGCTAATTGCAAAATACAATTAGGCGTCATCCGCAAAATGGTATCAGAGCGGGTCCCACTTAAATAGTGTTAACTATTTAAAATGAATAATCTAGAAATAGATAATAAGAATCCTGAGGATCACTCAGAAAATGAAACTAGTAACCCTAGTATTCAAATTTTCACTAATGAAAATGAAAGAGGATTTAGTTCCGAAATTATTGTGCAACAATCACAATTAAAAGAAATAGCTAAGTTACAACTTAGACTAAGTAAAGACAAAGTGTTTGAAACACCTAGTTTACTTAAGACATTGACTAAATCTCTGTCTAGGAAAAATAAAATATTTTATTGTATTTCAACTCAAGAAATGTCAATTGGCATATCTAACACAACTGGTGAGGTTTACCTACCACTATTAAATGATCCGAGGTAAACTCGAGATTACAAAAGATTCCTACAGATATCAGGAAAAACATCTCCATAGTTCACATTGGAGCAGTAAAGGTTTTAATCAAAGCCCAGTTCAGAAACGACATTGATACACCAATCAAAATGGCGCTGATTGACAACCGAGTCAACCATCGAAAGGACTGCATCTTAGGAGCAGCAAAAGGCAACCTGGAATACGGTAAATTTATGTTTACAGTATTCCCACGGTACGCTATCAGCCTGACAAGTCAAAATCTGGACAAAGCTCTCAGCTTCGTACATGAGTTTGAAAGGTCAGACTTTATGAGCAAATGAGATAAGGTATTTTCAATTACTTATCTTTTAGGTTATGCATTAACCAATAGTCATCATTCCATAGACTATAAAGATAACCCGAATATTGAAATAGACGATGTCTTTTCCAATATCGGAAGTATCGAAGATAATAAGTTTTGCGACTTAATATTAGACGATAATTCTTGGGCAATCAATATTGCTAAGGATAAATAATATCTTGGTGAGAAGCCCATATACATCACTTCTAACAATAGGTTAGAAGCCGGACAAAGTAGTAATCACCCTACTTTGAATAGTGGTGCGCCCACTTTAAATAAATTTGCATTAGCAAATCTGTCTAAACGAATAGACAACATAGGAACACAATTAGACAACCTAATTGGATAAATGAGCGCTAGTAAGCAACCCGCGCAAACAGATGCACCGCACATCTATAAAAAGGCAAGCTCGTCCGGTTCAAGGACGTCGAGCAAAACAGGTTTGGAAAACGCGAATACTACTTCGCTGCAGAATCCAAGACGGTACCTGATCGGTCGAATTCTTGACCTATTATTCACTTCATTCGATGATGGATTAGGTTTGTTTTTCGGATATTTTGTTATCATTTAACCTCTTTTCTAGTGTTTCAGGTCATATATCACATATCTAATACTTTTGGATTAATCCGAAGCAAAGCAAAGCAATTGGTGAAGATTTGGGCAAAAACAGGACAAAACAGGGCAGATTGACCTTTCCGTCTTATTTTGCACGCACAGATCGCATATGGTGTCCAAATTGATTGATTCAAAGCTTGTTGGAAAGCTAATTCAAAGAGCTACCACTTCGTAGTTTACGCCAAGATCAAATTCGGAGGTTTAGACCATGAAAAAGCCACCTGAAGTCTCTGCCATTTTGCATGGCCGTGACTGCCGTGACAAAAACACAACGTCACGGGTGTCACGGCCCCCTAATGTCCCAGTGCACTTTTGGAGCATGCCGAGCATGCCGTGACATGTCGTGACATGTCTAAATGTCACGGTAGTCACGGCCTCGACGATGACAATTTCCAAAATCGATTTTTGGGCTTTTTGGACAGATTTTTGGACTTATTTCCTAATTTCGGTTTTAGGCTTGTTGGCCTTTTGGAAAGCTATAAATAGAGGATTGGCTGATTTAAATCAGTGTGGACGAATTGAGGAGAGTTTAGTGCTAATTTGGAGAATATCTAGCTTGGAGAAGAGACAAGAAATTCACCGTGAGAGATTCAACGAGCCACCGCGTCTTTACGGTTTACTCGTTCTTAATTTCTCTATACATTATTTTTGGTTAATTTACCATGAATAGTGAGTAGTCTCTTTATTCTGGGATCCTACGGATCCCGTGCTATGTACCCAAGTCTCGTGTGATCAATCAACGTTTTTATTTATGCGATTCAAATATTCAATTTTATTGTGTGTTTAATTTTATCGTTCCTGCATGTATTTACATTGAATGAGATGTTTGCATGCTAGAACGTATTTAGATTAATTACCGAAAGATGGATGGGTCCTAGGTGTTAGTCGGAACCACATGAAATTGATATTAGGTCATGGTTGCTACTATGGTAGTACATGAATTAATAGGAAAAACCTTATGTTTAATAAATCGAGATCGTTGATAATCCGTGGATGGGCGACGTTCAACGATTGAGATTAATATAGATAAAGATCCGTGGATGGGCGGTTTGTCTAGTGTTATTTCGGTTTAATTCCATATTCGATAGCATGAATAATTTACGTGACATGATTGCATGATTAACGGGGTTAGCACGGGTGAAGTATGGTCCTGGAATTCTTCCTCTGAATCAAACACAAACCTTTAATTTTCTGTTGTTTAATTTCCGTTATTTGCACCCCAACAAAAACCCTTTGTTATTCGGAATAGCTAAATAGGTCACATGTTTGTTAGTACTCACACTACAATATTCCTTGGATCGACCCTTGGCTTACCAAGGTTATAAATTTTGTTTGACTGCAATTCGACCCCTAAAACATATAATTTGACAACTATAAAGGGTTAAAAATACGCATGTCAAAATGGCGCCGTTTCCGGGGAGCAGCGTTTAGTGTGATATTAGATTTAACATGTGTAGTTTAAACTATTCCACCTTGTTCGTTACTTGACTTTTTCTGCTTTTTCTTGCTACATTCACTCTTCCCTTGGCTTTTTTGCAGATACTACTTAGTACATGCCACGGAAAATACCCAGGCAGAAGAAGAAGGTTCAAGTATCAGACGAGGACTCACCGGACCAACGAAGAACTCTTCGCATGGTCCAAAATGAAGCTCGACAACTCCGAACACTGAATCGCAATTTTGTAGCACTCAATATGAATCAGAATCAAGCATTGATGAATGAGGTGGTCGACAATGACCAGCAGCGTCCCGTGCAGCAACCAGTGCACATGACCCTTGGAGATTACACTGCTCCACGTGTCTCAGGATTCCAATCCGCCATTGCACCACCTGGTATAGCCAACAACACCTGGGAACTCAAAACAGGACTCATTCAGATGGTGCAAAATAATCAGTTTTCGGGAAGGATGAATGAGGACCATCACTAACACCTTAAGCGGTTTGTCCAGATGTGCAACACAGTGAAGACTAATGGTGTTCCTCCAGAGTCCTACTACATGAGGCTATTCCCATTCTCGCTTTCTGACAAGGCTAGTAGGTGGCTAGACAGTCATGCAGACGGCACTTTCACTACATGGGATAAATTGGCTGAGGCATTCCTCCAACAGTACTTCCCGCAATCAAAGACAGCACACTTCAGGAACAAGATCATCTCGTTTCGTTCTATGGATGGTGAGACTCTCTACGAAGCTTGTGAGAGATACAAAGAGCTGATGAGACTGTGCCCTCATCACAATTTGGAGCTGTGGCAAATTATAGACACTTTCTATCAAGGAATTGACCAGGGGATGCGCACCTTGATAAATCAAGCAGCTGGTGGAGGACTCAATGGAATCCCGCTGGAAGAGACCTATGATATCATTGAAAAGGCAGCTCAAGACTATCACCTCTGGATGAGTGATCGAGGTAATCCGAAAGATAAGAAAGGCGTGCAAGATCTCTACCTCACTGATAGCACCAACGCCATATCTGAGTTGACCAATACGGTGAAGATGCTTGCAGCTGAAGTTAAAAATCTGAAGACAGACACCTCTATAAAATCCTCTGTTGTTGCTAATGTGGCTGTCTACTGTCAGATATGTGGCTCTCCTTCTCATTTCGCAGATAGCTGTCCGGTGATGTGACAAGATAATAACGGCAGAAACCAGGAGGATGCTAATTATGTTGGGCAATACAATCAAGGAAACAGTTTCTCCACCGGTTCAGGCATGAATAAGTGGGACAACCGGAACAGGAGCAATCCTAGCCTCTCTTATAAGCCACATAATCAGGTAGCGCCATGATTCCCTTACAGACAACAGCAAGACAATGCTCCCTACCAGCCGAGGACTCAGTACAATAACCAAGCTCAACAACAACAAAATCAGAATTCAGGGAGCTATAACAATCCAACTCAGCCACAACAAGCTCAGAACTCCGGGCCAACGTTAAACATGGAAGCCATGCTAGCTAGCTTCATAGCCGAACAACGAAAGACGTCTGATGATCAGAAAAAGGCATTTGAGCAAACCACCGCTGAGGTAAGAAACCTGCAAAGGACTGTAGAGGAGCTCGATATTCACGGCAGGATGTTGGAGACTCAGATAGCTCAACTGGCAAATTCAGCAAGTAGAGAGCACGGGAAACTCCCATCGAAACCAGTTCCAAATTCTAGGGAATCAGTGAATGCCATCACACTCAGAGGAGGAAAACAGATTGAAATGGTGCCAGCTCAAGCCGCTCGAACTTCAGCTGCAAAATCAGCACCTGATACTACGCCTGCTGAAGAGGAAACATCGAAGGAAGCTGAAAATCGAGCTAAAAATTCTGCACAGACAGTGGAGCCAGCCCCCTATAGACCTCCAGTTCCATTCCCTCAGCAGCTTAAAGCTACAAGAAGAGACAAAGAATTCGAGCAGTTCGTGGATAAGATTCGTACTATGTACTACACTCTGCCACTCACCAATGCCATCACCCAGATTCCCACTTATGCCACATTCATGAAGGAGATTCTGACTGGGAAACGGAAGATTGATGGAACTGAGACAGTGGCCCTGAGTGAGGAGTGTAGTGCAGCCATGCACCAACCCATGCCACCCAAACTTCAAGACTCAGGGAGTTTTTCTATCCCTTGTGATATTGGTGGTATTTCTGTTCGTCGTGCTCTGTGTGATCTAGGTGCTAGTGTGTCTATCATGCCGTATTCTTTGTATGCTAAACTGAATTTGGGTGATCTCTGTCCTACTAATGTCACTATTCGCCTTGCGGATCGTTCTTGTAGACTCCCGAGAGGGGTTCTAAAGGATGTACCCGTCAAGGTGAAGCACATTTACCTTCCAGTCGATTTCATAGTGCTGGACATCTCTGAGGACGTGGATATCCCAATTATTCTTGGTAGGCCATTTCTTTACACGGCTAAGGTAGTCATTGACATGGATAGAGGTTCCTTAGCCTTACGAGTAGGCAGTGAAAGAGTTGTTTTTAATTTGCCTGACATGTCTAAGAGTCCTAATCTGTTTGCTGACTGTGATATACTAGACTCTGCTGATGTTGATGCTCTATTTCACTGACCTCTATTGAGCCTTACAGAGTTGTACCAGGTGATCAGTCAATATTTCGACTGATTATTCGCTACATTCGATGAAGGATAACGCTCGTTCTCCGGGCAAATTGTCTCTATTTGATGTCTTTCTCTAGTGTTTCAGGTATTTCCATCATTCAGAGCCAGCAAACGACGAAATGACGAAGAATCGAGGAAATTCAGTCAAAATCCAGCATAAGGGCCGTAGCCCCGTGACGCACCCCTTCGTCACGGTCCAGTACGGGTGTCACGGGATGGGTCAGGAGATGCGAAGATTGGTGACTGCCCGTTCTGGACCGTGACGAAGTCGGGTCACGGGCACCGTCTGAAGAATTATTTCAGCCGATTTCCAAAAATCGATTTTGGGCTTTCTGGCCTTTTTGGACGGTCTATAAAAGAAAACACGACCAGATTAGACAGGTGTGCTTATTTTGGAGTAAAGAAACCCTAACTTGGGAGAAGACAGAGTTCATCGCGAGATTGAGGATCAACGAGCTACATCGTCTACGGTTAACTCGTCCTTATTTCTTTCTTATTACACTACTTGTGGTTTAATCACCATGAATAGCGAGTAGTCTTCTTAATTCTGGGATCCTACGGATCCCGTGCTATGTAACCCTAACTCTCATGTGATCAATTGAAGTTTTTATTTATGCGATTCGAATATTCGATTTCATTGTATGCTTAATTTTATCGTTCTATGCATGTATTTACATCAAAGGGTATGTTTGCATTGGTAGAACGTACTTAGGTTAATTACCGAAAGATGGATGGGTCCTAGGTATTAACCGGATTACATGACATTGATATTAGGTCATGTTTACATGAATTAATAGGAAAACCTTTAGTTTTATAAATCGAGATCGTTGATAATCCGTGGATGGGCGGCGTTCAACGATTGGGATAAATCTAGACAATGATCCGTGGATGGGCGGCTTGTCTAGTTTTATTTCGGTTATATTCCATATTCGATAGCATGAATAATTAACGTGACATGATTGCATGATTAGTGGGGTTAGCACGGGTGAAGTATGGATTCTGAAATTCTTTCTCTGATAAAACACAAAACTATTTAATTTTCTGCTATTTAATTTCTACTTGTTTCAACACACCAAAACCTTTGTTAAATCGGAATAGCTAAATAGGTCACATTGTTTGCTAGTAATCACACACATGTTCCTTGGATCGACCCTTGGCTTACCAAGGTTATAAATTTTGTTTGACTGCAATTGAACCCCTAAAACATATAATTTGACAACTATAAAGGGTTAAAAATACGCGTGTCAAAATGGCGCCGTTGCCGGGGAGCAGTGTTTAGTGTGATATTAGAGTAACGTGTGTAGTTTAGACTATTCCACCTCGTTTGATATCTGTTTTTCTGCTGTGATTTCTTCACTCACGGTATTTCTTGGCTTTTGCAGGTACTAGGTAGTTCTTGCCAAAGAAAACACCCGACGGAAGAAGCAAATTCAGATTTCAGACGACGACACACCGGACCAACGAAAGAACAATCGTCAGGCCCAGAACGAAGCTCGGCAGCTACGAGCACTGAACCGAAACTACGCAACTATGGCTATGAATCAAAACTTGCTGAATGGAAGGGTCGAAGACGACCAACCACCACGAGTGCAGCCACCAGTGCGCAGAACCCTTGGAGATTACACTACTCCACGTGTCACTGGGTTTCAGTCAGCTATTGCCCCACCCGGCATTGAAAACAACACTTGGGAGCTGAAAACCGGACTCATCCAGATGGTGCAGAATAATCAATTCTCGGGAAGGATTAATAAAGACCCTCACCAGCACCTCAAGCGCTTTGTTCAAATGTGCAATACAGTTAAGACAAATGGTGTCCCTCCAGAGTCTTACTATCTCAGACTGTTTCCATTCTCACTGTCCGACAAAGCCAGTAGGTGGCTAGACAGCCACGCTGAGGGGACCTTCACCACCTGGAATAAGCTGGCCGAAGCCTTTCTCCAGCAGTACTTCCCGCCATCGAAGACAGCTCATTTCCGGAACGAAATCATATCGTTCCGCTCTATTGATGGTGAGACTCTGTATGACTCATGGGAGAGATACAAGGAGCTGACGCGGATGTGCCCACACCACAACCTAGAGCAGTGGCGGATTATTGACACCTTCTATTAGGGGATCGATCAGGGGATGCGTACCTTAATCAATCAAGTAGCAGGTGGGGGACTGAACCAAGTTCCACTAGAGGACACCTATGAGATTATAGAGAGGGCAGCCCAAGACTACCATCTCTGGACGAGTGATCGCGGTAATCCTAAGGACAGGAAGGGTGTGCAGGATTTATGCCAAGCCGAGAGCACTAATGACATAGCTCGGTTAGCTGATACAATGAAGATACTCGCCACCGAGATTCAAAGTATGAAGCTAGCGACCACCATGAAGTCCTCAGACGTTGCTCACATTGGCGTGTACTGTCAGATTTGCGGCTCCCCTTCTCACTATGCAGATAGTTGTCCAGTGATCGGATCAGATGATAACAACGGTAATCAGGAGGACGCAAACTTCATCGGGCAGAATAATCAAGGGGCTGGTCCCAGCTATGGACCACCCACGAACAGATGGGATAATCCAAACAGGAATAATCCTAACCTGTCCTACAAGCCCCAGAATCAAGCACCTCCGAGTTTCCCTTACAAACAGCAGCAGGGCAATGCACCGTATCAGCCACGAGGCCAATACAACGTTCGAGCTCAAGAGCAGAATAATACTTCCTATCAACCGAAATCTCAGTACAACAACCAGTCACAAGGGTAGCAAAATCAGAATTCAGGTGGCTACTCGTATCAGCCGCAGCAGCCCAAGCAACAGGAGACTGGCGGATCATCTAGCTTGGAGGCCATGATGGCTAGTTTCATGGCAGAGAAAGATAGGCGAGCTCAAGAGGCAGACAGGCGAGCTCAAGAGCAGGATCGGCGAGTAAAGGAGCTTGAGCAGACGATCCGAATGATAGGGAATCAGGTGGCTCAACAAGCAGATTCGGCGACTAGGGAACAAGGGAAACTCCCTTCAAAACCAGAGCACAACCCTAGGGAATCGGTCAATGCCATCACTCTCAGAGGTTGGAAACAAATCGAGATGATACCAGCTCAGGACACTCGAACAGAAGCGGAAAAATCAGCGCTCAATCCTGCGTCTACTGAAGAAGAAACATCAAAAGAAGCTGACGACCGAAATGAAAATTCTGCGCAGACAGTGGAGCCAGCTCCTTATAAGCCTCCGGTTTCGTTCCCTCAGCGACTCAAGGGTGCTAGAAGAGACAAAGAGTTCATGCAATTCGTGGACAAGATTCGCACTCTTTACATTACGATGCCTTTCACTGATGCAATCACCCAGATCCCCACCTATGCAAAATTCATGAAGGAGATTCTGACTGGGAAACGGAAGATGGACGGGACCGAGACACTGGCCCTAAGTGAGGAGTGTAGAGCTGCCATGCACCAGCCCATGCCGCCTAAGCTTAAGGGTTCAGGGAGTTTTTCTATCCCTTGTGATATTGGTGGCATTACTATTAGACGTGCTTTGTGTGATCTTGGTGCTAGTGTGTCTATCATGCCTTATTCATTGTATGCTAAACTGAATTTGGGTGATCTTTGTCCTACTAATATCTCTATTCGACTTGCGGATCGTTCTTGTAGACTCCCGAAAGGGATTCTAAGAGACGTACCTGTCAAGGTGAAAAATATCTACATACCTGCTGATTTTATTGTGCTAGAGATCTCAGAGGACATAGACATCCCGATTATACTTGGTAGACCATTCCTTTATACGGCTAAGGTTGTTATTGACATGGATAGAGGGTCTATAGCTCTGCGGGTAGGGAGCAAACGTGTTGTCTTTTACTTGCCTGACATGTGCAAGACACCTAGTCTTTTAGCTGACTGTGATGTGTTAGACTCTGCTGATGTTGATCTCCCCATTACACTGACCTCTATTGAGTCTTACAGAGTTACACCAGGTTGCCCCATACCGATGGATCTCTGCGCAGTGAGCATTGAGGGAGGCGCTGAAACTGGACAGCTCACCGAGTCCGGTAAGGAACCTTGTAAGGTAGAGCTGAAACCTCTACCTGCAAGTCTCAGGTATGAATTTCTGGGCCCTAACTCAACATACCCGGTGATTGTAAATGCATCTCTGACTGATATAGAGACCCAGAAATTACTAGCCGTCCTGCGCAAGCATAGACCAGCCCTAGGATATTCTATAGACGACCTCAAAGGGATTAGCCCAGATTTGTGCATGCATAGAATCAATCTTGAGGGCGATGCTAGACCCAGTAGAGATGCTTTGAGACGTCTAAATCCTAAGCTGAATGATGTGGTTAAAAAGGAAATTCTGAAATTGTTGGATGCTGGTATTATTTATTCTGTTGCTGATTGCAAGTGGGTGAGTCCTGTGCACGTAGTCCCTAAGAAGGATGGTTTAACTGTTGTACGAAATGAGCATAATGAATTAATTCCTACTCGTACTGTAACTGGCTGGCGTATGTGCATTGACTACAGGAAATTGAATAAGGCTACTCTTAAGGATCACTTCACATTGCCTTTTATTGATCAGATGTTGGAACGTCTAGCTAAGCATAAGTTTTTCTGCTACCTCGACGGTTATAGTGGATTCTTTCAGATCCGTATACACCCCGAGGATCAGGAGAAGACCACTTTTACTTGCCCTTTTGGCACATTTGCTTAGAGACGTATGCCCTTCGGTCTTTGTAATGCACCAGCCACATTTCAGTGTTGCATGATGGCTATCTTTTCTGATTTTTTAGAGCACACCATGGAAGTATTCATGGATGATTTTTCGGTGTATGGCTCTTCGTTTGATGCATGTCTCTCTAACCTCACTGATGTCCTTCAACGTTGTGTTGATACTAACCTGGTTTTAAACTGGGAGAAGTGTCACTTTATAGTGCAGGAAGGTATTGTGCTGGGACACATGGTCTCTAACCGAGGCATCGAGGTCGATCGCGCGAAGGTGGAGGTGATTGAAAAGCTGCCCCCACCAAAAGACGTGAAAGGAATCAGGAGTTTTCTCGGGCACGCTGGATTTTACAGGCGATTTATCAAGGATTTCTCGAAGACAGCAAAGCCGCTCACTGATCTACTTTGCCAGGAAGCTGAGTTTAATTTCAATAATTCATGTTTAAATGCCTTCAATAATCTGAAAACTGCTCTTACTTCCGCTCCGATAGTGCAGCCTCCCGATTGGAAGCTGCTATTTGAACTAATGTGCGATGCAAGTGATTTTGCAGTAGGAGCAGTCTTGGGGCAGCGCATCGACAAGAAACTACACGTAGTTTACTACGCCAGCAAGGTCCTCGGCGGAGCAGCAGTTAATTACACTACAACAGAGAAAGAAATGCTGGCCATCGTCTATGCTTTCGAGAAGTTCAGGCAGTATTTAATTGGTTCAAAGACCATAGTGTACACCGATCACGCTGCAATCAAATACTTGCTGTCAAAGAAGGACTCCAAGCCTCGCCTCATCCGTTGGGTCCTCCTTCTCCAAGAATTTGACATTGATATTAGAGACAAGAAGGCAGCAGAAAATCTGGTTGCAGATCACCTGTCACGCCTCGAACTTAGAGAGCTCGACCGCGAAGAGGACACACTCCCGATGACTGATTCTTTAGCAGGCGAACAGCTGATGCACGTTGATGTGGATAACGTCCCGTGGTACGCAGACTTTGTTAACTTCTTGGCCTGTGGAATCCTCCCTCCCGACCTCTCGCACAATCAGAAGAGGAAATTTCTTTCCGACGTGAAAAGGTACTTCTGGGATGACCCTTTCTTATATAGATTATGTGCTGACGGTCTCTACAGGACTTGCGTCGATGAGGATCAGATCACATACATTCTGGAACGCTGCCACTCATCCCAGTACGGTGGACATGGGGCTGGTTCGAAAACAGCTATGAAGGTCCTGCAGTCCGAATTCTTTTGGCCTTCTCTATTCAAGGACTCCCACGAGTTCGTTAAAGCCTGTGATCAGTGCCAGAGGACTGGAAACATTTCGAAGCAGCAGGAGATGCCCCAGCAGAGCATTCTCGCAGTAGACCTCTTCGCCGTATGGGGGATAGACTTCATGGGACCATACCCACCTTCTCATGGAAATCAGTACATCTTGATAGCAGTCGACTACGTTTCCAAGTGGGTTGAGGCAGTGGCCACTCCTACTTGCGACGCCAAGGTGGTTATTAAAATGTTTCAGAAAGTGATCTTCCCTCGGTTCGGAGTGCCCAGAACAGTTATCAGCGACGGTGGCTCTCACTTCAAAGAAAGAAACTTCGAAACGCTGTTGAAGAAGTATGGTGTCTACCACAAGATCGGCACTCCTTATCACCCTCAGACCAGTAGGCAGGTAGAGATCTCTAACAGAGAGATCAAGAACATATTGGGGAAGACAGTCTCCAGCCACAGGAAGGATTGGGCGTCCAAGTTAGACGAGGCGCTGTGGGCATACAGGACTTCATTCAAAACTCCTATCGGGATGAGTCCGTTCAGACTTGTCTATGGAAAGACCTGCCACTTGCCAGTCGAACTCGAGTACAAGGCTTTATGGGCTATTAGAGAGCTGAACATGGACATGAAGGCAGCCGAAGAAAAGCGAATATTGCAGCTCCACGAGCTTGACGAGATCAGACTAGATTCATATGAGAACGCTCGGATTTATAAGGAAAGAACAAAGAAGTGGCATGACAAGAGGATAGTGCGCCGCGAGTTCAACGAAGGCGAGCGAGTTCTTCTATACAACTCCCGCCTTAGATTATTTCCTGGCAAGTTGCGCACTAAATGGAGTGGCCCTTATACAGTAGAACGAGCACATCCATACGGGCATGTAGAAATCAGCGTAGAAGGAGGTAAAACTATGGTAGTCAATGGGCAACGCCTCAAACACTACCACGTACTGAAGCATCTTGCACCTCCCAACGGCATTAACGACAACCTGCTTCTCGGGGAGGGATCCTAGCTAAAGGACTCCCCGAGAATGCTTCTTATGCACTGTGAGTCTGTCTTGACCCAGCTATGTCTCGTCAAGACGTTAAACTAGGCCTCTTCGGGGAGTAACCCGCGCTGTAAGTATTAGCTAGTTGCATTTGCATTGTGTGCTTTGTGTATGCCCATTGCAGGACCATTCATCGCCAAAGACGATGCGTCGCGGAACGAATCTTGAAAAGCGTGCAATTTCTGGTCTGCAGGTTGGAGCCCGTTCACCCCGTGACCAAAGGTAAGTCACAGGCGTTACGGGCGTACTCAGAAGACTGATTATTCAATGTCAGCCCGTTCGCCCCGTGACCAAAGGTACGTCACGGGCGTTACGGGCACACTGAGAAGGATTCAAAGATTTTGCTCACCCGTGCAGACCGTTTGCCCCGTGACCAATGGCAGGTCACGGGCCATGTTCCTTCATATTCAAATCGAAGAAAGAGAGAAACAAAAAATTTCACAACTCCTCCCGCTCGTCCGCTCTTCTGTCGCTCGTCCGTCCAGCTGATCCGCCCTGCCTCCCGCCGCTCGACCGCCAGTCGTCCGCCCAGCCTCCCGCCAGCCGTCTCCACCCTCTGTCCCAGCCAATTTAGGGTTTCCTCCAAACCCTAAATCCCCAAATCGCCAACTCCTCCTTATACTCGCCCATGAGCGGTGGCCTCTATGTCACTATATTGGGAGAAGAGCTGGGTTTTGATTTTGGCTCATTTATGAGCGCTCGTGTCTGGGAATTAGACACCAAGAAAATGATCGCTTGTCACATGCTTAAGAAGGACTTGACATGGGATCACAAGCCCATTCCAGACACCGGTATCAAAGGCAAGCGACTTGAGAAGAAGCGTCATCGCATGGACCAGGGGCCGAGCAATGCCCCCTTTCCAGAGGCTGACTTCGAGGAGCCTACCGCGAATGAGCCCGAGGGCGCAGCCCAACCTCCACTTGAGGATGCTTTCATGGACGAGACACAGAACCCTCCACCGCATCCACCTGCTGCTGGCCCTCTTCCTTCGTCCTTCGAGGAGCGCTTAGAGCGCCTGGAGACCTCCCACTTGAGGCTTTTTGATCAGCAGTACCAGATGATCAGGGCGCAGGAACAGATCTTAGCGCAGCATTGCCAGATGATGACCTGGCAGATTCTGATACACAGATCATATGGTCACCTCACCCAGCTCACTGCCGACTTTGCAGAGTTCAGAGCTCAGACCACTAGACATCAGCAGTGGGCGGAGGGTGCCATTACGGCTATACTAGACGAGACTGAGTTCGTCGACCCCCCCCCCCAGCCAGCCACCACCTGCCCCACATGGCTGTGAGGATGGCCCTTCTCGTCCCACCGGTGCTGCAGCCTCTGATAGTATTGAGAAGATGTTTGGTTCTGATAATGATGCTGCCGATGATGGAGCTTCTTAGTCTCCTTGCACTACACTCTCTATGATTTCTTTTTGTTGCTTTTGTCAGCTGTTCTGCATTTCACGATATTTATCTTTGTACGCTGACTTTTGGATGCTATTCACCATTTCCATGTTATTCGATGTTTGAGCTACCTTGTTTACATTGTTCATCTTTACTCACATCGTTTACCTCTTTATCCTTTGGCATCCCTTATCCAGGTTTCTTCTCGTGATTATCGTTGCTAACCTATTACTTGTGAAGCTCTTTGTGTCACTATCTACATCCACCAACTCACAAGTCGTGTTTCACTCACCGGTCATCGTCTAATCGCTATGGTATCGCACCATCACACACGAGTGAAGTTCCTATACGCTTTATCTTATCTTTTATTTCTTTGCTTAGGGACTAAGCTCATTTTTAAGTGTGGAGTGGGTAGCGCATAGTCACACGCATTGCATATCACGTTCACTCTTGTATATGCTCAACAGTCTATGTATTGCGATTGAAATCCTTGTTTTCTACGATACTCCTTGACTGATTGACACTCTTTTGGATTCGAAGTCTGGGACTTGAAATAGTGAAAATCGTGTGTGTATTCTCTTGAGTCAGTATCATTGCTAGCCTTTGCCTATCACATGTTCTACGTATTTCTTGAAGCATGTTTGAGACTTGAAATTAGTGGGCACCGGTTCAAAAATCTCAAAAACTTAAATATGCATCTCTTTTTCTAGGTGACTTTAGCACTAGTATGTGTTTCTATATACTTGTTGTGGTTTGCATGCACCCGCCCTTACTTATACACTATGTCAAGTTTTAAGTGTGGAGTTAGACAATTGGCCTTCAAGTTTTCCCTAAAGGACAAAGTTCTTAATTTTCAAAAGGTGGGTGAAACATTGGCCCCAAACATAGCCGTTTTTTAAAGAAAACCAGTTTCAGAAAAATCGAAAAAAATTAATACTTTGAAAAATGTTCTGCGAGAGCAGAAAAATACCAAGGAACTGGTGAGAAAAGTCGCCCCTTGTGTATTGGAAAACACTTTTGAACAACCAATTCTGCCCTCTTTTGCTTGATGTAGTGTAATCTTCATTGCGTGCAAATCATGACTTGTCTTGCAAATTCATGTACTAGAAACTAAGGGACGACCCTCGTGCTTGCACTGAAATTTTAATGCAAATTTTTGTACTATTTTTCAGAAAATCCTTTAGCCAGGCTCCTCTTCTCTTACGGGTCATTGTCTAATCCTTGGCACTTGAGAATGAGCTTTGCGCCAAGAGCCCGTGGACTATCCCTAGATAGCATAGGTGAATGGCGAGCATGTTTTGTGCAACTATTCGTGTTCTTTATACGTTGCTATAGAACTATTTAGAACTTGTGATGAGGCATTTGCTAGTCGTGTGTACTGACCGTTTGATTGCATAACTCGTATAATCTATGATTGTCTGAAAACTTTGATGAAGATGTTTGACTTAAAGTTGAGGTAACACGATGAATCCGAGGTATGACATGACTTTACTGTGACTTGTTGAGCATCATTCATGCATACACGCTAGTTAGTTGTACATGGGATTTGTAAGTAGTCTCATTCCTGAAAACCTTCACGAGACTATACTCGTCCTACTAGGACAGCCTAGGGGTTTAAAGGCTTGATGCATACGCTAAATGCATTCGTGTCCTGTACGACAGTGAGTTATCTTTTTGTTTTCATTATTGGTTAGAATTGATCACATGTCACTTGAGTGGGTAGCTTTGAAACATATGGTCGTTGAGCATTATATTCACTCGTGTATTTACTCTGCCATTTGTTTGACGTTTGTTCGGGACGAACAAATCCTAAGTGTGGAGTGTTTTGATCAGTCAATATTTCGACTGATTATTCGCTACATTCGATGAAGGATAACGCTCGTTCTCCGGGCAAATTGTCTCTATTTGATGTCTTTCTCTAGTGTTTCAGGTATTTCCATCATTCAGAGCCAGCAAACGACGAAATGACGAAGAATCGAGGAAATTCAGTCAAAATCCAGCATAAGGGTCGTAGCCCCGTGACGCACCCCTTCGTCACGGTCCAGTACGGGTGTCACGGGATGGGTCAGGAGATGCGAAGATTGGTGACAGCCCGTTCTGGACCGTGACGAAGTCACATGTTTGTTAGTACTCACACTACACTGTTCTTTGGATCGACCCTTGGCTTGCCAAGGTTATAAATTTTGTTTGACTGCAATTCGACCCCTAAAACATATAATTTGACAACTATAAAGGATTAAAAATACGCATGTCAGTACCCTGCCTCATTGGACAGGGAAACAATATTAACCAAGTACTCGCTCGAGTTTGGTTCAAAGTCGCCAAAATAAGTTCGTATTTTGAACTCGAAAAAGATGAAAGTCAGCAGTTAAGCAAAAACGCCAGCGTTTTCAATAAATTAACACTCTTTTTAAAGGAGGGGAGAATAGGGAAAACAACCTTGCCATTCTCAACATTAAAAAAACTCATGATAAACAAAATCAACAGTTAGATGAAATCAAAGAAAAAAATCAACTCAGCCGTTCTCAACGAAGAAAGGATGAAAGATTTTGGAGAAAAGCTTGAAGAAATCAAGACAACAATTGTTACCCTAATCGGTTAACAATGACTACAGTTCAAGAACACATAAAAGCCTTGGGCTTACACCTTGAGCTTACACCTTGAGCAAATGATAGAAATGGCGTCTGCAAAAATCATCAAAGAAATTTCAGACAAAATAGATAAATGCGACTGCATTGAGAAACTATTGGAAAACACCAACAATCAGATTGTCTTAGGAAAAGACAAAGAAGTAATCACTGAAGGAAACAAACCTACAGGATGTTAGATATTTGTCGCCCGGAGGTTAGACAAATACCCGAGTATCGCAGCGGAAGTGATTTAACAATGGAATATGGTGAAAGGTGCGGAAAGTGGTGGATGAATGGGTGAATATGGATGTATGGAAATGGTCGAATGGTTGTATTATTAAAGTGGAAATGGACGAACAAGGGATATACGCTACAATGGTAGGACAATGCTTAGATATTCCCCTTGTAGCAAAGGAATATCAAGCCCCAAAGGTTGCCAACCTCGACATAGGCTATGGTGACCAAGATAGGAGTTGTCTCTACTGAATTCTTGATGATCAAATGCTGCTGGTCGAGCCTCCTTATATAGTCCAACTAGTCCAAGTGTAACCGACGAGCCTTTAATGAGCTTGATTGCCTTTGACTCCCCTCCAACGGCTCTATTGGAGTCCTTGCAGATCAGCAACGGCTCCTTGAGGATCTTCTCCTTCAATGCTGAGATATTCTGACCGTTGCCACTGGGGTCCTGGTCCTTGAGTGCGCCTTGGTCATCCTCGCCTTGGCCCTCGTCCATGGCAAACATAGTTTGGGCCCCTGGATAGCTTTGTCTTAGGCCGATGATATTATTCACCCTTCCAAGTACATTGCCCATTCTAAGACTAAATGTCGAGGTAGAATATCCATTTGATGAGTTCCGCTTGAGGATTCTTGCATTGCCTAGACTCTGCACGCATGGGTCCTTCTCGGGGGTCTTTGGCCAAACTTGCCCAGAATGCTTCTAGGATGCTCCTGAGTGATTCCCCAGTGGTTTGGGTCATAGGCAGAACCTCCTTTCCTCCATGCCAAGCTAGGTGACTTTAGCGTCGTTGGGGCCTCCTTGAGTCCTTTGGTCGAGACTTGTCCGAGAGTCTTCGGCAGGTCCTTCCTTGGCTTGGGCCCAGAATGTGAATTTCCAACAGAGGACTACGCAAATTTTCCTACCCTAATCACATGATTGGAAATGAGGAACTAGGAAGTTCTAAAAATCCACTCTTTAATTTGGCCGTTCGGACTAGACAAATGAGTTCGATTACAGAACAACTAGAAAGGTATTTCTTTGTAATGCCACTTCAAGAAGATTGCCAAGAAATTGTGCAACTCCTCGCTTTAACGAAGTCGAAATTCAAGACAAGTTTAAAGACAATTATGACCTACGCGTCAAATACAGTTATAACATTACATTTATGATTAATGTAGAGGTACAAGAACCTACTACAGACTCAGAATCAGAAAAAGACTCTGATACAGACTTCAACCTTAAAGCAGTTAAGGAAGAAGGAGAAGGTAGCAATACCCAAAGAAATGGCAAAAGGGAAAAGCCAACGGAAGTTTACGGAATAATCCAATCTCCAAGAATTCCAGGGAGTAGCAGTCCTAATGGACTAAACCCTCTCAGCATTAACAATACGGGAGATTTAGAACAAAGAAAAAGATTAATTGATCTCTGGGCCACAGCTAAGCTTGATCATACAATCTAACAAAGACGAGTTCGCAACATCAAGAGCAATTTTGTTATTAGCTGAACACAAGTCTGAAGGAATAGTCAAGGACTTCATCAAGACCACTCAGTGGGAAGGAGAAAGACTACTCCTAGATCCTCTCAATTTCATTATTGACAGTATCTATACTATCATTTTTAGGATTAAACATGGTACAAAACAAAGAAGAAGAACTTCTTAAAGAACAAGAACAGGCTAGAGTCAAACTGGTCAACATGCAGCTATGCAATATCTGCAATCTAGAAGAATTCACTTGTGAATACGAGAAGAACTTCTTCAAACTACCTCAAGGTGATTTCCCAGAGTTAGTTCTGAAATATCTTACTAAACTACCCATCATAGGAGAGGCTAGTCTAGAAGAATTTCATAAAAGGAAAACTCTTCTAACGAAATTCCTTAGGATTTGCAATAAGGATTGCAAAAGAACAAATTAAGCTGGTTTGTGATTTATCTACAAAACAAAAACAGCTTAAGAAATTCAACAAAAACTGTTGTAAAACGATGGTTACTGAAACCCTAACGTTTGGATGTACGCCAAGCAAAGAAAGAAGTTTCAAGAAACATAAACCGAGAAGAATCTAGAAAAAGAAAAGAAAGCCTTTCAAACCAGGCAAGTATTTTAAAAAGTCCAACAAGGAAAAATCTGAAGGAATAGATGTCCTAAAGGCAAGCCCAACTGCATATGTTGGATCTGTAGTGAAGAAGGACACTACGCAAACGAGTGCCCCAACAAGAGAAAATTCCCAGATAAGGTCAAACTTATCATTGAAGCCCAGACCGAAGGTTACGAACCGGTTGAGGAATTCTTCGCAGAAAAAGATATTGTTTTCACATTTGAAAACATCCCTGAAGATGACATTTCAGAACAATCAGAATCATCATCAGATTCAGAATGAAAGACTCAGTACTCAAAAGTTGGAGTCAACTTTTCTTCTTTAAAGAAGAAGAAAATCCATGAGCAATCAAGAAAATGTTCAAACAAATAAGAATGTTAAGGAAGACATTCCTATCAGGATAAAACCTGAAGAAGATTTGACATTAGTCAACAAGACTAACTCAAACTCTATCTACATAAAAGGACAACTTAAATTCAAAGGGTTTAAAACCTTCAATGTACGTTGCTACGTTGATACTGGAGCAAGTCTCTCTATTGCAAGCAAATACATTATACCTGACGAGTTATGGGAAAACAGTCCTATCAACATCTCAGTTAAAGTGGCAAACGGTGATACCGTTAAGATCACAAAGGTCTGTAAAAACTTACAGATTAAGATAGCTGGTGAATTATTCCATATTCCCACTATATATCAGCAAGAATCAGGAATGGACCTAATTCTTGGAAACAACTTCATATAGTTGTATGGACCATTCACACAATGGTTAGATAAGGTTGCCTTCACAATGGATAATGAAGACACCAAAGAAAAAGACATTGTCTATGTGACTAAAGTCAAAAAAGCCTTTGCTTTCGGGAAACCTGGTTTTCTTGAATCTTTAAAAAAGAATTCAAAAACCACCCCGCAAACTCCTACAAATATCACCAAGGATGTGATAATTGATAAACTCACTTTTCAAAAAGGGGGAGTTATAGAAGAACACACGTTCAATTTAAATCTACAAAAGTTAAAAACCATTGAAGATTTACTTGACAAAGTTTGTTCAGAAAATCCAATAGACCCTAACAAGTCTAAAAATTGGATGACTGCTAGCATCAAGCTAATAGAACCAAATACTGTCATTCGGGTCAAACCAAATACTACGCATTATCCTTTGAAAAGCTACGAATAATGTAATGGTACGCATTATCCTTTGAAAAACTATGAATAATGTAAATTAATTCGATCTAATCCTAGCCATTGATTAACAAAGATGAATGGATGAGATTAGTTCTCATTTCTCACCAAACATGTCACTTCTCATGTGATCTTTATTCCCTTTCCGTGCCAAACATTAATTAAATGTTAACAATATCCCTAACAAATATTTAATTTTTCTTAGATAACTAGAATTAATAAATATTTTGAATAACTATAATAGAAAGACATGATTAAACAAAAATCACAAGCAACCCAGTATGAAATAATTCAAAAGTAAATTCAAATGAAAAAAATAGACTCAAATTACATCTCTATTTCCATGATTCCGCGGCACTTGAGTTTGAATTTCTCAGCAGAGGAGACATGGTTTTCGATCGCCATTGAAGTCACTTTAACGGCGGCGGAAGAAGGATGAGACGGGAGAGGAAGAAGAAACCGGGGAGAGAAGGAAGAGTTTTCCTCTCTCGAGAGGAAATATAGTTTTCCATGTTGGTTTAATCCAAATCAAATATATTTTAATAATTTTGGACTAAATTAGAAAGAAAACCAAACATTAAAAAGAAGAAGAAAGAAAACCGCATAAAATGATAGACCGTCCTGTCTTGAGAATAAACATGGAAAAAATGTTGATAAAAAATTCACATACAAAAAATATTGAAAGTAATAATAATAACAATAAGAGTGCGGTTCAGGTACAAACCCTCTTATTTATAAAAACTATAAATCGAATTTCAAGCTGACACGTGTATAAGTTCGTCGAAATCTCGGATATAACACGGATGGGCATTGTGGTCATTTCACATATATAGGAATGATCAAACTTAACATGGAATGATCAGACTTAAACAATCAGACTTAAACAGCAATGATCAGACTTAAACTGGAATGATCAGACATAAAAATCAGACTTAAAACAACAATGATCAGACTTAAACAACAATTATCACACTTAAACAACAATGATCAGACTTAAATTGGAATGAACAGACATAAAAATCAAACTTAAAACAACAATGATTAGACTTAAACAACAATGATCAGACTTAAACAACAATGATCAGACTTAAACTGGAATGATCAGACATAAAAATCAGACTTAAAATAGCAATGATCAGACTTAACATGGAATGATCAAACTTAAACAACAATGATTAGACTTAAACAGCAATGATCAGACTTAAACTGGAATGATCAGACATAAAAATCAGACTTAAAACTGCAATGATCAGACTTAAAACTATAATGATCAGACTTAAAACTATTATTGTAGCACTGATCAGATTTAAAACTACAATGATCAAACTTAAAACTATTACTGTAGCAAATGATCAGACTTAAACTATTACTGTAGCAAATGATCAGACTTAAAACTGTTAGGCCCTGTCCATTTGAACTTAAGTTTTTGACGGTTAAGATAAGATAAGTTCCTTTCAATCAATATAAGTTAATACAAGTTACTTTCAGTTAATATAAGTTACTTTCACTCAATATAAGTTAATATAAGTTTCAGTTAAGTTAAGATAAGATAAGTTACTTTCAATATATCATCATCATCATACCATCATCATATCATCATCATACCATCATCATCATCATACCACCACCACCATCATCATCATATCATACCATACCATCATCATCATATCATATCATATCATACCATCATCTTCATCATCATATTACTATTCATCATCAGAACATACCCATCATCATACCATCATCATCATAATATTACTATTCATCATCATCATATTACTATTCATCATCATAACAATCATCATCAGTATATTACTATTCATCATCATCATATTACTATTCATCACCATCATCATAACCATCATCATCAGTATATTACTATTCATCATCAGTATATTACTATTCATCATCATCATCACAACCATCATAATGGTATGATGATGATGATTGCATGATGATGATGATGATGGTATGTTGATGATGATGGTATGATGATGAAAATGGTGTGATGATGATGGTGATATGATGATGATGGTATGATGATATAATGATGATGATAAGTTAATATCAGTCAATATAAGTTTCAGGTAAGTTAATATCAGTCAATATAAGTTAATATCAGTCAATATAAGTTAAGATCAATTAAGATAAGTTAAGTTTCAGTTCAAATGGACAGCCCCTTACTGTAGTAACTTTTAGGACGATTATACCATCGCATCTATTATGTATTTTTAAATAAGTACGTTTTAATTTTTTATTTACAAAAAGCGCTCCGAATTCTGATTGGTCGAAATATACATGTGACAGTATTTTATTAGATTTGTAATTTTTATTTAGGAAACGGATCAAATACAAACCATAGTTATAAATAAAAAATAAAAACCCAATAAAATATTGACACGTGTATACTTCAACCAATCAGAATTCATCACGTTCGGGGGCTTTTTGTAAATAAAAAAAAATTATTGTGTACTTATTTAAAAATACATAAAAGATACGAGAGGTATAATCGTCCTAATCATTGTTTTTTTAAGTCTGATCATTGTTCTTTTAAGTCTGATCATTACTGGGTTTAAGTCTGATCATTATTTTTTAAGTCTGATCATTACTGGTTTAAGTCTGATCATTGTTTTTAAGTCTGATCATTGTTTTTTAAGTCTGATCATTGTTTTTAAGTCTGATCATTACTGGTTTAAGTCTGATCATTGTCTGTTTAAGCCTGATCATTATTTTTTAAGTCTGATCATAATAGTTTTAAGTCTGATCATTACTGATTTAAGTCTGATCATTACTGGTTTAAGTCTGATCATTTTTTTAAGTCTGATCAATGTTGTTAAAGTCTGATCATTACTTTTTAAGTCTGGATCATTGCTGTTTTTAAGTCTGATCATTGCTGTTTTTAAGTCTGATCATTGTTGTTTTAAGTCTGATCATTAACAACTCAAGGACTAAATTTAAAATAAAATTATTAGGATATGTGGAATGACTATAATACCCCTCCCGTGTTTTGTTCGGGATTTCGACTAAATGAGACACGTGCCAGCTTGAAATTGAGTTTTTAGTTTTTATATATAAAGTAGGTTTGTACCTGAGAATAAAGATCACATGAGAAGTGACATGTTTGGTGAGAAATGAGAACTAATCTCATCCATTCATCTTTGTTAATCAATGGCTAGGATTAGATCAAATTAAATTACATTATTCGTATTATTCTTAGCTTTTCAAAGGATAATGTGTACCATTACATTATTCGTAATTTTCAAAGGATAATGCGTAGTATTCATATACATAATACTACGCATTATCCTTTGAAAAACTACGAATAATGTAATGCTACGCATTATCCTTTGAAAAGCTACGAATAATATAAATTAATTCGATCTAATCTTAGCAATTGATTAACAAGATGAATGAATGAGAATAGTTCTCATTTGTCACCAAAATGTCACTTCTCACAGGAATCGGGCTCTTGTACCTAAACGATAGTTTTTTTATTTAAAAGTATGATTTGTATTTTATCCGAATCCTAATAATAAATTATAAAAATAATGAATGGCAAGACATGTCTTGATTTTGTTATAGCCGACTATTCTGCAAGCGTACGAATTGGCAGCCGAAGCCTTCAACTGGTGGTCTGCTCTGGGTGTGGATTTGTTGCTTTACATGGCCGGAATGATGGAGATTGACTCGCCTTCGTCTTCCCCCGCTTCGCCGACTCCACGTCAGCTTATTGTACAGGTTTGGTTTTGTAATTTCTGGTTCTGTTGGCTTTTGAAGTTTTGATGATCCTGTTTAATCGGATGGATGCGTGGTTGTTAATTGACTGTTCTTCGTCCTCATCATTTTCATTTTAGTCTTTGGACCGGGCGGTTTGAATTTTCAATTTTTCTGTAGTAGCTTTCAGGAGGGTCGATAGGCCGACACGATTGCCTGGTTGAACAGTTTGATGTTAATCAGATATACAGTTTTGGCTTGTATGACTATCACCTTATAATTTTTGGATTCCACTGTTATGCGAATTACTTTTACTAGGTCAATTGAAGTTTCTTTTTACAATTGATTAGGAGGGAAAGATGATGAATAATGCAACAGCGTAGACTAATTGTTTCATACTGGGACTGAAATTAGGGTTCCTATGATAAGTGGTCTCATTTCTGTTTGTCTTTGTTTACTTGAAATGGTAGTTCATTATTAATTATGTGACGAGTTAATGGTATGCAAGGTTTAATTTTTAACGCCTGCTGAACAGAAATGAGAAATCATTCTTGGCGTTGGTAGAAGTAAAGGTGATCATGAATCTTAGTATGACTCGTCGTTTCAGTATGAAATTGTTGACTATAATTTTATTTTACAAAATCTCCCGCTTTCTTTACAGAGGCTTATTAAACATGGTGTACCCGAAGAAGTACTTTGTAACTTCCAGAATGGTTTAGTTGGTTTCATCAAAAAGAACAAGCTCCTTAAGTCAGAATTGGTATCTGTAATATTACCTAGTGATGAAGAAGTAGTGGGTGATACACCTCCAGCTAGTGGGGGATCTGAACAAACTTCTTCAGGCTCAAGGTTGAAAGATCAATTCCGAGAAAGCATGGTTTGGCTGCAGTGGATCATGTTCGAAGGTGATCCAGGGGTAATTTTGACTGCACTTGCCAACATGAGTACTGGCCAGCGTGGTGTCTGTGGGGCAGTTTGGGGACAGAATGATATAGCTTACCACTGCTTGACATGTGAACTAGATCCGACATGCGCAATTTGTGTTCCTTGCTTCTTGAATGGGAACCATGAAAATCATGATTATTCAACTATATACACAGGTGGAGGCTGTTGCGACTGTGGGGATGTGACGGCCTGGAAACGTGAGGGCTTTTGTTCAAATCATAAAGGTGCAGATGAGATACAGCCTCTTCCTGATGAGTATGCCCAAACAATAGGACCAGTTTTTGATGCCCTTCTCGTTTATTGGTCAAATAAGTTATTATTTATAAATGCTACTCAGCCGAAAACCACAAGTGAAAGTGACCGAGCTCCTGGACGGGGAAAGATTGTCAGTGAACTGACTTATGCTCTTGTTGAAATGCTTCTAGAATTCTGCAGGTACAGTGAAAGCTTGCTTAGTTTTGTTTCCAAGAAAGTGTGTTCTTTTGGAGGTTTACTGGATCTTCTGGTGAAGGCAGAGAGACAGTTAACGAAGGAATCTGTGAAAAAGCTACATGAATTGCTCCTAAAATTATTAGGGGAACCCATTTTCAAATATGAGTTTGCCAAAGCCTTTGTGAATTACTACCCAACAGTCATAGATGAAGGCATCAAACTATCTAGTGATTCTGTGTATAAGAAGTATCCTCTCATATCAACATTTTCTGTACAGATTTTAACTGTTCCAACTTTAACTCCTCGCCTAGTCAAGGAAATGAATCTGCTGGATATGTTTGTTGGGTGCGTGGAGGACATCTTTGTATCTTGTGCCGGGGAAGATGGTCATATTCAGGTTTGTAATTTCCTCTCTTCTTTTAGTTGGGCACAACTTGAATTAGCTTTATGCTCCCTTTCTGTAGTTCCCTTTTAACCTTTATCCACTTGAGAACTACCTGCCAGTCTAACTCCCACAAATGTATTGCTTTTCACGTTCGTAATTTGTGCCTTTTTTCTGCGTGTGTTCATAAACTACAGCTTTTCGTTTGACCATTTTTTGTTTTGTTCATGTTAGCACATTGGTTACATAACCATAGATAATTGAAATATATAAATACCTTTTCGCAGCTAGTCAAGTGGAGCAACATGTATGAGACCACGCTTCGTGTTATTGATGACATCCGGTTTGTTTTGAGTCATGATGATGTTCCTAAATGTGTGGTAAACGAGCGTAAAAGCATTCTGAGAATTTGGGTCAGATTATTGGGCTTTATGCAAGGAATGGACCCACTAAAGAGGGAGACAGGTATTCATGTAGAAGATGAAAGTGAACATATGCACCTGCCTTTCATTCTGGACTACTATATTGCTCAGGTACATTCACTTTTGGTGGATGGTGCATATTTCGAAGAGCCGGATGAAGATGCAATTCAGCATGCATGTGAACTAGAGCTAAACGATGGCGAAAGCTTGAGACATGCAAAGGTAGGACGTGTTTCGCAGGAAAGCTCTGTTTGTAGTGCCCCAGGCAGAAGAATTATCGTGCCAAAATCATCAATTGCTGGTCCAGCGGATAAGGATGCAGTGAGTCATCTTTTGGTTCCTCCATCTTTCATATGGCTAGCATCTGAGTGTGTGAGAGCGATTGAGAATTGGTTGGAAGTAGATATACCATCAGAGGATCTCTTGAATGTGCCTTCATCTACTGGTGAACTTTTATCTGACAGTAATTTCATAGCACTTAAGAGAACTTTATCCAAGTTCAGAAGGGGTAATTCTATCTTCCGGCGGTTTTCTTGTTTGAGTGAACCATCAGAAAGAAACTCATCATCTTTGCTTACTGATCTCCCTACAAGTCCAGGCGCGGAGAGCGAACCATATGGAAAAATACTTCCTGAAGGGCCTGTTTCTGAAAAGGAATGTAACTCAGAGGTTTTTATGAATAACGCCATGGAAGTAGAATCAAAAGCAGATTCCGGAGTTTTACGTGTATTAAGTGTGTCAGAATGGCCGTATCTTGAGTATGATGTCAGTTCACTGGATATATCTCTTCATATCCCCTTGCATAGACTACTGTCTTCTATTTTACACAAAGGATTAAGGCAATTGTATGGAGACTCTATAATGACAAAGACCAATCCCCTGCCAGATACGGTGAATTTTTTTGGAAAGTTTTTAGGAAGCTGCCACCCCAACGGGTTTTCAGCCTTCTTAATGGAACATCCTGTACGTATCAGGGTATTTTGTGCCCAAGTCCATGCTGGAATGTGGAAGAGGAATGGTGATGTTGCTGTGGGTTCTTGCGAGTTATATCGCACAACACGCTGGTATGTAAAACCTCTTTTGTGTATGCAAACCCTACTAGTGCATGAATTATTTGATGCTCCGAAACGGATGTTGATTTTAAACCTGCAGCCCTGGTTATTTATCCCTTTCAAACCATTTTGCAGGTCAGAACAAAGCATGGAGTTTGATTTATTTTTGCTTCAATGTTGTGCTGCACTAGCTCCTGCTGACCACTTTGTAAACAGAATTGTAGAACGTTTTGGGTTATCAAATTATCTTTCCTTAAATCTTGAACGGTCTATTGAGTAAGTGCTTGGTCCTATCTTATTTAACTATTTTTACTTTTAAATGATTTTACAATTCTGAGATTACCAAAACTCACCTTTTTATAATATTTGAAACATAAAGATGCCACTTGAGTTGGATTGTATTTGTTTAGGAATGAACCTGTTCTGGTTCAGGAGATGCTGGCTCTTCTGATACAAATAGTTACTGAGCGGCGGTTCTGCGGAATGACCACAGCTGAATGTTTGAAAAGGGAACTAATTCAAAAATTATCTGTTGGGGATGCCACACGCAGTCAGTTGGTGAAGTCACTTCCTCGTGATCTTTGTAAAAGCAATCAGATTCAAGAGACCTTAGATAATATTGCATCGTATTCCAATCCCTCTGGCTTAAAACAGGTACACTTAAGTCTTAAAGTGTTTACTTGGTTACCCGAATTAACAAGCTTTAGAACAGTTTATGTTGACGGGTTCTCCAAAATTAGGGTATGTATTCATTGCGGCCCTCATTTTGGAAAGAGCTGGATCTTTATCACCCTCGATGGAATCTCAAAGAGTTGCAAATTGCTGAAGAGAGGTATTTGCGTACCTGCAGAGTTTCTGCATTGACCACTCAGTTTCCCAGATGGACAAAGATTTACCATCCTCTCAGCGAGGTCGCCAAAGTAGCTATTTGCAAATCGGTCTTACAAATTGTCCGTGCTGTTTTATTTTATGGCGTTTTCGCTGAGTTGACAGAATCTCGAGCACCTGATAGTGTGCTTTTATCAGCATTGCACCTACTCGCGCTTGCTCTTGACATATGCACTCAGCAGAAGAAGTCCAGTGACACCTCGGGCGTGATCCCTTTGTTAGCTTTTGCTGGTGAAGAGATCTCTTGTGACACAAGTAAAGCATTTGGTGAACAGAGTTTACTGTCACTTTTAGTTCTATTGATGAGAGCGCGCAAGAAGGATGATTCTGCTTCTGTAATGGAAGCAGGCAATTATGACATTTCTTCCTTTATTGGTACTTTGCTGAGGAAGTTTTGCGAACTTGAAACTGAATGCATGACAGTTTTGAGAAAACTTGCTCCTGAGTTTGTTGATTGTTTATTTCACTCTGCAAATAAAGATACAAATACCCCCATCCCGGTTGGTAATATAGATCGTAAGATGAAAGCTAGGGAAAGACAGGCTGCTATATTGGTGAGATATCTTTCAAACCTTTATAGTAACTGAACCATTTTGCTTCCTCATGATTCATTCTGCTGTTTTCTACACCCAACAACTGTTTTACTTGAACCTTGGATGGCTCTACTGAGTGCATAAACTAAATAATGTTGGTATGTGTTGTGTTTATGCAGGCTAAAATGAAAGCCGATCAGTCAAAATTTCTTGCTAGCATAAATGTCAGTGAAAGTGATGAGGTGACTGACCCAAAAAGTGGAGAAAATTCGGAATATGCTTGTAGCAATAGTGTAGCTGAAGAGTACACTAATGATATTTGCTCTCTCTGCCATGATCAAACCTCTAGGACTTCTGTCTCTGTTCTAGTCCATCTTCAGGTAAATACAGATTTTATTTTCACCGATATTCATGTTTGTGTATTGTTGTCACCACTCATCACTAGCTTAATATTCGTTGAAATTATACATTCTTGAAACTAGAAATCTAGGCTGGTGAGTTTTGTCGAGAGTGGCCATCCAACCTGGGCATGCCACCAATCAAACAAGGGCCAGGCATCTGTTGCCACTTGCAATCAGTTTGAAAGGACCTCTTTGAGCACATCACGGTCAGAGATTTTTTCTGAATCTTTGCAATTGATGCATAATGCTGCTGTTGAGCTCTCAAGTGATGGGGAAATATGGGATGCGGCACACCTCGAGTACTTAAGGGCAAAGTGTCCTGCGAACAAAGGATTACTTACATTGCCTTGTCCAGTGAATGATCATCTAGGCAGCTTGCACATGCTAGAGAAATTGGAGGAAAACATGTATGCATCTGTATGGGAACAAGTACATAGTCAACTTCAAAACACGAAATCAACCAATGCTGTTACAAAGGCCCTTCATTTTGATGAGATGCATGAGAGTGATTCTGTTGAAGCCCCACTTTTTGAGAATCATACAATTGGTCATTCTGATGACGGGGCAGATCGCTCTTCTGCTGCCGAAAGTTTATATGTGGAGAGAGATCGATTGTCGATGTATGGAGATTTTGGTCCATTAGACTGTGATGGTGTATTTCTGTCTTCATGTGGACACGCAGTTCATCAGGGATGCCTTGATCGGTATTTGTCTTCATTAAGGGAAAGGTAAGTATTTTTTACCAGGCAGTGTTCTTTTTTTTGCAGATGAATCAATGTGCTTCATGTCTCTGATTTTTGAAGCCATCTTGGTTTGCTGATGTTGAATAGTAACTGAGAATCAAATAGACTACAGAATTTGTTGCTTCGGTTGAAAATTGAGTGTCTGATCTATGTTAACTGTTGTTTCCAATAGTTACCTCTGGCAAAATACATATGTAGCTCATGAGTTCAAATAAGTTGTCCGTAAATCCTAGCCAAGGTTAAGCTGTTGTTCTCAATGTTGAATTCATGCAACTCAATCATGCATGTCGAGTTGTCGACACTCTGAAGTAAAGATGCAGTTGTAGAATTCATTCGAACTGTATTTGCGGACGAGTTATGCATAATTAAATTAACACAATGTTGAGGGGGAAACTTACAATGTCATTCTTTTTTTTTTTCCGAATGGAAAAACATTTCACAGTTGTTGTATTTCTTACACCCTATAGAGGGCGCAACCCACACTTTCTTTTCAAATGTCAAGGATTTGTTTTGTACAAGGTACTTTTTGCTTCTGCAGTTTGAAGTCTGCTTGATGTACAATGTCAGTGCTACCTTACCTAAATGTATATATGTATGTATGCATACTTCCCTTTGCTTTCTCTCCTGACAGGCGATCTAGAAGAGTTGCATTTGAAGGAGGGCATATCGTGAACCTAGATCAGGCATAATTAGTTTTTATCTCTCTATTTCCCTTTCTTGGACCCTTATAAATGGTTTTTTTCATCTTTTTCTTGCTTCCTTTGCCAGGGGGAGTTCCTTTGTCCAGTCTGTCGCCTACTTGCAAATTCTGTTTTGCCTGCTCTATCCGCAAACCCTCCATTTGCTTCAAAGCAGCCAACTTCTTCTTCATTTGCTAAGCATACTGTTTCTGTAGTGGGAGAGCACTTTCTCTCAGGTGTTCAAAAAGCCTTGTACATCTTGCGAACAACGTCCATGATAATTGATAAGGATAGAATTTTGGATGCTCTGCTCACTAAGAAAAGTGGAAAAGAAAACCCGAATCTCGGACCTCTTCTCCAAGCACTTTACTCTATGTACATTCCAGGGAAGAATAACAAATTCCGTGAACAAGTTGGAGCCTGTCATTCCTCTATCATGTGGGATACTCTTAAGTACTCCCTCATATCAGTTGACATTGCTGCACGGACTGGGAAAACATCTTTGACCACAACACACAGTCTTGATTCGTTGTATGACGAACTCAAATCTTCTGGCGAAATTGCGTTTGTCTTGTTGGCTAAGATCGTAGATGATACACGTCGTGGGGATCCAAGTCAAACATTTCTGCGGTTTCATGGTATTCAACTTCTTGCAGAATCTATATCCATGGATCATCCTATTGAAGCTTTTAGCCCATCGGCGAAAAGACGTATGAAACCATCTCTCTTCGCTCTGGTATCTTATGTTTTGACATGATTAGTTTATTATCAACCCATCTAAGTTTATTTTTGCTATGGCTGCCACCAATAGATTGTTTGCATGCCCCTGTTACATTGCATGTAGATTTTCGCTTTGGATTTATCATAAGATTCAATATTGAGAATGATGCTTCTCTTGCAGATAATAATATTAATGCCGGAAAGCATTCAGAATTGGCCATGCCTTATTATGATTTACGGTTTTGGGAGCGGACTTCAGATCCTATTCTCGCTCATGACCCTTTTTCATCCTTGATGTGGGCTCTCTTTTGCCTACCCAGTCCATTCTTATTGTGCAGGGAAACATTCACATCGCTTGTTCATCTCTTTTATATAGTTTGTGTAACTCAGGTGATGCCACAGTGACATATCTCGAGCTCTGTTTATGGCCTATTTTTACGATTAATAATTTACCATTCTTCGTTGATTTGCAGACGATAGCTACATATCATGGGAATCAGAGTGATACCAGTGAACTAGGTCTACAAGACTGCATGATTGGTGACATCGCCAAATTTATCGATGATTCTAGAGTTTCTCGTCAGTATTTTGTCTCCAATTACATCGATGATACGGGTAGCATACGTGATGGTATTCGTCGTATGAGTTTTCCGTTTCTAAGGAGGTGTGCGTTGCTGTCAAAAGTTTTGAACACTTTGACCTCTGGCCACCAGCATGATAAATCATTTCATGATGATACTATACATTGGTCCAATAAAGATACTGAACTTGCTGAAATACAAAAGCTGGAACACATGCATCAGATCCCTTCATTGGATACTGTCTTGAAAGATGGATATCTTCGCTCGTTGGTTTTGATATGGCTAACCCGCCTTGAAAGTCAGTTTATGTATTGTGGTTTTCAGCATTCTCTACGTTTGACGCCAGCAGTGCCATTCATGTTGATGCATTTACCTCATGTTTATCAAGATCTACTGCAGAGGTATCATTTATTATTTGGATGTTACTGATTTCACATATTTAGGCATTACAATGTTCATTATTCTTTTTGGTTGCTGTATGTTATAGATGTATTAAGCAACAATGTTCTGGTTGCAATTCAACTATAGAAGAGCCTGCACTATGCTTGCTTTGTGGTAGGTTATGCTCACCATTATGGAAGTCATGCTGCAGGTACCCAATTATCATCACACAGCTGCTCCCAGTAGTCAGTACTCGGTAGTGATCAGTTTTTAATGTCTGTTTGAAACAAATGATTTCCTAACTCCTGCTTATATACAGTGAAAACAGATGTGAAACTCATGCAGTGACATGTGGTGCTGGTACTGGAGTTTATCTGCTCATAAGAGTAGGCTTCATTGCCCTGCTATATACATTAACATATTTGTTCTGTATACTTGAAACATGTTGCTAATAAATGTTTCAATTATAGAAAACGACAATTCTACTTCAAAGATGTGCCCGCCAGGCACTCTGGCCTTCTCCATATTTGGATGCATTTGGTGAAGAGGTAATTATTATTTATTTATTTGTGAGCTGCTTTGTATGATGTTAGGTTTGATTGAGAATTATGTTTTCTACATACTGTGTAAATTTGTTCATTTAAACTATGGCAATATGAACCCTTGCCTTTAGTTTTACGTTTCCTGAAACAATGTCTCTAGTAATGGCCACCTTATTCAACATAATATAATGCATGGAGTTGCTCGTGCACTGTAGGATGTGGACTTGCGCAGAGGAAAGCCTCTCTACTTGAATGAGGAACGCTATGCCGCTCTTTGTTACATGGTATCACAATTATATTCTTATGTTTGCACCCTCGCGTAATTTCTTATCCTCGCTCATGGGTTTAGCCTGTATTTCTGATGACCTCATACAAGATACGCTGTCTGCTTTCTTTTTTTATTCTTTTTGCTCAGTTAGGTCAATGTGCGAGGGGATAGCTTCTTGGTTTTAGCCAGTTTTGCTTGTGCAATCGTTCTGTTTGTTTTTTTTTTCTATTATTTCCTCATATATAGCATTAAATGAGGGCATACCTGTCGTTCTCTTAGACTTCTGTTAAAAAGAATTAGGTTCAACATTGATATAAACGTGTTCTTTCTAAGAGAACGACATTACATGTCTATGAGAACAAGTTTGAATAAAGAAAAAACCTATAATGTTCCCCCCACCCCAGATAATGATATACACATGTTCATGATTCAATATGGAAAAGATTATTTCTCTCAACATCCTCAGTCTCAGAAAGCTAAGAAGGTTACATGTAATGTTTACAATAGGTGGCATCTCATGGGCTTGACAGATGTTCCAAGGTGCTTCGCCAGACATCAGTGGGTAACTTTCTCATGATTTAGGCATGAAAATAAATTCAAAAGGTATGTTGTTGGCGTACGGCTGAATATTACTGTAGTCTACTATAGAGTTATCCTTTTTGATTTGTTGTGGGATTCACTTATGATTTGGAAGTTTGACTTGCAGTGACAGGTGGCTCTATGTGTAAAGAAACTGTCAAGGTAGTTGTCCAAAGCTCTTGATTGATTGATAATTGACGTGAGATCCAGGTTAATAATCTTTCTACTGCTCTACGATTACTTACATTATACTGCTCTACCCACATCATTAATTAGTCTAAAAAATGTTTTAGTGTATTATGTTTGCTTGTTGTCTGTGAAAGCCGTGTTAGCGATATAGTTAGTTCTGCTTGTTGAACACAGATTCAGTATATATTGTGGTTATGTCAGAGCTAGTTGCTTTGGTGCCTCCAGGTGCAGGACATAATTTCTACATTTCGAATAGAGTTTCTTTAGTTGTATGCTTCTTAAAAATTGAGGACTTTTTGGTACTTCGTTTTTGTTTCAAAAGAGAGTTCTTTATATAGAAAACCATGCTATTTTAAGCATAATTATTGATCAATTGCATCTATGTATTGTTTACATATGATATTAGTAGTAAAAATTCAGCTGTCACTATTAAATCTTGTTGCAAGTAAAGACTGGCCCAAAATTTGCTGCTTCTTAGTTAGTATGCGCAATTAAGGCTAACAACACTTTTAATTTGGACCTGGTTTTATTTCTGGTTACATACAAAATCATACATCTAAATTCACACAACCGCTCTGGAATGATTATGAATCACTAAAATCAAAGCTCCAAAGTTCACGAAGCATGCTAAATGGTTCAATAATAGCTTCATTGCAGGTTATATTTGTCCCCGCCCGTCTCCTTTGCATGGAAAGTCTTCATTGTGATTAGTGGAATGCAGTCCCTCACTTCCAGTCGAAGAACCAGACAGTTTTCATCTTTATCAAATATGCTCAGAAGAATCTAACGAGCGAACGATCCTGATGTCAAAAAATACAAGTATCTTGTGAGACGAGAATGCCAAAATTGTTCACTTGGAAATTGGAATGATAGCTTCCTCCTCTAGTTTCTTGCTGATAAATCCAATGGAACTCCCAATGCTTGTTCAATAAAGTTCTTGTGTTAACATACAAAGACCCGAAGACAATAAACAACAACAACACAACAGTCAACCAACTAGAATTGGAACAAAACATCTAAACAAGACAAGTAATCCAAGGGAGTTAGTCGAACCGTCCGCTGCCTAGTTATCTTCGCTCTCCGAAGTCCAAACCATGCCAAACTGGCCAAACGGTAGAAGAGACTAGTCAGTCAATTCCGTAGCACCAATGAAGCACTGGCCAGATTTCCACCGAACACTGGACAAGGCTACACAAGTGAACTTTAAAAGCCGACTTCCTGGCAAAGGTAGCACGCCACCTGAACTCTATAAAAGGCATTAAAGAGGACCTTAAAGCTAGGACAAATTAGCTAGCTAGGAGCAGTGAGATGCTCCATTTCGCCTCACGCCACGGAAGGTGATCAGACCATCGAAGACAAAAAATCATTAAGGCAACAAGTGCAGCCAAAGACAACTAACTAAATGAAATTAACTAAATGACTAACAAACTAAAAACAAGGAACCAAGAAAGGACAACCAATAAAAACATATACACAGGATCAAAACAATCACCGGTAACACGTGAAGGACCTCCAACCAAGGCTCAATCGTCGAAATTGCCAGCAAAATAGCAGCGACAACCCACCACGAAAGCCACATCTCCACTGACCACCACACCCACCCACAGTACCATACTACATAAACCGCAAACTCGTAGCCAGACCACCCTATGCCGCACATTCGAGTCCATAGCCCAGCCCCAGCACACGCCTCACCAAAGCAACGAAAGCAACGGCAGCGCACGCACGCACGACCCAGACAGAGACATGGAGGAAAACCGGCAAAGGCAGATGACGGCAAGAGAAGCGGCGAGGGAGGCGGGAGGGCAAAGCGAGGAAGAGGACAGTTGGGAGAAGCGCCACAGGGGAGGCGCGGGAACCCGACATGCCCACGCCCACCGGCGGCGTATCTGGGAAACGGCTGGAACTTCGGGGTGGCTTCGGAACTTTTCGGGAGGTTTATGTGTTTGTTTGTTTTAAACACTTGTAACAGATTAAAACCCAATGTAAATTATAGGGCGCAAGCGGGTAGCTCACTGGATGAGCGCTCCACCTGTGTACCAAGAGTACCAAGTTCAAGTCCCTCTAACCACACTCTAACATAACCCTAACCCCCAATCAAAAAAAAAAACCCAATGTAAATTATACCAGCAAGACCAGATTTTGTTCGCCCAATGTCTCAACAGGCACCAGTGAAACATAGGTCAAGCACGATGTTTCCAAGCCTCCCATCTGAAACTACTACTCAATGGAGTGCCTTCTTATTATATTATTGGAAAGAAACACATCAGGTTACCCTTCACAGTTTATTGCCTTTTGACACTTGGAATTTTACAACTACCTATCTGATCAATGTTGCCATTTTGTAAATGTTGTGTCAACTGCCGTCCCTTTTTTATGCAACCTCTCCAATGTTATAGTGTACGATGAACTTTGCCTTGTAACTCTAACAGTGCACGCTGATCTTTGAACGCTTGCACCCCCCTGCTAGTGTAATCGTATATCAACAAATCCTTCTATAAATGACCATTCAAAGCTGCAAAAAGATAACAGAGTATTTGTTTAATAGAAAGTTTATTTAAACATATCACAGCATTATTCATACAATGATACAATACAATACTACATAGTTAGTAGCCTAGTCATATGCCAAATCAGGAATTTGAAACAAATTTGAACCGATAACATAAAAGGAGAGATTAGAATTTATATTATAAACTTCAACTGGTAATACTGAAACCAAGGAAAAATGAGACTGCTAACCTTTTTGTTTCACGTTAGCCCTCACCATTGCCATCTGGGTCATCTTTGGCAGCAGATGATTTTTCTTTTATAACTAAATCATCAAATGTGAAGGCCAGTTGTTTCTCCACAGACTTGAGAACTGATGATCTTTTGGTTCTTAATCTATGTGGCGGAGAGACTATATACGATATGTCATTATATGATTCACTATTTTCATTTCCCACATCGGCAGGACTGTCACAAATTTTTTTATCTCGAGCCTCGTATCCAGACCCTTCTGTATTACCGTACCTGATCAGTCTATCATGAATTGTTCCCCCTTCAGCTTTGCTACTCTTGTTGGTAGAGGGAGGAGTTTCGGCCTCCGTCCTCCTCTTTCTTATAATGGAAGGCGTATTATGAAAAGTCTTCGCAGCATTCTTCAAAATAGACTCTGGACTTAAAAAGGCTCTACCTTTTGCAGGAGGTGGGGTGGAAAAACTGACAGGTGAAAACACCTCACGAAAGTTAATCTGACCACCCCTTTCGAAGAAATCAGAATCGGATGGCATACTACTTTCAACACTAGGTGCTTCATAATACAATGAACCATATGTTAGAGTTTCACACTGAGGTGAATCCCTAACGACTGAATCTGTCCCTGGATGACTGGTAAGTCTTGAGTTCTGGATCTTTCCTATCAGCTCTATATTTGGATACCTATATTCTACAATAGGAGATTCGTCTTTGAATTCCACAACTTCACGGTCAAGAGACACTTTTCGCTGCAAAACTGGATTCAGTGCGTCGTCATGAGGGACTGATGATTCCAACGGTCCTTTTGCATCTTCCATATTGCATAATTCAGTAGTTCCAGAAGATGATTGAGCAGCTGAGTCTGATTCTCTTTTACAACAAGCAAGAACCTTCTTAGGCGTCATACACTTGTTGAAGTCCTTAACACCATCAGGAACACCATTTTTGGAAACTGGTGGAAGATTTCCTGTGGCCAGGTAAAAGTCCAATTTCTTCTTAAGTGAACTATTCCAGTGATTCTTGATGGAATTATCAGTCCTGCATAAATAACTATGCGAATCAAAAGAAGCGCCCGAAACTGGAGTGACTATTATGAGGTAGCCAATCTCCTCATTTACATTTGTACTTAACTAGAACAAAGAAGAAACTACAATGCTAGAACAAGACATGTCACATATCAACAAGGCATTGTATTTTATATGGTACAGCAACGGGCAGAAAAATGTGTGGAATATTATAAATCAATCACGTGCCTTAAGTTTCTGAACCAAAGATGAATAGTTATCACTGATGCGAAGTTAGGAACTTCAAACTTATACTTTGAAATCAAACCATTCCTACGGGTATGACATGCTGAAGCTGAACTGAATATAAACCGGATGGGCCACTTTCCCGTCTCGAGTTCTAAGAATCATTAAATTGCTAGTAGCATCGGTGAACGGTTCATTTGTACGTACTGAATCAGTTGTACCCATCAATCAAAAAAATATCTTTTGTTTATTAAAAAAACAATTCATTTATACAGCTACAACATAGTACAACAAGTTCATTTTTTAGCACTTGAATCCATGTTCTAGTAAAGTGAGGGTGAGGCACTGATGTTGAAATGAAGGAAATATGAAATAAACATGATAACGTACTTAGGTTTGTAACCATAGGAAATTCCATACTCTCTACAAGGCTACACCTATTGATGACCTATGATGTCATTATAACTAAAGGGAGTGAACATAATATATGTGTTCGGCGTGCAAGATTAAGATTTGTCTCACAAAATCCTTTTCCAGCTCCATATATTTCAGGACAGGGTAGTACACGACTACAAAGCATATACCTTCCAGGTAGCACCTTAGCGATTTCAGCCCATTTGTTTCCATATAAGCGGTGAGCATTCATGAGAGCAAGTTCTTCTTCCAATGTCCAAGCTTCCTTTTTAATGTATGGATTCAAATGATTATGCCACCTAAAGATATTCAGTGCAGCATCCAGTGAACGAGAATAGATCTCCGCAAATAACAAGATCATGAATTAAATAAATTTAGCTGCATTTGGTAAATTTATCTTTGTGAACATTACATTCAGTTGCTATCATCGTTAAATTGACAAATAATCTCTACGACAATAAGCAATAACTAATAGCTCCATAAATAGCTCCACAGTTTCCCCAAAGAGTTAAGTTTCAAAGGAAAAACATAAGTTACAGCACCACATGATTATCACATATAACAAAGCCAAGGGGATTGGAATTTGATTACAGAATAAAAGGCTCTTGTTCTTGTAAAGAAGTGTAAACTTACAACCACAGCCACCACACACCTAATGAACTGAACACCACCGCGAGGTCATATGTAATTATACTTCGCATAATTGAGTGACAGTTATCATCATCAGTCTATATAATGAGTAAATTTACCTCTCTCGGCATTGCTTTCCTATTCGGCCTGGCAAAGATTTTGCAATGACAGACCACTTTGTCGGTCCATACCTCGCTACCAACTCTTTGATTTTGTAATCCTCCTAGAGATGAGAAAAGAAGAAACGACTTACAAGCTGAAAAGCGGATAAGGTGCTTTACATGAATAGAAATGTTGAAAAGATAGATGTTGTGTGTTCACCTCTTGTGTCCATGGCCCTTTAACCAATTCTGGGTTAAGAACCTTCTGCCAACGGTGAAGGCACTGGACTTCAGAACGTTCAGGGAAAAATTCAGCTGTTGTAAATGCAGCAAAAAATTTAATGGTTGGGGAAAAGTATCCTTTTTCCAAGCATTGATTGAAACAAAATTTAATCAATTTTTTTTTTGGGTCCAAATTCAATCAGTTTAAAACAAAATTTAATCAATTTGATTGATGTCTAATGGAGAAAATGTATATCAACAACATTCTTCATATCAATCCAAAAAGATTGAAACATTCTAGAGGATAATTGTAATAAGCGATACAGAATGATACATTTGATGGTGAGAATGAAAAGAGGCCCTCCACAGAGTACACTCACAATCACATTTGGATCATTATACAACACTCGGTATCTCAGTGGTACATGTTAGTGCTGGTATAATTGTGAGCAGCATAGCAACATAATAGAAAGATATGCCAGTGATACCTATTTTCTTCCAAGATCTCCCTTTAAAAGCTGCAACAGCATTTCTAAGAGTCTCATCCTGGTGAAAAGAGAGTTGATGAATAAATTTCTGTTTTGTTAAAACTCAACTCTGGGCTATGTAATGCAAACCATAAATGTGAGAAGTGCCCGACCTCCTGTTGTGTCCATCCTCCCTTGGCACGCCTTATAGGTCCAGTAATCCTCCTGAAAAATCAAGATTGAAAGATATAAAGTCTAATAGAAGAGAAACATCTTCCACGGTGTACATTGTGAGTCTAAGAAGCCTCACTGTGTATCAAAAAACTTAAAGCAATATAAATCAGCTAATCATATAAATGATGTGTTTCTTAGCGCTCTACGGCCTGGTGTTGTAGCTTTAGACAGAGAGGCAACACAGAAAAGATGCAGAATTGCATTAAGCTAGCTATATAATCATACCGCTGAGATGGTGAAGTTGTTGCTGGGCTGGATACTCCAGTAGACCTGATAGTAATGCTACCACTTCCTTCGGAAAAAGAGGAGCTTGAAGCAGCCAATGATTGTTTATTCTCAAGACATATCTCCTCTATCTGCAGCTCACCCATTATCTCACCTCAGGCCTCAGCTCCACGCCACAATCATCTGACACGTGATTGATATCCAATCAATAAATTCCAGAACACAACAAACACATAAACCCCTAAATCCGAATCTCCAAAGTCAAACTCCAGATTCCGAAAGCCAAATTCTCCTTCAACCTACTACTATACAAAACAAAAATCCCCCAGATCATCAAATCAACAACTAGATCAAGCCCACACGCAGACACTTCCACGCTAAATCTCAATCAGACATTAAAAAAAACCAAATCCCAATCCCAACCTCCCCACATGTAAATAGCAATGAACCAATATCAAAGATCAAAATTTGAATCTCAATTTTCACATAATTCAGCTCGAAAACGGACAAGCAGCAATCGGCGCAATCCAACATAGTCAATTGAACACACAACTACACACAGAAAAAGAAACAGCTCGGGTGAAAGCAATCAATACCAGTTCAAATCAAGCTTCGGGAGAAACAATCGAAGTGGTGGCGGGAGTTGAAGTCGAGGTAGTCGGTTATGGAAAGATTAGGTTTTCCGCCATTGAAATCAACCGATGATTTTCAGGTTTCGAAATTTTATCGCCCGTTGAAAGAGATGAAAAATAAAATAAAACTAAAATTATATTATAAAAACGTACATGTACGGTTCAGTTACAAACCTAACCTTCTTCAGCCACGACACCGTTTCCTATATCCGTTAGTGGAAAACGAAGCCGCGTAACGCGTTCCAGGTTGTCGTTGACGGAGGGTTTTGAAGGTACACAAAAGTTTACGTTTTATTTCGATTTGTATATTCTTTTTATCTTGCAAAAATGTCCCGCTCACGTTTGGTTGGAAAGAAATTTTAAAAAATAATAATGTTTCATGTTTAATCTGTCATGAAAAAAACTCATACATATTCTTTTTCTCCACTTCATGTTACAATTATGAAATGAAAGGTAAATAACTACGGTTTATTTGATAGGGAAAAGATCATACGAGAAGTAACAAATTTAGTAAGAAATGAGAAATAATCAAAATTTGTAGCTTAAAGAACAAAATTCGTAATGTAAAAAATAGTAAAAATTGAAATATCAAAATTTGTACACTAAAAGAACAAAATTCGTAATGTAAAAATAGTAACTCACTTAAAGAATCAAAATTCGTAGATTAAAAAACAAAATTCGTAACACCGGTAATTACATGATACGAATTTACCATAATGCTCTTACAAACATACAATATAGATATTAAAATTCAAAAAATCCAAAAAGTAAAGGTCGTTAGACCAAAAATCGAAAGGTTGTGATTATTTCTCATTTCTCACCAAATTTATTACTTCTCATGGGATCTCAACCCTTATTTGTTATATCTTGAAAACAATTGCCCTATGTTGTAAAAATATGTGGTAGTGAAGGAGAAACTCAAAGGAAGAATAACATGAACTTGTAAGAGATAAGAAAAATGTAGAGAGTGAGGTATTATATTCTCATTGATGATTTTTATATTTACAAATGACCTCTTTATTGAGTACATTTCCTGTAGTTTTGAACTACATGCTTCATGTAATTTTAATCACTCGGGAATTTTCATGAAAATGTCATTATCAAGTGACCCATATAAATAGGTTGTCACAACATCCATTAAATTCATTTCCAGTCCTTCTTAGACTAACAAACTCAGTAAAAATCTGAATGTTATCGCATATAGAACCGGTGAATATGACTCTTCATAACAAATGTCTGGTCTTTGTGAGAAGCCTTGTGCCACTAGTCGTGTTTTATATCTCACGACTTCATTTTCTCATTTTGTTTACGCACAAATACTCATTTAACCAACAAGTTTGACATTCTCGGGTGTTAAAGCAATTTTTTCAAAGACTTGTCGTTTTTCAAGTGAATTTGATTCTGTCCCGATGGCAAATTTCCATTTTGGCCATCATTTCTTCGTCGGCATTCATTAACTGATCTTGGCTCATGATCCTCATTTTCCTCTATACTTCTTGAGCCATAGTATCGGCAAATATATTATCCACCATAACTTATTTTCTATTCCATCTTTTTCCTGAAATGACATAATTGATCAAAATTTCTTCATTGTCATCATTTTCAGGTATCTCATTGTCTTTGGAAGATGTATCTTCATAATTCATATCTATTTTTGGAATAGTAGTTGATGCATTAATACAGTTATCTTGAACCTTTCTTTTTCTAAGATTTTTATCCTTGGGCCCAATTGGTCTACCACGCTTCTGTCGTGTTTTAGACCCGCTTGCTAATTTATTTCTAATATCTTCATCAGGAAGATTGATTTTGCAAGGAGCATTGACAGCTGGTATATGTGACTTTGTCATTGTTTAACATTTATGAATGCATCTTTATCTGTGGCAATGTGTTTGACACACTTTGTAAGTGGATAATCTTTTAAACTTCTAGTTCACATTGATTGGTAAGAGGATCAAAATGAGACAATAACTCTGCATTCCAAGATATCTTTTTTTTTTTAATTTTCAGACTTTATTTATCTCCCCCTAATGCAACGGAAATTTGTCTCATCAAACTGACAGTCGGCAAATCGTGCCATAAATATAACCTGTCATTCCAAAAAATTTAATAATCGACGGAGATTCAAATCCCACATAAATTCCTAATCTTCGTTGGGGTCCCATTTTAGTACGTTGGGCGGAGATGTTGGAACATAAACTGCACACCCGAAAACTCTTAAATGAGAGATATTTGGTTATTGGCCACTAACAAATTGCAAAGGGGAATATTTATTATTTGCATTTGGCCTTATACGAATTAGTGATGCAGCATGCAATAATTGTATTATCTGGAAACGTGCTCGTAATCGAATAATTTGAGCAAGTAGCCTTGCAAATGTAATATTACGAGTGGATAATAAACAAACATGCGACCATCTTGTCGATGCATCAATAAGTACCATAAAGTACTGAAATGGTCCACTCGATGGGAAAATAGGTCCACATATATCTCCTTGAATCCGCTCTAAAAATGTTGGACATTCAGTCTCAACTTTCACTGGAGATGATCTTGTGATCAATTTTCCTTAAAAACAAGCAACACATGAGAGATCTTTGGACAAGAGACTATTTTTACTCTTTAATGCATGTCCATGTGAATTTTCAATGATTCTTCACATCATTATTGAACCTGGATAGCCTAATCGATCATGCCATATATAAAAAAAATGCAAATCTATTAAATTTAGGTTTATCACCGTATGATTCAACTGGATTTATGAAAGTATAATATAATCCAGAATTGTATCATCATCCTTTTATTTCCTGAGCCCATGACGTGATATATAAATATTTAACGTCATTTTCATTTGTTGTCTCAACATGATAGCCATTTCTGCGTATATCTTTGAAACTCAAAAGGTTTCTTTTCAATCTTGTTGATAACATGACATCATCTATTATACACTGTGTACCACTAGATAACACTATTTGGACTATTTCATAGCCTTCAATAATATTTGATGCACCAGATATTGTATAGATATTAGCCTTAGCTAATTCAACATGCGAAATATATATTTTATCTCACATAAGTGTGCGTGTTGTTGCACTATCCGCTAAACATAGTGATAGACCATCGTCTTTCATCTTAATTGGATGATGATATTCATGTCTCATCGAAAGATAAATAAATAAAAATAGAAATACTTCTAATGTAACAAAGCATAAAACATGAAATATGAAAATAATTAAAAATAAACGCTTAAAAATAAATAAGACATTGTCTTTTATGTCGTCTTCCTATCACTGATTAGTTTACCAAACTCTCCCATGGCCTCTTAAAAATAATCTCCAACATTCAGATTAGTGAGATTCATATATGGTCAAATGGGTGATATCCTTAGGATTATCACTTTGTTCAGTGAAATTTATTTTAACACATTTTTTCCTTCAAAGGCTTGATATATATGAACAATGTGTGTTTGGAAGTACGACTAGTACGACATCAATGATATTTTTCAACATATATTTATTCGTAATATATTCACCGCATAACATCAATTGAAAAATGATTCTTACAATTGCGGATTTATACTCGCGTACACTTTTATAATCTTGCAAATGCAAGTGTATCCAATCAAAGCGAGTTTTAGAGAGATCATTATCCCTTATTTTTTTGTTCTTGGTAATCATACATTTTCTTTAAATCCCTGAAAGGATTTAGGAACCTTTGATTGTCAAATACTTATATCAATCCCTCATGGAGATGATGACAAAAGAATTCATGGCTTTTGCCTTATTTTGAATCCTTATTTCATAGTATCTTAAAGATACATGACTTTAGGCGGATTTCACGAATGTACGCCAAATGATTATTACCCAAATTTTGAAGAGCATTCAACTCCAACTTTGTTGCATTTAATATTGCAACGTGATATGATAAACATAATATGAATTAAATTCAAGCAATGACGACAGAAAAGAAATAATAACTTTACATTAGTCACATAAAATTAAGCATGACATTTGAATTAAATAACATGATTAGAGAGAAAATATAATGCATGACATATGGAATATGATCATGTATATGAAAATCAGTAAGTTATAAACGTAAAAGAAAATTATTTTCCGACATATAAAATTAAGCATGACAATGTTCTAGAAAACATGAGTAGATGATATATGCAGGGGAGCACTCGGTTGAGGCAGGGTTGGTAGAATGAGGCACGTGATGCACGATCTGGGCCACTCATTATGACACATGGCGAAGCCACATGAGTTGAGCCGCCATTTGTGTTCACACTACTATTGGTAGTGGGTTTACTATTTGCCACGTGTCGCGCCCACAAAGCACGAGGGGTTAGATGTGTGGCTCAGATCGTGCCTCACGTGCCTCATTCTAATTTTAGTGCCTCAATTGATCGCTCCTCTGCATGCTACAACATAAAACATTTAGATTTGAATCATGCATACATGCTATAAACTTGCATAAATGAATTGATATTCTCAAATGCTAGGCGATTTTGAGATTTATGCAAGATTGGACTCAATATTGACATCATTGCATCTTGTAAAGAATAAGAGGGAAGAAAGTTTTGGATCACTACCTTGAGCAATTCATGATGATAACGTGTTGTAAAAATATGTGGTAGTGAAGGAGAAACTCAAAGGGAGAATAACATGAACATTTAAGAGGAGAAATGTAGAGAGGGAGAGTATTATATTGATATGATGATTGATTTCAAATGCCTTACAAGTGACCTCATTATATAGGGCTAGAAGTACATTGATATGTGAAAAAAGACTAACATTTAAAGGTAGAAATAAGTGGCACACCATTGTGCATTCATTAGGCACTTGGGGGCACATTATTTCATACTTGGGAACACCATTGAACATTTAGGAAGAGATAAAAGTCATCCACATAAAATCATGATATTTATAACACCATGTTTGTAAGTTTCACTCTCTTCTCTCTTTTTCGCCTTATCAAAAGTTAGGTTTCACTTTTACCCTATTTCTATAATAAAACTACTATTAGTATTGCCGACTTCGGTGGTAGTGCCGATTTGCTACATTTTCTAAGTAAATCAACACTACCAGTATCGATCTCATTTCCAAATGCCACCGTGGCGATCTTCAAATGACGCAGCGGGAAAATCGGGATAAACGAATTCACCAGCAATGAATTCGGGGATAGCTTGGAATCCACCAAAAAAGCTTGGAATCCACCAAGAAAGTTTTGGAATCCACCAAAAACGAAAAACCAAAGGTTTATTGATTGGAAAAATAAGATACATAACTGAAACCCTAAGGTGGGTTTAAATAAGAAAACATAAAACCTAATTAGGAAAGAAAATCTAAAAAAGATAATTATCCGCTGCTAAAAGATAATTATCAGCTGCTAAAAGATAATTATCAGCTGCTAAAAGATAATTATCAGCTGCTAAAAGATAATCATCAGCTGCTAACGATAATCATCAGCTGCTAAAGATAACCATCAGCTGCTAAAAGATAATGCTGCTAAAAAAACTATTTCGGAGCCCTAAACGCTCCTACATCATCAAATGAGGTGGATCATAAGGGATCCAGAAGGGGTCCGAGTGGATGCCACAAAAGCAAACCATCCCTAAGCCGTCTTCTTTATAACATATGTACGGTTTTATCTGAATTGCAGATAAGGTTCTTTCTCCTCCTCTCATCTTCTTCTCTCCGAACTTCTCTTCTGATCCCCATCCCTAAGCCCTAAGCCTTCGAGCTAGGACAGACTTCAACCCTTTTACAGATTAAAAGGTGAAATTTTGTTGTAAATTTCTTATGCATGTGTTGTGTAAAGTTTTGTTACAATATTTTGGCGAGTTGTAATCAGTTTGGACAATGGAGTTTATTTGATATAGAGGAGTGCTCAAATGAGAACCCCTCTTCTTTTCGAGAACTATTAGAACCCCTTCGTTATGCAGTTTCATCTTCGTTATACACTTTTAAAAATACATCAGTTTTTGCCTAAGTGCAGTTTCCGAAAGCTTAAAATGCATGCTGAAAACTGCATAATGAAGGAAAAAAGTTAGTGGGACACGTGTCACCTCTCATTCAAAGATGCAACTTGATCCAATGGTGAGATTTGAGGTCTCAGGTTCTCGAATTTTTAGGGCTGAAATTAGTATGAATACTTTACAGTAAATTGCGTTTATGCATATTTTATTTAATAATTTTGATGTCATCGTTGAAATCGGTGTACATGTGAATTCAGACTTGAACAAACATTGATATGATCCTAAGGTGATGTCGTCTATTTGAGATTTAATCTTACATTTTTTATCTGAATTCTTAAGATTGAGTTGTCATGCGGCACACACCATGAATCACCATATCCAGCAATCGGTACGTATTTCGTAAGTTTAGGTGTGTTTTGTGTTATGATCAAAACAGTATTGAAAGAAAAATAACGTAAGAACACGAGAATTGTTTACTCAGTTTGCCACGAATCGTGACTACCTTTCAGGCACTATCAAGTAAGAGATTTTTCACTATGTTGATGAAATACTATTACAATACTCAATACATGTATATTATATATAGGGTGACAGGCGGAAACATTAGTCCTATTGGGCTGAAAAATCGAATTGTATCGCCGAAACGTTTGCACTTTTAATTATCAAGCTCCATAACCCAACATTTTGATTTTATGGCACATTTACACGTTGTGAAGGCAAGTGTTTATACTCTGCCTATCAAGTTTGTCTGATACAATGTTCTAATATAATACCTTTTCCTTATTGTTGAACAAGCAAATATCCATTTCGGATTTGGATCGTTTTGCTCTTATCTAGCAATCAGTTTCAGGATGGATATGCATGCTGCAGTAAGACCTTTTTTTCTTAATAAGTGACTCTTTCCCTCCCCACACATAGCAAAATTAATGACTTTGTTTGTTTGCCAACTCACGACTACTTTTACTCTACTCTCAGACAACGTTTATTTTAAAAAGAATTGCACGCAGTAGTTCCCAAAACCTTCCCTTGTATGTTCATGATGCGAACCAGGAAGATATGTTGAGATGAAATGGGAAAGAGCAAAAGAAGATGAGAGGAGAAGAGAAGAATTAGGGTTTAGGGAAGAGTGTATTCTTTTTTCATTGTCTTCTTTCAATACACACTTTCATTCTTATACAAACAAACTCTTAACAATACGAGTATGTGCCTTTGTCATCAAAAACACCTCAGCCAGCCCAAAGCCCACATTATTTATCCGCATCATTCCTCGCCCCTTGAAATCGACCTTGTCCTCAAGGTCAACTTCTGGTGGTCTTGGAATGAAAACAACAAAAACTCATAGCGATGCATGGAGATAGAAGAAAAAAATCCAAGCAAGAGCCCATTTCCAAAAATCGTCCAACAGTGACAACTGTAGCTTTAAGAATCCATGTAGAACCTCCATAAAAGTCACAAATAAGTTGTGTACACCTCTCAGTTGTTGTATAAAAGTATGTTGATCTGTGCTTCCCTTATTTCCGTGCACCAGGGGTCCTTGACACACCATTTTGCCATCCATGTTTAATTTATTTTCAGGTAGTTCCATGAAAACATGCTGGAAATACACACTACACACCAATAAGTTGTCCTCATAAGGCAGAACAATGGTGTCCTTCAATCTCACTCCATTAGAAGCCCAATACCAACACATTCCCAGTTTCATGGTTCGACTTGTGTCATTTATCAATTCAAAAACAACAAGCAATTTTCTGAAATGAATCCTTTGAAGAGAGGCTGCACTATGATTTGTGAATTTCAGCCATGCCTCCCAGAATGCCTTTTGCACTTTTAATAAGCCATTTTCGGTTACTAGAGTACTTCCACTCCTTAAAATAACAACTACTAGAGTAGATGTGAGCCCAAAGCCAAGCTGTGCGATTTGATGATCGATACCACCAGCATCCATATTGTTGACAAACCGTATCTCAAGAAGAGGATCATCAGGAACCAATACCTCGGCCACCAAATGCGAGCCAAGAGTCGACCCTCCAATGACATCTGAGGGAATCTTTGTAAACTCGCCCCTGGCGAAATGCATGCTTGACTTCCAATTTTCAAATAAATAGAACCTGACAAGTGTAGAAGTGCAGTAACAAGAAAAACACAAAGCAAGGTATAACAATCACACCTTGAATATAACCGAAGATGATATCTGTGTCCCAAAAATTGTACTCCAAAACAATCAAAAGTGAACAAGAGCTCCGCACCGTCTCTTCCCACTAAGATCGCAAACATAATCACCACCAAAGATCGTCCCACTAAGATCGCAAACATAATCACCACCAAAGTCCTTCCGAGGGCCACCCTTGTTGTTGTTGCCCTACTGCAGACTAGTAAGGCTTCTTGGGGATTACATATGGTGTCATATGAGGTGTATCCAATAGTAACAGAAGGTCGAAAAACATTTCTAGAATAGATAGCTTGCATAGATTGACACCATAAAGGTGATGTCCCCATAAACATTTCCATCAAAATTATTGAAATCTTGGCAACAAATTCAGGAGCATTGTCGACTTGAAGTATTCTTGCAAACATAATTTTTTCTTGTGTAATATCACCTCGATCCCATGATACACATCAGATGACGAGCTCATGTCGTTAATCACAAACACATATCCATGAATTTTAGGAGCAGCCTTTCCTGTAATTCCAAGACACATATATTTAAGCGTAGACGAGATACAAACTTCCCTTTTCATTTCACCATAAGGTTTTGGGTCATCAATCGTTAGATCGAAGGTTCTCCAAACCTCACCATGGGCACCACTCTCCTTGTCAGGTGAACATGGGCACATTTTGGGTCCTCTGAGTTGGATTTCACATTGTATGATTGAGAGCTTAGAGTATTCATCCTTGAAAGTATTATTTTTCTTGCAAGAACTCGAGTCTCTTGTCAAAGATGAGCCTCCACACAACTCTTGTAATCCATCAGCATTTTCAAAATACTCTATAATACCCAAACTGGCCGCTCTCGATTTTCTGTGGCTGAAAAATAAACACATCAGCTCTTTAGGGCCCTCAATAACATCTGACAATTCAGTAGACTCACCAAACCCAGCTGAAAAAAATATAGCACATGAACTATCAAATTTCTCAAATAGAACACAATCGTTTCCTTCTAAATGCATATCCTTGTACCCACTTGATTTCACGTAATTTCCCAACTCATCTCTCAGTAACTTATTTGATCTTTTCATCTTGGTTATCCCCACACCTGCAACAATGAAGACTTTGCAAGTCAATGTTAACTGCTTATTGTGCAACAAGACATGTGGCAAAACAGGTTAATGCGCCCCTAGGCATCTCTTTCATAAGCAATGTGAAAGTGACTAGAAATATAACCTTGAATACTTTCACCAAAACGAGCCATTTGAATAATCTCTTAACCTTCAAATAATCCAACAGAACATCAGTCCTCCTCATCCTTGAGTAACAAAATAACTGCACCTCATTCCAAATTCCAAAACTACCATAAACTCTTTTGAACTTGACTCTTGCCATAGGCAGGACCTTAAACTCCATTGATGGAAGTTTTATGGGTAAGCACAGGTCTCCTCGGCATCGAATCATATGATAACCAATTGCACTTTCAATTATTTTGGTAAGATTCAGCATCCTCCGAACCTCAAATGAGCCATCCGGAGGTTTTGGGGGTGGTTTTACCCGTACGGCGGCAGTATAATGTGACTGGGTTGAAAACTGGATTCTAACAAAATCCATATTTCTGACAAAAGCACAAGGTACTTTCACTGAGTCATATACACAAACAGGTAGAAGGCATGAGTGAATAGTACCATAAAAGACACTGAATGGAACTTCAGCATTCATATAACATTGTGATGTGAATCACCATTTCTACCCGTGTTCATCTTCAGAATAAATGACAAATGATCTAAGGATGTGTTAGATGATACCGTAGAGGTGTTGATGTTGAAACCCTACATGACTGATGCAGAAATTTCTCTTAAAGATTGGGTCGAGTTACTGAGCATAGGTGTGATGATTGCTGTGGGATCTGCACGCGTAGTTGTATTCATCTGAATGGGTTGGTCGTGTGGATTCTGCATTTTTTTTTACTGGAGATTTTAGGTTATCAATCGATCTAGCCAACTTCTCGATCGCCGAAAGTACTTGCAGCCTATCAGACGATAGCTTTTCCTCCATGGCTACGATCCTGGTTCCCATCGCCTCAACTCTGGCGTTAAGTTGCAATTGCAATAGAGTCAGAGTCGAAGCTTGTAGGCATATCTACCGATTCTCTCAATGAAGAAACACCAATTGATGCGAACCAGGAAGATGTGTTGAGATGAAATGGGGAAGAGCAGAAGGATGAGAGGAGAAGAGAAGAATTTGGGTCTAAGGAAGAGTCTATTCTTTTCGTTCATTGTGTTCTTTCAATACAGATACCTTTGTCATCACAAACACCTCAGCCAGCCTAAAGTCCATATTATTTATCCGCATCCAGTGGCGGTTTTAGGGTGGGGGAGGGCCTGAGAGGCCCAGAACCCCTCTCAAATTTCCAAAAAAAAAAAAAACTTGCATATAAAATTTTATATATTTTCTTAATTTTTTTGATCAAACATCTATATTTGTACACTATTTTAGTAAGTTTAACCTCTGAATTTCAACTTGGAGTAAACATAAAAGTTATAGAACATTCAATTAGCTTTCTACCCATATAAAGAACATCTTAAACGGACACCGGATGACGTCTCTATGAGCTTTCGAATGCTGGCTCGGACCCCCTCGATTTCGGCTAATTTCAATCAATCATCCATCGTTGGTGGCTATTTTTATCAGCTTAACCACCAAATTTCATCTTTAAGTAAACATGAAAGTTGTAGATCATTCAATTAGATTTCTATACATATATGGATCATCTTCAACGGACATCGGATGACGTCTCTATGAGCTTTAGAAGATTGGCTCAGACCCCTCAATTTCGGCAAATTTCAATTAATCATCTATCTTTGGTCGTTGTTTTTATCGGCTTAACCTCCGAATTCCATCTTAAGTTAAACATGAAAGTTATAGAACATTCAATTAGCTTTCGAACCATATGTAGATCATCTTCAAAGGACATCGGATGACACCTTTATGAGCTTCAGAAGGTTGGCTGATCATTAGCGGACCTTGTTGTTATTGTTGTTCGAAAAAAAAATTGTCGGATCATTAGCGAACCTTGTTGCCTGATCCGAATTATATCCTTGTTGTTCGGAAAAAAAATTTGGGACCCCCCTCAGACGAAGCTCTGGATCCGCCACTGTCCGCATCAGTATCAGGTGATTCGTATATCCTCACAGCAATGGTAGGTGATCGATGGGAGGCGCGAGTAGATCGTACTATCACCGAGAATACACGATGTGTTCTTAGAATTATGCCAACTTTACTGCTTCAGGATCTCATGTGCAGGTCATTTCAAAACCTCAGTTTAAGTGATGTTTCTTATCTGTTATTTGTAGCTTATCAACGTTTGTTCATAGAGTAATGCTTATGTATTCCAATTTCCAAGCCAAGACAGTTTTTTGTAGGGAAAAGTACAAAAAGGGATACCGAATTACCGTCTGTTTCCAATTTTTTGTTCGAACTATTAAATTTTCCAAAAAGGGTACTGAACTATCATCTGTTTCCAACTTTTTGTCCGAACTATTAAAATTTCCAAAATAGGTGCGAACTATATAAAATTTTTCCAAATTTTTGTCCGAACTATTAAAATTTCCAAAATGGGTCCGAACTATATAGAATTTTCCACATTTTTGTCCGAATTACTAAAATTTCCAAAATAGGTGCGAACTATATAAAATTTTTCCAAAGGTAAAACCTAAAATTATTATTAATTTTTTCCAAATGTGCCCTTTATTTTTTACTGCATTTCCAGACGGGTATAATTTTTTGCAATTTCTGCACCTTTTTAATTTATTAAATATCGTCGCTCGAATGTAGATTTATCTAGAATGTAATTCTATATATCATTTGTGGATATCTTAGCATCACTCTATATATGATTTGTGGATTTAATATGCAGTCTCAAATCTTAGCATCTCTCTCTATATGATTTGTGGATTTAATATGCAGTCTCAACATACTAATATGCACAGTCTGGGAAGGCAGTCAAAAATCATATATAGAATTACATTCTAGATAAATCTACATTCGAGTGACGATATTTGATAAATTAAAAAGGTGCAGAAATTGCAAAAAATTATACTCGTCTGGGAAGGCAGTAAAAAATAAAGGGCACATTTGGAAAAAATTTGATAATAATTTTAGGTTTTACCTTTGGAAAATTTTTTATAGTTCGCACCTATTTTGGAAATTTTAGTAGTTCCGACAAAAATGTGAAAAATTCTATATAGTTCGGACCCATTTTGGAAATTTTAATAGTTCGGACAAAAATTTGGAAAAATTTTATATAGTTCGCACCTATTTTGGAAATTTTAATAGTTCGGACAAAAAGTTGGAAACAGATGGTAGTTCGGTACCCTTTTTGGAAATTTTAATAGTTCGGACAAAAAATTGGAAACAGACGGTAGTTCGGTACCCCTTTTTGTACTTTTCCCTTTTTATTATTAGCGAAAATGATAGAGGTGGCAAATTTATCCATTATCCGTCCATTATCCATCCAAGAAAATCCATCTGTTATCCGTCCATTTAGTTAATGGATTGAATCAATCCAAATTGATTAACAATCCATTAGTAAACGGATTAAACAGATTAATCCATTAAGCAATTATTAATCCATCAAAAATATTCATCATTAATCCATCAAACGGATTTTTATATTTTATCTTTTCAATTAAATTATTAAAATACATATGTAATAATAATATTATTGTAATAACACCGTTAACGGCAGATTTGACCTTTGATGTTTCAAATGAGTGCTGAAAACAGACGAAAGATCAGATCGAGACGAGGTATACGTCGTTGCGTAGCTAACTCAAAGCTTTACAACTCTCTAGTTTACATCGAGAGCAAAAAAGGTCGTTTAAAAGGTTGAAACACGAGCCAAAGTCGGCGCAACTGCAGAATTCGTAGTGATACACACTTCTGTCTGACTTCGGCTTCGTGTTTCGACCTTCTAAATGACCCCTTATGCTTTTGGTGCAAACAAGAGAGTTGTAGAGCTTTGAGTTATCTACGCAACGATATGTAGCTTGCTTCCATCGGATTTTTTATTTGCTCCCAGCACTGTTTTAAAGCAGCAAAGGTCTAAATTGAATTAAAATTAATTAGCAAAATACGACAATTTGATCTTGTGTGTTTAGAAATAACTCAATTTAAATTTTTTAGTTTCAATAATGATTTTTATACGTCCTACCAGTCATAAAAAGTTTTGATATACATTTAAAATAAATGGATTAAATGAGTAAATGCACTAAATGGATTAAAATGGTTAAATGGATGTAATGGATGAAACAGATCAAATGGATTCATCCGCTAATCCGACAACCGTTAGTGATCCATCCGTTTAATCCATTAACACTAATGGATCTTAACGGATTAAATCCATTTAATCTGCGAACCGTTTAATCCATCCATGAATCCATCCATCCGTCCATTTTGCCACCTCTAAAAATGACAAAGAGGGGGTATGAACTACCACCCATTGACAAATCACGGTCCGAACTATGAAAATTGACAAAATTAAGGGCAATTTCAAAATATTTTAATCCTCATATAACACTTAATTGTACTTAATTGACGGAATATCACTCCGTCCATTAACAAAGTTACTAAATGAATGAATTGGAAAAAAATCTTGCCCTTAATTTTGAAATTGAGAAGTAAAATATTTTGAAATTGCCCTTAATTGTCAATTTTCATAGTTCGGACCGTGATTTGTCAATGGGTGGTAGTTCATACCCCCTCTTTGTCATTTTCCCTTATTAATAATGATGCTCATCCATGGAATGATGGTTTCGCAAAGAAATTATGTTTTGTATTTAATAAATAGTAATAGGGCGAAAAAGGGTTTAGTCAAGTGACTTATACCCTTGACATTATGTCAAGAGGTCGATGTTCAAGTCCCTTGAGTAGCATAATTTTCTCTACCACAATCCCTCATTTGCGGAGGTATAGTTCGTCCCTCGTGGATGTGTTCTGTCCTGCAGATCCTCATGTGTTGCTTCGCCGCCGTAAGGCTTGTGCTTGCCGTGCGTAGCGCGTGCTTAGAATCTAGTAATTCATATGTACCCGATGATATATTCGTGTAATACTTGATTTGTATGAAATATATACACACTAAAAAAGTAATAGGAAGTTCTATTTTTGAGACCACTGCATAACCTACAAAAATAGAAAGACTTATTTGAATAAAGTAATAATAAGTTATCCTCGGAAGAGGAGCGCTCAAATGAGAACCATTTAAATTTTGAGAACTTGAGACCACAATCTTCACCTTCCAAAATGCAAGATGCATTTTGGTGGTGACACATTTCTCATGTGCATTTTTTAAGATCCATTTAATGCAAAGTCAAAACCACATTTTTTGACTTTGCTTTTTGGACATATGTCACATACAGATTCGAAGATGCATCATGGTCTAATGGTGAGATTTGGATTCTCAAGTTCTCGAATTTTTAAACACAAGGGTGTGAATACTCTTACTTGACCCATCTTACACTAAGTAACTAAACACAAGGGTCAACGAACATGTTCAAAATCGAGTATACATCTGTTTAAGGAGTGTTGGTGGTCAAGGGCGGTATGGATTCTGTTGATTTATATAGCCCGAACAGGGCTGTATATGGTTGGGCCGGAGTTAACCAAAACATATTCCAACAATGCCTGCAGGCATACACTCCAACCCAGTCTCAAGGTCCAAGCTCATGGCATTGAGCACATGGCATACAGGCAACATGTTAAAGAGTGGGTGATGTGTTCAATCCCCACCAACAACCAACAAGGGTCCCTAAATAATTATGTCGTGTGCTTGGGCAAGTGGGTCTGAAGCCAGAGGTTCTTGATTATGATTGTTGCAGCATTGGGGAATTGCCGAAATTTGGTCTACAAAATTATAATAAAGATGAATTTGGGCTAATATTATGCAGTTTATGGTTTTCCTAGTTTGACAGGAATTTTATCTGCCATGGAGGCCTTCTATGGGAGGTTAGTAAGGCAGCTTGAAAGATTAAAATTGTATTTGATCAGTTTTCTAGAGCTCATTCTGTGTACACTGTCAAAATTCAGCAAGATTCGTTTAAATAGGTATCTCCGACTCAAGGCGTGGTGAAGTTTAATGCTGATGGGTCCTGGAAGGACCATGAAAAGAAAGCAGGTATTGGATGTGTTGCAAGAAATGACTCAGGGATTGTTTTATTGATTTCAGCATATTGTACGAACAATCTGCATGCAAAATGCAACTCTAAAGCAGAAGGTTTGGCCATTTTAAGATGTATGGAGGAGGCAAAAAAGTTGAAGCTTAAGAGAGTGATTTTTGAGACCGATTAGGCTGAAGTGTTTACAGCTTTAGAACTGGAAAGAATGGAGTTGAATTGGAATGAAAACTGGATCAACAATTGCTTACAACTCGAGAAGGGAGGAGCGGGCTGGAGCATTCAACATATATGATGGGAGGCTCACGCATTTGCGAATGCACTTGCTAGGAAAGCTGTTGGAGAGGGCTGGTGTTAGAAACTTAAGGATGCTTGTTCAATGGATCTGAAGTTTTTATATGAACATAATTTAATTTGATTTGTACCTTTGTTGTCCATTGTTGTTTTCTGTTGGATGTTGTTTTGCTGGCTTTGCCTAGTTTACTATAAATAAAAAAATAAATCGAGTCCTCTATGAGGCTGGTGCCATAAGAACATTTTACCGGGACCCAAATTTAATGCAATACGGCGTCCAATTATTGATGATTTTAGTCTCGGTACGCTCATTCATCATCCATGAGCTTCACAGTGAAACTGCCAGCTGCCTTATCTTCAATATATACATCATACCAAACAGATAACATGCTTTGTTCGCTTTGGACACATTGCGGAGTACAAAACAGAAATTTAACAATAAAACCAAACTGAGGTTGATTTTGGTTCGCTTCCAAACACACTTTTACATTACATAAAACTTGAACACTGATGCCTGATGCCTGATGCCTGATGCTTTGTTTTTATTCAACACAAAACCTACAGAGCAGCGATATCGCTTTATTTGCAAGTGCAAGGGTTGCAGGTGCAGTTGGCTCCGCACTTGCAGCCTCCATTCTCGCCCATCTCTCCCTCACCATCAAAATAGCTGTTATCAATTAAAATTAAATTAATTAAAAAACTTGTTTCCACAAATATACATCAAAAATATTTAAAATTTAAAAAAAATAAAGATGAAAAATGAATCAGCGTTCGGATGAAAAATTACGTGTGCTTGGGAGCGACGCCGAAAACGAGGGCTTCAGTGGTGGTCGACGACTCGGTGTAGCTCAGGTCTGGGTACATCTTGCACCTGAATTCGAAACCGATCATCAACAAAAATGAATGAGATCGGTCATGAAACACAAACAAATTGATTTATTCAATCATTACTACCGAAGTTGAAGAGAGAGAGAGAAATCACCCGCCGCAGCCATTTCCGCACTTGCAAGAGGATCCGCAACCACAGTTTCCGCCACAGCAAGACATCCTTCGAAATTCTGATGATGTTATTTACGACAGTTTTGTATCTCAACAAACTTTTTGTAATCCAGATGAATGAAGAGCGTGATTTATATTTGCAAAGAAGGTGTATTGGCCGTACACGTGTTTTCTGATGAAGATATCTTAGCCGTTCATCTTACATCGGAAGCGGACAAATTAGGGTGAGTGCCTTCTTTTTATCCTGATTTTTAGGCCTCACGATTTTTGGATTGATAGTCCTAATCTCGATGTAAAAGATATTTTGAACGGTAGCGCGGGAATGTTCGCGAAGTATGCGTGGCCTCGATCGTTCAGCTTTAGGCATCATCTTGGTCATATGTCATTTTTCAATTGTGTGAATAAAATCATGGGAGAATCAATCAAAGTGAACTTTTTGTTTTTATTTACATGATTGATAAAACACAAAATGTAATAATGCATGTGTAGGGTTCGGTTCAGGTGAGAAATACATATATGGTGAGAAATAAGAAATTATATTAGCCGTCAGATTAGTTTAATTAACGGTTAAGATTATGTTTAAATTAATCTAAAATGCGTATTTATTAATTAATTAATACGTATGTGAGGGCAAATTAGGAATAGAACACCAAATCAAACTGCAATCCCGATTTTTTCTCCCACAAATCACTAAACACAGAATTAATCCGACCGATTAAGACTGAGAGATGAGAAAAGCGACCGTGACATGCGACAGACGACGTCAACGGACGGACGCGACGGACGAAGGCGACTGACGGAGGCGACGGACGGAACCCTAAAATTCGACGGACGGTTGGATTTGAAGTCAATGAATCGACGGGCGACGACGACACTCGCCGAAGTTTCTACGGCGACACTGCAATTCATTTGAGGTGGACTGTGTCACGAGATTGAGGTCTGGGGATTTGGATTTGGGTGAGAGGAGGAATGCTGTGGATTGGATTACAAAGGTTTGATCTGCGTAGCATGTCATATATAACTGCGTAGCTACGTAGCTGCGTAGCTTTTCATTTCATACATAACTGCGTAGCTTTTCATTTCATACATAACTGCGTAGCTGCGTAGCTTTTCATTTCATACATAACTGTGTAACTGCGTAGTTTTTCATAAACTGTGGACTGCTTAGCATTTCATATATAACTGCGTAGTTGCATAGCTTTTCATTTATACATAACTGCGTAACTACGTAGCTTTTCAAAGACAACAACAGTTTGCGTATCATTTTGTCAAATGGAATTCCTAAAGATAGTACCACTGCGTACTTGGGGCATTAAAATGCGTAGAGTATTCTGTTTTCTAATTATAATGCATAATGGGATGTTTAGCAGTTGTGTCTACGCATGTTACATTTTTTGAACATTGTAAAAATGTAACTGTAAAATGTGTAGCATACAAAAACTTAAATGCGTAACATCCAATTAAAATTCAGAATTATTTCAGTTTCGGTAGTGGTTTTGATTGAAAGTAAGTCTAAAGTTGTGGTTTTGCTGAGCATAATAGGTATTCACGGAGAGACAAGGGAAGTGGAAAGCTACAACTCAGTCCAGAGAATTTATCAAATCAATCAAAAGATACTACAGTAATGCATATACTGATGGAGAAAAGCAAGATGCTATAAACTTCTGAGTTTGCTGCGCTCTTAATCTGTGGAACTAATAGTTGTAATTTCTTATTTCTGAAAGTATCTGATGTGGCAAATGATACGTGTATGCTCTTAACTTATATTTCACAACTCTTGAGTTTTTCTGTCTGTGTTTTACTGAGTATCCCGCTTTTGAGTGTCTGTGCAAATTCCTGGGTTATTTTAAGCCCAAAAAAGGAAAACCAGCACCGTGGGAGCTGGATGCTGTTTTGATTGAAATACTTTTGATTGAAATAACACACAGATGATTAATATGATACTTTTGATTCACATGAGATTTAGTACGTCTATACATTTCAGTTTGGGTAGCTTACACTTTCAATTATATTCTTGCATCTCAATGCAGGAAGTTAAACAAGATTCACAAAGGTGGAGAAAGAGAGCAATTCTACTCATCTACCGGATGCAGATTTGTTTGAAGCCCAAGGAAAAACCAAGCAACTCCAGCATGAACTTGAGGAGCTATCCAAGCCCTGGAGAAATCTCAGTGTTGTAGTCCCTCTACCTAGTGTATATTTATAATTCTCATTGTTGTATTCCCTTCTCCAGAAAAAAATGATGATGTTGCAGATTTTATGTTACGCATTTTGTTTCAATTACTATGCATTTTGTTTTAATTACTACGCATTTTCGTGATTGAAAAATCATAACAGGTATTTGTCATTATAAGATGCGTAAGATTTAATGAAAAATGCGTAAGATTTAACTTAAAATGCGTAAGATTTAACTTAAAATGCGTAAGATTCCTGGTAAAATGTGTATGATTCCCATAAATGCGTATGATTCCCATGAAATGCGTAGCCTTAAACTTAAACGAACAGTAGAGGGTTTGCATTGGACATAAAGTGATCACACTTGCAACCATAAGATTAGTACATATTGGACATAAAGTGATACAAAATGCAAGTGATCACACTTGCAACCAGTCAATTTTATTACAAAGTGTTACCCTCAGGCCACAAAAAATAAGAAAATCATGAGAGGAAGCATTCCGCGTCTCAGATATGTTGATCAGCAGCAGATTAGCCATACACCATACTTGCCCTTCAAACAATTTCTCACAAGTGATATCACTTTGTACAGCAACTCGGCTTCCTTGTTGCCAGCTTTGTACACCCATGTTAGACTGAATGTGTAACCTGCGTAGAAGCAGAAAACTATAAAGCGAAAACCTATAATAAAAAGGAACAATCAGAAAACTAAAAGCGAAGCAGTTCACCTCAAAAATCATATTGCACAATATCAATTCAATCACCAATTCTCAACCTATGCTAACATTACAAACTCACCAAGATAAACAAAGTAGCAATATATGAGAGGAGAAGTATCTTCTGCAGATTGTACACAAATTTAACTCACAGACAAAGACAGTAAGCATTACCATAATCATAAGCCAGCAGAAGAACCAGTAGCAGCAACACATCATATACGCATTTTATGTATTAATCTGCGCATGTTATCTCGTTAAACGCAACAAACCCATTAATGGAGCAAACCCAGAAACGCATCATCAACGTCAACAAATCTCAATCGACTCAGATTCTTCACAATACAGCAATCTGATCTTCGCATCCTGGCAATCGATCGACGACAACACAGACAAGTCGAGCCGACGATGACATCGAAATCGAATCTGTCCAAGCAATTGAATGGGTGCCGAGAGACACCATGCGAATTCCGAATCGAATCCGAGATATGAAATCGTGTGCGACGAACGACAATCGAAGCCGATGGACGAACGAAGGGCGATGGAGACGGACTAACGAAGGCGACGGCTGGCAATAAGGTTTTGCGATATCGCATCGAACGACTTTCCAAAAAAATGAAACGAGGATAGAGAAACCGTCCGGACGTGTGCGATAAAATAGGATAAATTAGAATTAGAATAAAACAAATGACAAATACACCCTCATTCTCGTATTTATTCAGTAAATTAATGGAAATATATTGATAAAATCTGGGCCGTTAGATGATAAATCGGACGGTTAATAAAATTTCTTATTTCTCACCAAAGATGTCATTTCTCATATGATCCTAACTCTGCATGTGTAATAGTTTTGTTTCCCTATTTTTCTAGTCACTGACTAGGGTTCAAAGAAAAGAGTGCTGTTTAACAGTCTGGTCTTGTTGTAGTTCCCTTATCCTTGTGTCTTGTTGTAGTTCCCTTATCCTTGTGTGCGGTAGACGGTAGTGTTGTTTAGGTGTGGGTTGGGTCTGTTCAGAGTTTTTCGATAAGAGTCTTGTTCTGTTGTGTTGGTTTGTTGTGCGGTCGGTGTCTGTTGGTGGGTGTCGCTCTCTTTGTGTCCCCTGTTAGTTGGCTCCAGGTCATTTTTCTATATCAAAAAAAAAACAGTCTGGTCAAACTTCAAAAGATCTAAAAGTCCGAAGGTGTTCTTCGTACGAGCGGAGTATTGAACAATTTGAAAAAACTATTCTAGGTTGAAGCTCGGTTCTGAAAAAGATGTGTTCCAATTCGATTATTTTTCAATTCGACTACATAATTTATCAAGCTATTCGAAAATTTATAAAGCTCGAGACATTATCAAGTTTACAAAATGAATTTCATAAACGAGATTCAAAACATGGTATTGACATCTTGGCGTTTGATGTGGGATATTTTCCTTTCTTTTAGCCCCTTCCTCCTGCTGCTATTGAAGGCAATTTTATCTTTCCTTCGCTAGAAGAGTATTATTCTCAGCAGGAGCCCCTTCTAATTTCATGTAATTTTTTTTTTATCATCTAACCATATGAATTTGTTGTCTGTAGGCGCCAAAGAGGCTTACACAGTTCCTTTGCGTTTTCCCTACTTTAAAGCTGCGCCTTCGATATTTATTCCAAATTGAGTTGCTGAACTGGTCAGTTCACCTCAAAGTACATTTATAGTTCGCAAATGGTATTGATTCTGATATCTGGTTTCCTCTCTCTGCATTTTTTTAGACATCATCAGAAAAAGCTGACATCGCTCTAATTTGTCAATCTGTTAGCTAAATGCATAATTCTGTGGTGTATAATATGTATGTGTGTGAATGCTTCATATATGTTTGAATACCAGGCAGCATTGCTCATCCGCGTCGTCGCTGATAATTGGCATGATACTCTCTCTGGTTCTCTGGTCAAAAGTCATCAGCTTGAACTGGTTTGGTTAATGAAATATCTTTTTGTTCCACTCTACGACTGCCCCTGAGTCTGTATCTTCCTCAACAGCCTATGTAAGAAACTAGTGTACCTCAGAGACCTAACAGAAGGCCAATATGCATATCCATTCATATAACACTTTCTAAATGTGATATTAAATTTGCAAGAAACACTCAAACCCAGCTCTCAATATTGGCATACTTTTTAGCCACTGCAGCAGTTCTTGTCCCTGCTCCGCTGTTTAAGTTTCAATGCTACATCATCCTTAAATCCAATGGCGAAATACTTTAACTGAAACTTAAAATAAGATAGATAGAGGCATAAAGCCATGACATCGGAAAACATAGCAACAAAGAGAACAAAGCAGACGAGTTAAGGACTACAAGACAATTCAGAGTCTGGCTGCTGTAGGTTGCACCGATACTCCAAAATAGTCACGTACCCGTATCGTATCCGTGTCCGACACACGACACGCTTGGGATACACGGATTCTTCGTATCCGTTCAAAAAAACGTATCTCAATTTTTGAATACATGTATTTACCGTATCCAAAAAATTGTAGCCCAAAAAAATTCAAATAGACCCATAATTTTAACTATATCAGCCCAAAAAATTCAATAGGCCCATAACTTTAACTAAAATGTGGTTGCTTGAAGAATACATTTTGTTAATTCTGATGAAGTTTGAGACTTTTACTACTGACTTATTTTTTTAAACATGTTTATTTAATTTATATGCTTGAACTTTTTGTTTAACTAGTTAAACTAGGGAGTTTTATAAACTAAATTATTTGTTTGTGCATAATTTTTTATATAATTTACAAAAATGGTATAACTTTATAAATATATATATATATTTATATAAAATAACAAACGTATCCGAAACGTATCGTATCCTGCTTTTTCTAAAAAAATCGTATCCCCGTATCGTATCGTATCCGTATCCGTATCCCGTGTCCGTATCCGTGCAACCTAGGCTGCTGGCATGAGGTAATCTAGTCATCATAGGTAGAGATCCTGTCCATAACGTTAGCAACAACTTCCTTTGATTCCGTTAACAGCCCAATGCTTTTGTCCAGTCTTTTACGCTTTCCAGCAACCTTTGGAGACTCCTCGAGCATACGTTCAATGCCACTCCCATTGGCGCCACCCAGCAACTCATTCCCAATCTCCTCTACCATTTCCTCCTTAACTAATTTATTGATTTGGTGAAGCAGGTGCAGAGCCATGGAATCTACCAACCTCCTCACAACGATCTTCCAATATGCTGTACTTCTCATCTTCAGGTCAAAAGCCTGCTGCAGAACATGTTGATGAGTAACAAGATGCTTCACATTAACTTTACCAAAAGCAGGTAATGCAACCACGCCTTCCACCCCTTCCACATTACTCCCGTGATCCTTCACTACATGCAGAAAATGATCCATCTCATGCATAAGTTTGGTCCATTCCAACATATACTCAGGATTGGATGTATAGTCCGTTAACCTTTCCATCTCAATAATTTCCTTAACACGTGTAACTGACCTTTCCTTGACCTTTGAGAACATATTATGAACCGCACGGCGTGTTGCTGATTGCAAGGGAGGGTAACTATCAGAATGATGCATCAGGACAGTGATGACAACCCCTTCTATATAATTCCAAACTTTTGTGACAAACTCTATTGGCACATTGGACACTGCATTTATTTTCTTTTTGTGTATAAAGAGAAAAGCCGACCTTGGTAGAAAGTTTGGAAGCTCAATTCCCTTGGTTTCTTCAAGAACCCTAATTTCATCCATTAAAAAGTTGTCAGTTCCTTGATTGTCCAGAGATTGGTGCTCATCTGAGTATTTATTGAGCATCTCAGCGAGCCTAGCAGTGCAATGCATGCTTGCATCATCTGGGTACTCTTCAAACTCCCCTCTCAAAAGAATTTTCTGCAGCGACTCCTTAGACGACCCAAGAATTCGCATGAAAGCAGGAATGCCTTCAGCAATCGAGGAAAGAGTCTTGGGCATCTTTTTCAGCTCCTCCATATTGTGGCTTAACTTCTGATTGATCTTTTTCACGATTTCCGGAAGACGCTTTGTTATGATGGATGCCTGAAGGTGGACTAATTTCTGAGCAAGAACAGGAATACCAACTATATTCCTATCTATTTGGCTTAGATGTGGATTTGTCTTGAACAGCATAGCTTCCTCAACCCTGGCTTCTTTATATGATTCGTCACCGATTCGATTCCGCACACAGACATACCCCAACCCAATATTCACAGCAACTGTTGAAACCTTTTCAAGCAATCCATCAGGCGCTCTGTCACATTTAGTAACAACAGCCAGAGTTCTCTGCCCAAATTTATCAACCTGCTGTGACATCCTTATAGACTCACAAGTAGGGAAATCAACAGCAGCAGATAACACATTTAATATTATGCTTTCTTCAGGACTAATGTACTCCATAATAATATTAGAAATCTGCCCATAAATATCATCAGGCTGCCCTTGAACAGGAACTCGAGTGATTCCAGGAAGGTCAACCATCGTAAGATCAGGAACACCATTTTTTTTCACAACCAAAGTTAGAGGATTGTTAGAAATACATTTACCATTTCCAGCTATCTCATCAGTAGCATTTCTTATTGCCTCAGCAATATTACCTTCATCTGTCTCAACATGCTTCCCATTGAACTCCAGAAATAACTGTGTGTCACCAGATGTCTGGTGTTGAAGCCGCATGATCAACGGTACTCTAGTGCAAATCCCTTGCCCTCTCGGAAGGCTTATCCCAGCAAGTGACTCAAGCACACTAGACTTCCCTGACGACTGATCACCTACCACAACAATCGTGGGTAGCTGAATTCCCTCCTTCATAATCATGAGATGCCGCAACTTGTCAATTGCATCCAGCAGTGGACGTATCTTGTCATTAAAGGATGAGACAATAGGTGCATCCCCCTCCTTTTTGAACAGGTTCAAAGATCTAGACCCTGAGTCAGCATCAGAATTATGCTGAACAACAGGCATGCTGCTCCTGCTCCTTTTTGAAGCCCTTGCAGATGGAGACATTTCAAAACTAGAAACAAAGATGAGTTACAAACAACAGTAATACTTCAATTTCAAATGCAGAAGCTGATGTTGTTTGATTGAATCACATGGTCATGAACTGCAATGATTCAACATATATATATCTACACACAGGAAGACATGATCATGATCCACCTCCACAAGACCTTTGGATTACCAAGAATATTCAAAGAGCACGGCTACTTAACTACTCTGTTTCAGAAAAATGTTTGCCAAATTCCCAAAAAATAGTAGCAGTAAACTCTATGCGAAATCCAAATAATTTACAGGTTAGCCGTTTAAGGTTTCAGAACTCGATTACAGGCATATCGAACATCAAAAAGGATTATCTCGTGTAATTGATTGCAAATATAAGTACGAGATGTTAACTTGAAAGCTCGAAATTGCTAGATGTTTAGGGTTTCAAGTCTCATAGCTCAAAATAGCCTTATCGCAAAACCTATATGATCGTTTCACTTTTCAAGTCAACCATTCTCACTCGAGGACCTCAAAGCTCGAAAATCTATCGGAGAATTAATCATCGCGAGCCTCTCCGATTTCAAGACTGGAGATCTTAAGTGATTCTCTGGAACTTCATCGCTGCAACTCCTCCACTGCCGGTCCTCGTCACCGAGAGCTGACTACTCAGCAATCTGACTGCAAAGCTTAATGGGCCGATCTTCAGCCTAAATTGTAATGGGCCGGTTAGGCTTCAGATGATATTTGTTTCTGTTAATACTAATTTTTTAAATATATATATTAGTGTTGAAGAACATTGCGAACATAATGTGACGGAGAACTGTCGTGTCGTGTCGTGTCGTGTCCGCATGACCTAATTAAATTTTACTATAGCTATTTTTTTTATACATACTGTAGCTGTTTTTTTTCTGAGCACCATAACACATTTGGAATCAGGATGATACAAATCAAAACATGACCCTCTTTTGTTTCTGTCTTATTAAAATCGAACCGTGGATCGAATCGGTCAAGTCAATAGGTCAGTGGTTCAATCGGGTTGAACCGGTTTGACCCGCACATATTAAAAAATAAAATATTTATATAAGATATCATAGAGTCCAGATCCCGTACAAAGCCCACAAACCATAAAAAAATACAAACCTATTACGACCATTCATTTAGATAATCCTAGGACTGGTATTAATTCAATTAAATTTATTATTTACCAAATTTTAGACACATTAATTTCATCTTAAAGGGCACAATCGTCTTCTCTCATTCTCGTCAACTTCAATTCACAGCTTTCAATTTAGTGAATTTGTAAATAGAAGTTTTGGTCGGTGTTGTCGGAAACCCTTTTTGGTCAAACGTAGGTGACGGAAAGAAGATGTCGTGATGGCACTTTGACGGAAACCCCTAGTAGTAAATTCGCCACTTTTGACGGCACGACCCCGATCAGCCACAACGGGTGAAAAGAAGATGCCGTGATGAAAGAGGATGAGAGTCTTACGAACTTGATGGTTTGTGATTGGGCGCCAGAATGACGAATTATAATCCAATTGTGACGAACTATGACATAATTCGTCATGGTTTACTTATAATTCGTCATGATTTACTTATAATGCTGGTAGTTTGTGTAGTTCTGCTTATGAATTTATAATTTGTCATGGTTTAATTATAATTCGTCATGCAGAAAACCCAGCTTTGAAAACCCATCGTCATCGCATCGAAAGTGCACTAAAATTCGTCAAAATTCTTGACGAATTATAGTTCAATTGTGACGAACTATGGCATAATTCATCACAATTGGACTATAATTCGTCAAGAATTCGTCCATGTTTTTCCAAAATCTTCGCCTCATCAAATAACCTATGCCGGAGCAGCATATTCACAATTCCACTAGACGACTCAACAGTAAGACCCAGCCCCAACACATTCACCGACCAGTCGGTAAACAAAATCGCGGATCTAGGGTTTGTGCGGAGAGCGTAGATAACGAAGTGTAGATGGTTAGGGCGTAATCTGGAGACGAATATGGGGTCGAGAAGGTTGAGGTTTCAGTTGCAGAAGGCTTGTAGTAGGTGGTTGATTAGTGTTTTAGGTGGCGAGAATGATTGGGACTTGTGGTGTGGGTAAGAATAAGAGGACGAGAAAATGAATCGAGGAGTTGGGAGAGTCATGTGCCGGAATGACTTCGAAGCAGCAACGAACATCTTCCGGCTCAGGAGGGTTTAGTGGCTTCTGCCATTTTCTCAGTCGATGCGATGGTCAGACGATGATTTGTGATTTGTGATTTGCGATCGATCTGTATGTTGCACGAATCTGCTAAGGTTTCCATATCAATGCGACTGCTAATTTGTGATTTCCTTAAAGATGGTGTAAAGACAAAATTGCCCTTATTTGAATTGATATTTGGATTTAAACTGATTTAGTTCAATTAATCTGATCCATTGAAATGTCAAAATCCAGGGATGTGATTAGTTTGTATTTTTTACAAAAATATAGACTTTGCATCGGATCCTTTCTCATTATAATTCAATATATTTATGATCTGAATAAATATTACATGATTATGATTTGATTATAACAACATAACATAACAAATTTAGAATTTGATAAAGTACAAATCATTAATACAACAATAATAGAATAACAATAACAATTTTAGTGTTAATTTGTAAGTCACAACAATAAGGGATTTCTAAGACTAATTGAATTTCTAATTAAATTGAGAATAACTCATAATTTTTATAGATTTGATAAATGAATATACATTATTGAAACAAATAATAAAACAACAATCATCTTTAGCCTAGTGGAAGGAAATAGAATAACTATTAAGTGGGGTTAGGCTGTCCAAGTCAAAATAAAATAAATAATTTTTCAGACCAAATCGAACCGACCAAATCAGCATTTTAATGAAAAATCGGGTCAACCGGTTCAACCGGGTTTTGATAGGATCTTGACCGGGTTAACCGGGTCTTGACCGGGTCAATCGGGTTTTGACAGGATCGATTGTAAAACGGTCAGATAACCAAACCGATCCGGTGACCAGTTCTCGGTCCCACCGGTCGGAGTGGCCGGTTCGGTCCGGATTTTATAACTATGGTTTCTGTGATGTCATCTCGCCCAACTTACCATACTTAGGGTTTGTCCATTTGAATTGAAATTTAACTGAAATTAATTTAACTTGACTGAAATTAACTTAATTTAACTTAACTAAAATTAAGTTTCTTTTTATAACTTGATGATAGGTGCACTACTCATGTAGATTCCACACACAAAAAACCTTGTTTTAGGTTTGGTTTTCACTTTTGCAGTAATTTTTTGATAATGAGTGGCTACAATAACTTAGAACATTGACACATTATCTATCATCTAGTACATAGAGGAGTGTTCAAATGAGGACACCCAAATTTGGTAAGGACGTAGGGACAAATCTCATCCATTAGATCATCATCCATCTAACCCCCCGTGCTTTGTGGGTGCGCCACGTGTCCAAGTACCCAAAATCCAATAAAGCAAATAGTAAAATCCCACTACCAAAAAGCAAATAGTAAAACCCACTACCACATGTGACACGTGGCAGCTTGTGGATCATTGGATGAACCTCATCCAATGGCCAAGATTAGTCCCTACACCCTCACCATAAGACATGTCCTCAATTGAACGCCCCCCAGTACATATATATATATATATATATATATAGGAGGAGGAGCGCTCAAATGTGAACTAAGTCTTACACTAAGAACCTATGAATTAATGGGAGCCATTCATCAAGTTTCATCTTGTGGCTCACAAAGTGCCACGTTTTTGTTGACTTTTCCATTATTAATAATCAAAATGGTTTGAAATGGAGAGCTGAAGGGTAATTTAGACAATTTTACTTAATGCTTTATACTGTTTAATCTCCTCATTTCGATACGTCGTACTTGCAATGATTCTCATCGTCTCTCATCGCATCTCTCATCCGATCGTGTCCAGAACCCTAACTTTTATTTTTCGATCGGATCTTGAGAAGAATTGGGGATGTCCGATGAAGGGGTTTTGTGCAGCGGTGGTTTGATGAAACTTGTCGATGATGAGTCCGTCGAACTCGTCGACGACGGCTTTGAGGACAAATTCTGACGTCGACTACGAGAACCATGGATCAATTGGCTTAGTGCTGGAGGTTTCGTCGAGGTTAGGTTGAAAATCGGAGGAGCCTTCAGCCACCGTCGCTTCTCGATTTCACATTGGTTCACCAAGACCACCTGGAGCCTTCAGCCACCGTCGAAGGTATATACAAAAAAACATCTTAATCGATTTCAATTGTAATCCTCGAAATTTTTTAACGCTTTGAGACTTGACGGTTTGGTGGCTTCAGGGGGGCGTTCATGGCTTATTCTGTTGCTACCGCTAATCTGTGTCTCACTCAGGATGCGCCGATTGAAGCTCCCAAGGTAGTTTTGTTGTTCTAATTTGATAGGTTCATCTGTTTAAATTTAATTAGCGTGTGTGTTTGGATTTGAGTTTTGTTGTAGTGATTGTGTTTTTGTAGATGTTTATTTTAGATGATTTTGACTTGGAAGAATGTGGATTTAGATGCTTGTGTTTTTGTTTTTTTGATGGTTTAGCACGTCGTCGGAACTTCGAGGCGCGCAGTCGTTGATGCCGCTGCACTGTGGAGAGGCCGCAACGAGGATGACGTCGTGCCTCAGCTCGCCTACTACTTGCACAGCTCTCTCGGATGGTACTCTCTACCTTAACTATCCCATCCTCAAATATTGATCATGTTGTGTGTTTCAATTTCTTGGTTACTGCTTCTATGTTCCTTGCTTGGGGCCGGCTGAGGATGCATTCTGATTCCATTTGTTGTATTCATATGTTTTCTCTGTCAAATATAATGCAATATATTTGTTGTATGTGGTTTGGGAATTTTTTTCTCTTCTGTCTAGACTATGTGTTTGTGTTTTTCTGCTCTGTATATCATCTTAGTGTTGGATTGCATTGTTTACCCTGCTTGCGGACAATAATCAAAAGTGTCTTATCGTGTTTTTAAATTACCGGTCAACAACAGTGTTTGTTTTGGAATCCAAATTGATTTCAGACGGCTGAATTCTAGTTTGTTGTTGTTGTTGTTTAGGTGATCGTCCGAAGGAAGTGAAAGCAAGACTCAAGTTACGAGCGCTAAGTTAGCGTGTTTGAGCACTAAGTTACAAGCACAACCATGAGTGAAAAATGTTGTAAAACTTAGTGTCCCTATGTACTGCTACGTGTGTACAATGTTGTAACTTATTTGTGTCATGTAGTGCAAATGTTGTAAGTTTGTATCATGTAGTCCAAATTGTAAGTTTTTTTTGTAAAGTGGAACTTGTATATTATTTTTCTGAAACAAAAAGTGCAAGTTTAAGGTGGCAATGGTTGTGTGACGAGTGTTAGGAAGAAAGTATAAATTCAATGCCAACCTGTTCAGATTGCACTTACACTCTCACACTCATTTTATTTTTGTATTCATTTTGCACCTATTCTCTCACGCTCTTTTTTGTGTGTGTTCATTTTGCACCTATTCTCTCTCACAATCTTTCCTCATGTCAAACTATTATGCACTCAATATTCCCTCACGTTCGTCATATTATGAACTCGATCTTTCCTCACGTCGCTCTAAACTGCACTCCCTCAACATCATTATCAGCTCCAGACTGCACTCCCTCAACATCATTTTCAGCTCTAGACTACACTCCCTCAACAACATTATCAGCTCCAGGCTGCACTCCCTCAACATCATTTTCAGCTCTAGACTGCACTCCCTCAACAGCATTTTCAGTTCCAGCCTGCACTCCCTCAACAACATTTCCAGTTCCAGCCTGCACTCCCTCAACAGCATTATCATCTCCAGCCTGCGCTCCCTCAACAGTATTATCAGCTCCAGACTACACTCCCTCAACATCATTTTCAGCTCCACACTGCACTTCCTCAATAGCATTATCAGCTCCAGACTACACTCCCTCAACATCATTTTCAGCTCCAGATTGCACTCCCTCAACAACATTATCAGCTCCAGATTGCACGCTCTCAACAGCATTTCCAGTTCCAGCCTGCACTCCCTCAACAGCATTATCTGCTCCAGCCTGCACTCCCTCAACAGCATTATCCGCTCCAGCCTGCACTCCCTCAACAGCATTATCAGCTCCAGACTGCACCCCATCAACAATATTTTCAATTCCAGTCTGCACTCCCTCAACAACATTATCAGCTTCAGAATGCATTCCCTCAACATCATTATCAGCTCTAGACTGCACTCCCTCAACAGCATTATCAGCTCCAGACTGCACTCCCTCAAAAGTGCAAAATGCAACAACAAATAGTTTAACATTTCGTAGTGTATTTATACCCATCACCATCTACACTTAGGACACATAAGAAAGGGTAGTCTGAGACAAACAACAAATTATTTTACATTGTGCGAATGTACCAACACTACACACTGAAATATAATTGAATTACATACAAATTCGAATTTATGAAAAGATTATGTTTGTTTTACATTGTGCGAATGTACCAACACTACACACTGAAATATAATTGAATTACATACAAATTCGAATTTATGAAAAGATTATGTAGCTAAATATTTCATATTAGCTATCGCCTCTCCATCGTCATTCTCTAGTTTGTGCTTCTGATTCTCATATGATGCACCTCAGTCTTTTACTCACCTTCACGCCTCAAGCTTTCCTTCTATTCCATTAACTCTAAAAACTTCAATCTCAAAGCACTTTTATTATACACCTGAAAACAAAGCACGGACCAAGTAATTTAACATCAGCTCAAATAACTTTGAAAGAGAATGAACTCTATGTAGCAGTACTAAGCTAATCTGAACATGAATAGAATGCAAATACTACTGTTTTTCAACGAAAACAACAATACATGCATTAGAGGAAATGCACCATTCAGACAACATATAAGAACAGTCGTTAAATATGCAAGATAAAATAATTCTGCACTTTTCTTCAATTAATCTAACACATACCAGAGAAAATGGTGAGCAAGGACTAACAAGACCATACATGTCACAACAGATGCAACCATAATAAGTAAAATAATTGTCAGCAACAAAACTAGTAGTACAGAAACTAGTACACAAATATAAACGCAGCAAAAAAACAACAACACACTACCCTGTTTAATCCACGCGAGATTAATCATATCTCCAAACACCTCAATAGTCGACTGATTCACCAGAAGAAGCCATCACCGATCTAGGTTTTTCGTCGCCTCGGATTAATTTCATTGTTTGTACGTTTGAGTTCCTCTTGGTGTCGAACAAGCTCGACCAGTGTAGTCCACTTCTTCGAACCCTCTGATGACAACCACACCGCGACCAGTCCAGTCCCTCTCCGCCGACTCGGCTGAGTCACAAGACATCCAGGCTCGGCAACGACGTAACTCGAGTGAGAGAGCGAAACAGCGAGGTACGCCATCAACAATTTGCATAAAAATCAAACGCGATTAACAAGATCTGGATCCAGCGTCGGCGTCGTAGAAGAATTCGACCACCGATGCCGTCCAGCCACGGCGGGCGATGCGTCTTGTTGTACGAACCAGATCTGGAATTGGAGAGAGAGGGTCAGGCACGTGAAATGGGAGAGAGAAAGTCTGACAGTTGGGGGAGAAGGAAAATGATCAAAAGACACAATTGCCCTCAATGCCCCATATCGGGTGTATTCATCCAGCCACATAGGCAGGGACGTGGCTGCATATGAACCATGAGATTCAACAAGATAAGTGGTTAATATTAGTTCACACGTTCTTAGTGTAACACAAGTTCACATTTGAGCGCGCCCCTATATAGGAGTGTTCAAATGAGGACACCCAAATTTGGTAAGGACGTAGGGACAAATCTCATCCATTAGATCATCATCCATCTAACCCCCCGTGCTTTGTGGGTGCGCCACGTGTCCAAGTACCCAAAATCCAATAAAGCAAACAGTAAAATCCCACTACCAAAAAGCAAATAGTAAAACCCACTACCACATGTGACACGTGGCAGCTTGTGGATCATTGGATGAACCTTATCCAATGGCCAAGATTAGTCCCTACACCCTCACCATAAGACATGTCCTCAATTGAACGCCCCCTATATATATATATATGCATCTTGGAATGCATCTTGATACAAATGTGGCTTTGACTTTGTATTAAATGCATCTTGGGAAATGCGCATGGGACACGTGTCACCATCAAAATGCATCTTGCATTTTGGATGGTGAAGATTGGGGTCTCAAGTTATCGTAATTTAAAGGGGTTCTCAATTGAGCTCCCCTCTATCTATATATCTCTATATAGGGGCGCGCTCAAATGTTAACCACTCTTAATTAGGGTGTTAACTATTAACTCATTTTGCACCTTTAGATCAAATGATCTAAATGTGTAGATTTGTCCAAAAGGTGTTTTTTTGTCATTTTGCACTTTTTGTCTTTTAGGTAAAAGACAAACAACTTGCAATTTTTGGATAAAGAAAGATTGTTAGATCATTTGATCTAATGGCTAAGATTGGTTCATTGGTTAAGTGTCTAAGAAGGGTTAACATTTGAGCGCTCCACTATATATATATATATTGATCTCCGCACCTCTAGCAAGGCATCTTGAAATCACCGATACATTCTTCGACACGTGGAGCTCAGACCACTCACGGCACGTCCATCTTGACAGCCGCAAGCCGGGACGAGGAAGAGAAAGATGAAAAGAAATAAAGAAATTACAGGAAAATTGGTGGCCCCAAGTCTCGAACCTAGGGCGTAAGGATCCAACCACCTTAGTGTGGACTCATTAACCAACAGGCCACCACCCTGTTGGCTACTTTTCCTGTATTATTGAGTTTCAGTTTTGAGTTTCATTTGAGTTTCTCTATATTCTACCCCCTTTCGAAACTCATATCTCCAAAATACACCGTTCGAAACTTAAATATTTAGAATACCTCATTTGAGTTAATACCGGTTCGTGCATTTTTTACAATATCGGTACACGAGCAACCGGTAAGAGTAAAAATTGCTTATGTTGCTCTGTTTGTGGCCTACGTGTACCAACCGATATCCGTTAAAATGTGACACATCTGCTTTTTTTTTAAAATTCGGTTCCTGGAAACCGGGATTGTAAAAAATACATGATTCCGGTTTCCCGTGTACCGGTATTGTAAAAAATGCATTATACTGGTTCCTGTGAACCGGTATTAACTCAAATGGGGTATTCTTGATATTTGAGTTTCGGCGATGTATTTTAGATATTTGAGTTTCGAAAGGGGTAGAATATAAAGAAACTCGTTTCAGTTCCACATTAAATTTGTAGGAAACACTCAAAACCCAGCTCTCTCAATATTGGCATACTTGTTAGCCGCCGCAGCAGCTCTTGTGTCTCTGCTCCGCTATTTGAGTTTCAATGCTACACCAACCCTTTTTAGAGTTTCTAGCCAAAATAACTCAATTCCAAACTCAAATTGTCCAATTGTACCAGTTGAAACTCAAATAACTAGATTATCCTTATTTTTAAGAATCCCGGTTACTTAGGAACCGGTACTCTTCATTTTTTATAATCCCGGTAGGTGATAAACCGGTACCATTATTCCCGGTTTATCTTCTACCGGGAATGTACAAAAATGAAGATGTGGCTCGATTTTGGGCCTGCGTTGACCAAAACGAGATGAAGTGGCATACACGTCAATACCGTTTCCTCTGGAACCGGTATCATAATAGTGCCGATTTGACAAGAACCGGGATCATTGAAATTAAAAATCGAATTAATTTATTAATAAATTTAATTCATTAAAGAAATTTTTTGTAATTGAAATGTACAAATCAAAAGGTTATGATTAAGAAGTAGAGGGGCTTTTTCGTAATTAACTGAGAATGTACGAAAGCAGAGGAGCGGAGTAGCAGGCTAGCAGCTACTAGGAATCGAAGAAGGAGGCAGCGCAGCGCAGCGACGATCTGAGGAGAATATTCGGGCCGCCGATTTGGGTGGGTCCCATACTGACCCGTATTCAGAGCCGATTCAGAGAGATATTTTACTGGAAAGAGGCAGGAGGCCGTGATCTGGAGAAATGTCAGACCTAGATAGGCAAATCGAGCAGTTGAAGAACTACGAGACGCTCACGGAGTAAATTTATTTTGATTTTAATTTCAATGATTCTTGTTCCTGACAAATCGGGACTGTTATGATACCGATTTTCCTGGAATCGGTATTGACGTGTATTTCATTTCATCTCGTTTTGATCCACGTAGGCCTAAAATCGAGTCATATCTTCATTTTTGTACCTTTCCGGTATGAGAGAAATCGGAAATAATGGTACCAGGATTATATAAAAAAATGAAAAGTATCGGTTCCTAGGAACCGGAATTGTTAAAAAAAAAATAATCTGATTATTTGAGTTTTAATCAGTGCAATTGGACAATTTGTGTTTGGAATTGGAAATGGGTTATTTTGGTTTTACATCTTCATGCTTCACATTCATCTCAATGGTGACAGTTGGCTAACTTATCCACGTGATGAAATGACACTTTTTTTTGTTGATGAAATGACACTTGAATTGCAATAATGCTAGCATATTGTCTTTGTATTTACGTTAAGCATCCACCATCATAATAGATATATAAATAACCTAGTACACTTTTAACTGTTTTGTTTTCTTGTACAGAAATAAATAAAATTGGCAACTGCTTGGAGACAGTTCGGTTGTATGTGGGGGTTGTTAGTACCTGGGGCGGGACATTATTTGTAGTAATAAACAACCATTTTCTCTTATTAATTCTGAGTTGCTATTGACTTATTACATCGTGCACTTTACATTTCCATATGACAGGTAATCGCACTGATATTGTTTACCATCCACTTTTATATATGGCCGGACCGGTCATCACCATGTTAATTACTTATCTTTGCCACATTCAATTCAAAGATGCATAAACACCCCACCCTTGTCATATGCGGTACTTAGTTAGACTTTCGGCAGTAAACAAAATGTTTAGAAGGACTTCACGGTGGTTATATCACCAAAGAGATTTAGATATAATTTTTATGTTTATTTTTTCAAAAGTTTTTGGGTATTTAAGTTGTTTTTTTGCGCGAAAACATTTTTATGCTCTTATTAATCAAAAATCTCTGATGCAACTTTATATATATGAATCGGTTTGGATTTAATTTAGATTAGTTTGGATGAACTTGGGTGAGCTATGATGAGCTTGATGAACTTGTGTTAGCTTGTATTATTTTATTGGAGATTGAGTCATTTGCCATTTTACTTACATTAGCAATTCAAGGATACATAACATAGAGAGAAAAAGAGGGGCAAGAGTGAATGGTGATTCCATTGATTACATCTCTTCTTCCTTGCCATTTTAAAATTTATCTCTCTCTTAATCTTTGATTAACAGCTAGCGACGCATTAGTTGATTACATTACATTAAACTGAGCTACGCACGAGGTGATTCCGTTCATACAACTTTATCTATTGACTTAGCAATAACTAAACTCCGAGGTATGCTTGCCGTTATTTTTGTATTAGAAAAATATTCCTCTAAAGCATATTTCATAGGAGCTTGCTTTAATCACAATATTGTTTATCTTAATTTTGTTTCTTTATCATTCTAAATTCACCCCATTAAGGAAACATATTCATTTTGTTTCAACAACTTCAAGCATATGAGCAAATAGGGTCGCGGGGTTAGGAAAAGTCCACACATAAAATGGGATTAGAAAAACTCCACTTAAATTAGGTGAAAATTATGCTACTGGGGAATTGAACCCTCGACCTCTTGATTTGTAATCAAGAGAGTTCAACCAGTTCAACTATCACGCTTTTCGCCACTTATGCTCATTTACATTCTTTTTTTTTTTGGGATAAGGATTACAAGTTATACAAGATTAATACAACATCTTTCAATGACACTATCTTGTACATTATATCTAACTGAAGCACGAGCCAATGTGGCATCTCATCTCGTCCCATTTTTGATGCAAATCTTCAACGGTTGCAGCTCCTAAACACCTCCTGCGAAAGGGAAGAAAACCGTCCTCGAGTCTTTGCTTGCTCGGGACCAATAAATCTTCAACATCTCCTGCGAAAGGAGAAAAACACTCCACTCACTTATTGCTAGATGGGGGAGAAAACACTCCACACATCTATTGCTAAGTGGGAGAGAAAATTCCTCATGTACTTGGTTAATGGAAGTTTGTAGGAAGGGAAAAATGTAGAAAAAATATATATAATGTTATGCTGCACTTCAAATAAAATAAAAATATTGAGTATAATGATTTTTCTACATTTTGTTGTTATAAATCACTGTTTGCAGTTTCGGTTAATATTAGCGATATCTATTACACTTTTCTATCGATTAAAAGAAGACGGTCAAAAGATTGAAGTGGCCACCAGGATTTTATCTTGGACAATGAGAATTTGTTAGAAAACATATCAACGATCAGACCATATATCATTCAACGTAACGCACTGTTCCTTATGTTTGACTTTTATGAAATGGACTGATTAATTAGACACATTATCGACAAGTACAGAAGCAGATAAATAAAAGGTAGCGGACACGGTTTTCCTCTCATTCAAACAATATCTTTATTAAACAAGGCTCTTGGTCCTATGAATTCGTTTCAATTATTGTCCTTTGTTGTTTAAATTTTAGTAATTCTTGCTGGCTTATTACAAAATAAAATAAATACTTGAGAGGACCCAGCTGTAGTTGGAGCTGCCATCACTCATATTATTACTTGAAAATTTTTGACTTTGAAAAGATTCAAGAAAAACGCTATTTATTCTTCTTACCTTGTCCATGAAATTAATTATGAATGTATATAGTGAATTAGTGTCAATATCAGGTATAAAATTATTTTTTTTGATACAAACGATAAAGTTCGTTAAAATCGACATATACTTCGTCATTTTTTATAGTCGAAAAATTAATAAGACGACATAATTCGTCACTAAGAAAATGCACCATCAAAATTTAATCTCATCCATTCAAATCACAAGATCAAGGGTTATGATTTGTTTGTATTTTGTACCAAAAAATTAACTTTATACCTGATTATTTTCCTTATTTATCAGTCAATTATATTTTTAGATTGATTTGGATGAGATTTGATAAATTGTCATACCGGTGATTCCATAAAATGGCAAATGGGGAAATAATGGTAGGTGCAAAGTATTTTTTAGGAGGTGAGGTTATATTTCATAACTTTTTTTTTATTTAAGCTGTTAATTATAAAGATAGCAGTGAAATGAGGTCTTAAAGCTGGGAAGTAATTCATCAGCTGGGAACAATACAGACAAGAACGGTTATACTTAATTACTTATACATAAGGAAAGTGGCTTATCGGAATACACCTTCACCCTACATTCTACAAACTCGCAAATGGCAATTCGAAAATTATATATCTTATCAAAAATTTTTTTATATATATCTACTGATGCTAGTGATAAAGTCAAAAACAGATCTCTATCATCTTCTTATCTCATCACATCACATCTCATCTCATCCCATCTCATCCCTACAAATTGACCCAAAAACATATTCACAAAATCGAAAAAAAGAATTAATAATGCAACAAAGCAAAAGATACGATGAATCTGTCACCGACGGCGTCACGAAACGCTGTCGTTTGATTCACGAATGGGCAAGGGTTCAACTAGTGGAGGCTTCAACTCCAAAGGCCAGAAGAAGCCGCACGACTCTTTCCCTACTCCTCCGACACACCTTATTTACATCATCTCCCCTACAGTTTCACAACAACAACCTCATTGCCTTGCCTCGCCTCGCCTCGCCTCTCCTCGCTTTTTAAGTTGCTGTGGGATGCGTTATTTTCACCCTCAATGGTTGTTCAGATGAGCTTCATATTACGCTTCCCACAAATGGTTTTCAAAAGGTATTTTTTGAAGATCCGATTCAATTTGGGGTTCTCTTTTTAGGATCAAAGTTGGATCTTTTTCAAGAATTACGAGGTGGGTGTTTGTTGATTGATATGGATTTGGTGTGTTTGATACTTTGTTTCCCGGCTGTGTTTGGTGGCTTCCAGGGCCTAGGGTTGGATATTGTGTTTCTTTAGCAGTCAATTTCTCAGGATCATTTGCTAGGTTTTATTGTCCAGGAAATTGATTGATACCCAATTGGATATTTCCTTTCCTTGGTCCGTGGATTTGAAAAAGTCATGATGATGGTGCTTCTCAAGATATGGTTAATGTAAAGACTAACCTGAAATTGGGGATTGAGCTATGGAGGTGTTGTTGGATGAGATAGTTTTTGTGCCGTAAGGATTTTAGTAAACTGTTGAAATGGAGATGGATTGTGAAATTTGAAACAGTTGGAAATGGTTGATTCAAATCTCGCCACAATGTTAATGGAGAATCACGGCCCCTCGACACTGTTGTCAATGGATTCTAGTGCTTCCTCGCATGATGAATTCGATTTGGAGATGAATGGACAGATCTTGATCTCTCGCCCACCTGACATAAATTTGCCGCCGTCAGCTGAGCGCAGCCCGCCGCCTCCCCAGTCTTGGAATTCTGATACCTGCGATGTTTTGGATGTTACGCTTGGCTCACATGTATTTGAGGCTGAAAATTTTATCAGCGTGTCAAAGGTTGGAAGAAAGTGTGCGAAGAGGGTGGACAGCATTTGGGGTGCTTGGGTTTTTTTTAGTTTTTATTTCAAACCTGCTTTGAATGAGAAATCGAAGGCGAAGCTTGTCAGAGACAGCAACGGGGTATCGGGGTATGATAAATCTGATCTCAAGCTTGATGTATTCATGGTGCAACATGATATGGAGAATATGTATATGTGGGTTTTCAAGGACAGGCCTGAGAATGCACTGGGTAAGATGCAGCTGCGGAGCTTCATGAATGGACATTCTCGACAAGGTGAGCGCCTGTTTCCTTACAGCGTTGATAGGGGATTTGCACGGTCTCACAGGATGCAAAGGAAGCATTATAGAGGGTTATCAAATCCGCAGTGTGTGCACGGTATTGAGGTTGTTCCTCATCCCAATCTTAAAGACCTTGATGAAGAGGATAGGAAAAGGTGGGTGGAATTGACAGGAAGAGATCTTAATTTCTCTATCCCTCCCGAGGCCAGTGATTTCGGGTCATGGAGGAATCTTCCCAGCACGGATTTTGAGCTTGAAAGGCATCCACCCTCATTGAAGAGCAACTCAAATGCGCATTCAAAGAAACTGCTTAATGGTTCTGGACTTAATTTGGCTACAACTCAGTCATCTAACCACGTCAATGGTGATGCAATGGATGACTCCCCTCCTGGGAGAAAGAGGAAAGATTTTTTCCAACATGGAAGTGAAGATGACTGTCGTTTGACTGTCAACCCCCCATCTGATCGTATTCCAGAACTGGTCATCTACTCGAACGAACCACGGTGGCCGAGTGAGTTCTCAGGAGTTATGAGGAATGTGTGTGGGCCGGTCACAGCAGCCAAGACCATATATGAAGATGAAGCAGGCTACCTTATTATCATCAGCTTACCATTTGTAGACCTCCAACGAGTCAAAGTTTCATGGAGGAACACTCCAACACAAGGCATCATAAAAGTGTCCTGCGTGAGCACATCCCGCGTGCCCACAATCAAGAGACAAAACAGGACCTTCAAGCTGTCAGATTCCTCCGTGGAGCACTGCCCACCAGGAGATTTCATACGAGAAATCCCCCTATCCACACGAATCCCGGAGGATGCAAACATTGAAGCTTATTACGACGGACCAGGATCCGTGCTTGAAATTATGGTGCCAAAGCTGAGCATAGGACCGGAGGAGCATGAGGTGCGTGTTTGCCTTCGACCTCACTTGGGAGGCAATGATCTGATGCTTATTACCTGAAGAAGCCTGAAGCCACTCAACAACTGAACTAGTGAGGAATATTTACCTCTTTCGTGTTTTGTTTTTTCCAAATTTTTGCTGTCTTTCTACTTTGGTAATTAGTAGTAACTATTGGTTGTGAATTGGATTCAGCAATTACTATTGAGTTTCCAAGCAACTGATACAGGGAAGACATGTATTGAAGTTTTCTGAATCACACTATATATTGAAAACTATGTTTTCAGTAATTTTAGATCCCCCATCAAAAGCAAGGTTTTGGGAAATGTCATGTATTTATTTGATATGAAAAGTTGAGATTCTCTTTTGTCTAATAAAAGGCTGTGGAGAGTTACTAATTTACAAGATGGATAAATTTGGGAATTGTGTAAAACGGTGCCTGGTGAGCACTTGCCACTTTGGAAGTTTTGATTTTTTTTTTTTGATTTTTGATTTTTGGGTGTTAGTGGTTAGGTGAGTTAGAAGGGACTTGAAATCGGACACCTAAGGTGCGGGGTGAGACTGCCTACCACCAGGTCAGTCCACTTCGCTCGGGAAGTTTTGATATTTTGAGATGTAAGAGGTTTGTTGTGTATGAAGTATTAAAGGAGGTACTTTTTGAAGGAAAGCAATTGCTAGCAAGTGAGTAATAATATTATTGTTTCTAACATTTTAACTAGAGCTAAAAATAAATTAGTTTATGCAGAACAATAATATTTTTACTGAGTAACTGAATTGTTATTTTGGAACATTGAGACAAAAAAGTGAACTGTTATTCTGGGGATTGGACTAATCATCTTGTCCTCAAACTCATCTGCTTCAGCCAACTGAATCGCTTGGTCAGTGGCAACTTCTTATCATCTGCCGGCAACTTCTCACCAATCTTTTCATCCTCATGTTGTACGCATACTTCTCTAAAGCATTATTTGCCTCTACTTTCTTCTTGTGCTCTTCGTCTTCAGACTTAATACTTTTCTGCCTCCTGCACCATCTTCTCAATTTCTTCCTTGGAAAGTCTTCCCTTGTCGTTTGTAATAGTGATCTTGTTCTTATGGCCTGTCGTCTTATCTTCCGCAGACACATTTAGGATACCATTTGCATCAATGTCAAAGCAGACTGTGATCTGAGGAACACCTCTAGGAGCAGGAGGAATGCCAGACAGCTCAAACTTGCCGAAATTAGGGAACTTTAGATACGTGGGTTGAGTTCTGGTTAGAACCACTAGTTTTCATAAGAAATTAGAACTTTTAATCTTCGTTGATCTGATAATCTCAACGGTTTAGATTAATCAAAATTAAATAATATTTTAATCATTTTTGTGGTCAAAATGGTATATTAGGAAATGAAATGTATATTTTAAATTTAAAATCTCTGAAATATCAAGTAAATATCCGTTTAGATATTATGAACCCTAAATTTTCGAAACAAACTTACGAAACCCGATCTCATCTTTGCTCTACTTAATTTCTTTTCATCAGTCGACTGTTTGTCAGTGGATTTGGTAATGGTCGCCTTGTGATATAAGTGTTGAATAAGCGAGTGGGGTAGTAGAGGGGTAACTCCGATTTGAGAACTTTAACATAAGATGTGAGACAAAAAAACACACAAACACAATGACGAACATATGTATCGTATTTTTTGTTGTATTTATCAAAACCACGAACATCAGGATCAACTGAGAACTTTAACATAAGATTTGAGATAAAAAAAACGACGAACATACTACTGTTGTCGAAAATCACACGAGGATAATTCTGTTACGGATGAACGTACGAGGTCATCAAATGTTGTTCGAAATTGTGGGACGATTTTGTTGATATAAGATCGTGTGAATTGTTTTCCAATTGACTAACATGCCCTCTCATCATATATATTATAATTAAATAATTATTGTATTTGCTAAAATTAAGGACCGTAGATTATTTAATCGTACAGATATTAAAAGTTATGATTTCTCACGAAAAGTGATGATTCTGACCTGATATTTTCTAAAACTTAAATGGATGAAAAAGTAAAATAGGAACTCGAAATATAATATTTTTTTATAAAAAAAACTCCACTTATTAATAATTCAAACTTGGACATTCTAACATTGACTAGTAACTTTCAATTGCCTTCATATTTGGAGTTTTTTTTATTTTTGCCCTGTTTTCAAAACTCAATATCGATTTTGCCCTGTTTAAACTCAAATATCGATTTTGCCCTATTTTTAATAAAATCGGTTTTTTCGATTGAAATCGGTTTCCCCAAATCGGTTTGATGACTGTACACGTGCGTGGCAATATTTAGGCCTGCGTGGACCCAAAGAAACGTAATTATTGCCACGTGTAAAACCGGTTTCCGTCAAATCGGTTTGACAGAAACCAGTTTCATGCGGAATAAAATTAGGGTTTCTTTTCTTTTCTCCTCCGCCTATTCTTTTCTAATTAGATGGTAATTAGTTGAATTGGGTAGTAATTAGTTGAATTGTTTGTATTGAATTGTTGAATTGGGTGTTAATTAGTTGAAATGTTTGTGTTGAATTGAGTGTTAATTAGTTAAAATGGTTGTGTTTAATTGCTGAATTTGGTGTTAATTATTTGAATTGGGTGATAATTAGTTGAATTTTTTTGTGTTGAATTTGGTGGTAATTATTAGTTGAATTTTTTAAAATAATTGTTGTTGACTAAATAAAACCGGTTTTATTAAAAGAAAAGAAACCCTAATTTTATTCCGCATGAAACCGGTTTGGCGAAAACCGGTTTTACACGTGACCATAATTACATTTCTTTCGGTCCACGTAGGACTAAATAATGCCACACATGTGCACAGTCAGTAAACCGGTTTGAGAGAAACCGGTTTGGTTGATTTTCAACGAAACCGGGTTCCCCAAAATCGATTTCCCCCAAACCGGTTTTATTAAAACAGGCCAAAATAAATATTTGAGTTTAAAACAGGCAAAATCGAGATTGAGTTTTTAAAACAGGACAAAAATAAAAAAAAACTCTCATATTTGGGTTCGGCCATCAGAAAGTGGAATGCAATGACCGTAATGAAGATTTCAATATAAAGGGAATGGGATAAAAACCTAGGTCTTGGTCATCAATCATCTGCACGTACAATGTTAAAAGAGTACGTCAGCACAGGTAGATTTTAAAAAAACACTCAAATAATTAACAAAGCCCTAAGTTTTTGACATGCTTTTTTTTATTATATATATAGTGGGTGGATACAAGAACATTACAATGCATATGAACTTTATCATCTAGTATATATATAGGCGGGACAAGGAAGAGGAAAAACAAAAGAAAAAGGAAAGAAGAAAATTGGTGGCCCCGACACTCGAATCCGGGGTGTAAGGATTCAACCATCTTAAATTGGACTTCTTAACGAACATGTCACCACCCTTGTTGGCAAGTTTTTGACATGCTTAACTACAGAAATTATTATTACAAATTAACAAAGCCTAAGTATAAGTTTCATAGCTTCAAGATTAGGAATGCTATGGACACTGCAATTGCGATTAGCCTAATAAATGGTATCAGGGCTAGCTGGTAACGGGCAATACAAATTTTAATAGTCTGCATTGGAATGCAGATGCAGCAAGCAATACGAAGAAGAATTTGTTCTTGTTTTTGGGCTAATAATAGCTTCGGCCCATTAATGCATATTATTGGTCCACAAGCTCCCGATCTGGATCGGTCCAATCGTCGACGAACAGAGAGTTAAAAGTATCACAAAACAAAACTCAAACGTCTCTCTGGTACACTATCAAATCTCTGACATACAACAATCGAATCGCGTAATCGAAGTGCTAGATCGCTGTTAGTGAAACTTTGAAGTATCTTTGCTACTTGCTAGGCGCCAATTTTACATTTTTGAGGATATGGATATGTCTGCTGGACCAAGACTGTGCCAGAAACGAGTGGTGTTTGATGAAACAATACCGTCGCCGATCGGTTCGGCAGCGAAAAGATCGAGGCATTCGCAGTCGGCGACTGTGTTTGCTTCGAAAGTTGTGGATGATGACCTGAATCGGGAGGTAGTGTGTATTTTTTTTTATTATCATTAAACATTTGGTTTGAAACAGATTATTGCCAGTCAATGATTCATCTGCTTGCATAGATGAAATTTTTTGGTTGTTAAGTTACAGTGTGCATATTTAAAGTTAGGATTTTGATGATTGATTAACATTTAAGAATGAGTCATATCCAGGGCAGAGCACTATTAGTTAAATTCCGATTTTACCAAATTAATTTACCGATTCGGTAAATGGTAAAAACGGAATTTATCGTTCGGTAAATTTTCGTCGGTAATCAGAATATATTTTCAAATTCGGTAATTTACCGAATAAAAAATTTTATTATTAAAAAATAAAAAAATTTAAATGAATTATTTGTTTAAACTTCAAATTTTAACCTGCAATTTTTGAGATTCAATTGTGTTGATCAAAATTTTGAATTATATTTGTGTTTTTTTTTTGTTATTAGATGATTAATTATTATATTTTAATAATTTTAAAATTAGGAAGAAAAATTATCAAAAAACAATTCGGTAAATTCAATTCGGTAATCGGAATAAAAAATTTGAGTTGGTAAATTCGGTTCGGTAAACGGCAAATTACCGAATGCACACCCCTCATAGTTATTTGGGGGAAAAGTATCCTTACAAATGCAAATGAAATGTGCAAATTAAAATTAGAATCTACACATTTCATTTTGTAAAGTCTTCAGTGTTTATATCAAACAAATCGTTTCACTGGTGCCATCACTGAATATTTGATAGAACCTAAATAAAAAAAAACTTTTAAGAAACATTGAATGAAACTTAAGCACAAAATGTAAAACCCAAGGAATTTGCAACTACTTTACAACAAAACGACTGTATGTTTAACTTGAAAGAATTGCTAACAAAATATAGTTACAGAGGTATACAATTATTGACATGCGATTGGGAAATCATTGACGAGTGTGCCATCTCATTATGTTTGTATTGTAATCGAAGTGACATGAATGTGCCGCAGGCAATGGATTCTACATTGAACCACGCATCTGTTTCAGGTTTGGATATTAGCCCTGCTGTTTTTGGATATGTCTTATGCTACTGCATCTAGTGAAATTATCTGTCATCTGCAGTCACAATGGGCCAGACCAGATAACTAATGCTTTAATGATTGCAATTACTGAAACCAGGCTATTCTTACTCGGCACATCAGTCAGATGAAGTACTCTGCCAAGAAGCAAGCAATGGGCATGGAAATACAGTGAATGAGTTTAACTGGGTTGATATATTTGTCCAAGAGATGACCAACTCAAATGATCTCGATGATGCTAAGGGGCGTGTAGCAAGAATATTGGAGGCATTTGAAATAAGCACAATAACTCATTCCTCTGCCTCTGAAGGGGTAAGAAATTTGTGCTATACTTGTTTTTCTTCTCTCAACTAATTTATAGTTCCTACGTTTTACTTCGGTATACATATTGCAGTTCGATTTGTCATCTTTGAGAGAACACTTAAGAATCTTATTGAGAGATAACCAAATTCTAAAGAGAGCAGTGGCCTTTCAGCGTGAGCGTACATTAGATCAAGATGAGAAGACTGTTGAGGTAAAAAGATTACAGCATGTTGCATGTCAGTACCATGAGCAACTTCAAAAGATGGAGGTAATACTTATTGCAATGGAAGAGTTCATCCCCCATATCCATAGTTTTCTTTTAACATAATAAATACAGCCATGTTAGCTATTCATATTTATATAACCAGTAGTCCAAAATACTCTGTTCCTCTGAACATGTGCGGTTTGTTGGATCCTCAGCCTAACCGACTACAAGTTGCAACTTGCAAGAGCTGCGTGTATCTTCTGATCCTAACTTTTTTGGGGAGTACATATGCTGTAGCGTATACGTCTTCAATGTCTTGTTCTATTACTCTTTCTATTCTCTGTTGTACTTGAAACACCAAGGCATGCTAATCGTAATCAGAACCTCAACTGCAGATTGAGTGAATTCGCAAATGGAGTCTGTGTGCTGACATCGGGTACCTTGTTGCGTTTTCCAGGTTACCAACTACTCGTTGAATATCCATTTACAGCGAGCACAAGAAAACAGCTCCATTCCTGGACAATATCCTCGTGATGTTTGTTGAAGCATCTATATGTATCAATCTCACTTCAATATCTCCCGACTCAAGTAAATATTCAACCAGCATCGCCAGGTTAAATGATCTTCCAGTATACATTATTCTGTTTGATTATCATGTGAATTTTAGAGTTGTAACTCAAATCTATTGCAGAACAATAATTACTACCGCCAGCACTTTTCTCATAATTTTATGAGAATTTTTTTAAAAAAAAGTACTACTTTGTCATTCATGTTGGACAAGTTTAGATGAGAATGCAACTAAAAGAGCAATATTGATGGAAGAAGCTAATCCTTTTGAGTAAAATGTCAAAGCAAAGTCAACATTAAGGAAAACCAAAACATGAAATTAATCAATTTCCTTCCCCAACGCGAAAGAAAAATCCGAGATCCGCGTCACTCATATCCAAATGATTATCAGCCGTTTGATTCTAAACAATCAACGATCATAGATTAAAACCACCACGTCACACGGATGACACGCATCTTCCGTCCATATAAAACCACAATCTAACGGCTAACAGTCCATATCCAAAAGCACACACCACGTATAAAAGACCCGAAGCGCGTTTGATAATCAACAGCTCAATCTTTTGTAACATCTCAGATTTCAAATCGATAGAAAATGTCGGGCCGCGGAAAGGGAGGCAAAGGACTCGGAAAGGGAGGAGCGAAGCGTCACAGGAAGGTCCTCCGTGACAACATCCAGGGAATCACCAAGCCAGCCATCCGTCGTCTCGCTAGAAGAGGAGGCGTTAAGCGCATCAGCGGTCTGATTTACGAGGAGACTCGCGGCGTGCTGAAGATCTTTTTGGAAAATGTCATCCGTGATGCGGTTACATACACGGAGCACGCGAGGAGGAAAACAGTGACTGCGATGGATGTTGTGTATGCACTCAAGAGGCAGGGCAGGACTCTTTACGGATTTGGAGGTTGATTTGTTTCGTGCAGTAATTAGGGTTTTTTTTATTGTATATCGGAATTTAGTGGCATTTGGATGATGGTAGCTGGTTCTCCTAATTTCGTTGGTTTTCTTAGTTTAAAAAAAATATGTATTCACTAGAACTTGTTTATTTTACATAGTCATTGTGGTTGAGCTAATTACAAGATTTGATTTTGCAAAGGCGAACTGTTCTTATAATTGTAAATACGAAGCTCACTTCTTCGGTTCAAATCGACCCCAGAATACAAAAATGTAGTGTCAGTCGTTACCAAGGCAGGCGTATATTCAGTTTAGTAATGGAAATTGATGACTTGAGGAATGTGTTTGAGACCGACATCGCAAGACATTTAAGATGCAGATGAAATTTGGTTTACTGTTATTGTTTTCTTAATTTCCTTGATGATGATGATTGTGAAAACAAATGGGATCCTCTTACTATGAAGAGAATGTAGCACCCGGCGCTTTATTTGTTACAAGCATTTTATATAGTAACTTAGAAAAAAGAACTAGCGCAAAAATCAACCTATTTTGTAAAAAAAATACAAAATAATGTCGGTCTTTGATTTGGTGATTCGGACAAATGAAAGTAAATTCTGTATTATTTATTTTTCGATCACGAATTATAAAATATTTTTAATGAATCATTTTATACTTTTGATTTCTCGGTAACGAATTATCCTTTAGTGAAAGATAATTAAGTTTTTAGTGTTTAGCTTCCACTTTTTCCGTTTCTTACAAAATATTTAAAAAATGAAAAGAAAAAGAATTGGCTTCTAAACAAAATGAGTCAACTTACATGCATTGTGTAAAATGTTGAACTGCATAAATGCAAAGTAATTCTTATCATTGCATTTTGTGGTCTTCAATTAATGTAAACCATTTATCTCTCTCCTCGTCAAATTCTCTCGAAGCGTTGAGAAGTCGTTAGAAGCTTTCTGGATCCGCCCGCCGGCGAGGGCTGGGGCCCGATGAGAGCTGGATTTTGGTCGCCGTCGTCGTCGTGATGGTGTCGCTGCTCTTCCTCTGGTCCGTCGTCTTCGGTTTGTGGTCAGCGTCTTCAGCAGATGGTCGGATGGGGTCGTGGTCTACTTGGGAAGGGGGTTTGAGGTGTGTGAGTGGGGCGGCTGATTTGGTTGCGGTGCTGGAAGGCTGGGGTGTTGGCGATGCCGAAGTATGGTGGTGGTTTTGGTTGGTTGGTGGCTTTGGATGTTTGGACGGCTCTGGCTCAAGTTGGATGCTCCCGGTTGGTACGCCGGCGTCTGTTTTGGGATTTAGGTGTATATAGCTGTTGTAGGTGTATTTAGTTTAGTTTAGCTTAGTTTTAGTTTTAGTTTTAGCTTAGGTTATTCATCTCAGCCGGGTGTCCGGTCTGAGCTTTCTTTTCTCAGCCGTTTCCGGTCTGAGTTGTGTTAGATTTTTGGCTTTTAGTCTCAGGAGCTTGTCTCCTGTTTTCTCTCAAAGGGCACGCGGTACGTAACCCGTTTTATTTAGTGTCGGCCACTGCGGTCGGTCCGACCAGAACTGTTTGTTTGACCGTGCCCTTTTTTGGAGAGGTGTCTTTCGGGACAGTTTTCTCCTTCTGTTGTAATACTGGTACTTATCGAGAAAAAAAAATTAATGTTATATGTGTCTAATCAAGAAAAAAAGTAATGTTACATGTGTGTCTCGCTCAAATCATTGGCACATAATGATATGTCTTCCGAGTATAATGTTGGAAAATTGGGTATAAGATCATTGCTGATAATGATACACAATAATATTGTGGGTCAAGCCAAAAGTTTTTTTTTTTTTTTTGTAAAAGGGGATAACCCCGAAGGATTGTCCCCCCGGGAACGACTAGCCGGCAAAGCCGCCCCGGAGGTGTTACCTCCCCGTGAGGAGACCGGCTCGACCCAGTGTTGTCCCCCAGAAATTGTTTTGAAATTATCCGGGGCAAGCCTTTAGTGGGAGTTGAACCTGGGACTCCTCCCAGCAACTTTTTTCCACCGGCCACTGAGCCAACCCTTTCGGGTTTAAGCCAAAAGTTTCTTGTCATTAAAATCATAAATTTAGTTTTGATGACATTGGTTACAAATGTGGTTCTCTTATAAAATGAGAAACATACTAGTTCATTTTGACGTAAAAGAAAAGTGAATCACACAAATATAACTACAGCATTCCTCTCATGAGGAATTTATGACGGGTGATAGAAAGAAACGAATTCAGTTCGCAAGTGGAAACAAGTGGAAACAAGTGGTGTCAAGTTTCACACTTGATGGTTGTTGAATCCTGGGAGGCAGTTGCTCAAGATTCCAAGCACCCAGTGGGAGACCAATAATACTTTAAGGAAAGTGTCGAACGTACCTCAACCACAATTATGGTTTGATCGTATCGTTTTCATATTCATCGAGTATTATACATAGTACTATTGAAAAAATAGCAAGATTCGAACCAATTAATATCTACACAGTTTTCCTTTTCTTAGCCATGTCTACCACGTGTGGATATTATCATTCTTGATGCTAAGATATTAAATATGAATTATATGATTTGGTGTATTATTCTTCCTCTTCACTTTCACGGTACATGTTTATATTTTCAATATTACAGTTGAATTCATTCTAGAAGTCTGACTAATCCTGAAAGTACTCACTCTTCCACCTGTATTTTGATCTCATCATAAGATGATTTTGGTACGGTGGAGAGTGTTTTGAGCTTCTCCTGAAAGTACTCTCCCGGTCAAAATCTCACCAACAATATATTACCAGTAATTTCACTATTGTTCACATAATAGATATCATCTGAAATTTCTGTGAGAGTAGGTGTAGAAACTATTGATGTAGAATCAGTTGCATTTGCCATACTCAAACTCTAGTTTAAAGCAATCAAAACCAGAGCAGAGAACAATTCAGATTGTAATTTAGTTGTCACGCATCTCAAAACCCATTCTCTCCTCCCTCAAACAACTCACAAACCCACAAACCCCCCCTTCTCCTCCCTCCTCAGCCCCTTTCTCCTCCTCCTCCCTTCCTCAAATCTGACCTCCTCCCTCTCCCTCCTTGCTTCATGCCTCACAACCGATCTGATCCAATTTCAGCAACATGCAAGCTGTTTGAATCAGATCTGGATTTGTGGGTGGTGGAGATGGAGGTGAGATTGGGATGAGGTACCGGCGATGGGTTGGGGGAGGTGGATGGGTGGGTTGGAGGGGGCTGTGGATCTGTGTTTTTAGATTTTTGTTTTATTTATTGTAATTTCCTGTTTTCGTTTTAGTTGTTGTGCCCTGTGTGGCCAAATAATTGGAGACTGGATCGCCGGCGGACGATACATTGACGATTTTCAAGTGGTCCTGCCTCTCCCAGCTGTGAATGACGGGACGATGTGCTCAAGCCAGAGGCGAAGTGGAGCGGCGGACTCCTGTTTATTCATGTTTATTTTTCTTGTCTGTTCTGTTCCCAGCTGGTTAACTTGTCCCAGCTTTAAGTCCTCGGTTCGCCGTTGTCTTTGTAATTCACAGTTTTAATCAAAAAAAAAAAACCAGAGCAGAGAAAAGGTATGCGAAACGGAAATCGACTTACAATCCAGTGTAATTTGTGAGTCAGTTTGTAATTTGTGATACTTGCAAGTATCCTGTGTATTTATAGGGGATGTTTAGTGTATTTTGTGTTTCTGTGGTCACTCATCTGTAATTGAAACAAATGTCCAAAATCTGATCTTAACTGATTTTGGGCGCCCAGAAATCAAAATTAAACGTTCTTCCCGAACCCTATTTTCTCTACATTTTCCGATCAATGATTTCACCATCTCCGATCATTTCATTGTTCTATCTTCATTCCGCATAAATCTACAAATTTAGATATCAGCCTAAAGATGTTATTTATACTAAACCAAACCCCTAATTATAACATTATCTAGGATGAGTGAGGGGGAAAAAGAGAAAATGTCGAAGCTTTGGGAATGGGGATAGAAAGAGACAAAATTATACTCGAACATAAATTAAAATGGAATGACTTTATGAATTTAGTCTATTGTTGTGTAAATTACTTACAAGTGATTCATACTTATATTATGCCCCTTTTATGAATACACGGCGGAAGACTACTTACATCCCGAAATCTTCATACAAATATCTCTCGCTCTAAATTTATCTCATATCCATAATTTTATGCTTCTCTTCGTGTTTCTTCGCTCTGGGCCTTTCGCTTAAGATTTTCTCTCTTTGTTATGTTGGGCTTAACTTTCATTTCATTGGTCAATTATTTACATAAAGATAAGCTGCCAATCATATTTTTGGTACAAACAATAAAATTCATCAAAATGAGCTATAATTTGTCGTCGAAAAACTAAAAGTATGACATAATTCGTCAAAACTGATTTATAATTCATCGCCGAAAAATAATACATACGACGAGATTTAATCACATCCGTGTAAATGAATAAATCAATAGTTGTCATCGGTTTGTATTTTTTTAATTAAAATATACTATTTGCATTAGAACCTTTTTCATTACTTATATTATGCATTCATTTCTCAATAAAAAACTCCATAACTTATTTGGAAAGATGCCATATTGCATTGCATAGTAACACATCAAGAACAATGGAGAAGAGTGACACATTATTTATGAGAGCAATGAGCATATATAATGCATGAGTTTGTTTTGTTTCACATCATCTGGCAAACCTTGAGGTTCCATTTCGCTTCTCCCTCATATTGCCATTAAACTTGGGACAAACAAAAAAATTTACAAAAAAGCCACGTGTCAGAGTCGGACATATGCATGTATGTATAAAATACTAGAGGCCCTGTACGTCGTCGTTTTCCCACAATCCAACAGCCCTGACAACAAAAGCCGCTGCGGTAACGACGAGGGCAGCAAAAACGGGAGGCACGATCAGATCAATGGGAGATTTGATAAACATGTGAGCCGGCAGGCACACCGTCTCCCCCGACAAGTCCAGCGGCACTCTGAACAGTATCGTCGGTCCTCCAGCTCCAGCTCCGGATTTAACAACGCAGGCCTTGGAGAAAGACGATGACGGTGAAATGGCTGACACGAAGGCGATTTCGGGCGAGAAGGATGCTAAAGCGACGGTCAGAGTGAGGAGGGATGTCCATGTGATGGCGTAGATGATGAGCGGGAAGCGCGAGTGGAGGCGGCCGAGAGCTGAATTGAACAAGGACGAAAGCAGCATCATCGTCGTCGATCGGCTTGTTGTGATTGAGTTGAGAGATTTGAAAAATGCGATTGATGATGATTACGAACGAAACAAAAACTGAACTAGTTAGTAAGCAGTGACCTAATCCCAACGGCTCCAATTATTTAATTTTTACTCATAAATTAATTATGATTTTTAGTTAGGAAGAAAGTTGTTGACTCATGAATTTAACAACAACTACGCTTCAAATTAATTAACAGAGGAAGAAAAGCAAAATCGTCCTCCCATTCTTGCTAGGCTCTTTTTAGTGGGCCGATTAAAAAAATGGGTACTTATGAAGTGTGGGCTCAAGCCCAGTTCACTTCACTGACTTTTAAATTTCCATTCCAGATAATTCTAAAACGATGGTTTTTCACATTTCATATGGAGAGTCCGATTCCTGTCAGAAGTGACATTTTGGTGAGAAATGAGAACTAATCTCATCCATTCATCTTGTTAATCAATGACTAGGATTATATCGATTAATTTATATTATTCGCAGCTTTTCAAAGGATAATGTGTACCATTACATTATTCGTAGTTTTTCAAAGGATAATGCGTAGTATTATGTATATGAATACTACGCATTATCCTTAGAAAAGCTACGAATAATGTAATGGTACGTATTATCCTTTAAAAAACTACGAATAATGTAAAATAATTCGATCTAATCTTAGCCATTGATTAACAAAGATGAATGGATGAGATTAGTTCTCATTTCTCACCAAACATGTCACTTCTCATGTGATCTTTATTCTTCATGTGGAAACTATTGAATTTTCCAGAAATAATTGTTTATTTTTTTGGAAAAATAAATATTCTTCATTATTTGCAGCATTTATGGAATCAGAGTTATTATAATCACGTAAAAAATATATGATAGTAGAGAAGGGATCAGGTGCAAAGTCCTAATTATTGTAAAAAATGCAAACTAATCATCACCCTTCTTTTTATTATTTGGATGATCAGGATTAATTGAGTATTAATTTGTTTAAATTCAAATTTTAATGTGAACAGGGGCAAATATGGTATACCATTAACATATTATTGTTTAATTGATCAAATCAAAACCCGACACCTGTCCTTCCTTTCACGCTTGCTCAAACCCTACTCTCAGTTTTTACAGATTCGTGAACGACATGGATGAAGTGAAAGCAAACGAGATGCAACGAATCATGGATATATGTGGCTGCTAGCGGCAATTTTCATACTCGCTGCTATAGTGTTTGCAACTGGTGTAGGATGGTTCTATATGAAGTACAGAACCTTTAAGAGGATGAAATACGACAATGACTGATCAAAATGGACTCTGATGTCTTTTCACAATTTAAATTTCAGGGAAAGTGAGATTCTAGACAGTCTGGATGAGGATAATGTGATAGGAAGCGGGGCGTCTGGTAAAGTTTACAGAGTGATTCTTAACAATGGTGAGGCTGTGGCAGTCAAGAAGCTTTGGGGAATAAGTAAGTTAGATGATGATAGTGGTGACATTGAAGTTGGGCAAGTTAAGGATAATGGGTTTGAGGCTGAAGTTGAAACATTGGGAAAGATCAGGCACAAGAATATCGTCAAACTATGGTGTTGCTGTACAGATAAGGATTTCCTAGAAAAACATGGACAATTTTCTAACGAATTATAGTCCAATTTTGACGAATTATGTCATAGTTCGTCAAAAGTGGACTATAATTCGTCAAGAATTATGACGAATTGTAGTACACTTCGACGAACTATGACATTATTCGTCAAAATTGGACTATAATTCGTTAAGAATTTGACAGTATCATTGTATAATTAGCATGACATTTTATAATTCGTCACAACCATTATATAGTTCGTCATAATTCTTGACGAATTATAGTCCACTTTTGACGAACTATGACATAATTCGTCAAAATTGGACTATAATTCGTTAAGAATTCATTCATGATTTCCCAGTCCTTCTCCCATAATTCGTCCAGCTTCCATTATTGAAATCAGCTTCTGAATTTTTCAACAACATCCAGCTCAAAATATATGAAACTGGCTACGCATCAATATTGCAACTTTTATAAATGAAACTAAAAAATTTCTCCAAAAATAAGATTCTAACTCGTTGAATTGATATCTGATCAACAGGCTAGCAATTGTGGTACCAAAAAGATAACATAGATTGACGTAGGCGGAGATGGCGAAGTTGTGAGATTCCGAACCCTATTTTTACAGATTGAAGCTATTTGATTACCTGAAAAGCATTCAATTTGTGCATAAAATTGGAACGGATATGTGATGGAACGAATTCGATTTCTGGCAAGCAAAATTGAACGGCGACCATCATTGACGAAATTTTTAGATTTCTTCCGCGGTGGGTTAACAAATACCGACGTCGTCTGCCTACAAAAATATTTTATTTTCATGCATAAAGAGGATTAGGGTCCATGGATGAGCAATGGAGATTCAGATCTGGGTTTGTTCATCAAGGGGAGGAGAGAGAGAGTTGGATTTTGATTTTTGTTGTGGTCAATTATACCCTTTAAGTGAGTGATACATGCTCACAATTCATTTATTAATTATTTTATTCTCATTAACTTACACCCACAAGATTATGCAAATGAATGGTGCTGATGATTTTGTATTTTGCATCAGATCTGGACTTTGCACCAGATACAAATTTATCTTATTGCATAATATATACTATAATTTTCTATTATAATGACTGTTTTATTTATATTATGAATGATGCTACATGGGTTCGTGCTTACTAACTAGTTAAAAAAAATAATACTCCTCAATACTTTTTTTGTGAACCCTCCTCAGGCTTTTGCTGACATCGAGGCAGCCATAACCGATTCTCATAATGAGCAGCTTACGGCTCTGCCCTCTGAGCAAGAAATATATCAGGCCATAACTTTGCTAAATCCTTCAAGTGAGCCTGGGCCGGACGGGTTCACAGGCGCCTTCTATGTCCACTGTTCCATCATTAAGGCTGATATTTTCGTGCTATTCATGCTTTCTTTGCAGGTATGCAGCTGCCAAGTTCCATATCGTCCACTGATGAGCCGTATTTATACGACTCATCGAGTCATCAAATCCCACCGATTCCGACACTTTATCATGCAAACAGTTACTTCTTAGTGTTGTTTTGCATTTCAGGTGTTTTGGGAGCTCTAGGAGGCAACGCGCTTAAAAGACGGCATTTCATGCCAAAAACAGCACAATGGAGATTCACCCGACCGGGTGGGAAGTGACCCCTAATCCAACCGACCGGCTCAACACTCTGGCCCGAGCAGGACCAGGTCGCGCCCAGCAGAGTCCCAGGCCCCAGCCGAGCAGTCTAGCACCAAAATCAAGTCGCTCGGGCAAACGAGCTGCTCTGACAATTCCGACTCGAGCAAGTTGATCGAAACAGCAGATAAGTCGGACAATGTCACTAAACCAAGGAGAATGCCCGAGCAGATTGGCAGTTGGCTAAATTTCAAAGGTCGTGTGCGCGCTGATATGCACCAAAACCAAGTTGCTCGACCAGACGGGCGAATCTGGAAAATCCGGCTCGACCAAGTTGTTCGAAATACCCAAAAAGTCGGACGATCTCACTTCCCAGACAAAACGCCCGAGTGGAACCAGCCCATGCCCAGTTCCGAATCAAGGCCGGCCCAAGCCGAGTCCAAAACCACAAATCTCGGCTCGTCATCTCCTCCTTGTGTGGCGGTTTGGGAAGCTTCTAGAAGACTTGTTGGCCAAGTAAACTTGCTAGTTTGCTTACAAACCAAGCAAAGTCGGTTTTAGGACATGTTCCCTAAAACCGTTTATGGGCCAACTTCAATTTGGAAACTTCGAAGCCCTAGAATTCTCTATAAATACAACCTCATGTCAAGGGTTTCAAGCATCCATCAGAGCTGCCTTCATCCTTCAACATTCGAAGTCCTCCTCGGCGTTCTTACCATTCCGACCCGGTTTCCTCCTCCTCTCGGCAATAGAGAAGAACATTCTTTCGTTTATTATTTCTGTTTGTATTCCCATGGATATGAGTAGCTAAGCCCTTTATTCGGGCTAGGGTTTTATACATTGTGACTATTGTTTGAGATTCTGTTCTTAATGCAATTTTATGTTTCTCTAGTTCTTGTGCTCATTCCATGAATTAATTTGTGAGGTTAAGTGGAAGCTTTGTCGCAAAGCTTAATCAAACAATTAATTCTTATCGTTAATATCTACTGGAAACTTTGTCGTAAAGGTAGATCGTAACACCTAGATAAAATAATACCTTTGTCGGATTATTGTGTTTAGGGAAAGAACTAGAAATCTAACTCTTGGTCGGGTTAGATGTGTTGTATCACCTTTGTCGGGATACTTTAGGAATTACCTTTGTCGGAATTCCACAATAAGAAACAAAGATTTGATCATTAGATATCTGTGATAAACATGTCACAATAGAAACACTAAGCTGAATACTCTCTCTGATTGAATCCTTCCTTGCTTTTGCCTCTTTTGTACTCACAACTGCTTAAACCCCCCCTTTTTTCTTGTTTTCAGATACAGCTTCAGCAACACCAGTTCCCTTGGGTTCGACCCTGCTTGCCGCTACACTAGCTTATTGCAGGAGATATAAATAATAAATTTGATGCGTCAGACGACGCGCGTCATCCACCAACTTGGTTCTCATACCAAAGAATGCTAATGTTACCAAGATTGAGCAGCTTCGCCCCATTAGCCTGTGCAATTTTATTCACAAGATCATTTCTGGAATTCTTAACACTCGCCTTGCCAAGGTGCTTCCCCTGCTTATCAGCCCCGAGCAATCAGGCTTCATGTCGGACAGAAACATGACGGAAGCCATTGCGCTGGCTCATGATCTTACCTGACATATCAACAATGGTAGGCCAGGAGGTAATATTATTATGAAAATCGACATGTCGAAAGCTTATGATCGTGTCTCCTGGTTGTTCCTCCTTAAAGCTATGCAGGCCCTTGGCTTCAACCAAGTTTGGTGCGACCTTATCTATCGATTGATCTTCAACTGCTGGTATTCGGTATTGTGGGATGGGTCACCCTATGGTCATTTTAAGTCCAATCAAGGTGTGCGCCAAGGTGACCCAATCTCTCCTAGCCTTTTCATTATTACCATAGAAATTTTCTCCCGTCTGCTAATATCTAAATGTCGAGATGGTAGCATCACCCCTTATTTCGTGAAAGCTGGAGCATTACAAATCTCTCATTTACTTTACGCGGACGATATGTTGGTGTTCACAAATGGATGCGAGCATTCTCTGACGCGACTTATGGACCTTTTACATCAGTTCTGCGCCTGGTTAGGCCAACGGCCGAATGCTTCCAAGAGCTCGATCTTTTTTGACAACCACCTTGAACAAGACCAGAGGGCAACTCTTCTTAACCTCACTCAGTTTTCCGAAGGCAAATTCCCCACGACTTATTTGGGAGCTCCTCTCTTCCCGGGTAGAGTGAAAATAGAACACTTCAGTGCCATAGAAGCCAAGGTCCGCAAACGCATCAATGGGTGGATATGTAACCTCATCTCGATGGGTGGTAGAATATCCATCATCGAAGCCGTCCAAAACTCCCAGCTGATCCATATCCTTGCTGCACTGCCCACTCCCATCACGGTTATCAATCGTCTCTAAGGGATCATGGCGAGCTTCCTCTGGGGTCAAAATGATGATGGGCGTCGACAATGGGTAAAATGGACTGATATCTGCTCCTCTAAACAAGAAGGTGGGCTTGGCATTACTCATCTGGACACTATTCGAGTGGCGCTGCAAAATAAACTTGCATGGCGCTGCATGGGAGCCTCTTCCCTTTGGGGTCGCTACATGAGGTCTAGATATCGAGTCGGGGAATCTGGATCACACATATAGACATCTCTTTCCAAGTTGCTTCCAAGCCTTTGCATGCAAGCAGAATGGAAGATCGGACAAGGATCCATTGGGACCAATGACTTTTGTTGGATTTTCAATATTAAACCTCCTCCTCATATGCGCATGAAATCTATCAGAGAAGTGTGGGAAGATCATGGTAGACGGGCTACTCTGTTGGAGCTGCTTCCCGAAGCTGGCAAATTGGCAGTTCAACAAATGGTTTTCTCTCAGGATCTGGACGAGCTTCAATGGGTGGGAAGTTATGATGGGCTCCTTACGGCCAAAGCAGTTAAGAGACGTCTCACGTCTCCTCAAGGCGTCAATCAGGTGCTCTCTGAAATCTGGCAGCGCTGGATACCGCCCAAGATCAGCACTCACGTTTGGCGCCTCTATCGACACGCTTTAGCCACCGATGGCAAGGTCCAAAGCTGTGGGATTCTCCTTGTGTCGAAATGTCGCTGATGTAGTGCGCCCACTAATGAATCCTTGAGCCACCAATTCACTACAGGAGAGGTTTCGTGAACTGTCTGGGCCGCTAGGCACCAGCTCTATGGTATTCAGTGACCAAACAACTTAAAGCAGTTGTGGCGCTATTGGTTTCAAGACGGTCATGTTTCCACTTACATGGATGGCCTGCGACTTATGTGGGCATGCTGTGGAGTCTGGGAGATTTGGAAATCTCGCAACAACACCATTCATGGCACTGGGCGGTATTAGCACATGCGACACTTGTACAACTGGGTCCATTCCCTTGCTCGCCTCATCAACTTACCATTCACTCCCAACCTGCCTACTAATCTCACTCTATCACTACTGCATCTCCCGCGCCCCTATATACCAAGAAGTAAGTGGAAATGGTGGTGTCCCCATCCTCATGGCAATACTCTCAATGCTGCTTGGCGCCCTCATGGCAATGGCTTCAGAGCTGCCTATATCCTGCGAGACGCAACAGGCAGCGTTAAATGGCATCTAGTGAGCTTCGCTCACGACCCCTTCATAGTCTTCTGGATACCTTACTTCTTCTTAGAGATCTCAACATGATGCCGCAAGCCATTCAGTCGTGCCACTCTATAGTCAACAATATTAAACGCAGCCGGCCTAGATCTCAGGTATCTCTTCGTGTCCTTACTCTCGTGGAAGGTATCATCATGCATCGCATCTGCAACACTGCTAACTCGGCTGCCTCCTCTCTCACCTGCTCTGATCCCCCTCGCCCAATGACGCTTTTTCAGGAGCAACTCGCCTAGCCTTACGCGGTGACCGGCTCCGCCTCCCCTCTCTCTGCTCCTCCTGTCATGCTTGTCTCGCTAGCTAGCTTGGTCTCTCTTTGGGACGACCTGGTTCCCTTCTTAGTCCCTCTTGGTGCTGTTAGAGCTTTTTGCTTAGCACGGGAGGACCCCTCTATAGTCATGTACTTGGCACGGGTCGTGTTGTGGCGATCTTTCTTTCAATAAACGTGCTGGCTAAATCCAGTTTTGATTATATAAAAAAACTCTGAAACCCTATAGAACAACATTTCTTGTAATGAAAGGTGGTGGTTGAGTTGTGCTTCTTGTGTTTTAATGACAAGTCAAGTGTTCAAACCCCACCGGTGGCATATTATTCTTCCAATTATTTTAAGTTTGATTAGTTCTTCTTTGTGTGGACTTGTGATTAATCCCGCTTATGCGTGATTTTGTAAATCGCCCCTTTGGGTTTCAGTGATGATACATGATGCCGAAAGAATAAGAGGGGCATAAAGGCAGAGACGTCTAATGAGACTTACGCTTTATTGGTGGATATATGATGCCAAGAAACTTGGATGGGTAGAGGTGTCCGACAAGACCCGCGCTTCAAATTCTAGAAAAATTGTATTAGAAGATAATTATGAGTTCAGTTGACTTGTAAATAAATCAATTGTACCCATCAATAAAAAAACATTTCTTTTTAAAAAAAATCCCTATAGAATAAATTAAACCATTACAAACAAATGAGTAAATTTATAAACATTAAAATTAACCTTTATAATTTTTTGATTGGGGTTTACATGGAACATATTTAAGAAGACATCACATACATTGCAAGTTTCAGGTACACATATAACTCTAGTCCATTTGAAGCACAAGCCACACAAAGAGCACCACCCCGATTTAAACTTGAACGTGAATCCTTTGTTGAAGCACAGACCATCTGACACCTCTAACTTTGAAATCCACTTGTTGACATATACCCATGGTAAGGCCATAGTAGCGCCTAAGTACGCCTCCACGAGAGAATAGAGCATAACACATGCAAGCTTCCACAAGGGAGAAAGAAGAGGAAAATGAAAGAAAGGAAATAGGAAAAACATCCATGAAGGATGGAGAAAAAGTCCACAATATAGGTGACATTAGGAAAATCCACAAAATTGTAGAAAGAAAATATCATGATAGGGTTTCCCTCTTGACCTTGCTATTATAAAGCAAGTGTTCTACTAACTCCATCACTATCTTGTTGGCAAATTTTTTTTTGATTAAGGTGCCAACGGCAAGTACAAATTACCCAAAAAGGTCCAGCTAAGCCCGGCCGCCTGGCCGAGGCAGACGACTTTACAACGAGATATCAAGCAGTGGACCCTTAAGGAAAAGTTCAGGCCGAAGCCTAAAAGTTCCGGCCGAAGCCGACAAGATCAGGCCGAAGCCTAAATGTTCCGGCCGAAGCCGACAAGATCAGGCCGAAGCCTAAATGTTCCAGCCTAAGCCGACACCTGAACCAACTATCTAATCTAACCAAACCGAAACAAACCTAACCTAAACCGAAATCTAAAAACTACTGAAACTACCTAAGCCTACGTTAACCAGATCCAAAAATCAGCCGCCACCAAACAAGGAGCACCTCCACCAAAACCGGCTGTACGAATCCAGATGAAGACAACCAGCGTCCACAAAACACCAACCGCCTCAACCAGCGACAACCTCAAGGAGCACCCACTTAGTCGTCCAACCACTCCGGCAGCTGACCACCGGGAAGACAACAGCAACCGAACAAGCCCAGCATCAACTGCAGCTTCATCAGCACAACTTCCTCCCCTCCCGGTCCAGATCTGAAGCTATGTACAAAAGAGCCACAAAACTAACAGCAGCTCCAAAAACAACCACCAAAAAACCCGAGCTCTCCGCCCTTCCTCAGCCCCCACAACCAACTGCCTTCGGCTGAATCCATCCGGAACAAACCCATCAGACGCCACCAAGAGCAGATCTGACACGGCCAGAACCACCCGAAGCTTCGACGTCGTCAAAGATCTGCGCACGGACGGGGAAAGCAGCTGCCCAAGGGAGAAGGAAGGGGAAAGAGAGACGGGGTGCTGCAAAACACCGGAGAAGCTTCTGGACCTGTGTAGAGCTTTTCTTTCTCTCTCTAAAGCGAATAGGAATGCCTTAATGGTGATGTTTTTATCTTGTTGGCAAATTAAACATTTATAAATTGATTCAAGTTGCATATGATGTTTAGTATATCATGCAAGGGCTTAAGAATATTATGATATTTTGAAAAGTAAGTAAGCATGAATAATCGGTATATGCAAATTTTTTATAGCTAATTTTATTCATTTGTATTGGGTTAGCTCGCTTAGCTGACTTCATTAAAAGAAGAAAAAAAAAACTCTACTCTTATATCATAGAGACGCTTCTTTATATATTCATTATCTTTAGAGTGCGGTTCCGGTAAAAATTAAGATTATATATGAAAATTAAAAATTAGATTTCAAGCTGTGACGTGTCCAATTTCGTTGAAATCTCGGATATAATACGGAGGGGCATTATAGTCATTCCACATAACCCGGATTTCAATTCAGACTTAAGTCTGATCGGACATAGACAATGTTCAAGTTAAGTCTGATCACCAAGTTAAGTCCGAATTTGACAAAATAAGTCCGATCACTCTTAACTTTGTCCAAGTGAAGTCCGAATTCGACAAAATAAGTCTGAAATTGTCAAATTCAAACTTAATTTTGTCTAAGTTAAGTCCGATCAAACTTAACTTATGCATCTGTTAAGTGTGGATAATTTTCAAGACATTTATACTCTCGCATCTGTTATGTATATTTAAACAAGTCAAATTTTAAATTTTTTTTGCAAAAAGCACCCCGAATTATGATTGGTCCAGAGTGCCACATGTCGAATTCTTCGGTGATTTATATTTTTTAAATTTAAATGTGATTTTTATTTGATATAAAGTCTTACCTTTATACACATATGTTCAAAAAATAGTAGTTCATTATAAAAATTAGGGAAAAGTACATATTGTTGCTCTGAACTACTGACGTTTTCCAATTGAATGTCAGAACTATTAATGTTTCCAATCAGGTGTCAAATTCAAAAAAATATAACTTTATTCTAACAGAGTTAAAACAGTGTTTAACTATGCTTAGATAGCGTTTAGCCCGTTTAATTCTGGTTCATTAGCGACTAATTCTATTAACATTATTATTTTATACAATAATTAGTTTTTTTTTTTTTGTTTCTGAACGCAATGCAATCCTAATTGTTCGACCACCTGCGACCATGACACCAATGACGGGAGATCCGTCGGCCTCATTTTACAGGCTTCAAAACTTCAAATTAACTCCAGGTTTAGCTGTAGACCCGGATGATGATGATGATGAAGCCTCACAATTTGAAGAATTCAGCGACAACACATGTTGAAAATTCGGAGATTTAGATGACCCAAATGAAGAAAATTGTCTGGACTGAGCAAGAGTAATTTTGGAGGAAGTGAGGTTGAGATAATCCAAGTGAAGTTGTTCCTAGAGTAGCCGAGAGATTCATGAGGTAGATTGGTTAATGGGTGAAGAAGATCAGAATACAATACGAAATCAATCGTATTAGCAGTCGAAATCAATCGACCGTTCAAGTTTTGAAGTCCGAGAAACGAGGCCGAGAGATCTCCCGTTCCATGGTTGCTGAACAATTAGGGTTGCGTTGCGTCTCAATTTCAAAAAAAAAAAAAAAAAACTAATTACTGTATAAAATAATAATGTTAATAGAATTAGTCACTAATGAACCAGAATTAAACGGGTTAATTAAACGGGTTAATTAAACGGAGTTAAACACTGATTTAACTCTGTTAGAATAAAGTTATATTTTTTTGAATTTGCCACATGATTGGAAAAATTAATAGTTCGGACCTTCAATTAGAAAATATGCATAGTTCGAGACATCAATATGTATTTTTCCTTAAAAAAATTTACAGTACTACTCTTGTTAAAGCACTCAACCGAACCGATGCATTTGAATATGTAGTAAAAGAGGAGCGTTCAAATGAGGCACCCCTTCTTAAAGTGATGCAATGAGGCACGATTTGAGCCAACCACGTGTCCCACTCAAACCCCCCGTGCTTTGTGGGCGCGCCACGTGTCCTACTATCCAAAAACCATCAAAAAGCAAAAAGCAAACAACTATTCCTGCACTATTCTCTGCCACGTTATCTAAATGAATGGCTCACAACGTGCCTTATTTTTACAACATTGCCTCAATCGAACGCCCCTTGTAGTAAACAGCATATCGACAAAACCCATTTTAAAGAAAATTAAATCAGACATTTCCCTGGTTTTGTCTGATTCTATTCTACTTAGAGCATCCCACCATGATAAAAAAAATCATGTCATCCATCTCTTTTATCATTTTTCTCTCTCATCTAATCATCCCCCATGATCAAATCAATCACATGCATCCCACTCTTGATCAAACAAATAGTTCATCATCATTCTCTCTCATCACTACATAAATTATAGCTCATAAATATTAAGATTAATAAAAATATATCAAAGTGTATCTCGTTTTATAGAGCTCAAAAAATTATGAATATTGGTATTTATTTTGATTTTTTTACTTTGTAATTTAGAAGATGTATTTGTTGCAAGATCAAAATAAAAACTGTACTGTTTCTTACACATGACACGTGTCGCGTTGCGATTGGCTCACGTCTCATGATCAAATTTAATTTTTGATCATGAGATGATCTTTTTTACAAAAAAATTATGGGATGATCAAATCTATGATAAAAAAGATCATGGTGTGGGTGCATGATTTTTTTGATCATCTCTCATGGTATTTTTCTATGATTAAAAAACCTATGATAGGGATGCTCTTATAATAACAACAATAACCATTTATTTTTAAATCTGATAAAGTCCCTATCAAAAAAAAATCTGATAAAGTCACACCCTCTGACCCTGTCACTTTAATTTAAATTATTATTTTTAAATAAATAAAAAATCCACATCGTGTTCTAGCTTTCCTTTCGTCTTTTCCAACCTTTGCGTTATCTAAATTTATTTAATTTATTCTGTAATTTCAAAAATCTCAACGGCGAACCAAAAATTGCGTTTTTGATTTAACTGCCGGTGTCCATGTGTTGTAGTGGCATCTCATCTCTCCCTCGTGTTCAACACCAACCGCCAAAACCCTAGAATCTTCAACCTTTAATAATCCTTCAACCAGAACCAATTCGTCCCACTCTCCTACCCCAACGCAGTATTTCAATCTCGCAATTCGATTCAGTTGTGCATGCGTCGCCAATCTCCAGATCTGATTTCCTGGATTTGAATCACCTGCTTTCTCGCTATTGATGAGCTTACAGGTACAAGTTTTCCGAGGTTTGAAATTTTTAATTAAATTTTGTGTCTCAGAAATCGATTTTATGAGGGTAGTGGTGAACGTGGGAACTGTGTTTGTCACTGGTTATCGTTTTAGGATCGAGTAAGGTCGAGATTTTTTGTTCTAGTTGTTGTTCTTGAGTTGGAGTCTGGGATTGGACTGTTGGAGTTTGAATAGGTAAGTTATGGCATTGGGATTTTATTCAATTTTCATTGTGCTGTAGAAGTCCGTTGAATGGAGGACGGTGAAGTTTGTTTGGCAGTGACAAATTGTGATGATGTTGGAGTTCAACAGAATTTGGTGAAAGTGGAGCAGAAGCGCGACCGCCAGAGTGTGGGGGATGATGATGACTTAGAGGAGGGGTCCCCTAACAAGAAGCTGGCAAAGGAACTTTCAAATGAGGAAGTTCATTCGGAAGTTTCAAACCCACTGACCTCCAATGGAGAAATTGTTTCTTGTTCTCAAACTGTAGGTGTTAGTCTAGTAGGTGAATTAGGTAGTAGTAATCCAACTGAGTCTGCCTCTGGCGAAAGTATGTCCAGTTCTTCAGAGAGTTCCAGTGAGGAGACGGAAAGTGACGACGAGCACACTGAAGACGAGAAATTAGCTCTAGACGGGGCTCCCCTAATGGTTGTTCGTGAGATTCCTGAACATCTGAGTTCAACTGGAGTTAGGAAAATAACATTTAAGTTTAGAAAGAACAAGGAGGATCAATTTCCAGCCTCTGCCCCATGTTTTATGGAGAACCATGAAGAGTATGGAAAAAATGAAACACAAGTAAGTATTTGTGGAATTTGTATGCCTTTAAATGTCAATGCTCGTCCCTTTTCATTATTTTTAACATTATCTTGTTTACATAGCTGGATTCCAGTATATACCCTTCAAATGTTAAGAAGCTTCTGTCAACTGGCATTCTTAACGGAGCTCGAGTGAAATACAAATACCAAACACAGCAGGTTGAAGATAAGTTTACTTAATCATGTTTGCTCTGTAAACATGTTTTCAGAGTATCTCTTAATGCATTTCATTTATCTGTCAGAAAGAGCTTGATGGAATAATACAACAGTCAGGATACATGTGTGGCTGCTCGATTTGCAACTTTACTCGTGTACGTGTCCCTGGCATCAGTTTAAGTTGTTGTTTCCGTTATGAGTTTAGGCTAACCGACACTCCACTAAACCAATCAGTGGCTTTACAGGTTCTCAGTGCCTATGAGTTTGAGATGCATGCAGGTGCTAAAACCCGACACCCAAATAATCACATTTTTTTGGAAAATGGAAGCCCAGTTTATAGTATTATTCAAAGGCTCAAGACTGCACCACTTAACATGGTAGAAGATGTGCTAAAAGAAGTGGCTGGTTCTTCGATTAATGAATTTTTGTTCCAGGCCTGGAAAGGTGATGAAATTTTACTTCTCTCATCGTCGACAAATCAAATAAACCACTTACAAAAAAACATTGGAATTCTGTATTTTTATACTGTCGTGTTGAATTGATATTGACAACTACCATTTTATTTTCAGACAGTCTTCATATCAATACTGGAGCACTTTCCGCAAATAGATATGGTGCTACTGTTCCGGGCTGGCCTTACGATACTGACAGGTGCACCGTGTTTTGTTCATATTTGGCTGCATGTAAAATTTAATATTGTGTTGTACGGCTGGTTGTTTCTAATTTATCATCATCATCACCTCAACGGCAACGTTATTTTCCATGTGCTGAAACTTAGGGTGGGCTTGGTTAGTATAGTAATCTCACCTTCAAGACCAGACTAGTTAGGGCTTTGTGAAACATATGAAAGCAGTGGTAGACTGGTAGCATGTTTCTAAACATGTATATCAGTAGAGTGCCATCATAACTGAGAGATTTGTCGATATCCACAATGCTACCACTTTTTCTTATGTTATTATCATCACTAACAATATTTGTGTTTTCAACTTGACAGCCAGCAAGATCGTTCTAGCCTTGTTTGGCCAACTTCTTATGTACAATCAAGCTTTCCTGTTAAATCGCTAAGGATACCAGAAGAGAAAAGTTATTCTATGTACAGTTTCTCCACTCTGCATTTCTGCCTTTTAGCTTGCAGCTTTTCCCATCTTTCCATGTTGCTCACTCCCTGGGCTCGTAAATCTTAGTTACCAACTGGGATAGTTCCATGTTTCCTTGAGTCAATTTTCATGCTGTTCTTCTCATCACCAACCGCACATGCTCCACAGGCATTTAAATCCTACCTATTATATTCCAAAGAAGAAATCGGTTGAAGGTGTTACAAGGAAAAGGTTCAGTTGTCTTCTCTGCCATTTTGACTATCTTTTTCTAGTTCTTTGGTAAAGAAACTATCAGCTTCTCTTCGTTTATGTTTTGTAACAGTTCTGTACATATTTTGTTAGGGATAATGATCTTCACCGGTTACTTTTTCTACCTGGGGGTCTTCCAGATGGGGCCGAATTAGCATATTATATGAAAGGCAAGGTAATACATTAGATGATAAGATATGCAGATTGTGACATCTGATGTATGCGTTTCTGATCTTGACATCACCATACATGCATCTTGTTAAGTCCACCTTTTTCATGGAATTAGTAGACTCGTATTATAGTGAATTTAAGAAACATACGACATGTATCATCTTCTATGATAGTGATTTGTTTTAATGCACATGCTGAAAAATACTAAATTATTCTACATCTTTTAACTTGCAGAAAATTTTCAATTGATGTCCAAGATCAAATAACTAATGTTCTTTGAAAGTATATTTGATTGACGTGACAAATATGCATGAATGTAGGACATTAAAAGTTGGTTCCCATTTGTATTCACATGTGTAACTTTTTAGTCGATGATTGCTCAAATGGTAATGGTAGTATTAGATCATTGCTGTTATGCTTATGGATCAGGACTCACCTCTGTTTGCAAAATCCTATTTATCTATGGGTAGCAATCATTTGTGCCCTATGTGTCTCTGATAGTGATTTGGTACTATGTGTGTGCGTGTGTTTTCATACAGAAAGTCCTCGGGGGTTACAAGCAGGGAAATGGTATACTTTGCAGTTGCTGTGATAGGGAGGTAAGAATCAGTAGCACCCCTTTTAAGTGTTGTGGACCCTCCAATTTTTACTGATTAATCAATGGTGGACAAATTCCAGTGCTATCACTTCCAAATTTTGTTCCTCTTTTAAACTGATATCTCACACTACAACTTCAGGTCAGTCCTTCGCAGTTTGAAGCTCATGCTGGATGGTCAGCGAGACGTCAGCCGTACGTTTCTGAACTCCGAATCTCTATAAATGATCTGATTTTACTTTTGTACCATTGTTATAGTATGTTTTTATGCTATTTTGCAGCTATCGCCACATACATACTTCCAATGGCTTGTCATTGCATGATATAGCTACATCATTAGCAAGTGGACAGACCATTACTACTGATTGCAGTGATGATATGTGCACAGTGTGTGGTGATAGTGGGAACCTCAAATTATGCGATGAATGCCCTCGGGCCTTTCATACAGGTTTTTCTATCTTTATTACCCCTTAGTTTTATATGTTCACTTCGTTTTTCTGTCTGGGCATTCTATGAATTTTTTCCGAGAATTTTGCCAGCGAGCATTATTGCAATTGAAATACCACAGTCATAGTCTAATATCATGAAAATTTACTTTTCTTTTGAGGGATTGTGCTTAAATTTGATAAATGAGAGCTTTTCAGACAGTAATTTTCTGGCCATTTGACAATGAGCTACCTCTTTGTGGAAACATGTGACTAGGAAACTCTAGTTCGAATTGCATGTCTAAATGTTTATGAATCCCACCTGGCTATATCCTTGAGAGTGTGTATTACTGATTGGTTCTCTCGTCCTGTTACTTAAATCCAGTCAGATAGTAAGCTCTAAAAGCAGTTGTTTGTTTAAACTCATTGCCGTTTAATAAACAGCGGGGATTGAGTATTAGTTCTCAGCTTGTGGCGTTCTTTTTCTAATTGGCAACAAAATATGCTCTATGATACGGTTTCTTTCTTTTTCTTTTTCCCTCCAGGCTGTTTGGAATCACCATGTGTTTCTGAAGGAGAATGGCACTGTCCATACTGCAAAGACAAAGCTGGGACAGTGTTAAAAACTGGGGACCCGTCTGCTGTTCCTAAATCACTAGTTATACGACTTAATCGGGTTGTGAAATTCCCAGAACTCGAGAGTGGAGGATGCGTTGTTTGCAGGTAGGTTGCTATTTTGTTAAACCAATACGTGGGTACTGGGAGTTATTGTATTGCACAAATATGTTTTGATGTAGGTCCGCATCTGTAATTATTTGGTAGCAATTTTTTCTCGGGAGTGTTTAGTATGTTATGCTGGTGTTATAGTTATGATCATATTTCTTTGGTTCTTAAATATAATGACTTTCTTTTTTGTGTCAATAATCAGGGCTCATGATTTCAGCGCTGAAAAGTTTGATGATCGGACAGTTATGATTTGTGATCAAGTACGTGAATCTTATATACCTCCATTTGTATTAGTACATCAATCATATTATGTTCTATTCTTTTATTGTTGCATGTTATTTCACCTTTTTTACCAGTGTGAGAAGGAATATCATGTTGGTTGTTTGCGAGATAGTGGACGCTGTGACCTAAAAGTAAGATCTTGAATCTGCAAAATATCCATTATCAACTGGTCACAGTGATTCTTGAACTAAGAATATAATGCAGGAATTACCCGAGGGCAAATGGTTTTGCTGTGAGGATTGCAGTAAGATATATTCATCATTGCAGTCATCTGTGTCAGTTGGAGCAGAGGTCCTTTCACTTTCACTTTCGAGTACTATCATTAGAAAGCTGTTGGAAAAAGGATATAGTGGTGGGTATGAAAATGATGTGCATTGGCGAATTCTAAGCGGAAAAAGCCGTTATCCAGAACATTTACCCATCCTTTCCAGGGCTGCCACAATTTTTAGAGTAAGTTGGAGATGTGTGGCATCCACTCTTTATTACGATTTTATCTTGTGCAATCCTTCTTTTCTTTTGGAGAAAGTTGGGTGCGACATCGCTGCTCAAACTTACATATTTTACTTTTATATGGTTTTTGTTTTTCCAGCCTTTCATAACCCAATCCCATCCTTTTTAAAATGAAAAAAAGAAAGTTCAATCATAATTTGTTTTGTATCCTTTGGACAGGAGTGTTTTGATCCCATTGTTGCAAAATCTGGGCGTGATTTAATTCCAGTAATGGTTTATGGGTAAGCATTCATAACTATTTCAAGGATTGAAGTGCCTTTTCGTGAAATAGTTAGTTACATGATTGAAACACATACACCCAAGGCATATTGCGTGACATACTTCTTTTTTGTGGAAAGACAACTACGATTATTCTATGCAATTTAAAAATGGTGGTCTACATATTACCGTCCTCTGTAGTCTGATCTCATTCATGATTCCATGTTTTGATAAAATGAAGTTAAATTAACTACCATTTTTGGCCATCTGAATGATTATACCATTGCAGGAGGAACATATCTGGACAGGAATTTGGGGGAATGTATTGTGTGGTTCTTATTGTAAGGTGAATTTCTTACAGTAAAGTTCCTTACTATAGTTTTGGTTTTTTTTTCTTCTCATGGCACTAAAATTTGAATCTTTATTCATATACAGGTCAGTTGTAGTATCTGCTGGTCTTTTACGGGTTTTTGGCCGGGAGGTTGCTGAACTCCCAATGGTAGCTACCAGTAGGCAATATCAAGGGAAAGTAAGTATTTTAATCAAGGTTTCAAATTTACAGTCCTGTTACTCAGCACTTCTTGTCCTCTTATGATCACGTGTTTTTAATTCAGGGTTATTTTCAAGCTTTGTTTTCATGCATTATGAAATTGCTATGTTCCTTAAATGTGGAGAACCTGGTGCTCCCAGCAGCTGAAGAAGCCGAGTCAATATGGACAAATAAATTTGGTTTCCAAAAGATGAGTGATGAGCGAGTAAGTGCAATCGCAAAACTGATCTCAGCTTATCTTTCCATGCCTTTTTATACAGCTCATCGTCCATGATAAGATGTTTGCCGCCTTTGGTGAGTTTTTATGAAAGGCGGCTACAAAACTATGACCAATCTGTAAAGAATACATGTTACAGATATGATATATTTATTAGTAATAGTAACCAACCTATTGTATCATGTTTTATTGCAGTTGCAGGAGTACACCAGGGAAGTTCAACTGACAATCTTCAAGAAGACTTCCATGTTGGAGAGGAAGGTCGAGTTAGTATATGAAGAATGAAGGTCCCAGGCTTTCGTTCGCGTCACACTCGGGATTTTGCAGCGCCGGTGCTTGTTATTATGTGAAAATGCCATGAAGTTGCACTTTGGTTCTTTTGGATCAATGATTTGAAAAGGAAAAAAATCTCTGAAATGAAGAACAAGGCGGGAAAAAGAAGCTAGAAACAGTCGCTAGTGCATGTGGGCTTTTCAATTAGGCATGATGAGTTGCTGACAAATTACATTTTGCTTTGTTTGATTGTAACAGAGTAAGACAGACAATCTGTCTGGAACCAGCTACCCTGAAGTATAAATGTATCAGTGTTGGATGCGAGGCATGAATGGATGCATATGAAACAATTAAACCGATGTTTGGCTTCCAGCTCTCAGCTTGACCAGTTTACCTTGCTGAAGTATAAATGTATAATTTTTAGTTTTGTTTCGTTTTGAGTTTTGGGTTTGCAAAACATGGCATTTGAGTTTGGATTTTATGAAATTGATACACGTGATACCAATTTCTTCGATTTTTTTTTTAATGAAATTGATGCACGTCATCCCTACCGGTACCATACCCAAATGCTTTCGCGGAAGAGCCATGCCACGCCACAAGATCATTTTGATTAGAAATCTGTATGATGAATTTGCATATCAGTCTCTTGGAAAGATAGAAGAAATTAGTATGCGACATACGAGCCTCTTAGAGCATCCTTATCATAACTAAAAAAATTTGTGTTTCATATTTGTCATTTATTTTTTCTCTCATCTAGTCATAATTCATGATCAATTTGAAGTAGGACATGTGTCAAGTTATGATTGGTTGTTTCTCATGACCTAAAAAAATAATTTGATATCTTTTTTGGATTTGGTCATCTCATGACCAACTTTATGATAAAAAAAATCATGATGGAGAGTCATGTTTTTTTAATCATCTTTTATAATCAAATTTTATGATTGAAAATTATGGTGAGAATGTTCTTAGGAAGTTCGAAGAGACAAATTGGGCAATCTTCAAAGTCCGAAGAGACAAATTGGGCAAACTTGTCGCAAGTCCAAACTCGTATGCGGCATTTGAAAACCTAAGGGCAGAAGAGCGTTCAAATGAGGCACGCTACAGTAAAGTGAGGCACGATCTCAACCACACATCTAACCCCCCGTGCTTTGAGGGTGCACCACGTATCCCACTACCAAAATCCATCAACAGTAAAAAGCAAACAGTAAAATCCCACTACCACATCTTTAAATAACCATTAGATCAATATGATCAATGACCAAGATCATGCCTCACTGCCTCATTCTTACAACCCTGCCTCAACCGAGTGCCCCCTAAGGGCATCCTAATAGGATAGAAAAAAGAAAGAAAGATCATTTGTTCCAATCTTTTTATTTTTCTTCTTCTTAATAGATAGGTCGTGTGATGATCGGTCGTGAAAATTTTCTATGGCACGACTGGAAATCACAACTGTTCGTGGAGCTTATCCCAGATACGTGGCGGCCTTAGACAATTTTGTTTCTCACGTTCGAATTGTTGAGTTAGTTGTTTAAAATATAAAACTTATAACTAAAATAAATCATAATCCCTATCAAAAAAATAAATAAATCATTATAATACTAAGCAAAAATTTCTAAAAAATAATCAATAAATTTCATTTTTTTTTCAGCTCTACAAGTACAGACCCATATCGTAATAGTTCGGCCATAAAATATCTTTGAGAATGTTGAGATGATGAGAGTTTTTTTTGATAAAATGAGATGATGAGAGGTTTTTTTTGATAAATTGGTTGGAACAGTTACAAATGCGATTACAGAGGATTTAGAACTAGAGAAATTCTAGCTGGAACCAAAGCCAACAACATAAATAAACCTCATAATAATTAATTGGACAACTGCTCCGCATCGCCGCACGCCTCGGATGGTGGGCCCTCCAACTAATCATTATCATAGTCATAATCAAAATAGTAACTCTATGCATATAGAACTAGATCTGAAACGAAAACCACTAAACATTCTGAACGCATTCGGTTGGAAAAGACTCCCTTAAGATGGCATAAAGAGAAAGAAAAACAACAACACAATTATACACAAAAAAACACCCAAAAGTAAAACTATGGACTTCCAGAAGAGGGATCCATCACGCCGCAGACAACAGGACAACTTCAGCGTCGCAGCCATAGCTGCGGGCGACACCTCCGCCGCCTTAAAAACACCAAAGCACCAGGCAGCCAAACTTAAAATAAAACACACAGTGAGATGATTTTTTTTTGATTCATCAGTGGTAAAGTACCACCAAAAAGATACACTTGCTCACATATAATGTGGCTGCTCTTACAACGTTTCCTGTAGACACTTGAAGTATTCTGTAATTGCTAACTAAGACTTCTTGAAATCAAACTACCCTTACTTGGATCAACCTGGATACTACACAAGTCATACCCATTTCTCTATGACTTGGGGTATATCCCGGCTTGGGTTGAGTCCTCTTCGCTTGTGATGAGTCGAGTTTTCGACTCATTTATCATCATTCTTCACTATAGTTTTGAATCGTTTCCGACGATATTTTGATGTCATTTGACCTCTATCTCTACATTTCAGGTAGAAAACAAGATTCCCCCATGGTCAAGGCCTAAATATGAAAATTCGGGAAAAACTGGAGGTTGAGAGCAAAATATGGGCAGAATGAATCTCACCCGGTCGGGTGAGAATTTCCCCTGCACCAACCGGTCGGGTCAGAATTTCACCCCACCCGGTCGGGTGGGAATGTCCCCCACTCTCACCCGACCGGGTGAAAGCTTGAGTCGACCGACTGGACCTCGAGTCGATCGACTAGATGCAGACTCAGGAGGGCCTGGAATCCATGTTTCCGCAGTCGGTCGACTGACCCTTCAGTCGGTCGACTGGGAACCCACCCGGTCGGGTGGATTTCAAGCCAGAATCTCACCCGGTCGGGTGGACTGCTACAGTACCGGATTTTTCACCCGAGGCTATAAATAGAAATCAAGGGTTTTGGACCAAGTGTGGAGGTTTTTGGGGAGAAGAAGATTGGAAAAGAGGTCCAACCAAGGTCATCAATCATCATCCAACCAAGGAGAAGAAGAGAACATCAAGAGGGAGTTCTAGGATTGACAATCCTCCTTCCTTTGCACTTTTCCTATTCTACTTGTTGTTGCCATTAAACCCTACTCACACCATGTTGTCTTACATGAGGTGTGAGTAGTGGATCTTGTGTTTTGAGGGTCTTATGACTCTCCTTGGTACTCTTTGATCACATATATACAATGATATTCATATGGATGATTGTTCATTTCATTTTCTCTTGTGTTATGAATGTTATGCACTCTAGGTGTTTGATAAAATGCCTAAGTGACAACTTGGACTAAAACTTGAACCTAGGACTTGGAAACCCTTGGGAATAGTTCTAGGATGGAGAAAATGATCTATATCTTGAATCATGCAAGTGAACCTTAGGATATGGATGCTTGACTAAGGATTGAATGTTCGATTTATTGGAGTTAGTCATTAAGCGAATCTTCAATTAATCCCATCTAATGGTGTCAAATTCATGTTCTCTATGCACTTCATATGTGACATGCTACTAAGTGTTTGTGAAAATGCCTAGTTTGGATAATAGAGAATGCGATCCTATCCAATGTATGCATTTGTTGTTAACTAGGACTCGAGTTCATAGTAGTTATTACCTTAGGAAGACATTCCAAGGATAATGGTGCTATGGAATGAACCAATTATCTCTAGCGAGTGAGGTTCGAGCTATAAGAGAGCTTGGCTAAGACTAGATTAACATAAACATTGGTCTACCTTAGTCTAAGCTAGGTTTTCGACAATGCATGGGTAGGAAGTGAACTAGGAGTCGAGTTCATGGTATTTATTGCTATGGAATGAACCGAGAGGTTCGAGCTATAAGAGAGTTTGGCTAGGAATAGATTCAAGTGATAGTTAGTCTATCCTAGTCTAAACTAGGTTCATTGCTATTTGACTACCATGAAATGTTTGAATATCGTGTATGTGATCATTGGGAATTTGCCAAGGAGGGGAGTGAGCCCTCGAAACACCTCTTACTTATCTTTTATCCCTAATTACTCGCCACACATAGGATTTAGACATATACACTCCCTTATACATTTTTGGTTTAGAATAGCCGAATGGAAACACAATCTTAAATAGTGCATGTGCTTGGCTTGCTCCTTTGGGTTCGACCCGGTACCCTACCGGTCTTTATAAATTGTTTTTGACCTCTACGACGACCCTCTTCTAAACCGACACGTCGGGAGGGTAAAAATAGACGTTGTCAGCTTGCTCTTCTCGTAGTTCATTCCATCTGTTATTCCTCCCCTCGGTTCGTAAGGATTAGTTGTTCTCTCTTACCTCCTCTATGCACCTGTTGATTGTCATGGTGGAATATGGACAATTCGAGCTGCGATACTTTGCCCACCATGCTAGGCGTGCCCTTGTTAATTCAAATACCTCCATCGTTGATCTCTTCTTTTTCTGGAAACATCTCTTATTTCTTTCATCCCATATGGACCATAAAATTGCGTAGCATAGAGTCTTCCACAATCTCTTGTATGATTTCTTTCTGCCCTCTATCATCCAGCTTTCCAGGAGAGCTTTCGCTTTTTCCGGCATCACCCAAACTGCTCCCCACCATTGAAGGCACATAGACCATAATAACCAACTCCAGCTACAGTGTATCAGTAGGTGGTATGCTGTTTCTTGTTCCTTTTCGCATAGAACGCATGATAAATCCTCCTCTCTTCTCAGCACTCTTCTTCTGCATAGTGCCTCCTTGGATGGTAAACTCTCCAAGTATATTCTCCAAATCAGCGTTTCTACTTTCGGTGGCGCCACCCCTGACCATAGATGAAATGGTATTTGTTCCCAATTCTTTTTGTTTCTTTTGATTGTCATGGCGGCCTGCATGAGAGAGTTTGTATGAACATTCCGTCCGCCGAGAAAGCCCATACTATTCTGTCATTCTCCCTGTCTTTGAGCTGTATATGCTTTAAACTTTCCTCTAATTCGACTTTCTTCTCTTCTTCCCATTGGTACAATGGCCGTCTGAAATTCAGGTGTCAATTCCAAACAGTTCCTGTCCACTTTCCCATCTCTTGAACTGTAGCCTGATTTTCCACCGCCAATGAGTACAGTTTGGGATATTGCTCTTTGATTGGCCTTTCTCCCAGCCACACATCATGCCAAAATTGTGTCATGCTCCCATTTCCTAGCTTCAGTTTGATGCCTTCTCTGAATGCCGCAGCCACCTCTGAGTTCCCTTGTACACTTTTTAAGATGTCCTTCCAGCTTTTAGATAGCTTGTTAACTGAGATTGAAACCTCTTTTGGATCATGCATCCCCCTAATTGCGTATTTCTCCAGCACCATCCTTCTCCATAAACCACCATTGCCGGAGACGAGCTTCCACCACCACTTGGCCAAAAGGACCAAGTTCTTGTCCACCATGCCTTGGATCCCCAGCCCTCCATACGCCTTCGGTTTTGTGATTCTGGACCACTTGACGTAGTGAATCTTTCTCCTCATCTCTGAACTCCCCCAAAGGAACCGCCTTTGAATTTTCTCCATTTCTTGCGCAACTGTTAATGGTATCTTGTACATCGAGGCATAATAGAGCGGGAGGTTACATAGTGCTGTTTTTATGAGTACTACTCTCCCCGCCATTGAAAGATTTACGCTTCTCCATGAGGCTAATTTCAGTTTGAATTTCTGCAGAATTGGCCTCCACGTCGTGATCCTCCCTGGGTTTCCTCCCACCTGCATACCCAAACAAGTCATAGGTAATCTTCCTGTAGGGCAGCCCAGCATGTCAGCAAACTTTTGCACTTCCTCCTCCTCTAACCCCACCCCCAGGCACCTGCTTTTGCTAAGATTCACTTCAAGCCCCGAGCAGACAGCAAAAGAGTTTAATATTATCCTAATTTTGCGAACTTCTTGGATATCAACCTTGCAGAAAAGGATTGTGTCGTCAGCGAATTGAAGGTGGGTTAGTTTCCCTTCATTCTTCACCCATTCTACGCCGCTAATCATTCCTGACCGGACTGCCTTGTTAAGCATTCTCGATAATCCTTCAGCCGCCAGCAAGAAAAGGAATGGTGTTAGGGATCCCCTTGGCGTAGGCCTCTTCCCATGGAGATTCTTTTAGTAGGAGAACCATTAATTAGTATTTCCAATTCCACTGATGAGATGATGAGAGTTGATCTATGAGAAGGTGGAGTTAAAAATCAACAAACAATATCTGACGACTTTTTATTTGGTTCATTGTTAAGACAAGCCTTTTAAGAAACGATCGTCCAATGATACAAAAGATAAAAATTTGTTTGATGATCTTTTTAAAAAGATCATTATCTGAACTATTCTGCTTTTGTCATCCTACAATCTTTTTATCAAATATATCCTTAATAATGAACAAAAATTGAAGATCTTGACATTTTCTCTTTTAATTTTCAACCATACATCTTTTTATTTTTTTTGTAGTATCCAAACCATAACAAATTGAATTAATTGCGTGATTGCTGAGACTGTTTTATCTAGTTTGGGTGTGTATGATTTCATGAAATTCGAGGCTGTTATGCCTAAATGGGTTTCTGTTTGTGCAGGGCAGAAACTTGTCCTGCTGGAGCGAGAGAAGGGATGATGTTAGGTTGTTTGTTTTTACTTGAACTGGTTGTTTGTTTTTAGTTTTACATATGAATGCATAGCAACCTCAAACTGCCATTTTATTTCCCTTCTTGATGCCATAACTGATAACTGAGTTGCTTTTGTGTAGTTGATGCGGAAAACTGGATGTGTATGTTTATTGTTTAGTGTGTTGAATTTTTATGCGGAATTTATTGTTGCTGAATTATGTTGCTGGATGTGTATGTTCAAGGTTGTGTATGTTGCTGAATAAAACTGCCATTTTATTTCCCATTTTATTTCCCTTCTTGATGCCATATGTTGCTGGAAAACTGAGTTGCTTTAGTTTATTGTTCAAGGTTGTGTATGTTTATTCTTTATTGTGTAGTTGATGCGGAAAACTAGTGTGTTTATGCGGAATTTTTATGCGGAAAAGGGAAAACTACTTGTGTACTTGATGCGGAAATGGGAAAACTGGTTGTGTAGTTGATGCGGAAAACTGGTTGTGTATGTTTATCTTTATTTGTCGGCCTTCCTTAATCTGGTTCTGATTGTATCTCTATGCTAATGCTAATGCTAATGCTTTGCGTGGCAATTTGTCAGGATTGCAGCACTGAATTTCGAGTCATGAAGATGAAGATCTAAAGCTTTTCATGAAGTTCGAAGTTCAACCTAAATATGCTATCTTCTCAAACTTGTTGTTCCATTTTAATGCTTTTTGTATCCAGTTTTTCCTCTGTTTGTGTCTCAGTGTCTGTATGAAAACTGAAATGGCTCTTTTTTTATTTTGTAAGTTAACACTTAACAGGGTACTGAAAGTGAAAATCTTCCACAGGAAAAAATAAAAAATAAAAACCGAACCGAAATCGAACCGAACCGATCATGTCGGTTTACCGAATGTCGGTTCACCGAAAAGTCGGTTCGGTTTTCGGTTTCTATTTTCACTCGACCGACAAATCGGTTCGGTTTCGGTTTTGTCGGTTCGGTTCGATTTTTTGACCGAACCCAGCCCTAGTCTATACCGCTGTGGGATAGATTGGGTCGTGGTTTCGTTCGTGCATTTATGTTTTATAAATTAAATTCACTTAAGTTAAATTAAACTAAATTCAGCTAAGCTAAATTAAATTAAATTAAATTCAGTTAAACTAAACTAAATTAAATTAAAGCAAATTGTATTTGATTTTGTTCATCATCATCGTCGTCGTCATGATGATGCATGATGCATGATGATGATGCATGATAGATGATGGATGATGGATGATGGATGATGATGATGATGCATGATGATAATGATGATGATGATGGATGATGATGCATGATGCATGATGATGATGGATGATGATGATGATGATGGGTGATGATGATGATGATGATGATGATGATGCATGGTGATGATGATGATGGATGATGATGATGATGATGATGATGCATGGTGATGGTGATGATGATGATGGATGATGATGATGATGATGATTGTTAAGTAATGTTAAGTTGGTATAAACTATAAGTTAAACTAAAATAAAATAAACTAAATTCAGCTAAATTAAATTAAATGAAAATAAATTAAACTAAATTCAGTTAAACTAAATTAAATGAAAATAAATTAAATTCAATTAAACTAAATTCAGTTAACATAAGCTAAATAAAATTCAACTAAGCTAAATTTCAGCTCAATCGTACAGCCCGAAATTACCCAGTTTGTGGGTGAGTATCTACAATCTCATATAGGAGTAATATGTAAAACACATTTTAAAATCACTTTTCTTTCTAACCATCTATTATTTAAATACTTCGAAATTTAAAAAATAAATAAATGGAATTGCAAACTGTCGCCACAGTTGTCTTCTTCTTCCGCTGACCTTCCTCTCCTCTGCTTCAAATCTCAGCCATTTCTCCCGCTCCATATAAAATCCCATCCTCTCCTTCATATCGAATTCGTCTCTCATTCCCCAAATTTGATTTACTTTCACACTGACGCCCTGAATCCAATTCGTCCCCATCTCCGCGAATCATTCTCGTCATCAGTCGAAGCCTCGCGATTTCGATCCAATTGATCAAACCCATTCAGTTCCGATCACTCATCTTGCAAGAATCCCGAGACATTCGTTCAGGTGACTCTTGACCACTCATCTTGCAAGAATCTGGGTTTTGATTTCCAGGAGAAAAGCTTCGATCTTTGAGCAGAAAGATTCGATTTTTTTTCGAGGAAATTAAGGATGGGAGTTAAGGGATTTGTCGAAGGAGGAATCGCCTCGATCGTCGCCGGCTGCTCGACGCATCCTTTAGATCTGATCAAAGTGCGGATGATGGTTCAGGGCGAGTCATCCGCCGCGCCGAACCAAGCGCCGCGCCCGGCTCTCGCCTTCCAACACGCTGGAGTTCAAGGTGTGAAGCTAGCGCCGCCGATCAAGATCGGACCAGTCGCCACCGCTGTTCAAATTGTTCAAAAACAGGGCTTCAACGGCTTATTCTCCGGCATCTCCGCAACAGTTCTCCGTCAAACGCTCTACTCCACGACTCGTATGGGGCTGTACGACATCATGAAAACGAAATGGACGGATCCCGAGACAAAAGTCATGCCGTTGACTCACAAAATCGGAGCCGGTCAAATCGCTGGCGCTGCGCCGCGTGCGGCAACCCTGCTGACGTGGCGATGGTGAGGATGCAAGCCGATGGACGCCTTCCAGAAGCCCAGCGCCGTAACTACAAAAGCGTCGTCGACGCTGTCGGTCAAATGGCCAAAAAAGAAGGCGTGACGAGCTTGTGGCGCGGTGCGACCATGACAATGACACGAGCCATGCTCGTGACGTCATCCCAGCTGGCAACCTACGACCAAATCAAAGAAGCCATACTAAAAAAGGACCTCATGAGTGACGGAATCGGCACTCATGTGACGGCTAGTTTTGCGGCAGGGTTCGTGGTGTCCGTGGTCTTGAACCCTGTGGACGTTATTAAAACTAGAGTAATGAATATGAATGTAGTGAAGGGGCAAGCGCCGCCTTACGCGGGGGCGATGGACTGTGCGATGAAGACGATTCAGGCGGAGGGGCCGATGGCATTATATAAGGGGTTTATTCCGACTATTTTAAGACAAGGACCGTTCACGGTGGTGCTGTTTGTTACATTGGAGCAGGTGAGGAAGGTTTTGAAGAATTTCTAATAAGTGAATTATTGTCGACTTTTTTTTTATTTTTATCGTCTCCTAATGTTTATCCATTTTCCTTTTAAACATAACCTCAACCATTAATCTCAATCAACCATATTCAATCATCTTCAACTACTTTAATATGACGATCCATGCGCTTGAAACTTTCAATTCATATTGATTATCAATTGTACTTCAACATCATTTAATGCAACCATAAATACACATTGTACTGTTTTTCTTTCTCATTAATCTTTGTGTAATTTGTTATTTTTGACAAACATTTAGGAACGGAGGGAGTATTAAGGATGCCCTAAGACTCAAAAAAAAAAAAAAAAGAGAAAAAAGAAAGATATTCAAATAAAAAAATGTTTAAAAGAAATAAGAAAACCAAAGACACGCAGGATGCACGTGGACCAGTTTATGTTCATAAAGCTAAGGTTTTAGGGATTTTGTCTGTCTGAAAAATGGCTTTTGCTTCAGGATTCCGCCGCCTCCTCGCCGGATCATCATCACTTCAATCCTCTAATTCTCTTACGATTCGGTTCTATACTACGCTCACTAGCCCCAAGCTTTTCATTAGTGGTAAGCTCTATGTTTCATTTGATTGCCTTTTTTACTCACACAGTGCTGTCAGATTTCTGCAGCTTGTTATATCAATTAGTGATAGCTACCATAGGCGTTTGATTCTGACGTGTTTGTTTCCTAAATATTAACCCGACAGTCGTCTCCCGTACCCGATTCGGATTCGCGATGGGTACTCGTCGGATATGTCCCCATGCCGTACCCACATGAGTGGGGTACTCATTGAACCTGGGTACCTCAGATTTAGTTTCCACCCACAACAATCTTCGTTTTTTATCTAGGAATTCACAACAATATGTAGAAGGTACTACGAATATATAGGATCTTGGTGCGGATGACTTTAATTCTATGGATCTCACTTGATGAACCGGATTTTGAGAATAAATTGCTTGATCGAAAAATTTACTATATATTTTCATTTTTGCCGTACCCAAGGTGTGCCCGTACCCTACAATTTTCCATTTTGCCGTATCCCGTATTCGTACCCGTACCTGCATCCGTATCCGTGCTCTATTAATATTATTAAGTGACGGACCTAGTTGAATTTTTTTTTCTCGCCTTATGTAAGGGAATTCAGATTTGGGGTTGTTATTGGTGTTGACATGGTATTTATATTTGGGGAAAGCTGGAATTGCATGTTTGGTTGTTAATTAATTAAAGAAAATGTGTTTATTATCAAAAAGATATGATCTTGTGTAGGTTTTGCTTTAGTTTCCCAGTCTTTGGTTTATGCCATTATTAGGGACTCCTCCAGAAGACAATCCATTGTTTTATTTCTGTTCAGGAAATATATTGTAAATTGACATAATACTATAACCAGATAAACAGCCGGATGCTGCATTTTGATGACGTAAGTTATAAGTGTCGGTTCGGGATCTTGGCTTGTTGGGTAGAATAGCCAGAATTGGAATTTCAATTTCAATTACAAATTTACATTTTCAATTATCCCAACTAAAATGTTATACCTTACGTGTGAGGTTTAGTTTAAATAGAGACTCGGTGAGTACCGTGCATGTGTTATTGTTAATACGATTAAATGGTTGTAGTTTGGTAATCTACATGGTTTTGGTAAAAAATTATGTTCTATTGTATAACTTTATTATTCTTTTTAGTAACATAAACAAGCTGTTCATTTCATTACAGGCCTATCAAGGCTTACTACGGATGACTCGCTGAAAAATGCTTTTGCTCCTCATGGTCAGCTTGTCGAGGGTAAGTTCATTCCAACCAAGTTGTATCCTAATCAACTCTCGATTTCAAGATTTGAGGTGTTGATCTTGTTGTACATGTCATGAATAATTTCAGCAAAGGTAATAGTTGATCGAGAAATGGGAAGATCCAAGGGTTTTGGGTTTGTCACTTATGCAACCATTGAAGAAGCTGAAAAGGCTCGCGAAGCAATGAATGCTAAGATGCTCGATGGATGGGTTATTTTTGTCGATCCTGCCAAACCGAAAGGGCCAAGACCTCCACCTGCTTCATACTCGCAATCACAACCCAATGACAGCGGCTTGACGATAAACAAAACAGTTGGATGGTGTGGCTGAGTGTCACAACCTACTGTATACATCTCTTAGGGATCCAAACTACAATCATTACTTGATTATGTCATTTGAATGTTATATTTTTTGGGCGTATCTTATTCTATGGATGTCTCTGACCAGTTGGATGTGCAAGGAATGTCTCATGTTCATCTTGATCCTGTCCAGTAACTCGAAACTAATTTTAGTACCTTTTTCAATGCCTTTTTTCATTCGTTTCAATCTTTCCTAGTCGAAGCTCTTTTTTATCAACATCTCTACTAGCAGCAGTGCTCTTTGAGGAACAATTGCAAAGAGGAGGTGCTGTCAGTTTAAGCTTGTTTGCTTTTGAACGGTTGAATAACGTCAATAAAGGATTGTGCTTTAGCGGTCATATCTAGTTCGAATAACTAGAAAGAATATCTGGCTTGATATGTCCAGCCATCAATCATTCTCATTATATTCCACTTCTACAAAAACCATGAATTTCATTATGTGCAAACACTAGATACAATTTTTTTTTTAAAGAACTGTACAAACACTTTACAATTTCCAGCAACAGATGTTACTAATTTCTTCACCTGCCCTTAGTATCACACTAACGAGCTATAAACTGTTTAGTATACACTCGATGGCGTCGTTCCCTCACATAAATTACCCAAAAAATCAACGACATCATAACAGCAGAGGACACCATTACCAAGCCAATGTAAACCCATTGACTGTATCGACGCAAGCCAGGACAATAATCCTTGTTAATATCTGCAAATGTTTCTCTAGCAAATGTGCAGTCCACCAGCCCCACTAAAAATGGCGCGTAATGGTACAAACCATAACTCACATTGGTCGCAGCAGCCATATCAGTATATAAGTTTGGTGTCAATCGACCCGTAGTTGAACAAATTCCTTCCTGTGAGATTTGACACACATAGTCCTGCCACACCTGTGTGAAATCAGATAATAAAAAAATTAGATCAGTTTTTTATTTTTATAAAAAAAATTCAAATCCTTATTTATACTATGCGTAATGAGTTCGTGTTACCTGTGACGCATTATCCAAACTCACTTCACTAGCAGCACATGTACGATCCGTTGAGTTTGAGTCATAAGGATTGCAGAGTAGAGGCATCAAGGGACCAGACTGATTAAAATACAGCGGTCCAGCATTGGGCGGGTAGTTCATATTCGATACGTTCTGAATCACACCGTTGGTAATTGTGACCAGTTGGAATGTGACGTCCCTGGTGCTAACCACAGCCTCTTGAGCTGTCGCATGATCAAGACAAGGCAGAATATCATCCAATGCTGTGTGTGCTGTCGGGTTCTCCACCCATTCGGACATCGCTACACATGCATCTGCAACAACACTGGAACACATAAAACATAATGAGCGAATTACTTTTGTGATACATTTTCTGAAAAATGATTTGGTTCGGACTGATGAGGCAAATTCATTGAAAAAAACGGATGGAATCTAAAACTTACTTGTGGAGAAGGAGAAATACCCCAGATAAAATAAATGTTCCGGCCACAAGAATCCAGCCCAGAATTATCAAGCTGCAGGAACTCGATATATTAGTCGTTCGAGTAAAGAAAAATATATTACGAGGGTAAAAAAAATGCGTGTCTTTTACTTTTTAAATTCACTTACATGTGAAAAATGCATTGAAGTCCAAACACAGAAAGCACTGCAAAAAGGCAAGCAGGCGACAATGACGATAACAAACCAAGGATATAAAAAAAAATAAAAAATAACCTAACTTACGAAATCCGAGAACGGTTAGAATCAGCATAATAGTTGTAACAATTATAAGGGCTGTTCTCCTGAGGAAAAAAAAAAGAAATATCGGATATGCAATGAAATATATATCCGTAGGATGTGTGGAAATAGCTGCTCTGCTTACACTTTGTCTAAGACATGTTGCATTTTTATTGCATTGTTTGTGGTGATTGTGGAAAGTGTGGAGGCTGCAGTGTCAACTTTGACAGCAATGTCATCTATCTTGGCTTGAACTTCGGCAGGTAGGAGTACAGAATCCACTGTCACATTTTTGGCTGAGGATAGACACTTGGAAATATTTGACATTGTCTCAAATGTTGTATTTGCTTGGGAGACAACATAATTCAAAGTATCTGTTGTCTTATTGTGGAACAATGTCTGCCCATTAAATAGCATAAAACAGCCGACGCTAAAAAGAAAAATGGTTGTTAGCAAGGCCTCAGAAAGCGATCAACGATACATTTGATATCAAGAGAGTCCAAAAAAAATAAGTTAGAGTGAAAAAGAAAAGAAATTCTAACCCAGTGGTTACTGTGAAAAGTATGAGAAGTATAAGAGAAAGGGCATATGCAGTACGAGAATATCCATACGATTGCTGCCTACAGCAACAGCAGCGAACGAGGCAGAGGATACACATACAGATGCCAAAAAGGACCACCCAAATAGCCGAAATGAGAAAGAGGGGAACTGCTGTGAAACCAACAGACTGCATTTATTCAAAGTTTGATTTAGAGATATATTTCAGGCAAAGCAGCAACCATGTTTAGAGAAGAAACAAAACAAAAAAAATTAAGAAACGAAGCTGAACTATAAATCGTAAAATTCTCAGAAATATGATCGATCACCACATATCAGAAAAGAGAAAAAGAATTTAAGAGGGAAACTCACAGCCCAATAATGAGAATTGCTGATGTTCCATCCACCTGTGTAATATCTGAATCCATCAAATGGATCTTTCCTTGTTGTCCTCCCTTGGGCCAAAATCAACGATGAATTATTATTATTTTCAGCGAGCGACCTCCTGGAAAGTACTACAACATTCCCTTTCTGCTCCCTGGGGGGAGCCAAAAATGCTGTAAAGTAAAACAAGGGATATATTTGAACAAGGAAGAAAATATGCATGCATGGATGGATCTATAATTAATCAGAAAATGTTCGATGAACAGTACCCAAAAGAATAAAGTACTAATTGGTACCGGGAAAGCGTCGATTATTGTGAGGATTATCATATCCATAAGAGGGGAAGGAACAGGCATAGAGACACAAGAGATGAAGAATGACATGAACAATTGCAGGTTGTGATAATCTCAATTGCATCGAATTGTTCTTGTTTCCTTTTTCGTTTGTTTCCCCTGCCCGATAAATTACATAGATGAAGTCCTATCCTATTTTTCAGTTGAGATGTTTTGGCTGTAGGATGCAGATGAGACTACATCTAATCTTCCATGTTGTTAAAAAAAAGTATTTATATGGTCCCATGGAAAAATGAAATAAGGTCAGTAATGTTTCTATTTTGGCTTTTATTTTGATGATGAATGTTAGACCAAAGTAGTAGGAGCTGTGAAATATCTTTATTTTTCATTCCGATTTGATAAAAAAACATTCATATGAAAAAACTGATAAGAATAGTAAAGATTTTGATGAGAATGAAAAGAAATGAAGCTGTAGATATGGTCTGCCATTTAATTTACTATGATTGGAATGCTTCTCTTATTAAATTAAGGGGAAAGTATAAAATAGGTCTCGGAACTATCACCGTCTTTCCAATTCAGGTTCGAACTATTAACATTTCTCAATAAAAACAAAAGTAACTATTTGACAGAATTAACACCACAAGTCAACTTAATTGATTCATGTTAAATAATTAAATTATGTAATTTTAATTAAAAAATATATTTTTTAATTAAAGGTATATCTTTAAATGTTGTAATGAAACGCGGAAAACTTGCAAGAATCGAAAACGAAAACAATGAAAATCGACACAGGTGATTTATACTGGTTCGGATCCGGATGATCCTACTCCAGTCCAAAGGTAAGCCTCTTTATTGATCAATTGAACACACACACAAGCTTCGCTCAGTACACAGATCAGAATTACACTAGCAATCGCTCTCGATTTCGCTCACAGAACTCGAATTGAATTGAAACGCTCCAAGAACCCTAATCCCCTTTCTGACGAATTATTGAACTCGAAATGCAACTCGCTCGTAACTCGCCCCAACTCGGACGCGCCAATAAGTATCCGTCTTTGCTGCTGAAACGTCGACGTTCGACTAACATCCCAGATCCATCTGGAACGACTGCGCTTTGTCCAAGAAGGAATCTTCCCGCTGAAGGAAAACGTCACCGTTCCCTTAAACCAGAGTTCCCGCTTTCGCCAAAACGCCTGCGTTTTCCTTTACGCCCAAATGAAGCTGTGCGCGCCTTCAGCATACGGCGTCGTTTTGCCCTGCTGTTTGAACTCAGCATTACTCAGTTTGAGCTAGCCTCCTCAAGCTCAAACAAACCCCTGCAAACTTGTGCATGTATTCAATTAACCATGAAATGATCTTGGACCAAAAACCCACAAATCTCCACCTTGATTCAAGATCACCCATATCCCTTATTGGCTTACCCTTGGCCCTTTGCCTCATCCATGTCTATCCAACCTAATCAATTTCAAGCAATGTTCAAACTTACTGCTTGGAACTGACTTGGTTAACATGTCGGCAGGGTTGTCATTGGTGTTGACCTTCACCAATCTAACTTCACCAGACTCAGCGACTTCCCTCACAAAGTGCATCCTCACATCTATGTGCTTGGACCTCTCATGAAAGACTTGATGCTTGGATAGGTGAATAGCCCCTTGACTGTCACTGTGAACTCTTACACATGCCTGACCATGTCCCAGCTCTGTCATGATTCCCTTTAGCCACAGTGCTTCTTTTACTGCCTCAGTAATGGCCATAAACTCAGCCTCTGTGGTTGACAAAGCCACAACCTTCTGAAGGTTTGCTTTCCATGACACTGCTGTACCAAATACCATAAACACCAGTCCAGTCTGAGACTTTCTGGTGTCAACACTCCCTGCATAATCTGAGTCTACAAATCCTTCTACAATCTCTGATGTGAGTTGATCTCCCCCAAATAACAAGCCCTTGTCCAGAGTTCCCTTAATGTACCTCAAGAGCCACTTGACCACTTGCCAATGACTCCTTCCTGGGTTTGCCATGTGCCTGCTCACCAAGCTTACTCCATGTGTTATATCTGGCCTAGTGCACACCATTGCGTACATTAAGCATCCAACAGCATTTGAGTAGGGTATATTCTTCATCAGGTCTCTCTCTTGCTCATCTTGAGGCTCTTGATCCTTGCTCACTTTAAAATGGCTTGCAACTGGAATGGATACTGACTTTGCATTTTGCATATCAAAACTCTCAAGAACCTTTCCCAGGTAATCAGATTGGCACAGAAAAAGTGTTCCAGCCTTCCTGTTCCTTTGAATCTGCATTCCTAAGATTCTTTTAGCTGCACCAAGATCCTTCATCTCAAAATTAGTATTCAAATGGTGCTTTAAATCATTAATGGCCATAAGGTCTTTACTAGCTATTAGCATATCATCAACATAAAGCAATAAGTAAATCAGAGATCCACTTTCCAGCAATTTATAGTAGATACACCAATCATAACTAGACCTTTTAAAATTGCAGTTCATCATAAACTCATCAAACTTCCTATACCATTGTCTAGGAGATTGTTTAAGGCCATATAATGATTTCTTAAGCAAGCACACTCTTTTATCAGGATCACCAACATTAAAACCTTCTGGTTGTCTCATAAAAATGGTTTCATCTAGGTTACAATGTAGAAAAGCAGTTTTAACATCTAGTTGTTCTAACTCAAGGTTAAAATTAGCAACTAAAGATAATATAATTCTAATGAACCTATGTTTTACCACTGGGGAATAGATTTCATTGAAATCTATACCCTCCTTTTGTGTGAATCCTTTTGCCACCAGTCTGGCCTTCAGTCTAGGTGCTTCCACTCCAGGAATTCCATCCTTCCTTTTGAATACCCATTTGCAGCCTACCAGCCTTGCTTTAGGAGGCTTGTCCACCATTTCCCAAGTCATGTTCTTGTTTAGAGACTCCATTTCTTCTTGCATAGCCTGCAACCACAACTTACCATCTTTGCAATTTACAGCATCAGTATAGTTTAGTGGTTCAGGCTCAGAGAAATTTTCAGCAATGTCACAAGCATAGTTAACAAGACCAACAAAGCCATATCTAACAGGGGGCCTAGGTTCCCTCCTTGCTCTATCTCTTGTTAACCAGTAATCATGCTCTTCAATATGCTCAGTTTCATTTTCAGACTCACTTACATCAGTGTTATCAGGTATTTCAGGTATTTCAGTCATTTCAGTAACAACAGGTGTTGGAGCCACACTCAGCTCCACCTCAACTCTAGAATCACAAGGTTTACTATTACTTCCAGATTCTACTGTTTTATCAGGTTGATTAACCTCTTGTGCTTTTTGTTTTAAAGGGAATTCAAGCTCATTAAATATCACATCCTTGCTGATAATGGTTTTCTTATGTTCCTTTTCCAAACACCACAGCTTATATGCCTTAGCCCCATCAGGGTATCCTAAGAATATGCATCTAAGGGCTCTTGGCTCTAACTTTCCCTGTTTTACAGATACATATGCAGCACACCCAAACACTTTTAGCCTATCATAGTTATCTAAGTGTCCAGTCCATACCTGCATTGGTGTTTTAAAATCCAATGCAGAAGATGGACTTCTATTTATGAGATAACATGCAGTATGGGCTGCCTCAGCCCAGAAATGTTTTGATAAACCAGATTGGAGTAACATGCATCTAATCCTTTCTAAAATGGTCCTATTGAATCTCTCAGCAACACCATTTTGTTGAGGATTTCCAGGGGCAGTATGATGCTTGGTAATACCAGATTCCTTACAAAAATCAAGAAAACATTTATCAAGATATTCCAAACCATTATCAGTTCTAAGGTACTTTACCTTATTACCTGTTTGATTTTCCACCATTAGCTTCCATGTCTTAAATGTATCAAAAGCTTCAGATTTGTTAGTCAGAAAATACACCCAAGACCTTCTTGAAAAATCATCAATCAAAGACATGAAATATTTTTTACCAGCATGGGACTGAGATTTAGTTGGTCCCCATAGATCAGAATGGATATAGTCTAGTTTTGCATTAGTTGTGTGAATACCTTTACCAAAACTTAGTTTTGTAGCCTTCCCTAGAACACAGTTTTCACAGAAATTTAACTTTCCTATGTGATCTTTGCCAAAACAACCTTGATCACCTAGTTTCATTAAACCAGTTTGTCCTATATGTCCTAGTCTCAAGTGCCACAAAACAGTTTTGTCCATTTCATTTTCAGAGTAGTTAATATAGTCTTCTAGCACAACTTCACCATGCAGAACATATATTCCATTTTGTCTAAGACCCTTTAAAATAACACAGTCACCTTCAAGCACCTTTAATTCAGCATTTTCAGCTTTAAACTTGCAACCATGTGCCTCTAGCATTCCTAAAGAAATTAGATTTCTTTTAAGCTCAGGCACATACCTTACACCTGATAAATGTATATCAGGTCCATTATCCACTTTGATGATGATCTTGCCAAATCCCACCATCTTGCAAGCTTTATCATTTCCCAGGTGGACTGTTCTAGCATTCTGATCTTGGAAATCTTTGAGCCACTCCTTATGGGGAGTCATATGAACAGAACATCCACTGTCCAATATCCATCTGCTTGTTGGAGAAGTCTGGGTAACCACCAAGGCCTCAGCATTCTCATAAGATTCCTCAGCCATAGCAGCTTCCACATTGTCTTGACCCTTCCCTTTTGAAGCCTTTTCCCTATCAGGGCAATTCCTCCTGAAATGTCCTTCTTTGTGGCAGAAGTAGCATTTTAGTTTGTTGTTCCCACTGCCTTGAGTAGGTTGAGTACCTTGCTTAGGTTGACTCTTAAACTTGTTAGACTTCTTCTGAGAAGCATTCTTGTGGAATTTCCCTTGGGCAACCAGGCCATCAGCAGCTTCACCACTTGCCTTGGCTTCAATTTGCTTTTGTTTTAGAGCCACCAAAACTTCCTCCAATGTTAGTGTATCCTTTGAGTACTTCATTGTCTCCACCAAGGTTGAGTAAGATGGTGGAAGAGAGTTGAGAATCATGATGGCCTGATCCTCATCAGCTATCTTTTCTTCAATGTTTTCAAGATCAATAATTATCTTTGAAAAATCATCAAGATGTTCCTCAATTGACTTACTTGAGTCCATCTTGAATCCAAACAACTTCCCTTTCAGATAGATCCTGTTGGTGAGCGTCTTCGTCATGTACAGCTGTTCAAGCTTCAGCCAAACCCTTGCAGCAGTGGTTTCTTTTGACACTTCCCTCAACACCTTGTCGCTCAAGTGGAGGATCAAGGTGCTGTATGCCAACTCTAGCGCATCAGCTCTCTCTTCAGCCGTAGTAGACTCAGGAAACACTCCCGTCAAAGCCTTAGCGACCTTCATCTGGACCAAAATCGCTTTCATCCGTTGCCTCCAAAGTCCGAAGTCTGTCTTGCCATCAAACCGCTCGATCTTCACTTTGGCCGACACCATCCTTGCAATGAACGGCTCTAGATACCAAATTGTTGTAATGAAACGCGGAAAACTTGCAAGAATCGAAAACGAAAACAATGAAAATCGACACAGGTGATTTATACTGGTTCGGATCCGGATGATCCTACTCCAGTCCAAAGGTAAGCCTCTTTATTGATCAATTGAACACACACACAAGCTTCGCTCAGTACACAGATCAGAATTACACTAGCAATCGCTCTCGATTTCGCTCACAGAACTCGAATTGAATTGAAACGCTCCAAGAACCCTAATCCCCTTTCTGACGAATTATTGAACTCGAAATGCAACTCGCTCGTAACTCGCCCCAACTCGGACGCGCCAATAAGTATCTGTCTTTGCTGCTGAAACGTCGACGTTCGACTAACATCCCAGATCCATCTGGAACGACTGCGCTTTGTCCAAGAAGGAATCTTCCCGCTGAAGGAAAACGTCACCGTTCCCTTAAACCAGAGTTCCCGCTTTCGCCAAAACGCCTGCGTTTTCCTTTACGCCCAAATGAAGCTGTGCGCGCCTTCAGCATACGGCGTCGTTCTGCCCTGCTGTTTGAACTCAGCATTACTCAGTTTGAGCTAGCCTCCTCAAGCTCAAACAAACCCCTGCAAACTTGTGCATGCATTCAATTAACCATGAAATGATCTTGGACCAAAAACCCACATTAAACTTCTAATTTTTTTTGACTAATTTACTTAACTGATTTAAACAAATTATTGTGAGCATTATAAATAGAGAAATAAAGATGACTGACTTTTTTTTTTTGGTCATTGGTGTCCATGGTATGAGTTGTTCCAATCAAGGCATGGGAAAGACGTGATCGAGTCCGAGTCTCTAAATATTTCAAATAATATTAGGCTACGGAATGAGTTTGAATAAGAATAGAGATAAAAATATATGATGAAAAAGCGGTAGACTACTCAGTGGATAAAAGATCCAACAAGATTTCGCATGGATTGCAACAAAATCCAAATCATAAGAAGTCATAGTTTTTGCAAGGATGATATATGAATATGATATGATATGGCGTGGCTGCTGAGTCATATAGCTGCGTTGTGGTCTTTGTTGACTGTTCAAATGGACACTTTACCAGTGCCACGTGCACTTTATTAAACCTGGCCTGCCAACTACAAGCCTAATCATAGATAACATGAATCTGTTTCCGATCCCCTCTGTTCTCATTCCACGAGTAGTTGCAACTCCAGGAAGATAATTAACATCACCCGGTTGGATCGAAAACTCATACTTTTTTTTTCTTTTCTGCAAATGATCTCTTTCGAGATAGGAAAGACAGTTGTGGATCAGTTCTGAATCTCATACTTTTATTATTATTTTTTATTCGGCATACTTTGGTTTATAAATGAAATTTTTTTATTATTTTTCCCCCAATTCGTTTTTCGACTTTTTTCATATGGATCTTTTGGCGACCAAAGTAAATGAGGAAATTCGTCGGTGTAAACATGAGCCCAATAATGTGGAAGCCCATTTAGCAAAGCAGACACACTCCAAATCCAACAAAAGGAAGTGAAGTGAGCAATTGCGTTCTATCCCGACGATGGAGAAACTGAAGAGAGCGATGAATCAAATCGCTTACGCGCCATGCGGTTCAAATCTTCCGCCGTTTCACCGGTCGATGGTTCCTCTCCTCTCCTCTCACTTACTTCGTCTCTTTATGGAATCGCGCTTCGCTTACGTTACAAGCTTTATGATTACGGTCTAATCCAGCAGCATCGGTGAGTGCAGCACAATCCATTTCTTCTCTAGTTTTTAGTTATTTATTAAGAGTGTCAATCTCGCGTTGGGATGGTTTGGTCCTTGTGAGGGTGTTTGCTGTGTTGTGCTGTGTTGATCGATTTAACTGTTGACTATGTTTTGTGAGGATGTAGGCTGCCTGTCCCCATGATTAGTGTGGGGAATTTGACGTGGGGAGGGAACGGAAAGACGCCCATGGTTGAGTTTCTAGCTAGTTTATTTGCGGATTCTGGAATTCCGCCATTGATCCTCACTAGTGTTTGTGTTAATTGGTTATTTGATTAGTGGTATACATTTTTAATCTTGCCTCAATATTATTGCTTACCCAAGGAATCTTACGTGAACATTCTAATTGCTAGTAGGAAAGCATTATGTAATTGAGAGTTGTTACTTCAAATGGGAATTGATGTTGTTATAACTCCTCATCTTCTTATGCAATTTGTGATTTTGTAAATTCCGTAGGGCTACGCTGGGGTGATGAAGCTATCATGCTAAGAAGGAATCTTGAAGGGACATCCGCAAAGATAGGTGTCGGTGCCAATAGGGCTGAAACTGCTACTGCTTTTCTCAAGAAGTTTGGCTTTGCTAATTTTGATAGAGGAATGTGCATCAATAGGTCAAAAGCCGAGCAGAAGGAAATGAGTGTTCTTGTATCCGGAGGGATTGGGGTTGCCATACTCGATGATGGAATACATGTAAACCACATCACTTTTATTGTTTTAAGATGTTCAGTTTGTCCAAGGAAGTGGATGACATGGATCTAACGTTTGTTGTTTACATAATTTATTGATAGCACTTGAGCTTGTGGCGTGACTTGGATATTGTGATGGTCAATGCCACGATGACATTGGGAAATAATTGCTTAATACCCCTTGGACCATTAAGAGAATCGATAACTGCACTTAAGCGTGCAGATATAGTGGTGACCCATCATGCTGATTTGGTATATGAATCTCATATTTGCCTACTTTATTCATGTACATGTGTGACTGTTTAATTATCTTCCACACTTTCGCTGATAAAATGAATGATTCTGTGGCATATGTTTAGGTTACAGAGCAGGATATGGAAAAACTTGAATCACTGATGTATAAGATTAAAGACGATCTTCCCATTTTCTCAACAGCGGTGGTTCCTTCACACTACTTTGAAGTTGGAAACTCGTCATGTAATTTACCTCTGAAGGTAGTGATTAATGCCACGGTATTATGTGTTTCTGGAATTGGGTCTGCAACTTCCTTTGTCCGAGCAATTGAAAAGGTAAGTTTTTTTTATTTTTTTTGCTTATTTGTTAGACGTGGATGAATGTCTGTGTTGAGTTCAATTGTTCAATGTTGTTTGATTTCATAATATACATGTATGGAAGAAAGTTATTATTTTTATTTTTATGCAGCATTTAAGGATCCATTTATCAATTTCCATGTTGTTGTGATGTGTTCTAGAGTATATGTTTTTTCCGACCTAAAAATGATGTAGATTATTATTAGTTTTTATTCGGCATACTTTGGTTAACAAATGAAATTTTCTTATTATTTTTTCCCCCCAATTCGTTTTTCGACTTTTTTCATATGGATCTTTTGGCGACCAAAGCAATTGAGGAAATTCGTCGGTGTAAACATGGGCCCAATAATGTGGAAGCCCATTTAGCAAAGCAGACACACTCCAAATCCAACAAAAGGAAGTGAAGTGAGCAATTGCGTTCTATCCTGACGATGGAGAAACTGAAGAGAGCGATGAATCAAATCGCTTACGCGCCATGCGATTCAAATCTTCCGCCGTTGCACCGGTCGATGGTTCCTCTCCTCTCCTCTCACTTCGTCTCTTTATGGAATCGCGCTTCGCTAACGTTACAAGCTTTATGATTACGGTCTAATCCAGCAGCATCGGTGAGTGCAGCACAATCCATTTCTTCTCTATTTTTTATTTATTTATTAAGAGTGTCAATCTCGCGTTGGGATGGTTTGGTCCTTGTGAGGGTGTTTGCTGCGTTGTGCTGTGTTGATCAATTTAACTGTTGACTATGTTTTGTGAGGATGTAGGCTGCCTGTCCCCATGATTAGTGTGGGGAATTTGACGTGGGGAGGGAACGGAAAGACGCCCATGGTTGAGTTTCTAGCTAGTTTATTTGCGGATTCTGGAATTCCGCCATTGATCCTCACTAGTGTTTGTGTTAATTGGTTATTTGATTAGTGGTATACATTTTTAATCTTGCCTCAATATTATTGCTTACCCAAGGAATCTTACGTGAACATTCTAATTGCTAGTAGGAAAGCATTATGTAATTGAGAGTTGTTACTTCAAATTGGAATTGATGTTGTTATAACTCCTCATCTTCTTATGCAATTTGTGATTTTGTAAATTCCGTAGGGCTACGCTGGGGTGATCAAGCTATCATGCTAAGAAGGAATCTTGAAGGGACATCCGCAAAGATAGGTGTCGGTGCCAATAGGGCTGAAACTGCTATTGCTTTTCTCAAGAAGTTTGGCTTTGCTAATTTTGATAGAGGAATGTGCATCAATAGGTCAAAAGCCGAGCAGAAGGAAATGAGTGTTCTTGTATCCGGAGGGATTGGGGTTGCCATACTCGATGATGGAATACATGTAAACCACATCAATTTTATTGTTTTAAGATGTTCAGTTTGTCCAAGGGAGTGGATGACATGGATCTAACGTTTGTTGTTTACATAATTTATTGATAGCACTTGAGCTTGTGGCGTGACTTGGATATTGTGATGGCCAATGCCACGATGACATTGGGAAATAAATGCTTAATACCCCTTGGACCATTAAGAGAATCGATAACTGCACTTAAGCGTGCAGATATCGTGGTGATCCATCATGCTGATTTGGTATATGAATCTCATATTTGCCTACTTTATTCATGTACATGTATGACTGTTTAATTATCTTCCACACTTTCGCTGATAAAATGAATGATTCTGCGGCATATGTTTAGGTTACAGAGCAGGATATGGAAAAACTTGAATCACTGATGTACAAGATTAAAGACGATCTTCCCATTTTCTCAACAGCGGTGGTTCCTTCACACTAATTTGAAGTTGGAAACTCGTCATGTAATTTACCTCTGAAGGTAGCGATTAATGCCACGGTATTATGGGTTTCTGGAATTGGGTCTGCAACTTCCTTTGTCCGAGCAGTTGAAAAGGTAAGTTTTTTTATTTTTTTTGTTTATTTGTTAGACGTGGATGAATGTCTGTGTTGAGTTCAATTGTTCAATGTTGTTTGATTTCATAATATACATGTATGGAAGAAAGTTATTATTTTTATTTTTATGCAGCATTTAAGGATCCATTTATCAATTTCCATGTTGTTGTGATGTGTTCTAGAGTATATGTTTTTTCCGACCTAAAAATGATGTAGATTATTATTAGTTTTTATTCGGCATACTTTGGTTTACAAATGAAATTTTTTTATTATTTTTCCCCCAATTCGTTTTTCGACTTTTTTCATAAGGATCTTTTGGCGACCAAAGTAAATGAGGAAATTCGTCGGTGTAAAAATGGGCCCAATAATGTGGAAGCCCATTTGGCAAAGCAGACACACTCCAAATCCAACAAAAGGAAGTGAAGTGAGCAATTGCGTTCTATCCTGACGATGGAGAAACTGAAGAGAGCGATGAATCAAATCGCTTACGCGCCATGCGGTTCAAATCTTCCGCCGTTGCACCGGTCGATGGTTCCTCTCCTCTCCTCTCACTTACTTCGTCTCTTTATGGAATCGCGCTTCGCTTACGTTACAAGCTTTATGATTACGGTCTAATCCAGCAGCATCGGTGAGTGCAGCACAATCCATTTCTTCTCTAGTTTTTATTTATTTATTAAGAGTGTCAATCTCGCGTTGGGATGGTTTGGTCCTTGTGAGGGTGTTTGCTGCGTTGTGCTGTGTTGATCGATTTAACTGTTGACTATGTTTTGTGAGGATGTAGGCTGCCTGTCCCCATGATTATTGTGGGGAATTTGAAGTGGGGAGGGAACGGAAAGACGCCCATGGTTGAGTTTCTAGCTAGTTTATTTGCGGATTCTGGAATTCCGCCATTGATCCTCACTAGTGTTTGTGTTAATTGGTTATTTGATTAGTGGTATACATTTTTAATCTTGCCTCAATATTATTGCTTACCCAAGGAATCTTACGTGAACATTCTAATTGCTAGTAGGAAAGCATTATGTAATTGAGAGTTGTTACTTCAAATTGGAATTGATGTTGTTATAACTCCTCATCTTCTTATGCAATTTGTGATTTTGTAAATTCCGTAGGGCTACGCTGGGGTGATCAAGCTATCATGCTAAGAAGGAATCTTGAAGGGACATCCGCAAAGATAGGTGTCGGTGCCAATAGGGCTGAAACTGCTATTGCTTTTCTCAAGAAGTTTGGCTTTGCTAATTTTGATAGAGGAATGTGCATCAATAGGTCAAAAGCCGAGCAGAAGGAAATGAGTGTTCTTGTATCCGGAGGGATTGGGGTTGCCATACTCGATGATGGAATACATGTAAACCACATCACTTTTATTGTTTTAAGATGTTCAGTTTGTCCAAGGAAGTGGATGACATGGATCTAACGTTTGTTGTTTACATAATTTATTGATAGCACTTGAGCTTGTGGCGTGACTTGGATATTGTGATGGTCAATGCCACGATGACATTGGGAAATAATTGCTTAATACCCCTTGGACCATTAAGAGAATCGATAACTGCACTTAAGCGTGCAGATATCGTGGTGATCCATCATGCTGATTTGGTATATGAATCTCATATTTGCCTACTTTATTCATGTACATGTGTGACTGTTTAATTATCTTCCACACTTTCGCTGATAAAATGAATGATTCTGCGGCATATGTTTAGGTTACAGAGCAGGATATGGAAAAACTTGAATCACTGATGTACAAGATTAAAGACGATCTTCCCATTTTCTCAACAGCGGTGTGAAATCTTCCCCTGGTAGATGAGATGTTGTTCTGGTCGATGTCCAGAACAAATACTACAACAACTTATGCGCTAAAATAAGTATTGCGGAAATAAAAGTGACACGCAAAGTTGTTACCCAGTTCGGCGTTAACGAGCCTACTCTGGGGGGCGTTCTCTAGCCCGGTGGACAGCAATTCACTAATAATGAGTATTGCGAGTACATGATCTTACGTTTACAGAATCCCTCTTAAACAACCTGAGCCTCGGACACTCTAGTAATTGCAATCTAGGTCTCCCCCTAGATCTTTGCTCCCGCTCCGTATCCACCAAGATGATCCTCCGTGAGAATCAGCGCCTTCTCCCGAATGCGCAGTAACAGAACTTCAGTGCGTGATCCTTCAGTGTTTGTTCTTCGATCAATCTGCTGAGCACCAGCACAGATTGAATCCGAGCGCCTTCGAGTAACCAGTGACGATTAACTCTCCAGCCGATTACGAGCGTCGTGAATAACCAGTTACGATTAGTTCACCGCCGTTAGCCTCCTCCTCCCTTCAATGAGTATGAGCGTGATTTAATATCTCCGTAAGTGCTGACTAATACCGAAGCATTAGCCCTCCTTATATAGGACGGTAGAAACCCTAAACCGAGTAGGATTTCTATTCTAAACCGCCTATCTCAATTAGGAAATCTTTCCTAATATCTTGCGCATATCTCTTGTAGATAATCCTCTATATGAATCTTCAATCTTGATTAGGCAATCTTCGATTATCTTCTCGACTAAGATAGCTTCAAGCGCAAGCAACCGACTCCAAGGAACTCCTCGATTATCCATATGCACCGACTTGCCAAAACTGATATGGGAAATATCTTTAGGCGAAGTTGTGCTACGTCGGTTGAACAAGTTACCAAATCTGAATTTGGAAACTTCCAATATCTGCCCATGCACCTGCAACCGCCTTGATCTCCAACGGTCGACTGTGTTTCCAACTCTGAATTTGGAAACATTCCATCTGCTTCAACTTGTTCCAGGGCAGTTGTCTCTGCTAGACTCGAACAACAGCTTGAACAACTGTTCTAAGTTTTGCCAAACTACATGCCATAAAACTAACAATCTCCCCCTTGGCATTTTTGGCAAAACTACCTACTGTAATCTACCTGTACTACTATTACAGTTGAATCTTTGAAGGAGGTTTCAAACTCATAAGCTGTGCTACGAACTCAGTACTCAAGCGAATCTTTGAGGAGATTTCAAACTCCGAACATAACAAGCACAGACGAATCTTTTTAGGAGATTTCAAACTCCAAACAAACAGTCTAACAATAAGCACAAATGAATATTTTAAGGAGCTTTCAAACTCCAAATACTACTCCCCCTTTTTGTCACAAAATGACAAGGGAGTACAGAAAGAAGGCATTACCTTATAGACCTTTTAATTTCTGCGAATCTTCGACCAAACATACTTCGTGAACACCAAACTTTGAGCGTTCGCTCTTCCTTCTAAGTCAACCCTTTCACCATGAGACACTCATACTCCGGTTGACCCCTTGTACTGGAACAGCTTAGTTGTCAATGACACACAGACCCAGTGAGGATCTAAGTGTTTCGAACTGAAGATTGTCCAAGGCTTTTGTGAAGATGTCTGCCAGTTGCTTCTCAGTTGACACGTGTGTCAGGGTGATAGTTTTCTTCTCAACTAATTCTCGAATGAAATGATGCCTGATGTCGATATGCTTTGTTCTGGAATGTTGCACCGGATTCTTGGATATGTTGATGGCACTTATGTTGTCACAGTAGAGAGTCATCACATCTTGTTTTACTCCGTATTCCTCTAGCATCTGTTTCATCCATAACATCTGGGTGCACGAACTACCTGCCGCAATATATTCTGCCTCAGCAGTAGATAGAGAAATACTGTTTTGCTTCTTACTAAACCAAGAGACCAGATTGTTTCCAAGAAAGAAACATCCTCCAGACGTACTTTTGCGGTCCTCTGCATTCCCAGCCCAATCGGCATCGCAGTAGCCTACTAAGCAAGAGTTAGTATCCTTAGTGTACCACAACCCATAGTCGACTGTTCCACAGACATATCTGATAATTCTCTTCACATTCATCAGGTGACTCTCCTTGGGATTTGCTTGGTATCTGGCGCAGACACCAACTGCATGAGCAATGTCCGGTCTGCTGGCGGTTAGGTATAATAGACTTCCAATCATACTTCGGTATAGGGTTTGATCCACCTTTGCGCCAGCTTCGTCCTTGGTAACCTTCACATGAGTTGCAGCGGGGGTTCTCTTGTGTGTTGCTTTTTCGAGATCAAACTTCTTGATCAGGATCCTAGCATATTTGCTTTGGGAAATAAAGATGCCATCCGCCTTCTGTTTGACTTGTAAGCCAAGAAAATAAGACATCTCTCCTACCATGCTCATCTGGAATTCGTTCTGCATTTGATGGACGAATTTGTCTACCAGCTTCTGGTTGCTTGAGCCAAAAACAATATCATCTACATAAATCTGGGCAATGATGAAGTCTGTCCCTGTGTGTTTCACAAACAACGTCTTGTCTACTCCCCCTCGCACATAGCCATGAGTGATTAAAAAGTCAGTAAGCCGCTCGTACCATGCTCTGGGCGCCTGTTTGAGACCATAAAGCGCCTTCTTCAGGTGATACACATAGTCAGGATGATGAGGGTCTTCAAAGCCCTTTGGTTGAACCACAAACACTTCTTCATTTAGCAGCCCATTTAGGAATGCACTCTTGACGTCCATCTGAAACAACTTGAACTTAAGGTGACAAGCGAGAGCAAGAAGTAGTGGAATGGCTTCTAAGCGAGCTACCGGAGCAAACGTCTCATCAAAATCTATTCCCTCAATCTGAGTATAGCCTTGAGCTACAAGTCGAGCTTTATTTCTGGTGATGTTTCCGTGTTCGTCCGACTTGTTCTTGAAAATCCACTTTGTTCCAATAACGTTCACACTATCCGGACGTGGAACAAGATCCCAGACATCATTTCGCTGGAATTCACCAAGTTCTTCTTGCATGGCGACAACCCAGTATTCATCATTGATGGCTTCCTTGATGTTTTTGGGTTCAACAGTAGATATGAAACAGGAGAAGCCAGCCAATTGACGAAAGTTGACCTGTTTACCTCGAGTTTGTATGCCATCTGTGGGATTACCAATTACTTCACTGACAGGATGATACTTTTCAACTGCTCTTGAGGGCTGTAGGACACGAGGAGAGGCGGGAGGCGTTGGAGCAGATTCCGTATCAATATCCTCATCTGATTGATGGTCATTTGTCGCAGACTGCTCAGGCTCTTTATCTGTGACTAAATCCTTATCGGGAGGAGCGATAGTAGGTTGTTCCGGATTAGGTGGGACATCATCATCATCTGCATTATTTGTCTCCAAAGCACCTGGAACAACATCCTGCACAACAACATTGATTGATTCCATGACAACCCCAGTGCGCTTGTTGTAGACAAGGTATGCCCTGCTGTTAGTGGAATAGCCCAGAAAGATTCCTGCATCACTTTTAGGGTCCAGCTTCTGCAGATACTCACGATCTCTGAGGATGAAGCACTGGCTCCCAAAGACATGGAAGTACTTAACCGTAGGTTTTTTACCCTTCCATAACTCGTAGCAAGTCTTCTCGGTTCCGGATCGAATCATGACTCTGTTGATGACATAGCAAGCAGTGTTCATTGCTTCCGCCCAAAACTTTAAAGGAACCTTCTTTGCATGAAGCATTACGCGTGCCATCTCCTGAATGGTTCGATTCTTTCTTTCAACAACACCATTCTGTTGGGGTGTGGTAGGAGAAGCAAATTGTTGAGTTATCCCCCGTTTTGAGCAGAAGTCAGCAAGAGCAGCGTTCTCGAACTCTTTTCCATGATCACTCCGAATCTTTATTATATGCTCGTCTTTATCTTCTCTTTCACGCTCCAGTCGAGTGCATAGCAGCACAAATGCCTGAACAGCATCTGACTTTTCTCGCAAGTAACTGGACCAGGTGAACCTAGAGAAGTCATCAACACACACAAGAACGTACCTCTTCCCTGAATAACTTTCCACTTGCATAGGCCCCATTAAATCAATGTGAAGTAGCTCCAGAGGTCTGCTAGTATTAATCTGAGTAGTGCCCTTGTGTGGAACTTTGATTTGTTTTCCAATTTGGCAGTCTCCACAAACAATGCTCAGTTCTCCTTGGACTTTGGGTATGCCGCGAACAAGACCATCTGAAGCAATCTTCTGAAGCGTTCTTAGATTCACATGACCCATTCGCTGATGCCATAAGTTCATCTCTTCAGTTTTACTCAGTAAACATGTTGTGTTAGCATTGGGTTTACCAAGGTTCAGGAGGTAGCAGTTGTTCGATGACCTTCTTCCAGAGAGAACTGGATCGTTATTCTTGTTTAACACCACACACTCATCTTGTGTGAATTGAACATGATGCTCTCCATCGCACAACTGGCTAATGCTAATTAGATTAGCCTGCAATCCTTTGACAAGCAATACTTCTTTCAATCTGGACAGGCCTTGAACATTTAGAATTCCTTTTCCAATGACTCTGCCTTCTCCCCCATCACCGAATGTCACATTCGAACTCCCTTTGATCTCCTCTATATTGGTCAGAAACGCAGAGTTGCCGGTCATGTGTCTTGAACACCCACTGTCAAAGTACCACATTTCTCTTTTCAGATGACAAGTAGAACTAAAGGCGACGTAACATACTTCACTTCTTTGCTTAATCCTCCAAACTTGCTTTATTTGTGATTTCTGAACTTGTTTCATCTTCCTGAGAGATATATGGAATTCATGACATCTTGATTTGATGTGTCCCACTTGATTACAGTAGAAACACCGTCGCCTGTCTTTCTGTCCTGTGGGATACCAAATGTGATATCGAGATGAGTATTTATGAGAGTGGTGATTAGCTGGAACAAGTTGTGGTCGCGGTTCAGCAGGAGATTTTCCTCGAGGGCGATGATCAACTGGAACATCCTGTGGTTGCGGCACTGCTTTGACGAAGGACTTTTTTTCAGTGCTACAGCCTTCAGTGAATCCTAGACCTTGGCGGCCTCCTCCTATCCTTTGAGCTCCCAGAATGGAGTCTAGATCTTTTGTTCCAGAATTTAGCATTTTGACAGACTTTTTCAAGTTGTTCAGCTCGTCTATTGTCTCCTCATGAGCAAGTTTATCTGTTTCAATTTCACATTTGAGGGCATCAATAATATTGATAAGATTTACCTCTCTTCGCTTTAGAGCATTATTCTCTTGGTTTAAGTCAACTGTGTCTTCTGAGCAATCTTCTTGTTTTTCACTCTGAAGTTTTAGAGATGAAATAACAGCCAGCAACTCCGCCTTTTGTGAAACAAGGTCAGCATGTTCGTTTCTTGCTTCACTCAACCGATCTGTGAGGTCACAAATGCTCTGCTGATGTTTTAGTTCTAGGGTGGCAATCTCTTCTTTGAGCTTCTTCTTCAGTTCTTTCATAGAGTTCTGGAGAGATTTGTTTCGCTCGACTTCAACCAACCACTGTTGATATAGTTCTTTGTAATTGTTGGCAATTTCCTCATCTGTAATTTCTTCATTATCACTCCCACTAGAATACATAATGTGATCTTCAACTGATGCCTCCTTTTTGCTATCGTGGTCACTTTCCTGATCAACACAGCTAGTGAGGGCAATAAAATTACTGTGCTCTCCTTCTTGATCAGATTCACTGTCACTCCAGTTGATCACATAGGCATTCTTTTTCTTCTGTGTGTTGACGCATTCTGCTTGAATGTGTCCAAACCCCTCACATTCTCTGCATTGGATACCTTTGCCTTTGTTGTCTCGAGCAAGGTCTCCAGACATATTTCCCTTAGAAGCTCTGCCATCCTTCTGGTACCTTGAATTAGATGACTGACCAGAATCAGCCCCTTTAGTGTATTCCCTTCTCATATATTTCCTGAAGTTTTTGGCAAACATAGCATATTGTTGATCTGACGATTCACCCATCTTGTCTTTGACAACTTCAGCTTTCAGACCAACGCTGGTGACCTTCGTAAGCCGGTCTTCTTCATTCATATCCATCTCATGGGTCTGCAGAGATCCCATCAGTTCATCCAGTCTCATGGTCTTCACATCATTGGCTTCCTTAACGGCGAGAGCTTTCATGGCGAACCGCTTTGTGAGAGATCTCAGCACCTTTCTTACCAGTGTTTCATCAGTCATTGGTTCTCCTAGAGCGAATGCTTCGTTGGAGATATCGAGAATCCGAGTATTAAAGTCAGCAATGGTCTCATCCTCTTGCATTCTTAAATTTTCGAATTTTGATGTGACTGTCTCCATTCTGGATACTTTAACTTTGGTTGTACCTTCATGAGCAGTTTGGAGAATGTCCCAAGCCTTCTTTGCAATTTCACAGGTAGAAATCATCTTGAAATTCTTTCCATCAACTCCCGAGAATATGGCATTCATTGCTTTAGAGTTTGCCGCTTCAGCATGCTTATGATCCTCAGTCCACTTGTCTTTAGTAATGAGGCAAACCTTACCTTCTTTGTCGATAGTCACTGGGTGTGTCCATCCTTGTTCAACTGCCTCCCAAACAGATTCATCTTGAGACTTCAGAAAGGCCTTCATTCGAACTCTCCAATAGCCATATTTATTTCCTTCAAGCAGAGGAGGTCGCGTGATGTTCTGCCCTTCTCTCAAATCCATCTCACCGACTTCTGGATCTTACTCTGTATGTTGAGTATTTGCTCTGATACCAATTGAAATCTTCCCCTGGTAGATGAGATGTTGTTCTGGTCGATGTCCAGAACAAATACTACAACAACTTATGCGCTAAAATAAGTATTGCGGAAATAAAAGTGACACGCAAAGTTGTTACCCAGTTCGGCGTTAACGAGCCTACTCTGGGGGGCGTTCTCTAGCCCGGTGGACAGCAATTCACTAATAATGAGTATTGCGAGTACAGGATCTTACGTTTACAGAATCCCTCTTAAACAACCTGAGCCTCGGACACTCTAGTAATTGCAATCTAGGTCTCCCCCTAGATCTTTGCTCCCGCTCCGTATCCACCAAGATGATCCTCCGTGAGAATCAGCGCCTTCTCCCGAATGCGCAGTAACAGAACTTCAGTGCGTGATCCTTCAGTGTTTGTTCTTCGATCAATCTGCTGAGCACCAGCACAGATTGAATCCGAGCGCCTTCGAGTAACCAGTGACGATTAACTCTCCAGCCGATTACGAGCGTCGTGAATAACCAGTTACGATTAGTTCACCGCCGTTAGCCTCCTCCTCCCTTCAATGAGTATGAGCGTGATTTAATATCTCCGTAAGTGCTGACTAATACCGAAGCATTAGCCCTCCTTATATAGGACGGTAGAAACCCTAAACCGAGTAGGATTTCTATTCTAAACCGCCTATCTCAATTAGGAAATCTTTCCTAATATCTTGCGCATATCTCTTGTAGATAATCCTCTATATGAATCTTCAATCTTGATTAGGCAATCTTCGATTATCTTCTCGACTAAGATAGCTTCAAGCGCAAGCAACCGACTCCAAGGAACTCCTCGATTATCCATATGCACCGACTTGCCAAAACTGATATGGGAAATATCTTTAGGCGAAGTTGTGCTACGTCGGTTGAACAAGTTACCAAATCTGAATTTGGAAACTTCCAATATCTGCCCATGCACCTGCAACCGCCTTGATCTCCAACGGTCGACTGTGTTTCCAACTCTGAATTTGGAAACATTCCATCTGCTTCAACTTGTTCCAGAGCAGTTGTCTCTGCTAGACTCGAACAACAGCTTGAACAACTATTCTAAGTTTTGCCAAAATACATGCCATAAAACTAACACGGTGGTTCCTTCACACTAATTTGAAGTTGGAAACTCGTCATGCAATTTACCTCTGAAGGTAGCGATTAATGCCACGGTATTATGGGTTTCTGGAATTGGGTCTGCAACTTCCTTTGTCCGAGCAGTTGAAAAGGTAAGTTTTTTTATTTTTTTTGTTTATTTGTTAGACGTGGATGAATGTCTGTGTTGAGTTCAATTGTTCAATGTTGTTTGATTTCATAATATACATGTATGGAAGAAAGTTATTATTTTTATTTTTATGCAGCATTTAAGGATCCATTTATCAATTTCCATGTTGTTGTGATGTGTTCTAGAGTATATGTTTTTTCCGACCTAAAAATGATGTAGATTATTATTAGTTTTTATTCGGCATACTTTGGTTTACAAATGAAATTTTTTTTTTATTTTTCCCCCAATTCGTTTTTCGACTTTTTTCATAAGGATCTTTTGGCGACCAAAGTAAATGAGGAAATTCGTCGGTGTAAAAATGGGCCCAATAATGTGGAAGCCCATTTGGCAAAGCAGACACACTCCAAATCCAACAAAAGGAAGTGAAGTGAGCAATTGCGTTCTATCCTGACGATGGAGAAACTGAAGAGAGCGATGAATCAAATCGCTTACGCGCCATGCGGTTCAAATCTTCCGCCGTTGCACCGGTCGATGGTTCCTCTCCTCTCCTCTCACTTACTTCGTCTCTTTATGGAATCGCGCTTCGCTTACGTTACAAGCTTTATGATTACGGTCTAATCCAGCAGCATCGGTGAGTGCAGCACAATCCATTTCTTCTCTAGTTTTTATTTATTTATTAAGAGTGTCAATCTCGCGTTGGGATGGTTTGGTCCTTGTGAGGGTGTTTGCTGCGTTGTGCTGTGTTGATCGATTTAACTGTTGACTATGTTTTGTGAGGATGTAGGCTGCATGTCCCCATGATTAGTGTGCGGAATTTGACGTGGGGAGGGAACGGAAAGACGCCCATGGTTGAGTTTCTAGCTAGTTTATTTGCGGATTCTGGAATTCCGCCATTGATCCTCACTAGTGTTTGTGTTAATTGGTTATTTGATTAGTGGTATACATTTTTAATCTTGCCTCAATATTATTGCTTACCCAAGGAATCTTACGTGTACATTCTAATTGCTAGTAGGAAAGCATTATGTAATTGAGAGTTGTTACTTCAAATTGGAATTGATGTTGTTATAACTCCTCATCTTCTTATGCAATTTGTGATTTTGTAAATTCCGTAGGGCTACGCTGGGGTGATGAAGCTATCATGCTAAGAAGGCATCTTGAAGGGACATCCGCAAAGATAGGTGTGGGTGCCAATAGGTCTGAAACTGCTATTGCTTTTCTCAAGAAGTTTGGCTTTGCTAATTTTGATAGAGGAATGTGCATCAATAGGTCAAAAGCCGAGCAGAAGGAAATGAGTGTTCTTGTATCCGGAGGGATTGGGGTTTCCATACTCGATGATGGAATACATGTAAACCACATCACTTTTATTGTTTTAAGATGTTCAGTTTGTCCAAGGGAGTGGATGACATGGATCTAACGTTTGTTGTTTACATAATTTATTGATAGCACTTGAGCTTGTGGCGTGACTTGGATATTGTGATGGTCAATGCCACGATGACATTGGGAAATAATTGCTTAATACCCCTTAGACCATTAAGAGAATCGATAACTGCACTTAAGTGTGCAGATATCGTGGTGATCCATCATGCTGATTTGGTATATGAATCTCATATTTGCCTACTTTATTCATGTACATGTGTGACCGTTTAATTATCTTCCTGATGAGCAATTCTTTGATGAACTTTGATGTACAAGTCCAGTGACTTTGAGCTCCATTTTCATATAAGATTATGCAGATTTGATGCTTTTACTTAGTGTTTCAGTGAAAAGCAATTTGAGAAGTAAAAAGCAAAAATGAGAGCTAGGACCTCCTCTCGCAACTCCTATCTCCCATGCTAGGCCATCCGAGCGCGCCTCCAAGCCAAAGAGCTCGGCCACCCGACCCCAAATACTCGTACATACGCTCGCACACACGATCGGCTATCCTGCCTTCAACGCTCGCATATCCGCTCGGCCAGCGCTCGCACACACGCTCGCATATTCGCTCGGCCAGCTCCATCTCGTACACCCAATCTGCATTTATTTCCATCGAGCAATGTGAGATTATGGGGAACACAACAGAGCAATTGGAGACTGGGAAGCCTACATTGAGAAACATAGAGCCAAAGACAGTTATTGCTAGAACGGCTACAAGCAATACAAAGAAGAAAAATCAAAGGACATCAGGGATCCATCAGAGATACTGGCGACAACAACATCCAGAGAAAAGAGTTCAACATCAGGGTTTTTCTTAACCTAATCTTGTATCTCTACTTTCATTTTAATCTGTTGTCATGTATCAACTCACCATGAGTGAGTAGTCCTCTTATTGGGATCCAATGGATCCCCAGAAACATCTGCAGTTGTAACACATATCTCTTTACATGATTCAATCTTATTTCTTTACATTAGACATGAATAGTTCAATTCATACATTCTGTACTTGGTATTTTCGCGAGATATCAATAATGTTTGTATGAGGATTGTTTTGTATCTATTGTCTGTGTTTGCAGTAGCATGTCACAGTAGGTTTACATAGTTGCATGATAGGCGAGAAGCGAAAGTTGAGTCTATGCATGTAATGAGATAAAATCTGATAGGCAAGAAGCGAAAGTTGAGTCTTGATGATTCATGCATCTAGTTTTGTTATTATGCAAGAAACGAAAGTTGAGCATGTAATAAAACAACTGACCTAGAGAAATAAATGACTATCTTGTATGAAGATCTACTGTTAGGCAAGAAGCGAAAGTTGAGTCTGCAGTAATTTGTGTTATAATCTGTTTATTTTTGGGGAGTCATTGATTCCCAATGTTTCATCAAATTAAAGACAACCAAACAACAATTCAAACCTCTAATTCTGTGTTAATCCATTTCATTATTCAGTTTATTCATTTCACTGTACTGTACTTTTATTTTAAAACCCCCCATTTCAGTACTGATATAAACAATCATTTACAGAAAATAGCAAGCTAGTTCCCTGTGGATTCGACCTGAGTCACACTCAGATTATTTGTTTGATCTGTGTTGCATTTACAATCACTACATCTACAACCGATCAAAATGGCGCCGTTGCCGGGGATCTAGCGATTTGTTTATTTTCTGTTATTATTTTTGTTTATTACATTAGTACATTATCTGTTAGTACTCACTTCTAATCCTTCCTTTGTCTGCTGATGCAAACCAGGAGCAAGACGAAGAGAGGAAGGAAAGGTAGAGGAAAGATGGAGCAAAACAATCAAAACAATCTGGTGAACGCACCTGTTCAGCAGAGGGAACCTACTGTCGCAGACTTCATGATACCATCAACCCTCACTCAAGGAAATCCCATCCAGATGCCTGAAGGAGGGAATATTGAATGGAGGTCCGGCCTGATACAGATGATAACCAGTAATGCCTACAATGGAATGACTGGTAATGCTCATCATCACTTGGATCAATTCAAGGATTTCTGTGCCACATACAAGCCAACAAACGTCGGATTGGAAACGATGTACCTTCGTCTGTTCCATTTGTCACTAAAGGACAGAGCCAAGGAATGGCTCAAAAACCATCCACCCCGCACTTTCACCACCTGGGACCAGCTATCCAGTGCATTTCTGATGCAGTTCTTCTCACCAGCAAAGACTAAAGAGCTGAGGGAAGCAATCAGCAAATTTACTCAAAAGATGTGTGAGGATTTTCATGAGGACTATGAAAGATTCAAAAGATTACTCTGGGAATGCCCACATCATGGAAACTCACCTTGGCAGCTGCTGTATTCCTTCTACAACGGAATGGATAAGGAAGCCCGACATCTGATGGACAACAGTGGGAAAGGTGCCATCAACAAACTACCACCAACTGAGGCCTTGCAACTGATAGAAGAACTCGCAGCAAACTCACTACAGTTTGGCAGTGGACGCAACAACTATCTTAAGGATAGAGACTTCAGCAGTAGTGCTGCTGCAACCAAGGACGACATTCAACGCCTCACCACGATGTTTGAAACATTGATGAAGAATCAGAATCCTAGCGTAGCACAAGTCGGGATGGAGTACAGTAACCAGTACACTGTTCCACCGCCACCTGCAGTCCTTACTCAGCAACCAGTACCATTACCACCCATACCTATGCATGCTGAAGAAGATGTAAACTTCGTACGGAATCAGCCCTACAACAACAACAGACCTGCATATGAAGCTAATAGGAACTACCAGCAGCGTCAAGCATACTTCAATTATCAGAACAATCATCAGAACAATCAGATGCCTCAAACAAACTATGCAACCCCTGCTCCGAAGCCATGGAACCCCAATCCTGTTGCGCCTACTGCTCCCAAACCTCAAAACACTCACCCAGGTAATGTGGCATCTTCGAGCAATTCTAATCCTACTGACTTGTCTTCTATTGTTGCACAACTTGCAGCAACACAACAACAGATGCTACAGCAACAGCAACAGAGTCAACAGGAAAGCCAACTGATACTCCAGAAGCATAATACAATATTGGAGAACCAAATAGCTCAGCAGGCATCAGCATCTAGATTCCAGAGTCAATTGCCGCCTCAAGCCGATGTAAAATCAACAGAGAACATCAATGCTATCACCTTGAGGAATGGGAAGGAGTTGCAAGCAGCAGGCAGGGCAACCGACCGTATACCCGCCAGGACAACCGACCGAGTTTCCGATCGCATGGCCGAACAAAGCACTCGCATGACCGATCGTGCAGTCGATCCAAACGCTCGCACCTCCGACCGCACAACCGACCGCGTGTCCGAGGAAAGCGCCAGGCCATCCAAGCATGTACTCGACCGGGTAACCGAGCCCCTTTCAAATAAAAATTTCACTAACTTTGAACTTTTGCAGAAACAGGATACTGAAACAGAAGACAAAAGAAAGCAAGAGATCAAAGAGAAAGTACCGTTTCCCCAGAGATTGAAAAAGCGAAACGACAATTCCCACATCCAAAGGTTTTCTAAACTTCTTAGCAACCTTCAGGTATCGATGCCATTCACTGATATAATACTTCAAATGCCTAGTTATGGGAAATTCCTGAAAGATATTGTCACAAATAAGAAAAAGTTAGACACTGATCATGTTACACTTGATGCAAATTGCAGTGCCATTATACAACATGCCATGCCTAAAAAGTTGAATGATTTTGGTGCATTTTGTATTCCCATTACAATAGGCCCTGTTAATGTGTCTAATGCTCTATGTGACTTGGGTGCCAGTATTTCATTGATGCCATTTTCTCTGTACAAAAAGCTTGATGTAGGAGAATTAACGCCAACACCCATTAGCCTGAGATTAGCTGACAGAAGCTCTAGGTTGCCTAAAGGTATTTTAGAAGACATGCTCATTAAAATTGGTGAACTTTGGGTGCCTGTTGACTTCTATGTTCTAGAGATGGATGTTGAGAATGAAACTCCAATCATACTAGGAAGGCCATTTTTGAATACTGTTAAAGCCGTCATTGACTGTGGTAACGGAACTATTGAGATGAACTTAGGCAGTGAGAAAGCGAAGTTTTTTTTGAAATCTATGATGAAAGCACCTGGTGACTCTTTAGACTGTGCTTGGCTTGATACTTATGATGATTCTAACGATTTTGATGAGCTGCCTAATTTTGAAGATGAGCTACTAAGCAGTGAAAAAGAAGCAGGTGCACTTATGATGCTGACAGAGTGCGAAGCAGTTGAAGAAGCTAATGAAGACGGTGAATCAGGTGATGAAAATTTAAAACCACTTCCATCAAATCTCAGGTATGAATTTCTTGGACCAAACTCCACATTGCCTGTGATTGTTGATGCCTCCTTAGATGACCAGCAGACTATAGAATTACTCCATGTCCTTAGGAAATACAAATCTGCTATTGGACACTCTATTGATGACATTAAAGGGATTAGTCCTAGCATCTGCATGCATAGGATACACTTAGAGAATGATGCTAAACCTAGCCGTGAGCATTTGAGGAGACTAAACCCTAATTTGAATGAAGTTGTTTTTAAAGAAATTGCTAAGCTTCGTGATGCAGGGATAATATACTCAGTTGCAGATTCGGAATGGGTGAGTCCTATTCATGTAGTGCCAAAGAAAGGAGGACTGACCGTAGTAACAAACAACAGGGGAGAGCTTATTCCAACAAGGACAGTAACAGGACACAGGATGTGTATAGACTACAGGAAGCTGAACTCAGCCACGAAAAAAGATCACTTCCCCATCCCATTCATCGACCAGATGTTGGAGAGACTAGCTGGGCATGAATATTTCTGCTTTTTGGATGGGTACAGTGGATTTTTTCAAATCCCCATACACCCTGACGACCAAGACAAAACGACATTTACATGTCCATTTGGTACCTTTGCCTACAGACGTATGCCATTCGGATTGTGCAACGCACCAGGAACCTTCCAACGATGCATGACCTCAATATTCTCCGAATTTTTGGAGAAATCCATGGAAGTATTCATGGATGATTTCTCCGTTCACGGTTATTCATTTGATTCATGCCTATCTAATTTATCTAAGGTGCTTGCCAGGTGCGCCGAAGTCAATCTTGTGCTTAACTGGGAAAAATGCCATTTCATGGTAAAGGAAGGAATTGTACTGGGACACAAAATAACGAAGGAAGGAATAGCAGTGGATAAAGCAAAAGTGGAAGCAATTGAAAAACTGCCAATTCCCAACAATGTAAAAAGCATCCGGAGTTTCCTAGGACATGCAGGCTTCTACAGACGCTTCATCAGAGATTTTTCAAAAATAGCTAAGCCTCTCACCAATTTACTTTACACTGATGTTGAATTTAAAATTACTGATGAGTGTGTTACAGCTTTTGAAACTCTAAAGCAATCTCTAATCACTGCGCCAATTATCCAACCTCCCAACTGGAGTCTACCATTTGAGCTGATGTGTGACGCAAGTGACAGTGCAATAGGAGCAGTGCTAGGTCAAAGGGTCGATAAAAAGCTACACGTGATTTACTATGTCAGTAAAGTTTTGGTTGCAGCCCAAGCAAATTACACAACAACTGAGAAGGAGCTGTTGGCAGTTGTTTATGCGTTTGAGAAATTCAGACCATACTTAGTTGGCTCGAGGACGATTGTATACACTGACCATGCGGCTATCAGGTATTTGATGACGAAGAAAGACGCAAAACCTAGACTGATACGTTGGATACTTCTTTTGCAGGAATTCGATATTGAAATTAAAGACAAAAAGGGAGTTGAAAACGTGGTAGCCGACCACCTGTCAAGACTACAATTGGACCCTGCCGAAATTTCTGACGATGGACCTATTCGAGATTCCTACACGGGTGAAGATTTGATGAGCTTAGAGAAAAATTTAGCACCATGGTATGCAGATTTTGTGAACTATCTAGCATGTGGAATCCTGCCAGGAGACATGGATTACAACAAAAGGAAGAGATTTCTGCACGACGTGAAAAGGTATTACTGGGATGATCCATTTTTATATAAACTGTGTATTGATGGCATCTACAGGACATGTGTATCAGAGGAAGATCAGCAAGGTATCTTAGAACGTTGTCACTCATCTCCATACGGTGGGCATGGATCAAGAACGAAGACTGCAGCTAAAGTATTACAGAGTGGATTCTACTGGCCAACTCTGTTCAAGGACGCCTACTTGTTCGTGAAGAGTTGTGATTCATGCCAGCGCACTGGGAATATTTCGAAGCGCGACGAAATGCCACAAAAAGGAATGCTAGAAGTTGAGCTTTTTGACGTCTGGGGCGTGGACTACATGGGACCATTCCCATCTTCATATGGAAACCAGTATTTACTGGTTGCAGTGGATTTTGTGTCGAAGTGGGCAGAAGCTGTAGCAACCAAAACGTGCGATGCTAAGAGTGTTACAAGCTTAATCAAGAAAATAATCTTTCCCAGGTTTGGAACCCCGAGAGCAGTGGTAAGTGACAATGGGAGCCACTTTCGGGAAAAGCAATTCGGAGCTATGTTAAAGAAATTTGGAGTCTACCACAAATTTTCTACACCCTACCATCCACAGACAAATGGACAACCTGAGGTAACCAATCGAGAACTCAAGAAAATCTTGGAGAAGACAGTAAACAATTCGAGGAAAGATTGGTCGTCAAGGTTGGAGGAAGCTCTATGGGCATACAGAACCGCCTTCAAGACGCCTATTGGGATGTCTCCCTATAGGCTAGTGTACGGAAAGCCCTGGCATTTACCAGTCGAGTTGGAATTCAAAGCTATTTGGGCAGTGAAGAAGCTGAACTACGATATGAAAGCAGCCGGAGACAAAAGAATGTTAAACTTGCATGAATTGGAAGAAATTCGTACGGAGAGCTATGAGAGTGCCAAACTATACAAGGAACGTTCAAAAAAATGGCATGACAGAAAGCTAAGAGCTAAAAACTTTTCTGTCGGAGAAAAAGTGTTATTGTACAAATCCAAACTGCAGCTGTTTCCAGGAAAACTCAAGTCAAGATGGGCAGGACCATATGCAGTGAGCAAAGTCTTTGACGATGGACATCTTGAACTCTCAACTGATGATGGTCAAACTTTCAAGGTGAATGGGCACAGGGTGAAGGAATATTTCGGATACAAACCTGACAACTTGGAGGATTACAAATTTGAAGACGCTGAATGAATCTACCCCTCCCTCAATCCCAATTTTAAAAGCGCAGCCCCGTCTTGGCCAAGACGTTAAACTAGGCCGGTAAGTACTTCAACTCTATTTTTTCTGCAAAACTTTGAACTGTAAACTGTGGTGAATATGGGACTGCCCGGATAGCCGATCGAATGACCGCGCAATTCACTTGCACAGCCGAACGCATGCCCGAACGAATGGCCGTGCATAGCCGAAGGCATAGCCGATCGCATGCCCGATCGGTTGCCTAGCCCAACTTTTCTAATATTCGTTCTTATGCAGATTTGGCCCAATACATAAAAATTAAAGGATTTAGGGTTACCTCGGGCAGCCGATCGAAGACACAAGCCGATAGCCGACCGCACGACCTAGCTCGCTCGTTCAACCACCAGTCGCTCCGTCCGCCGTCCACGCATCCAGCCGCTCATCAACCGATCGTCCGCTCGCCCAGCCGCTAAATCAATCGGCCGGTAAATCAATTCTCAGATTTGTGCCCTAATTTTCTTCCTGCTATTTTGTGTGGCTATGGCGAAGACTAAAGGAGGAAAAGCTGATAATTCCGAAGGGTCGAACACGAACAAACGGAAGCGAGTCCAAGTTGCGGACAATAGATATCCGCTGCCACCAGATGATCCGGCGCACATAGCAATCCAAAGACCTGTTCAGCCGCGCCCAAACACTACTCCAGCTGAATCCTCAGCCGCGCGCCCTGCCGGTCCACCCCAAACCCCTGTCCCTCCTCCGCAACCACCACGACCAGTGCCGAACCCCCTCACACCGGCTCATCAGTCTGCCCTGTCTAAATTCATACCTCCCGGTGCACAACCAAGAGAGCCGGTCTACAACTTCGACAACGTCTACCGGATCTCACTCACCAGGGACACTGAAAAATGGATAAAAATCAGAAATGCTAAGGTTGCCAAGCCATTATACCCGGTGCATAAAGACCTGAGGACAGTGGAGATTTTTGATGAGGTAAATTCCATCCTGACAGACGGGAATTTGGAGTACATGATGTGGGACGATCCGGGGACCTATCAGAAGTTGGCCATCGAGTTTATTTCGACACTTCAGGTCATATGGGCCGCTAGTGACGGACCAGAGAGCATGCTTAAGCCAGGATCCAAGAGGTGGGCGCACAGATGGATTTTTCAGATCAATGGGTTCTTTCACAGCTTGACTGAGGGCGAGTTTGAAAAGATTTTTAAGTACCAGTGGAAGGACACCTCATACACCAACCAGTCTACCGATGAGGACACCGAATTCTGGAGGTACATCACTGAGAACAGCACCATTACATTTGCTACTAACTCGGCTTCCAACTTAATCAGATTGCCTGCTTGGAGAATCATCCACCGTCTAGTTGCTGAGAATTTGGTCACTCGCGCTGACAAGGGAACCAGAGTGAATCATAGAGACCTGGAGATCGTGAGGACCCTGCGCAGAGGCAAGGGGAAGGGAGTAAAGCTAATGACTATATTTTCGGATCTTTTTGAAAAATGCATGTCTTGCAGTGTGCTTGGAGGAGGAGCCATCATCACGCTTATTGCTAAACACCTCGGCTATAACTTGGATAGCGGGAAGCGGCTAGAGCCCAACAAACTGAGCCTGACAATGATGAAAAATAGCGCGATGGTCGATAAGGAAAATAATTGGATCAAGGAGCCCCTAAGTCGCAAGAAAGCAAAGGAAAGCTCGGACGCAACCCCTGTCACCCCTGTCACGGCTGATGGCGATGTTGCTGCACGACTGAAGGCTATAGAGGAATCCCAGGCTGAAATAAAAGTCCATTCTCCAGCACCTGACGGCCACGCCAGCCCCTGACGCATCTGTTGACGTCGATCCTCTAGAGTGACCAAGCTGGAGTTAGAAGGAATGCTCATTTTGCCTTTGCTTTTACCCTTTTTGCGGTCGGTAAACTCTGTTCTGTTTCCTAAATCAAATAAGGCTTTGCTATCCTGCTTGTTTATTATTCATGCTAGAATGCTTAGGGACTAAGCATGTTTCAAAGTGTGGGGTGGCTGATGTTATTGGATTACACTTGATTGATGATTTTTATGCATGCTGAAAAAAAAAAAAAAAATTTTTGCAGAAAAATGACTGAATATGCTTACCTGATACTTGCTCAAATCTTTGTTGAAAACACGTTGAATGATGAGCATGTTTATCTCTGATGCTATGGCTTGCTGCTCTGAACTCATGAAATTGCCAGCATTTGATTCCTGATTTTCCTTGTGATATGACGTTATGCAAATAAACGATTTTATGCTAGCTTAGTTCAGCACGTTAAATTCATTTAGGCTTTTGGAAAAATCATGATGAACAAACTTTTGCAAACAAGTTTATCTTTCAGACTGGCTCTTAGGTGACTTCAAACAATACTGTGGTTATGTTCTGTGCTAAGCATTATTTTGGTACACTGTCAAATTCAAGTGTGGGGTATTTGCAATGTTACTTGTAGAAAAAAAAAAAAAGAAGAAAAAGAAAAAAAGAGAAGTGTAGATGGCGGGGGTTAGGAAGCGGTAGATATGGGTAATCCCTGAGCCAGGTCTTCCCCTTCGAAACCATCCACACCTGCACTAAAAAAGTGTGAAAGTTTATAAGTAAAGAAAACCCCTAACTTGATCGTGACTTTGTACCAGATTCTGTGCACTAACATATTAGCAGGTATTGTTTGAGGAAAGACCCTTGCAGGGTACTGCGTGAGCCTTGAAGAAAATTTACAAGTTTCGTGTAAGTGAAATTCTTCTTGATGATTTGATTGACCAAACTGAATTATCATTAGTCTGAATGAATGTTAGCATATTTGAGTTAAACCTGCATATACTGAATATCTTATTGAAATGAAGGAACCTTTTGTCTGCTTGAAGTGAGTGATATCGATGCAGCACTGCCTGAACTGATGAGTTATGATGTTTATCACTATTTGAAAATTTCATTTCATAACTGAGCAAGTATCACGGGATTTGTGAGTAGTCCTGTTCTGAAAACTCTCACCAGTTTTATTTGTTCTTAATTTAAGATGTTCTGGGTGATACCTATGATGTGTGTTTGTTCGGGACGAACAAAGTTCAAGTGTGCGGTATTTTGATGAGCAATTATTTGATGAACTTTGATGTACAAGTCCAGTGACTTTGAGCTCCATTTTCATATAAGATTATGCAGATTTGATGCTTTTACTTAGTGTTTCAGTGAAAAGCAATTTGAGAAGTAAAAAGCGAAAATGAGAGCTAGGACCTCCTCTCGCACCTCCTATCTCCCATGCTAGGCCATCCGAGCGCGCCTCCAAGCCAAAGAGCTCGGCCACCCGACCCCAAATACTCGCACATACGCTCGCACACACGATCGGCTATCCTGCCTTCAACGCTCGCATATCCGCTCGGCCAGCGCTCGCACACACGCTCGCATATCCGCTCGGCCAGCTCCATCTCGTACACCCAATCTGCATTTATTTCCATCGAGCAATGTGAGATTATGGGGAACACAACAGAGCAATTGGAGACTGGGAAGCCTACATTGAGAAACATAGAGCCAAAGACAGTTATTGCTAGAACGGCTACAAGCAATACAAAGAAGAAAAATCAAAGGACATCAGGGATCCATCAGAGATACTGGCGACAACAACATCCAGAGAAAAGAGTTCAACATCAGGGTTTTTCTTAACCTAATCTTGTATCTCTACTTTCATTTTAATCTGTTGTCATGTATCAACTCACCATGAGTGAGTAGTCCGCTTATTGGGATCCAATGGATCCCCAGAAACATCTGCAGTTGTAACACATATCTCTTTACATGATTCAATCTTATTTCTTTACATTAGCTAGACATGAATAGTTCAATTCATACATTCTGTACTTGGTATTTTCGCGAGATATCAATAATGTTTGTATGAGGATTGTTTTGTATCTATTGTCTGTGTTTGCAGTAGCATGTCACAGTAGGTTTACATAGTTGCATGATAGGCGAGAAGCAAAAGTTGAGTCTATGCATGTAATGAGATAAAATCCGATAGGCAAGAAGCGAAAGTTGAGTCTTGATGATTCATGCATCTAGTTTTGTTATTATGCAAGAAACGAAAGTTGAGCATGTAATAAAACAACTGACCTAGAGAAATAAATGACTATCTTGTATGAAGATCTACTGTTAGGCAAGAAGCGAAAGTTGAGTCTGCAGTAATTTGTGTTATAATCTGTTTGTTTTTGGGGAGTCATTGATTCCCAATGTTTCATCAAATTAAAGACAACCAAACAACAATTCAAACCTCTAATTCTGTGTTAATCCATTTCATTATTCAGTTTATTCATTTCACTGTACTGTACTTTTATTTTAAAACCCCCCATTTCAGTACTGATATAAACAATCATTTACAGAAAATAGCAAGCTAGTTCCCTGTGGATTCGACCTGAGTCACACTCAGATTATTTGTTTGATCTGTGTTGCATTTACAATCACTACATCTACAACCGATCACTTCCACACTTTCGCTGATAAAATGAATGATTCTGTGGCATATGTTTAGGTTACAGAGCAGGATATGGAAAAACTTGAATCACTGATGTACAAGATTAAAGACGATCTTCCCATTTTCTCAACAGCGGTGGTTCCTTCACACTACTTTGAAGTTGGAAACTCGTCATGCAATTTACCTCTGAAGGTAGTGATTAATGCCACGGTATTATGTGTTTCTGGAATTGGGTCTGCAACTTCCTTTGTACGAGCAGTTGAAAAGGTAAGTTTTTTTTGTTTTTTTTGTTTATTTGTTAGACGTGGATGAATGTCTGTGTTGAGTTCAATTGTTCAATGTTGTTTGATTTCATAATATACATGTATGGAAGAAAGTTATTATTTTTATTTTTATGCAGCATTTAAGGATCCATTTATCAATTTCCATGTTGTTGTGATGTGTTCTAGAGTATATGTTTTTTCCGACCTAAAAATGATGTAGATTATTATTAGTTTTTATTCGGCATACTTTGGTTAACAAATGAAATTTTTTTATTATTTTTTCCCCCCAATTCGTTTTTCGACTTTTTTCATATGGATCTTTTGGCGACCAAAGCAATTGAGGAAATTCGTCGGTGTAAACATGGGCCCAATAATGTGGAAGCCCATTTAGCAAAGCAGACACACTCCAAATCCAACAAAAGGAAGTGAAGTGAGCAATTGCGTTCTATCCTGACGATGGAGAAACTGAAGAGAGCGATGAATCAAATCGCTTACGCGCCATGCGATTCAAATCTTCCGCCGTTGCACCGGTCGATGGTTCCTCTCCTCTCCTCTCACTTACTTCGTCTCTTTATGGAATCGCGCTTCGCTAACGTTACAAGCTTTATGATTACGGTCTAATCCAGCAGCATCGGTGAGTGCAGCACAATCCATTTCTTCTCTATTTTTTATTTATTTATTAAGAGTGTCAATCTCGCGTTGGGATGGTTTGGTCCTTGTGAGGGTGTTTGCTGCGTTGTGCTGTGTTGATCGATTTAACTGTTGACTATGTTTTGTGAGGATGTAGGCTGCCTGTCCCCATGATTAGTGTGGGGAATTTGACGTGGGGAGGGAACGGAAAGACGCCCATGGTTGAGTTTCTAGCTAGTTTATTTGCAGATTCTGGAATTCCGCCATTGATCCTCACTAGTGTTTGTGTTAATTGGTTATTTGATTAGTGGTATACATTTTTAATCTTGCCTCAATATTATTGCTTACCCAAGGAATCTTACGTGAACATTCTAATTGCTAGTAGGAAAGCATTATGTAATTGAGAGTTGTTACTTCAAATTGGAATTGATGTTGTTATAACTCCTCATCTTCTTATGCAATTTGTGATTTTGTAAATTCCGTAGGGCTACGCTGGGGTGATGAAGCTATCATGCTAAGAAGGAATCTTGAAGGGACATCCGCAAAGATAAGTGTCGGTGCCAATTGGGCTGAAACTGCTATTGCTTTTCTCAAGAAGTTTGGCTTTGCTAATTTTGATAGAGGAATGTGCATCAATAGGTCAAAAGCCGAGCAGAAGGAAATGAGTGTTCTTGTATCCGGAGGGATTGGGGTTTCCATACTCGATGATGGAATACATGTAAACCACATCACTTTTATTGTTTTAAGATGTTCAGTTTGTCCAAGGGAGTGGATGACATGGATCTAACGTTTGTTGTTTACATAATTTATTGATAGCACTTGAGCTTGTGGCGTGACTTGGATATTGTGATGGTCAATGCCACGATGACATTGGGAAATAATTGCTTAATACCCCTTAGACCATTAAGAGAATCGATAACTGCACTTAAGGGTGCAGATATCGTGGTGATCCATCATGCTGATTTGGTATATGAATCTCATATTTGCCTACTTTATTCATGTGCATGTGTGACTGTTTAATTATCTTCCACACTTTCGCTGATAAAATGAATGATTCTGTGGCATATGTTTAGGTTACAGAGCAGGATATGGAAAAACTTGAATCACTGATGTACAAGATTAAAGACGATCTTCCCATTTTCTCAACAGCGGTGGTTCCTTCACACTACTTTGAAGTTGGAAACTCGTCATGCAATTTACCTCTGAAGGTAGTGATTAATGCCACGGTATTATGTGTTTCTGGAATTGGGTCTGCAACTTCCTTTGTACGAGCAGTTGAAAAGGTAAGTTTTTTTTTTTTTTTTGTTTATTTGTTAGACGTGGATGAATGTCTGTGTTGAGTTCAATTGTTCAATGTTGTTTGATTTCATAATATACATGTATGGAAGAAAGTTATTATTTTTATTTTTATGCAGCATTTAAGGATCCATTTATCAATTTCCATGTTGTTGTGATGTGTTCTAGAGTATATGTTTTTTCCGACCTAAAAATGATGTAGATTATTATTAGTTTTTATTCGGCATACTTTGGTTAACAAATGAAAATTTTTTATTATTTTTCCCCCCAATTCGTTTTTCGACTTTTTTCATATGGATCTTTTGGCGACCAAAGCAATTGAGGAAATTCGTCGGTGTAAACATGGGCCCAATAATGTGGAAGCCCATTTAGCAAAGCAGACACACTCCAAATCCAACAAAAGGAAGTGAAGTGAGCAATTGCGTTCTATCCTGGCGATGGAGAAACTGAAGAGAGCGATGAATCAAATCACTTACGCGCCATGCGATTCAAATCTTCCGCCGTTGCACCGGTCGATGGTTCCTCTCCTCTCCTCTCACTTACTTCGTCTCTTTATGGAATCGCGCTTCGCTAACGTTACAAGCTTTATGATTACGGTCTAATCCAGCAGCATCGGTGAGTGCAGCACAATCCATTTCTTCTCTATTTTTTATTTATTTATTAAGAGTGTCAATCTCGCGTTGGGATGGTTTGGTCCTTGTGAGGGTGTTTGCTGCGTTGTGCTGTGTTGATCGATTTAACTGTTGACTATGTTTTGTGAGGATGTAGGCTGCCTGTCCCCATGATTAGTGTGGGGAATCTGACGTGGGGAGGGAACGGAAAGACGCCCATGGTTGAGTTTCTAGCTAGTTTATTTGCGGATTCTGGAATTCCGCCATTGATCCTCACTAGTGTTTGTGTTAATTGGTTATTTGATTAGGGGTATACATTTTTAATCTTGCCTCAATATTATTGCTTACCCAAGGAATCTTACGTGAACATTCTAATTGCTAGTAGGAAAGCATTATGTAATTGAGAGTTGTTACTTCAAATTGGAATTGATGTTGTTATAACTCCTCATCTTCTTATGCAATTTGTGATTTTGTAAATTCCGTAGGGCTACGCTGGGGTGATGAAGCTATCATGCTAAGAAGGAATCTTGAAGGGACATCCGCAAACATAGGTGTCGGTGCCAATTGGGCTGAAACTGCTATTGCTTTTCTCAAGAAGTTTGGCTTTGCTAATTTTGATAGAGGAATGTGCATCAATAGGTCAAAAGCCGAGCAGAAGGAAATGAGTGTTCTTGTATCCGGAGGGATTGGGGTTTCCATACTCGATGATGGAATACATGTAAACCACATCACTTTTATTGTTTTAAGATGTTCAGTTTGTCCAAGGGAGTGGATGACATGGATCTAACGTTTGTTGTTTACATAATTTATTGATAGCACTTGAGCTTGTGGCGTGACTTGGATATTGTGATGGCCAATGCCACGATGACATTGGGAAATAATTGCTTAATACCCCTTGGACCATTAAGAGAATCGATAACTGCACTTAAGCGTGCAGATATCGTGGTGATCCATCAAGCTGATTTGGTATATGAATCTCATATTTGCCTACTTTATTCATGTACATGTGTGACTGTTTAATTATCTTCCACACTTTCGCTGATAAAATGAATGATTCTGCGGCATATGTTTAGGTTACAGAGCAGGATATGGAAAAACTTGAATCACTGATGTACAAGATTAAAGACGATCTTCCCATTTTCTCAACAGCGGTGGTTCCTTCACACTAATTTGAAGTTGGAAACTCGTCATGCAATTTACCTCTGAAGGTAGCGATTAATGCCACGGTATTATGGGTTTCTGGAATTGGGTCTGCAACTTCCTTTGTCCGAGCAGTTGAAAAGGTAAGTTTTTTTATTTTTTTTGTTTATTTGTTAGACGTGGATGAATGTCTGTGTTGAGTTCAATTGTTCAATGTTGTTTGATTTCATAATATACATGTATGGAAGAAAGTTATTATTTTTATTTTTATGCAGCATTTAAGGATCCATTTATCAATTTCCATGTTGTTGTGATGTGTTCTAGAGTATATGTTTTTTCCGACCTAAAAATGATGTAGATTATTATTAGTTTTTATTCGGCATACTTTGGTTTACAAATGAATTTTTTTTTTTATTTTTCCCCCAATTCGTTTTTCGACTTTTTTCATAAGGATCTTTTGGCGACCAAAGCAATTGAGGAAATTCGTCGGTGTAAACATGGGCCCAATAATGTGGAAGCCCATTTAGCAAAGCAGACACACTCCAAATCCAACAAAAGGAAGTGAAGTGAGCAATTGCGTTCTATCCTGACGATGGAGAAACTGAAGAGAGCGATGAATCAAATCGCTTACGCGCCATGCGGTTCAAATCTTCCGCCGTTGCACCGGTCGATGGTTCCTCTCCTCTCCTCTCACTTACTTCGTCTCTTTATAGAATCGCGCTCCGCTTACGTTACAAGCTTTACGATTACGGTCTAATCCAGTAGCATCGGTGAGTGCATCACAATCCGTGTCTTCTCTATTTTTTATTTATTTATTAAGAGTGTCAATCTCGCTTTGGGATGGTTTGGTCCTTGTGAGGGTGTTTGCTGCATTGTGCTGTGTTGATCGATTTAACTGTTGAATATGTTTTGTGAGGATGTAGGCTGCCTATCCCCGTGATTAGTGTGGGGAATTTGATGTGGGGAGGGAACGGAAAGACGCCCATAATTGAGTTTCTAGCTAGTTTATTTGCAGATTCTGGAAATCCGCCATTGATCCTCACTAGTTTTTGTGTTAATGGGGAGGGAACGGAAAGACGCCCATGGTTGAGGTTTTGGCTAGTTTATTTGCGGATTCTGGAATTCCGCCATTGATCCTCACTAGGGTTTGTGTTAATTGGTTATTTGATTAGTGGTATACATTTTTAATCTTGCCTCATTATTTCTTACCCAAGGAATCTTACGTGCACATTCTAATTGCTAGTAGGAAAGCATTATGTAAATAGAGTTGTTACTTCAAATTGGAATTGATGTTGTTATAACTCCTCATCTTCATATGCAATTTGCGATTTTGTAAATTTCATAGGGCTACGCTGGGGTGATGAAGCTATCATACTAAGAAGGCTTCTTGAAGGGACATCTGTAAAGATTTGTGTGGGTGCCAATAGGGCTGAAACTGCTATTGCTTTCCTCAAGAAGTTTGGCTTTGATAATTTTGATAGAGGAATGTTCATCAATAGGTCAACAGCTGAGCAGAGGGAAATGAGTGTTCTTGTATCTGGAGGAATTGGTGTTGCCATACTCGATGATGGAATGCAGATAAACCACATCACTTTTATTGTTTTAAGATGTTCAATTTGTCCAAGGGAGTAGATGACATGGATCTAACGTTTGTTGTTTACATAATTCACTGATAGCACTTGAGCTTGTGGCGTGACTTGGATATTGTGATGGTCAATGCCACGATGCCATTGGGAAATAATTGCTTAATACCCCTTGGACCATTAAGAGAACCGCTAACTGAACTTAAGCGTGCAGATATCGTGGTGATCCATCATGCTGATTTGGTATATGAATCTCATCTTTGCCTCCTTTATTCATGTACTTGTGAGAATGTTTAATTATCTTCCACACTTTCGCTGATAAAATGAATGATTCTGCGGCATATGTTTTGGTTACAGAGCTGGATATGGAAAAACTTGAATCACTGATGTACAAGATTAAAGACGATCTTCCCATTTTCCCAACAGCGGTGGTTCCTTCACACTACTTTGAAGTTGGAAAGTCGTCATGCAATTTACCTCTGAAGGTTGTGATTAATGCCACGGTATTATGTGTTTCTGGAATTGGGTCTGCAACTTCCTTTGTCCGAGCAGTTGAGAAGGTAAGTTTTTTTGTTTATTTGTTAGATGTGGATGAATGTCTGTGTTGAGTTCAATTGTTCAATGTTGTTTGATTTCATAATATATATGTATGGAAGAAAGTTATTATTTTTATTTTTATATAGCATTTAAGGATCCATTTATCAATTTCCATGTTGTTGTGATGGGTTCTTGAGTATATATTTTTTTTCTGACCTAAAAATGATGTAGATTATTATTTTTTTTATTCGGCATACTTTGGTTTACAAATGACCAAATTTATTATTTTCCCCCCCAATTTGTTTTTCGACTTTTATCATATGGTTCTTTAGGCGACCAAAGTAATCGGTGTAAAAATTGGCCCAATAATGTGGAAGCACATTTACCAAAGCAGACACACTCCAAATCCAACAAAAGGAAGTGAAGTGAGCAATTGCGCTCTATCCTGACGATGGAGAAACTAAAGAGAGCGATGAATCAAATCGCTTACGCGCCATGTGGTTCAAATCTTTCGCCGTTGGACCCGTCGATGGTTCCTCTCCTCTCACTTACTTCGTCTCTTTATGGAATCGCGCTCCGCATTTGTTACAGGCTTTACGATTACGGTTTGTTCCAGAAGCATCGGTGAGTGCAGCACAATCCGTTTCTTCTCTATTTTTTATTTATTTATTAAGAGTGTCAATCTCGCTTTGGGATGGTTTGGCTCTTGTGAGGGTGTTTGCTACGTTGTGCTGTGTTGATCGATTTAACTATTGGCTATGTTTTGTGAGTATATAGGCTGCCTGTCCCGGTGATTAGTGTGGGGAATTTGACGTGGGGAGGGAACGGGAAGACGCTCATGGTTGAGTTTCTGGCTAGTTTATTTGTGGATTCTGGAATTCCGCCATTGATCTACACTAGGGTTTGTGTTAATTGGTTATTTAATTAGTGGTATACATTTTTAATCTTGCGTCATTATTGCTTACCCAAGGAATCTTACGTGCACATTCTAATTGCTAGTAGAAAAGCATTATGTAAAGAGTTGTTACTTCAAATTGGAATTGATGTTGTTATAACTCCTCATCTTCTTATGCAATTTGTGATTTTGTAAATTTCATAGGGCTACGCTGGGGTGATGAAGCTATCATGCAAAGAAGGCATCTTGAAGGGACATCTGTAAAGATTTGTGTGGGTGCCAATAGGGCTGAAACTCCTATTGCTTTCCTCAAGATGTTTGGCTTTGCTAATTTTGATAGAGGAATGTGCATCAATAGGTCAAAAGCTGAGCAGAGGAAAATGAGTGTTCTCGTATCTGGAGGGATTGGGGTTGCCATACTCGATGATGGAATGCAGGTAAACCACATCACTTTTATTATTTTAAGATGTTCAGTTTGTCCAAGGGAGTGGATGACATGGATCTAACGTTTGTTGTTTACGTAATTCATTGATAGAACTTAAGCTTGTGGCGTGACTTGGATATTGTGATGGTCAATGCCACGATATGAAAATAAGGAGGCAGCGTCCGAAGCAACAGGCTCTTAGGAAACTCCTTCACCGACAAGACATCCACAAACAATGTATTACGGTTAAATCTACACAAAGGCAATGAATTAATAACATTTTTAAAAGACAGAATTGAAGTGCAAAGGAGGATTGATGCGACTCAGGAGTCGCACCAAGGCGATATTGAAGAATTAAGGAGAATTAGGGAAGAAGGAAAAGAGAATTAGGAGAAGAAGATGATCGGGGAAGAAGATAGAAGATAGGAATTTGGTTATTTGATTGATTGATTTCTAAAGTCCGATTACACTTATTTTATACTAAAGAAGTTACACAAAATACAAATGCACCCTTTATGTATCCTCTTATTCCCGTCCGTAACATTCCTCCCTCCTTAAAATCGACATTGTCCTCAAGGTCAGCTACTTCTGACGGTCTTGGCGATGAAAACTTGAGAAATTTGCTGATGCAGCCCACCAAAAACACAAGGTCAGTCACCTTATTGTCCACCGTTCCATCCCCAGTCAGTATGGTGTTGTCTAACTTCCCTGAAGTGCTCAAGGTGTTTGTTATAATTTGGTAGCTATAAGAATTCACCCTCTGTGCCTTTCCCATAATGTCAAAGTATAATTTTTCTTTTCCATCTCGGTAGCCGATAAAAATATTATTTACCTCATACTCTTTAAGCTGGCCAGTATCATACTCATCAAAAACATCTACCATGTAAGTAACCTGCTTGTAAATCTTGTCCTGCTTCAACATTGCTCTGGAAAAGTTCAATGATAGTTCCTCTGAGCTAATGCTACCCTTGGCAAAGCTCAAATATTCCAAAATCAGCTCCTCCACATACTTGATGAATTCTAGTTTCTCAGTAACGCAATCCAATACATCACTGACTGATCTTATGCCCATACCCATGACAGCTAGGTTCAGCAGTATAATGAAATATGTGTTACTGATGTACGGAGAAAGTTGGTGAGCTTGTGCAGCAACCTGTGCATCCAATTTTAAATCAATATGGTCACTTTGGTTTAAATAGTGTTTGAAAACACCTACACTTGGGGTAGTGCAGGTCCCTGGTTTGACCCGCAAACAGAATTCGAAAGCCTTTCTTTCGACTAAAATGGCACCAACGGTAGCATAAAATGCATCTGAACCAGCAAGAAAATCAGTTCTCCTACAGGCTCCTTGGAACTCAAACAACATGAGTATCTTCTTCATGGCATTGGCCCAAAAAAGAAAAATGACGATCAACCTGCTGACAACTTCTCATGACCATCTCTATAAGTATCCTTTGATGTTTCTTTGATGGCAAAAATATCATCATTTTCAGTGAAAGTGTAAGCAATAACATCAGCAATAAGCTTGTGAATAAAATACCTTCTTAAGTAAGCTTCAGCGTTTCTATTCAATACAACAAGGATCATAAATGAGAGCTCTTTAACAGAGAACTCCATTTCCCTGGCATGAAGAGTAGGCTCCTTTGATACAACATTGATAGCTGACCTTGACCTCGTCCCTTCATGTTTTCTAAATAGAAAAAGTTTTGGGACTGTTTGATCAAGGCTCCATCTAGAATGCATAACAAGCATCCTTGCCTCCTCAGATAAGAATTTAACCTCATATTTAACAGCCTCATCCAATCTCGAAAGAGTAACGACACCATCTTTTAGTGCAAAGCAGTCAGTAATTTCATAATAAGGCTCAGAAAGAAGACCAACCATAATCATCTCAGCTTGGTTATAAATGAAGAACTTGACATGCTGAACAGGAGCAACAATATTTGTAGAAACAATAGCTAAAATGCCGCTCATGAGAGAATCAATCAAACATCCAGTAGTGCCCTTTCCCGTCTGAGTTTGCATAATAAAACAGGACACAGCCGATAAACGCATCAAGTTCATGAAGTGACTTGAGGGCATCAACAAACTCTTGTCATAGGATAAATGCACATCATCTTCGAATATAGTAGACACTCCTTCATATACTATCAGAAAACTAATGATTTCAGGCACATTTTCCCACTCATCCAACTCTGTCCCATCAAACTTCTCAAAATTTCCTTCTCTCAAAGGTAAATCCAGTGAAAAATGCACAAGAGCATCATTCAGAATCCATCCACCCCAAAAGCTGCCAATATAATCACACAATACCATGATAAGCACTCTGATAACTTCACTGATTACATCCAATTTCATGTATAGAAGGCAGATTCCCCATTCATCATGGCATATGTTGAAGTAGAATGTCCATAAATCAGTAGCTCCGACTTGTGTTTCAACACTAACAACTTCTTCTTCTTGTAGAGCAGTTTTTACATTAGGCTTTAGCTCCACGATATCTTGCACCAAATGCTCATATATCTTAAGATCATTCTTCTTTTTGTACTTGTGCCCTTTTCCTTTGTCATACACAAAATTTCCATCAACTACCATGACTTGTAAAAACTTGTGAGTACCCTTACATTTCCAAAGGTCTGAGAAACTAAGTAAAGATGACTCTTCTTCATAGTAATCATTCATATTCACAACCAATGCTCTCAAATCATCAACATGAAGGCTATGAATAATTTCAGGAGGTTTGTCTGGTGGTTTCACAGACCTTACCTTTAGTATTGGTGCCGGAATGTAGTTGATTGAACCCGTGCGCAGAGTAAAATAAGAAGAACAGTCCATTGAGACATTTTGACAAACACCTGGTGAGCATTTACTAATACTGCAGCTTGGAACACGAACTGATTTTGCAAATCCTTGTATTTCCTTCCATCCAACTACTTCAATTTCATTCAGCACTGATTGTGATGAAGAATCATTTCTCATATGACTGAAACTTGCCTCTTCTTCCGGTACTTCACTAGGCCTAGCCAACACCAAATCAGAATATATATGTAGGTTGAAATCAACACCAACTGAGTCATCACCATCAACAATAGAGACATTCTTCATTTCATCTTCAAAAATCAACTTAGGTTAAGTAGAGGAACTTACGATGAACTTGTCATCTGCAGTGTTGTAACAATCTTCTACCAACGCTGCTATATTTTCAGTCACCGAATCAAGTCTGGCAGTGACGCTTCCGCCTCGAGAAGGCTCCGATGATGCAGTTAGGCACACGACGACGTCATCTGGGTGTTGTTTTATTGCCCGAACATCCTGAAGCATGCCCCTCATTATGTTCTTCATCAGGTCATACTGCTCGGCCTGATATGCAGCTTGAATCCTTATGGATTCTATGATATTTTGAACTTGAGCGTTCAGTTTTTCCAGCGCCTCCACTTCCGCTTCCGTCAGTTCGGGATCCATCTCTCAGTGAAAGCACCAATTGATGCGATTCAGGAGTCGCACCAAGGATAGTAGAGGCGGTATTGAAGAATTAAGGAGAATTAGGGAAGAAGGAAAAGAGATTTAGGGTTAGGAGAAGAAGATAGGAGTTTGGTTATTTGATGGATTGATTTCTAAAGTCCGATTATACTTATTTTATACTAACGAAGTTACACAAAATACAAATGCACTTTTTATGTATATATCCTCTTATATTCCCGTCCGTAACAAGGACGACATCAGGTTGCTGCTCACACACGTCATGCAAATCAGAGAAAAAGGAAGCGCCGAGACTAGCAGCAACGTCGGAGTAATCAGATCGGGAATGGGCGAGCACAGTGTGACCTTGTCGTATTAGGGTTTTGGCGAGGAACTGATAGGATCGTGGTTAGTAGTCAAAGACTTAAAGATTGAAAGTCAGAGACTTAACAAAGATCGGAACTGTTAAGAACCTAACTTTGTATGCAGATAAATGCTTAATCAGAATACGCAGCGGATTAAACTTAAATAGCTTTTTATTACTATTTAACCTGTACACTCAATCGGTACAAAACTTGTCTATGATGTATAAATCTACCCTAGATTTACACATGCAAGACCTGACTACTTCCCTGACTATCTCCAAGACGTCGCGTAGTCGTGGCACCTCCGTTGCTTTCCGGCACAGATCAAGATTAGCTCGATCACTTGAATATAGCTCACTCACACAGCTCGCTCGATATTCACTCTTGGAAAGCTCTCTCGGATGTATGTGGAAGGCACGCGCTACTGAAGAGCTTGATCTGGCTTATATAGGTTCTTCAGTAACTGCCAGATAACTGCCCTAGATCATGTCTGCAACCGTCAGCCCATGATCTCCTCAATGTGTAGTGGAGACGTGCCATCACTCCATGATGTCTTTGACTCCAGTTGTCAACTGCTCTGTTGACCTCAACTGCTCAACTGCTCAACTGCTCCGTTGACTTGGACTGTTCTCAGGTTCTTGGTTACTCGGATACTTCCGCAGGTACTCAAGTCCAGTATCACGTCCTTGAGTGCTCCAGTATGTTCCTGACTAACAGAAACTCAAGCAAACCATTAAACTGGTTTGTCAATCATCAAAAAACATTGAGGCCAATGCCTCAACAATTTCCCCCTTTTTGATGATGACAAACCCACAAGGGAGAAATACCAATTTAGCACTTAATAGATGTTTGAACATGCACACAGCATCACATGAGAACAAATCTCCTTGGGAACAAATTCCCCCTAAGTTCCTGCACACTCAGAAAACCTCAGATTGTATTCCCCCTCATGTGATACTTCTACCCTTCCCCCTTTTGACATCATCAAAGAAGAGTTAATCAACATACACAGCAGTCAAGAACATGAGTAAAGCTCGAAATTCAGAGCAATACATACTGGCATGCATAAAACTTCAAGGACAAAAGAGATAGTCATATCAAACATGTTGAACACACATTGTTAACACTCAGAAGTAATAGAGAGTAATTTGGATGGGATCAAAGAAGGGAAATCCATATCAGGAACTGATCACTGCATTCTCAGAGATCAAAGAAGTCATCCCGAGGACTGAGGATCTTCACAGTTTGTCAACCAGATCCAGGAGTGCATCCTGCACGTCTTTGATTGCTTCTTTCATCTCCCTGAATTCTGCTCTTAGACCTCTCAGATCCTTCCGAATATCAGAGATTCCTTGCTCCAGAATTGCCCACTTCTCATGTCCATCATCTTCAGACTCATCCTCATCCTCCTCCTTAATATTCTTTAGGACTGGTGATAGCGCTAAAATATATGCATTTTAGGCGACCTCTATGATTATTGTTTCGATCGTTCCATTACGATTTCACTTGCTATTTGATGCTTTGTGGTTCATTTCAGACAAATTACAGAGTTTAAGCTGAGAACACAAGTGAGTAGCATTTTGGAGCAAAACCGAGCATTTCGGGGCAAAAATATGGATTTTCGGGCGTTACGGGACAGACTGACCTTTGGGGCTTATTTTGGACGCACAGATCTCATTTGGTGTCCGATTTGGTCGATTCAAAGCTTGTTGAAAAGCTAACTCAAAGGGCTACAACTCTCTAGTTGACGCCGAGACCAAATTCGGAGGTTACAATTGCCAACAAAGTCTTGTGCGTTCGCACAGTCCATTCCATGCGAGCGCACAAAACAGACCAGACGCACAGAATTTTCATGCGAGCGCATGAGACCGACCTTGCCGGAGTGTTTTTGACGTCCAGGGCGTTTCCGATGTCCGATTTGGCTGATCCTTAGCTTGTTGGAAAGGTAACTCAAAGGGCTACAACTCTCTAGTTGCAGCCAAGATCAAATTCGGACCAGAAAGAGGTCATGCGTTCGCATGATTCATTCATGCGTTCGCATGAAAAGGACCAGTCGCATAAGATTCGTATGCGAGCGCATACCTCAAGCCCAAGCTCGCATGACCAACTTTTAGGCACTAATGCGAGCGCATGATTCATCCATGCGTTCGCATGAAGTCGTAAAAATCAGATTTTTCTGTTGGGGTATAAAAAGAAACTTAGGGTTTCTAAACAAAGGGGGGAGCTTTTCTAGGGTTTTTGAGCCGGGACGCGGGGATTTTTCTGGGTTCGTGTGGAGCAGTTTTCTGAGAGAAGAAGCGAGATATTTTGAAGACAACAACGAACACAAAGATTGGATCATCTCAGTACTAATTGGATCTCCATATTGGTTCCAGATTTCTAAACTCTATTTCCATATGGTTGTTTGCATTTCCATTGTCGTTTATGTTTGTAAACTCACCATGAGTGAGTAGTGACCTTGGTTGGGGATCTATGGATCCCCTAGACATATTTGTGATGTTGTAAATACTGTGGATGCTATTGATGAATGATTTGCACAAGATTCTTCTTCATTTGAACTTAGATTTTCGAATTGCCTATAAGGTGTTTGTGAGAAGTCCTCAACAGCAATTATGCTTGATTTCATGTTTGATGTAACTTGCGTTGAAAAGCATGATTTTCAATTGATCTAAATGAAGAAGCATTAGGGTTTTTGTGTTACATGGCGACACTTTTATTCTAATGAGAATGGCTTGGACCTAACAAGAGTATGATCATCTAGTCAATAGAGCGTGAGTGTGAGACTAGATATTCATATTCTATAATGCCAATAGAGCGTGAGTGTGAGGCATTATGCGAGATGCAACCTCTTTATATTAAGTTGTAGCGTGAGTTGAACTTGGTATTAATGTTGCAATAGCCAGATTCTAAACATGTGCATGTGATTTCATCGTTGGCATCCCCATTTACTATCACAATAATTGTCTAGGCGGAGAATTAGATCCCTAGTCATCTTTTAATTGAAAGTTTACCATTTTCGTTGATCAAACCTTAATTTGGATAGTAAAATCTTGCTATCACCCTCTCAAGAGGAACAATCCCCCCAAACCATAGACTTTCCGAACTTAATCGTTAGCACCATTAGTTTGATCACCTATCTTTTGGGTACGACCTCGAGTTTCCCGAGTCAATATAAATTGTTTTGATTAATCGTGATTAGCATAAGTGTTTGATTCTTATTGAATATTTCTGCTATATTATCGAAAGATCAAATGGCGCCGTTGCCGGGGATAGGTTAATTAACTAGGTGCTAGTAGATTGTTTAGTTTGTCTACTCTTGTAAATATTTTTCTTTCTCTTATTCTTGTATATTTTTCTTTTTCTCTCATATCCCTCACTAATTTCGTTAATCTTGTTTTGCGAGGATGGATCACTACAACCAACACGTCATGCACCATGAAGATTATTATGAAGAAGATTTTTCCAGTTATGCGATTAAAGATCAAGTTAGTGATTTGGAAAAGAAAGTGGATAGCATGATGAGTATGGTTAAGGCTTGGGTTGACAAAAGGAAGTATGAAGACAATGATGATTATTATGAAGATGATCAACCAAATGCCCATTGTGAAGACTATTGGATGAACAATCAAAGCCAACAAGTCTATTCTAATGAGGGATACTATCAAGAGGAGGAGCAACCATATGAGAATTACCAAAGGAATGGCTATCAAAATAGTTGTTATAATTTGGATGGGGATGACCAAGAAGAGGATCAACCAAACGGATATTGGGAAAACTCTTGGAATCCATCACATACCCACGCTCAAAATTGGAATGATAGTCAATGTTTTGAAATTGAAGACTCCAACCCTCAACCTTCAAATGAGCCCTCCGATTTTGAAGCCATGTTTGCCACTCTCCTTGAAAACCAAGAGAAGATGAACGCTAAGTTGAAAACATTGGAGGCTCGAAACCATGAGTTAAAAAGCGAATGGGCTCAATTGAGGGAGATGAATGCTCAACACCAAACAATGGAATGTGGAGACATGGATGTCGAAGAGGAGATACCCGAAGATGAAGTTATTGAACCTAATGCCTCAAGGGAAGAATGGGATCAAGATGGGGAGGATGAGTTCATGAGAGCCGATCGCCAAGCCGTTCATGAGGAGATGGAGAGTGAATCTTGTGACGAAGAGGAGATGGAATGCAAGAGTGAAGCATCCTTCACCACTAGCACACCTCAAGATCATTTGGACGAGAACACACAAGAGCTCACCATTCCATCAAAGCCTTGGCTCTCCGATGAGGAATTCTTCAACGATGACGACTCATGCATTGAAGAGAAATCTCTTTTGGATGAAGAAGACCTCCCTCCCGCTATTAGTAAGCTTGATAGTGAACCCGATTCTCTTGTTGATGATGGAATCAAGGAAGAGGATATTAAGCCACAAGAACTTCATGGGTATAGAGACTTTGTCGAGACTTTCATGGAAGAGACTAGAGAGCCACCTCGCATACAAGAAGACGAAAGTTTAATGAGGGAGATTGAGGATTGGGCACCCAAGGACATCATCGAAAAATTGAAGGAAGGTGTGCCCATCACGCTAGAGGCTAGCATTGAAGATCCTTTCTTTGTCACAAAGCCTAGAGACAAGTTTTGGAGCTTCCTACCATACTTCACGAGATTATTCAAAAGAAGCTCCCATGACCCCTTAGCTATAAAGGGATCTTCATGTTTGAAGAGGTCGAACTTGCAATTGGATGCCCATCGTAGACTTGGTGGGAAGAAATTCAAATGGGATTTGAAAGTGGTTTGACACGATCAAGTCCAAGGCTCCGCTTGAGGAGGGATCTTAGCAAAAGACTCCTCAAGCGTGCTTCTTATCTACCAAGAGGAGAATCAGCTCCGTCTTAGCCAAGACGTTAAACTAGGCTTGTGAGTGTTTTCTCTCCCGATCTTTAAGTATATCTATTTTGATTGGATTTCTATTTGCTTCGTGCAAGAATTTGAGGATATGAACTATGCATGTGTGAATGCCTATATTTGATGATTTCTTAACATGTGCTTGGTTAACTAGATGTCTTGATAGGGCATAAGTGTGGGGTGTTGAAATTTTGTGCATGAGTGTTGATGTACGATTTGAGATTGGCTTAGGAATTCTTGTCCGTGACTCCATGCGTTCGCATAGTCTCATCCATGCGTTCGCATAGTTTGCTTTTTTCTTCATTTCGTTGTGCTTGCATAGATTTCATGCGCTCGCACATAAAATCAATGCCACTGCCCAGTACTGTGCGTTCGCACAAGCCCAAGCATGCGTTCGCATGCCTAGTTTATTTCCACTTGGTGCTTTGGTCGCATGAGTCCATGCGTTCACACGAGAAATCCATGCTACTGCCCAGTACTGTGCGTTCGCACAGACCCAAGCATGCGTTCGCATGCTCATCTGATGCGTTCTTTTGATGAATTATGAGTTGACTTGCATGATGTTGACATATTTACGATGATGATTTCTTTACCTTGTGTGCTTAATACTATCGTGTTTGAGTTTCTTGTTTTATAGAGGAAAAAAGGGAATCATTCATCGAATCTTTTGTGCAAGTTCAGTCGCCCAAGAACTAGGCGCGCGAAGCAACATCTCTTATTTTGAAATGGCTACCTCCAAACGAGAGAAGTTTTTCTTAACTTTTTCTTTGCTTTTCACGCTATTCATTGCTTAGGGACTAAGCAATTGCTAAGTGTGGGGTGCCTATGTTTGGACTACACGAGATGTTTGTGCTTGCTTGCCGTGCTTTCATGTTTAGAATCCAATCAATTTGCATGTTTAGAGGAAAACACTTACACTACTGTGCAATTCATCCAAAAATTTCAAATTATTAATGAAAACAAAAAGTCTAGGCAAGGCTACATTTTCGAAAAATTTCATTCCTAATTCAACTAGTCGTGCATGATTTCACTTAATTGATCCTTTAGATGACTAATGGATTGGATTGTTGACTTTCATTCTTGAGGATCAAAGCATCTACTAGCACTTCTTTATCTTTTATTCTAAGCTTTTTCTCGTTGAGACTAAAGAGTTGATCTTTGAAAGCATAAAATCGAAATAATTTATAACTTTGAAACCCTTGCATGTCATGATTGCCTTTAGGTGACCTTAGTGACCTTGCTTATCTTGTGGATTTGCCTTGTGGTTTGTCATGCTCCATTTTTAACACTTAGCCTTTTGTCAAAGTTCTAAGTGTGGGGTCAAAAAAAGGGCATGAAAGAAAAAAAACACACAAAAAAATGTTGTGTAATAAGCCTCGAGTTTCTTCCTTATGGTTGATCACCATTAGGAAGTGAATTTAAAGAAGTATGTGCTAAGCGCCGAGGGTTAGGAAGGTAAGTTCCCCCTCGAAAGTGCTTAGTACGGCCAAAGGCCATTCTACCCCCTTAATGTTGCACTTAGACTTGACAATCGGCTATTCCACCATCCTCTAGCATGAAAACCAATGAGACAATTGATACTTCCTAGCAAGAATTCACTAAGGGACGAACCTCGTATTCTTTTATACTTAGGCATGATATGACTTGCAAGTATATACAAAAACTGTAATGTTGGAACTCCTCTTCTCTTATGACTAAGTGACCTTTGCGTCCTAGGCTTGAGAATGAGTTCAAAGCTCACAAGCCAATTGACTAGCCTCCTTGCTAGCATTGGTGAGTGATCCAACAAGATTTCTTTGCAACTATTAGATTATTTTCTTGAAGTCACTGACATAGAAAATGACTAGAATCCTTGATTAAAGATTTATTAGTCTTTGCTTTGATTTGCTTGAATGTCCTAATTCATGAATTTCCACAAGGATTCGAAGAGGACTCATGTAGTGATTGAAATGCACATATCTAGTTGAATACATTATGAACTTCATGAAAAACACCTTGCCTAGTACTTTGACAATTGTAAACTTAAAATGCTAATTGGATGGTTGTTCTCTTTGTGGGATTTGTGAGTATTCCCGTATCTGAAAACTCTCAGGAGACTACAACTCCTCCACTAGGGTAGCCTAGGGGTTTAAAGGCTTGATGCATTCGCTAAATGCACTCGTGTTACCTACGAAAGTGGTTAGTTAGAAGTAGATTTGTTTCTTAGTATTTTTAGTTAGTTTTCATGACCATATGGAGTTTCTTTGAACCGATCCTGAGTGAGTGAAGTGCCTTCTTGTTGTTTATCTCTATGATTAGTTTGCTCGGGACGATCAAACGTTAAGTGTGGGGTGATTTGATAGCGCTAAAATATATGCATTTTAGGCGACCTCTATGATTATTGTTTCGATCGTTCCATTACGATTTCACTTGCTATTTGATGCTTTGTGGTTCATTTCAGGCAAATTACAGAGTTTAAGCTGAGAACACAAGTGAGTAGCATTTTGGAGCAAAACCGAGCATTTCGGGGCAAAAATATGGATTTTCGGGCGTTACGGGACAGACTGACCTTTGGGGCTTATTTTGGACGCACAGATCTCATTTGGTGTCCGATTTGGTCGATTCAAAGCTTGTTGAAAAGCTAACTCAAAGGGCTACAACTCTCTAGTTGACGCCGAGACCAAATTCGGAGGTTACAATTGCCAACAAAGTCTTGTGCGTTCGCACAGTCCATTCCATGCGAGCGCACAAAACAGACCAGACGCACAGAATTTTCATGCGAGCGCATGAGACCGACCTTGCCGGAGTGTTTTTGACGTCCAGGGCGTTTCCGATGTCCGATTTGGCTGATCCTTAGCTTGTTGGAAAGGTAACTCAAAGGGCTACAACTCTCTAGTTGCAGCCAAGATCAAATTCGGACCAGAAAGAGGTCATGCGTTCGCATGATTCATTCATGCGTTCGCATGAAAAGGACCAGTCGCATAAGATTCGTATGCGAGCGCATACCTCAAGCCCAAGCTCGCATGACCAACTTTTAGGCACTAATGCGAGCGCATGATTCATCCATGCGTTCGCATGAAGTCGTAAAAATCAGATTTTTCTGTTGGGGTATAAAAAGAAACTTAGGGTTTCTAAACAAAGGGGGGAGCTTTTCTAGGGTTTTTGAGCCGGGACGCGGGGATTTTTCTGGGTTCGTGTGGAGCAGTTTTCTGAGAGAAGAAGCGAGATATTTTGAAGACAACAACGAACACAAAGATTGGATCATCTCAGTACTAATTGGATCTCCATATTGGTTCCAGATTTCTAAACTCTATTTCCATATGGTTGTTTGCATTTCCATTGTCGTTTATGTTTGTAAACTCACCATGAGTGAGTAGTGACCTTGGTTGGGGATCTATGGATCCCCTAGACATATTTGTGATGTTGTAAATACTGTGGATGCTATTGATGAATGATTTGCACAAGATTCTTCTTCATTTGAACTTAGATTTTCGAATTGCCTATAAGGTGTTTGTGAGAAGTCCTCAACAGCAATTATGCTTGATTTCATGTTTGATGTAACTTGCGTTGAAAAGCATGATTTTCAATTGATCTAAATGAAGAAGCATTAGGGTTTTTGTGTTACATGGCGACACTTTTATTCTAATGAGAATGGCTTGGACCTAACAAGAGTATGATCATCTAGTCAATAGAGCGTGAGTGTGAGACTAGATATTCATATTCTATAATGCCAATAGAGCGTGAGTGTGAGGCATTATGCGAGATGCAACCTCTTTATATTAAGTTGTAGCGTGAGTTGAACTTGGTATTAATGTTGCAATAGCCAGATTCTAAACATGTGCATGTGATTTCATCGTTGGCATCCCCATTTACTATCACAATAATTGTCTAGGCGGAGAATTAGATCCCTAGTCATCTTTTAATTGAAAGTTTACCATTTTCGTTGATCAAACCTTAATTTGGATAGTAAAATCTTGCTATCACCCTCTCAAGAGGAACAATCCCCCCAAACCATAGACTTTCCGAACTTAATCGTTAGCACCATTAGTTTGATCACCTATCTTTTGGGTACGACCTCGAGTTTCCCGAGTCAATATAAATTGTTTTGATTAATCGTGATTAGCATAAGTATTCGATTTTCTTATTGAATATTTGCACTAAATTACAACCGATCAACTGGTTTAGCTTGGAGCTTGGGTTCTTGAACTGAAGGTTTGATCCACCCCTCCACTGGGTCTTTTATCAAGTTCATTTTTCTAAACACATCAGTGTCAAATTCCTTGACAGTCTGCTCCTCCACGCCAGAAAGGACCTGATAGAGGTTGTGTTCCTGAAGAACCTTCTTGATCACCCGAGAGTACCCAATCTGGGTCAGCTTCTTCAAATGGTTCATCTGATGAATGATTAACTTGGGGAGATTCACCTGTTCTCTCTTCAGCAGCTTATCCAGGACAATCAGATCTTGATGTTGGACATATGATGGTTTGACTCCTCTCTGGATGAAGTTGCTTACAAGCAGTTTATGGAGAATCTTCACTGTCGGCTCCATCAGTTGAGTACTGATACCTGAGCCTTTTGGCACCTTTTCCAAGTTGCAGATTATTTTTACAAGTTCTTGCTTGTCTCCTGCTTCTTTCGGCCACACATTGTTTTTACAGAACAGATCAAAGCCTTTGTGATTTAACTCCATTATCCTTGCCAGATCCATGCTAGACAGTGTGAATTGTACTCCCCTGAAGTTCACTTCCAAAGCTAAAACTGCTCCATCAACGAGCTTCAAGTCCTTGTAGAATTCCTCTACCACTTCAGGACAAACGAACTCCTGAGTTTCGCATAGCTTTTCCCATCCCTGATCCTTTAGAATGTCAAGCACTTCTGTGAGACCTTCCTCGTTCAGGAACTCTTCAGAGCATTCCATCTCCATCAAAATTTCTTTTCCAGACTTTGACCTTTTGGCTTTCTTGACAGAACTTGTCGGAGCAGCTTCTTCCTTTACCTCTAGCTTTCTTTTACCGCTTTCTCTCAGAGGTTGTATCCTAAGAGGCTGTTCCTTCTTCTTCCTCTTGGAGACTCTTGGAGCCGACTGAACTATCTCACAGTCAATATCCTCAGCGTCTTCAGTTTTCTTGAACTTGGCAGTTTTGCCCATCTCCACTAGCTCTTTCAACAACTGATTTGCAGCGGACAACTCTGCTCCTACTGATGATACATCAGCCATAGGAATCTCTTCCTTTTCTTCAGAACTTCCAAACCAGTAGTCAGTGTTACCAGACTCAGCGATTCCTTCTGAAACAGCACAAACCCCTTCTGGGTTCTTCACAACTTCGCAAACAGTTTCAACAAAAACTATTTCGTCATCTTCTTCTTCTATAAGTCTACTGCCACATGAACACCCTCCTTCTTTCACTTCTTCTAAGACACAATCATCCCTCACGGCACCAATTAATCTAGAGGCATCAACTTTCTCCCCTTCACCGATACTCCCTACTCCAGCACAATACTCAACAAATCTAGAAGATTTAGTGTTGTAGACTGTGAGTTGGAAGTTCGATTTACCTGATTTGAGTAGTTCGGCCACTGCCTTTGGAACTACATACCGAACCCCAGCGATTATGAAGGTCTCCATGTCTGCACCTGTGTTGTTGGTAGTTGATTGCGACGCCATTGAAGTTACTAGTGACTGAGGAAGCAGCGACTTGAGAAGATGATTTCCGATTTTCTGATTTAGGGTTTCGAGAGTTGCTTAGAGGATGGATAGGGAGAGATGACTTCAAACTCCTTTTAAATTTAAACTTCTGTCATTATCTCCTATTTCCTTGCGTGCACGTATCACACTCAACCGTCCGACTTCCAAGGCAGAAAGCACTGAACTGTCTTTTTACCATAACTCATCCGAACCGCTTCTTTCATATATCAAATACCTCTTTGAGTTCTTCAGTCCCAGAGACATTCGTACTTGACTGAGAGAATACCAGACCAGTTCCCTGACTATGGATTTTTCACAAGGGACATTGTGGTGGATCGGCTTACCATAAGGGTATATAATGTAAAATCACCACAATTAAAGTCACTCAATCACTCATGTATATAATCAAGCATGTTCTGAAGTATATCAGGTAGGTTCATCAGACACACATAGCCTATTCTAGGGTTAGGTGGTTTCACATACTTCCTTCATGGGGCAATTGGCAACAAAATCCGGAAGCAGTGTAGGGCATCAAGAAAAATGTGTTCAACAATGCATGTACTTTATCAGATTTGGCAAAGGAGTAATAGCACACACATAATCAACAACTCAGGGACTTCAAAAATTCACTCATGTAACTGACGGACATGCATGTTCAGTACTCTATCATCTAGTCAATCACTGAGGGAAGTACTAGAGGTACCTCACTGTGGACTCATCAATCCAAGTTCCATCCTTAGCTTTTCAAACGCATCCTTGTGTAGAGACTTGGTAAATATATCAGCAACCTGATCTTCACTTCTGCAGAAATTAATAGTGACAAGTTCCTTTTCTACACAGTCTCTAAGAAAATGATGTTTAATTTCTATATGCTTAGATTTGCCATGTTGAACAGGATTTTTTGCAATACTAATAGCGCTAGTATTATCACAAAAAATTGGAACTTGATCAAAGTGCAAGTTGAAGTCACTTAGCTGATTACGAAGCCATAGAATCTGAGCACAGCAGGCTGCTGCTGCAATATACTCGGCTTCAGCTGTTGACAATGCCACAGAGTTCTGTTTCTTCGATCCCCAAGAAACCAAGCAAGATCCGAGGAACTGAGCCATCCCAGACGTGGATTTCCGGTCAGTCCTATCTCCTGCGAAGTCTGCGTCTGTGAATCCTTCCAAACTGAGAGACTTCACTCTCGGATACCACAGGACCAGCTTCTCAGTGCCCTTCAGATACCTAAGTATCCTCTTCACGGCCTTCACATGCGATTCCCTAGGATCAGCTTGAAACCTAGCACATTGACAGACACTAAACATTATATCAGGTCTAGAGGCAGTCAAATATAGTAAAGAACCTATCATGCCACGATATTTTGTAGCATCTGTTCTTGGAGACGCATCATCCTTTGTCAGGGACTCATTCGGAGAACTAGGAGTGTTCACATGTTTTGAACCTCCAAGCCTGTACTTCTTCACGATTTCACTCAGGTACTTCTGTTGTGAAATCTCAGTACCATTCTCCAGCTGTCTAACTTGAATACCAAGAAAGAATGTCAGCTCCCCGACCATACTCATCTCAAACTCACTCTCCATGAGTTTAGTGAAGGACTTCACAAGCTCGTCACTTGTGGATCCGAAGATGATGTCATCGACATACACCTGCACAATGAGAAAATGCTTATCAGTTCTCAACAAAAATAGAGTTTTATCTACCTTACCTCGCTCATATCCGTGAGCTAGCAGATACTCTGAAAGACGCTCATACCACGCCCTAGGCGCCTGTTTTAATCCATACAGTGCCTTGTCGAGAACGTACACATGATCTGGATGCTCAGGAACCTCAAATCTAGGGGTCTGTTCCACAAAGATTTCTTCTTTCAGGAACCCGTTCAGAAACGCAGTCTTGACATCCATCTGATGGAGTTTAATTCCAAACTGCACTGAGTAAGCAATCAACAACCTGATAGCCTCCAACCTTGCCACTGGCGCAAAAGTTTCTTCATAATCAATGCCTTCCTGCTGACTGTAGCCTTTCACCACCAACCTGGCCTTGTTCCTGACTACTTCTCCTTCGGAATTCCTTTTGTTCCTCAAGATCCAGCGAGTGCTAATCACCTTCCGATGCTCTGGCCTTGGAACAAGTCTCCAGACTTTGTTCCTTTCGAACTGATGCAGTTCATCTTGCATCGCTTGAATCCAATCCGGGTCTTTCAGTGCTTCTTCAACTGACTTTGGCTCTATCAGAGACACGAAGGCGTTCATGACTGTTTCCCCCTGAACTGCAGCATAACAAATATAATCGCGAAGTGCGCTACTCGGCTGTCTAACTCGAGTACTTCTCCTCAACTCAGTTACCTCCTGAGCCTCTTGGATATCTTCAGGATCACCATGGACTTCACCATCTTCAGGGACTTGCCCATTCACTTCAGTTTGCTCTTCAAGTTCTTCATCCTCAGGGACTTGAGCAGTGACTTGTTCAGGTGTTTCAAGATTCTCTGGAACATCAACTACTACAACATCCCTCGGACGAATCAGCTCAAAATCACCATCTTCTCCAGCAACATGAACATCAGGAACATGTTCAGAATCGTTACTCATGGACTCCTCATCAAAGATGACATGTACGCTTTCTTCAATTAGTTTGGTCCTTTTGTTGAATACTTTGTAGGCCTTGCTGTGCAGAGCATACCCCACGAAGATTCCTTCATCGCTTCTTGGATCAAACTTCCCAAGTTGATTCTTCCCGTTGTTGTGAACATAGCATTTACTCCCAAATACTCGAAGATGCGAAATATTGGGTTTCCGACCCTTCAGCAACTCATACGGAGTCTTATCGAGGATTGGTCTCAAGTAACATCGATTGAGAACGTAGCATGCAGAGTTCATTGCTTCTGCCCAAAAGCTTCTAGCCAACCTGCTTTCAATAAGCATCGTCCTCGTCATGTCTTCCAGAGTCCGATTCTTCCTTTCCACTACTCCATTTTGTTGCGGAGTCCTTGGCGCTGAGAAATTCTGGTCGATTCCCTGATCAGTGCAGAAGGCAATAAACATTCTGTTCTCGAACTCGGTACCATGATCTGATCTGATACTCTTCACCTTGAGACTGAAATTTCTTTCAACGAGCTTCACCCAAGTCTTGAAGCAATCAAAGACTTCATCCTTTGACCTGATAAAAATCACCCACGTGTATCTTGAAAAATCATCAACTAACACATACACGTACCGATTACCTTGACGAGATTGTACTCTCATCGGTCCACACAAGTCCATATGTACTAGATCAAGCGCCCTTGCTGTACTGACTCCATTCTTTGAGTGAAAAGATCCTCTAGACTGCTTTCCTTGTGTGCATGCACTGCAGACCTGATTAGGGACTTCGCTGATTTTCGGTAATCCAATTACCAAATTCTGATTATGCAGCCTCTTCAATAATCTGAAATTTACATGTCCCATCCGACGATGCCACATTTCAGATTCATCTGATCGAGAGGACAAACAGAGATACTGTTCCGGATCAAACGAAGTATCCACATAAAACACTCTATTTGCACAGTTTCCACGCAAAAGTACTTGACCTGTGGAGACACACTTAACAAAGCAACCACCAGCTGTAAAAACAACCTCGTTTTTACCACCACGACACAACTGAGAAACACTAAGCAAATTAAACTTCAAACCATTAACTAGACTCACATTATCTACACTAACCTTGCTGGATAAATGTACCTTACCTGAGCCAATGACTTTACACTTACTTTCATTTCCAAAAGTAATGGAGCCACCAGAATGATGTCGCAGAGAGGAGAACTGTTCCATTTTCCCGGTCATATGACCCGAGCATGCACTATCAACTAGCCAGGAACCTATTCCTCTCTCGACCTGCACATAAACAATCAGGTTTTAGCAACCCAAACAAGCTTAGACTTCTTGGGCTTAGATAACAAGGTAGATGAAGTTTTAGGGTTAGAAACATGAGATTTTGAAACTGCTTTTGAATGGGAGACATCCTTGGTCACTCCTGAGCTAGACGGATCTTTTACTGCTCCAGGTTTTCCACTTCTTTTGGATCCTGAGGATGTACCAGACTCGGAGCTTGAGACCTCAGACACTTTCTTGGAAATGCTCTTCCGTCCTTTGCATTTTCTCTGACTGTGTCCCTCCTTTCCGCAGTGAAAGCAGACTTTTTGCTTACTGAAGTCTATATCCTTGGACTCAGAGACTTTCTTCTTCTGCTTCTCGAAGTCAATAGGAACTGGACTGTTCCTTCGGTTGAGTTTTTCCCAGATTTGATGACCCTTTCCATAGGTTTTGCTGTCATCCAAATCAACCTTCAGTCTAGGTGTAGTTCTCTGTTGATTTTGTCTTTGCGGAGGTTTTGCAATGGTCACTTCTCCGTATCCAAGACCTGGCCTGGTTTTTGGCTTCTGTTTCTCTTTTCCCATTGGCGAGTCAAAGAAATGATCATCTGATCTTGCTACCCTTTTTCCAGCTGCTTTCTCGAGTCGCTGAACCTTTATGGACAATTGATGGTTCTCTTCGAACATCGACTGCATCTGTTTGTCTTGATCAGCCACGATAGCATTCAGCTCTTCTGCCTTGAGAACTAATTTCTTGATAACTGCAATGCACTGAGAACGTGAATAATAGCCAGATTGTGAATCATCTGAGCTTACCTCAGTGGATGACTCCTTTGAAGGAGTTTTCCTCGACAGTGAGGATGATGACGAAATCTGCGAACTTGAAGAATTTCCCTGTGCCATCAGACACACATTTCTTCTTACGTCTCCCATGCAATTGTCCTCATCTGAATCCCCCCAAGCAAACATTGCTTGCTTTCCTTTGTCATCCTCCTTCTGTTTCTCTTCTGTCTCAGCCTCATCTTTCTTGCGTTTGTAGCAGTCCCTTTTGAAGTGACCTTTCTTCTTACAGTAGAAGCATTCCACATCCTTCCGGTCTTTTCCTTTACTCGATCTGCTATCTGAGTTCTTGTCATCAGAGACCTTAAGGGCCTTAGTCATCACATTCCGTTCCTCAGTCTTTGAGGTTTCCTTTCCCTTATTCCTGTTAAACTTCTTGTACCTAGAACTCTCTCCAACCAGAGCAACTTGTCGAGCAGACTTGTGAGGTTCTCGACTTTCCAGTTTAACATCCTCAATGGCCTTATTACTAACCAAGCTTGCAACCAATTCCTCCAGAGAATTTTCCTTCGTGCTTGGAAGAGCAGCTAATGTCCTTGAGATATCATCCCATTCTGGACCCAGTCCCTGCATGAATCTGTGAGTAATCTCCCAGTTCTTGTACTTCTTTCCGAGATTATTCAGTGTAGCCAGACATCCTTGGAATCTGGAATGATACTCATGCATTGACTCGTTCTTCACTTGTCTCAGGGAATTGAATTCAGACTGAACAGCAAGAATCCGGTTTCTTTTCACATCCTTCGATCCTTCATAGATCTTCTTCAGTGAATCCCAGATGTCACTCGGGTCCTTGAACTGTATCACTTTCTTTAGGTCTCCAGGCTCCAGTGCACTGTGTAGAACTCGTAATGCTTTTGCATTTTTCTCCAGTTTCTTATAGTCCTCAGTCGAGTACATAGTCCTGGGCTTAAGTTCTGTCTGACTTCCCTCAAGATAAATGTGCTGTTGCCCTTGCTCTATGATCTGCCAAACTTCTCCATCTGAAGACATCACATGTGCTTCAAATCTGACCGCCCAGGTCTCATACTCGCCTGGCTTCAGTTTCGGAGGATTTGAGAACGAATCACCTGTCATACCTGCAAAGCTAACCAAAATCTAGAACCCTGCGGCTCTGATACCAATTGATAGGATCGTGGTTAGTAGTCAAAGACTTAAGATTGAAAGTCAGAGACTTAACAAAGATCGGAACTGTTAAGAACCTAACTTTGTATGCAGATAAATGCTTAATCAGAATACGCAGCGGATTAAACTTAAATAGCTTTTTATTACTATTTAACCTGTACACTCAATCGGTACAAAACTTGTCTATGATGTATAAATCTACCCTAGATTTACACATGCAAGACCTGACTACTTCCCTGACTATCTCCAAGACGTCGCGTAGTCGTGGCACCTCCGTTGCTTTCCGGCACAGATCAAGATTAGCTCGATCACTTGAATATAGCTCACTCACACAGCTCGCTCGATATTCACTCTTGGAAAGCTCTCTCGGATGTATGTGGAAGGCACGCGCTACTGAAGAGCTTGATCTGGCTTATATAGGTTCTTCAGTAACTGCCAGATAACTGCCCTAGATCATGTCTGCAACCGTCAGCCCATGATCTCCTCAATGTGTAGTGGAGACGTGCCATCACTCCATGATGTCTTTGACTCCAGTTGTCAACTGCTCTGTTGACCTCAACTGCTCAACTGCTCAACTGCTCCGTTGACTTGGACTGTTCTCAGGTTCTTGGTTACTCGGATACTTCCGCAGGTACTCAAGTCCAGTATCACGTCCTTGAGTGCTCCAGTATGTTCCTGACTAACAGAAACTCAAGCAAACCATTAAACTGGTTTGTCAATCATCAAAAAACATTGAGGCCAATGCCTCAACAGGAACTGACCGTAGTTTTCGAATCCGCCATTTTAAGCTTGGGAGCGGAGTTGATTTGGCGGGAAAACTTGAACTCGTAATCGAACTGGTGTGCTGCGTCGAATCGAAGGAAGCGGTAGGGGCTGCTGCGGAGGCTGGGAGCGGCGGTGAAAGCGAGAGGAGAATGCGTTGAGAGATGAGAGAATGGTAAAATGGGATTCAGGTAGGCGGCGCGTGCGTAGGTGGAGTTGAAGTCAGCATTTTTTGAAGTTAAGGAAAATCTTTTGTTTTGTTCGAATGTTTTATTTTAAGACAAAATTAAATATGAAACTATGTCTTTCTCTATAAAAAGAATTTTTCATCAATCAATTGGGATAAATGAAGCGTTGTAACTTAAAAAAGTATTATTGAAATTTGTGGAAAGAATTCAAGTTGACATTTATTAAATCTTTTTTGAAAATGTAATTGTCGACATTTTTTATAACTCTGATTTGTTTCTTTGAGTGTATATTTGTGATGACGATTGGTCTCTCAAAAAAAAAAAAAAAGTATTTGTGATGACGATTGTTGAATCGATTGACCTTTTATTAGTTGTGTTTGCCGGTTCAATGAAATCCAATCTGGCATATAAGATTTTGTTCTTGATAAAGGCAACTGAAATCAAAAGTTTTTATAATTGCAGTGATAATCTTGTTTGAAATTTCTGTCTTTCGTTGGAAAAACCGATGTCATATTTCTATAAATGTTTATATATTAGAGAGTTAATTATGTTTGAATATACAAAATTAAACTCTTAATATATATCGAAAATGGTGATGGTTGAGCTGGTTGAACTAATTTCACCTAATTTAGGTTAAGTTTTTCTTGTCCCTTTCCTTCTCAGAATCATGATTTGCCCGTGAGATTGACGGTCTTATTCGTTGAAGATCTACTTCAAGAGTTGCGATGGGTTTAGTCGACTGTGTCATGGATGACTTGTGCTTCAGTTGTTTGTAATAAGTGTGCTGGATGATATGTCATAGAATTATAAATTTCAATGATTTGTATGAATTGTAACCCATCAATAAAAAAACTCTTAATAGATATTATGTTTTTAAATACCTTATAATGAGTGGTATAGAAATAAGATTTTGGATCAAGAGGCCGGATCTGGTGCAAAGCTTAGATCTGGTGCAAAATACAAAATCATCAACACCATCCATTTGTATAATCCTGTGGGTGTAAATTAATGAGAATAAAATAATTAATAAATGAATTTTGAGCGTGGATCACTCACTTAAAGGGCATAATTGACCACAAAATAAAATCAAAATCCAACTCTCACACTCATCCAAACTCAGATGGCAAATCCTACAATCCCTCTCCACCTTCAGTGCCCCACTTTCCAGATCCACCGCAACAGATTCATCACCACTGTTCTTTTCCGAAACCCAACTTTTTGAGCGACGACAACGACCTTATCATGATGGGTTGTCCTCCTCCGACGAAGAGGGGTTGTCCTCCTCCGACGAAATCAAAAACGCAGAAGAACGCAACCAAATGATTAAGAGAAACGCAGAAACGAACTATAAATTGGCATGACGAATTATAAGAAATCAGACTTAATTCGATCAAATTGAAGGAGTAAAACTTCGTCAAACTCAATTTTTCACACTCTAGATCATTTTCGACATCAATGGAACTCAACCCAAAATCAAATCAACAGTTTACGTAAAGAAAAATTCGAAACTGAACATGACGAACTATAAAATGGTCATGACGAATTATAAAAAATCGAACTAAATTCGATCAAATTGAAGGAGTAGAACTTCGTTGAACTCAATTTTTCACACTCTGGATCATCTTCGACATCAACGGAACTCATCTCATAATCAAATCAACAGTTTTCATAAAGAAAAATTCGAAACTGAACATGACGAACTATAAATTGGCCGTGACGAATTATAAAATGAATGATGGGTATTCTGTCAAAAAGCTCTGTCGTAGCATCAGCCGCCGTCGTCCATGGATGAGCATCGGCGTCGTCGTCCAAGGATGATCGTCGGCATCGTCGTGGGTATCGTCGTCGGCTTCATCTTCGTAGAAATTTCAGATCTGAAATTTTAATCGAAAAGAGGAGAGAGGAGTAAGGAGAGAGAGAGAGAGTGTGCTGATGTTGTATTCCAAATATACCCCTGATCTATTATTAATTTGAATTTTTATTTATTTATTTTCACTTAATCTCATCCATAGAAATTACAAAATCAAAGGATGAGATTATTTTGTATTTTTTACAATAATATGGGTTTTGCACCTGATCCTAAACCTTTGGATCAAATACAAACCAAAATTATAAATAAAAACTACAAATCCATAAAAAATTGACACGTGTAAAAATCGACCAATCAAAATTCATCCCGTTCGGGGTTCTTTTTGTAAATAAAAAAAACACACGCAGACTTATTTAAAAATACATGGAAGATAGGAGGGGTATAATCGTCCTAAAATTTGCTACAGTAAAATTCGACTTTCGCTACAGTACGTTTTTAAGTCTGATCATTTTGAATAAAATTCGACTTTCGCTACAGTACGTTTTTAAGTCTGATCATTTTGCGTAAAGTTCGACTTTTGCTACAGTAAAATTTTAAGTCCGATCATTCCAAGTTTAGTATGATTATTACCAATTTAAGTCCGATCATTGTCAATTTAAGTCCGATCATTACCAATTTATGTCCGATCATTCCCAATGTAAGTCCGATCATTCCCAATTTAAGTCCGATCATTACCAAGTTAAGTCCGATCATTTCCAATTTAAGTCCGATCATTCACAATTTAAGTCCGATCATTCCTAGTTTCGTATGATTATTACCAATTTAAGTCCGATCATTCCCAATTTAAGTCCGATCATTACCAACTTAAGTCCGATCATTCCAAGTTTAGTATGATTATTACCAATTCAAGTGTGATCATTATCATTTTAAGTCCGATCATTCCCAATGTAAGTCCGATCATTCCCATGTATTTTTTAAGTCTGATCATTCTCAATTTGTAATCTTTTAGTTATCAATTTTAAGTCTGATCATTCTCTCTGTAAGTCTGATCAATCTCAATTTTAAGTCTGATCATTAACAATTTTTAAGTCTGATCATTAACAATTTTTAAGTCTGATCATTCTCTCTTTAAGTCTGATCATTCTTAATTTTAAGTCTGATTATTACCAATTTTTAAGTCTGATCATTCTCTCTTTAAGTCTCATCATTCTCAATTTGTAGTCTTTTAGTTACCAGTTTTAAGTCTGATCATTCTCTCTTCAAGTCTGATCAATCTCAATTTTGAGTCTGATCATTAACAATTTTTAAGTCTGATAATTCTCTCTTTAAGTCTGATCATTCTTAATTTTAAGTTTGATTATTACCAGTTTTAAGTCTGATCATTCTCTCTTTAAGTCTGATCATTCTCAATTTGTAGTCTTTTAGTTACCAGTTTTAAGTCTGATCATTCTCTCTTTAAGTGTGATCAATCTCAATTTTAAGTCTGATCATTAACAATTTTTAAGTCTGATAATTCTTAATTTTAAGTCTGATTATTACCAATTTTTAAGTCTGATCATTCTCAATTTGTAGTCTTTTAGTTACCAGTTTTAAGTCTGATCATTCTCAATTTTAAGTCTGATCATTAACAATTTTTAAGTCTGATCATTCTCAATTTGTAGTCTTTTAGTTACCAGTTTTAAGTGTGATCATTCTCTCTTTAAGTCTATCATTAACAATTTTTAAGTCTGATCATTCTCTCTTTAAGTCTGATCATTCTTAATTCTAAGTCTGATTAATATTACCAATTTTTAAGTTTGATCATTCTCAATTTGTAGTCTTTTAGTTACCAGTTTTAAGTCTGATCATTCTCTGTTTAAGTCCGATCATTCCCAATTTAAGTCCGATCATTCCAAGTTAAGTGATCATTCCCAATTTAAGTCCGATCATTCCCAATTTAAGTCCGATCATTGTAAGTTAAGTCTGATCATTCCCAATTTAAGTCCGATCATTTCTGGCTTAAGTCTGATCATTCCAAGTAAGTCCGATCATTCCCAATTTAAGTCCGATCATCTTGCGCTTAAGTCAGATCATTCCCAATTTAAGTCCGATCATTGCAAGTTAAGTCCGATCATTCCCAATTTAAGTCCGATCATTCCAAGTTAAGTCCCGTAATTCCAATATAAGTCCGATCATTCCCAATTTAAGTCCGATCATTTCTGGCTTAAGTCTGATCATTGCTAAAGTAATAGTTTAAGTCCGATCATTTCTGGCTTCAGTCTGATCATTGTTGTTTTTCAAGTCTGATCATTGCTGTTTTTTAAGTTTGATCATTGCTGTTTTTAAGTCTGATCATTTCTAGCTTAAGTCTGATCATTAACAACTCGAGGACTAAAGTAGAATGACTATAATACCCCTCCGCGTGTTTGTTCGGGATTTCGACTAAATGGGACACGTGTCAGCACGAAATTTGGTTTGTAGTTTTTATATATAAGTCGGTTTGTATCCGCACTCTAGAAATAATTGTTTGTGTCTAATTTCAGGTTTTAACAAATGAAATTCTGATGTTCAACTTGTATTCTAAATTATCAAATAAATTGAGTTCATTGATTGTGTTGAGTACAGTCATCACTTCGTGTCTCCCAAAGAGTAAGGCGCTCTTTCAAACAACGGCACCACATAAAATGCTCTTCTTTAGAGCGCCTTCGTAAAATACAATTACTCAGCGGTCTCTCAGTGGACCAAAGACTCACAGTGAAAAAGCGCTGTATTAAATGCGAGCAAGGCGTATGACGGACATCATTGTAGTCGATTTAATTTAGGTGTACTGCTCTTAACCTTGAACCCAAACAAACCTGCAAACAATTGCTAATATATACAGACTATGTCCAAATTCATCAAAAATATACTTACTTAAAATCCATCAAGCATAACTGATGATAACATGCTATGAAAATTTCAAAAGTTACATGATTCACTAGTCACCGGTGCAAATCAAAATACATGAATGTTGTAGTTTAGATCAACGCATGAACCAACTTTCTAGTTCCTTAGTACACAACGTAGGGTTGTCTATCTTGGGAATGAAGATACCCACTGAGACTTGGAGTCCTTTGTAACTCTGGTTGAGTCACTTTAGGAGGGCTAACACCAAAATTATCTTGTGGCAAGTGAATTTTTTCATCTGAGTCTACTATTATATAGAAATGCAAGTTAGACTAAGAGAAGTAAAATCACAGATTATAAATAGGCAGAATTTATATACCATTATGAAGATGAATTTGTGTGGGATCAATATCTAAGTTTGACTCACTCCAAACTTCAACAAGTTCGTATGAGTAACATGAAACAAGTCATGAATTACTATTTACTGTCTTTGCATCCATGTTGATCGTCTTAAGGAACAACCACGAAGTTGCATTGCAAGGGCGCACTAAAAACGTCACCTTTTAAAAAATAACTTGCAACAAGTTACATATTTCACAATTATCGGCACTTATACTTCTGAATATATTATGCTTTGGCGATAAGGTTCTGGTGTATCCAATGGTAACTGAATCCGCTTGCGAGTGACGATATCATACCATATAGTATGTATCCAGATAAGATCTGTCAGTGTATGGCTCACCAGTAACAACACATGCAACACGATTTTCCAAAATACTCATGAATGCCCACATTTCTTCAGCTTTAACCTGAGGTGTTGTTCTTCGCTGATGCATGTGTTGTTTCCATTACAACTGACGAATGACTTGATAATAAGGGTAGTGTCACTTAACTACTTTGGAACATATAAGTGGAACTTTGGCCGTCAAACTATCCCTATATAAGGGGTGGCAAAATGGATGAACGAATGGATTAATGGATGGGTGAAACGGTTAGCGGATTAAACGGATCCAATCCATTAAAACCCATTAGTGTTAATGGATTAAACAGACGGTTCATTAACGGTTGACGGATTAACGGATAAATCAATTTGATCCATTTGATCCATTTAGTTCATTTTCTCATTTAACTCGTTTATTTCTTAATTGATATTAAGAAATTTAAATTGAGTTACTTCTAAACATACAAGATCACGTTGTAATAAATAGTAGCGTCAAAACTAATTAAAACTGTGAAGTAAATAATTCTTCGATACAAAGCACTCGCAAAAAATAATTATAAGACATGTAAAATAAACCACTTGATTCCCAAATATACGGTTGATGGATAATTTTTCCAGGTCTACCTATATTGTATACAAATAGAATTAAGAGTGCTTAAAACCTTATCAGTGTATGAAGTCTAAACAAAAACATATGTTTCTTGTCGGTCTACCTAATCGCGATATAACATCATCACGTGATGAAATGTTTGCATAAATGATTTGGGGACCTTGCATCTGTAATATTGTAGTCAACATTAATTAGATGATGGTTTCAAAGGGCGAATAATAAAATTTGAAATGAATAGGAATTCACTTACTTGTATCCAAAAGCTGGAAGTCGCATATGATCAACAACTGAACCACTAAGTGCAGTATAGATATCAAGCCGCCTTAATCTACCAATAATCATGTGCTCCCTAAGCCCATATCCGAAGGAGAAGAGCACACCGAATAAGCTGTGTGAACTTTTCTTCACACGCATCGCACAAACTACGATATAGATATGCCAATACTACACCACCCTAACTATAGCTCGAAACACAGTCTAAGTTTGCTAAAAAATGCTGGTAATGGAGTGACATATCACTCTCGGCGATCCCAACTAATTAATGTAGCATATCTCTATAAATCAGACTCAATTGTGTGTGTTGGAAGCTCAAGAATATTAGCTTTGAACCAAGTGTTTCTAATTTTATTATCCCGCTTCCCACAATTTAGAACCACTCCTAATGATTGTGAACATCGTTATCTTCTTCCTCATGTCTTTTAGTTATTGCTCTGCCCTTTATAGAAAGTCCAATCCAAATTCCGACGTCTTTTAGTGTGACAGTCATATATCTTACCGTGCCGCAAATGAAATGTATGCATCTCAGAACGCCATCTCTCTACCCATACTTTCAACACAATAACTGTCTCACATCTTCAAGAGGAAATTTGAGTATTTCTTCCATTAAATCTTTTATGTCCATTCCAACAAACTGTTTGTTGAAATGGACGTTTTCGTGAGGGATAATATCAACTTCGTACGAGTGTTCTCCACCGTATTTGTTTATTCTCCACACACCTTTGTTTTTCTTCTTTTATGTGTCTAATGATTGAAATGGACGTTTTCATGAGGGATAATATCAATTTTCATTTGCATTTCTCCTTGCTCCGCAACATTTAAGAAGTATATATGCGACTCCTTAAGCATAAACATAATTCCCCCACGTAGCTCTTTAATATGAATCGACCATGTTAAGTACTGAATCATTCATCCAATTGAAAATATCATTGAAAGGAGGAAAATCCCGTAGGAAAATTGAAACTCCTTCACCATCGATTGGTACTTCAACATAGTCTTTGTCATCATTAATAATCATCGATTGAATTCTTCACTATCTCCTATCGGTATTGTCATCGATATTGATTAGGTTATTTAAATGAAACTAATATTTAAAGATTTTACATTTTAATCCATTCCATGTTAAATGACTTTACTAGCATATATCTGCAGAAATCCCGCCTCCTCTCTCCTCGGAAAATTACTTCTCCTTATCTCTTCGTCAGTTCTTGATCTTAATCGTTGCCGGAGGCCGCCCTTGCTGTGGGAGTCTTTACTGATGTTGTGTAAAGGTTGGGGAGGTGAAAGGGAATCGGATCTGGCGGTGGTGGGGTTGAGCGGCGCTTGCGGCTGAGTGAGAGATAGAAATATTTAGGAAAGGCGCGGATCCAGTGGTCGTAGCCGGTTGGGTGGCGCTTGCGGCGGGGTGAGAGATAGAAAGATTTTGGAAAGGCACGGATGAAGGGTGTTTGGAGCGGAGGAGGAGAGAGGGAGTCCATGGCGTCACTTTTGGGTGTATATATGCGTTGTTAGTTTCTTTCTAAGTGTGATTGTGTCCGCTTAAGGACTTTTTCAGTCAAATTCGTTCAGACTAATGTTGTGATTTCTCGTTCGTTTTAGATGTTGTATGTCAAAAGGTGGAGGGCACACGTTGTGAGGCATGAGCGAAGCAGAGCGTATGTCTTCTTTTCTAATCACGTAGGTTTATATTGTCGAGTTGGATCGTTATATCTTCAACATGCACTTTATCAAAAAAAGAAGAAGGTTAAATGTATATATTATTCCAAATTGAATAAACTTTTATAAAAAATATCATAAGAAATATAATTATTTGGGCTACAAGATATTGTTTTTACTTATGATCTTGGGACTTGTTATAGTTTTTAGGGAAAATGATAAAGATGTGGTATGCACTATCACTCATTGACAAATTACGGTCAGAACTACGAAAATTAACAATTAAGGGCAATTTCAAAATATTTTAATCCTCAATTTCACAATTAAGGGCAAGTAGGTTTTTTCAATTCATTCGTTTAGTTAACTTTGTTAATTGACGGAGTAATATTCCGCCAGTTAAGTGTTTTATGGAGATTAAAATATTTTGAAATTGCCCTTATTTATTAATTTTCATAATTCGTACCGTAACTTGTCAATGAATGATATAGTTTATACCATTCTTTATCATTTTCCCTAATTTTTATTCTATCCTCGCCCTTTTTATTTTAGTACTACTACTATGTCTAATGGAATCATCCGATTTTATGCCAAAATTATATTTTGATGACTATTCAATAAATAAATTGTATATTTCTACCTAATAAAAACTGCGAATATAAAAAGAAGTAAATATATGTTGGAGAAGATGCTCCTCAGAAACGTCGATTCATAATTAGGTCCCTCATCCTTGTTTTATTCATATTCTTCAAAACCTCATCTCCATCTCCTCCTCCCCATTGCAATTATCTCCTCCACACCCAATATTCTACCAAATCCATCGCTTGTTCGTCCGCTTCAAATTAGGGATTCGACTTTCGCGAATTTGTGCGGATCGCGCCGGATTGCAGCGTCTTTTAAGGTTTTATCTATCCAACTTGTCGCATTTGCTACCTTAGCTTCATCCGTTCGGCGCTTGCTCCATCGGGACTGAATGTGCCGATAGCGAATCTTACGTCTACACTTTTTATTTGTTCATCGATTGCTGGTGGGAAATTCTAATCAGGTGAATCCCCCCTATTCTAATTTAATCACCAGTCAGGCAGTGAAAGTGATGCTATAGGATGATGAGATTTTGTTAGGGCAAAGCTAATCGTTTCGTCACTGCACACCCTAGTACAATTTGAGACTTGTCAAGACAAATTTTTTACTGTAACTAATCCAATGAATTATCTCTATGTTAGACTTCGACCAGCTTTTATATCGTGTAGGCATCAAAACAGTTTTTGGTGGTTTTTTCTTCTGAACTAAGTTGTAGGAGACAAGTAGCACTTAGGGTTTGTGTAACTCAGAGAAATCATGAGATGACTGGTTGATTAAATTTGTTGTAGTGCTCCCCATTTTTTTAAGGAAAATTCCATAAAATATACTGAAGCTGATGATTGAAAGATCAATTTGATTATCATATTTGTTTATATGTTTTTTTCCGACCTAAAAATGATGTAGATTATTCTTATTCGGCATACTTTGGTTTACAAATGACAAAATTTTATTATTTTTCCCCCTAATTTATTTTTCTACTTTTTTCATATGGATCTTTTTGCGACCAAAGTAAATGAGGAAATTCGTCGGTGTAAACATGGGCCCAATAATGTGGAAGCCCATTTAGCAAAGCAGACACACTCTAAATCCAACAAAAGGAAGTGAAGTGAGCAATTGCGCTCTATCCTAGCAATGGAGAAACTGAAGAAAGCGATGAATCAAATCGCTTACGCGCCATGCGGTTCAAATCTTCCGCACCGGTCGATGGTTCCTCTCCTCTCACTTACTTCGTCTCTTTATAGAATCGCGCTCCGCTTACGTTACAGGCTTTACGATTACGGTCTATTCCAGCAGCATCGGTGAGTGCAGCACAATCCGTTTCTTCTCTATTTTATTTATTTATTAAGAGTGTCAATCTCGCTTTGGGATGGTTTGGTCCTTGTGAGGGTGTTTGCTGCGTTGTGCTGTGTTGATCGATTTAACTATTGGCTATGTTTTGTGAGTATATAGGCTGCCTGTCCCGGTGATTAGTGTGGGGAATTTGACGTGGGGAGGGAACGGAAAGACGCCCATGGTTGAGTTTCTGGCTAGTTTATTTGCGGATTCTGGAATTCCGCCATTGATCCTCACTAGGGTTTGTGTTAATTTGTTATTTGATTAGTGGTATACATTTTTAATCTTGCCTCATTATTGCTTACCCAAGGAATCTTACGTGTACATTCTAATTGCTAGTAGGAAAGCATTCTGTAATTGAGAGTTGTTACTTTAAATTGGAAATGATGTTGTTATAACTCCTCATCTTCTTATGCAATTTGTGATTTTATAAATTCCATAGGGCTACGCTGGGGGTGATGAAGCTATCATGCTAAGAAGGCATCTTGAAGGGACATCTGCAAAGATAGGTGTGGGTGCCAATAGGGCTGAAACTGCTATTGTTTTCCTCAAGAAGTTTGGCTTTGCTAATTTTGATAGAGGAATGTGCATCAATAAGCCAAAAGCTGAGCAAAGGGAAATGAGTGTTCTTGTATCTAGAGGGATTGGTGTTGCCATACTCGATGATGGAATGCAGGTAAACCACATCACTTTTATTGTTTTAAGATGTTCAGTTTGTCCAAGGGAGTGGATGACATGGATCTAACGTTTGTTGTTTACATAATTCATTGATAGCACTTGAGCTTGTGGCGTGACTTGGATATTGTGATGGTCAATGCCACGATGCCATGGGGAAATAATTGCTTAATACCCCTTGGGCCATTAAGAGAACCGCTATCTGCACTTAAGCGTGCAGATATCGTGGTGATCCATCATGCTGATTTGGTATATGAATCTCATCTTTGCCTACTTTATTCATGTACACGTCTGACTGTTTAATTATCTTCCACACTTTCGCTGATAAAATGAATGATTCTGCGACATATGTTTAGGTTACAGTGCAGGATATGGAAAAACTTGAATCACTGATGTACAAGATTAAAGACGATCTTCCCATTTTCTCAACAGTGATGGTTCCTTCACACTACTTTGAAGTTGGAAACTCGTCATGCAATTTACCCCTGAAGGTCGTGATTAATGCCACGGTATTATGTGTTTCTGGAATTGGGTCTGCAACTTCCTTTGTCCGAGCAGTTGAGAAGGTAAATTTTTCTTTGTCTGCATTTGAGAAGCTCATGGAAGTATTTTGCTTGGAAACCACAACATTTGGGTACTTTCGCTTGTCATACGAATGCGGGTCATCCTTGCAGATGGGACCTTGACTTACTGAGCGCCTGGACTTCAGTGATCATCATGTCTTTCAAAAAAAGGTATGCTTTCCTATGAACTTCACCATCGCCATATGTTTGAATCGCTGTCTGTATCAATATATTTAGCAAGGTTGTAAACAATGCCAAGAGCTAGTCGGGCGGAAAGGTACTTGGGAGATTAATCCCAATTACTCGGAAACTAGGAGATTATATTTAGAAAGGTACTTAGGCGGGAATTAATTGGCTTAGTATTTTTGTATTTATTAATATTTATTCATTAAAATAATTATTAAAATAGTATTTAAATATAGATGATATTATTATTAAATTTGTTATCGTGTATTACTTATTCTTTATTGAAGTAGACAATCATTATTCAATTATTACAAGGAAATCCTCCAAGTTTGAATATGCACGTACCATAAATTCTTAACTTTCTTGTAAAAAATTCAGCTCATTCCGCTTTGAAGCTGATCCATTTAGATACACCTAGGCTCCGCCCTAGCCGCTTAGCCGACCAAACCCGCGCGTGGTCAGAAGACATTTAACCGATTCATACATCTGGGTTGCATTCTTAAGAATTGCCGCCTAGGGCGAAATTTAGAACACTGGTATTTAGTAACACGATTCAGGCCACTTTTTTACTTAGTCGCTGCTGGCATTCCGCAATCCCAAGAGTACTAATGTTGGACAATAGCAGATTAAAGTTCCTATATATTTTCGGCCAGGCATTGTAATTGCTAGCTAAGCAACTTTTTGATGTTGAGAGACAGGATATTAATTTCATCAAGTCAAAGCTAGGAGACATGACGAGGAAGTCCGTGTCTTGTCCAGTTGTGGTCATCACCGAAAAGGTCAGTGTACATGTGCCTGTTGCATATAATATGACCTGACAGATAGAGAAACTTCCAATCATTTGTTACCATTTTTTTTTTATCCCAATCAGGCGCACTTTCATGACAACACATCTATGGGTATTCTTCCAGGATTATGATAGAGACCCAGAGGTTTTCAACATGTTGGATCCTTATGGAGTCTTGGTATTATGTTCTCACCTCCAAATATTGCCCAGAAAGGGGAGCAATATGGAAAGCTTCGCAACTCTAATGGAAAAACTTCTCTGTAGAAACGCATCTTGTAAACCTTACCCCAGTTTCGTGCTTGATGGATGAGGCAGGCATTGAACTGCAACTAACTTGGGATGGAAAATCAATTAAAGAGCAGCTAGGGAGGGTTCAAAGAAAGCTTCACGGAAGTAAATAAGAACACTTTAGCCCATTACTTAATCGCTTGATACACTGATGTCTTCGTAGTCCATTACTGAAGGCTTGCTGACTACAAATCTTATTCCAATTACTTGACAAGAGAGACTGAATCTACTTCCAGAAACTCCCACTGGACAAATTGATTCGGATGCCCGGACAAAACAAGCGACTACACAAGCCACATGCCCTTTGAGTAAACCTTCAGCGCACATTCTCAACTTTTGTTCGCATTATGTTTCACGCAATAGTACTGGGTATGTTTTTTTTTTGTTTTTTTTATAAGAGTACTGGGTATGTAAGTTTGTAGTTATAAATTAGATCCACCTTATCAATTGGTTCCTAAATCGAGTTCTAACTATATCGCAAAAAATAAAATAAATCTCGTTTCTTAGTTTGTAGTTATAAATTTTTTTTATATTTGGAATTGTGTTAGTTAGAGTGCGGTTCAGGTAAAAACCACGATTATGTATGAAAACTAAAAGTCGGATTTCAAGCTGATACGCGTCCAATTTCGTCGAAATCTCGAATATAACATTGGAGGTGCATTTATAGTCATTTCACATATCTCGAATTTCAAATCAGACTTAAATTGGAATGATCAAATTTAACTTGAAATGATCAGACATAATAATCAGACTTAATTGGAAAGATCAAATTTAACTTGAAATGATCACACATAATAATCAGACTTAACTTGGAATGATCAGACTTAATTGGAGCTTCGATTCCGGACCGGCTTTTGTTCGCCGATGCTACGGGATGGTGTGGGTTGGCTACTGAGGTGCGATTCGTTCCGTTCGGTGCTTGTTTTTCCTCTTGGTTGATGGGTCTGCGGAAGGCGGTGCGCGATGGTCGGCTGGTGGGTCTGATGGCGGTCAGGGCTTGGCTGGGCGACGGATCTGCTGCTGGGTCTCGGCCTCGGCTGTTCCCCTCGTCTTGCTCAGCTGAAGGTTGGTTTTGGAAGGCGATGGATGCCGATCGTGCGACGGAGTGGTGGTGGTGTCGTCCAGGTGGGATTGGATTTGCTGCGGACGGGGTTGGATGGCTTGCTCGGCGGTTAGGGGGCTCGGTGGCGGTCTGGTTTTGAAGCTCCGGTAGGCTTCCCGGTGGTTCGTTTAGATTAGTTAAGTTTTAGTTTAGTTTAGATATGTAGTTTACTCCCTCTGGGCGGATTTCGCCTTTGAGGTTTTAGTCTCAGCCGGTAGCGGCTGAGTTGTAGTTTAGCTAGTTCAGTTAGTTCTCCAGTTTATGGCCAGGAGATTCTAGTGTTCACTAGTTCAATAGTTTGCAGTCGATGGGATGGCCGTTGTTGGCCTGTGCTTCAGTTTCAGTTTATGTACTGAATTGAGTCATTGAGTCTGTCAATGTCCAACTTCTGTACTACTTTACCCATAAAAAAAAACTTGGAATGATCAGACTTAACTTGCAATAATCAAACTAAACTTGCAATGATCAGACTTAATAATCAAACTTTAAAACAGCAATATCTAGACTTTAACAGTAATATCCAGTTTAAACAGCAATATCCAGACTTAAAATACCAATATCCAAACTTAAACATCAATATCCATACTTAAAATAACAATATCCAGACTTAAAACAGAAATATCCAGACTTAAACAGTAATATCCAGATTTAAACAGCAATATCCAGACTTAAACAACAATATCCAGACTTAAAACAGCAATATCCAGACTTAAACAACAATATCCAAACTTAAATAAGTAATGTACAGACTTAAATTGGCGATGTCCAGCCTTAAATGGTAATGTACAGACGTAAAAACAGCCTTAGATAGCAATATCCAGACTTAAGTTAAGTCTGAATATTATTGGTAATGTCCTGACTTAAAAACAGCTTTGCACATAAAATGTACAGACTTAAATTAAGTCTGAATTGTACTATGTAAATTTTTAGAACGATTATAGTCTCGCATCTGTTATGTATTTTTAAATAAGTCACTTTTAAAAAAATTTTATTTACAAAAAGCGCTCCGAATTACGATTGGTCGAAATATATACGTGACAATATTTTATTGGGTTTTTAATTTTTATTTATAACCCTAATTTTATTTGATCTGTATCCGTGTTAATTATTAGTTAAACCGCTTTTCCTAACCTCACAGCAATTACCATTTGACTTTTTTTATTAGGGAAAACTACAAAAACATGACCTGAATTACCACCTCATTAAGTACCGAACTATCAAAAGTTCCGACTTAAATACCTGAACTACCTCCTCATTTCAAATCAAATACAAAACTATCAAAAGTTTCAATTCAAGTACTGAACTACAATTCTTTTCAATTCAAATACCCACTAATCAAAACACATATTTATTCTCTTAATAATTAGTATTATTAAGTAAAATAATCAATAAACTATTATGTGTTAACTTTTAATCCGATTAAATAACTAAATGAATATATTTATCTTTAATTTTATCAATTAGGTAATAAAATTTACATAATGACCATGTAAATTATAAATACTTACAAATGACAAAATGTTCTCCTAAATTAGAAAAAATTATGTTTACAAATTTTAATCAAAATTTCTATGCTTTTAATTTTGGATGGTGTGTATTTGAATTGAACTGATAAATAATTTTGAGCATTCTGCTCTGATTACAGTAAGATTTATAACTAGCACTTGGTTACATATTTAACGTAAGTTTTGTCGAAATTTAACCAACCCACGCATAAAACACACATACATGCGCCCAAACACGCCGGTTGGCTTAAACTGCGGGCATCAGTATGGCAGCATGGAGAATCAAAATCCAAACCAGCTATGTAAATTAGGCCTGTTATAAAACTCGACCAACCTTTCAATACCACTGATTCAATGGATATACTAATTTTAGCTATGAAATTTTATCTTGAATTCCTGAATTCCGTAGCACAAAATGGATAATTACATGGCCAGACAATGTGAGGCATGGTTGGTAGAATGAAACTGTGAGGCACGATCTCGGCCGTCTGTGGGAGTTGATCCGAGGCACGTGGCGAAGCCACGTGGCAAGCCGCAATTGTTGACTTTTCAAAAGTTAGTGGGTTTACTATTTGGACACGTGGCGCGCCCACAATGCACGGGGGGGTTTGATGTGTGGATGAGATCGTGCCTCACAGTTTCATTCTAATTTTGGTGCCTCATTTGAACGCTCCTCTATATATATATATATATATATATATATATATAGGGGGCGTTCAATTGAGGACATGTCTTATGGTGAGGGTGTAGGGACTAATCTTGGCCATTGGATGAGGTTCATCCAATGATCCACAAGCTGCCACGTGTCACATGTGGTAGTGGGTTTTACTATTTGCTTTTTGGTAGTGGGATTTTACTATTTGCTTTATTGGATTTTGGGTACTTGGACACGTGGCGCACCCACAAAGCACGGGGGGGTTAGATGGATGATGATCTAATGGATGAGATTTGTCCCTACGTCCTTACCAAATTTGGGTGTCCTCATTTGAACACTCCTCTATATATATATATATATATAAGGCTAAACATTAAAAACATGTACAAATAAATGGAAAGAAGAAAAAAAAACGTACAAGTGTTTTGTAGCACCAAAACAAAGAGCTTCGGATTCTTCAAATCAAACTTTTATAAAATTTTAGAAAATATTATAAGGAGAGATAGAGAGTAGGAGAGGGAGTTCGTCCGAGCTTCTGCTTGATACATGATTCAATACACACTATTTATAGCGAGAAGTGCCAAAGGAAACAAAAATACAAGAGACCCGAAAATAAATACAACCACTACTAATTATACAAGTAGTTGGAAGATACTCCATCTCGGGCATTATTTCCCCTATAATTGAAGATAGTGGTCTGATATAATGGTCACTTGTTCTTATTTTACTTCTTCAATTATTGGTCCTTGTCTCGTGATTGTGAGCATGAGCATTCTCCTTTAGCGGCTTCTTTGTATATAAGTCTTTCTTCTAGTGCATCTTTGAGTACTTTAAACACATCATCTATATTTGGTTCCACCACATCTTGGGAATCCTGGAAAATATTTTGGTTTGATGTAGCCATGGAGATATCGGTTTTTGCTGAATTGTGAAACGTAGTCTCATCCCCAAGACTTATTAGGTCTTTTTTCATTTCTTCCAATTAGGCATCTATAACCTCTTTCTTGGAATATATCTGAGTTTTAGACTTCTTTTTGTGCGAAATATATTGCAAGGATTTGTCCTTGACTTTTCTATGTTGTTCTTCATAGACATCAATTTTACTGTCGATATTGCAGAAAGTATCATAACCATAGATTTTCCTTGTCTCTAGGTCAGTCTTTATCATTTTGTCCCAGAACTTAGAATAAGAGACCTCTTTGATACAAGGGATCATGTCTTCAATATATCCAAATACCGGCACCCATCTCCAGATATATGAGATAGAAAATTCGGTAAAAAAGAGGAGTGAATATAATCCCTCCAAAGTCAAAACTTATATCTTTATCCTGATATTCCAGGACTCCAGGTGAAATCGTCACCCATTTAGAGAACTTTTTAAAATCCTCAGGAAGAATTTCTTCATTGGTGCCAAAATGTTGCCACCATACCATATATATCGGATTTATAAACTTCCGAACAAATTTTGATGGACCAAGAATGCTTGATTGCTTGCATCTTAGATTCTCATATAAGAGAACTTTTCCAAAGGCCTCCATATAATCCAAGAATATATTTAATGGGATTTTTGTTCTAAGCATAACATAACTATTTTGATCTTAAGGGTGAAATTCCCCAATCCGCCATCATGGGTAGTGTCTAGCGGTCACAGTCTTGGTCGAATGACCAGGAGGTTGACGGTTCGAATTCCCTTAGATGCACCAACATGAGTTTGGGGTTTGTCCATTCCTTGCTTATAATAGTGGAATTTATAAAAAAACTAAAAAAATTCCCAAACCGAAAGATTTATGACCTTCTTGATAATAATTTTGCTGAAGTTATAAATTTCTGGCTGTGCACTCGAGAAGTGAGATATTTCACATTCATTTTGTATGAGTATATTCTTATAATATGTACGACTTTTGTACATTCTTGATGGGTATGACTCATCTTCCATGTACATTTTCATTAGAGTCCAAGGTTCATCACTTCATTTGGAGTCTTTTTCATCCAAAAGAAGTATAACTTTTTTCTTTTTGTTCAATTGGTAACCAGTTTAACTTGATTTGCTGTCTTCGTTTCCCACTATATTGACATAAGACGGTGATGGAGTATTGATAAGTCGAGTTTTTGACTTATTGTTCGCTTCGTTTCATTAAAGCTTTGTTTCGTTTTCTACATTATTTTGATGTCATTTGATCCTTATCCCTACATTTCCGGCACAAAATGACTCTACATCAAGGTCGGACCTCAAAGATCAAAATTGCATGAAAAACCAAAGTTTTGGGGCAAAATAACCTTTCCGATCTATGCTACAAGCCTATAATTTTTAAACATTTTCAATAAAAATATTAATTTTTAATATTGAAATATGGGTTGAGATCAGGTACAAAGTTAATTTTTGGTACAAAATATAAAATTCGTCAAAATCATTTTATAGTTCGTCAAAATTCGAGCCGAAAAAATGAAAAGACGACATAGTTCGTCAGTTTCATTTTATAGTTCGTCATAAAAAAACACCAAAAAATCAAGATTTAATTTCATCCATTCAAATCACAAGATCAAGGGCTATGATTAGTTTGTATTTTGTACCAAAATATCAACTTTGTATCTGATCCTTTTTCCTTTGAAATATTACTAATTTTGTGAATGTTTTTTTTAAAATATTACTAATTTTTTATTTAAGTTTTTTTTTTGAAATATTACTAATGTTGTTATTTGTTATTATGAGTAATGGTTGTTAATGCTAATTAACACCATTAGCGGAGTGCTCCTTTTTGAATGGTTAGTCGCATCCTATTTAGAAAGTTTTATAATTCAACCTAAATGTTGGAAACGAGTAATGGTCCCAAAACTATATCCTATTTTTTATAACTCACACTGCATGTCTAAATATCTCGGGCAGTTCTAAAATTCTCAATGAATTTCTTAAATAAAACTCTTTCTTATGAACCTAAGAAAGATCTCTAAAACTGTATTTGCTTCCTAAAAAAATCAGTAAAGAAATTCTAAAAAACGACGTCCTTACAAACTATATAAATACCACATACCAGGAAATTAACCAATAATGCTACTTTTCACGATGGCTTCCTCTTCTTCTGCTTTTATTTTTTATTTATTGGTCTTGGAACTTTCTAACGATCTGTGGTGATTCTCGGAGTAAGTTTTCATGGTTCTTGTTTTTTGTCTTGGATCTTTTTTTTGTTTGTGACTTGTGCTCTCTTTGACTATATGAAGACGTTAATGTGAAGTTTTATTTACAAATGCCTTAATCATAGTTTTAAGAAGTGCCATCAACATATATGTTATTGGTGCTTTGGTATAATGTTTAGACTTTAGATGTCACCTATAGAAACCCCTTCCGATGATTGATATATTATTACCTGTGTTTGTATCTGCCACATCACAATATGCATTACAAATTTTGTAAAAATATTGCAGACTGGTGACCCATTCTATCTCGTGTTTACTGTTCACCAGGAGGCATTGTGTTGATGGTTTAGGATGTGGCCATGGCTGAAATTCCAAAGCTAGTTGAGATAATATTTGGGTTATGTTATCATCTGGCTTTGGAATTTCTGCCGTGGCCACATGAGTTTGATCTTTGTATACTATCATGCCTGCTAGTGAACACGCCATAGAAAGGGCCACCAAGCCTGCAAAATTACAAATGATAATTAAAAGTATGTGTGTTACAGAGCTTGTCTAATTTACGGTTGACAATGCTATTTGGACACCACACTGGTCGGAAGTTGTTTCCGCTTCCCTGACGAGCCTATGGAAAGGCGAAACCAGCTGTGAACGTCAGAGATGTTGTGCAACATTTGTGGGTATACTGATATGAGGTCAATATACCGTATGCATAGAGTACTCTAGCAAATAATAATCCTAAAAATGTTTCTAACAGACCATGAGTTGTTGTTCGTCCCCAAAGAGCTAGCAGTCCTCTGTTAGTCTAATCGGCTACGGTAGTAATGAGATTATAGTTGTAGCTGATGTAAGAAAACAAGAATAGGTGGAAACGACACATCTATTCAAAGACCCTGGTGCAATTAAAACTCTTTTCACCAATGCCATATATTTAGTAACTCTCTAACATCATGTAATGAGTTTTGTAGAGATCAGACTTTTTTTCTGTATGAATATATGGAAGCAGCACCACACCTACTGATCAACATCGACTTCTATAAATGTGGATGATCAGATCAAAACAGAAACAATCATGGCAGGCCAGCAGAAGATAGACAAATCCTAATTGACTGGGATGGAGGAGCATTGGAGCCGAACAACACCATCTTGTCCAATTAAAACATTTAGATTTGACAATTTGAACATGGCTCTGACAAAGTCCCTTCGGAAAGTGGATCCAGCATCTGAGGCATAATCTATTACGATACCCCTCGTCCTATCATCCGCCATGAGCTGCTGGTCAGCAAACAGGAGTCCTCTGTTGTTTATCAGGCCACGATAATAATGAGAATCTAATCCTGACCCAGAAGGAATTGCAGTAGATAATTCATGATAGTATGTCATCTCCATCTTATTAGACGACTCAAGAAGCTTCCTTGAGCTTATTGGTGTTGGGGAAAAAGAATTATCACTGCTGTTGTTATCTTGACAAGTTTCTTTCAGCTCATTAAGAAAACTTGTCGTCAAAGTTAGGTCTGGTCTTCCAGTCCCCTTAAAATTATTTAGGCGAGACTGAATGAACTGACATCCAATCTTCCCAACATTGTGTGCTCCTATAAAAAAAGGAAAAAACATGAGAAATGATACAATGCCTAACTGGATATTAATATGTTTTGGAAATGGTTAGAAGACTCTATATACCTAATAAGCTGACAGTTTCCCTTGCATCAAATCCTCTTTGTGAAAATAGCAACAGAGTCTCATTTATGTTACCGTCGGGCTTTGGAATTTCTGATGTGGCCACATCATAGTATGATTGTGTACTATCACGCCTGCCAGTGAACACTGGATAGAAAGGGCCACCAGCCTGAAATTCATAAACAAGCATGTCACTCTTTGAAGTAGCAGATACGCACGAGTAACATTCCAGAACTCAGTACATAGGATATCAATTAGTTTCGAGGAACTCAAAATGGCGAAATCATAAGTGAAGAAAAAAAAAATAGTTATGACGATCTGTATCTGAAATTGTTTTGAGTTAGCAGTTTGATGAATAGACAATAACAAAATCGTCAATCAACCGAAAAAGGAATTCACATTGTATAAAATATTAGGCTTAGAGAGATCTTTCTTTGTTTCGCTAGAAGTAGACACCATAAAGAAAGAGAAGCAAAGTGATACACATACCATATGAATGCTATCCCTTGTAGCAAGCACAAGAGTGTCGGCACAGGACACCACCCCAGGGCAAGACTTTTCCAGCTCCTCCTTGATCTTATCAATCGTGTCAAAACCTTTCAAGGTCTTGTTAGGAATGGCCTGCCTCTCAATTGATTTATTATGGTTCCCATTGCTGTCATCTAACATAACTGAAGCATCGCAGCCCTAAATAGTAATAACGAAAAACAGTAAAACAGTATACCAAGATCACAGAATATCACTGCAGAGGGCATACACAAGTAAAACAATTGAACCTAAGGAATTCACATCTTCATTCAAATAAGGATAGTAAATTTCATCGAAGAAGAAAACTTGGATTTTGAGGATGTAGAAATTTAAAAATTAAACCAAATCCCCAAATAGCCTATAGAGCCCTCGTGTACCCAAATCACTCGAAACTCTCACTTACAGTCATGCAGCAAGATTTCAATGCACAAACACAGCACCAGACCCTTGAAACAAAAGCATCTCAACTAAATCACATCAAGAACCGATTATATCAAGTTTCATTCACGCTTCAGGATTCCAGTACAGAAAAAAGACCACATCCTCCAAGAATAAAGAAGACCTACCTCGATGAAGCAATCATGGAAAAGAAGCCTAAGAAGGGCAGCAGTAGTATCATTATGCTCCTTGAGAATTGCACTCATTGTACTCCTGACTATCATCGTAGCGTTAGGGCATGTATCACTGTAGAAATCGTACATCAGGCCGCTCGGAATCAAATTAGCCTTTTTAGCGCTCCATCCCCGAACGCTATCCTCCGCCCCAACATCGGACTGATCCAAAATGAAAGCAGACCGAAACAGATTTTCGCCTATCGGCGGATTCCTAATTGATAGGATAGCTGTCAGTATGAAGGCCGCAAATACCAAGTTCTCCACCTTGGTCGGCATCTTTTCCAATCGATGAGAGTTATTGGCGCGATCGCGAATGAGTTCGAACTTGAAGCGGATCATCTTCAATTTATAATAACGAAAAAATATCAATCAAAAAAACAAATAACGGAAAAATAGTCATCTGGGTACCGGGTCCAAATAACAAATAACAGTAATTTTTAGAGTTTTTTTTCTTCAAAAATGATCCATTTTGGATTTCCAAATATCGAAAATGACCTATTTGAATTTATAATTTTAATTCTGGCATATTTTTAATAAAATCGGATTCTGAGGATCCAGTTTTTTGCGTTTTATTAAAAACCGGATGGTCGGGAATCGATTTTCGAACAAACCGGATTCCGGGGATCCCATTTTTGCAAAAATAATGACAAGTGGACGATACATGAACTTCAAAGTGTACGTGGATGCCGGTGAAAAAATAATATTATTTTTTCTCAAACACCGGTTTCTAAAAAATTAATTTTTTTAAAAAACTAACTAAAGAGGAGAAGGAGGATTTTTAGAAAAAAATTAAGTTTTTTAACGAAAATCGATTCCCCAGGAACTGGGTTTTTTTTTAAAAAAAATTTCCACCGGCATCCATGTACACTTCAAATCCACGTTTCATCCACCTGTCAATTTTTTAAAAAACCGGATCTCGGGGATCCTGTTTTATAATTTTCACATAAAGCCGGTTCTTGGCCATCAGGTTTTTAACATAAATGCAAAAAATCGGATCTTGGGGATCCGATTTTGTTAAAAATAGGTCAAAACTGAAATGACAAACTCAAATAGATCATTTTAAATATTTGGAAACCCAAATGGATCATTTTTGAAGAAAAAAACTCAAATTTTTTCTATTTTCTCTCTCATCTTGTCCTGTCTCATGGCTATTTTGATCAACTATATCCTACTCATGACTGGAGATGGAAGTGGGTCGGCCCACGGATCGGGCTGGGGTCGAAACAGTGTAATTTTAGTGGGTTCGGGTCAGGTCCAAACAGTAACGAATCGACCAACGGGTCGGGTTGAAGAAAAATTTTGCACCCAACCCAACACAAGGGTTGTAAGTGGACCAATCGTAAATAAGATGCGTCGAGCTGGGTTGAGTCCAACCCACGAAATTGACACCTGGTTGTACCCATAAAGTATTATTTTTAATTAATATTATAAAATACTCAATTTATTAATAATTTGTATTAAATTATATATAAAATCAATTATTATCTAAATGAGAAAACGAAAATTAATATTTCATTTTAAAATTAAACGGGAGCCAAATTTTATTGGGAGTACACGAAATAAGTAGGACACATTTAAAATAATCAGAACTAGAGGTGATGTACTATATTTTATGCAAAACGGAACCAGAACTTAAGCTATTTTCGATGCGTTTCTTTTCCACCAAATATCTCTCGCTCGCCTTCTTCGCTATTGATGTCGGCGATTGCTCAGCCGATCTTCCGATTGGATCTCTGAACATCCACATGGTATCAGAGCCGCAAGCGTGACGATCTGATTTTCGTTTTTGACCTTCCGCACATCAATCTTTCGCTCGTCCAATTTTTTCCCCTTTTAATTTCCGTCGGAATTCATGGCTGCTCCTGGTTCCGCTGATGCCTCTGGTTCAGTCACGACCAACGGCGATGACTGCACCGATGGATGTTCAGTCTTCTGAATTCTTCAATCCCGCCGATGATCCTATGTTCGTCGGAAACAATGAAAGCATTGGAGCTTCGCTCGTCTCCAATAAACTGGTTGGTGCGATCAACTACATTCCCTGGCGATCGTCTATGACCAGGTCTCTCGACATCAAAGTCAAATTAGGCTTCGTCCATGGATTGTTTCCCAAGCCGATCGATGATCCATATAAGTTGGCTTACTGGGAGAGATGTAATAGTGTTGTTTTATCCTGGATTATTAACTCTGGTTCGGATGACATTGTTGCTTCCTTAGTCCATTCTGTTAGCTCTGTGCAAGCCTGGAATGATCGCAAAAACAATTTGGCGGTGACAACAACATGAGAGAATACTCCATATCAAATGAGAGCAATCTTCTTATGCAAGGTGACATGACTGTTGCAATTTATTTCAGTAAATTGCTCCAATTATGGGGAGATGAGGATTCATATGAGAATGATGTTCTGTGTGAACTTGGTGAGAAATGCAAGTCTACTCAGTGTATGTATGATAAGAAGCTGAAAACTAGAATTCAAAAATTTCTGATGGGATTGAATGACACTCATGCTCAAATTCGAACTCAAATATTAGCTACTAGACCTAGACCTGGCTTGAATGAAACCTACTCACTGGTTGATGATGATGAATCACAACAGAATATAATCAAGCCAGTGGTTATAGAAGCATCTCCCGTTCGTCAGAGGTCTTGTTTCTGATAATGTTCTATCAAGTTGGGCCCTTCCCTTATTTCTTGGCGAACTCGAAAACAGACCACCGTCTCCTGTTCGTCAGCCGAATCTGAATACAGGGCAATGGCCCATGCCTACTGCGAACTCGTATGGATTGCTTCCATCCTTCGAGATCTGCGCATCCCCGTCTCAACCCCAATTGCTCTCTATTGTGACAACCAGGCGGCGAACCAGATAGCTCGGAATCTGGTGTTCCACGAACAAACGAAACATATAGAGCTGGACTGCCATCTGGTTCGACAACACTTCACAAATGGATTCGTGTCTCCTCAGTTCCTTGCGTCCTCCGCTCAGCCGGCCGACTTGTTCACCAAAGCCTTGTCAGCTAATTTACTCCTCCGATTTTCAGACAAACTTGGCATATCAAATTTCTTACATCGCCAAGCTTGAGGGGGCGTAGTGGGAGTACATGAAATTAGCAGGACACATTTGTAATAATCAGAACTAAAGATGATGTACTGTATTTTACCTTTCATATAAATGCAAAATGGAACCAGAACGCAAGCCATTTTTGCTGCGTTTCTTTTCCACCAAATATCTCGCGCTCGCAATTGATGCCGACGATTGTTCCGTCGATCTTCCGATTGGATCTCTGAACATCCACAAACTTCTTGACTCGGGCGCATTACACATATAGGCGAAAACTTGACATAAACTCTATGTTGAAAACTTTATAAATAGTTCAACTACACAAGCCTAAGGTTAATTCTAACAGACATAATATGCAGGGTCCTAGTTAATAGAACATGAAAAATACTAGAAAAGTGAAAGATAATGGTAGTGAATAATCATTCTAACGGCTATACTTTTATTTCAAAAGGATATATTTTTTAATATTTGGCTCGTGAGTCGAGCTCGTGGGTCAAACTCACGGGTTAAACTCGTAGGTCGGACTCCTGAGTTGATATAATTTTAATTTTGGTTTGTGGGTTGAGTCCGTAGGTCGGGATGGGTCGATCAAAACTCAACCCAACCCAACCCAATCCACGAGCTAAACCCACCATCCTGGACCCACGAGTTGGGTCGCACGGGTCGGGCCAACCCACAGCCACGGGTTTCGTAACCCACTTCCATGTCTACTCATGACCAATCAAAAAGTTCATCATTATTCTCTCTCATCGCTACATAAATTGCAGCTCATAAATATTAAGATTAATAAAAAAAATCAAATTGTATCTTATTTTATAGATCTCTAAAAATTATGAATATTAGTAATTATTTTGATTTTTTTTAACTTTGTAATTTAGAAGATATATTCATTGCAAGATCAAAATATAAACTGAAAAGTTTCTTACACGGGACACGTGTCGTGTTGCAATTGGTTCACGGCTCTTGACCAAATCTAATTTTTGATTATGAGATATCTTTTTTCAAGTTGAACATCCTATGACATTTTCTATGATTTGTTTAGTAATGGTGGGGATTCATATTTTTTTTTAATCATCTCTTATGACTCAAAAAGTCATGGCGGAGATGCTCTAAATCATGGACTGAAAGGTGATTTTCTGAATGTGTATAAATGCAGAGTTTTCACTATTGGACCAGAGCTAAGGAAGGATCTTAAGCCAACAAAATGATTGCCAAATCAAAATAGCTGGAGACTGTTCTGAATAACAATCACTTAGTGCCTTAATTCATTATCAGCTCCCATCATCATATGAACATCATTTCTAAATTTTCATTTACTGAAAACAAGACCTCTGTATCCATTGCCATTGAAATCCCACTAAATGACTAAAGCGAGTCACCAGTCCTAGCAACAAATGATGCACATACAACGCTAATTAACCAACACCAAGAGTATTTGGTATATAAAATAAATCAAGAAATTCTATTAACAAAATACTGTTTCAAAGATGCTACTGCACCAACACACTGCAAAGTCAGATTCAATAACCATGGAAGCAGCAACCGCCATCAAGGTTTCACTTTCACATCCCTAAAAGACTAATGCGTTTAAAGTAGTGACATAAGTTACAAAAAGTTTACATTAATACCATGACCCCTCAAAGATGCCAAAATTTTGCACGATAATACTCTGCTACTGACTGAAGACTATGATCAAAATCATTGATTCCAAATTTTGAAGGTTCTGGTCTCCAACACACATGAGTGATGGCGCTTACAGATCATACGAGAATAGATCCATCACAGAAGATCATGTGCAAACTGCAAACGGTAGAAGAGAAAAATGAACCTGAAGATAAGCACAAGAGACAGGTAAGAGGTAGTATAAAAGTACTGCATAAATGAACCAAAAGCATGTTGACCATTTAAATATCACATCACTTCATCATGACATCATTAAATATGAAATCAAGTTATCACAGGGAGCAGAGAGGGAGGGCAGGTAACACATTGTGATTTTATTTAATCAAATGTTCTATCCCATTTTTTTGTTATAAATGGTCATCATCGTTTTCATAATTCCTGCCTCTTATCAGCTGCATGCAAAATGATATGTTAACAAACACATGGAATAGGTGACTGTATTATGTTCACATTTTTCTTTCAGTGTGGCAAATGTCTACACTTTATAACACCTGACACCTACTGATACCAAGAATTTATCAACTGTAGCCTTTAATTAAGCAAACTGGCTAACCAAAACAATCACACATACCAAGGATACCTCAATATTTCTTCCAGTTAGGTAACTCCGAAGGTCAAAGCGAAGAGAGCATCTATCTATTGTTCTCACTGGTCATGTAATCTTTCTGTGACATTTGGGTGTGCCCCACATCATCAAAAAGTTGCTTCCGCACAACACCATGCAGCTGCCCAAACAACTCTTTCTTGAGTGACTCAAAGGCCAGATCAAGCCTCTCTAGTTGTTCCATTGCATTTTTATTGTACATGAACAGCCCGTAGTAAAGATCAAAACTATCTCCTGCGGTGTTCGACACTAAGTTCAACAAAGTATCATATCCTTTGGTGTTAATTGGTGTTGACTTTGGATGCAACTTCTCAAGAATCCTACCCACTGTATGAGTAATGAATTGTGTTCCTGCTGCATTCCGGTCATGCTCAACACAAGACATCTCCACCATTCGACACCCTTCTTTTGCAAATATGTCTAGGAATCGGTCACAACGAGAAACTCTTGTTTCATCGGTACCAATTCGGACCTTGTCATAGACAAATGGAAGACCGTTCCACCCATGTTTACCACTCTCAGGACCAAACATGGGATGTGTGCAAAGTATATCAAAATCTGCTGGCAAATTTTCAATCAAAAAGTTCCTCGGGAACTCTTTGACTGAGAGTACGTCAACAAACAAAGTACTTCTCTTCAATCTTTGGAGTGGCAGAGACTTCAGCACCTTTTCAGTTGACAATATTGATGTGCATAGCAATACCACGTCAGGATGCTCTTCACAGAGGTCATCTGCATCAGAATAGAAAGTGGCACCCATTTCCTGTGCTACATCCATATAATTGGATCTAGAATATGCTAAAATATGATGACCCTGGCGAACCATGGTTTTTGCAATGAACTGACCAAAGTTTCCAAATCCAACAACAGCAATTTTGAGTTTTTCACTTTCATCAAGGCTATTGGAAAACAGAGTCTTGTAGGATGTAAGGGAGAATATATCTTCAGCCCTGTAGATTATTAATAAATACTAAGCGACAGAAAAACAAGTTCTAAAATGTTAAACAAAAACAGTGACTGTTTTGAATATGAAAGCAATTCAGTTACCATTTTCCTTTCTTTAAAAAATGTTACATCTTTACATATGGTTATCAAATTATTTAGAGTTTCCGATAACAAGAAACTTAAATTTATAGCTCACTCTGTTGGCAGTAAAATTACCAAGTATAGACATGAATCTTACAGAAAACAGTTAAACCTCCCATGTATGACATATTCAAGAAATACCGACCCAAATGATGGGGATTTCAAGTACACAATGGCAAGGGTTACAGACAGAAGCAGAAAAAAAAAAGTTGGATAATATGTATACCTCACACGTTTGGTCACTTTGGCCAGGGCGTGACCATTTTTACTATCTACAGATACCGTAGCATTCTCTGGTAAAAGCTGCACCATTTTCTCGACAGGACCATTATCATTGGTGCCAAACAGTTGCTTTCTCAAAAGTCCATGAACATGACCAAACAATTGCTTCCTTAATGCCTCAAACCCCAAATCCAACCTCTCCAATTGCTCCATGGCATTAGTATTGTACATGAACAGCCCATAATACAAGTCAAAACTGTCCCCTGATGTATTCTCAACCAAATCCAGCAAACTCTCATAACCCTTTGTATCGATCTCCGTAGACTTCAGTTCTAAACTGTGCAAGATCCTACCAACTGTATGGGTCAAAAACTGTGCCCAAACAGCGTGCAAATCATGCTCTTCACAGCTCATTTCAACCATTCTACACCCTTCCCTCTCAAAAATATCCAGAAATTTCTCACATCTAGTAACCCTAGACTCCTCATTACCAATCCTAACCTTCTCATACACAAAGGACAAGCCACTCCATCCATCCTTAGCACTCTGCGGACCAAACATTGGATGCGTACACATGATATCAAAATAAGGAGGCAGCGTCCGGAGCAACAAGCTCTTAGGGAACTCCTTCACGGACATCACATCCACAAACAATGTATTCCTCTTAAATCTTCGCAAAGGCAATGAATTGAGCACTTTTTCAGAAGATATAATGGAAGTGCAGAGAAGAACAACATCAGGATGCTGCTCGCAGACGTCATGCGGGTCAGAGAAGAAGGAAGCGCCGAGAGTTGCAGCAACATTGGTGTAATCGGATCGGGAATGTGCGAGGACGGTGTGACCTTGGCGTATTAGGGTTTTGGCGAGGAATTGACCGTAGTTTCCGAATCCAATGATGGCGATTTTAAGCTTGGATGCGGAATTGAATTGGATGGAGAATTTGGATTCGTAATCGAAGGGCTGGGCTGCGTCGAGAGCTTTGACTTGCAGGGAGCGGTAGCTGCTGCTGCTGGGGAGGCGTGGAGCGGCGGGTAAATCGAGGGAAAGCGTAGAATGCGGTGAGAGATGGGATGAGGGATTCGAGTTGGAGGCGCGCTCGGAGGAGAAGGAGAAGGAGGTTGAAGCCAGCATCTCTTCGACTGATTTGATTATGAATGAGATGAGACTACAAATTTACTACTACTATCAAGGCCCAAAGGCTATGGTCAAATAGTTGGATTCTTACCTTGCATCCATATGGTGAAGGGTTTAAGTCTATCTATGTATTTCTATCCCTATTTTATATGTATTTTTTCTAGTCTCACCTATGATGTGTATCTCTTCCTCATTCTATGGGGACGTCTGTAAGTATTATGCTATATTCTCTCGTGGAGGCATGCGTAGGCGCTACTATAGCCTTAATGTCTCATGGGTTAGAGGTGCCACGACCTTTGCTTCGACGGTGAATCAAGTTCAAGTCAGGGTGATGTCATTTGTGTGGCATGTGCTTCAAACGATCTATAAATATATATGTTTACCAAAAACACGCTTATGTATATTTTGTCTTACTATGTAAATTGCTTAATGCTTAGTTGCTTACACGCATTGCTTAGTTAATCTCTTATCCATTTTGGATGTTCATTCTCATTATGAAGTTAGGCAATGGTAAGAGCTTCAATAATGATATCTTTTCGGAGACGATAGTGTTCGGCATATGTTGTGGATGATCATTCTGATTATGAAGTTAGATAATGGTAAGATGGGGTGCGTTCGGTTGAGGACACGTGAATAGTGTGAGGACGTGAGGACACTCATTTTGATGTAGTGGCAGGAATAGTGCAGAAATGTGTTCACACTACTGTTGATGGATTTTTGGTAGTGGGACACGTGGCGCGTCCACAAAGCACGGGGGTTAGATGTGTGGTGTGAGATGTGTCCCTACGTCCTCACACTATTCACGTGTCCTCAACGGAGCGCTCCTCGTGGTAAGATATTCAACAAAGATGTCTTCTTCTTCTTTTTTTGATAGGGGGGTTAATGTTAGAATTAGTATATGTTAGCAGGGATTTGAACCCGAGAGCATATTGTCACCGGAGGAGTGCCCAACCACTAGGGTCACTCACTTCGCCCTAACAAAGATGTCTTTTTTGGAGACGATGATGGTGGGTATATGTTTTGCCAATAAAAGGTTAATTTCTTGTATAAAACCAATAAAGATTGAGTTCGGGTTAGAATCTCTATTTTACATGAGAATTTAGAACTTTTAATGTTCGTCGATCGCGAATAACGAACGGACCAGATCTATCAATCATTAATAAGATAAATTCGAATTTTAATTGATATCGGTCACAAGGGTATTATAGTAATCATAATATATGTGATAACGTAAAATCTCGATTAACTCGCACGTATCCACGATCTAGTTTCCTAAAAATCCTCTTATGAACTGCACTCTTATAATATTCATTTTATTGAAGCTCTAAGTTTTGAAGTCATGTTTAATTGTACGAACTGTTTATGTGATTTCACGAACTAAATGTTCAAAGCCTTCGAGCATCAAGTTTACTCTTACGAATTATTTATTTGATTTCACGAACTATATGTTCAACGCCTTCAATCATCAAATTTAGTCTCACGGACTAATTATTTGATTTCACGAACTCTATGTTCAACGCCTTTAAGCAACGAGTTTAATCACACGAACTATATATTTGATTTCACGAACTATATGTTCAGCGCCTTCAAGCATCAATTTTAAAGTCACGAACTATATATTTGATTTCACGAACTATATGTTCTGCCTTCGAACATCAAGTTTAATCTCACGAAGTACATGTTCAATGCCTTCAATAATCAATTTTAAACTCACGAACTATATTTGATTTCACGAACTATATGTTCTGCCTTCGAACATCAAGTTTAATCTCACGAACTGTTCAACGCCTTCAAGCATCCAGTTTAATCTCACGAAGTATGTATTCGATTTCACGTTATGTCAACCGATTCATATTTTTGACGAGATGTTTAATCGAGTCTGTTTACTAGATATTTTTTCATGATGAATTTGATTTCTCCTTTCCAAAAGATTATTGATAACGCGCGTCAGTTTCCTCTTTCTATGGGATAAGGATTTGATTTAGATTCAATCAAATTTAATTAGGATGCTAGTGAAGCTTACATTCCTCGTTTAATATGTTTTAAGTGGAAAAAGATCAGATACAAAGTTGATTTTTTGGTATAAAATACAAACAAATCATAGCCATTGATCTTGTGATTTGGATGGATGAGATTAAATACTGATTTTTGGTGCATTTTCTTGGTGATGAATTATATAAAACTTGACGAACTATGTCGTCTTTTTCGTTTTTCGGCTACGAAAAGTGACGAATTATATGTTGATTTTGACGAACTTTGTCGTTTGTACCAAAAATTAACTTTGTACCTGATCTTAACCATGTTTTAAGTTATTTGATTTAATAGATTGGTATAATTTAGGCTATAGATTGATTTCATCAAACAGATAAAGATTGATTCTAAGTTCTCATGAAAAATAGCAGTTCTCATTTGATCCTTTCCCAACCAATACTAGTTTCTAATAAACAAATATTACATATGGGAAACAAATAGGAATATTGAAACTTATATACGGCAAACCGAAAGGAAATCGTGTCGAGGCTCATTGGATGATATCCTTAAAGATGAATTGTCACCCGTGCTGTAGTTGTTCGACAATATCTTCCAAGGATACAACGACAATGAAGTGAAAACTACACCATAATGTAGAGTCCATGCGAACCATCTTGTGTCTTCCATTATCACCAATACACTTGAAGGAATAACTTATACGAAAAAAACTCAACGAGAGAAAAACGTAGCGCCACCGAGGAGGATTGTTGAAGAGTGTATGTGTATGTGTGTGAAATGTTTTTTTCGGGTGATTCACAATGCACTGACCTTATCAAAAAAGATTTATATTTCCAATTGTCATTATCTTAAACAGCCTTTTGAAATACCTTTCAACTGATGTACCCCAAGAACGCTCATCTCTGAATATGTAAAAAAAATTGATCAAGAGATTCTATCAACCAAATACTGTTTCAAAGATGTTATTGCACCAACAAATTCCTACGTCAAAAATAATAATCAGGGAAGCAAGTAGCAACCGGCATCGTGGTTTCACTTTCACACACACACAAAAAGTAAAAGAGAGGACAAACGGTTTAGCAACCGGCAACCGCCACCAACAAAATGAACCTGAAGATAAGCAAAAGAGATGCTCATTTAAGAGGTAGTATATAAAATCATGAAGGAACCAAAAGCATGTTGATTATTTAACTTCACATCTTTTCATCATTTAGTATTAAATCAAATTATCACAGGGCACACATATTTTCTTATATCAAATTTTATTCGATTTTAGTTGTTTGTTATACATGGAAAACGACAATACTATGTTCAAATTTCTCTTTCAGTGAGGCAAATGTCTACGCTTCAAACATATGACACCTCCTGATACCGAAAATCTATAAACTAAAGCATTTAATTAAGCAAAATGGCTAAAAGAAACTATCACACATAATCACATACCTCAATATTGCTCCCAGTTTGGTAACTCTGGAGGTCAAAGCGAAAGAACATCTATCTATTGCTGTCACTGGTCATAAACGTTTCCAGTGACATTTGGGTGTGCCCTACATCATCAAAAAGTTGCTTCCGCACAACACCTTGGAGCTGCCCAAACAACTCTTCCTTGAGTGACCCAAAGGCGTGATCCAGCCTCTCTAGTTGTTCCATTGCATTTTTATTGTACATGAACAGCCCGTAGTAAAGATCCAAACTATCTCCTGCTGTGTTCGACACTAAGTTCAACAAAGTATCATATCCTTTAGTGTTAATTGGTGTTGACTTTGGATGCAACTTCTCAAGAATCCTACCCACTGTATGAGTAATGAATTGTGTTCCTGCTGCATTCCGGTCATGCTCAACGCACGACATCTCCACCATTCGACACCCTTCTTTTGCAAAAATATCTAGGAATTGGTCACAACGAGAAACTCTTGATTCATCAGTACCTATTCGAACCTTGTCATAGACAAATGGAAGACCTTTCCACCCATATTTACCACTGTCCGGACCAAACATGGGATGTGTGCAAAGTATATCAAAATCTGCTGGCAAAATTTCAATCAAACAATTCCTCGGGAACTCTTTAACTGAGAGTACATCAACAAACAAAGTACTTCTCTTCAATCTTTGGAGTGGCAGAGACTTTAACACCTTCTCAGTTGACAATATTGATGAGCATAGAAATACCACATCAGGGTGCTGTTCACAGAGTTCATCTGCGTCGGAGTAGAAAGTGGCACCCATTTCCTGTGCTACATTCATATAATTGGACCTCGAATATGCTAAAACATGATGACCTTGGCGAACCATGGTTTTCGCTATGAACTGACCGAAGTTTCCGAATCCAACAACAGCAATTTTGAGTTTTTCACTTTCATCAAGATTATTGGAAAACAAAGTCTTGTAGGATGCAAGGGAGAACATATCCGTGGGCCTGTAGATTATCAGTAAATATTTAGTGACAGAAAAACAAGTTCTAAAATGTTTAACAAACACATCGACGAATTTAATTTGAAAGGAGTTCCAATACTATTTCCCACTTTTTTTTGTTGCAAAATGTTACATTATTTATTGGTGGTTCTTAACCTCGAACTATTTTTAATACGGTTATCTAATTATTTTTATGTTTGCGATAACAGAAACTTAGCATTACAACTTATTCTCTCGACCGTTAAACTACCAAATAGAGACATGAATCTTAACGAGAAACAGTTATGCATCTAATGTCATATTTCAGAAATACCGACCCAAAAGATGAGGATTTCAGAAATACCGACCCATAACCATAAGCAGAAAAAAAAAGAGAGCTAGATAATATTGTTATACCTCACAGGTTTGGTCACTTTGGCCAGGGCATGACCATTTACTCTACCTCCAGAAACCGTAGCGTTCACTGGTAAAAGCTGCACCTTTTTCTCAACAGGACCGCCATTGTCACTACTGCCAAACAATTGCTTTCTCAAAATTCCATGAACATGCTCAAACAACTGCTTTCTTAATGCCTCAAACCCCAAATCCAACCTCTTCAATTGCAGCACGGCATTAGGATTGTACATGAACAATCCATAATACAAATCAAAACTGTCCCCTGCCGTATTCTCAACCAAATCCAGCAGACTCTCATAACCCTTTGTATCGATCTCGGTAGGCTCCAGTTCTAAATTACGCAAGATTCTACCAACGGTATGCGTCAAAAACTGTGCCCAAACAGCGTGCAAATCATGCTCCGCACAGCTCATTTCCACCATTCTACACCCTTCCCTCTCGAAAATATCCAGAAATTTCTCACACCGAAAAACCCTGGACTCCTCGCTACCAATACTAACCTTCTCATACACAAACTTCAACCCGCTCCATCCATCCTTAGCACTCTGGGGACCAAACATTGGATGCGTACACATGATATCAAAATAAGGAGGCAGCGTCCTGAGCAACAAGCTCTTAGGAAACTCCTTCACCGACAACACATCCACAAACAACGTATTACGCTTAAATCTACGCAAAGGCAATGAATTAACAACATTTTCAAAAGACAGAATTGAAGTGCAGAGGAGGACGACATCAGGTTGCTGCTCACACACGTCATGCAAATCAGAGAAAAAGGAAGCGCCGAGACTAGCAGCAACGTCGGAGTAATCGGATCGGGAATGGGCGAGCACAGTGTGACCTTGGCGTATTAGGGTTTTGGCGAGGAACTGACCGTAGTTTCCGAATCCAATGATGGCGATTTGAAGCTTGGAAGCGGAGTTGATTTGGCGGGAAAACTTGAACTCGTAATCGACCTGGTGTGCTGCGTTGACTCGAAGAAAGCGGTAGCGGCTGGTGCGGAGGCGGGGAGCGGCGGTGAAAGCGAGAGGAGAATGCGTTGAGAGATGAGAGAAGGGTAAAATGGGATTCAGGTAGGCGGCGCGTGCGTAGGTGGAGGTTGAAGTCAGCATTTTTTGAAGTTAAGGAAAATCTTTTGTTTTGTTCGAATGTTTTATTTTAAGACAAAATTAAATATGATATTATGTCTTTCTCTATAAAAAGAATTTTTCATCAATCAATTTGGACAAATGCCTTAACAAAAAAAAAAAAAATTGGGATAAATGAAGCGTTATAAGTTGTAACTTAAAAAGTATTATTGAAATGTGTGGAAAGAATTCAAGTTGACATTTATTAAAATCTTTTTTGAAAATGTAAAAGTGGACATTTTTTATAACTCTGATTTGTTTCTTTGAGTGTATCTGTATTTGTGATGACGATTGTTGAATCGATTTTTTTTTTGATAAAATGCATGCATATGCTTGTATCGATTTTTGATACAAGGCGTAACAGAGGACTTAAAAAGCTAGGAAAATGCATCTAACTGAGACCAGCACGAACAATAAAAATATGCTTATTTAAGTGAGTCGACTGCTCCACTTAGCTTCACACCTATCGAAGTGAGCCTCCCACCTTTGACTGAAACAAACTTATAAACATCTCGTCAGCAATGTAGAGAGGCACATATAGCACGTGACACAACGCCAAAAGGCTTTCAAACATGCATACTGCCACATTGCCATGACAGGTAAAATGAAGCATGCAGCTACTTAAAGGCACCAAGCAGGATTAACGCCAAACATCGATGATTAGCCGGCGTGAAAATCTTAAGTGATGCGCCTGAAGATAAGTGGCAACCCTGACACATACTTGTGCAACTTCAAAAGTTGCGGCTCCTTTTCAAATCATCATTACAGTTGTAGCAAATTGTCACGGTTTACCAAATACCCCGGATTTGACATTATGTCTGTACCGGTGAGGGAGCCGGGACGGAACAGTGGAAAACTAAAAAATCCGGCACCTGCTCGCACCACCCTCCCCAAGCCTCCACCGCCCGCACCAGATCCAGTACTCGAACCAGATCTGGTGCCGGTTAGGCCAACTTCACCTGCTACTGCTCCTGCTCATCCACCGCCATCGCGTCGAAGCCCTAGGCCGTCTAAATATGTTTGTTTGCGCCGAGAACTCCAATACCATCAACCACTAAATCCACCACCATCAGCCCCTGCTTCTGTTAGGCCAGCTCCACTAGCAGCTCCACCTGCTCCGGCTCCTGCTCCTGCTCCACCATCAGCAGTTCATCAAATACCTATGTCAGTTCGTCGAAGCCCTAGGCCGTCTAAAAATCTTCCAAGGCACCGAGAAGTCTACCCTCAACCACTAAATCCACCACCATCTGCCCCAGCGCCTGTTAGGCCAGCTTCACCGGTTAGGCCAGCTGCAAACTCACCTGTGAATTCCACACACTACTCCCTTCCCAGTCACATAGAACCTCGACTCCCTCCACCATCACCACCCCCTCTAAGTTCTGTAAACTCGCAGGCAGCTGTATCTGAAGGTCAAGCCTTCATTCCTGATGAAATTGATATTGATGATGAATTTCCTATACCAGAAGATCCGAGGAGCATTCGTTACAAAGGATTGAAAGTGTCGGGTTGGTTTTCAGCTTCTTTGTCATTGTTTTTTGTTTTTGACGTTGCTATTCATTTATCTTTACAGGTACGCATTTACTAGTTATGTTTTGTATAGAAATTGAAGATCCTGCTAATATAAGGAAACGCGAATTGGTAAATGGAGTGAAAGCAGCGGGCATTGTCAGAAGGATGGGTGACAAGCCAATTGTAATGTCCAGTGGCACTGAATATTTAGGCCCCGACAATCGAGATCAGTATAATTTGTTGATCCATGCAATTGGAAGCTGCGTGCGAGAAAAGGTGCCGATGTTAGCACCTAGCTATGGGGAACTTAACAACGAGGATACGTGGAATATTGTTTATGACCATCTCTCTGTAAGTACTTGATACATTATTAACTATAATTCTATTCATGTATTTACATTTAGTCTTAGTATTATTAATAATATGACATGTTACATTTTTTTCCTTAGATTCATTTTGAAGTTTCGCCGGATATTACTTGGTTGTGGGACTACATCGGAGGCGTTGCAGCGGACAGATACAAAGACTGGAAGTCCAAGTGTAGGAATCACTGGAAAGTTTATGGTAAAGAAGTCCCTTTAGAGTTTATCGATCGTCGTGATCAGTGGAAGTGGCTCGTATCCCATTTCAACGAGCCAGCACAGCAGGTAATTTGTGGTTTTCATTTGCTTTTATTTTTTTTAAATAACGCACTGATTTTCTTTACTTATTCCAACAGGCAAAATCCCAAAACATGAGTTATGCTCGATCAAAGAAGATGAATCATCGCTCTGGAAAGGTCCTCTTCGCTCATAGGGCTAAGACACAGTTGCTCAAAGGACACAAGGCGCCTCACGTGGCAGTTTATGGCGAGGCGTACGCGGGTGAACCAGCAGCAGCCAAAATAGTGGTATTTTGGTTGCTTTTCTTAAATTTTCATATTGTTGGTGTTGTTTGACAATGGAATTGTTATATGATATAGATTACCTGATTGAAATGACTGTGTAGATAATAATAGTGTGAAATTTTTTGGTTGCTTGGTGCAACGTTAATTGTTGTTTAGTGATAGTACGTATAAATAATAGTGGAACCTATTGGCAGTGGCATACAATTTATCATGATATATTGATGCATTGATACATAATGATGCTTAGTGATGCGATTTGTCATGATAATTTCGCAGTGGTTGTTATGTGGCATACATATTGATTCATCTTGTAGTTGTATAACTATCTCAGTTTGTAGTTTAAAAGTTCTTTTAAATTTTGTGCAGGAGGAAATGGAAAACAAGGTTCTTAATATGCTTGATGAAGACGAGAGCTCCTTAGAGGAACCTCTCTCAGAGGAAATCCAATTCTCTATCATTAGTGAAGCGGTTGGCGAGAAAAAAGGGACCCGAATTTCTGGTGTTGGGAAATCCTTTAGGAAGCCTCCACGCCCTAGAGGTGGAGCTAGAGTGGCTGCCCAAACTTCACAAGTGAGAGAGGAGCTGAATAGGGCCAAGGATGATTCGCTGAAAAAAGATGAGAGGATACTAATGTTAGAAGAAAAAATGCGGACGCTTGAAGAGCTAGTGCGAGGAGGGGCGGGAAGTAATAATGTTTCGGATGGAGCGAGCTGTGGTGGGATGCGACCTTGATATTTTAATGAAGTTTAGTGATCGTTTGATGCTCATGCTTGGAACTTAACTTTTCAGAACTCTAGAATATTTGTATTTTGATGGTTGTTTGGAACTTAACTTTTGAATGCAAACTACTATGCTGTTATAATGTAACTTGTTCATGTCTTAGTTTATTATGAAATTAGGATGTTTAATGTAACAGAAATGACCAGAAAAATGTAACAGAAAAGTGGATTTATTTCAATGTTTATGTGACATCCAAAGTAAGTTACTTAAAGTCCTATGTGACTGAACTTAATTCAGTCGCCCAACCATTTGAGCGACATATCCGTATGAATATGTCGCCAATGGTCTAGGAGACATACCCAATTAGGTTTCGTCGCCTACGTACTTAGGCGACAGAGGATATTTGGTTCAGTCGCCGCATACTTGGGCCACCGTAGATGGGCCACTACCCTTAGGCAACAGACGGTTAGTCACATATGTTTCTGGGCGACTAAAAATGAACTTGGGCGACTCATTTGACTCAGTCGCATAACAAGCAAAATGGTGTAGTGGGAGACCCCACATCTCCGCCAGTAAACACCCATACTTTACATACAACTACTCACCTCTCCACTCCACTCCACTCTCACCAAGAGAAAACGAGAGCCGAGATACAGCGGAGTATCCAAGGCGGAAGGGCGGCGAGAGACTCTAACTCAGGACAAAAAGAAAAGAAATAAAACAAACTTCACTCCACAAATCCAGTATGAAGGCTGGAAAGAAACTCTCTTAAGCGGAAAATCGCTTAGAGAGAAGACAGAGCGTTTTCCCCGGAGAGAGAGAGTTTTAAAAGCAACTCTTGAGATAGGATGATTGTTGAATCGATTGACTTTTCAATAGTTGTGTTTGTCGGTTCAATGAAATCAAAAATTAAATTTCAATCTGGCATATAAGATTTTTTTCTTGATAAAGGCAACTGAAATCAAAAGTTTCTTGAAAATACAATTTATAATTGCAGTGATAATTTTGTTTGAAATTTCTGTCTTTCGTTGGAAAAACCGATTTGATATTTCTATAAATGTTTATATTAGAGAGTTAATTATGTTTGAAAATACAAAATTAAACTCTCAATACATGGCGAAAATGGTGATGGTTGAGCTGGTTGAACTAATTTTCACCTAATTTAGGTGGAGTTTTCCTTATCCCTTCCTTTCTCATGTTCATGATTTGCACGTGAGATTGACGGTGCGTAAGCCTTACTCGTTGAAGATCTACTTCAAGAATTGCGATGAGTCTAGTTGAGTGTCATGCATGGATGACTTTTGCTTCAGTTGCTTGCGATAAGTGTACTTGATGATATGTCATATAATTATAAATTTCAATGATCGTGTATGAATTGTAACCCATCAATAAAAAAACTCTTAATATATATTATGATTTTAAATACCTTATAATGAGTGGTATAGAAACAATTATTCGTGTCTGATTTCAGGTTTTAACAAATGAAATTCTGATGTTTAACTTGTATTCTAAATTATTAAATAAATTGAGTTCATTGATTATGTTGAGTACAGTCATCACTTCGTGTCTTCCAATTCCCAAAGAGTAATGCCATGTCCATTTGAACTTATATTTTTGACGGTTAAGATAAGATAAGTTCCTTTCAGTCAACATAAGTTAATTTCAGTTAATATAAGTTACTTTCAGTCAATGTAAGTTAATATAAATTTCAGTTAAGTTAAGTTCGACCACCACCACCACCCTCGCCGGACCGCCGCCGGTCCGGCGGTGGGCGGCGGCGGTCCGGCGAGGCTCAATCAACATAAGTTTCATTTAAGTTAATATCAGTTGATATAAGTTAATACCAGTTAATATCATGTCAGTTACAGTTAAGATCACTTAAGTTTCAGTATAAATGGACAGGCGGCGCTCTTTCAAACAACGACACCACATAAAATGCTCTTCTTTAGAGCGCCTTCGTAAAAATGGATTACTCAGCGGTCTATTCTCGGTGGACCAAATACTCACAGTGAAAAAGTGATGTATTAAAAGCAATCAAGGCGTAAAGCGCTATGACGGACATCATTGTAGTCGATTCAATTTAGGTGTACTGCTCTTAACCTTGAACCCAAAAAAAACCTGCAAACAATTGCTAATATATACAGACTATGTCCAAATTAATCAAAAATATACTTACTTAAAATCCATCAAGCATAACTGATGATAACATGCTATGAAAATTTCAAAAGTTACATGATTCACCAGTCACCGGTGCAAATCAAAATACATGAATGTTGTAGCTTAGATCAACGCATGAACCAACTTTCTAGTTCCTACTACACAACGTAGGGTTGTCTATCTTGGAAATGAAGATATATACCCACTGAGACTTGGAGTCCTTTGTAACTTTGTTTGAGTCACTTTACGAGGGCTAACACCAAAATTATCTTGTGGCAAGTGAATTTTTTCATCCGAGTCTACTATTATATAGAAATGCAAGTTAGACTAAGAGAAGCAAAATCACAGATTAAAAATTAGGCAAAATTTATATACCATTATGAAGATAAATTTGTGCGGGATCAATATCTAAAGTTTGACCCTCTCCAAACTTCAACAAGTTCGTATGAGTAACATGAAACAAATCAAGAATTACTGTTTACTGTCTTTGCGTCCATGTTGGTCGTCTTAAGGAACAACCACGAAGTTGCATTTCAAGGGCGCACTAAAAACGTCACCTTTTAAAAAATAACTTGCAACAAGTTACATATTTCACAATTATCGGCACTTATACTTATGAATATATTATGCCCTGGCGATAAGGTTCTAGTGTATCCAATGGTAACTGAATCCGCTTGCGAGTGACGATATCATACCATATATAGTATGCATCCAAATAAGATCTGTCAGTGTATGGCTCACCAGTAACAACACATGCAGCACGATTTTCCAAATTACTCATGAATGCCCGCATTTCTTCAGCTTTAACCTGAGGTGCTGTTCTTCGCTGATGCATGTGTTGTTTCTTGTTTCCATTAAAACTGACGAATGACTTGATAAGGGTAGTGTCACTTAACTACTTTGGAACATATAAGTGGAACATTGGCCGTCCAGCTATCCCTATATTTGTATACAAATAGAATTAGGAGTGCTTAAAACCTTATCAGTGTATGAAGTCCAAACAAAAACATATGATTCTTGTCGGTCTACCTAATCGCGATATAACATCATCACGTGATGAAATGTTTGCATAAATGATTTGGGGACCTTGCATCTGTAATATTGTAGTCAACATTTAGATGATGGTTTCAAAGGGCAAATAATAATATTTGAAATAAATAGGAATTCACTTACTTGTATCCTAAAGCTGGAAGTCGCATATGATCAACAACTGAACCACGAAGTGTCGTATAGATATCAAGCCGCCTTAATCTACCAATAACCATGTGCTCCCTAAGCCCATATCCGAAGGAGAAGAGCACACCGAGTAAGCTGTGTGAACTTTACTTCACACGCATCGCACAAACTACGATATAGATATGTCAATACTGCACCACCCCAACTATAGCTCGAAACACAGTCTAAATTTGCTAAAAGTTGCAGGTAATGGAGTGACATATCACTCTCGGCGAATCTGGCATGAAAAATGATCCCAACTAATTAATGTCGCATATCTCTATAAATCAGACTCAATTGTGTGTGTTGGAAGCTCAAGAATATTAGCTTTGAACCAAGTGTTTCTAATTTTATTATCCTGCTTCCCACAATTTAGAACCACTCCTAATGATTGTGAACATCGAACATCGTTATCTTCTTCCTCATGTCTTTTAGTTATTGCTCTTCCCTTTATAGGAAGTCCAATCCAAATTCCGACGTCTTTTAGTGTGACAGACATATATCTTACCGTGCCGCAAATGAAATGTATGCATCTCAGAACGTCATCTCTCTATCCATACTTTCAACACAATAACTGTCTCACATCTTCAAGAGGAAATTTGAGTATTTCTTCCATTAAAGTTTTTATGTCCATTCCAACAAACTGCTTAATGAAATGGACGTTTTCATGAGGGATAATATCAATTTCGTACGAGTGTTCTCCACCGTATTTGTTTATTCTCCACACACCTTTGTTTTTCTTCTTTTATGTCTCTAATGATTGAAATGGACGTTTTCGTGAGGGATAGTATCAATTTTCATTTGCATTTCTCCTTGCTCCGCGGCATTAAGAATTAGTCGTTTTGTATGCGAGTTTCTAGCGCTATACTCCCGGCCTTTCATAGAATATTTCTGACAAGCATATATATGCGACTCCTTACGCATAAACATAATTCCCTCATGTAGCTCTTTCGTATGAATCGGCCATGTTAAGGATTGAATCATTCATCCAATTGAAAATATCATTGAAAGGAGGAAAATCCCGTAGGAAAATTGAAACTCCTTAACCATCGATTGGTACTTCAACATAGTCTTTGTCATCATTATTAATCATCGATTGAATTCTTCACTATCTCCAATCGGTATTGTCATTGATATTGATTAGGTTATTTGAATGAAACTAATATTTAAAGATTTTACATTTTAATCCAATCCATGTTAAATGACTTTACTAGCATATCTGCAGAAATCCCACCTCCTCTCTCCTCGGAAAATTACTTCTCCTTATCTCTTCGTCAGTTCTTGATCCTAATCGTTGCCGGAGGCCGCCCTTGCCGCGGGAGACTTTACTGATGTTGTGTAAAGGCTAGGGATGCGGAAGGGAATCGGATCAGGCGGTGTTGGGGTTGAGCGGCCCTTGCGGCTGGGTGAGAGATAGAAGGATTTAGGAAGGGCGTGGATCCAGTGGTGGTGGCCGGTTGGGTGGCGCTTGCGACGGGGTGAGAGATAGAAAGATTTTGGAAAGGCACGGATCTGGTTGTGTGGTGGTTCTGCGGGGCTTGCGGCGGCTGAATAGAGATGGTGTGTGTTTGGAGCGGAGGAGGAGGAGAGAGGGAGTCCATGGCGTCACTTTTGGGTGTATATATGCGTTGTTAGTTTCTTTCTAAGTGTGGTTGTGTCCGCTTAAGGGCTTTTTCAGTCAAATTCGTTCAGACTAATGTTGTGATTTCTCGTTCGTTTTAGATGTTGTATGTCAAAAGGTGGAGGGTACACGTTGTGAGGCGTGAGCCAAGCAGAGCATCTGTCTTCTTTTTTAATCACGTAGGTTTATATTGTCGAGTTGGATTGTTTTCAGCTTTAAGTCCTCTGTTTCATCGTTATATCTTCAACATGCACTTTATCAACAACAAAAAATGTTAAATGTCTATATTATTCCAAATTGAATAAATTTTATAAAAAAAATATCATAAGAAATATAATTATTTGGGCTACAAGATATTTTTTTTATGATCTTGGGACTTGTTATAGTTTTTAGGGAAAATGACAAAGATGAGGTATGAACTATCACTCATTGACAAATTACGGTCTGAACTATGAAAATTAACAATTAAGGGCAATTTTAAAATATTTTAATCCTCAATTTCACAATTGAGGACAAGTAGGTTTTTTCAATTCATTCGTTTTGTTAACTTTATTAATTGACGGAGTAATATTCTGTCAGTTAAATGTTTTATTGAGATTAAAATATTTTGAAATTGTCCTTATTTGTCAATTTTCATAATTCGTACCGTGACTTGTCAATGAATAGTATAGTTCATACCACTCTTTATCATTTTCCCTAATTTTTATTCTATCCTCGCCCTTTTTTTTGATAGAAAACACGGCATATAAAGACGAAGAGAAAGGACAAGACAATAACAACAACCAAACGACTAACCAATACACGAACCAAACATCTAACCAATAAAACACATTCCATGCAAGGTTAGGCGCAGCAACCGCTAAACGTGATTTGCATTCCTTGAGAAACTCCAACGTCGATCCATGCCAAATCGGCCAAACTAATACGACAGTGAAGAGCCGGCCGATTTCCTTGAAAGCAATTGAAGGCTATACTGGCGGACTCAATAAACCAAGTTTCGGTCCAAGGTAGAAAGTCACCTTAACTTCAGAAATGGCAGAAACGAGGATTTAAGAGCTAGGACGAGTTAACTAGCTGGGAACACGAGAATGTTCCACTTGACCTCAAGCCGAGCGAGATGACCAGACCACCGAAGACAGGAAAACAGCAATGGCACCAAGTACAGCCCAGCTACGCTAGCTACGACTAAAACTACAACTATAATGTCTAAAACTACAACTACACCTACAACTAAAAAACTAAACTAAGACGAAAGCTACAACTAATCCAAAACAGTCACCGGCGGCGCACAAAAGAAACCAACGCAAGAACAAAGCAGCCCCAACCAAAAAAGCAATCAACCCTCCACGCCCAACCATCCGCCCGAAGCAGAACACCAAAATCCAGCCAAGCACAAACACCACCAGAATCCACGCCCGATGACTCAAGCACATGGCACCCGCCCCCACACCAAGACCCAAGCCGCCAAAGCAACCAACCAGGAGCATGTCAGCCGACGTCCGCGAGAAACCGGCGACAAGGAAGAGGGGCCGGCAGTAGCAGGCGGCGAGAGGGCAAGACCGGACCATGGCCGAAGGACAGGCGGAACCGCTCGCCCTTTTTATTTTAGTACTATGTCTAATGGAATCATCCGATTTTATGCCAAAATTATATTTTGATGACTATTCAATAAATAAATTTTATATTTCTACCTAATAAAAACTGCGAATATAAAAAGAAGTAAATATATGTTGGAGAAGATGCTCCTCAGAAACGTCGATTCATAATTAGGTCCCTCATCCTTGTTTTATTCATATCCTTCAAAACCTCATCTCCATCTCCTCCTCCCCATTGCAATTGTCTCCTTATTCTACCAAATCCCTCGCTTGTTCGTCCGCTTCAAATTAGGGATTCGAATTTGTGCAGATTGCAGCGTCCTTTAAGGTTTTATCTATCCAACTTGTCGCATTTGCTACCTTAGCTTCATCCGTTCGGCGCTTGCTCCATCGGGACTGAATGTGCCGATAGCGAATCTTACGTCTACACTTTTTATTTGTTCATCGATTGCTGGTGGGAAATTCTAATCAGGTGAATCCCCCCTATTCTAATTTAATCACCAGTCAGGCAGTGAAAGTGATGCTATAGGATGATGAGATTTTGTTAGGGCAAAGCTAATCGTTTCGTCACTGCACACCCTAGTACAATTTGAGACTTGTCAAGACAAATTTTTTACTGTAACTAATCCAATGAATTATCTCTATGTTAGACTTCGACCAGCTTTTATATCGTGTAGGCATCAAAACAGTTTTTGGTGGTTTTTTCTTCTGAACTAAGTTGTAGGAGACAAGTAGCACTTAGGGTTTGTGTAACTCAGAGAAATCATGAGATGACTGGTTGATTAAATTTGTTGTAGTGCTCCCCATTTTTTTAAGGAAAATTCCATAAAATATACTGAAGCTGATGATTGAAAGATCAATTTGATTATCATATTTGTTTATATGTTTTTTTCCGACCTAAAAATGATGTAGATTATTCTTATTCGGCATACTTTGGTTTACAAATGACAAAATTTTATTATTTTTCCCCCTAATTTATTTTTCTACTTTTTTCATATGGATCTTTTTGCGACCAAAGTAAATGAGGAAATTCGTCGGTGTAAACATGGGCCCAATAATGTGGAAGCCCATTTAGCAAAGCAGACACACTCTAAATCCAACAAAAGGAAGTGAAGTGAGCAATTGCGCTCTATCCTAGCAATGGAGAAACTGAAGAAAGCGATGAATCAAATCGCTTACGCGCCATGCGGTTCAAATCTTCCGCACCGGTCGATGGTTCCTCTCCTCTCACTTACTTCGTCTCTTTATAGAATCGCGCTCCGCTTACGTTACAGGCTTTACGATTACGGTCTATTCCAGCAGCATCGGTGAGTGCAGCACAATCCGTTTCTTCTCTATTTTATTTATTTATTAAGAGTGTCAATCTCGCTTTGGGATGGTTTGGTCCTTGTGAGGGTGTTTGCTGCGTTGTGCTGTGTTGATCGATTTAACTATTGGCTATGTTTTGTGAGTATATAGGCTGCCTGTCCCGGTGATTAGTGTGGGGAATTTGACGTGGGGAGGGAACGGAAAGACGCCCAGCTACGCTAGCTACGACTAAAACTACAACTATAATGTCTAAAACTACAACTACACCTACACCTACAACTAAAAAACTAAACTAAGACGAAAGCTACAACTAATCCAAAACAGTCACCGGCGGCGCACAAAAGAAACCAACGCAAGAACAAAGCAGCCCCAACCAAAAAAGCAATCAACCCTCCACGCCCAACCATCCGCCCGAAGCAGAACACCAAAATCCAGCCAAGCACAAACACCACCAGAATCCACGCCCGATGACTCAAGCACATGGCACCCGCCCCCACACCAAGACCCAAGCCGCCAAAGCAACCAACCAGGAGCATGTCAGCCGACGTCCGCGAGAAACCGGCGACAAGGAAGAGGGGCCGGCAGTAGCAGGCGGCGAGAGGGCAAGACCGGACCATGGCCGAAGGACAGGCGGAACCGCTCGCCCTTTTTATTTTAGTACTATGTCTAATGGAATCATCCGATTTTATGCCAAAATTATATTTTGATGACTATTCAATAAATAAATTTTATATTTCTACCTAATAAAAACTGCGAATATAAAAAGAAGTAAATATATGTTGGAGAAGATGCTCCTCAGAAACGTCGATTCATAATTAGGTCCCTCATCCTTGTTTTATTCATATTCTTCAAAACCTCATCTCCATCTCCTCCTCCCCATTGCAATTATCTCCTCCACACCCAATATTCTACCAAATCCATCGCTTGTTCGTCCGCTTCAAATTAGGGATTCGACTTTCGCGAATTTGTGCGGATCGCGCCGGATTGCAGCGTCTTTTAAGGTTTTATCTATCCAACTTGTCGCATTTGCTACCCTAGCTTCATCTGTTCGGCACTTAATGTGCCGATAGCGAATCTCACGTCTACACTTTTTATCTGTTCATCGATTGCTGGTGGGAAATTCTAATCAGGTGAATCCCCCCTATTCTAATTTAATCACCAGTCACGCAGTGAAAGTGATGCTATAGGATGATGAGATTTTGTTAGGGCAAGGCTAATGGTTTCGTCACTGCACACCCTACTGCAATTTGAGACAATTTTTTTACTGTAACTAATCCAATGAATCATCTCTATGTTAGACTAGACTTGGACCAGCTTTTATATCGTTTATATCTTGTAAGCATGGAAACATTTTTTGGTGGTTTTTTTTCCTTCTGAACTAGTATATTGTAGGAAGCAAGTAGCACTTAAGGTTTGTGCAAGTCTCCGAGACATGCCTTGTTGATTAAATCGGTTGTTGTGCTTCACATTTTTTCTACGAAAATTTTGGAAATATACTAAAGCTTATGACAAAAAGATCAATTTTTTTTTTTTGATGGGGACAAAAAGATCAATTTGATTATCATATTTATTTCAGTTACACTTGATGGTGGTAGTTAACGTTGTGGCTTCTTCCTTGATTTTAAACGTTAACAGATTTGAATGCATACCTTTCAACAATCGTCATTCAAGTCTGCTGCTATATGCTAATTGCCCCCCACCTTGCTCTTTCTTTGTAGGTAGGATCCCACCAAGAATGAAGAGTATAGGTGAGTGGATTTTTTCTCAGCTGATATCAAGGCCTATAGCGTCATCTAGACCCTTGTTGGACAGCAGTAGGGTCTCTGGTGGCGAATCAATGGATAACCAAGTTGAATATTCAGGTATCAAGCTGAGGCTTTGTGCCCTTATTTTGAAACTTATATCATCTTGGCCCATATCTTTAATTAAGAGAAAAAATTAGTCAGTTAATCAACAAGTTCTTAATTAGTGGATTTACTCTAAATAGATTATGCTACACAATTCACACGATGACAATCTTTTCTACTGAAAGTACATCTCAATTGAGCACTACAGCAATTAGGTACAGTAAAGTTGCAGTTCTTGCTTGTAGTTGTTTGACTTCATCTTAAAGAGTAGTCTTTTAGCTACCATTATCTTTAAAGAGTAGTCATACAGCCCAACTTCTAACTCAAGAAGAATTAACTGAAAGTGTCTGTTGTGCGTGTCAGGTTCAAGCAACAACTCCAGTTCCTTGACCTTTGTAGTGCCTTATAGAGAGACTCTTATATCAGATACTAATGGTGAAGATCCTTCAGTTCTGACACCAGAAATGGATAGCGAAGACTCTATTCCGGCTCACCAAACCATTAGCGAAAGTAAACTAGACCCATTATCAAAGATCGAGCATCTTCAGGTCAACTTCTTGCGTCTAGTTCAAAGGTTTGGTCTGTCAAGTGACAGCCTTTTGGTGGCAAAGGTTCTTTACCGGATGCATCTAGCAACACTAATAAGAGCTGATGATTCAAACTTGAAGAAAGCTAATCTTCGAGTTGACAAGGCTAAAGTTTTAGCGGCTGAACAAGAGGCAACTGGATTACCCCGATTGGATTTCTCAATTACAATACTTGTACTTGGAAAAACTGGCGTGGGAAAGAGTGCAACCATAAATTCGATATTTGGTCGATCAGTGGCTATAACTGATGCATTTCAACTTGGCACAAACGATATCAGAGAGGTTGTAGGAACCATAAATAATGTCAAGATATCAATAATCGACACACCTGGACTATTGCCTTTATCCACCAGTTCTGTGAGAAGGAACAGGAAGATTTTGTTCTCGATAAAAAGATTCATAAGGAAAACACCTCCAGACATTGTTCTATATTTTGAGCGACTTGACCTGATTAATAAGAGATACAGCGATCTTCCTCTTTTGAAGCAGATAACAGATGTGTTCGGACCTGGAATTTGGTTCAACACCATCCTAGTCATGACTCATTCTTCATCAGTGCTACCTGAAGGGCCCAATGGTTATCCTGTAAATTTTGATTCTTACGCGACCCAGTGCTTTGATCTGGTGCAAAATAACATTCACCAAGCAGTAGCTGACTCGAGACTTGAAAATCCTGTCCTGTTAGTGGAGAATCACCCCCATTGTAGAACAAATACTAAGGGTGAGAAAATTCTCCCCAATGGCGAGGAATGGAGATCTCATTTTTTATTGCTATGCCTGAGTTCAAAAATCCTTGGTGATGTCAATGCTGTATTGAATTTCCGAGATAGCATTGAGATAGGGTCATTAGGTGGAGTAAGGAAACCTTCGTTTCCCCATCTCCTCTCTTCTTTCTTGCGTCATCACATTTCAGCTGATGTGGCGAACGAAGCCGATGAAATGTCATGGTCTGACACTGAAGAAGATGAATATGAACAGTTGCCCTCTATAAAAGTTTTGACAAAATCTCAGTTTCAGAGGTTGACCAAGGCTCAAAAGAAGGACTACCTAGATGAATTGGATTACCGTGAGGTGTTATTTCTGAAGAAACAGTTGAAAGAAGAATGTAAAAGAAGGATGGAGAGGAAGCTTGGCAACATAAACTTGATTAGTGACGACAGTTCGGATTTTCAGGATGCAGCTCCAGAAGCTGTTCCTTTGCCTGACATGGCGGTGCCTTTAAGTTTTGATTCTGATTGTCCTGTGCACAGGTATCGTTGCCTTGTTACCAGTGAACAGTGGCTTGCAAGACCAGTACTTGATCCTCAAGGATGGGATCATGATGTTGGATTTGATGGAATAAATTTAGAGACTGCTATAGAGGTTAATAATGTTGTTGCTTCCATCAATGGACAAATGAGCAAGGATAAACAGGATTTCAGTATCCAGTCACAGTGTGCGGCTACTATCTCGGACTGCAATAAGGGAACTACTTACAATGCTGGTTTTGATGTTCAATCTATTGGGAAAGGGATGGATGTAATGCTTACTCTGCATGGTGATGCAAAGATGAAGAACTTTAAATCCAATGAAACTGAATGTGGAGTATCCTTGGCCTCATTTGGGAAAAAGTTAATTGTAGGCACAAAGCTTGAAGACACTTTTTCCATTGGTAAAAGGTTGAAGTTTTTGATGAATGCAGGTCGAATCGTAGGTCATGGAGAGGAAGCTTATGGGGGAACGTTTGAAGCAGTCATTCGAGGTAGAGATTACCCCGTGAGGGATGACATGGTTAAACTGACATTGACCGCTCTGTCTTACAATAAAGAAACAGTTTTAGCAGGAGGTCTTCATACTCAATTCCCATTAAGGCGAGGCTTGAGGATGTCAGTTGATGCTAATATAAACAGCAGAAACATGGGGCAGTTTAGCATTAAGACAAGCAGCACCGAACATCTAGAAATAGCTCTGATTGCATTGTACTCAGTTTTAAGAGCACTCTTAAGGCGAAAATCCACTGATGATTCCAGCAACTATGCAAATGAGAGTCGGTAGTATTACTTTACTCCATTGAATACTACTATATATTGACAGTTGCTTGTCTCGTTTCTGTGAAATTGAAAGTTTTGTGAATGGGAGCACATTGAACATTGCAGCTCTGACTGAGACTAGTTTTAGAATCATAAGGTATGAGATTTTTTTTTCTTGATAAGATAAGTTATGAGATTTGGTGAATATTTGTTGTGTATTGTTGAGCCTGTACGATGAAAATGAGAATTGAAGCGAGAGAGGAATCCATTGTTGGGAAGGAGAGTCAGCTAGCTTGTGATTTGTGAGTCATCTTCTCCTATTCCATAAAATACCAAATTGTAGTTTTTTCTCTGAATAGCAATTAGACTAACAGTCAGCTTACGAACTAGAGACAATTTTGTTTTGCTTTTTGTGATTTTAATTTACAAATACAGGCAACTTGTGGTGCTTCTGGATTGTGGCCATTATCTGCTCGCCAGAGGTCAAAATAGCAGTTGGGGTTGGAGAGAGCAATGTATGCTAGAAACAAAGCTGAAAGATACTACTTCATATGACTTGATCCAACATGTTACATTTTTTTATTTCTTTTTGCAATCATAAGCGATAAACACCATCACGCATGGAGCATGATGTTTCATTAATTTTCACTGCGTAAAATAAATAAAACAGCGTCTTTTTCATTTTTAATCTATCATGCATGGAAGTGCTCTTCTATCCATTTATTCTTGGATCAGAGGCGCTTAAATGCGACCACATTCATTCTATCAGATTCCACATCAATATGCGCTGTAGATTTTTGAAATTATTTAATTACAAAAAGATAAAATAAAATAAAAATAATTTAGAGTTATTTGTAGAAACATGGTTAATCTAAATCATTGAAATGATCAAATCAACCAATATTAAAATTTTTAATTTCTGACGAAAACAAATTATTCTTACCGGAACTCAACTTCAAAATAAAATAGTCTTTTTCATTTTTTTTAATCTATCACGCATGGAAGTGGCTCTCTATCCATTAATGATGGTATCAGAACGGACAAGGCGCTTAAATGCGGCCACTTTCATTCGATCAGATTCCACATCGATATGCGCTGTAAAATTTGGAAATCGTTTAATTACAAAAAAAAACCAAAAAAAATAAATTAGCATCACATTTTTGGGTTATTCATCGAAAAATGGATTTATGAATATGGGTTGGGATAATTTGAGAAGTTGTATTTTTCATGAGAAATAAAAAATTATTTCAGCTATTGGATTACATATTTGATGGCTATTAATTATCACAAAATTTGCACATAATCATATCTTAATTACGATTAAAGGATAAATTAGTAAATGCGTAAAATCCAGATCCGGTTTTTTCGCAAAATGCGTAAAAAGCTATGTAGACTAAGGAGTGAGGAGAACGTAAATTCAGGGATTTTGGTTATGCGTGGTTTTCGAGGGATTGGCAGATTTCAACTTTCGCTGACCAATGCGAGCACGAGCGTCAGAGAGCCGAAGCGAATCCACGGCCAGGTGAGTATGAGGTGTCTCCTCATCGACAGTCAATTTCTCGGCCAGTTCATTGTTGCGATTGCTTTGAAAAATCCGAGTAACATCGAGTATTCAGAGTGAGTTTTGAAGCAATGTGGTCAGCCGACTGTTTTTGCCTTGAATTCGATGATCAGAGCGCATTGCAAGAGCTCGAATCCAGAGAAAGGGTTTGAGTTTTACAAGCGGGTTAAGTCAAGTGATGATCTTTCCCCAGATAATTACACGATTACGTTTTTGGTTCGTGCTTGTGCGCAGCTGCTAGAGCAGGAGACGGGCTTGGCTGTTCATGGAGGCTTGTGGAAGCATGGGTTTAGAAGGAATTTGCATGTGCATGGTGGATTTATTTACATGTATGGTGAACTGGAGTTGGTGGATTAATTTACGAATCTGATACAGACTTGTGTTCAAATTTACAGTGCCTGGTACTATTTGAGTGTATTGGCCATATCCAAATAAATTTCTCTGCTTGTTTTTATGCGTCCTTTTAATTCAATTGTATGAGTTATTTTTGTTTGGTTTGGACGTTTATGTTACTAATACTAATTTTGAAAAGGGGGTTTATGATAGACCTGTTTTGGAGAATCTGTATATTTTTCTCCCGCTCGGCGTTTGATTAACAGTGCGACTGATCTTGGTTCATAAGAGTAGATTCTTTCATTCTAGTTAAAATATTTAGCTTTATAGTTTAAATACGTAGCTTTATAGTTAAAATACGTAGCTTTATAGTTAAAATACGTAACTTTCTAGTTGAAATACGTAGCTTTTTAGTTAAAATACATAGTTTTCTAGTTAAAATACGTAGCTTTCTAGTTAAAGCACGTACCATTCTGTTTAAAACTCGTAACATTCACCAGATCTCAATCTTAGGAACATAAAGCTGCTCCATTGGAGAATAATTTCGCAATCAAATTGGAGAATAATACGTAGCATTCTGGAGAATAATTTCGCAATCAAATCGGAGAATATTTTCGTTAATTAGTGTTTTGAGAGATTTTCGGGAGTGGGTTTCGAGATTTTGGTTAAAATTTAGATATAGTATTCCTAATTTACCCATAACCTCCTAATTAATCTTTAATTAAATACGAATTATGGTAGAAATCTGATTTAATCTGAGACATAAATATATTAGGATGTAGGGCTGAGATTATTTTTTATTTCTCATGTAATTTACCCTTCTTATGGATCTCAACCCATGGTAGCACTGTTTGTGATGTTTTATTTGAACTACAATAAAATTCTGTTTAAGTTAATCAAAATTCGTATACACGGTTTAATGTCTAGAAACAGGAGAAAATCTAAAATTAAGTGTGATTACCATACTACCCTTATAACCATATTTAGGCGTTGATTTTTTTGGAAAAGTATCTATTATTTATTAGCCGTTAGATCTTTGATCGGATGGATCACATTATTTCTCATTTCTCATGAAAATTAGTATTTCTCATATGATCTTAACTCGTGCTACCAATTTTATATACAAGACTACGAATGTTATATACAAGACTACCAATTTTATATACGAATGTTATATACAAGGCTACCAATTTTATATACGAATGTTATATACAAGGCTACCAATTTTATATACGAATGTTATATACAAGGCTACCAATTTTATATACGAATGTTATATACATGACTACCAATTTTATATATGAATGTTATATACAATGCTACCAATTTTATATACGAATGTTATATACAAGGCTACCAATTTCATATACGAAACAGTGCTACGAATGTTATATAACTTTGAGGGCTACGCATAGACTATTTTTTATAATGCGTAGCTTTACAAGGCTACCAATATGGTTCAGTTCGCAACTTCGACTAGTCCAAATCGGAGTCGTTGACAATGGAGGCGATCACGGATTTCGTCTTCACTTACCGGATTCTGGACGAAGGCAGCAGTGGCAACTCTGAGTCGAGCAATCTGTCTGACGCGGTGATTTTCGTCAGAATATGCTTGGTGTTGGGAATCGCTTGCATGCACATTCTAAGTGGCACTCGTGTGCCTTACATTGACGCTTTGCTTCTTCTCGGCGTCGCCATGGGATCAGTAGGTTGATTGATTTGGTAGTTTTGATTTTCGGAGGTTTAGTGATTAGGGTGAGTGAAACGCGGGATTTCGGTTTTGATTGATTTTTTGATTCCTAATTTGCCCTTTAAGTGTAATTAATCATTAAATAAATAAGAATTTTAATTTAAATCAGACCTAATATGAACCGTATATTAATTTGATCGGATGGATGATATATTTTCTCATTTATCATCTACGATGTCTTTTTCACATGATCTCAACTATATAAAAATAAGTAATTATTAATGAATCAACACGTTTGAATAAAAATTGAAAATGTCACATGAGCTGTTATACGGTGTCGTGAATAGTAATATGCAATTGGTTTTTTTATAAATAATACGAATTTGAATATGACTCGGTTATGATTATAATTTGAATTTGAATAAGATCAGGTACAAAGTTAATTTTTGGTACAAAATATAAAATTCGTCAAAGTCATTTTATAGTTCGTCAGTTTATTTTATAGTTTGTCAAAATTATTTTATAGTTCGTTACTTTTCGAGCCGAAAAATGAAAAAGAAGAGCCATTAAATGAAAAGACGACATAATTCGTCAGTTTCATTTTATAGTTCGTCACTAAGAAAATACACAAAAAATCAAGATTTAATCTCATCCATTTAAATCATAAAATCAAGGACTATGATTAATTTGTATTTTGTACCAAAAAATCAAATTTGTACATGATCCTTTTCCTTATCAATAAATGGAATCTGAATATGAATTTTGATTAATGAGCAAAAAAAAAAAGAAAAAAGAAAAAAGAATATGATTATGATTATGATTATGATTATGATTATGATGAAGGGTTAAACGACAAAGCCATTAAATTTGCCTCGAGCTCCGTCGATAGTTTCAAGTTTCGAAGCAACTGTGCACCCGCGTCACACTGAATTATATAGACATGAAACAGCAGAGTGAAATTAGAGGGTTGGTCTGACTTCGGAGTAGTCATAGATAGATAGATATTGAGAGTGTTGATTTGATGTTCGTAGTCCACAAATCCAACGACAACAATTTCATCACGTCCTCGCCTCAATCACCACCAATTCAGATTGTGACTGTAAAATCAGCTACCTCTCTCTAATTCCCTAAAATTATTCCACTCATGACTACCACGCCGCCAAATCCATCTCAATCCGAATCCAATGGCGACCTTGAGTCCCTCTCTCAGCCCCTCCTCCGCCGCAACGCCGTCAATTCCACCTCCCAACTCGCCATCGTCGGAGCCATCCTCTGTCCTATCCAAAGCCTCGATTACGAGTAGTATTCACTGCCCCTCATCATTATGCCTCTACTAATATCACTCTTCTTCTTCTTCTTCTGAATTTTTGTTTTTTCTTCTTAGGATTATTGAGAATGATTTCTTCAAGCAGGATTGGAGGAGTCGCGGCAAGCCTCAGATGTTTCAGTATATATTCATCAAGTGGTCTTTATGTTTCCTCATTGGCTTCATTGTTGCTCTTATTGGCTTCTGTAATAATCTTGCTGTTGAGAATCTGGCTGGTGTTAAGTTCGTCATCACTTCTAATATGATGCTTACCAGGAGGTCATCCCCCCCTACTAGTCTTTTATTTATTTATTTATATTTTTTGTTTTTAATTTTCTTCTGGACTTTGCAGGTTTGGGATGGCTTTTCTTGTTTTTCTTCTTTCAAATTTTGTGCTGACCTTTGTAGCCACTATCATTACTGTCTTTGTCGCCCCAGCGGCTGCTGGTTCAGGTATACCGGAAATCAAGGCTTATTTGAATGGTGTAGATGCTCCCGGTATACTTTCATTCCCCACATTGATTGTCAAGGTATGTTACTTAAAAACATTTTCATTCTGTCAGATTTATCAGGGTATTTATTTTTTTTCCCACGTTTGATTTGACTTTTAATTTGATTATAAAGTTCCTCACCAGTGTTATCTGAATATTTGTTTGTGATTCCTACAAGTAAACTTTTAAATCATCCAGTTAAGGGATGGGTATGTGCTCCCTTTATTAGTATTATTGCCGTCACTTTGTGAAGGGCTCTATGGGATGATGATGTGAATGCGAGGCAATCATATCTGACCTACAAAAGGACTGAAAGAATCTCATTACTTAATGATTCCACAATAATAATTACTTGTCATTTTGTAAGCCATTCCGCCTGGAATTTTGACCTTTAAATAAGCCATTCCGCATGAACTTAACTAACACAGCTGTTAAACTAACATAAGCATACAAATTGTGGGTAACACTCAAGAGATTCAAGTCCATGAATGGCACATGTATATTGAAGGAAATGCTGGGCAGATTATGATCACTTCTTTTTCTTGTTTTTGTTAATATTGTAATAGTGTTGAACTTTTTTTGTGATCACCAACATACAGGTTGTGGGAAGTATCACAGCAGTTTCGTCGTCTCTTCTTATTGGGAAAGCTGGGCCCATGGTGCATAGTGGTGCATGTGTCGCCGCACTGCTCGGTCAGGGGGGATCAAAGAGATATGGGTTGACATGGAAATGGTTGCGTCTTTTCAAAAATGATAGGGATAGACGAGACCTCATAACTTGTGGAGCGGCAGCTGGAATCGCAGCTTCCTTCCGTGCCCCAGTTGGCGGGGTGTTATTTTGTCTTGAAGAAATGGCATCTTGGTATCTTTTCTATTTCTTTTTCTGATGAAAATAATGCAACAAAAGGCATAGTCATTATATATCAGCTGTGATGTCAAATTGTCAACCAATATATTTAGACATATTTATCTTTTGGCAGGTGGAGAAGTGCTCTTCTCTGGAGAGCTTTCTTCACAACAGCTGTAAATGCAGTTGTTCTTCGGGCACTGATTGATTTTTGTAGAAGTGGAAAATGTGGTCTCTTTGGTAAGGGAGGCCTTATCATGTATGATGTGACTTCAGCTAATACTGCATATCACTTGGAAGATGTGCCTCCCGTGCTGCTTCTTGGATTCATTGGGGGAATACTTGGAAGTATTTATAACTACTTTTTGGAAAAAGTTCTACGGTTATACAATTTCATTAACGGGTAAGAACTCGTATGACTTCTTAGCTGCGTATATACTTGTTAATGAAATGTAAGCATTTATCAATCGTTCTCTTTCTCACTCCCCTTCTTGCAGGAAAAGCAATGGTTACAAGATATTATTTGCATTGTCAATATCCATATTCACATCTTGCCTACTCTTTGGGTTGCCATTTCTTATTTCTTGCCAACCTTGCCCTGCTGGTGCATTAGAAGCTTGCCCTACCATAGGTCGATCTGGCAACTATAAAAAGTTCCAATGCCCTCCTGGCCATTATAATGACTTAGCCAGTCTCATTTTCAACACTAATGATGATGCGATCCGAAATCTCTTCAGCAAGAACACAGATTATGAATTTCAGAAGTCATCCATGGCCATATTTTTCGTTACTTGCTTTTTCCTCAGCATCATCAGCTATGGTATTGTTGTTCCTGCTGGTCTTTTTGTACCTGTCATTGTGACTGGAGCATCTTATGGACGATTTGTTGGCATGTTAATTGGTTCCCGGTCAAATCTGAACCATGGACTCTTTGCTGTCCTGGGTTCTGCTGCACTTCTTGGCGGGTCAATGAGAATGACCGTGTCCTTGTGTGTCATCATTCTGGAGCTAACTAATAATCTACTGCTGCTACCTCTGATTATGCTTGTTCTGCTCATTTCGAAGACAGTGGCAGATGGTTTCAATGGAAACATATATGATCTCATAATGAAAATAAAGGGGTTTCCTTACCTAGAGACACATGCAGAGCCTTACATGAGACAGCTAGCAGTTAGCGACGTAGTCACCGGCCCACTTCAACTTTTTCATGGCATTGAGAAGGTTGGCAACATTGTGCATGTCCTCAGAACTACCAGGCATCACGGATTTCCTGTTATTGATGAGCCTCCACAATCAGAATCCGAGGTTTTATTTGGTCTGATTCTCCGCGCACACCTCATCACATTGCTAAAGAAAAAGGCTTTCATGCCTGAGCCAACCATGCTGAATAATATAGTTGCCTTCAGCCAGTTCTCGTCGGAAGAGTTTTCTAAAAAGGGTTCAGGGTACCATGAGAATATTGAAGACATTGAATTAACTGAGGAAGAAATGGATATGTACATAGATTTACATCCATTCACCAACACATCGCCTTATACTGTTGTGGAGACTATGTCTCTTGCTAAGGCTTTGACCCTTTTCCGAGACGTTGGGTTGAGGCATTTACTGGTGATCCCCAAACATTCAAGTGTAAGAATATTTTTACTTCCTATTTTCTGTATGTATATCGACATCTGAACATACAATGATTGTGTTTTCTGGTTTCATGCAGCGCTCTCCAGTTGTAGGGATACTAACCAGGCACGATTTCATGCCTGAACACATATTGGGGTTGCATCCCTTACTTGGACGGAGCAAATGGAAAAGACTAAGATTTCAGAATCCTCAGTGGCTCAAGTTATGACGAAGCCATCCAGAAGCTGCAAGTATAGGGATTCTGCACACAAATGTTCTGCACTGAGATCTCTGGCACATATTACGTGTAGCAAGTATTATATTATAGGCTCATCTAGATATCAGGAATTTTTCCTATTCTTTTCTTTTTGCTGAAATCCAGAGGTAAGTTAACACATAATGTATTTATAGAGAATAAATTTTGTATAGTAGCAGCAAAATAAAGTTTAATTAGTCTTTGTTAATGGCTCCCTTGTTTTGCCTCCCAACTGCCACAATTTTGTCACTGTATCATTCGCATCAAATCAACTCAGGAAGTTCCAGGCAAGATTCAATCTAAAATTCTAATAGACAGTTGTATCTAGCAAACAACTCTTTACAACAGTCAGTTGCGAGCCGGGGGCTGTTTTCTTGCTTGGCTTCTATGGTAATCCATTCTGATTGCCCACAACTCCTCTCCAACAATTTTCATGTCAGGCCTGTCACTCCTTATGGGAGCAGCACATTGGATTGCTAGGCCAAACAGCTTGTCAAGGATTTTAACTTCAACAACTTCCTGCATCATAGGATCTACCATTTCCACTACACCATCATTTCCAGCAACATACTTCTTGAAGGCCTGTGTAAGCATTGAAATCAAACCTCAGATACCCAAAGATAAGTTTGTACTTTGATGCGGAACACTTTGAAGCGTCATTTTCTGTGTTCCAAGTATTTTTTTAAGTATGGACTTACCCATCTGAGAGTCACCCTCTCTGCTTGAGGTTTCTTTAAATCAACAGGACGACGGCCTGTTAAAATTTCAATTAGTAGGACTCCAAATGAGTAAACATCACTCTTTGTGGATAGTTGATAAGTTCTCATGTATTCAGGATCCATGTAACCAACTGTCCCTTTCACTTTTGTTGAGACATGCGTCGCTTCAGTTTCAGCTGCACTAAGCTTTGCAAACCCGAAATCAGCCACTTTAGCTCTGAAACTACCCGTCAGCAGAATATTTGATGATTTTATATCGCGATGTATAATTTGCTTCTCTGTTAATTGGCAAAGATATCATTAGCAGAATAACTTGGAAAACTACGGCACCCGTATTTTTGCAGATACTATGTTCTTTGAAAAGAGCCTAAATTACGCTTATACCTGCATATAAATGAAGGTAGGTAAGAGCATGGGCAATGTCAATTGCAATTTCTAGTCGTTGGCTGAAATCCAATACTTTTCCACGACGACCTACAAGTCACAAAATTGTTCAGCAATCATTTATTTAAAGGGAAATATAAACTATGAGTAAGACTTACCATCCAAATGATCTCTCAGGGTAGCATTTGGGACATACTCCATTATAATCAAGCGTTCATCTCCTTGGTCAACATAACCAATAAGCCTGACTAAATTACGATGGTCAATTTTTGAAAGAAGTTCAACTTCATTGCTGAATTCATTCCTCATAGACTTGAAGTGTTCCTGTTCATACAAACGAGAAGATATTGAAGTTACATACGACGCTAACCAAAAGATAAATACGACTTAGAATTGACCTTGAACAAGAAGTAAAAAAATTCAGTTGGTGATTTCATTGGGGGTAAGGGGTGAAAGTTGATATCATATAACCCAAAAATTATACAAGAGACTTGGAATACCCAAGGTTCGAATCCCAGCCAAATAGATGAGATAAACAAAAACTACTGGGTTGAATGAGACACATTGCTGCAATAACTTCAAGACTATGACATAGGTACTCACAATAGAACATCTCAGAATCACAAAATAACTCTTTCTGAATTTAAAATTTATGCTGCAACACAGGCTTTGATTGTTATATGATGCATATGCAACAGCATATTAGATATGATTGTAATTATCTATCTTTATTCATGTCGTATATAAAGATTGATTGACCTACTTTCAATAAGAAGTGTAATTCTTGAAGGTCGACTCTAATTACTTAGTTCCATAAACTATACTTTCTAGTGATAATGACAATTATATGGTGAATTAAATATGGAATGACCGTACCATCTTTGCTCGTTTTACAGCAACAGTTTGGCCATTTTCCAGCCGGGCTTTGTACACAGATCCAAAGCCGCCTTCGCCTATCTTGTAGGATGACGAAAAGTGATGAGTAGCCTTGGCAATCTGATCATAATCAAGTTTGATTGATCCATGTCGGCTGAGATTTGGCGACATTGAGAATCTAGGACTTTGTGGCACCCTGAGTGGACTAGAAGGTGCCCTCTCTGTGCTCATTTCCATAGAGGACATTGGATCCACTGCAATATAGAGTACTTATCAAGTACCAGTAAAATGTGTAACCAGATTGAAAAAAAAACACTCTGAACACAGAGCACATTTCTTACTTGCACTTGGATTTTTTACCAGAACATCAGCCTCAGTATCTTTATTTCGAGAACGGAAGCATGGACAAAGAAAGCAACAGCACAGAAAGAAAAGTCCAGGGACTGCGATAGTTATCCCTTTTGGTAGCGCAGACGATTCACGATCTTCAACCTCCTGTTGTTGCTCAATTTGTCTGCTAGCATCATTTGGTTTAGCAGTATCTTTCTCAATCTGTGTCTGCAGAAGTTCTCTGCTTGGTTTAAAGAAAAAACCATCTACAAAATATCCATGGAGTATAAAACATTATCATTCCCAAGTCATATAGCAATATCACGACATACAGATAGTTTTTTATAATTTGTTACCAGATCGTCGACTAAATCCACAAGAAGTCCTTTTGAATTCTGATTCGATCAGGCAACCCATTGAGACAAGCAACTGGAGTCTTTCACAAAAAATCTCCTTTTGTACAGAGTGCCGATTTATATAATATACTTCCCCACCGTTGAAACCAAAATAGACAATGTGGTTGGTTCCACAGACTTTCTCTCCTGTTACTAAACCATAAGCGTACACAACTGGAAAGTGTACCAATATAGAAACAATGCACACATAGGCAACAGTTCCTAACAGAATGATGGCACCAGCATTCATTTTCACCACCATATACACATCATGAACCCATCTCCCTCACTTCAAATATTAACATGATTGTGTGATCCATTTACTTCTGGCCCAGCAGCTGGCAATATGTTCAATGGCATCAGCAGTCCACAGTTGAAACGGAAATACTATTCAGTAAACTTTATAATCAAGGTTGTCGGGCAGATCAGCATTCATTTGCGGAATGTTAATTTTGAAAGTCAGGCAGTTATACGGCTACCAGCAAGTGTGAATGGCTGCACCTGGAATTAAAGCTCAAAACTGTGCGCCATCTGGAACCAAAACTACAAGCTTAGAAACTCGAAACATGTGCATCAAATCTGAATCTCAATATTTTTCTTTAGGCTCATTCAGCTGTAATTGGAAGCATATAGATCATTTAAGTCATCAATAAATGTATAAGGAGAATCAATACACACATCGAATAAGCAAAACACTATTTCAAATTAAGACTTCAGATTAAACCAAAAAAAAAAAAAAACAGGAAGACAGCTAGCAATCGAAACCCTAAAAGTTGCAAGAAGAAGATGATGATATCCAAAAACACATGTAATAAACCTTGAAACATGCAGATGGTAGTGACAGTGCAACCAGATTGAAAGGATATACCACAGAGAGGTCAATGAGTGGGCGAATAGTATGATGATGATGATTCAGATGGCAATGGAAACCGGCCGAAAATCAGCCGTCTTGGTCCAAAGTCCACTACCCTCTTCCTCCCTCCCTCCTTCCTTCTCCATAAAATAATAATTTGTTTTTTGTTTTTATTTTTTGTAAAACTGGCTTCAAATTGTTGGACTGTTTTCCAAAATATCAGCGTTGATTGGTCATGTAGTTTAGGTTGTGTCCTCTCCTCAGCGGCAAGACTCGGTAAAACGCAGCGTTTGGTATCTTATAAATACCATAAAACGCCATACTTTTTCTTATTTTGGATTTTTCTGATTTGAAAGTTGAAGTATGTGAAGATAAATTCAAAAAGCTGACCATTTAGAGCATACCTATTCCCCCACCACCGCCTTGATAATATATATAAAAAAAAATCATATTATCCATCTTTTTCATTATTTTTTTCTCTCATCTAGTCATTCCTCAGGACTAAATCAATCATGTGCATCTCACTCGTGATTAAATTTTTTTATAATCCCATTGCATATATTTGTAGCCCATAAATATTAAAAATATATCTCGTTTTATAGATCTCAACAAATTATGAATATTGGTAATTATTTTGATTTTTTTAACTTTATAATTTAGAAGATATATTCGTTGCAAAATCAAAAATATAAGCTGAAATTATACTTAAACATGACACGTGTCGCGCTGCAATTAGTTCACGGCTCACCTAATCTCATTTTTGGTAGTGAGATGATCTTTTTTCAAGTTGATCATTCCATGACATTTTCTATGATTGATTAAGGGCATGTCCACTTGAACTGAAACTTAACTGAACTGAACTGCAACTTAACTGATATTAACTTATATTAACTGCTATTAACTGATATTAACTTATATTAACGTATATTTACTTAACTGAAACTTAACTTAACTTTGACATCAGCCAAAAAATATTTTTTTTGTTATGTACTTATTGTTGAATATATAAGTATATTAATTATTAATGGTGGTAATGGTGATGATGATTGTGATATGATGATGATGATATGATGATGATGATAATGATGATGATATGATGACGATATGATATGATAATGATATGATAATGATGATATGATGATGATGATATGATGATGACGATATGATGATGATGATGTGATGATATGATGATGATGGTGATGTGAAGATGATGATATGATGATGATGATGATAACATGATGATGATATGATGATGTTAATGATATGATGATGATATGATGTGATGGTGATATGATGATGATGTGATGATATGATGATGATGATGCGATGATGATGATGATTATGTGAAGATGATGATACGATGATGTTGATGATATGATGATGATGGTATGATGATGATGAGATGGTGATGATGAACATCATGATATGATGATTTGATGATAATGATGATGATATGATGATGATATGATGATGATGATAACATGATGATGATATGATGATGATGATGATAACATGATGATGATGATAACATGATGATGATATGATGATGACGACGATGATGATGATGATGACGACGATGATGATGATATGATGATGATGATGATGTTGATGATGATGATGATGATGATGGTAATTGATGAAAAAATCCATTTAAATCGAACTTGACTTAACTGAAATTATATTAACTGAAATTTACGTATATTAACTGAAACTAACTTAACTTAACCGTCAAAATTATAAGTTCAAGTGGACAGGGCCTAAGTCATGATGGTGATCCATGTTTTTTTATCATCTCCCATGACTTTTTCTTATGACTCAAAATATCACGGTGGCATGCTCTTAAAACCTTTAAAGAATTTAATTTTGATGATTGCAAGAATTTGAATTTGATGAATGACATAATTATTCAGGGCTGCCAGGGCTAGACTTATATATATCAAATCAAAGGAAAGACTCCTCCGGAGACTTTCTCTCTCTTCTTCAAAACCTCTCAGCTCGCCGACCCTGGTTCTCATCTTCTGTCGGGCACCGCCTACGTTTCTTTCTCAGGCAACCTTCTCTTCTTCACGCGCTTGCACGTTGGTACACGAGGGACATGGATGAGCTTGCAGCGGAAGAGGGAAACAAATCCGGTGACGGTGGGGAAAGGCAGGGGCTTGCGGCGGGTGGAGAAAGAGGGAAGCTTGCAGCGAAGGAAGGGGAGAGGGGTCCTTGTGAGCAGTTTTTAGTTGTTTTGAAGTTATGTCCAACGGTTGTTTTAGGTGTTTTCACGGCGGAGGAGGCGGCATCCGCGACTTTGACTCCGGCACTGAAGCTGTCCTTGAGGCATGCGGCATGGTGGATTCCAAATCTGGGAGTCCATGCGGTGTTTTTAGGGTGTATATTTGCGTTGTTGTTTTCTATGATCTCTCTCTAAGTGTGACTGTGTCCGCTTAAAAGAGTCTTTTCCAGTCGAATTCGTTCATACTATTTTTCATTTAGAGGGTTACTATTTCGGTTATGATGTTGTTAGTGATCAGCTGGAGGACCCACCATCTTAGGCATGAGGCCAAGTGGAACAGTAGTCGTCTTATGTATTACGCATGTTATGTTATTGGAACTGGTCTCAGCTAGAGTTTCTCTAGCTCTAAGTCCTCTATATAGCCTTTGTAGTTGTTTTAGCCAGTTTATCAAAAAATCCAAAGGAAGGACACAGAGATTGGCAATGGCAATCGGTTCGAACTTGGAAGGAGTGGACAGTAGTCGGGGAGTGCCCTTCCATTTATGTGTCATTTATGGTGTGCCTATGATCGGTTCAATCGGTTCGATTTGGTCTGAAAAAATATATATTTATTTTGACTTGGACAAGACTCGAACCTAGTCTTCCTCTATAATTATCCCCTCTCATTCCACCAAACTAAACATGATTCTTGTTTTATTATTTGTTTCAATAATGTATATTCATTTATCAAATCTATAAAATTTATTACTTACTATCAATTTAGCTAGAAATTCAATTAGTCTTAGAAATCCCTTATTGTTGTGACTTACAAATTAAGACTAAAATTGTTATTGTTGTATTGATTTGTACTTTATTAAATTCTAAATTTGTTATGGTATGTTATTGTAATCAGATCATAAACATGTAATATTTATTCAAGTCATAAATATGTTAAATTATAATACCATATATAAGTATTTTTATTATTATTTAATTTGTGCGGGTCAAACCGGTTCGACCCGGTTGAACCACCGATCCATTGACCCAGTGACTTGACCGGTTGGATCACCGGTCCGGTTTTAATAATACTGACTGTAAGATTAGTAGATACTCAATTTCATTTTGGTAATGAAGAAGGCCATTAGCAGCTGTTTTGAATAATTAAAAACACTCAAAATCGTTGGTAAGAATCCTAATATACTATTTATGAAGTAATTTGGTTGCTTTTTTTTTTACTTTTGCTTTTCAATTTATACTTTGACAATTGTTTAATCATTGTTTATTAATGGTAATATTTTTTCATTTTTTCTCTAATATTATGTAAATTGATGTTGGGTTTAATACTAGTGTTTTTAAGTATTTTAAAACCTATATATAAGGCTTCGTTATTTTTTTTGATAGTTGGTAGATACAACAATTAGGAACATTACAATGCATATGAGCTTTATCATCTAGTATATATATATAGGATATATAGGGGGGCGTTCGATTGAGGACGCCTCTAGAAATGAGGACGTAGGGACAAATCTGGACCATTGATCTTGTTGATCCAATGGTTGAGATTTAAAGGTAGTGGGATTTTACTGTTTGTTTTTTACTGTTTGCTTTTGATGGATTTTGGTAGTAGGACACGTGGCGCGCCCACAAAGCACGGGGGTTTAGTGGGGCACGTGGCGCGTTGTGATTGGTTGTACTCACGTACTCATTTCTGGAGGGTGTCCTCAATTGAACACTCCTCTATATATATATATATATATAGACGAGCGCTCAAATGTGAATCACTTCTTAGGCTATGAACGTGTGAACTCATCTCAGCCACACATCCAAACCCCCCGGTGCTTTGTGGGTGCGCCACGTGTCCCACTACCAAAAATCCAATAAAAGCAAAAAGCAAACAGTAAAATCCCACTACCAACAGTAAAAAGTAAATAGTAAAATCTCACTACCTTTAAATCTCATATTAGATCACTATGATCCAATGGTCCAGATTGGTTCACACGTTCTTAGCCTAAGAAGAGTTCACATTTGAGCGCGCCTCCATATAGATATATATATATATATAGGAGCGTTCAAATGAGGCACTCAAATTAGAATGAGACTGTGAGGCACGATCTCAACCACACATCTAACCCCCCCGTGCTTTGTGGGCGCGCCACGTGGCAAATAGTAAACCCACTACCAACAGTAAAAAGCAAAAAGCAAATAGTAAAATCCCACTACCACATCTTTAAATCTCAACCATTAGATCAATATCATCAATGGCCAAGATCATGCCTTACAGCCTCATTCTACCAACCATGCCTCAACCGAGTGCTCCCCTATATATAGGAGCGTTCAAATGAGGACACCCAAATTTGGTAAGGACGTAGGGACAAATCTCATCCATTAGATCATCATCCATCTAACCCCCCGTGCTTTGTGGGCGCGCCACGTGTCCAAGTTCTCAAAATCCAATAAAGCAAATAGTAAAACCCACTACCAAAAAGCAAACAGTAAAATCCACTACCACATGTGACACGTGGCAGCTTGTGGATCATTGGATGAACCTCATCCAATGGCCAAGATTAATCCCTACACCCTCACCATAAGACATGTCCTCAATTGAACGCCCCCCTATATATATATAATATAGGGGGGCGTTCAATTGAGGACATGTCTTATGGTGAGGGTGTAGGGACTAATCTTGGCCATTGGATGAGGTTCATCCAATGATCCACAAGCTGCCACGTGTCACATGTGGTAGTGGATTTTACTGTTTGCTTTTTGGTAGTGGGTTTTACTATTTGCTTTATTGGATTTTGGGAACTTGGACACGTGGCGCGCCCACAAAGCACGGGGGGTTAGATGGATGATGATCTAATGGATGAGATTTGTCCCTACGTCCTTACCAAATTTGGGTGTCCTCATTTGAACACTCCTCTATATATATATATATAGAGGAGCGTTCAAATGAGGCACTCAAATTAGAATGAGACTATGAGGCACGATCTCAACCACACATCTAACCCCCCGTGCTTTGTGGGCGCGCCACGTGGCAAATAGTAAACCCACTACCAACAGTAAAAAGCAAAAAGCAAATAGTAAAATCCCACTACCACATCTTTAAATCTCAACCATTAGATCAATATCATCAATGGCCAAGATCATGCCTTACAGCCTCATTCTACCAACCATGCCTCAACCGAGTGCTCCCCTATATATATATATAAAGATGTGGTAGTGGGATTTTACTGTTTGCTTTTTACTGTTGATGGATTTTGGTAGTGGGACACGTGGCGCACCCACAAAGCACGGGGGGTTAGATGTGTGGTTGAGATCGTACCTCACTGCCTCATTCTTATTTGCCTTGCCTCATTTGAACGCTCCTCCTCCTATATATATATATATGTATATATAGGGAACGGATCAAATGAGAACCACTGTTTAAGTTACAAACTAAGAACCAATACGAGTCACACGATTATATGATCCAATGATTTTAATATATTTACAAATTAAGCTAATCCAAGTTATTAGGAGGTTACAAAAGTAATTGTAACATATCAATTAAAATTAAAGGTTGGTTTACTTCACGGTGAAACCCTAAAACTCTCATTAGTCATCACGATGTTGAGATCCTGCAAAAATTAGTCTACCCATTGAAAAATCAAGCCGACAATTATGAATTCCTTCTTCTTCGTTTTCTCCGTTTTTGAATCCTCCGATTTTGAAGTCACCGTTTGGTCTATCGAATATCATTATCACGTTTTGATCTGAGACGGCTTCGGAAGAGGAACAGCCAACGCTGCGGAGTATTGCCTGACGAAGGAGGTAGCTTGTCTGGCTCGTCGAAGGATGCGGTTTTCGGTTGTTGCTGCTGCCGTCGGCTCCACTGACAGAAGCTAGGGTTTCGACAGCGACTTGCGGCATTGAAAACCAGATAAATGGATCAAAATTGGTTGTGCAGTCGGTGAGGCTATGAAGAAGGGATTTAAAGTTGATGATGATAGTAGGATGCAGCCTTATTGTTTGATGAAAAGGTGAGACCATAAAGAATTGAGTTGATGAAAGTATTGAAATGCCTAAAGATTCGGGTGATGGTCAATTTGATATTGTGGTTTTTTTATTCTGATGTTTGGTTTTCCTTAGCTTTGGTGTTTTGATTTCGTTTGTTGTCTGATCAATGATTTTATTCGACAAAGTATGGTCATTCACTTATTGATTTTATTTGTGTTTCTGCTCCAGTTGTGTTGTTCAGACGAGATTTCCGAGATTCGGTACTTGAAGGCGGAAGATTGTGATGCTATTCAGTGAAATCTCCATGGCTGTCTTAATTTCTATTTTTATGTATTTCTGTGTATTTGTGGATTTTGTGTGTGAATTGCTATTTTTTGTTTGCTACTAGGTGTACTGATGGAGCCTGATTAGGGCATTATGTTGATGTTAGGGAATTGTTATTTGGATATGTTTATCTTTGCTTCTTCTTCTTCCTTTCTTTTTCTATTTTTCTGTGAATATATGAACCTGAATATATGGTCAATGGTGATTTAGCCATTTAGGTAGATGTTTGAGCTCATTGGTAACTGTTGAAATTAAAATTTCGTATGTACTGCACGAGTATGCCAACTGCTTCTGCACTTAAAAGCTGGAGGGGATGTTAATTGATGATATTTATATCCATAGTGTGGTGTAGTTTGGTTTGTCAAATTATGTTCATGGCTTTTCAGTACCAAGTTCGTGGCTTATCAGTACGAAGTTCGTGGCATTTCAGTATAAAGTTCGTGCATTTCAATATAAAGTTCGTGACTTTTCAATAAAATAACTCTATCTTTGTATCCTTCAGACAAACTTCATGTATTAAAGGTTCAAATTTTGTACCCTTTTAGACGAATTTTGGTCCCTTTAGACGAACTTAACGGATCGAAGACTCGAACTTTCAGTAATTCGTTAATGAACTTTCAAAATTCGTGGACAAACTTTCAGCAATTTGTTGACGAACTTTGAAAATTCGAGGATGAACTTTCGAAGTTCGTGAACGAACTTTCAAGGTTCATAGACGAACTTTCAAAATTCATGAACGAACTTTCAAGTTTCATAGACGAACTTTCAAGGTTCATAGACGAACTTTCAAATTTTGTGGATACAAAATATGAGTATAAATTAATGGGTTTGGATCAAATACAAACCAAAATTATAAATAAAAACTACAAACCCACAAAAAAATTGACACGTGTAAAAATCGACCAATCAGAATTCATCCCGTTCGGGGTTCATTTTGTAAAGAAAAAAAACACACGCGGACTTATTTAAAAATACATAAAATATAGGAGGGGTATAATCGTCCTAAAATTTGCTACAGTAAAATTCGACTTTCGCTACAGTACGTTTTTAAGTCTGATCATTTTGAATAAAATTTGCTACAGTAATAGTTTAAGTCTGATCATTAAGTTTTGACTCCGATTTCGACATTCTTAACGACTTAGTCTGCTCTTGGTGTGAACTAGAGAGATGTAAAGCTTTGAGTTAGCTACGCAACGATATATGGCTTGCCTCTATCGGATTTTTTATTTGATCCCAACACTTATTTGAATGAATAAAGGTCTAATATGCCATTTGTGGTGCCAATTAAGTCTGATCATTCATGAATTAAGTCTGATCATTAAGTTTTGACTCCGATTTCGACCTTCTTAACGACCTAGTCTGCTCTTGGTGTAAACTATAGAGTTGTAAAGCTTTGAGTTAGCTACGCAACGGTATATGGCTTGCCTCTATCGGACTTTTCATTTGATCCCAGCACTTAATTGAATGAATAAAAGGCTAATATGCCATTTGAGGTGCCAATTAAGTCTGATCATTAAGTTTTGACTCCGATTTCGACCTTCTTAACGACCTAGTCTGCTCTTGGTGTGAACTAGAGAGTTGTAAAGCTTTGAGTTAGCTACGAAACGGTATATGGCTTGCCTCTATCTGATTTTTCATTTGATCCCAGTACTTAATTGAATGAATAAAGGTCTAATATGCCATTTGAGGTGACATCTAAGTCTGATCATTCATGAATTAAGTCTGATCATTAAGTTTTGACTCCGATTTCGACCTTCTTTACGACCTAGTCTGCTCTTAGTGTGAACTAGAGAGTTGTAAAGCTTTGAGTTAGCTACGCAACGGTATATGGCTTGCCTCTATCGGATTTTTCATTTGATCCCAGCACTTAATTGAATGAATAAAGGTCTAATATGTCATTTGTGGTGCCAATTAAGTCTGATCATTCATGAATTAAGTCTGATCATTAAGTTTTGACTCCGATTTCGGCGATCTTAACGACCTAGTCTGCTCTTGGTGTCAACTAGAGAGTTGTAAAGCTTTGAGTTAGCTACGCAACAGTATATGGCTTGCCTCTATCGGATTTTTCATTTGATCCCAGTACTTAATTGAATGAATAAAGGTCTAATATGCCATTTGAGGTGCCAATTAAGTCTGATCATTCATGAATTAAGTCTGAACATTAAGTTTTAACTCCGATTTCGACTTTCTTAACGACCTAGTCTGCTCTTGGTGTGAACTAGAGAGTTGTAAAGCTTTGAGTTAGCTACGCAACGGTATATGGCTTGCCTCTATCGGATTTTTCATTTGATCCCAGCACTTAATTGAATGAATAAAGGTCTAATATGCCATTTGTGGTGCCAATTAAGTCTGATCATTCATGAATTAAGTCTGATCATTAAGTTTTGACTCCGATTTCGACCATCTTAACGACATAGTCTGCTCTTGGTGTGAACTAGAGAGTTGTAAAGCTTTGAGTTAGCTACGCAACGGTATATGGCTTGCCTCTATCGAATTTTTCATTTGATCCCAGCACTTAATTGACTGAATAAAGGTCTAATATGTCATTTGTGGTGCCAATTAAGTCTGATCATTCATGAATTAAGTCTGATCATTAAGTTTTGACTCCGATTTCGACCATCTTAACGACCTAGTCTGCTCTTGGTGTGAACTAGAGAGTTGTAAAGTTTTGAGTTAGCTACGCAACGGTATACGGCTTGCCTCTATCGGATTTTTCATTTGATCCCAGCACTTAATTAAATGAATAAAGGTCTAATATGCCATTTGTGGTGCCAATTAAGTCTGATCATTCAGGAATTAAGTCTGATCATTAAGTTTTGACTCCGATTTCGACCATCTTAACGACCTAGTCTGCTCTTGGTGTGAACTAGAGAGTTGTAAAGCTTTGAGTTAGCTACGCAACGGTATATGGCTTGCCTCTATCGGATTTTTCATTTGATCCCAACACTTAATTAAATGAATAAAGGTCTAATATGCCATTTGTGGTGCCAATTAAGTCTGATCATTCATGAATTAAGTCTGATCATTAAGTTTTGACTCCGAGTTCGACCATCTTAACGACCTAGTCTGCTCTTGGTGTGAACTAGAGAGTTGTAAAGGTTTGAGTTAGCTACGCTACGGTATATGGCTTGCCTCTATCGGATTTTTCATTTGATCCCAGCACTTAATTGAATGAATAAAGGTTTAATATGTCATTTGAGGTGCCAATTAAGTCTGATCATTCATGAATTAAGTCTGATCTTTAAGTTTTGACTCTGATTTCGACCTTCTTAACGACCTAGTCTGCTTTTGGTGTGAACTAGAGAGTTGAAAAGCTTTGAGTTAGCTACGCAACGGTATATGGCTTGCCTCTATCTGATTTTGCATTTGATCCCAGTACTTAATTGAATGAATAAAGGTCTAATATGCCATTTGAGGTGCCAATTAAGTCTGATCATTCATGAATTAAGTCTGATCATTAAGTTTTGACTCCGATTTCGACGATCTTAACGACCTAGTCTGCTCTTGGTGTGAACTAGAGAGTTGTAAAGCTTTGAGTTAGCTACGCAACGGTATATGGCTTGCCTCTATCGGATTTTTCATTTGATCCCAGCACTTAATTGAATGAATAAATGTCTAATATGCTAGTTGTGGTGCCAATTAAGTCTGATCATTCATGAATTAAGTCAGATCATTAAGTTTTGACTCCGATTTCGACCATCTTAACGACCTAGTCTGCTCTTGGTGTGAACTAGAGAGTTGTAAAGCTTTGAGTTAGCTACGCAACGGTATATGACTTGCCTCTATCAGATTTTTCATTTGATCCCAGCAATTAATTGACTGAATAAAGGTCTAATATGCCATTTGTGGTGCCAATTAAGTCTGATCATTCATGAATTAAGTCTGATCATTAAGTTTTGACTCCGATTTCGACCATCTTAACGACCTAGTCTGCTCTTGGTGTGAACTAGAGAGTTGTAAAGCTTTGAGTTAGCTACGCAACGGTATATGGCTTGCCTCTATCGGATTTTTCATTTGATCCCAGCACTTAATTGAATGAATAAAGGTCTAATATGCCATTTGTGGTGCCAATTAAGTCTGATCATTCATGAATTAAGTCTGATCATTAAGTTTTGACTCCGATTTCGACCATCTTAACGACCTAGTCTGCTCTAGGTGTGAACTAGAGAGTTGTAAAGCTTTGAGTTAGCTACGCAACGGTTTATGGCTTGCCTCTATCGGATTTTTCATTTGATCCCAGCACTTAATTGACTGAATAAAGGTCTAATATGTCATTTGTGGTGCCAATTAAGTCTGATCATTCATGAATTAAGTCTGATCATTAAGTTTTGACTCCGATTTCGACCATCTTAACGACCTAGTCTGCTCTTGGTGTGAACTAGAGAGTTGTAAAGCTTTGAGTTAGCTACGCAACGGTTTATGGCTTGCCTCTATCGGATTTTCATTTGATCCCAGCACTTAATTGACTGAATAAAGGTCTAATATGCCATTTGTGGTGCCAATTAAGTCTGATCATTCATGAATTAAGTCTGATCATTAAGTTTTGACTCCGATTTCGACCATCTTAACGACCTAGTCTGCTCTTGGTGTGAACTAGAGAGTTGTAAAGCTTTGAGTTAGCTACGCAACGGTATATGGCTTGCCTCTATCGGATTTTTCATTTGATCCCAGCACTTAATTGACTGAATAAAGGTCTAATATGCAATTTGTGGTGCCAATTAAGTCTGATCATTCATGAATTAAGTCTGATCATTAAGTTTTGACTCCGATTTTGACCTTCTTAACGACCTAGTTTACTCTTGGTGTGAACTAGAGAGTTGTAAAACTTTGAGTTAGCTACGCAACGGTATATGTCTTGCCTCTATCGGATTTTTCATTTGATCCCAGCACTTAATTGACTGAATAAAGGTCTAATATGCCATTTGTGGTGCCAATTAAGTCTGATCATTCATGAATTAAGTCTGATCATTAAGTTTTGACTCCGATTTCGACCATCTTAACGACCTAGTCTGCTCTTGATGTGAACTAGAGAGTTGTAAAGCTTTGAGTTAGCTACACAACGGTATATGGCTTGCCTCTATCGGATTTTTCATTTGATCCCAGCACTTAATTGACTGAATAAAGGTCTAATATGCCATTTGTGGTGCCAATTAAGTCTGATCATTCATGAATTAAGTCTGATCATTAAGTTTTGACTCCGATTTCGACCATCTTAACGACCTAGTCTGCTCTTGGTGTGAACTAGAGAGTTGTAAAGCTTTGAGTTAGCTACGCAACGGTTTATGGCTTGCCTCTATCGGATTTTCATTTGATCCCAGCACTTAATTGACTGAATAGAGGTCTAATATGCCATTTGTGGTGCCAATTAAGTCTGATCATTCATGAATTAAGTCTGATCATTAAGTGTTGACTCCGATTTCGACCATCTTAACGACCTAGTCTGCTCTTGGTGTGAACTAGAGAGTTGTAAAGCTTTGAGTTAGCTACGCAACGGTATATGGCTTGCCTCTATCGGATTTTTCATTTGATCCCAGCACTTAATTGACTGAATAAAGGTCTAATATGCCATTTGTGGTGCCAATTAAGTCTGATCATTCATGAATTAAGTCTGATCATTAAGTTTTGACTCCGATTTTGACCTTCTTAACGACCTAGTTTACTCTTGGTGTGAACTAGAGAGTTGTAAAACTTTGAGTTAGCTACGCAACGGTATATGGCTTGCCTCTATCGGATTTTTCATTTGATCCCAGCACTTAATTGACTGAATAAAGGTCTAATATGTCATTTGTGGTGCCAATTAAGTCAAATCATTCATGAATTAAGTCTGATCATTAAGTTTTGACTCCGATTTCGGCCATCTTAACGACCTAGTCTGCTCTTGGTGTGAACTAGAGAGTTGTAAAGCTTTGAGTTAGCTACGCAACGGTATATGACTTGCCTCTATCGGATTTTTCATTTGATCCCAGCACTTAATTGACTGAATAAAGGTCTAATATGCCATTTGTGGTGCCAATTAAGTCTGATCATTCATGAATTAAGTCTGATCATTAAGTTTTGACTCCGATTTTTACCTTCTTAACGACCTATTTTACTCTTGGTGTGAACTAGAGAGTTGTAAAACTTTGAGTTAGCTACGCAACGGTATATGGCTTGCCTCTATCGGATTTTTCATTTGATCCCAGCACTTAATTGAATGAATAAAGGTCTAATAAAGGACTAAATTGAAAATAAAATTATTAGATTTATACCCCTTTGTGTGTAATGACTGTAATACCCCTCCGTGTGTTTGTTCGGGATTTCGACTATAATGGACACGTGTCAGCTCAAAATTCGGTTTGTAGTTTTTATTTATAAAGTCGGTTTGTACCTGAACCGCACCCTAAATTAATTAATTAAAATTATTTCTTTTGATTTTATAAATTATAAAAATAAAAAATACGAAATAAATAAAGAATCAAATCAAATAATATAATGATGGCCCTAAATTTAGGAAACTGACACATATATCTAATGATTTAATTAATTAATAAAATTTATATATTTCCGGTATTACCCTTAATCAGTTATTTTGAATAACTTAAATGAGATAATGTGTATTTATTATCCATTATTAGCAATTTATCTTATCCATTAACGTTTTCAAATCAACGAACTAGATTGGTTCTTAGTTTGTAACTTAAATGGTGGTTCTCACCCGAACCTGACCCTATATAGATATATATATATATGAGGAGCGTTCAAATGAGGCACCAAAATTAGAATGAGACTATGAGGCACGATCTCATCCACACATCAAACCCCCCCGTGCATTGTGGGCGCGCCACGTGTCCAAATAGTAAACCCACTAACTTTTGAAAAGTCAACAATTGCGGCTTGCCACGTGGCTTCGCCACGTGCCTCGGATCAACTCCCACAGACGGCCGAGATCGTGCCTCACAGTTTCATTCTACCAACTTGCCTCAACCGAGTGCTCCCCTCTATATATATATATATATAGGGGGGCGTTCAATTGAGGACATGTCTTATGGTGAGGGTGTAGGGACTAATCTTGGCCGTTGGATGAGGTTCATCCAATGATCCACAAGCTGCCACGTGTCACATGTGGTAGTGGGTTTTACTATTTGCTTTTTGGTAGTGGGATTTTACTATTTGCTTTATTGGATTTTGGGTACTTGGACACGTGGCGCACCCACAAAGCACGGGGGGTTAGATGGATGATGATCTAATGGATGAGATTTGTCCCTACGTCCTTACCAAATTTGGGTGTCCTCATTTGAACACTCCTCTATATATATATATATATATAGAGGAGTGTTCAAATGAGGACACCCTCTTAGGGTGAGGACGTAGGGACAAATTTGGACCATTTGATCAAATGATCCAAAGGTGCATAATTGATCCAAAAAGTTAAAGTTGTTTGTCATTATGCACTTTTGTCTTTTACCTAAAAGACAAAAGTGCATAACTCCAAAAAAGTACTTTTTGACTCATTATGCACCTTTTGATCATTTGATCTAATGGTTTTAGATTTGTCCCCACGTCCTCACCATAAGAAGTGTCCTCAATTGAACGCCCCCCTATATATATATATATAGGGGAGCACTCGGTTGAGGCATGGTTGGTAGAATGAGGCAGTAAGGCATGATCTTGGCCATTGATGATATTGATCTAATGGTTGAGATTTAAAGATGTGGTAGTGGGATTTTACTATTTGCTTTTTGCTTTTTACTGTTGGTAGTGGGTTTATTATTTGCCACGTGGCGCGCCCACAAAGCACGGGGGGGTTAGATGTGTGGTTGAGATCGTGCCTCACAGTCTCATTCTAATTTGAGTGCCTCATTTGAACGCTCCTCTATATATATATATATATATATAGACGAGCGCTCAAATGTGAATCACTTCTTAGGCTATGAACGTGTGAACTCATCTCAGCCACACATCCAAACCCCCCCGTGCTTTGTGGGTGCGCCACGTGTCCCACTACCAAAAATCCAACACTCAAATGTGAATCACTTCTTAGGCTATGAACGTGTGAACTCATCTCAGCCACACATCCAAACCCCCCCGTGCTTTGTGGGTGCGCCACGTGTCCCACTACCAAAAATCCAACAAAAGCAAAAAGCAAACAGTAAAATCCCACTACCAACAGTAAAAAGCAAACAGTAAAATCCCACTACCTTTAAATCTCAACCATCAGATCAATATGATCCAATGGTCCAGATTGGTTCACACGTTCTTAGCCTAAGAAGAGTTCACATTTGAGCGCGCCTCTACTGTTGGTAGTGGGATTTTACTGTTTGCTTTTTGCTTTTGTTGGATTTTTGATAGTGGGACACGTGGCGCACCCACAAAACACGGGGGGGTTTGGATGTATGGCTAAGATGAGTTCACACGTTCATAGCCTAAGAAGTGATTCACATTTGAGCGCTCGTCTATATATATATATATAATATATATAGGAGCGCTCAAATGTTATGGCCTTCTTAATGTGTTATGTGTTACGGAGCTTCTGATTGGTTATTGAAAATCAAAGAACCAATCAGAAGCGAGGAACACCGTAACTACGGTGCAACCTCACTCACACAACCCCGTGCTTGTGAGGGTGCGTCGTAAGCCCGTGTTCCTCGCCTCTGATTGGTTCCTTGATTTTCATCAACCAATCAGAAGCTCATAACACATAACACATTAAGAAGCCATAAAATTTATATATATAGAGAGAGGAGTGTTCAATTGAGGACACCCTACAGAAATGAGTACGTGAGTACAACTAATCACGACGCGCCACGTGCCCCACTAAATCCCCACGTGCTTTGTGGGCGCGCCACGTATCCCACTACCAAAATCCATCAAAAGTAAACAGTAAAAAGCAAACAGTAAAATCCCACTACCTTTAAATCTCAACTATTGGATCAACAAGATCAATGGTCCAGATTTATCCATACGTCCTCATTTCTAAAGGCGTCCTCAACCGAACGCCCCTATATATATATAGAGGAGTGTTCAAATGTTATGTGTGTTTTATGGTGTTATGTGTTACTTCAATCTCAGCCACACATCCAACCCCCCGTGGTTTGTGGGCTTGCCACGTGTCCAAGTACCCAAAATCCAATAAAGCAAAAAGCAAACAGTAAAACCCAATACCCAAAAATCCACTATTCCGGTACTATTCCTGGCACTATCAACCAATCAGAATCAAGATAACACATAACACTCTAAGAACACATAACATTTGAACGCCCCTTATATATATAGGGGAGCGCTCGGTTGAGGCAAGGTTGTAAGAATGAGGCAGTAAGGCATGATCTTGGCCATTGATGATATTGATCTAATGGTTGAGATTTAAAGATGTGGTAGTGAAATTTTACTATTTGCTTTTTGCTTTTTACTGTTGGTAGTGGGTTTACTATTTGGACACGTGGCGCACCCACAAAGCACGGGGGGGGGGGGGGGGGGGGGGGGGTTAGATGTATGACTCATATCGTGCCTCACTGCCTCATTCTTCTTATTTGGCTTGCCTCATTTGAGCGCTCCTCTATATATATATAGAAGAGCTCTGTTGAGGACACCCCAAAATGGCGAGGACGTGGGGACAAATCTCCACCACACATCTAAGCCCCCAGTGCTTTGAGGGTGCGCCACGTGTCCCACTACCAAAATCCATCAACAGTAAAAAGCAAACAGTAAAATCCAACTACCTTTAAATCTCAACCATTAGATCAATATGATCTAAAGGCTCAGATTTGTCCCTACGTCCTCGCACTATTCACGTGTCCTCAACCGAGCGCACCCCTATATATATATATATAGAGGAGCGCTCAAATGTTACCCCCCTCTTAGAGTGTTACCTATTATCTCGATCATGATTAGTTGGACCCGCCACGTAGCGCGTTCTGATTGAGCCACGTGCCCCACTCACCCAAGCACATGCAACTCACATGTCCAATGGGCCCGTGCTTTTGAGGTGGCGACACTCACAACGCGCCACGTGGCTCAACCAACCAATCACATTCAAGATAACACAACACTATAAGAGGTGGTAACATTTGAGCGCGCCCCTATATATATAGGCGTGAGCTCGTTTGAGGACACGTGAATAGTGCGAGGACGTAGGGACAAATCTGAGACTTTAGATCATATTAATCTAATGGTTGAGATTTAAAGTTAGTAGGATTTTACTGTTGGTAGTGAGATTTTGGTAGTGGGACACGTGGCGCACCCACAAAGCACGGGGGGGGGGGGTTTAGATGTGTGGTGGAGATTTGTCCCCACGTTCTCGCCATTTTAGGGTGTCCTCAACGGAGCGCCCCCCCTCCGTGCTTTGTGGGTGCGCCACGTGTCCCACTACCAAAATCCATCAACAGTAAAAAGCAAACAGTAAAATCTCACTACCAACAGTAAAATCCCACTACCTTTAAATCTCAACCATTAGATCAATATGATCTAAAGGCTCAAATTTGTCCCTACGTCTTCGCACTATTCACGTGTCCTCAACCGAGCGCACCCCTATATAGATATTAATTTCGGAGCTCAAGGCATCTTGATCGGATCCGCAAACATCTGGTACATCTCTCGACTTATGAAGGGCAGGCCACGTTCGGCACCTTTACGAGGCGTGAAGAGGAAGGCATCCACGCGCGAGGCGGGACAAGGAAGAGGAAATTTGATGCCCGGGACTCGAACCCAGAGCGTAAAGTCCAACCATCTTAAGTTGGACTTCATAACCGACAGGTCACCCTGTTGACCATATTTTAATTTATTTAGTTATTGTATGTAGTTGTATATATTATTAGGTCTAGGCTGTTGAGAGCCTCTTCTACTCCGTCTACAAAGGAAGAAAAAAACGTGAGACTTGTGGTAACAACTCTTCTTAAAAGAAAAGATTCAATGAATCGGGATTAATAACTAGTACTAATCTAATAATACTAATAGAAATATCTTGTTTGCATACTATCACCGATTTCATTGCTACAGCGACCTTTTATCCAATCGATCTGACCATATCCCATCAACATAATATAAGTCACTGAAAGGATGTTGGAGTCCTGTCAAAGCACATAAGGCGGGATTTATCAGAAAATGGATTGAATTAGGGGTGGGCAAAAACTGCACCGAATGTAAAAATCGTCCACACCACACCGCAACAGCGTGTTCAGTTAACCGCACCGCTTTTGGAAAAAATCGATTTGTCAAAAACCGCGCCGCAAACAAATAAAGCGGTGCGGAAGTGGTTCTTTATCTCAAACCACCCGGTTTAAACCGCACCGCATATATAATTAATAATTTAAATAATCTAATAATTAAATAATCAAAATTATTACTTAAAAAAACAAATCATAATTTCAGGCCCAAGCCCATGCCCAAAACACAAAAATTAATTAAATTTTAGTTGGCTCTTATGTTTAGGGTTTGATTTGTACATCTTTTGTCATTTGAATGTTTCAGAATTGTTTATAACATCCGATTTTAATGTTTGAAGCTTTGTTGTTGCATGTAAACAAGTCAAATAATTGTAGCAGAAGCATATAAGTTTTGATTATGGAGGTACTCTTGAAGGTAAAGCGTATAATTTTGATGCTGCTAAACTTACATTGATCAAGATGATAGTTAAAGATGAGCTACCATTTTCATTCGTTGATGGGGAAGGATTTCAAGAGTATGCTCGTGCTTTACAACCTCAGTTTAGTATCCCTAGCCGCAGAAAAATAACAAGGGACATTTGGGATTTAATTTTATGTGAGAAGGAGAAAATAAAGAATTTTAAATTTTTATAATGCGGTTTTTAAACCAAACCGCACTGCACCACATAATGTGGTGCGGTGCATATTTGGTTTTTACTTTTGTAATGCGGTTTGCGGTTTGAAAAATTTCCAAACCAGATTATTCGGTGCGGTTGCGGGTTTACCTTAAACCGCACCAACCCGCACCGCGCCCACCCCTAGAATGAATAACCAGTCAATTTCGTATATTTTGGGGTCATTTTCATTAAAATCATGCAAAAACACAATGTAAGTCATTAAAAGGATCTTGGTGTCCTACCAAAGCACAAAAGCCAGGATCAGTCAGAAAATGGATTGAATTAACCGTCAATTTCTTATATAGTTAGGATTTCAGGTGTCATTGATAGTGAGTTTACAACTTTACATCTCTTATCGGACATATTAAGAAATACATCGCATACAAGATATTTTTCGAATATATATTCATTTCTATCACCCGGATTTCAACTCCAGTCTCTCGATAAAGCACATGTCATCTTGGTCTTGTAGTTGTTTTTAAAGCACACCTTCGCGAGAGGGTAGTACTTGCAAGCGTCCACAAGGGACGAGGAAGAGGAAAGAGGAAGAGTAAAACATCCATGAAGGTTGTAGGAAGAGTACGCAACATAGGCGGGACTAGGAGAATTCTACAAAATTGTGGAAATGAGGGGGGTTTGAACACAAGACCTTGCATATTGGAAGGCAAGTGCTCAACCAACTCATCCACCACCTTGTTGGTGACTCTATCAGCTTTTAAAGAATGACATCTTATCCATTCTTAATATTTATTAACGTAATAATCAAAGATAGTTATATAAATTGTATAGTCTAGCAATTTCGTCTTGGTCTTTCAATCATCCCGCTGTAAAAAAAGAAGAAGTTATTTTTGATTCTTTTCCTCTCACTTCAAAAATATTTTGAGCATTGTCAATGGTTCAAGACCATTTTTGAAAGGATCAATTATCTAAACCCCGAGGTTATTCTTGGCCTAAATTCAATTCAATCGAAACAGAAATCAAAATTGAACAACAAGACAACTAATTTTACCAGGTTCGGGAGCCTCGTGGGGAATTGCTTAGCCTTTACCCACTGTAAACAATGTTCAATTACAAGTCCTGATAGCGCAATTAGACTCTATTAACCCTAGCAATCCGAATACAAGAATGCAAAAGAGAGAGAAGAGAAGATGAGAGTCTCCGCCCCCTCCGGTAGTGTCAACAGTCCGTCGTGACTTGAATCTTGTCTCAGCCGCATGAATCGGATTCCAATTACTCGAATCGCTCAATCGCAGTTCTTGAAGCTCGTACTCGATTTCCAGAAATCCCCAAATCGCATGAACCCTGATTCCAACTGAGTCCAGTCTTTAAATAGCCTCAAAACGCTGCGTCTCAAATATGCCAGACACGAGTTTTTCCGCCAAGCCAAAACGACCGCGTTCTATTAATCTTTAAATCTTCGTGCTTTGTCAAAACGTCGTCGTACCGACGAAACCGAACTCTGCCTTTTAGTTGAATGACGTCGTTTCCTTCGGTCTTCAAATGAGCTTCTGCGCGCCAGTCCAAAAACTGCGCCATTTCCTTCCTTATCAAACTTAACAAAAAGCTATCCTAAGTCTAATCTACCCTGCATCATTGATCCACCCTCAACATTAAATCAATGCTACCTGGAAACAAATCCAGTGACCTTCCCAAGCAAGTTGGGATTACAAGGCACTACAATATGCCCTCCTAAGCCTAACTTGTGCTCTATATGTAATTGAACAAAAGTTTACAGTGGTGTACCATATGAGAGTGGTACAAAAGGGGGGAGAGAATTATTCCCTTCATCGGCTCAAGCCTCCATCTCATCCAACATCTGAAATGTGCAATGCATCCCTGCAAAACACAAACTTCACAGCAGAGATTATCTTTGTCCAAAGTCAGCAGGATTCACATCACCATGTATTTTCTTAATGATAACAGATTTAGAATCCACTAAGTCTCTAATGAAATGAAGGCGCACATCAATGTGCTTAGTCCTCTCATGATGTACATGGTCCTTACACAAATATATGACACCTTGACTATCAATATTTAGGGAAGTCACATAGCATTTACCAGTTATTTCCTTCAAAAATCCTTAAAGCCATATGACTTCTTTACAAGCCTCAGTAGCACCAATATATTCAGCTTCAGTTGATGATAAAGCTACTATGGATTGCTGTTGTGATTTCCATGAAATACAACAGCCGACCCATGTGAAGAAAAAACTAGTAATAGATTTCGTAGTGTCTTTATTACTAGCAAAATCAGAATCAACATACCCTTTAAGTTCAGGTTCCCTTTCATCAGTATATACTAATCCTAGTTTCTTAGTGCCAGTCATGTATTTTAACAAATACTTCATTGCAATCCAATGTTTCTCAACAAGATTAGATATATATCTGCTCAATACACTCACAACAAATGCAATACCAGGCCTAGTACATAGCATAGCATACATCAAGGAACCAACAACCACATCATAAGGAACATCTTCCATTTTCTGTTTTTCAAAATCAGTGTTTGGGCAATCATCTTTAGAAATTTACAAATGCCCTCCTAAGGGGACTGGTGAGGGCTTAACATCAGTCATGGAAAACTTATCTAAGACCTTAGTCACATAATCAACTTGAGACAAACAGATTTTCTTATCATGTCTGTTTCTAATGATTTTCACATCCAATATCTTTTGAGCTTTACCAAAATCTTTCATATGAAAATGTTTCTTTGACTCCTTCTTAACATCAGCAGTAACAGTGATGGCTCATTAACAATCTGTCATCTACAAAGAGAAAAACAAAGATATGGGAGTCAGACTTTCGTACTTTCATATACATGCAAGTATCATATTTACTTCTAGTGAAATCAAGAGTTAACATGCATGAATAAAACTTCTTATTCCAATGCCTAGGTGATTGCTTAAGACCATATATTGATTTATTCAGCAAGCATACAAAATCAGGGGAATTTTTATCAATAAAGCTAACTGACTGATTCATGTAAATTGTTTCCTCTAAGTCACCATGTAGAAAAGCAGTCTTAACATCCATTTGTTCTATTTCCTAATCATACAGAGCAACCATTGCAATCAACAATCTCATAGTCTTATATTTCACCACAGGAGCAAAGATTTCGTTAAAGTCAATCCACTCTTTTTGAGTAAACCCTTTAGCAACTACTATTGCTTTGAACCTAGGTGGGTTCATCTAGATCATTTCCTTCTTTGATCCTAAAGATCCATTTGCAAGAACCAGTTTTTACATTTGCAGGTTTAGGGACAAGAGTCCATGTCTTATTCTCATACATAGACTGTATTTCCTCATGCATAGCTGACAGATCGCTTGTCGTCGGAGCGATTTGTACAAAAAAAAATAAAAAAGTCCGCTACTCGCGACTTAACTACTGGGTAGCAAGTGGTAAGTAGGGGTCGAACCCAAAGGAATTAGGGGGATAATTGTTCTTTTAGTTGGACAATTTTGGGATTGGTTTGTTGGTTTTAAAGCTACCAGCTAAGTGATTGATTGGTTGGTTGGTTTTAGTACTGGTAAGTAACTGAGAATTATTACAATTAAAAGAAAGCGTTCGGTTTCAGGGGCCTTGTAATATATCCTGTTTATCATTGACCTTTAGTGAATCTTCTAAGTATTCAAACATGAATCGAGGCTATTCCTAGCTCAAGACTTGCGACATTGTCTAGCCTTTCTAAGGTCGTAGAGCCATGAATCGAGGCTATTCCTAGCTCAAGACTTGCAACATGGTCTAGTCCTTATAAGGTCGTAGAGCACTTATTCTACTTCAACTAATTCCTCCTTCCGAAGTATCTTAGCTTTATGTGCATCCATTTGGTCCCTTTGGTCCAGTTTCCAAATGGTTTTTTAGATAGATCGAACTCCTCGGATAAGCTTGCCTATTTGGTCCCTTTGGCCCAGTTACAAATGGTCCACTTATCCGAGTATGATCACGAATTCCCAAGGAAGAGCTTGCCCATTTGGTCCCTTTGGCCCAGTTACAAATGGTCCACTCAACCTTGGAAATTCTAATCTTATATATGGCACATAGAATAAGTTTTGAATACAAAGACGAGACACTAAGTTAATAGTCTAAAACATGTTATAATACAAGTCCACCCCTTCTACCGAACGACTAGTTTAGCTACTATTTATCGCGCTAAACATTATAACTAAGGAACTAGAAATTAAAGACGGAAAATAAATATTAAAAACTTACTACCGTTGAAGCGCCAAGGGAGCAATCTTTATTTCCAAAGCCAAACTTTACAAAACTTAGAGAGATAAGTGAAGTATTGATTTGAGGATGATTTACAAGTGAGATGGGGGGTTGTATTTATAGGCTAAGGAGGAGGGAATGGAGGGATGAGATGAAACCACATGGTTTTCATCCAAGGGAGCTCCATAGCAGGTCATAGCAGCCGGTAGTAGGTCACCAAATGAGAAGAGTTTGCTTCTTTGGTTACCTCCAACCAAAAGCCACCGGTCACCAAATTTTGATCAGTGTTTCTTTGGCTCGTTGATAGTTGATTTGGAATGGCCAAGTGATTTTAAGACTGATGGTCGAGCCAGAATTTCCAAATTCCATGGTTTGGTCGATCAATTTGGTCTTGGTGCCTATGCGCGAGGCTTTTGCTTTGGACTTGAACCAACTGCCAATCTGCTTGAGCGTTTTGTCTGGGAAGCGAGATTGTCCGACTTGTTGGGCATTCCAAACATCTTGATCGAGCCAGATTTTCCAGATGCATTCGTTGGGTCGAGCGACTTGGTTTGGGTGCCTATGCGCGCCGGGCCTTTGCCTTGGAATTGAGCTAACTGCCAATCTTCTCGAGCATTCTCCTTGGTTTCCCGACATCTTCCACCTTATTTTCCATTTTAAACACTTTGGTCGAGGCGGAATTGTCAGATGAGGTGTTTTGCTCGAGCAACTTGAATCGAGTGTTTGGTCAGCTCGGCAAAGGGCCTGGGACTGCTCCAACCGGTCGGGTGGTTTCTGAGGCATTTTCCCACCCGGTCGGTTGAGTCTTCAATGCAAATTCCTCTTCGGTTTGATTTGTTTGGAGTGATTCCATGTCAGGATCCTTGAGATTTCTTCAGTCAGCGTCTTATCTTGACCTTGGAATGACTCGTAACATCTTTTCAGCGTAAAATCCTCTCCTTAGCGTGTTTTCTCTCTAAGCGCCAAAATACCCTGTAGAAATATATCGGGACTAACAAGTAGAAGTTAAATAGACCAACAGTCTAATTTGGTGGGTTTTACTGTGTTTTTGATTCGTATAATTATGGTCCATCAGATCACCCCACACTTTTAGTTGTTCGTCCCGAACAATGCTAATAAAGGGCGGCACTTAAGTTTGGTTTTAAAATATGAAAATTAGACTGTGGTACTTGATCTATCCTAATTCATGCATTACTACTTATTACCAAATTGAACTGTGTAAATAAATAGAAGAAACTTAATACTTGTACCTCCGTGCCGAGATGCAAATTATTCCGGATGTTTCGGGAGATAGCCCTTTTTAGGCTCCTGGACTGCAACTTCGGGACCGTCTCGCACTATATGGTTTTCTTGTAGCTTTCTCTAGCACGTGATTTGGTTCGGGTTTCACTGGTTTGAGTACTTTGATTTTTCTTTTGGCGAGGGACTGCTTTTGTAGTGAATCGGCCTTTGGCCTTTGATTTAACTTTTTTGAGTACTTCACTTTTTTTTGTTCGGTTAAAACCTTCACAATTTTGGGCCTTTGGCCTCTTGATTTGCTTCTTCGAGCTTTTCGCCTTTTTGTGGCTTTGCTAGTCCATTTTCTCCAGCCTTTTTGGGAGGTCCAATCATCGCCCGCAAGCCTATGGAAATACCTCCCCGCTCCTCTCATCGTTGTTGTTTCGCGCGGGTCAAGATGAGGGTCGCTCATCTATTTTCTCGGCTACTTTTACTAGAGAGAGGACGGTCTGATTCCCGTCCTCGCCTTTTTTCTTTTCTTTTTGCATAAACACTGCATAGCGGAGATGACTTCAATCTTCACTGAAACCCGAAGTGCAGCCTCCACTGACTTCGAAAACCATACAGTTTGATTCGATCCTTCGATCGCCTGCCAAGCCTTTCTAGGGCAGTTTATGTCAACTCCACATCCCTAGTTAATCTCAGCACAAAAGACAAATGAGAAGTTACATCCTAAGTTTTTAAACAGTTGAATTTTCACAAGGTTGATGCATGAATTATGATCTATCTTTTTCACATTCTTAAGTTCATATTTTCAAAAAGATACTATTACTAAAAAGAAAACAGCAAGCATGTTATTTATATACAAAGGTGGTTCTCACCCCACACTTTTGAACGAAGGCGTGCCTTAGTTCAAAAGTCATGCAAGCTTAAAACTAAATGACTGAATTTAAATGACAGAAAGTAAGATAGTGTCGGGTTACCTCCCGACCAGTGCACTTGTTTAACGTCGTTGGCTCGACAGTACCTCGTTGTGGATTACTGGTTTGGGTCCCATGGGTGGCTCAGGTCGTATTTTGCCACCGTTCCTGTGTTGCTTCTTGCCTTGCCTTTTCCTGATTTCTTGCGAGATGATGTGCTTGGGTCCAGTTCCCCTTGTTCTGATGGTGTCTCCTTCCAACGTCTCTGAGAAGGTGAGGGACCTTTGACCACTAGCCTCTTGAACTGGGTTTTCTGGTGTTTAGGGCTGCCTTTTCTAGTCATGGCGAAAACATGCTCCATTGAGGAGTCATTCTGCTCAGGCCCTTTTCCCATCCTCTTTTCAGCCTCTTCATGGATCACATAGTTTCAGCGATTTGTCTATTGATCGAGGGGAAAAGTCGGGAAGCTTGCATCTTAAGGCTTGGTTCTGCCTCGTCGTGTTTGTTTGTGAGGAATTGGTCATAGATGGTTTCGGCCGCCTGAGTAATGATAGTCGGGTATGAATTGGGTAGTTCGTCAGCGGTATTCCGGACTTCTTCCTCGTTGCTTCCGGTGCTTTCCATGTCTGATTCTTCTGATGGTTCAGGAGTCTCTTCTGATGGCTCGGGAGTTTCTTCATTTGCCTCAGGACCAGCTTCGTCTATCTGCATTCCTTCGTCAGTTTGGGGTATTCGTTTTGTGGCTGCGGCCAGGTTATTTATGAGGTACCATATGTCTGCAATGGTTAAGTTCCTGGCTGATCTCCTCATTGCTTCGTTAACTCTTCCCAGCTCTTCGGACCTCATCCCCCGAAGAAATTTTTGAAGAAGAACTTTCTTCGTGAATCCATGGTGCGGGCAGCTTGAGACGATGGTGTCGTAGTTCGTGTAGTATTCGTCCAAAGTCTCATCCCGGGATTGTTGAATCTTCTCACGGGTTTTTTGGCGTAAGGATGGCGGGGAGAATTCCTTCAGGAATGGAATGCAGAGGTCCACAAAATGTCCAGCATGCATAGCGGGTGATGTGTAATACCAGATCGTTGCGAAATCAGTTAGAGAGAATTTAAAGCATTTAAGCTTAAATTCCTCTAACATTTCATTTGCAGGTTTAATGTGGTAGCAGACGTGGTGGAAGTTTCGGCAGTGTTGTACTGGGTCTTCTCCATCCGTACCTCCGAACAGTGGCAGATGTCGTGTTGTCCATGCATATGAAGGGGGTTGCGTCATGAGGACATAGGAGGGAAAGAACAACTAATCCGATGGCTAATTCCCCGGCAACGGCGCCAATTTGACAGATCGCTTGTCGTCGGAGCGATTTGTACAAATAAATTTATAAGTCCGCTACTCGCGACTTAACTACTGGGTAGTAAGTGGTAAGTAGGGGTCGAACCTTAAGGAATTAGGGGGATAATTGTTCTTTTAGTTGGACAATTTTGGGATTGGTTGGTTGGTTTTAAAGCTACCAGCTAAGTGATTGATTGGTTGGTTGGTTGGTTTTAGTACTGGTAAGTAACTGAGAATTATTACAATTAAAAGAAAGCGTTCGGTTTCAGGGGCCTTGTATTATATCCTGTTTATCATTGACCTTTAGTGAATCTTCTAAGTATTCAAACATGAATCGAGGCTATTCCTAGCTCAAGACTTGTGACATTGTCGAGCCTTTCTAAGGTCGTAGAGCCATGAATCGAGGCTATTCCTAGCTCAAGACTTGCAACATGGTCTAGTCCTTATAAGGTCGTAGAGCACTTATTCTACTTCAACTAATTCCTCCTTCTGAAGTATCTTAGCTTTATGTGCATCCATTTGGTCCCTTTGGTCCAGTTTCCAAATGGTTTTTTAGATAGATCGAACTCCTCGGATAAGCTTGCCCATTTGGTCCCTTTGGCCCAGTTACAAATGGTCCACTTATCCGAGTATGATCACGAATTCCCAAGGAAGAGCTTGCCCATTTGGTCCCTTTGGCCCAGTTACAAATGGTCCACTCAACCTTGGAAATTCTAATCTTATATATGGCACATAGAATAAGTTTTGAATACAAAGACGAGACACTAAGTTAATAGTCTAAAACATGTTATAATACAAGTCCACCCCTTCTACCGAACGACTAGTTTAGCTACTATTTATCGCACTAAACATTATAACTAAGGAACTAGAAATTAAAGACGGAAAATAAATATTAAAAACTTACTACCGTTGAAGCGCCAAGGGAGCAATCTTTATTTCCAAAGCCAAACTTTACAAAACTTAGAGAGATAAGTGAAATATTGATTTGAGGATGATTTACAAGTGAGATGGGGGGTTGTATTTATAGGCTAAGGAGGAGGGAATGGAGGGATGAGATGAAACCACATGGTTTTCATCCAAGGGAGCTCCATAGCAGGTCATAGCAGCCGGTAGTAGGTCACCAAATGGGAAGAGTTTGCTTCTTTGGTTACCTCCAACCAAAAGCCACCGGTCACCAAATTTTGATCAGTGTTTTTTTGGCTCTTTGATAGTTGATTTGGAATGGCCAAGTGATTTTAAGACTGACGGTCGAGCCAGAATTTCCAAATTCCATGGTTTGGTCGAGCAATTTGGTCTTGGTGCCTATGCACGAGGCTTTTGCTTTGGACTTGGGCCAACTGCCAATCTGCTCGAGCGTTTTGTCTGGAAAGCGAGATTGTCCGACTTGTTGGGAATTCCAAACATCTTGATCGAGCCAGATTTTCCAGATGCATTCGTTGGGTCGAGCGACTTGGTTTGGGTGCCTATGCGCGCCGGGCCTTTGCCTTGGAATTGAGCTAACTGCCAATCTGCTCGAGCATTCTCCTTGGTTTCCCGACATCTTCCACCTTATTTTCCATTTTAAACACTTTGGTCGAGGCGGAATTGTCAGATGAGGTGCTTTGCTCGAGCAACTTGAACCGAGTGTTTGGTCAGCTCGGCAAAGGGCCTGGGACTGCTCCAACCGGTCGGGTGGTTTCTGAGGCATTTTCCCACCCGGTCGGTTGAGTCTTCAATGCAAATTCCTCTTCGGTTTGATTTGTTTGGAGTGATTCCATGTCAGGATCCTTGAGATTTCTTCAGTCAGCGTCTTATCTTGACCTTGGAATGACTCGTAACATCTTTTCAGCGTAAAATCCTCTCCTTAGCGTGTTTTCTCTCTAAGCGCCAAAATACCCTGTAGAAATATATCGGGACTAACAAGTAGAAGTTAAATAGACCAACAGTCTAATTTGGTGGGTTTTACTGTGTTTTTGATTCGTATAATTATGGTCCATCAATAGCCTTAACCCATTCATTAGCATGTTTATCATGTAAAGCTTGTTCATAGGTTTCAATCACAGTATATTTAATACTTTCAGCAGCAAGCAAAGCATAATGAATCATCTTGTCACAACCCTCAATCAGATTCATATCATATCTCTTATTTTAAAAAATTTCTCTAAGAACTTTATCTCTAGCAAGCACATAATTTGACAGATCATTTCTGTCATTTTCAACAACATTGTAATCACCATCATTCACAGTTCCACTGTTATCCAAACCACCAACACTGGTGGGTGAAGTATTTAAGCTAGAGGAGGGAATGTGAGAGCTTACCTCCCCACCAGGTTGGTGATAGAATTCATTCTGCTCTGCAACAGGGGCATCTCCATGATCACCATTTCCATTTGGGCTTGAGCTTCCCCTTTGGTCAGTTGAACTTGGGACTGAGTATCCCACATCAACTCTTCTCCCACTGGATTATCAACACCATTATCCTCCATTTGAGGCTGAGAAAGGCAAAGGCACCTCTGGTTCTTGAGTGTGACCTGTTTGCTTAATAGACTGCATTAGCTTTGTTTTAAAATAGAATTCATGCTCAGATCTGGCAACAATAACCTTGTATGCACCAGGTTGTATCACTAATAACTTATACCCTTTCACACCATGAGGATAACTAATCATTACACATTTAACAGCCCTAGGTTGCAATTTACCTTGATCAGTTTTAGCAAATGTAATACATCCAAATGGCCTTAAATGATTAATGTTTTGCTTATGCACTGTCCACATTTCATGAGAAGTATTAAACCCTATTATAGATGAGGGACACCTATTTATTAAGTATGCAACGGTTAGAAGAGCATCACCCCAAAGATTACTTTTAATCCCAGAACTAATGAGAATGCATCTGGCTTTTTCAAGTAATGTCCTATTCATCCTCTCAAGTCTCAGCATTCCCAGTTTGTTGGGGAGTGCCAGAGATAGTTAAATGCCTATCATGCCACGTTCTTCACAAAATTGATTAAACAAGCCATTGCAAAATTCAAGTCCGTTATCAGTTCTAAGGCATTTAACAGCACAACCAAAAGTTTCATCTTTTGTTTTTAACAAAAAAACATAAACTTTCCTGATATAGTGATCAACGCAGGAGAGAAAATAATTTCTCCCTCCATTGGTGCTCACTTGAGCAGGTCCCCATAGATCAGCATGTATATAATCAAGAGGACCTTTAACTAACATGGTAGATTTGTTAAAACACAAAGCAGTCTATTTCCCATGATGCAGATTTCACAAAAATCACTATTTACAGGGGCAGAGTCAATAATACCTTGCTTATATAGGTAGAACAAACCTTTGTTACCTATGTGACCAAATCTCGAATGCTAGGTCTTGGTCTCTTCCAGATCTTTTTCTGAAGTTACAACATTAATCTTAGGAGAGGCTTGGACATGATAAAGCCCTCCTTTCTTCAGTCCTTTCAGGATAGTCCTGCCATTTCTCATTATAGTTCTAACACCATTGAAGTTAGTAATATGGCAACCAAGATCATCAAAAACTGATTCAGATAATAAGTTCCTTCTTAAGCCAGGAACCCATCTAACATTTTGAATGATTCTTACTACACCATCATGCATTTTAAGAGGAACATTACCAATTCCCTGAATATGCAGAGTAGTATGATCACTCAATTTTACCTCACCTCCATCAATCAATTTCAGATTACTAAACACATGTTTATGAGGTGTGGCATGCATGTTACAACCAGAATCACGTATCCAAGAATCAGATTCATTTTCAGTAGTAACAACAAACAATTCATGATCATATGATTTTCCAGATTCACAATTATTTGACTGGTTTTCTCTAACATTTTTACCCTTGAATCTGTTGTTATTGTTAGCTTCATTATTCTTCTTTTTCTGGAAATAAGAAGCAAAGTGACCCATTTGATTACAATAAAAGCATTTCACATTGATCCATCAGACTGTTTGTTTTATGACTCAGGTTTTCTAGAATTTTTAAGTTCTTATACTTAGGTTTTCCCTTAGAGAACATAACTTCATTCCTAGAATTAATTCTAGTATCACCCTTAACACCTGGTCTTTTAAAAACCTCAAGAGAGTCATTTTTCAGCACAACAACTTCAATTATCTTGTTTAAAGTTAACTCATCCCTACCATATTGTATCACATCCTTTAGATTATCAAATTGGGGAGGAAGAGAATTAAGCAAGATAACAGCCTGATGAGTTTCAGCAATCTTATCTTTACATCTATCAAGATCTTGGGTCATCTTTAGAAAAATATCAAGATTTTCAGCAATAGACATTGAGGTATCCATCTTAAAAGTGAACAGCTTGCATAGCAAAGATAACCTACTAGGCAATGACTTAGTAAGATATTTCTCTTCTAATGCAGTCCACAAATCCTTAGGTTCAGTATGGCTTACCACTTGTCTTGTAACATCATATGCTAACCTTATCATGATTTCAGAATGAGCCATTTCCTTCATGTCCTTCTTAGATTGATCAGTCATCCCAACATGCCATTCTTCTGATATGGCCTTGTAGCATTTCTCCTTAATCAGTACGACCTTCATCTTCATTTTCCATATAGAAAAGTCTGAAGTGCCATCATATGGCTTTAGCTTGATTCCATCAGCCATGAGCCCCAGTAACTGACGAACTTTTCTTTTTTACCTCTAAATAGTATCAATGAAGAGAGGATCGAATGTAGTGAGTCAAAACATTTATATTGACCGGTGAAGTACCGGGTCGAACCCAAAGGAGTAAGTCAAGCACATGCACTACGTAAGATTGTGTTTTCGTTCGTCTATTCTAAACCAAAAATGTATAAATGTGCGTATATTCTAAATCCTATGTGGTGAGTAATGAAGGATAAATGATAGATAAGAGGTGTTTCGAGGGGTTACTCCCCTCCTTGGCAATTTCCCATTGATCATGTATATTAGAGTTATGCAAATCAAGGTGTCAAATAGTTTTAAACCTAGTTTAGACTATGATAGGCCAACTCTCACTTAAACCTATTCCTATCCAAACCTTCTTAGCTCGAACCTCACTTCATTGAGATTGTTGGTTCATTCCATTGCTTTATCATCTTATGGGTGGGAGATAAATGCTATGAACATACGGACTAGTTCACTCCCTACCCATGCATTGTAGAAACCTAGCTTAGACTAAGGTAGACCAATGTTCAGGTGAATCTATTCTTAGCCAAGCCTTCTTAATTAGAATCTCACTCGTTCGAGGATATTGATTCACTCAATAGCACTATTATCCTTGAAATGTCTTCCTAAGGTAATAAGTGAAATAGGCATGAAGGACTAGTTATCATCAAATGCACGTATTTACTTTCATAAACACTAGATAAGATCATACTCACTAAATCTAAACCATTCCTAAGGTCATTCGATACTTGGGTCAAGTTTTGGGATCAACATGTCACTTAGGCATTTCATCAAACACTTAGTAGCATGTCATAAATGAAGAGCATAGTAAATATGAATTTAACACCATAGATTGTTGAATCAAATGTATATACATGATCATATAGTACCAAAGAGGGTTACAACACCCTGAAAACACAAGATCACTACTCACACATCATGTAAGACAACATGGTGTGAGTAGGGTTTATAGCACACAACAAAGGGAATGTAAAAGTGTAAAAGAAGGAGGATGATTAATCCTTGAACTCCCTTTTGATCTTCTCTTCTTCTCCTTGGTTGGATCTTTTGATGATTGATGACCTTGGTTGAGCCTCTTTTCTTGATATTCTTCTCCCCAAAAACCTCCACACTTAGGTTAAAAGCCCTCTTTCTATTTATAGGCTCGGGTGAAAATTTCTGCTGTAACAGGTCCAGCCGGTCGGCTGGTCCTCGCGTCCAAATCCCTGTCAGTCGGCTGGTGCAAGGCAAGTTCAGTCTCTTCTGAGAAATTAGTCAACCGACTGGTTGAGATGTTTAGCCGACCGACTGACACTTCCTTGGGCTCTTTCGTTGTTTTAACAGCCGTATTTGGTCTTGGCGTAAACTAGGAAGTTGTATCCCTTTGAGTGAGCTTTCCAACAAGCTATAAATCAACCAATTTGGACACCGTATGCGATCTGGGCATGCAAAATAAGCCGGACAGGTCAATCTGCCCTATTTTGCTATAAACTTCGATTTTTGCTAGAGTTTTCGTATTTAGGCTTTGACATTGTGGGAGACTTGTTTTCTACCTGAAACGTAGAGATATAGGTCAAATGACATCAAAATATCTTCGTAAACGAACCATAGCAATATTGAAAATGGCCATTAATGAGTCGAAAATTCGACTCATCAACTCTCCACACTTAAGCTTTGTTCGTCCCGAACAAAGTACAAAAATATGTCCAGGTCATGCAAATGGCAAAATGTTAGTGGTGCTATGTTTTTCGTCTATTTCCCTTACTAGCTTTCACAAGGTCTCGATCATTATTACTAACATATTATTGAAAAGTAAATGAAAGTATTTACAACCTAACTAGCTCCTTTTCGTAGGCGTTACGAATGCATTTTGCTATGCATTAAGCCTTTAAACCCCTAGGCTACCCTAGTGGACGAGTTATAGTCTTGTGAGAGTTTTCAGAATTGGGAATACTCACAAATCCCATATGCACCTATCCCATGAGAATGAATTCAAGAGTGCTTAATCAAGGCGAGGATTTCTCAAATCAAATCATTTACCCCAAGCTAGGACTACCGTCACATTATCATCAAAAGAACTTTTGAACCATTGGAGTACCCATGAGGTTGTGCATTCAAGATCATCAATACTATAGCTATAAAATGTCTAATCTAATGATCTACTCATTTTCAAGGTAATATAATAGAAGCAAAGTTGTTAGTTTGCACAAAAGAGTGCCAATCGCTCACCTATGCTAGCCAGGGCTAGTCCATGGGTTCGCGAAACGGAACTCATTCCCAAGTCTTAGGTGTTTAAGCCTTAATCCATAAGGGAAGAGGAGTTCGACACTATGAGTTCTAGAAAACGAGCGTAGACCAAATGAATAGCTCCCGTGCAAGCACAAGGATAGTTTAAGAGTTAATCCAACTAGCACACAATGTAAATGATGAATCCCGCACAAATGAAGAATGGAGGAAAACATAGAGTCATGTTTTAAGTGCTTTTTATTTTCTTTCCAAATGGCCTTTGGCCTTAAAATGCTTTCGAGGGGGAACTTTTCTTCCTAACCCTCGGCACTTGTATAGTTTTGAAGCAAAACTTCTCTAGTACTCGAGATAGTTTTAATCGGGGCTTTGCCCTCTTGACCACAAAAATCCTTGTTAGGGCCTATTTTTTGCCCTCTTTTGACTCCACACTTAAAACTTGACAATATGTTCAAAAAGTGTATGGGATGTGTGGGAACAATCATAAACAAGTTATTAAATTAGAGAAATTCAAGTCACCAAGGAGCACTCAAAGGGTCTAAGTTTTTCATGAAAATTTTAAAAGTGCTTGCTAAAACTTAATCCAAGGTATTTCAACGAAAATACTTAGAAAATTAGATAGACAAGAGATGGCAATGATATTGATTCACAAGAATGCACATCCATAGGACTAGGTCGGTTCTAAGTTCAAGATCCAATAAATGTGACAAATATGATAGATGTGATTTATAGAGATTTAGAGTTGATAATCACAAGCTTATGTGGTTAAAAAACACTCGTAAGATTGGGATAGAGCACATGATTGCAAGTGTCCATTCTACAATGATATGCATGACATGAAATGAGTGAACAATGCGACTACCCCACCCACACTTAAAATGTAGCTTAGTCCCTAAGCGCAAACAATAAAGAGAATGAGAATAAGACGCATATGAACTCCCCTCATTTATAGATGTGTTCCACCAATAGAAAAGGTGTCATTGTGATAAGCTTGATCGTATATGATGCAAATAACTTCCTTGATAACAAGAACACATGAGAGGTAAAAAGAACAAGTGACATACAAGGTCACGCAAAACACAAGTATGCGCAAGAGAGCATCACAAGTCAAATGATAACATCATGGCAAAAGTTTCTTAGAATTCAAACATGGAAAACAATCTACATCCTCGATCATGTACACAAGGTATCTTAAGAGCTAATAAAATGTGAAACTAGAGTCATAGCATGATATAACAAAATAGTTTCACTCTAGTAATCTCCAATAAAGCACATGAGCACTAAAGGTAACATCATTATTCATGGATAAATCAAAGGGGAAGTGGAGGGGCTTGGCAATGTGAAGTGGGGTTGGAAAGTAGAACTCACTCCACACTTAAAGTTTGACCGACTAATCACACATTTCACATTCCATATTTAGAGCCTAAGCCACTCAAAATCATGCCAAACATTTAAACATAAAGAACAAGAATGAACAACTTACAAATCGGGATACCTCCTGCGAGGGCCTTGTTTTTCTGTCTTGGTAAAGCTGTAGCAAAGCGCCCCATAGAATCACTCGTTGAAAAGCCCTTTGCTAGGATCCCTTCTCGCGGGGCTTTGGATTTGGCGTGTTAATCCACCTTCAAGTCCTATTTGAATTTCCTCCCATCAAGTCTACAATGGACTTTCCTTCGGGAGCATGACCCCTTCAATAATGAAGATCCCTTAAGAACTATGGGATCATGGGAGCTTTTTCTGAATAATCTTGAAAAATATGGCAAGAAGCTCCAAAACTTATCTCGAAACGAAGTAGTGAAGAAAGGGTCTTCATAACTTATCTCGAGCTTGATGGGTGACAGGCGTCGTCGGTACCTGCAAATTTAAATTTATAATTTTCCTTACTCTAGGCTAGTATATCGGTAAGCAAGGGTCGAACCCAAGAGAGCTAGAGCGGTTACTTGTTGTTTTGTAAAAGAAAAGACAGTTGGGGTTGAGAGAGATTAGGAAACAGTGCAAAAATAAGAAATAAGTGAGTGGTATCAATCAGAGAGAATATTCAGACTAGGGTTTCTATTGTGACTTGTTCTCATCGACTGCTAACAATCTAATTCAATGTTTCTAAGTGTGATCGTCCCGATAAAGGTGACTTCCCAAATAACCCGACAAAGGTGTTATGCCACAACCTAACCCGACAAAGGTGAAAGGCTTCTAATTCCCTCCTAAGTTAAACAACCCGACAAAGGTGATATTTAACCTAGATGTGCTTTCTACCCAAACGACAAAGTATTAGACAAATAATAATGATAGAAATATTGATCAACTAAGCTTTGCGACAAAGCATCCACCTAGTCTAGCATTAATTCATAATATAGGCACGAGAACTAGTGAAACGTGGAATAGCATTAAGAATGAAGTCTCAAACAATAGTCACAATATATGAAACCCTAGCCCGAATAGAGGGCTTAGCTACACATGGCCATGGAAACAAAAGACAATAAAAATAAAGGAAAGATGTTCTTCTCTATTGCCGAACCGGAGGACTTCGGACCGAGAGGAGAGGAGAGCTCGAATTCTGTGCTGTGGGATGTAGGACGCAGGACGTAGGACGCTTGAAACCCTTGACATGAGGCTGTATTTATAGAGAAGATTAGGGCTTCGAAGTTTCCAAATTGAGGTTGGCCCATAAACGGTTTTAGAAAACATGTCCTAAAACAGACTTTGCTTGGATTGTAAGCAAACTTAACCAGCAAGTTTACTTGGCCAACAAGTCTTCTAGAAGCTTCCTAAACCGCCACACTCGAGCCCACCGACTTGGCCCAGCGCGCGGGGCCTTTTTGCAGCTCCAACGTCGTTTTGCTCATCTCGGCCAATCTCGCTCGTGCGTTTTGCTTGGCTAGTGATATCATCCGAGTCATTTGGCATTTCGATCACTTTGGTCGAGCCAGATTTGCGAGATTCGTTCGTCTGGTCGAGCAACTCGGATTCAGCACTGGTCTGCTCGACAGGGCCTTCGTGCGCGGCCTGGAACTCTGCTCGGCTGCTCCTGGGCCATTCCTCCCGTGCGTTCTCCTTGGCTTGGTGACATTGTCCGACTTGTTTTCCATTTTGAGCAACTTGGTCGAGTCAGATTTGTCATCGGAGTCCGGCTGGTCGAGCGAATTGATTTCGGTGCCTATCAGCGCACGCAAGACCTTTGGAATTGAGCCAACTGCCAATCTGCTCGGGCGTTTTCCTTGGTTCTCCGACATTGTCCACCTTATTTGCTATTCTGATCACTTTGCTCGAGGTGGATTCGTCTGATCACTTTGCTGAAATGCAAAACAACACCAAAAGTAACTTGTTCGCATAATAAAGTGTCGAAAATGGTGGGATTTGTTGACTCGATGAGTCGTATAATTACGGCTCATCAAACCACCCCACACTTAAACTTGTTCGTCCCGAACAAGAACTAGATCATAAGAGGAAAACAAATGCATCATCACAATACTTCGGCATCCTAGATATTGCTACATGAATATGTGTTGCTAGTCTAGACTTCGCCTTTCTATGCATATCTCAATCGTTACTAAAAGTATTGTGCTCAAACATGGAAGTAATTGATACGTGTTACCTTTGAGCCGAGATGCAAACCAATTAGGACGAATGGGAGATAGTCCTTTTTAGACCCATAATCTACACTCGCGGTTCCGGGTTCTCACTATATGGTTACACTTCATTGCTTTTTCTTGCACGTGATTTGTTCGAGCTTCAAGGTGTTGAGTTCTTTTGCTTGGACAGCTTTTGTAGTGAGTTGTCTTTTGATGGATCAGTGGTGTACTTCACTTAGTTGCGTGTAAAACTTCACAAATAACTGATTTTCTTTTCTTTTGCTATTGATTGTGAACTGCTCGTCCGTGATTGATGGCGCGTATTTATACGATTCATTAAGTACTACTAAACTCACCAATTAGACATTTGATCATACGAACAAGTGCTTGTTAATGCCTTTTTGTGTATATAGGCTATTTTGGAGTCTAAAGAGGAAACACGCTTAAAAAGGAGTTCTTAAAGCTAAAAATGGATTACAAGTCATTCCAGTCCACGACCAGATTCCGGCTTTACAACTTTCATGAACCCAATGTGAAATCACTCAAACATGTCTCAATGACTTGTTCCAAACCTCAACAAAGATCAAGAACTCAAGTGAATGCAAAGTCAAGCCACCCATGTGCAAGGCATGTGCTTTTGGAGCAAAAAATCTCACTTCTCTTCCTCCTCCACCTCACCACCGATGGCTTTTGGGAAAATATCACAATCCACCATCTCCTCCACCACATGGGCGGCTTTGCTTGTGGAGTTGCCACATGGGCGGCGGCTTTTGGAGATGCATGTGTTCAAATGAGGTGGCTTTTGGAAGAAATATCCAAGTGATGGCTTTTAGAAGAGCCAATGAAATGGCTAGCTTTTGGGATATTTCCAAACTCAAACTTAGCCTCCAAGTCTTCATTAGCCTATAAATAGAGGTCTTGCCTCATGTAATTGGTGTGCCACACATGTTACCTTAGGGAGTGAGAGCTTATCTCTCTTCTCCACAATTTCAATACAAACACCATTTCCTCTACTTGTTCTTGCTCACTTTACTTTCCTTGTCAAAAACCGAAACCCTCTTTACTTTCCTTGTCTTTGATTTCCAAAACCATTTACTTTTAGTGCACTTAGCTATGATATCCACTTCCATGGATACTCGTAGCTAAACCCTTCATTCGGTTGAAGGGGTGTGTTTGTATCAAAACATGTTTTAGACCCTTCTCTTAAATGCCTCTTTGTGTTCAAAACTTGTTCTATGTGCCACATATTAGGTCAGAACTTCCAAGGTTGAGTGGATGCTTGAAATGGCAAAACTCTTCTGTGGGGTTCGTGAACATACTCGGGTAAGTGGATGCTTGAAATGGCAAAGCTTATCTGAGGAGTTCGACCTCTTTAAAACACCATTTGGTTGATCGGAAATGATTGATCAAATGGATGCACATAGGGTAATATACCTTGAAATGGGGTATTAGTCTAAATAGAACAAGTGCTCTATGCCTTGAAATGGGCTAGACGGTGTGGCAAGTCGAGTGCTTAAAATGGCCTTGATACACTTTTAAACTCTTAGAACGATCATTAGAGGTCAATGATGAACGAACTATGATACAAGGCCCCTAAAACTGAATCTTTCCTTTGATCAAAACACCACCTTGCACTTTACTTTCAGTCCATATCAACTGCTTACTTTCAGTCCATATCAACTGCTTACTTTCCGCAAGTCTTGTCCTTCAAGCAGTTACTTTCCGCAAGTCTTGTCCTTCAAGCAGTTACTTTCCGCAAGTCTTGTCCTTCAAGCAGTTATTTTCCGCAAGTCTTGTCCTTCAAGCAATTTACTTTCCCGCACTTTAATTTCCGCACTTTACTTTCTGTCATTTACTTTCTGTCTAAAAAACCAACAAAACCCAAAAAAACCAATTGTATATACTTTCTTTTCTTTCTTTTTAAAGAACAACTAATCCACACTGACTCCCTTGGGTTCGACCCCTACTTACCGCTTTACTACCCAATAGTGAAGTCGCGAGTAGTGGACTTATAAATTTATCTTGTACATTTGCCTATAACGACTAAGGCATCTGTCAGTGATTCCTCTTTTGATGGAGGTCCAATCATCGCCCGCAAGCATATGGAAATACCTCCCTGCTCTCCCTCATCCTCATCCTTTTGACGCGAGTCAAGCCGAGGGTCGCTCGTCTATTTTCCCGGCTACTTGGACTAGAGATTGGACGGTGTGTTGTTTTCCCGTCCCACCTGACCGCATAAGCACTGCATTGGTGGAGCAGACTCTTAACCATGTTGCCTCGAAGTGCTAGCCTCCACGAAATCCATATAACCACATAGTTCGAAGCTCGGTCCTTTGAGTGCTTTGTCAAGTCTCTCTAGGACGTTTTATCAACTCCACATCCCTGTTTATCTCAACTCAAAAGCACGTAGTAGGTTAAGCTCACATGTCAAAGCACAACTCAAATTTCACGAGAAAAACGCATCTAATCAGCTCATCTATTTCGCATCATCAAGATTCAATACCGCAAGTCTAGGAAAATAGAGAAAAATCTGTACAAAAATTTTAAATTTTAAGGGAAACGTGCTGACTCTATGCATGTGCAAGAAAAAAAATGTGCTGACACAACATACTGACTCTCCCACCCCACACTTTTGAACCGACGTGTCCTCACGGCACACATAAGTTCAAGACACACACGTAAGCAAACAAACAATAGGGAAAATAAGAGAGAGTTAAGAGTGAACAGGCACTCCCCTCGTGCGGTTGCGAAGTTGGCTCGCCCTACCAAAGTTATTTGACATTCTAAACACTTCTGTCGAGCCAGAATTTCCAGATAATGAACTTCGGTCGAGGATTCTGGCAGTGTGCCCATTCTGTGCGCACAGGGCCCCTATCGGTTGGGCGGCCTCCGGATAAATTGGCCATTCTACGACTAATGGCCGAGTCAGAATCTCAAATTGGGCAAGTTTTCCCGAGGACTTCCTCCATGGCCTGATTCTGCGCCCGGGACCTGGCCGAATGATGCTGTGGCATGCGCTCGCATGGATTACCTCGTGCGATCGCACAATCTCGACCAGTGGCATGAAATCCCGTGCGATCGCACTCCTGGCTCTGCGTTCTCGTATGGTGCTGTGCTGAGGCCTTGTGCGTTCGCACAAAAGTGACCAGTCGCATGAAATCTTTGTGCGCTCGCACTGATGGTTCTGCGAGCTCGTACTTCCACCCTGCAGGAGGCCATGTGAGCGCATGGTATAAGCATGCGAACGCATGAAGTGCATCTGCTTCCTGCATGAAAATCATCTTCTTTCCCAAGTACAATGTGGTGAATATGACTCAAGACTCAAATAAATAGAAAACAAAATAAAGAACTGAAAAACTGTAAAAGTGCAGGGCTGCCTCCCTGCGAGCGCCTTTGTTTAACGTCGTTGGCTCGGCGTTACCTCTTTAGGGATCACAAGTTAGGATCCAATAGGCGTGTGAGGTCAAACTTCTCCTCAGCTACTTCTTCAATTTGCCCGAAATTGCCGTGTAACGATGTGCTCGGATCTACTCTCCTTCGATCAGGCGGATTCGCCTTTACGTACTCCCGAGTTGGTGAGGACGTCTTGCTTGTAGCTACTGGTCCATTCGTATGCACGATCTCTTCTGGTAGGTCAGGAAATAGGGCACCATGATCAGACGTGTGCACTATGTCCGGCGGTTTCCTCACGCATGGACGGTCATCATCCCCATAGATGTAGAAATCTGATATTTTGCCACCGAATGCAAGTGACAGCAAGCCCGTGCCCATGTCAATCTTGGTCTTGGTGGTGAAGAGGAATGGCCATCCCAAGATAAGTGCTGGCGGTTCATCGTCTCTAGCATCGCCCATCTGCAAGACATAGAAATCTGCAGGAACAACAAGGTCTCCTACTCGGAGGGTTAGGTTCTCAAGCAAGCCGACTGGACGAATACATGATTTGTCCCCTAGTTCTATCAACAGTTTAGGAGGCTTCAATGGTCCCAAATTCAAAGAGCAATACAATGAGTAAGGCATAACATTAATGGCAGCACCCAAGTCGATTAAACAGTGATGTATTTGGGTCTCATCGATACCACAGGTGACCGTGAAGGCAGCCGGGTCCTTACTCTTTTCTGGCGGTGCATCATGACTTGTTGCGAGTGGGCATTCCATCATTGGGCTGTTCTGGTTGAGCCTTGCCTCCAATCTGCCTTCTAGCTCGTCCTTGTGGGTCATATGGCCTTCGGGAGCAATAACCTGTATGGAACACGCAGGAACATTAGTTAAGGAATTCACGGCCGTGAGGACCGGGCCTGGCTCGGATGCCTTGAGCGTGTCTGGGCTGAGTGTTTCAGCCGGTTCTTCTTCGGATGCTAGCGGGCTGAAGTCTTCTGTAGGCCTGGTGTAATCTGAGCTAGGCTCTTCCTCGCTGACCCTTGCCTCCGTGTTGAGCATCTTGTTGACCCAATATGCGGACTCCTTCAGCGCTGTGTCTACGTCCACTACTTCCATCATGCTAACATTCCCTCTTGGGTTCTGAATAGTCTGTGAGGGGAGTAGCCCTGGGTCGTTTTTAAGCTCGGAGACCGTTGTGGCGATCTGGGACATCTGCTTGGACAAGTCGGCAATGGCTCCGTCGGTCTTGGCCTAGAATTGCTGCACTGAGGTGGCTAGGTCCTTCACTATATCCTCCAAGGACTTGCTCGACCCTTGCTGGTTCGGGTTGGCCTGGTTGCGGTCCTGTCTCTGCTGGTACTAGCCCGGCCCGTTCTGTCCTCCTTGTTGTTGTCGGTATGGGGGCCGGTAGTACTGCTGGGCTTACTGAGGTGCGGCTGGCTGTGCTGGCTCTCTCTGGGCGTGGTTGTTCTGATTGTCGTTCCTCCAGTGCTGCCCGTTAGCCCCTTTTCCGGTCACGGATGGTCCATATTGTCGAACTGGCCCGGCTACAAACAAATTTTATAGTCAAGGCATAATTTAGGCCTCAAATATTGATGTCTAGATTTAAAAGATTATGTCATACTTATATTTGATTTTCTTTTCTAAATTTAGCCCTTCATTATTATAACGTGGATACATGAGATTAGTTAATAATTTGAAAGAAGAAAAATTAATTAATTTTGATTTACAGAATATTCTTAGACTATTTCTTCTGGGTTTTTTATAGTTGTAGTTGGACGTCCTGATCTGCGTGTACTTTTTTTTAACAATTTGCTGCTATTTGTAGGGTTGAATCAATAATATGGTACGTGTCCTTTTCCATTTCATTAATTCTATAAATAATAATGATTTATTCTTTTTTTTATTGGAATAATGATTTATTCTAGATTTCTTGACTGTATTAGGTGGCAAAGAATACTAGCACACATATAAGTTGATGATAGAACTGCGAATAATGACTTTTACTTGTATTTTATTATTACTTTTGAACTTCTTTTGCCTTATTATTTTTTTCAAAAAAAACTTCATTTGCATTAATTTTTTTATTATAACTCATAAGCAATTATAAAGGGGAAAGGAGTGTTGCCCATCAATTCCTTTGCGCTTTGTTTAATTAAAATACAAAGGATCCGACTCGAAGTCAGGCTAAAACAAATCTTAAGGCAAGTGAAATCATCATTTTTATTCAATTTTTATAAAAATAATCATAATCTAGACATAATTTATACCTCAAATTATAATTTACATTTAAGAGATTAAGTAATAAGTATATTTGATTTTCCTCTATAATCAAGACATAATTAGGAATCAAATTATTATTTACATTTAATAGATTAAGTAATAATTTTCTTTTCTAAATCTTGACATCAAATATTATAATTCGGATATGTAAAATTAGGCAAAGTTTTGAAATGAAAAGATATCAATTAATTTTTCTTTACTAAAATATTCTTCGAACATTCCTTTTGGGTTTTTTATAGTTGTTGTTGGGTGTCTTGATCTGTGTGTACGCATTTTTTAACATTTTACTTGTACGGTTGAATCATTATTATTATATGTGTATTCTTACATTTTATTAATTTATAATTGATTATACTTTATTATAGAGTTCTTGATTCTGTTATGGGTGACATAGAACATCAACCACACACATAGGTTTTTTTTCTATTATTTCCGTGTAACTTCATTTGCAATGATTTTTTTTATAACTCATATAAGTCCAATTATAATGATAAAGGGATGCGACCAATCAATTCCTTTACGTTTGGTTTGCAAGAGTATCCGCACCCATCCATCACCTCCTCAAATGGAGAAGGTGCTCAATAAGCACCTCCTAGACAATCAGCACCTCTTTAATCTATAATTTATGCACTAGTTGAGCACCTCTTTGCATTATTCATCTAATATAATATTATTATTTCTAATTTAATAATTAATTATAATTTGTTAAACTAATCGAGAGATATGTAAATGATTTTGTATAAATTACGAATTAAATAAATGATTTTGAACCATAATTAAACCAAAGTCAAACTGGTCAAATGTATATGTATAATTAAAATTAAAAAACATAAATAGTTGGGCCAAAACAAGCCCAATAACCAACAAGCCCACTGCAAACCCTAGTATTTTCTCTTTCTTATGCATGCTCTAGCAGTTGTTGGCCGCGCATCTGGTGTGGCAGGTTCTCCTCTCCGCGCACTTGCTTGTCTCCGCTGCACAACTTCGTCTTCAAAAAGCTGCTCCACGTCGGCTCGCACCTCCTCCAATTGTCTACCGGTGCAGATGCTCTAAGGGTCCGACTTAAGATCAGGCTGAATCAACATGAAGGCAAGTGAAGTCATCACTTTTATTCAATTTTTTATACGAACTATTATAATCAAGATATAATATATGTAGCCTCAAATTATAATTTACATTTAAAATATTAATTAATAATTATACTTGATTTTCTTTTTTAAAATTTGCTGCCAAATATTATAATTGGGATGTGTACCATGAAGTATTAATTTGGGGTTTATTGAGTTATTAATGTGTGTCCTGATGTGCGCACATTTTTAACATTTTACTCCTATTTGCACAGTTGAATCATTACTGTGGTATGTGTACTCTTCCATTTTATTAATTATATGATTAATAGTATTTTGTTCTAGAGTTCTTGATTGTGTTAAGTGTGTTAGGATTTGCTAGCCCAATTAAACCACAGCCTCTTATGATCGTAAAGCTTAAGCTTGTGAGTTATGGCTTTATTATCTAATATATGCTAGCAAAATCTTCTATTCTCTAGGCAATGTAGGAAAATCTCCTCCTCACTTGGAGAAATTGTACATACTCCCCCTCAATCAATACTCTGCTACTAGCTGGTAGTCTCTCCATGGGTGCGCCTGTGACCTCCCCTTTCTACCAGAAATGTTGTCCGACTCATGTGCTCACGACCCCCTCTCCCCACCAGCGGCACTTGCGACTCTTGCGCTCGCGACCTCTCCTCTTTACCAGAGGTGCTCTGCGGCTCCCACTTAACTTGGATTTCTTAACCCGTGAGACTTTATCAACATGCTACTCCCAATCGCATCTATGCGATCTCTAAAGCACGTGATTTACATATGGACTTGAGTGTCTCCACTTGTGTCCCACATTCCTCCACGTACTTAGCCCAGTCGCACCATGGACTTTGATAACATGTTGAATTTCGCTAGCTCATCTAGTTCTATTGTCCCGTTGTGAACCAAAAGCTTAATCTTGTGAATTCTTGTTCTATAGAACCATACTAGCATCTTCGCCTCATTCTAGGCAATATTGGACATTTCTTTAATTGACTCTTACTCAACAATTTCCTCCTCAATAAGAGGAATATCACCTACTCCCCCTTGATCATTAATTCGCCATGACAATCTCGCTACTCTCCTTCATACCGACCCTCCTCATAGGTGCGTCCCTCACGAATCTCCCTCTCACATGAGGTATTGACCTATACTACCGTTGCCTAACATCTTCACTGGGCCCGCCAATCCACTCGCACTCTCTTTCGATCTGATATCATTTGTTAGGATTTGCTAGCCCAACTAAACTACATCCCCTTGACCCAAAAGCCCTAGGCTTGTGAGTTATGATTTTGTGTCTCATATATGCTAGCAAATCTTCTATTCTCTAGGCAATGTGAGATAATTTTACCAAGTGACATATTCCCAACAAAGTGTGGCATAGAATATAGAATATCAACCACACACATGAGTTTAAGATAGAACTACGAATAATGACTTTTACTTGTATATTATTATTAATTTGTAATTGCATGTAGTGAATTTGTTGATTATGATTCGTAAGTTCAATTATAAAGGGTAAGTGAATGCGGCCCACCGATTCTCTTGCGTTTGGTTTAATTAAGATCTGAGGGTCTGATTTAAGATCAAGGCTGAATTATCCTTAAGGAGAGGAAAGTTGTCACTTTTCTTCAATTTATTATACAAAAAACAATCATACAGTCAAGGCGTAATTTAGGACTCAAATAATGTTTTTTAGATTTAAAACAATGAATAAAAGGGTTTGGATCAAATAAAAAAATTATAAACCAAATAAGTCTGAATATTAGCAAATAAGTCTGAACATTATCGAATAAGTCTGAACAATATGTTAAGTCTGAACTTTTACATATTTTATAGTTTTTATAAATAAATATGGGTTTTACCTGATGTCTACCCTAAGTAAAAAACTAATAATTATATTCGATTTTCTTTTCTAAATTTAGCCATAGTTGTATTCATTTTCTACATTGTGGTGAATCAATGCTATGGTATGCATACTCTTTCATCTCTTCTCATTAATATTATGCACCATGATGTTTTGTTTAGGGTGTGAAATATGTCCGTAGGTTGAAGATAGAATCTTAGAAGGGTGCCCGTAATTCAGAAACTTGTGTGATTGAAGCAGCTAGGAAATTGAACAATTGCTTCTTGAGAAACCATCCTAAAATCAGCTTAAATTTAAAATAGTCAAAGTATGCCATCATAGCTGATGCGGTACGGTGTAATTCATAACATCGATAAATCGAAGAGGAATATGGATGCCCTTATTCAGTTCTAATTATGAATTCAATGGCTGTGACTTCTTTATCCTTGTTTGTTTACTTTCTATGGAATAAGCCTTCATATGTTACACATAATGGGTGAGTTGATATTCAGAATGATGTTATTCAACATGATCAGGATCCTCGACAAAATGTGGGCGTAATGGACGTCTTGCCTCGGACTGTTGTTATGTCTATGAATCATGATTCTACTATCACTAGTATGGATTTTAACCCGAAACATCAAGGGTTACTTCTCGGTATGTCCTATATATTGACAGAATTTTCAATCACTTAAACAATTTTAATATTTCTCTCATTTCCAATGTATCATAGCTTTTTTTTATTTCTTCTTTAAATTCAGCCGGAACAGATACTGGCAATGTATATATGTGGGACGTGAGCAGGAAACAAATAACCTTTCAAGAGAGTTTTGAGATTTGGGACCTCGAACTTCGTCCTGAGTCCCTAAAGGTATGTTCTCTCATATCATGTCTGTCAAAGAATCAGAAATTCGTAATTATTTCATTGATTAGCTTCTGACAATAAATTATTTTTTGTTGAATCTTACTGTGTTGAAGTCATGGTATCCTGGTCGTGCTAGTCCACCAGTCACCCGAGTTAAGTGGAGGCCTGATGGGATACAGTGATACACTTTGGTATTGCTGATGAGTTCAGTTTCACAAGGATCAGATGCGCTTGATGGCTATTCATAAAACACAGATAGCTATATACAGAGCACCTCAGCTTGGCCTCATCAAAAAGGTAAGACTTGCTATCCATCTCATACTGAAATATTTATGTTTACTGTTGAAATATTTTGTTTTGTTGGACATTACCAGAGATGGTATTCAATGATTTATATATTTTTTAGTTATGCCACTTATCGAGTATGATTTAAAAACATGAAACAGTGGGATGCCGGTAGCCTTATAACACATGCTGCATATTCATGCGACGGTGAATCCATATTCGTGGCTTTTGAAAATCGATGTGTTGAAATTCTTACCAGCTCGACACTTGAGCTGAAATGTAGAATAAATCCAGAAGCATACATACCTCCTGTTAAGCATTGGTTAGTAATTTTCTTGTTTTTTTCTGCATACTGAATATTAAAGTGCATATACGATGAGATTAGCTGTGCAATATCTAACTGCCAGAGGTCTGATGCGTGTTCAGGGAAACAACATATCCAGTGGTGGTGGCAGCTCATCCATTAGACCCTAATCAATTTGCATTGGGGCTATCTAATGACATGGTGGCGGTGTTGGAGCCGTTGGAGGAAGATGGGATGTGGGGCACGCCTTGTGTTGAAAGCAAAGCAGGACCAAGTGCATCCCCGGGAGGTATAGACTTGAACCAACTTGGCGAATGGGAGGATGTCTAAGAGGAAAACATGTGGTGTAACTGCACAAATGGCAGTTATGGTAAATTAGATGAGCATTTCTGTCTCATGTTGTTGTTTCACCTCAACCCTTTGTGTTATGGAATGCACCAAAAAAACTTCCAAAGATACTTCAAGTCTATATAAGGATTTTTGTACTTGGAACTCTTTATCATGTTCTCCTTACTCATTGGTGATATTGTTTACGCTGAACTTGCATCTTGAATATATGCTGAAGATTTGTGTATCATGTAGGTTTTTATTAATGAGAGTCGTTGTTTCATTCTTAATTTTTTGTTGATCTGTGTTGAGGTTTAGAGTGAATGAAATAAATTGTGCTGCACGAATTGATAAACGAGGTGCTTAAACGATTATCGTTTGATTAACTTATAAGTTATCAGTCTTTGGCATTCTCAGGTATCGGTGCTGAGGCTGTTTTTCCAATTAATGCATCATCATACACTTGCTAGTCCAATAAATATGTTGCAAGCTAATGGTCTGGTCCATATGTTGCTTATTTATTGTTCTATTTCTTTTTTTGCTGGTGACTTGAAATCATTCATGAACCACAAAGTTTGACTCAGAGCAATAACAACAACAACAACAACAAAAAGGTTCATAGACAATGTTAAATAGTTTTATGCTTGAGAAGCATCAATGGGGTTGAAAGAAATTAAAACACTCAGAATTCATTCACATAGCCATTTTTTGAAATATTTATACAGAGTCATTTTCAGAGTCAACTGCAGTTTTCATTTTTGGCATAGTTTTAGTCTTTTCTGATGTCTGGATATCACATTTCCAGTAACTAACTTTATACTCAAGTTTGTCGGGCAGATCAGCATTCAGTTGCGGAATGTTAATTTTGAAAGTCAGGCAGTTATACGGCTACCAGCAAGTGTGAATGGCTGCACCTGGAATTAAAGCTCAAAACTGTGAATCATCAAATCTGAACCTCACTACTTTTTTCTTTAGGTTCATTCAGATGTAATTGGTAGCTAGCATATAGATCATTTAAGTCATCAATAAATATATTGTAAGGAAAATCAATACCACACAACAAAGGAGGAACATAATTTGTCGCGTTTGTTCTTGATGTCTCAGAATTCATTTTCAAAGAAACATGCATTTTGGTTTTGGACAAACGAGGAACAAGATATGGAATTGGAGCAGATTCCGGCCAGAAATATGAGCCAAATTGGACTCGGGAGTTAGCTTCTCAAAAAAAAAATGTGAGACCGAAGTTGTTTTTGAATAATCCAAATATTCTATTTATGAAGTAATTTTTTTTTTTGATACAAAATTTATGAAGTAATTTGGTTGCCATTTTTGTATTTGGTTTTCAGTTTTTATTTATTCTGATTATTTTTTCATGGATTTTAATGATGGAATTTGGCATTTAATCAATATTTTCGTAATAATATGCAAATTGATGTTGGGCTGATAATAGACTTTTCAAGCTTTTCAAAACTGAGATAAAAAGTTTTCCCTATTATTTATTCATTTAGTAATCGGAGATAGTCGTCTAAAATATGTAGTCTAGGCTAGCCCTTCTTCTCCTCGGTCCGCGGAGACAAAATGTGCCAACCGTTTAAAAAAAGAAATGCCTTTTATGGAATCCTAATTCCGTTGTTATCGCGAACTTTTACGCAATCGATTCGACCATGTCCCTTCAATACACAACATAGTTCATTGACGGGATCTTGGAAATTCACCAATTCATGAAAGTCAAGATTTGTCATAAAATCCCTATCAAAAAAAAAGATTTGTCATAAAATGAATTTCTATGGTTAAACTTACATTAACTCGTCAATTTGGGATACTATTCAAACAAATTTTATTTTCATTTGTGTATCAGTCTTTCAATGGTATTTTTGGGGCCATTTTCAATAACATTATGCAAATTAATGTTCGGCCTGTTAATAGAGTCGTCGGGCTTTTTAGGACCGACATCTAAGGTCGTCTATTTTATTAATTAGATAATCCTAGACCGCTGTATAAATTATGTATAGTCTAGGGTTTTCATCTGTATACCAGTCTATCAATCATCGTGCCGCCTGAGCATATTCTTGTATCTTTTTCTCACATTCTAATTCATTTGACAACCTTTATGATAGATCTATATAAGCCATTGTTAGATGTTGGTATTTTCCAGATAATCGAGAATACATGAATAGTGTCAATCGTTGAAGATCGATGTGGTAAGAATCATCATTCATTTTCTTTTCATATTTACTACACTTGTGTAACAAATCATCCTTTATAGATTTATTCTCGAATAGCCATAAATATATTCAGATATGGAATTGGAGCAGATTCCGGCCAGAAATATGAGCCAAATTGGGAGTTAGCTTCTCACTACAAATTTCGGGTGACATGGACGAGAATACTATTTGAACGTAGAGTTATCGTTTTTTACAGTTCTACGACAACATAACAACAATTGTGAGACCGAAGTTGTTTTTGAATAATCCAAAACACTGAAGATCAACCGTAAGAATCCAAATATTCTATTTATGAAGTATTTTTGTATTTGGTTTTCAGTTTTTATTTATTCAATTATTTTGTCATGGATTTTAATGATGGAATTTAGCATATAATCAATATTTTCGTAATAATATGCAAATTGATGTTGGGCTGATAATACACTTTTTGTTGTGAAAATTATGGATATATGGAGAGGAAACTTAAAGGTAGAAGATGAACATGAACATGAGTAGAAAATGTAGAGAGGAAGAGTGATTCTCATTGATATTGATATTGGGTATTCATACATATACAAATGTTTCCTTTATATAGGATTACATGGGACACAATCAAAAGACTAGCAATAAAAGAGAAATAAATTAGTCATATGAAAGGCTAAGGGTCATTGGCATATGAAATGCTAAGAGTCATCCAATACCTAATGATAATATTTCATAACACTCCCCCTTTGGATGACTCGTACAGATATTATGCCTCATTAAAACCTTACTAGGAAAAACCCTGTGGGAAAAATCTAGTGAAGGAAAAAGAGTACACAACTGTACATTACACATAAATGTTACCTCATTAAAAAACTTATTTAGAAAAACCCAAAGGGATAAAACCTAAAATAAGGAAAAGAGTGTAACGCGTATTCTCCCCCTCAATGTGGCCTTTAACATAAATCTCTAAGATTTCGCATACCGATTTTATAGACCAATTTTTCAAAGGGAGTTGGGGGAAGTGCCTTTGTAAACAAATCGACTAAGTTGTCACAAGAACGAATCTGACAAATATCAATCTCTCCGTTCTTATGAAGTTCATGTGTAAAGAAGAACTTTGGAGAGATATGTTTCGTTCTATCTCCTTTTATATAACCATTTTTAATTTGAGCTATACAAGCAGCATTATCCTCAACTATATAGGGATTTCTTTATCACCTGAAAGATCACATGATCCTCTAATATGACGGATTTTAAAGACTTCAGCCACACACATTCACGGCTTGCTTCATAAAGTACTAATATTTCAGCATGTAGAAGGAGTGGATGTAAGGGTCTGTTTGGTAGAGCGCCAAGATATAGCGGTGTCACCATATGTAAACACATAACCCGTTTGTGATCGCGCTTTATGAGGGTCAGATAAATACGCGGCATCGACATATCCAATTAATCCTGATTTTGAGTCTTTTGAATAAAATAAGCCCATATCAGTTGTATTAAGTGATCAAACAACAATAGGCGAATTTTCACAAGATATAATTTATCCATATTAAATTGTTTGAGGATCCTTTCAGTATATGAGGACTGGTGAACAAAAATGCCCATTGATAAATGCTCAATTTGTAAGTCAAGGTAGAATTTTGTTTTGCCCAAATCTTTCATTTCAAATTCACTTTTTAGATATGCATTCGTCTCAGTAAGTTCATTAGGGGTCCCAATGATATTTAAATCATCAACATAAACCGCACTAATAGAAAACCCAGTTTTTGTCCTTTTAATAAAAACACATGGGCAAATTGCATTGTTGATAAATCCCTCTTTCAAAAGATATTCACTTAGACGATTGTACCATATTCGACCGGATTGTTTTAATCCATATAATGATCTTTGTAATTTTATTGAGTACATTTCCCGTGGTTTTGAGCTACATACTTCAGGTAATTTTAATCCTTCGGGAATTTTAATATAAATGTCATTATCAAGTGACCCATATAAATATGCTGTCACGACATCCATTAAATGCATATGGAGTTCTTCTAAGACTGACAAACTCAATAAAAATCTGAATGTTGTCACATCCATTACCGGTGAATATGTCTCTTCATAATCAATGCCTGGTCTTTGCGAGAAGCCTTGTGCTGCAAGACGTGCTTTATATCTTACGACTTCATTTTTCTCATTTCGTTTGCGCACAAATATCCATTTATAACTAACAGGTTTGACATTCTCGGGTGTAAGGGAAATTTTTCCAAAGACTTGGCGTTTCTCAAGTGAATTCAATTCTGCCTCGATGGCACTTTTCCATTTTAGCTAATCATTTCTTTGTCGGCATTCATTAACCGATCTTGGCTCATGATCCTCATCTTCATCTGTAATATTTAGAGCCATAGAATAGGCGAATATATTATCCACTATAATTTCTTTTCTATTCCACCTTTTCCCTGAAATGACATAATTGATCGAAATTTCTTCATTATCAGTTTCAGGTATCTCATTACCTTTCATAGAAGTCTCTTCATGATTCATATCATTTTCTTTTGGAATAGTGGTTGATGCATCAATTTGGTTATCTTGAACCTTTCTTTTTCTTGGATTTTTATCATTGGACACAATTGGTCTACCACGCTTCTGTCATGTTTTAGACTCACTTGCTAATTTATTTCCAATATCTTCATCAGGAAGATTGATTTTGCAAGGAGCATTGACAGCTGGTATATGTGACTTTGTCACTGTTTTAACATTTGTGAATGCATCAGGTAATGTGTTTGCCACACTTTGTAAGTGGATAATCTTTTGAACTTCTAGTTCACATTGATTTGTACGAGGATCAAAATGAGACAATGACTCTGCATTCCACGATATTACTTGTCTTTTTTTCAGACTTTATTTTATCTCCCCCTAATGCAGGGAAATTTGTCTCATCAAATTGACTGTCGGCAAATCGTGCCTTAAATATGTCACCTGTCATAGGTTCCAAAAATTTAATAATTGATGTCGATTCAAATCCCACGTAAATCCCCAATCTTCTTTGGGGTCCCATTTTAGTACGTTGGGGAGGAGATATTGTCACATAAACTGCACACCCAAAAACTCTTAAATGAGAGATATTTGGTTCTTGGCCACTAACAAGTTGCAAAGGGGAATATTTATTATTTGCAGTTGGCCTTATACGAATTAGTGATGCAGCATGCAAAATTGCCTGTCCCCAAGCAGAACTTGGCAATTTAGATCGCATAAGTAATGGTCTAGCTATCAATTTTAGTCTCTTGATGAAAGATTTTGCAAGACCATTTTGAGTATGAACATGAGCAACCGGATGTTCAATTATAATTCCAGTTGACATACAATAGTCATTAAAAGACTGGGATGTAAATTCTCCCGCATTATCCATATGAATTTTCTTAATTAAATGATCTGGAAATTGTGCTCGTAATTTAATAATTTGAGCAATCAACCTTGCAAATGCCATATTACGAGTGGATAATAAACAAGCATGCGACCAATGGGTCGATGCATCAATAAGTACTATAAAGTACTGAAATGGTCCACTTGATGGGAAAATAGGTCCACATATATCTCCTTGAATCCGTTCTAAAAATGTTGGACATTCAGTCTCAACTTTCAGTGGAGATGGTCTTGTAATCAGTTTTCCTTGAAAACAAGCAACACATACGAGATCTTTGGACAAGAGAATATTTTTACTCTTTAATGAATGTCCATGTGAATTTTCAATGGTTCTTTGCATCATTATTGAACCCGGATGGCCTAATCGATCATGCCATATTAGAAAGTTTTTCGAGTCTATTGAATTCTGGTTTATCACCATATATGTTTCAACTGAATTTATGAAAGTATAATATAATCCAGAGTTGTATGATAGAAGTGTTTCCATCACTTTTTTTCATTCTTGAGACCATTGACGTGATATATAAATATTCAATGTCATTTTCATTTATAGTCTCAACATGATAGTCATTTTGTTATATATCTTTGAAGCATTGCATCTTTTATGATATATTGTGTACCATTATGTAACACTAGTATTTGGACTCTTTCATAGCCTTCAATAAGATTTGATGCACCAGATATTGTGTTGATATTAGCTTTAGCTAATTTGAGATGCGAGAAATAAATTAATCTCTCAAAATTGTATGTGTCGGTGCACTATCCGGCAAACATAATGATTCATCATCATCTTTCATCTTAATAGAGTGACCATCATCCATATCTCTTTGAAAGATAAATAAATAAGATTAGGAACACTTTTATTTGATGAGACGGGGGATACAAGTTCAAAATTTAATAAGTAAGTCACCATCTTTTATCGTAATTGAGAGCTGATTATACATAGCTCTTTATTTGGAAGAGAAATAAAGCATAAAATATAGAAATTCAAATACTTTGAATTAAATATATTCATAGGTCTGGCATCATATCCCTTATGTCGCCTTCCCATCATTGATTAATTTATCAAACTCTCCATTGACCTCTTATAAAATTTAATCTCTAACATCCAAATGGATGAGATTCATGTAGGTTCAAATGGGTGATATCCTTAGGATCATCACTTTGTTCAGTAGAATTTATTTTAACACATTTTGCTTTCAAAAAGGCTTGATAAAAATCAAGATGTTCGGAAGTACGACAAGTATGATCCCAATGATATTTTTTCATCAATTTATTAATGATATTTTCATATCATAACTTCACTTGTGAAGTGATTCATAACATTGCAAAATTATAATCGCCTACATTTTCTTTAGAATCTTGCATTCGCAAGTGTATATAATCAAACCAAGTTTAATATCATCGTCTTTTGGTGATCGTGCATCTCTTCAAATCCTTTCAAAGGAGAGAGGGATCATTGATTCTCAAATTTCATATACAATCTCTCATCGAGATGTTGTCGAAGGATATTTTGGCTTGAGCCATCTTTTATGAACAAATGCTTTATTTCCTTCATTTATAGTATCTTAAAGATACAAATAATATAGGCGGAATTTAATATCATGAATCAACGCCGAATGATAATTGTCATATCATGGCTTTAGCCATCTTTATTGAACTAGTGCTTTATTTCATTCTTTTATAGTATCTTAAAGATACATGACACTTAGGCGAATTTCAATATCAATAATTAACGCCGAATAATCATTTTCATGCTCAAGAGTATTGAACTCGAGCTTCATAAGATTGAAATTGCATAATAATATATGATAAATATAATATGAATTGATTTCAAGCAATGAAATAGAACATTAGCCATATGTAAAATTACACATGACATATAACAAGGAAATAAAAATGTATAAGATAAAGTCATCTTTCAACATATAAAATTAGGCATGTGAATGATTTATAAGAACATGATTAAATAAAATATACATGTTATAAACAACATCATAGAATGAATTGATTTTTCAAATGCTAGGCGGTTTTGAGATTTCTCCGAAGAGGACTCAATGTAGCCATAATAGCATCACAATGAGAAAAGGGAGGAAGAAGAGAAGATGGTGTATCACTACCTTGGATTTCGTAGAGAAATCGTGCTGATAACGTGTTGTGAAAATTATGGATATATGGAGAGGAAACTTAAAGGTAGAAGATGAACATGAACATGAGTAGAAAATGTAGAGAGGAAGAGTGATTCTCATTGATATTGATATTGGGTATTCATACATATACAAATGACTCCTTTATATAGGATTACATGGGAAAATCAAAAGACTAGCAATAAAAGAGAAATAAATTAGTCATATGAAAGGCTAACGGTCATTGGCATATGAAATGCTAAGAGTCATCCAATACCTAATGATAATATTCATAACACTTTTCAAGCTTTTCAAAACTGAGATAAAAAGTTTTCCCTATTATTATTCATTTAGTAATCGGAGATAGTCGTCTAAAATATGTAGTCTAGGCTAGCCCTTCTTCTCCTCGGTCTACGGAGACAAAATGTGCCAACCGTTTAAAAAAAGAAATGCCTTTTATGGAAACTTTCCCTAATTCCGTTGTTATCGCGAACTTTTACGCAATCGATTCGACCATGTCCCTTCAATACACAACATAGATCATTGACGGGATCTTGGAAATTCACCAATTCATGAAAGTCAAGATTTGTCATAAAATGAATTTCTATGGTTAAACTTACATTAACTCGTCAATTTGGGATACTATTCAAACAAATTTTATTTTCATTTGTGTATCAGTCTTTCAATGGTATTTTGGGGCCATTTTCAATAACATTATGCAAATTAATGTTGGGCCTGTTAATAGAGTCGTCGGGCTTTTTAGGACCGACATCTAAAGTCATCTATTTTATTAATTAGATAATCATATATTGCTGTATAAATTATATATAGTCTAGGGTTTTCATCTATATTTCAGTCTATCAATCATCGTGCCGCCTGAGCGTATTCTTGTATCTTTTTCTCACATTCTAGTTCATTTGACAAGCTTTTACGATAGATCTATGTAAGCCATTGTTAGATATTGGTGTTTTCCGGATAATCGAGAATACATGAATAGTGTCAATCGTTGAAGATTAATGTGGTAAGAATCGTCATTCATTTTCTTTTCATGTTTACTACATTTGTGTACGAAATCATCCTTTATAGATTTATTCTCGAATAGCCATAAAACCTATGTCATGAAAATTTCTTGTTGATTGTATTATTATTTTTATTTTATCGTTGCGATCGATGTTTATTGGATCGTCATTTGACGAGCAAGAGATTGAAAATGAAAACTATCCATATCATGGATAGGTTTTAAGGATTTCATATCGGATAACGATTTATGAGTTTGATGTGTGAGATTAATGTTTGTTGTGTCTTTGTGTAGTAAAAGTACACAACTAATGAAGTTTTGATTGAGACGTGTCAATTACTTACCGATAAGAAAGATCCATATCATGGATAGTTTTTAAGGATTTCATATCGGATAACGATTTATGAAGTTTTGATGTGTGAGATTAATGTTTGTTTTGATTGAGAAGTGTCAAAGTCTAATTTATCAACTTCTTTTTTCCACATGAAAATCAAGTAAAGGGAAAATGTCATTAAGCATGAAGTATTCATATTGATATATAGTTGGGTAACATTATTTGTGTGACATTCTCAATTCAGTATATATATTCAAACTATTTAATAGTTTTATATTTATTATTAACATAGTATAATATTTCAAGGTGAACTCCTAGTTGTGGTGATTTAATAGACTATGGTTAGAATAATATAAGCTTCTTAATGATTAGAAAATAGTCATCGGGTCAGATCATTATAGAAGGTATCAGAGCCGATCCTCTTCAGTAGTTGGGTGCGAGGAAATGATCTTCTCTAATATGTGGCATCACCATCTAGACCATGCACCATATTGCTTCCACGAACACACACCTAACTAACATCCGCGTAGAAAAATTATTCAAGCTTTGCCGATGCAACATGACCTTCACGATGGAACTCCGAGCAAACACCGCCACGTTCCTCACCATTGCCTTCATTCTTTCCATCAATGTCATTGACAATTGTAATCTTCGTATAGTCAAAAACAATTTATAGTGATGACCGGTAAGACTGGTGTCGAACCCAAGGGAGTAAATTTGATTATGCGCTAGGGGAATCAAGTTTTCAATTTGGCTATTCCTAAAATTCAATGATGAGATGGTTATCAATCAAGAACAAGCAACGAGATAGCGCTAAAGGGTTGAATATCAATCAAAAGAGAGTTTCGAGGGGTTGTGCCCCTCCTTGGCATTTCCCATGATCATGCATACAAGAATTAAACACATTCAAGGTGTTAGATAGTGTTGAACCTAGCTTAGACTAAGGTAGATCACATTTTAATCGAATCTATTCTTAGTCAAGCTCTCTTATTGCTCGAACCTCACTCTCTCGAGGTAATTGGTTCATTCCATGACATTTATTAGCATTGGAATATCTCCCAAAGCAATAAATATAATGAACTCGAGTCCTAGTTCACTTCAAATCCGTAGATATGATCACATTTACTATATCTAAACCATCCCTAAGGTCGCTAGATTCTTAGGTCATGTTTTGGGATAAACAAATCACTTTGGCATTTCATCAAACACCTAGTGGCATGCAATAATGAAGATCATAGCAAATGTGAATTTACACCATAGATTAATCATCCAACATGTGTATACATGATCAAGAGTACCAAGGAGGGTGACAACACCCTCAAAACACAAGGGGGCTACTCACACATCATGTAAGACAACATGGTGTGAGTGTAGGGTTTAAGCACAACAAATGAGAATAGAAGAGGAATAGAAATAGGATGGTTAATCCTAGTGTCTCCCTTTGATCTTCACTTCTCCTTTGTTGGATGATGAATGATGACCTTGATTTGATCTCCTTTGATGAGTATTTTCGCCCAAAAAGCCAGCCCTCATGGTCAAAAACCCCTCTTTCTATTTATAGTCTCGGGTACATTTCGGTACGGTAGCAGATCTCAGCCGCCCGGCTGAACTGAAGGTGACAATCCAGCCGGTCGGCTGAAGGTGACAATCCAGCCGGTCGGCTGAAGTTGGCCGGTTGCATTGATTGTGTAGAGCAGGAACCAGCCGGTCGGCTGAACTGGAGATGGAAATCCAGTCGGTCGGCTGAAACTGGCCGTTTGTCTGCATCCATAGGTCTTTCATCCAGCCGGTCGGCTGGGTTTGCAGCCGCCCGGCTCAAAGTGGCTGATTGCCATGAAATCTGGATCATTTGTCCAGCCGGTCGGCTGGGATGCTTTTTGTCCACTTTTCGCTCCAAATCTTCGGTTTTTCCCGAGTTTTTGTATTTAGGTTTTGACATTGAGGCTAACGTTGTTGTACCTGAAATGTAGAGATAGAGGTCAAATGACATCAAAATATCGTCGGAAACGACCCAAAACTATAGTGAAGAATGGCCATAAATCAGTCGAAAACTCGACTAATCAGTCATCGACCTCAGCGACTCAATTGCCCCGTGCCTTTTTCATTGTGTACGCACCTATTTGCTCCTCATTCATCCTATCCGACCCCACCTATAAAATTTAATATGATCAACTCGTTTAAAAGCAAATAATCCAACAGAAACTAATCCTTTGAGAAGTGAGGCTCCTCGAATATCCTCATCGATTTATGCTTACATAGCACTTCGCCGACGTAAACCTCATGTCTTCCTAGTGGCTGCGACAAACTGAGCCGACATGGTTCTAGTTTTGATTTTGATTTTGTTTTGAGAGAGATTAGTATCCGCAATTTGAGGGAAGAGTTTTTTGTGCGAGAGGAGTTTATGTCGACAGTGAGATCGGTCTACAGGAATTCTTAGTAGTGCAAATAGTTAGAAATAATGTTTCACAACTAATAATACACACTCAAAATCATAAACTCAACTCAGATTATATATTTATTTCTGAATGAACATAATTAAGGATGCTTTAATTGGTTAGGTTTTTCTCAACTCTATTCATCTAATTTTGTATAAATACCTCTCAGAGAATTAGAAAGAATTGGAATTAGTTGATGCTAGACCAGTGACCAAACGCCCATAACCATATTTTTAGTTCTTAGGGCTGCTATAAGTATAAATAAATGTCAAGTAATTCCTTTAATGCTATTTGCAATTATCAACGAGTACCCACATAATATAAATACATGATAATTAATGATTCAAATTAATTTCAAGTATTTCAAATTGTTAAGAAAATGTCAAATCATTCGCAAATGCCGTAAATTCTTCACGAAAATATAATAAACAGTTCAGAAATTACCAACGTATTCATGAATATAACAAATTATTCGAGTGACAAGTCATCTTTTTTGGGGTTTACAATTCACATATACTGATAAGGTTTACATTTGAACCACTCCCCATAAGAGTATATCCAAAACAATCTCACCCAATTCTTTAGTTAGTTTAGACGATAACATTAATCCTTGGTAACTGGTCATTCTTAAAACATGTATACGAGTTGACGTGTTCTTCTTGGTAGGAATAGAGAAATAGAGCGATTCATCTTAATAGGAAACTAAAGCCGCCTATATATACTGTACACGGATCTACATATGAAGATACTAATATGAAAAGACATACATATGAATTGTCCCTAACACTTCTCTGTTATTTTGGAAAGCCTTTAGCTTAACAATGTAACAACATCAAGTTTAAAATTTGAGCAAACTAATGGTGGAAAAACCACTATGAGTTTGAAATGACAAGAGTATTACTGTATCAAGGCTTAAACAAAAATCTCCAATTCTGACAACAATCAACTGGCACAATAAGCACTTTCCAAAATCCGACAATGCCATCCATCTCTAACAATGCCATCCATCTCTAGCTTTTTTTCTATGTCCTTTCCTCTTTGACTGCTAAATAAAAGTTTTGTACATTACATTGCGGCTCAACCCCCTCAATTTTTTGATTTTTCTTTGTTTTTTAAACAATAAAACCAAAATAAAACAACAAAACTCAATCAGTCCGAATACGTCAGTCCACCCCTATCTGTCCATTCCTCTTTCAGTATTTTCTAAGCAACTGAAGAAAGATTAGATAAGGAAACAAATTTGAGCTCTGATACCATGTTAGGAAAAGAGGAATAGGACGATTTATCTTATTAGGAGGCTAAAACAGCCTACATATATTGTACAAGAATTGACACATGAAGAGATAAAAATATGAAAAGACATACATATGAGCAGTGTTCCAGAAAACGGCCGCCTAGAGCCTAGGCGGCAATTTTCTTGAACCCGTTCCGTTTTTTCAATTAATCGGTTACATGAAGAATTTGAGTTGGGGTTGTGTTATTTAGGCCGAAATTCATACCTTTGTGGATGAAAAAGCTTGACAGCCGTCTACAATGGCATTTAGGGTTTTTCTGTGTTTTTGAGGATGATGAATAGTGGCTGTCGAGAAAAAAAGATGATGAACAGTGATTTAATAAAATAATAATTTATTATATCAGAATCCTTCAAGTTTGAAATACTTACAAATAGACCCCTTTTTTTTAAATAACGTTTTAAACTTATCCTCTAATGTATTAAAATCATATTTTACTTTGAAAATACGGTCCATCATGTTTAAAAATTTACTTAAAGTTATATTAACATAATATTTATTAATATATATTTAAAAATTCAAAACCGATTAATCCCCGCCTAGGCCCCGATTAGTCCCCGATTAATCCTTTCGGACCCTGACCGCCCGATTCCCGCCTAGCGTTTTCTTGAACACTGCATATGAGTGGTTCTCTAGGAATAAAATCTGGTGCAGCCAAGCTATTTACAGTAATTTAAGTAAAACGACGTAGTTTGATGTATTTTAAGACAAAACAATGTAGTGTTAAGCCGAAACTGCGTAGTTTTGAAAAAGGGTTCAGTTATCTATTTAGGAGTTTTATAAATGAAATGATGTAGTTTTAATGTTATTTTAACCAAACTATGTCGTTTCGAATGTCTGTAAATAGTCTTGCTGCAAGGGATATGAATCCTGGTCTCTAACACTTCTCTATTATCTTAGAAAGCCTTTAGCTTATCAGTGTAACAACATCCAGCTTTAAATTTGAGCAAAAAGCTGAAACAAGACAAGATATCCAGACTCTAAAGTAGCAGCCCATGCGCTCATCTAAATATATATGTTCCTTGATACAATGGAGTTTTGTGTGGTGTCAAGCTGCAATTTTTCTTTGCCTTCACAGGTTTGAAATCATAATGGTTCGTTTGAATGCGGAACTGGTTCTTGTGAACATGCATTTTTTTAATGAGACAAACCGTCGGACCCTAACCCAATTGTAAGAACTTTTTTATTTTCTTATAATTTTGGGATTACATATTATCAAGATGTTGAGTATGTTTGATAAAATAGAGAATATTCTATTAGACATTCGTTTTCTATACATATATTATAGAGGAGCGTTCAAATGAGGCACCAAAATTAGAATGAGGCAGTGAGGCACGATCTGAGCCACACATCTAACCCCTCCGTGCATTCTGGACGCGCCACGTGTCCCACTACCAAAATTCATCAAAAGCAAAAAGCAAAAATTATTCCTGCACTACTCCCTGTCACATCATCAAAATGAGTGGCTCACAACGTGTCTCACTGCCTCATTCTACCAACCATGCCTCAATGGAGTGCTCCCCTTATGTTTACTATATATATATATCATGTACATGAGGAGCGATCAAATGAGGCACCAAAATTAGAATGAGGCACGTGAGGCACGATCTCAACCACACATCTAACCCCCCGTGCATTTGTGGCGCGCCACGTGTCAAATAGTAAACCCACTACCAATAGTAGTGTGAACACAAATGGCGGCTCAACTCATATGGCTTCGCCACGTGTCACAATGAGTGGCCCAGATCGTGCCTCACATGCCTCATTCTACCAAACATGCCTCAACCGAGTGCTCCCCTCATGGACATTACCTAATGACAAGGTGTTTAATTAATTCATATTCTCTAACAAAGTATATGCTTTCCTGGGCTGGTTTTGTGTATGTGGAACAGGATAGAAGATGAGAGTGTTGTTGATTTCAACAAGGACTATTTTTGGGGACAAGTTATCTAAAGGTTAGTGGGAGGCTACTGAAAAATACCTCACCAGATAACGAAAAATCGAGCAAAAAGTTTTTCAGGTTAAAGCAGCAATGATACCTGGAAGCATTGGCTAGGTGAGTTGATGATCAAGATATGCTAAATTCATTTGGCCCTCGATCTGTGTCTATATATAGTTTGGCCTTGCTTTGTTCTAATAAATATATATATATGCGACTATGACTCGTTTTGCAGGGGTGATCTTGAGGAAGCTCCTGATATGTTAGATAATTTATATGAACTTCAAGAATTCAATATTGTTCATAAACAAACATTCACAAAATTAACAAAGATACCGAAGATGGAAAACTTCAAGTGAGAAATAAAAATACAAGTACCCTTTTCATGGATGTGTACGACCTATATATTTTTAATATCAGTATTAACTTAATGGGGAACTGATTTTATTGTTTGTATTCACCTCAGAGATCATAAATTGGTGTCTGGGATCGGAGATACTAAAGCTAGCAGGACCATAAACTTCTTGAGGTACTTGTGAGGCTGATGACTATTAATCCTAATTTTCATGGGAAGCTAGACCTCCCGAATATAGAGAAATCGAGGTTGCATATAATTATCCGACAGAGGTATGTGAAAGTCCTAATGATCCAAGTTGTCCAGGTAAATGCAGCGGTCGGTTTCCATCATACTTCTATTTTCAGCTTTGATTCCCAACATATGCAATGTAATAATCCTCAATGTGACCCAGAGGTCGGAGGTCTAATTAAAGCCATAATTGTGACCACTCGTTAGAGCGCAGACTCTGCCATCGATCCCTGCCGTTTCAATGAGAACCGTTCTGAATGCTGATAATTCACTTGTTGTAAGTAAAATCAGGACAGGTATTCCTTTAAGCTCAATTTTAATTTTTATGGCTCTTCGTTATTTTTGTATATGTGATGAAAGTTGGACTGTGATTCATGATATGTCTAGCCATTGCAACTTTGCTCAAGCATCACACTTCCTAGCATGATGTCAAAATCCAGCACATTGTTCCGGAGTGCCTTTTAGGTTCATGGAGAAGGAGGCCGGTGAGAGCTGGTGATATTTTGATTTCAGTAGAGCTATATATCTTAATTATGGCATTGTCATGTTTAATCTAATTTTCTCTTGCTACCACTGTTTTTGAGCAGCCTTGTTAGACCACCAACAACTTCTCGAACAAACAGAAACCCATCTGCAGGAAAGCAAAATTCAAATTCTAAACGTGGCTCGAAGAGACGAGTAGAAGTAGAGGTTAGTACTTCCTCGTTTCGAATTTTAAGATCTTAGCGAAAAGAAAAAATAAAGTTCAATTGAGATTCAAAGGTCCGCTTTAAAGTCAGGGAAGACCACCAACATTTTCTCTTACTTCATGTTTTTTTATAGCTTGTTCTAGAGTTGTTGATTGTGTTGAGGCATATAATACAAACTACACACATAGGTTCAAGATAGTACTACTAATAGGGATATTTTACTTGTATTTTGTTATTACTGTGTAACTTTATTTGTATTGAATTTTTGTATTACGACTCATAAGTCCGATTACAAAGGGGAAAGGGGTGAGGGCCGCCTATTCTTTTGTGTGTGGTCTAATTGAGATGCAAAGGTCTGATTTAAGGACAAGGTCGAATCAACCTTAAGACGAGCCAAGCATACACTTTCTTCAATTGCTTATACAAAACAATTATAGTCCAGACATACTTATAATTTAAATTTAAAACATTAAGTAATAATTATATTTAATTTTGTTTCTAAATTTAGCCATCAAATATTTTAAATTGGATAGGTAAGATTAGGTAATAATTTGAAATAAAAAACTCCATTAATTTTGCTTTACAGAATATTCTTAGTATTTATTCGGGGTTTTTTTATACAGTTATGTATGCGTGTACTAATTTTTAATATTTTGCTGCTATTCGCACAGCTGGATCAATATTGTGATATGTGTACTCGTTCATGTCATTAATTATATGAATAACCATATATTGGTTTAGAGTTCTTGATTGTGTTAAAGGTGACATAGTGTACCCACCACACACATAGGTTTAAGATAAAACAATGAATATGAACTTTTAATTATACTTTGTTATTATTATGTAACTGGAATTCTATTGAATTTGTTGATGAGGACCTATAAGTCCAATTATGATGGATAGAGGGGTTGGTTCTCTTGCGTTTAATTTGGTCTAATTAAGAAACGAGGGTCCAATTTAAAATCAGGCTTGAATTAACCTTGAGGCAAGTGAAGCCGTCACTTTTCTCCAGTTTTCTTATACAAACAAATTTTATAGTCAAGGCATAATTTAGGCCTCAAATATTGATGTCTAGATTTAAAAGATTATGTCATACTTATATTTGATTTTCTTTTCTAAATTTAGCCCTTCATTATTATAACGTGGATACGTGAGATTAGTTAATAATTTGAAAGAAGAAAAATTAATTAATTTTGATTTACAAAATATTCTTAGACTATTTCTTCTGGGTTTTTTTATAGTTGTAGTTAGGCGTCCTGATCTGCGTGTACTTTTTTTAACAATTTGCTGCTATTTGTAGGGTTGAATCAATAATATGGTACGTGTACTTTTCCATTTCATTAATTCTATAAATAATAATGATTTATTCTTTTTTTATTGGAATAATTATTTATTCTAGATTTCTTGACTGTGTTAAGGTGGCAAAGAATACTAGCACACATATAAGTTGAGATAGAACTGCGAATAAAGACTTTTACTTGTATTTTATTATTACTTTTTAACTTCATTTGCCTTATTATTTTTTTCAAAAAAAAACTTCATTTGCATTAATTTTTTTATTATAATTCATAAGCAATTATAAAGGGGAAAGGAGTGTTGCCCATCAATTCCTTTGCGCTTTGTTTAATTAAAATACAAAGGATCCGACTCGAAGTCAGGCTAAAACAAACCTTAAGGCGAGTGAAATCGTCATTTTTATTCAATTTTTATAAAAATAATCATAATCTAGACATAACTTATACCTCAAATTATAATTTACATTTAAGAGATTAAGTAATAAGTATATTTGATTTTCCTCTATAATCAAGATATAATTAGGCATCAAATTATTATTTACATTTAATAGATTAAGTAATAATTTTCTTTTCTAAATCTTGACATCAAATATTATAATTCGGATATGTAAAATTAGGAAAATTTTTGAAATGAAAAGATATCAATTAATTTTTCTTTACTAAAATATTCTTCGAACATTCCTTTTGGGTTTTTTATAGTTGTTGTTGGGTGTCTTGATCTGTGTGTACGCATTTTTTAACATTTTACTTGTACGGTTGAATCATTATTATGATATGTGTACTCTTACATTTTATTAATTTATAATTAATTATACTTTATTATAGAGTTCTTGATTCTGTTATGGGTGGCATAGAACATCAACCACACACATAGGTTTTTTTTCTATTATTACCGTGTAACTTCATTTGCATTGATTTTTTTTTATAACTCATATAACTCCAATTATAATGATAAAGGGATGCGGCCAATCAATTCCTTTACGTTTGGTTTGCAAGAGTATCCGCACCCATCCATCACCTCCTCAAATGGAGAAGGTGCTCAATAAGCACCTCCTAAACAATCAGCACCTCTTTAATCTATAAATTTATGCACCAGTTGAGCACCTCTTTGCATTATTCATCTAATAAAATATTATTATTTCTAATTTAAAAATTAATTATAATTTGTTAAACTAATCGGGAGATATGTAAATGATTTTGTATGAATTACGAATTAAATAAATGATTTTGAACCATAATTAAACCAAAGTCAAACTGGTCAAATGTATATGTATAATTAAAATTAAAAAACATAAATAGTTGAGCCAAAACAAGCCCAATAGCCAACAAGCCCACTGCAAACCCTAGTATTTTCTCTTTCTTATGCATGCTCTAGCAGTTGTTGGCCGCGCATCTGGTCTAGCAGGTTCTCCTCTCCGCGCACTTGCTTGTCTCCGCTGCACAACTTCGTCTTCAAAAAGCTGCTCCACGTCGGCTCGCACCTCCTCCAATTGCCTACCGGTGCAGATGCTCTAAGGGTCCGACTTAAGATCAGGCTGAATCAACATGAAGGCAAGTGAAGTCATCACTTTTATTCAATTTTTTATACGAACTATTATAATCAAGATATAATATATGTAGGCCTCAAATTATAATTTACAATTAAAATATTAATTGATAATTATACTTGATTTTCTTTTTTAAAATTTGCCATCAAATATTATAATTGGGATGTGTACCTTTAAGTATTAATTTGGGTTTTATTGAGTTGTTAATGTGTGTCCTGATGTGTGCACATTTTTAACATTTTACTCCTATTTGCACTGTTGAATCATTACTGTGGTATGTGTACTCTTCCATTTTATTAATTATATAATTAATAGTATTTTGTTCTAGAGTTCTTGATTGTGTTAATTGTGTTAGGATTTGCTAGCCCAATTAAACCACAGTCTCTTATGATCGTAAAGCCTAAGCTTGTGAGTTATGGCTTTATTATCTAATATATGCTAGCAAAATCTTCTATTCTCTAGGCAATGTAGGAAAATCTCCTCCTCACTTGAAGAAATTGTACATACTCCCCCTCAATCAATACTCTGCTACTAGCTGGTAGTCTCTCCATGGGTGCGCCAGTGACCTCCCCTTTCTACTAGGAATGTTGTCCGACTCCTGTGCTCACGACCCCCTCTCCCCACCAGAGGCACTTGCGACTCTTGCGCTCGCGACCTCTCCTCTTTACCAGAGGTGCTCTGCGGCTCCCACTTAACTTGGATTTCTTAACCCGTGAGACTTTATCACCATGCTACTCCCAATCGCATCTATGTGATCTCTAAAGCACGTGATTTACATATGGACTTGAGTGTCTCCACTTGTGTCCCACATTCCTCCACGTACTTAGCCCAGTCGCACCATGGACTTTGATACCATGTTGAATTTCGCTAGCTCATCTAGTTCTAATGTCCCGTTGTGAGCCAAAAGCTTAAGCTTGTGAATTCTGGTTCTATAGAACCATACTAGCATCTTCGCCTCATTCTAGGCAATATTGGACATTTCTTCAATTGACTCTTACTCAACAATTTCCTCCTCAATAAGAGGAATATCACCTACGCCCCCTTGATCATTAATTCGCCATGACAATCTCGATATTCTCCTTCATTCCGACCCTCCTCATAGGTGCGTCCCTCACGAATCTCCCTCTCACATGAGGTATTGACCTACTACCGTTGCCTAACATCTTCCCTGGGCCCGCCAATCCACTCGCACTCTCTTTCGATCTGATATCATTTGTTAGGATTTGCTAGCCCAACTAAACTACATCCCCTTATGACCCAAAATCCCTAGGCTTGTGAGTTATGATTTTGTGTCTCATAGCAAATCTTCTATTCTCTAGGCAATGTGAGATAATTTTACCAAGTGACATATTCCCAACAAAGTGTGGCATAGAATAGAATATCAACCACACACATGAGTTTAAGATAGAACTACGAATAATGACTTTTACTTGTATATTATTATTAATTTGTAATTGCATGTAGTGAATTTGTTGTTCAATTATAAAGGGTAAGGGAATGCGGCCCACCGATTCTCTTGCGTTTGGTTTAATTAAGATCTGATTTAAGATCAAGGCTGAATTATCCTTAAGGAGAGGAAAGTTGTCACTTTTCTTCAATTTATTATACAAAAAACAATCATACAGTCAAGGCGTAATTTAGGACTCAAATAATGTTTTTTAGATTTAAAAGAATGAATAAAAGGGTTTGGATCAAATAAAAACCACATATAAATAAAAAAAACTATAAACCAAATAAGTTTGAATATTAGCAAATAAGTCTGAACATTATCGAATAAGTCTGAACATTATGTTAAGTCTGAACTTTTACATAGTTTATAGTTTTTATAAATAAATATGGTTTTTACCTGATGTCCACCCTAAGTAAAAAACTAATAATTATATTCGATTTTCTTTTCTAAATTTAGCCATAATGTATTATAATTTGGATATGTAAGATTAGGTAATGATTCGAAATGAATAAAAAGAGTTTTTGAAATACTTGTACACATTTTCAACATTGTGGTGAATCAATACTATGGTATGCATACTCTTTCATCTCATTGATTTTATGCAGCATGATGTTTTGTTTAGGGTGAAATATGTCCGTAGGTTGAAGATAGAATCTTAGAAGGGTGCCCGTAATTCAGCAGCTTGTGTGATTGAAGCATCTAGGAAATTAAACAATTGCTACTTGAGTAACCATCCTAAAATCAGGCTTAAATTTAAAATAGTCAAAGTATGCAATCATAGCTGATGCGGTACGGTGTAATTCATAACATCGATAAATGGAAGAGGAATATGGATGCCCTTATTCAGTTCTAATTATGAATTCAATGGCTGTGACTTCTTTATCCTTGTTTGTTTACTTTCTATTGAATGCCTTCATATGTTACACATAATGGGTGAGTTGATATTCAGAATGATGTTATTCAACATGATCAGGATCCTCGACAAAATGTGGGCATAATGGACGACTTGCCTCGGACTGTTGTTATGTCTATGAATCATGATTCTACTATCACTAGTATGGATTTTAACCCGAAACATCAAGGGCTACTTCTAGGTATATCCTATTGACACAATTTGCAATCTCTTAAACAATTTTAATATTTCTCTCCTTTCCAATGTATCATAGCTTTTTCATTTCTTCTTTAAATTCAGCCGGAACAGATACTGGCAATGTATATATGTGGGACGTGAGCAGGAAACAAATAACCTTTCAAGAGAGTTTTGAGATTTGGGACCTCGAACTTCGTCCTGAGTCCCTAAAGGTATGTTCTCTCATATCATTTGTGTCAAAGAATTAGAAACTCGTAATTATTTCATTGATTAGCTTCTGACAATAAATTATTTTTTGTTGAATCTTACTGTGTTGAAGTCATGGTATCCTGGTCGTGCTAGTCCACCAGTCACCCGAGTTAAGTGGAGGCCTGATGGGATACACTTTGGTATTGCTGATGAGCACTACTGTATTTATTGGTTCATCTACATATGCATTTAAATTACGCTTTTTAGCTGATGTTGAGGTATATATGATACTTTGTCATGCTGCAACAGCTATCGCATTCACAAAACACTTTGTTCATGTCTACGGCTACCCAGACAACAGAGCTCCACAAAAGTATAGCGAGGTTCGTTTGATCAGGAAAACATTTGCAAATAACAACTTATAGAGCACCTTATTATCATTTCCACATCATAATGATTTCTTACTAAAAATGAACTATTTTTGTAGATCGATGCAGGCAAAGGCAGAGTGTATGATGTTGCATTTACTAACCACAACAATGAACCATGGATTATCACTTGTGGAGACGACAAATTTATAAAGGTTTGGTTAGCCTCAATTCACCTTGTTGTTGAAAATAAGAGTTTATTGTGCACTTGTAATTGAGAACACCATATGATATGTAGGTGTGGCATTTCCAAAGAGCCCAATTGATATATAAGTTTGAAGGTCATAAACATCCCGTGTATTCTCTGTGCCCCCAACAATTTATGGGCCACCAGGTACTATTTTACCAGTGTCCAAACATTTATTTCTCTATAATCAAACACTTATACAAAAACAAGTACCTGAGAAATGCCCTCTATATACTTCCTGTTGGATGTATGAAATAAAAATAGTCACAATCACCTTTTCTTCTGTAGGCAATATTCGCAGTAGATGCTGGTGGTAATATAAAGATATGGTTGCATGATAATCGAGAGTGTATTTCCACCTTCTCCACGCCAGAAAGTGTTGTCGCTAACATTGCATTCAGTGCTGATGGATCAAGGTTTTATTTTCTTAGATTTAGTGTCAAGTTGTTTTTCCCTTTGCTGAATAATCTTTTTTTCTCGTTAAAAATGTTTTCCGAGTCAACTTTTTATTTATGAATTTTGTGGACAACAGGATGTTCATATGTGGGACAAACGAGAAGGGACATTCGTGCATTGCAGAACTTAATCTGAATGATTGTTCTATCAAACGGGCATACAAAGGTCTTGTTGAGCCCTCTGTCTCCTTTGTACATTTTGATATTGCCAAGGACAAATATTTGGCAGCTGTCGATGGAAATGTGGTAAAATTTTGGGATGTGGATCGTAGCGACCTTATGATGATGACAGCCACCGGGGGTGGATTACGAACACATGTAATGACTAATTCATGCTTTGATATCTCAGAATTAGTAATATCCTTGACAGCATATGACTCTCTTTTTTTCTCACTTTTTCCCACAGGGTTTTGCTTGTATAAAATTCAATAAAGATGGAACATTACTCGCTGTTGCAACACATGAAAATGGTATAACAATTTTCGCTAATGCAGCTGAACATAAAAATCACGCCATGGCTGCAACTGGTGTGCAGGTATCAAGACCAACCCACGTAGCCTACGCTTTCTTGTATTTCTCTGGCTCAGAATAAGTAAATATTACAATCCATTTTCAGGCACCTAATGTGATTGTTGGCAACTCATTACTGGAAGCAAGTGTCCGGCGCCCAAGTGCTTCCCGTTTACCAATGGCTATGGTGAGTATGAGAGTAGTCTTGTTGTTATGTGCACTCACATTTACAAGCTGGATATTATTGAGTGAGTCAGTCTTCAGAAAATGAAAATTATGTATAAATCGTCTGTTTTGTTTTCTGGTTATATAGAATGACAACAATGGAAGGTTTAGTAAATTTGATGGGAAACGTAGAAGGACTGACGAAGCAATGGGCTTATCGAAACCTTGGAGTTTTAAAGAAATCAATGATTGTTCGCAATGCAACTCCTTACGAATATTTAATGAATTTTCAGGAAACAGTGTAAGTTTATATTTCCACAGTAAATTAGTTTATGTAATCACATTTACTGTATTGTATATACATATACTGTTGGTGTATTTTCAAACACAAATTCCGAAGTTTGATGGAGATGATGAAATAGACACACATTATTCTCACCAGTCAATTCAGGTGTCTTGGTTGGCATACACAAGGTTAGGACGTGGCATTGTGGTTTTAGGGTCCAACGGGGAACACAGGTTTTGGGTGTGGCAGAAATCTCGCAAAAATGTCAATGTAAAGGTACCTGTTTTTCTTTTTATTCCACTCTTGATCCTTTTTACTCCATCGCTAAGTTTTCTCTGATGCATCAGGCCACGACAAGTTTTTATCCAAAACTACAGAAAGCTCCTGATAATGCGCGAATGGTTAATGATGTTTGTGGGTCTACAAATCTAGAAGGCCGCGTCTCATGCTTCACATTTCCAAAAGATAAATGTTATTTTTTGTCAACTTCTGGAGGGATGATCTCTATTTATGATATCTCAAACTTCAAGGTAATTAATTAAGAAAGTCTACTCCTTGCTGAACAATTTTTGTTCTGTCACAAGACATAATAATTCACGTTACAGTGATTTTTTTTTTTTAAACCATTCTCAACATCTAATAGAATTTCCCAGACTTTGGATTTTACAGTAAGAATATTGGAATATAAGCTTCATATGTGTAATCTCAGTTTGTTGTGAGACTGTCCTTTTATTTTATTTTATGTTTTTCCCTTTTTTCGGGTTTTATTGTTTTGAGGATGTTGGATAACACTAAAAGGAGAGCACTTCAGGTAGAGTAAATATATGATACTTCTATCAGAGTTTGTGTTACTGAATGAATTTTCTCTGAACAATGTCCTCTAAGCGGCCTAAAATTTGTACTTAATATTATCAACTTGGTATTGTGTGTAAAGACTCAAAAACTATTTAGTACTCATGCATCAAATTAAAATTTATATCTTCCTACATTCAACATGTCATGTGTGGAAGCAGACCCTCGCAAAAATCATGACCCCACCACCAGCTGCAACATCTTTGGCTATCCATCCTGAGGGCAATAAGACATTTGTTTTTGGCATGGAAGACTCATCTATTCAGATATACGATTTCTGGATACGCCAGGTACATTTGTTCTCACTTAAACTTGTAAATTTTACCTGTCGGTATTCTTATGGTGCCCACATAACATAGAATCATCATATTCTTAAAGGTTGTATTAACGCTCAACGGACACAGTAAGAGAGTAACTGGACTTGCATTCTCTGAATTCTTAAATGTGCTCGTCTCTTCAGGCGCTGATTTGCAGGTATCGAAATTTATATTTGCAGCTAATGGTTATATAAGCAAATATAGATGAGTCAAATATAGATGAGTTCCACCTTGAAGGGCATGGAAAAAAAAAATTAAATATTCATTATAAGGGAAACATTACTAATTAATAAGTAGATGTGCAAATTATTCGAGCTTAATAGAAAATCAGTGCTGAAAAGGTTCCATGTTTGCTTCACTTTATTATTTTTCAGTTGTGCGCTTGGAGGATGGACAAATGGGAAAAGGTAGGAAATGTCTTTCTGCAGGTATCTGCTGAACAAGCTTCAGATGTTCGAGTTCAGTTTCACAAGGATCAGATGCGCTTGATGGCTATTCATAAAACACAGATAGCTATATACAGAGCACCTCAGCTTGGCCTCATCAAAAAGGTAAGACTTGCTATCCATCTCATACTGAAATATTTATGTTTACTGTTGAAATATTTTGTTTTGTTGGACATTACCAGAGATGGTATTCAATGATTTATATATTTTTTAGTTATGCCACTTATCGAGTATGATTTAAAAACATGAAACAGTGGGTTCCTCAAGATGCCGGTAGCCTTATAACACATGCTGCATATTCATGCGACGGTGAATCCATATTCGTGGCTTTTGAAAATCGATGTGTTGAAATTCTTACCAGCTCGACACTTGAGCTGAAATGTAGAATAAATCCAGAAGCATACATACCTCCTGTTAAGCATTGGTTAGTAATTTTCTTGTTTTTTTTCTGCATACTGAATATTAAAGTGCATATACGATGAGATTAGCTGTGCAATATCTAACTGCCAGAGGTCTGATGCGTGTTCAGGGAAACAACATATCCAGTGGTGGTGGCAGCTCATCCATTAGACCCTAATCAATTTGCATTGGGGCTATCTAATGACATGGTGGCGGTGTTGGAGCCGTTGGAGGAAGATGGGATGTGGGGCACGCCTTGTGTTGAAAGCAAAGCAGGACCAAGTGCATCCCCGGGAGGTATAGACTTGAACCAACTTGGCGAATGGGAGGATGTCTAAGAGGAAAACATGTGGTGTAACTGCACAAATGGCAGTTATGGTAAATTAGATGAGCATTTTGATCAGTTGAAAATATAGCTAAGTATTCAAATAGAATCCAAACACTTGTGCTAAGTCACGACAATCAAAACATTTGTATTAACTCGGGTGAACCGAGGTCGTACCCAAAGGATAGGTGATTAAACCACTAATGCTAACGATCTAATTAAAATGTCTATGGTTTGTTCTTCTATGAGAATGATAGTAGAGGGTACTATCCAAAAGTGGTTAACTATCAATTAAAAGATGACTAGGAATCAATTTCTCCACCTAGACAATTGTTGCGACAACGAAATGAGACACTAATGATGAAATCACATGCACATGCTTAGAAAATGGCTTATGCAACATTAATACTAAGTTCAACTTGCGCTACAACTTAGTACAAGAGGTTACATCTCGCATAGTACCCCACACTTGCGCTCTATTGACACTATAGAATATGAATGTCTAGCTTCACACTTGCGCTTTATTGACTAGATAATCATGTTCTTGTTAAGTTCAAGCAATTCTCATTAGGCTAAAAGTGTTATCTGACTAACACAAAACCCTAATGCTTCTTCATTTAGTTCATTGAAGTCATGATGATCAACGTGAGCTACATCAAGCATGAGATCAAGCAGAATTCCTATTGAGAACGTTTCACAAACATCTTATATGCAATTCGAGAAATTAAGTTCAAAGAAAGAAGATTCATGTGCAAACTCATTCACCATTAGCATCCAAGGTATTTACATCGTCACAAACATGTCTAGGGGATCCATTGATCCCCAATCAATGTCACTACTCACTCATGGTGAGTTCACAAACGAAATCAGCAATAAAAATGCAAACAACCATATGAAAAGTAAAGTTTAGGACTTTAAAACCGATATGGAGATTCAAGAACACTAGAGGATCCGATCTTCGATCTTTGTTGTTGAAGTTCTTCCTAACTTAATCCGAGAGTTCTCCTTCTCCGCGTACGTCGTCTCTTACCCCTCACGCCTGTTCTTTTTCTCTTTTCCCAGCAGAAACTCTATCTCTCTCAAAAACCATCCATATTCCCCTCAAAAGAAACTGATTTTTATTTTCCGCAAACGCATGCGTTCGCATGGTCTCCTGCAGGCTGGGAAATTTGATCGTGTGCGAGCACGCAGAGCCATGCGTGCGAACGCACGAGATTTTCATGCGTTTGGTCTGGGCTGTGCGACCGCATGAGGTGAACTGTGCGAACGCACAAGGCTGCGAAGGCTAGCAGGGCAACGAAGCACATGCATGTGAGCGTATGCTTTGAACCATGCGAACGCATGGCCTTGAGAAATTTGCGCTCCGACTTCCAACTTGTGTTTTCTTGCTCCAAAATGCTCGGTTTTGCCCCAAAATCACTGCCTACTTGTATTCTCAGCTTAAACTCTATAATTTGCCTGAAAAGAACCACAAAGCATCAAATAGCAAGTGAAATCGTAATAGAACAATAAAAACAATAAGCATAGAGGTCGCCTAAAATGCATATATTTTAGCGCTATCACATTTCTGTCTCATGTTGTTGTTTCACCTCAACCCTTTGTGTTATTGAATGCACCAAAAAAACTTCCAAAGATACTTCAAGTCTATATAAGGATTTTTGTACTTGGAACTCTTTATTATGTTTTCCTTACTCATTGGTGATATTGTTTATGCTAACTTGCATCTTGAATATATGCTGAAGATTTGTGTATCATGTAGGTTATTATTAATGAGAGTCGTTGTTTCATTCTTAATTTTTTGTTGAGGTTTAGAGTGAATGAAATAAATTGTGCTGCACGAATTGATAAACGAGGTGCTTAAACGATTATCGTTTGATTAACTTATAAGTTATCAGTCTTTGGCATTCTCAGGTATCGGTGCTGAGGCTGTTTTTCCAATTAATGCATCATCATACACTTGCTAGTCCAATAAATATGTTGCAAGCTAATGGTCTGGTCCATATGTTGCTTATTTATTGTTCTATTTCTTTTTTTGCTGGTGACTTGAAATCATTCATGAACCACAAAGTTTGACTCAGAGCAATAACAACAACAACAACAACAACAACAACAACAACAAAAAGGTTCATAGACAATGTTAAATAGTTTTATGCTTGAGAAGCATCAATGGGGTTGAAAGAAATTAAAACACTCAGAATTCATTCACATAGCCATTTTTTGAAATATTTATACATAGTCATTTTCAGAGTCAACTGCAGTTTTCATTTTTGGCATAGTTTTAGTCTTTTCTGATGTCTGGATATCACATTTCCAGTAACTAACTTTATACTCAAGTTTGTCGGGCAGATCAGCATTTAGTTGCGGAATGTTAATTTTGAAAGTCAGGCAGTTATACGGCTACCAGCAAGTGTGAATGGCTGCACCTGGAATTAAAGCTCAAAACTGTGCATCATCAAATCTGAACCTCACTTCTTTTTTCTTTAGGTTCATTCAGATGTAAGCATATAGATCATTTAAGTCATCAATAAATATATTGTAAGGAAAATCAATACCACACAACAAATCAGCAAAACACAAAACCCCCTCTATTTCAAATTAAGACTTCAGATTTAACCTTAAAAAAAACAGGAGGAACATAATTTGTCGCGTTTGTTCTTGATGTCTCAGAATTCATTTTCAAAAAAACATGCATTTTGTTTTGGACAAACGAGGAACAAAGATATGGAATTGGAGCAGATTCCGGCCAGAAACACTGAAGATCACCTGTAAAGAATCCAAATATTCTATTTATGAAGTAATTTGGTTGCCATTTTTGTATTTGGTTTTCAGTTTTTATTTATTCAATTATTTTGTCATGGATTTTAATGATGGAACAAATTGATGTTGGGCTGATAATAGACTTTTCAAGCTTTTCAAAACTGAGATAAAAAGTTTTACCTATTTTTATTCATTTAGTAATCGGAGATAGTCATCTAAAATATATAGTCTAGTCTAGCCCTTCTTCTCCTCGGTCCACGGAGACAAAATGTGACAACATTCTTTACAAGGGAAAGGATTCATTAAGCCGAGATCACCAACTAATACTACTCTAATTATATTAATACAATATTAAAAAAAGAAATGCCTTTTATTGTTATCGCGAACTTTTACGCAATCGATTCGACCATGTCCCTTCAATACACAATATAGATCATTGACGCGATCTTGGAAATTCACCAAAGCATGAAAGTCAAGATTTGTCATAAAATGAATTTCTATGGTTAAACTTACATTAACTCGTCAATTTGGGATACTATTCAAAAAAAATTATTTTCATTTGTGTATCGGTCTTTCAATGGTATTTTGGGGCCATTTTCAATAACATTATGCAAATTAATGTTGGGCCTGTTAATAGAGTCATCGGGCTTTTTAGGACCGACATCTAAATTCGTCTATTTTATTAATTAGATAATCATAGATCGCTGTATAAATTATATATAGTCTAGGGTTTTCATCTGTATATCAGTCTATCATTCATCGTGCCGCCTGAGCGTATTCTTGTATCTTTTTCTCACGTTCTAGTTCATTTGACAAGCTTTTACGATAGATCTATATAAGCCATTGTTAGATATTGGTGTTTTCCAAATAATCGAGAATACATGAATAGTGTCAATCGTTGAAGATCGATGTGGTAAGAATCGTCATTCATTTTCTTTTCATTTTTACTACACTTGTGTACGAAATCATTCTTTATAGATTTATTCTCGAATAGCCATAAAACCTATGTCATGAAAATTTCTTGTTGATTGTATTTTTTTTATTTTATCGTTTCGATCGATGTTTATTGGATCGTCATTTGACGAGCAAGAGATTGAAAATAAAAACAAAAACTATCCATATCATGGATAGTTTTCTAGAATTTCATATCGGATAACGATTTATGAGTTTGATGTGTGAGATTAAAGTTTGTTGTGTCTTTGTGTCGTAAAAGTACACAACTAATGAAGTTTTGATTGAGACGTTTCAATTACTTACCGATAAGAAAGATCCATATCATGGATAGTTTTTATGGATTTCATATCGGATAACGATTTATGAAGTTTTGATGTGTGAGATTAATGTTTGTTTTGATTGAGAAGTGTCAAAGTCTAATTTATCAACTTCTTTTTTCCACATGAAAATCAAGTAAAGGGAAAATGTCATTAAGCATGAAGTATTCATATTGATATATAGTTGGGTAACATTATTTGTGTGACATTCTCAATTCAGTATATATATTCAAACTATTTAATAGTTTTATATTTATTATTAACATAGTATAATATTTCAAGGTGAACTCCTAGTTGTGGTGATTTAATAGACGATGGTTAGAATAATATAAGCTTCTTAATGATTAGAAAATAGTCATCGGGTCAGATCATTATAGAAGGTATCAGAGCCGATCCTCTTCAGTAGTTGGGTGCGAGGAAATGATCTTCTCTAATATGTGGCATCACCATCTAGACCATGCACCATATTGCTTCCACGAACACACACCTAACTAACATCCGCATAGAAAAATTATTCAAGCTTTGCCAATGCAACATCACCTTCACGATGGAACTCCGAGCAAACACCGCCACGTTCCTCACCATTGCCTTCATTCTTTCCATCAATGTCATTGACAGTTGTAATTTTCGTATAGTAAAAAAACAATTTATAGTGATGACCGGTAAGACTGATGTCGAACCCAAGGGAGTAAATTTGATTATGCGCTAGGGGAATCAAGTTTTCAACTTGGCTATTCCTAAAATTCAATGATGAGATGGTTATCAATCAAGAACAAGCAACGAGATAGCGCTAAAGGGTTGAATATCAATCAAAAGAGAGTTTCGAGGGGTTGTGCCCCTCCTTGGCATTTCCCATGATCATGCATACAAGAATTAAACACATTCAAGGTGTTAGATAGTGTTGAACCTAGCTTAGACTAAGGTAGATCACATTTTAATCGAATCTATTCTTAGTCAAGCTCTCTTATTGCTCGAACCTCACTCTCTCGAGGTAATTGGTTCATTCCATGACATTTATTAGCAATGGAATATCTCCCAAAGCAATAAATACCATGAACTCGAGTCCCAGTTCACTTCAAATCCGTAGATATGATCACATTTACTACATCTAAACCATCCCTAAGGTCGCTAGATTCTTAGGTCAAGTTTTGGGATAAACAAATCACTTTGGCATTTCATCAAACACCTAGTGGCATGCAATAATGAAGATCATAGCAAATGTGAATTTAACACCATAGATTAATCATCCAACATGTGTATACATGATCAAGAGTACCAAGGAGGGTGACAACACCCTCAAAACACAAGGGGGCTACTCACATATCATGTAAGACAACATGGTGTCAGTGTAGGGTTTAAGCACAACAAATGAGAATAGAAGAGGAATAGAAATATGATGGTTAATCCTACTGTCTCCCTTTGATCTTCACTTCTCCTTTGTTGGATGTTGAATGACCTTGATTTGATCTTCTTTGATGAGTATTTTCGCCCAAAAAGCCAGCCATCATGGTCAAAAACCCCTCTTTCTATTTATAGCCTCGGGTACATTTCGGTACGGTAGCAGATCTCAGCCGCCCGGCTGAACTGAAGGTGTCAATCCAGTCGGTCGGCTGAAGTTGGCCGGTTGCATTGATTGTGTAGAGCAGGAACCAGCCGGTCGCCTGAACTGGAGATGGAAATCCAGTCGGTCGGCTGAAACTGACCGTTTGTCTGCATCCTTGGGTCTTTCATCCAGCCGATCGGCTGGGTTTGCAGCCGCCCGGCTCAAAGTGGCCGATTGCCATGAAATCTGGATCATTTGTCCAGCCGAACGGTTGGGATGCTTTTTGTCCACTTTTCGCTCCAAATCTTCGGTTTTTCCCGAGTTTTTGTATTTAAGTTTTGACATTGAGGCTAACGTTGTTGTACCTGAAATGTAGAGATAGATGTCAAATGACATCAAAATATCGTCGGAAACGACCCAAAACTATAGTGAAGAATGGCCATAAATCTCAGTCATCGACCTCAGCGACTCAATTGCCCCGTGCCTTTTTCATTGTGTACGCACCTATTTGCTCCTCATTCATCCTATCCGACCCCACCTATAAAATTTAATATGATCAACTCGTTTAAAAGCAAATAATCCAACAGAAACTAATCCTTTGAGAAGTGAGGCCCCTCGAATATCCTCATCGATTTATGCTTACATAGTACTTCGCCGACGTAAACCTCATGTCTTCCTAGGGGCTGCGACAAACTGAGCCGACATGGTTCTAGTTTTGATTTTGATTTTGTTTTGAGAGAGATTAGTATCCGCAATTTGAGGGAACAGTTTTTTGTGCGAAAGGAGTTTATGTCGACAGTGAGATCGATCTATAGGAATTCTAAGTAGTGCAAATAGTTAGAAATAATGTTTCACAACTAATAATACACACTCAAAATCATAAACTCAACTCAGACTATATATTTATTTCTGAATGAACATAATTAAGGATGCTTTAATTGGTTAGGTTTTTCTCAAGTCTATTCATCTAATTTTTTATCAATACCTCTCAAAGAATTAGAAAGAATTGGAATTAGTTGATGCTAGACCAGTGACCAAACGCCCATAACCATATTTTTAGTTCTTAGGGCTGCTATAAGTATAAATAAATGTCAAGTAATTCCTTTAATGCTATTTGCAATTATCAACGAGTACCCACATAATATAAATACATGATAATTAATGATTCAAATTAATTTCAAGTTTTCAAATTGTTAAGAAAATGTCAAATCATTCGCAAATGCCGTAAATTCTTCACGAAAATATAATAAACAGTTCAGAAATTACCAACGTATTCATGAATATAACAAATTATTCGAGTGACAAGTCATCTTTTTCGGGTTTACAATTCACATATACTGATAAGGTTTACATTTGAACCACTCCCAATAAGAGTATATCCAAAACAATCTCACCCAATTCTTTAGTTAGTTTAGACGATAACATTAATCCTTGGTAACTGGTCATTCTTAAAACATGTATACGAGTTGACGTGTTCTTCTTGGTAGGAATAGAGAAATAGAGCGATTCATCTTATTAGGAAACTAAAGCAGCCTATATATACTGTACACGGATCTACATATGAAGATACTAATATGAAAAGACATACATATGAATTGTCCCTAACACTTCTCTGTTATTTTGGAAAGCCTTTAGCTTATCAATGTAACAACATCAAGTTTAAAATTTGAGCAAACTAATGGTGGAAAAACCACTATGAGTTTGAAATGACAAGAGTATTAATGCATCAAGGCTTAAACAAAAATCTCCAATTCTGACAACAATCAACTGGCACAATAAGCACTTTCCAAAATTCGACAATGCCATCCATCTCTAGCTTTTTTTCTATGTCCTTTCCTCTTTGACTGCTAAATAAAAGTTTTGTACATTACATTACGGCTCAACCCCCTCCATTTCTTGATTTTTCTTTGTTTTTTAAACAATAAAACAACAAAACTCAATCAGTCCGAATACGTCAGTCCACCCCTATCTGTCCATTCCTCTTTCAGTATTTTATAAGCAACAGAAGAAAGATTAGATAAGGAAACAAATTTGAGCTCTGATACCATGTTAGGAAAAGAGGAATAGGACGATTTATTTTATTAGGAGGCTAAAACAGCCTACATATACTGTACAAGAATTGACACATGAAGAGATAAAAATATGAAAAGACATACATATGAGTGGTCTCTAGGAATAAAATCTGGTGCAGCCAAGCTATTTACAGCAATTTAAGTAAAACGACGTAGTTTGATGTATTTTAAGATAAAACTATGTAGTTTTAAGCCGAAACTGCGTAGTTTTAAAAAAGGGTTCAGTTATCTATTTAGGAGTTTTATAAATGAAATGATGTAGTTTTAATGTTATTTTAACCAAACTATGTCGTTTCGAATGGCTGTAAATAGTCTTGCTGCAAGGGATATGAATCCCGGTCTCTAACACTTCTCTATTATCTTAGAAAGCCCTTAGCTTATTAGTGTAACAACATCCAGCTTTAAATTTGAGCAAAAAGCTGAAACAAGACAACATATCCAGACTCTAAAGTAGCAGCTCATGCTCATCTAAATATATATGTTCCTTGATACAATGGAGTTTTGTGTGGTGTCAAGCTGTAATTTTTCTGTGCCTTGACAGGTTTGAAATCATAATGGTTTGTTTGAATGCGGAACTGGTTCTTGTGAACATGCATTTTTTTAATGAGACAAACCGACGGACCCTAACCCAATTGTAAGAACTTTTTTATTTTCTTATAATTTTGGGATTACATATTATCAAGATGTTGAGTATGTTTGATAAAATAGAGAATATTCTATTAGACATTCGTGTTCTATACATATATTATAGAGGAGCGTTCAAATGAGGCATCAAAATTAGAATGAGGCAGTGAGGCACGATCTGAGCCACACATCTAACCCCCCGTGCTTTGTGGACGCGCCACGTGTTCCACTATTAAAATTCATCAAAAGCAAAAAGCAAAAACTATTCTTGCACTACTCCCTGCCACATCATCAAAATGAGTGGCTCACAACGTGCCTCACTGCCTCATTCTATCAACCCTGCCTCAATGGAGTGCTCCCCTTATGTTTACTATATATATATATATGTCATGTACATTACCTAATGACAAGGTGTTTAATTAATTCATATTCTCTAACAAAGTATATGCTTTGCTGGGCTGGTTTTGTGTATGTGGAACAGGATAGAAGATGAGAGTGTTGTTGATTTCAACAAGGACTATTTTTGGGGACAAGTTATCTAAAGGTTAGTGGGAGGCTACTGAAAAATACCTCACCAGATAACAAAAAATCGAGCAAAAAGTTTTTCAGGTTAAAGCAGCAATGATACCTGGAAGCATTGGGTAGGTGAGTTGATGATCAAATTATACTTGATATGCTAAATTCATTTGGCCCTTGATCTGTGTCTATATATAGTTTGGCCTTGCTTTGTTCTAATAAATATATATATATGCGACTATGACTCGTTCTGCAGGGGTGATCTTGAGGAAGCTCCTGATATGTTAGATAATTTTTATGAACTTCAAGAATTCAATGTTGTTCATAAACAAACATTCACAAAATTAACAAAGATACCGAAGATGGAAAACTTCAAGTGAGAAATAAAAATACAATTACCCTTTTACGACCTATATTTTAAATATCAGTATTGACTTAATGGGGCACTGATTTTATTGATTGTATTCACCTCAGAGATCATAAATTGGTGTCTGGGATCGGAGATACTAAAGCTAGCAGGACAATAAACTTCTTGGGGTACTTGTGAGGCTGATGACTATTAATCCTAATTTTCATGGGAAGCTAGACCTCCCGAATATAGAGAAATCGAGGTTGCATATAATTATCCGACAGAGGTATGTGAAAGTACTAATGATCCAAGTTGTCAAGGTAAATGCAGCGGTCGGTTTCCATCATACTTCTATTTTTCAGCTTTGATTCACAACATATGCAATGTAATAATCCTCAATGTGACCCGAGGTCAGAGGTCTAATTAAAGCCATAATTGTGACCACTCGTTAGAGCGCAGACTCAGCCATCGATCCCTGTCGTTTCAATGAGAACCGTTCTGAATGTTGATAATTCACTTGTTGTAAGTAAAATCAGGACAGGTATTCCTTTAAGCTCAATTTTAATTTTTATGGCTCTTCATTATTTTTGTATATGTGATGAAAGTTGGACTGTGATTCATGATATGTCTAGCCATTGCAACTTGCTCAAGCATCACACTTCCTAGCATGATGTCTAGTCAAAATCCAGCACATTGTTCCGGAGTGCCTTTTAGGTTCATGGAGAAGGAGGCCGGTGAGAGTTGGTGATATTTTGATTTCAGTAGAGCTAGATATCTTAATTATGGCATTGTCATGTTTAATCTAATTTTCTCTTGCTACCACTTTTTTTGAGTAGCCTTGTTAGACCGCCAACAACTTCTCGAACAAACAGAAACCCATCTGCAGGAAAGCAAAATTCAAATTCTAAACGTGGCTCGAAGAGACGAGTAGAAGTAGAGGTTAGAACTTCCTCGTTTCAAATTTTAAGATCTTAGCGAAAAGAATAAATAAAGTTCAATTGAGATTCAAAGGTCCGCTTTAAAGTCAGGGAAGACCACCAACATCTTCTCGTACTTCATGGTTTTTTATAGCTTGTTCTAGAGTTGTTGATTGTGTTGAGGCATATAATACAAACTACACACATAGGTTCAAGATAGTACTACTAATAGGGATATTTTACTTGTATTTTGTTATTACTGTGTAACTTTATTTGTATTGAATTTTTTTATTACGACTCATAAGTCCAATTACAAAGGGGTGAGGGCCGCCTATTCTTTTGTGTGTGGTCTAATTGAGATGTAAAGGTCCGATTTAAGGACAAGGTCGAATCAACCTTAAGACGAGCCAAGCATACACTTTCTTCAATTGCTTATACAAAAAAATTATAGTCCAGACATACTTATAATTTAAATTTAAAACATTAAGTAATAATTATATTTGATTTTGTTTCTAAATTTAGCCATCAAATATTTTAAATTGGATAGGTAAGATTAGGTAATAATTTGAAATAAAAAACTCCATTAATTTTGATTTATAGAATATTTTTAGTATTTATTCGGGGTTTTTTATATAGTTATAGTATGCGCGTACTAATTTTTAATATGCTGCTATTCGCACAGCTGGATCAATATTGTGGTATGTGTACTCGTCCATGTCATTAATTATATGAATAACCATATATTGGTTTAGAGTTCTTGATTGTGTTAAAGGTGACATAGTGTACCAACCACACATAGATTTAAGATAAAACAATGAATATGAACTTTTAATTATACTTTGTTATTATTATGTAACTGGAATTCTATTGAATTTGTTGATGAGGACCTATAAGTCCAATTATAATAATGGGTAGAGGGGTTGGTTCTCTTGCATTTAATTTGGTCTAATTAAGAAGCGAGGGTCCAATTTAAAATCAGGGTTGAATTAACCTTGAGGCAAGTGAAGCCGTCACTTTTCTCCAGTTTTCTTATACAAACAAATTTTATAGTCAAGGCATAATTTAGGCCTCAAATATTGATGTCTAGATTTAAAAGATTATGTCATACTTCTATTTGATTTTCTTTTCTAAATTTAGCCCTTTATTATTATAACATGGATACGTGAGATTAGTTAATAATTTGAAAGAAGAAAAATTAATTAATTTTGATTTACAGAATATTCTTAGACTATTTCTTCTGGGTTTTTTTTATAGTTTTAGTTGGGCGTCCTGATCTGCGTTTACTTTTTTTAACAATTTGCTGCTATTTGTAGGGTTGAATCAATAATATGGTACGTGTACTTTTCCATTTCATTAATTCTATAAATAATAATGATTTGTTCTTTTTTTATTGGAATAATGATTTATTCTAGATTTTTTTACCGTGTTAAGGTGGCATAGAATACCAGCCACACATATAAGTTGATGATAGAACTGCGAATAAGGACTTTTACTTGTATTTTATTATTACTTTTTAACTTCATTTGCCTTATTATTTTTTTCAAAAAAAACTTCATTTGCATTAATTTTTTATTATAACTCATTAGCAATTATAAAGGGGAAAGGAGTGTTGCCCATAAATTCCTTTGCGCTTTGTTTAATTAAAATACAAAGGATCCGACTCGAAGTCAGGCTAAAACAAACCTTAAGGCGAGTGAAATCATCATTTTTATTCAATTTTTATAAAAATAATCATAATCTAGACATAATTTAGGCCTCAAATTATAATGTACATTTAAGAGATTAAGTAATAAGTATATTTGATTTTCTTCTATAATCAAGACATAATTAGGCATCAAATTATTATTTACATTTTGACATCAAATATTATAATTTAATAAGTAATAATTTTCTTTTCTAAATTTTGACATCAAATATTATAATTCGGATATGTAAAATTAGGCAAAATTTTGAAATGAAAAGATATCAATTAATTTAGCTTTACTAAAATATTCTTCGAACATTCATTTTGGGTTTTTTATAGTTGTTGTTGGGTGTTTTGATCTGTGTGTACGAATTTTTTAACATTTTGCGTGTACGGTTGAATCATTATTATGATATGTGTACTCTTACATTTTTTTTTTATTATTTATAATTGATTATACTTCATTATAGAGTTCTTGATCCTGTTATGGGTGACATAGAACATCAACCACACACATAGGTTTTTTTTTCTATTATTACCGTGTAACTTCATTTGGATTGATTTTTTTTAACACATATAAGTCCAATTATAATGATAAAGGGATGCGGCCAACAATTCCTTTACGTTTGGTTTGTAAGAGTATCCGCACTCAGGGGCGGTTCCAGGGGTGTCCTGGGGGGTCCTGGGACCCCTCTCATATTTGAGATAAATTTTTACAAGTAATATGGTAGATTCACGAAGATATTCATGGAGCAAATCTGTAAATTAATTTTAGGGTTTGGTTGAGAGGATGATGAATAGTGGCAGAATTTAGTCTTTCAAATAGATCATCAAAGTGTAAAAAATTACAACAACACCCCTAAATTCTATAATATGATTGAATTAGCTCCAATCTTATGAAAATGTGAGATTTAACTAAATAATTATAATTAGATGACAAGATATTAAGTTTATATTTTAAGTTGATAAGTTAATTAATAAAACACTTTTGTCAAATCTTAAATTATTTTCTGAAACTATATTTTAATCACATTAATTGTCCTAATTCATACTTAAAAACCTAGTATCACTTATATATTTTGCAACTGAGTTACATGAGTTTAACCGTAACATCATTTTCCAAAAAAAAATTACTTAAATCATCAAATATATAGACATATATGTGTAAAAAAAAATTTTTGTCGATTTCGAATACTAGATGGTCCTAATAAATTTTATTTGGGACCCCCCTCCCGCGGATCTCTGGATCCGCCACTGTCCGCACTCATCCATCACCTCCTCAAATGGAGAAGGTGCTCAATAAGCACCTCCTAGACAATCAGCACCTCTTTAATCTATAATTTATGCATGAGTTGGGCACCTCCTTGCATTATTCATCTAATAAAATATTATTATTTCTAATTCAAAAATTAATTATAATTTGTTAAACTAATCGGGAGATATGTAAATGATTTTGTATGAATTACGAATTAAATAAATGATTTTGAACCATAATTAAACCAAAGTCAAACTGGTCAAATGTATATGTATAATTAAAATTAAAAAAACATGAACAGTTGGGCCAAAACAAGCCCAATAGCCAATAAGCCCACTGCAAACCCTAGTATTTTCTCTTTGTTATGCATGCTATAGCAGTTGTTGGCCGCGCATCTGGTCTGGCAGGTTCTCCTCTCCGCGCACTTGCTTGTCTCCGTTGCACAACTTCGTCTTCAAAAAGCTAATCCACGTCGACTCGCACCTCCTCCAATTGCCTACCGGTGCATATGCTCTAAGAGTCCGACTTAAGATCAGGCTGCATCAACATGAAGGCAAGTGAAGTCATCAATTTTCTTCAATTTTTCTATACGAACTATTATAATCAAGATATAATATATGTATGCCTCAAATTATAATTTACATTTAAAATATTAATTGATAATTATACTTGATTTTCTTTTTTAAAATTTGCCATCAAATATTATAATTGGGATGTGTACCATTAAGTATTAATTTGGGTTTTATTGAGTTGTTAATGTGTGTCCTAATGTGTGCACATTTTTTAACATTTTATTCCTATTTGCACAGTTGAATCATTACTGTGGTATGTGTACTCTTCCATTTTATTAATTATATGATTAATAGTATTTTGTTCTAGAGTTCTTGATTGTGTTAAGTGTGTTAGGATTTGCTAGCCCAATTAAACCACAGCCTCTTATGATCGTTATGGCTTTATTATCTAATATATGCTAGCAAAATCTTCTATTCTCTAGGCAATGTAGGACAATTTCACCAAGTATCATATTCTTAACAATCTCCCCCTCACTTGGAGAAATTGTACATACTCCCCCTCAATCAATACTCTGCTACTAGCTGGTAGTCTCTCCATGGGTGCGCCTGTGACCTCCCCTTTCTACCAGGAATGTTGTCCGACTCCTGTGCTCACGACCCCCTCTCCCCACCAGAGGCACTTGTGACTCTTGCGCTCGCGACCTCTTCTCTTTACCAGAGGTGCTCTGCGGCTCCCACTTAACTTGGATTCCTTAACCCGTGAGACTTTATCACCATGCTACTCCCAATCGCATCTATGCGATCTTAAAGCACGTGATTTACATATGGACTTGAGTGTCTCCACTTGTGTCCCACATTCCTCCACGTACTTAGGCCAGTCGCACCATGGACTTTGATACCTTGTTGAATTTCGCTAGCTCATCTAGTTCTATTGTCCCGTTGTGAGCCAAAAGCTTAAGCTTGTGAATTCTAGTTCTATAGAATCATACTAGCATCTTCGCCTCATTCTAGGCAATATTGGACATTTCTTCAATTGACTCTTACTCAACAATTTCCTCCTCAATAAGAGGAATATCACCTACGCCCCCTTGATCATTAATTCGCCATGACAATCTCGCTACTCTCCTTCATTCCGACCCTCCTCATAGGTGCGTCCCTCACGAATCTCCCTCTCACATGAGGTATTGACCTACTACCGTTGCCTAACATCTTCACTGGGCCCGCCAATCCACTCGCACTCTCTTTCGATCTGATATCATTTGTTAGGATTTGCTAGCCCAACTAAACTACATCCCCTTATGACCCAAAAGCTCTAGGCTTGTGAGTTATGATTTTGTGTCTCATATATGCTAGCAAATCTTCTATTCTCTAGGCAATGTGAGATAATTTTACCAAGTGACATATTCCCAACAAAGTGTGACATGGAATAGAATATCAACCACACACGAGTTTAAGATAGAACTACGAATAATGACTTTTACTTGTATTTTATTATTAATTTGTAATTGCATGTAGTGAATTTGTTGATTATGATTCATAAGTTCAATTGTAAATAAAGGGGAAGGGAATGCGGCCCACCGATTCTCTTGCGTTTGGTTTAATTAAGATCTGAGGGTCTGATTTAAGATCAAGGCTGAATTATCCTTAAGGAGAGGAAAGTTGTCACTTTTCTTCAATTTATTATACAAAAAACAATCATACAGTCAAGGCGTAATTTAGGATTCAAATAATGTTTTTTAGCTTTAAAAGAATGAATAAAAGGGTTTGGATCAAATAAAAACCACATCTAAATAAAAAAAACTATAAACCAAATAAGTCTGAATATTAGCAAATAAGTTTGAACATTACCGAATAAGTCTGAACATTATGTTAAGTCTGAACTTTTACATAGTTTATAGTTTTTATAAATAAATATGGTTTTTACCTAATGTCTACCCTAAGTAAAAAACTAATAATTATATTCGATTTTCTTTTCTAAATATAGCCAGAATGTATTATAATTTGGATATGTAAGATTGGGTAATGATTCGAAATGAATAAAAAGAGTTTTTGAAATACTTGTACACATTTTCAACATTGTGGTGAATCAATACTATGGTATGCATACTCTTTCATCTCATTGATTTTATGCACCAAGATGTTTTGTTTAGGGTGTGAAATATGTCCGTAGGTTGAAGATAGAATCTTAGAAGGGTGCCCGTAATTCAGAAACTTGTGTGATTGAAGCAGCTAGGAAATTGAACAATTGCTTCTTGAGAAACCATCCTAAAATCAGCTTAAATTTAAAATAGTCAAAGTATGCCATCATAGCTGATGCGGTACGGTGTATAATTCAAAACATTGATAAATCGAAGAGGAATATGGATGCCCTTATTCAGTTCTAATTATGAATATGGATGCCCAAATAAGTCTGAACATTAACATTTGTTAAGTATGAATATTAGCAAATAAGACTGAACAGTATGTTAAGTCTGAATATTATCAAATAAGTCTAAACATTATCAAAATAAGTCTGAACATTATGTTAAGTCTGAACTTTTACATAGTTTATAGTTTTTATAAATAAATATAGTTTTTACATGATGTCTACCCTAAGTAAAAAACTAATAATTATATTCGATTTTCTTTTTTAAATTTAGCCATAATGTATTATAATTTGGATATGTAAGATTAGGTAATGATTCAAAATGAATAAAAAGAGTTTTTGAAATACTTGTACACATTTTCAACATTGTGGTGAATTAATGCTATGGTATGCATACTCTTTCATCTCATTGATTTTATGCAGCATGATGTTTTGTTTAGGGTGAAATATGTCCATAGGCTGAAGATATAATCTTAGAAGGGTGCCCGTAATTCAGCAGCTTGTGTGATTGAAGCATCTAGGAAATTAAACAATTGCTACTTGAGTATGCCATCATAGCTGATGTGGTACGGTGTAATTCAAAAACATTGATAAATCGAAGAGGAATATGGATGCCCTTATTCAGTTCTAATTATGAATTCAATGGCTGTGACTTCTTTATCCTTGTTTGTTTACTTTCTATTGCATAAGCCTTCATATGTTACACATAATGGGTGAGTTGATATTCAGAATGATGTTATTCAACATGATCAGGATCCTCGACAAAATGTGGGCGTAATGGACGTCTTGCCTCGGACTGTTGTTATGTCTATGAATCATGATTCTACTATCACTAGTATGGATTTTAACCCGAAACATCAAGGGTTACTTCTCGGTATGTCCTATTGACACAATTTTCAGTCTCTTAAACAATCTTAATATTTCTCTCATTTCCAATGTATCATAGCTTTTTTATTTCTTCTTTAAATTCAGTCGGAACAGATACTGGCAATGTATATATATGGGACGTGAGCAGGAAACAATTAACCTTTCAAGAGAGTTTCGAGATTTGGGACCTCGAGCTTCGTCCTAAGTCCCTAAAGGCATGTTCTCTCATATCATGTGTGTCAAAGAATCAGAAATTCGTAATTATTTCATTAATTAGCTTCTGACACTAATTTTTTGTTGTTGAATCTTACTGTGTTGAAGTCATGGTTTCCTGGTCGTGCTAGTCCACCAGTCACCCGGGTTAAGTGGAGGCCTGATGGGATACACTTTGGTATTGTTGAACACTACTGTATTTATTGGTTCATCTACATATGCATTTATATTACGCTTTTTAGCTGATGTTGAGGTATATATGATACTTTGTCATGCTGCAACAGCTATCGCATTCACAAAACACTTTGTTCATGTCTACGGCTACCCAGACAACAGAGCTCCGCAAAAGTATAGCGAGGTTCGTTTTATCTGGAAAACATTTGCAAATAACAACTTATAGAGCACCTTATTATCATTTCCACATCATAATGATTTCTTACTAAAAATGAACTATTTTTGTAGATCGATGCTGGCAAAGGCAGAGTGTATGATGTTGCATTTACTAACCACAACAATGAACCATGGATTATCACTTGTGGAGACGACAAATTTATAAAGGTTTGGTTAGCCTCAATTCACCTTGTTGTTGAAAATAAGAGTTTATTGTGCACTTGTAATTGAGAACACCATATGATATGTAGGTGTGGCATTTCCAAAGAACCCAATTGATATATAAGTTTGAAGGTCATAAACATCCCGTGTATTCTCTGTGCCCCCAACAATTTATGGGCCACCAGGTACTATTTTACCAGTGTCCAAACATTTATTTCTCTATAATCAAACACTTATACAAAAACAAGTACCTGAGAAATGCCCTCTATATACTTCCCGTTGGATGTATGAAATAAAAATAGTCACAATCACCTTTTATATTACATTTTGCGCTCATTTATTTTATTCTGTAGGCAATATCCGCAGTAGATGCTGGTGGTAATATAAAGATCTGGTTGCATGATAATCGCGAGTGTATTTCCACCTTCTCCACGCCAGAAAGTGTTGTGGCTAACATTGCATTCACTGCTGATGGATCAAGGTTTTATTTTCTTAAATTTAGTGTCAAGTTGTTTTTCCCTTTGCAGAATATTATTTTTTTTCTTGTTAAAAATGTTTTCCGAGTAAACTTTTTTATTTATGAATTTTGTCGACAACAGGATGTTCATATGTGGGACAAACGAGAAGGGACATTCGTGCATTGCAGAACTTAATCTGAATGATTGTTCTATCAAACGGGCATACAAAGGTCTTGTTGAGCCCTCTGTCTCCTTTGTACATTTTGATATTGCCAAGGACAAATATTTGGCAGCTGTCGATGGAAATGTGGTAAAATTTTGGGATGTGGATCGTAGCGACCTTATGATGATGACAGCCACCGGGGGTGGATTACGAACACATGTAATGACTAATTCATGCTTTGATATCTCAGAATTAGTAATATCCTTGACAGCATATGACTCTCTTTTTTTCTCACTTTTTCCCACAGGGTTTTGCTTGTATAAAATTCAATAAAGATGGAACATTACTCGCTGTTGCAACACATGAAAATGGTATAACAATTTTTGCTAATGCGGCTGGGAATAACAATCATGCCATGGCTGCAACTGGTGTGCAGGTATAAAGATCACCAACCCACATTAGCCTACGCTTTCTTGTCTTTTTGTGGCTCTGAATAAGTAAATATTACAATCCATTTTCAGGCACCTAATGTGATTGTTGGCAACTCATTACTGGAAGCAAGTGTCCGGCGCCCAAGTGCTTCCCGTTTACCAATGGCTATGGTGAGTATATATGAGAGTAGTCTTGTTGTTATGTGCACTCACATTTACAAGCTGGATATTATTGAGTGAGTCAGTCTTCATCAAATGAAAATTATTGTACAAATCTTTCTGTTTTGTTTTTGCGGTTATATAGAACAACAACAATGGAAGGTTGAGTAAATTTGATGGGAAACGTAGAAGGACTGACAAAGCAATGGGCTTATCGAAACCTTGGAGTTTTAAAGAAATCAAAGATTGTTCGCAATGCAACTCCTTACGAATATTTAATGAATTTTCTGGAAACAGTGTAAGTTTATATTTCCACAGTAAATTAGTTTATGTAATCATTTTAAATTTCTGGTCAGCTAGTTGTACTGTATTGTATATACATATACTGTTGGTGTATTTTCAAACACAAATTCCAAAATTTGATGGAGATGATGAAATAGATACATTATTCTCACCAGTCAATTCAGGTGTCTTGGTTGGCATACACAAGGTTAGGATGTGGCATTGTGGTTTTAGGGTCCAACGGGGAACACAGGTTTTGGGTGTGGCAGAAATCTCGCAAAAATGTCAATGTAAAGGTACTTGTTTTTCTTTTTATTCCACTCTTGATCCTTTGTACTCCAGCGCTAAGTTTTCTCTGATGCATCAGGCCACCACAAAATTTTATCCAAAACTACAGAAAGCTCCTGATAATGCGCAAATGGTTAATGATGTTGGTGGGTCTAGAAATCTAGAACGCCGCGTCTCATGCTTCACATTTCCAAAAGATAAATGTTATTTTTTGTCAACTTCTGGAGGGATGATCTCTATTTATGATATCTCTAACTTCAAGGTAATTAATTAAGAAAGTCTACTTCTTGCTGAACATTTTTTGTTACCGTCACAAAACATAATAATTCACGTTACAGTGATCTTTTTTTTATTTAAACCATTCTCATCATCTAATAGAATTTCCCAGACTTTGGATTTTACAGAAAGAATATTGGAATATAAGATTCATATGTGTAATCTCAGTTTGTTGTGAGACTGTCCTTTCTTCTTCTTCTTTTCCATTTTTTTATGTTGTTCCCTTTTTTCGGATTTTATTGTTTTGAGGATGTTGGATAACACTAAAAGGAGAGCACTTCAGGTAGAGTAAATATATGATACTTCTATCAGAGTTTGTGTTACTGAATGAATTTTCTCTGAACAATGTCCTCTAAGCGGCCTAAAATTTGTACTTAATATTATCAACTTGGTATTGTGTGTAAAGACTCAAAAACTATTTAGTACTCATGCATCAAATTAAAATTTATATCTTCCTACATTCAACATGTCATGTGTGGAAGCAGACCCTCGCAAAAATCATGACCCCACCACCAGCTGCAACATCTTTGGCTATCCATCCTGAGGGCAATAAGACATTTGTTTTTGGCATGGAAGACTCATCTATTCAGATATACGATTTCTGGATACGCCAGGTACATTTGTTCTCACTTAAACTTGTAAATTTTACCTGTCGGTATTCTTATGGTGCCCACATAACATAGAATCATCATATTCTTAAAGGTTGTATTAACGCTCAACGGACACAGTAAGAGAGTAACTGGACTTGCATTCTCTGAATTCTTAAATGTGCTCGTCTCTTCAGGCGCTGATTTGCAGGTATCGAAATTTATATTTGCAGCTAATGGTTATATAAGCAAATATAGATGAGTCAAATATAGATGAGTTCCACCTTGAAGGGCATGGAAAAAAAAAATTAAATATTCATTATAAGGGAAACATTACTAATTAATAAGTAGATGTGCAAATTATTCGAGCTTAATAGAAAATCAGTGCTGAAAAGGTTCCATGTTTGCTTCACTTTATTATTTTTCAGTTGTGCGCTTGGAGGATGGACAAATGGGAAAAGGTAGGAAATGTCTTTCTGCAGGTATCTGCTGAACAAGCTTCAGATGTTCGAGTTCAGTTTCACAAGGATCAGATGCGCTTGATTGCTATTCATAAAACACAGATAGCTATATACAGAGCACCTCAGCTTGGCCTCATCAAAAAGGTAAGACTTGCTATCCATCTCATACTGAAATATTTATGTTTACTGTTTAAATATTTTGTTTTGTTGGACATTTCCAGAGATGGTATTCAATGATTTTTATATTTTCAGTTATGCCACTGATTGAGTATGATTTAAAAACATGAAACAGTGGGTTCCTCAAGATGCCGGTAGCCTTATAACACATGCTGCATATTCATGCGACGGTGAATCCATATTCGTGGCTTTTGAAAATCGATGTGTTGAAATTCTTACCAGCTCGACACTTGAGCTGAAATGTAGAATAAATCCAGAAGCATACATACCTCCTGTTAAGAAGTGGTTAGTAATTTTCTTTTTTTTTTTCTGCATACTGAATTAAGTACATATACGATGAGATTAGCTGTGCAATATCTAACTGCCAGAGGTCTGATGCGTGTTCAGGGAAACAACATTTCCAGTGATGGTGGCAGCTCATCCATTAGACCCTAATCAATTTGCATTGGGGCTATCTAATGACATGGTGGCGGTGTTGGAGCCGCTGGAGGAAGATGGGATGTGGGGCACGTCTAGTGTTGAAAGCGAAGCAGGACCAAGTGCATCCTCGGGAGGTTTAGATTTGAACCAACTCGGCGAATGGGAGGACATCTAAGAGGAAAACATGTGGTGTAACTGCACAAATGCCAGTGTTATAGTAAATTAGATGAGCATTTCTGTCTCATGTTGTTGTTTCACCTCAGCTCTTTGTGTTATGGAATGCACCAAAAAAACTTCCAAAGGTACTTCAAGTCTATATAAGGATTTTTGTACTTGGAACTCTTTATCATGTTCTCCTTACTCATTGGTGATATTGTTTACGCTGAACTTGCATCTTGAATATATGCTGAAGATTTGTGTATCATGTAGGTTATTATTAAACCCCCTTATTTCAAATTAACACTTCAGATTTAACCTATAAAAAAAACAGGAAGACAAAGGAGGAACATAATTTGTCGCGTTTGTTCTTGATGTCTCAGAATTCATTTTCAAAGAAACATGCATTTTGGTTTTGGACAAACGAGGAACAAAGATATGGAATTGGAGCAGATTCCGGCCAGAAATATGAGCATGCTATTTTGTCATTATGTAAAGAGAGATAATCATGATAGGATTTTTGTACTCGGAACCCTTTATTATGTTCTCCTTACTCATTATGCTGATGTTATGAGTTATCAGTCTTTGGCATTCTCATTTCTCAAGTGCTCAATTGCCATACTGAGAGCTGTTTTGTTTTTCTCTTTTTCCAATTGATGCATCATACACTTGCTAGTCCAATAAATATGTTGCTAGCTAATAGCCCTGGTCCATGTGTTGCTTATTTATTGTACTCTTGCCTTTTTTGCTGGTGACTTGAAATCATTCATGCATCACAAGTTGACTCAGACCAACAACAAAAACAAAAAGGTTCATAGACAATGTTAAATAGTTTTATGCTTGAGAAGCATGCATCAATGGGGTTGAAAGAAATTAAAACACTCAGAATTCATTCACAGACTTACAGTGAGCTACCTTCAAAGATCCACTAAGCAGCTTAGTCTAAGCTAATTTAGCTATACCTCTTCTAAATCCAAGATCCATTTTTTAAAAATATTTATACAGAGCGGGTAAATTCCCTGAATCATTCGCAAAGTCAACTGCAGTTTTTATTTTTGGCATTCTTTAGTCTTTTCTAATGTCTGGATATCACATTACCTTATTGATGGATCTTTGTTTTGACATTTAATTTGTAAGAACAGCTGGCAAACACGGTTTCAAAATAAAACAAAAAAAGTGAACCGTAGACCGTACAATACCTCATCTGTAAAGTACCAAGTAAATCTAAATCCTACGAAACTCATTACGCAAGTTTGATTACCATGTGACTTTTAATACATAATATTTAACACTGCAGTGACTCGATCGTCAACAAATTTTTAATTGTCAGTTTCAAGGGTTGTTTCTGAGTTCAAGGAGGAAACAAGCTTATACATATGCATTGGTTTTCTTAAACAAGAATATTTTGGTATGAACAAATCTGAAGCAATTTCCTTAAGCTGTTGCATCTTTACAATTTCAATGGCCAGAAATTCACCTGCATTCAAAGTCAACAACAAAAAAAATCACACAGACAAACTCAACCATAGAAATATACAAAATTCTAAGGTACTGAATTTCATCTAATTCTTCGTCTTTCGTGTCTTTATTATTCCCACCTATGCCTCCATTATTGAAATAGTTGTTTCATTTTCGGTTTCCAATTTTCATATCCTGGCTGACCGGTAAAATGCAGACTGATTCCTACTAGACCTGGTCCTGCTCGTATATATTAACATATGCCTTAGCAATTGTTAACTGTCATTGACTTGAGCATAAGGACTTGAATAATATATATATGCTGATGAAGTCGTTTTATATCAGATTTATTTTTCAACTATGGCTGCAATTGGAACCTCAACCAGTTGACTGGATCTTTATTTTTTCTGCAACTTATTCAGTCATTTGTATGGAGCAAGTAAATGGATCTCCACCATCACATAAAACATTTTGAAAAGAAAAAAAAGCCTCACACAGCTGCTAGTTCTTTCCAAAGTTTCGCTGGATCGAATAAAAGCGCGTTGGATGCAATGATTCGGTAATGGAGGATCTCTGGGCTAACATACTTGCAGGGTCATTGGTTACTGCCTTGACAATATTCATCATTATTTGTAGAGTTTATCTCAGACTTACAAAACCATTTTTCTTATTATTGGGAGCTTCAGTTGCTGGTTGTCTTGCTGTAGTGCTTTGGATCGGTTTCAGGCACCGGTTCAACCGTAGAAGAAAGCTTTTAGAGACCCAATTGGTTTCTGAGAGCAAAGAGTTAAGAATTGAGTATAGTTTTCTGAGAAAAGTTGCTGGTGTGCCGACAAAGTTCAGGCAAAGTGAACTCGAAGACGCTACCGATAAGTTCCAGTCTTTGATTGGGCAAGGCGCGTCAGGATCTGTGTTTAAAGGGATTTTAAATGATGGCACTGCAGTTGCTGTTAAAAGGATTAACAGTGGAGAAGAAAGAGGAGACAAGGAGTTCAGATCAGAGGTTCGAGCCATTGCAAGTGTACAACATATAAACCTCGTTCGCCTTTTGGGATATTGTGTCGTGCAAGGAGGGCCTAAGTTTCTTGTTTATGATTTTATTTCAAACGGGTCATTGGCGAACTGGATATTTCCGAAGACAGGAGGCAGTAACAGACATTGCGGTGGATGTTTGGCGTGGTACTTGAGGTACAGAGTTGCGTTAGATGTAGCGAAAGCACTTTGTTATCTACATCAAGATTGTCGGTCGAGGATCTTGCATCTTGATGTCAAGCCTGAAAATATATTACTTGATGAAAATTTTCGGGCAGTTGTTTCTGACTTCGGGTTGTCTAAGCTTATGGGCAGGGACGAGAGCAGAATCGTAACGTCGATGCGAGGGACTAGAGGGTACTTAGCCCCTGAATGGCTTTTAGAGAATGGAATTTCTGAAAAGTCAGACGTGTACAGCTACGGAATGGTTCTATTGGAATTGGTCGGAGGAAGGAGGAATGTGAGGCTGGTTGAGGATACAAAAGACAGGAAATGTAAAAGAAAGTGGGAATATTTTCCAAAGATTGTGAATGAGAAAATGAAACAAGGCAAGCTGATGGAAATTGTGGATTTGCGATTACTCGAAGGCGGAGGCATAGACGAAAGGGAAGTGAAAAGATTGGTACATGTGGCCTTGTGGTGCACACAAGAAAAGGCAAGGTTGAGGCCTAGTATGAATATGGTGGTGGACATGCTTGGAAGTCACACACCGGTGGATGAGCCTCCCGAGTCTCCGATGATCATAGTTGATCTTTTGGGCATTGATGAAGAATCGGGGGACGGAGGACATGGCAACAGGCCCAGGTTTTGTGCTGTGGCCCCTAACCAGTTGAACAACCATCGGATATCGTCTATATCGACGTATTCTTTCAGCAATGCAATGTCTATTTTGTCTGGCAGGTAGCTGATAATACTGGCAGCAATGCATTGTGTGTTATTTGGCTTATTGCTGCTTACTCATTTCAGCTGGAAAATACAGATGAAAGTGTTTCTAATTTCTAAGACATTACTCATATCTTAATGACATTTTCATACATCATTAAAGTTGTTGTGGTTCAAGGATGAAGGAAATATCCAATCAAAAAAAAAAGGATGGAGGAAATATCATAATGAAATTTGTTTGAAATTTAAATTACCAGTAACTGTGTGATTTTCTGGGTCAACCAACCAATCACTTGCAGTTGCGGATTGAGGTACCAACTTGGATTCGGACTAGTTTGAATTTTTGGACATCCAGTTATAAATGTCGTTGAGGTTCTTTTTAGCAAAATTAAATCGCATGTCGTTGGAAGTTAATATCCACTCGTTTGAGTGGTTGAAGATACTGGGAGTAGGTATATTGTGTTCTTATGGGCTGATTTGGATCTGGCTCAATTTATTACAACTGTATATAAATTTGATAAATATAAGCTTAGTTATAATTCATTATCAAAAAAAAAAACTTTATATTGAGTAGCGCTCAAATAGAAATAAGTATTCCTTTTTTTTTTTTTTGAATACCTTTGAGAACCCACCCTTTCTTTATATGTACTTTTTAAACCCCTTATATATTTGCAAAAACGTAATTTCAATTTTATTATAGTGCGAAAATGCAAATTCGAAACACTGAGGATGCAAGCAAAACTCACACCGAAATTGTATATTGAAGGAAAAAAAAATTAGTGGGCTACGTACGTGGCAGCACCAAATTGAAAAATGCAAGTGAGTTTGGATTCTATGATTCTCGTAGTTTTAGGGGTTCTCGATCGAATGTTCCCCTAATTTTATTATTACATGTTTGGGAGACTTGGAGTAAAAGGCGAAAACATGACGGAGGAAAAAAGGCTCCGCCTAGACAAGACACGAGATCAAAGTGCTTCAAGTAGGGGCGAAGTCTGGAATTGAAAGTTAATAGGGCCGGATTGTTTTTCACATTTGGTACAAAATGATTTATCTTCGCGCTTATATCCATAATCATTCAAAAATTAAAATTTTATATGATGACATAAATCATATCCATGAAATTTAGAAATATATATACCAAAATTGTATCCATTTTTCTTTTTTTATTCAAAATTGTAAAAATAAGCTAATAATATTATTCAAAAGTTTGATAAAAACAATCTTACCTTTTACCACTATGTTATAAAGAAAAAGCATAGTGATATGATATTCATTCAAAAATTAATCATTATAAAAATATAGGATTTTGAATCAAATTACATTAGACAAAACACACAACAGCATTAGAATTACGAGCAAGATATTTTAAGATACAATAAACATGATGATATATTACTTAAAGGAAAAATAGTCATAGAAATCAAAAAGTTTGATCCATAATTTGACGTGGTTGACTGATTATATAAATATATTATTTCAAAAATTGAAAAATCATTTGATTCAACAAAAAGAAATTTCAACTTCCCACACTCAAATGAATATTAATATATTAACTTAAATTATCAAGATACTATTTCTTGAACTTTAAATTAATTTGATTTGATTTGGACAATATTACGTTTATATATGACACTAAATGGAAAATAGGTGCGCGTGTGTTCGAGTCCTAGCTAAGTCAAAGATTTTTTGGGCCGAAATATCTATCCGGGCTGCAGCCCACCAGTAGATCCGCCCCCGGCTACAAGTTCATCAATTTGCATAAAACCCTTGGAAAAGTATGGATCGCAACTCCATTTGCTCCACTTGCGCTTTCTTTGCGATGAAGTCCTTGTTTATTTGCATGTGTCGAACCGTCCATCCTCAGACTGGTAGGGTCGTCAAAATGTGTATGAGGATCTTTAAGCAAAAAAAAAACACATTAAGCCTCTTAAATTCTTTTTTTGAAAATATGAGGCCCAAACGAACTGGGCTAAAAGTCCCAAACGAATTTAAATAACGCGGCTCTATCAAAAAAAAAAAAAAAAAAGGAACTATCACCATTTTCCAATTTGTGGACTGAACTATAATAATTTTCAGACAAGGAGCGAACTATCAAATAATTTTCCAAAAAAGGTGCATCGTCCAACGTCGTTAGAGTTTTCACTAACACCGTTAGACGGCGTTAACTCCGTTAGACGACATTAATTCCGTTAGTTAATAAATTAATATAAAATTCAAAACAAAATTCAAAAATAAAAAATGCCAAACTTTTTAAAAAATGTAAAAAATTAAACAACTTTATAAAAATTATAAAAAAATATTTAACTTTTAATAAAAAGGAATATAAATTATTTGATAAATAAAAATTAGAAACTTTAGAAAAAATGAAAATATTTTTACAAAGTTCCCCTACAAATAATTCAAGAAAAAATTAATTATTTTTTATCTAGTTTGAACCATATAAGGGGTATTATGGATCAAAATTTGATATTCACATCAAATGGTTAAACTACTTTTTATTCAACATTAAAATATTGTCAAAGTCTTACCTTTTGTTTGATTTCATTTCACTACACATAAAATGAAGTGTTTTCTTCAATCATTAGATAGAAATGACACGGAATTGAAGGTTTGTTGAAAATATTTAAATTTAATAATTTTTTAGATTTAATTTGAAAAGGAACTTTTTAAAATATTTTTCATTTTTTGTTTAGTATTGTTCTAAAGTTTCTAATTTTAAAAAAAATTGTATTCCTATTTTTATAAAAAGTAAAGTTTTTAATTTATTTTTTATAATTTTTTATAAATTCGTTTAATTTTTTAACAATTTTATAAAGTTTTCTAAATCCAAACTATAATTTTTTAGTTTTACAAAATTAAATTTCTATAAAAAAAATTTTGTAACTTTTATAACATTTTTTTAATTTTTTTTGAATTTTTTTATTAATTTATTAACTAACGGCATTGGACGATTATTAACTAACGGCGTTAATGTCGTCCAACGCCGTTAGTGAAAACCCTAACGACATTAGAAGGTGCCTCTTGTTTGTAAAATTATTTGATAGTTCGCCCCTTGTTTGGAAATTTTTATAGTTCAGTCTACAAGTTGGAAAATGGTAATAGTTCAGGTCCCAAAACTGTACTTTTTCCTAAAAAGAATTAAACAACGCGGCTGCAAAACAAGGGTAATTTCGAAATATGTTTGGGAACTGAAGGTAAATTGGGAAACAACTTTTTTTTTTTTTTGGGAAACAAGTTTCAATTGTACCGGTAGCATGTTCATGGCGAGCAAATCAACCAAATATTACTGCTTGTACGAATGGAAGAAGCAGCATGGGTGCAAGCAAAGGGATCAGTACATGTATGGTAACAAGTGATGGGGTATTCACTCTTACTAGTCTCTTCAAATTTATGTCACTAAAAGCGCAACAACGCGATAAGATTTGCAGAATAAAGTGTATGCAAGGGGGTAACATTGGTAGTAGATCAAAGACACAAAAACATTGACACATATATTCTGCACCCCAGGTACATACACCGGGTACCATACAAAAAGCACGGACAAATTAAGGACACTAATTGAATTTGTAGGGACAAGTTAGTGAGCGGATCACTCATATAGGTATAAAAATGAGGATACTCATATATGTGAATGTGATGTTGCTTAGTGATCCAACTAGTATATTTTTGGTCAAATAATTAAGAGGTTGACGGTTCAAATATCTCTGAATACATGAATAATGAATTTGACTATTTGAGATTGTTTATTCATTATCTTCGATAATAGTAAACTTTTTTAAAAAAATGAGATGTTGCTAAATATCATTCTTTTTTTCTCGAGAATAGAAGTATCAGACAACCTTGAGACTCATCATCGCTATCATATTCTATCCTTCCTCAACTTTGACCCTATCAGAATTCGAATCATGAATAACAAATTGAGTGATCGGTAGGGACGGAGCTACGTTGACGCACTATGGGCTCAAGCCCTACTTGTTTTGAGCCAAATTAAAAAAAATTAACATATATATATATATATAGGATTTGGATCAGGTACAAACCTGCTAAGTATATACAAACTACAAACAAATATAAACCCTAGGATTATGTTATTTAATGGATCAGATTGAATCGTAATAAAATCTGATTTTTATATTAATTATAATAGGAAAAGGTTTTGTTTGTCATTATACACCAAATACTAACGCCGTTAATCTCAGTTAATTAAAATATATGGTATCTTTTCGAATAAAAATTATATTGTTACCTATTTCATCGCTCTGACCTAATCAAACTCGACCTCTCTTCATCGAGTCGATAATTGGATTAACAACCGAGGCGAAAATCTTCCCCTGTCCGATCTAGACTGCTCACGGCATCGCCGACCACAAGCTCCAGTAATCAATAAGTTATTTCCCAGGTTGTAGCGTCAACCAAAGATCATGACATCGCCGCCGACCTTGGATCAAGATCTGATGCAGGTACGTGTACAAAAAAACAAATTTATCCTTTATAATGCCTTCTCGTTCCCTTTTGTGCTTTAGTTGCACGTCGTACGTGAAACCTGAATCGAACATGGTAAACATTGCAGCTGGGTTCACATATGTTATACTCAAGTTGCATTCTAGGTGCTGCCTTTAGATGCTCAAACCAGAACACTATAGAATTGGAAAACAAAACGGAGTACACTATCACCGATGAGGATTACTCCAAAGACAAGTTGCAGGTATGGTTTTAAATAGTTAGCTTTGTGTGGACTGAAAGTAATTATATATGATTGCACTGAAATGGTGTTCTTTTGTTGAACTGCATTACATTAATATGACAATCAGATATTGCAATGAACAGATTTTAAATTTGTAGTGCCAACGTTACATGATGACTCAGTGTTTACAACTCTATTTGTACTTCAGGTGTCCTTTTTTCCATCAACAAGCTTCATAACTTGCAGTTGTAAAAAGTTTCAGTCCACCGGTATATTATGCAGGCATGCCTTACACGTCCTATGTGCTCACATTAGGTTATCCAAAATCCCACATCATTGTATTTTGAAACGATGGCGCAAGGATTCAGCTACTATTCAACATTCAGATTTTAAATGTTCGGATGATCCTTCCATTAATAGTAGCACAGAAGGTGCATCACTTATCTCAACCATATGGCGCGAAATGCGACTTCTTGTGAGCTCTGCCAATCAAGATATAGAAAGCCTACAATCTGTACTAGAGAGTATCAAGAGAACAAAGGATGACTTGCACTTTTATTCTTTCATTATGTATAACTAGTCGTACCAATTTCACATTTATGTTACAAGTTAGAAGTTTTGCAGTGGAACGATTTGTTGTGTTCTCCAGGTTTGATGAACTCTAGATTTGTATTGTGAACTTCAGATGAGATAGGTGAATTTTATTTCCTTAATGTTAATATTATGCTAGCTCACTTGTTTGGCTCAATTACAAACATGAAAATAGTTCAGTATTGTCAATATTACCAAACATATCCCATCCAAACACTTACTGAATGTAAGAAGTGCATAGTGACCTTTATAGTTATATTGTCAACATCTGATGAACTCTAAACTTGTATTGTGAACTTCAGATGGGCTATGTGAACTTTATATGCTTATTGTGAACTTACGAAGTGTGTAGTGAACTTCATAGTTGTATTGCCAATATTACCAAACATATCTCATTCAAACACTTAATGAACGTAAGAAGTGTATAGTGAACTTTATAGTTATATTGTCAACATCTGATGAACTCTACACTTGTATTGTGAACTTCAGATGGGCTATGTGAACTTTATATGCTCATTGTGAACTTACGAAGTGTGTAGTGAACTTCATAGTTGTATTGCCAATATTACCAAACACTTAATGAACGTAAGAAGAGCATAGTGAACTTTATAGTTATATTGTCAACATTTGATGAACTCTACATTTGTACTGTGAACTTCAGATGGGCTACGTGAACTTGATATGCTTATTGTGAACTTCATATGGGCTAGGTGAACTTTATATGCTTATTGTGAACTTACGAAGTATGTAGTCAACTTTATGATCGTATTGCGAAAAAGTCATGAACTTTATATTCGTATTTTGAACTTTATATTTGTATTATGGTCTAATTTGTGAATACTGTGTCAACATCTGATGAACACTACATTTGTAGTGTGAACTTCGGATGGGCTACGTGAACTTTATATGCTTGTTGTGAACTTCAGATGGGCTAGGTGAACTTTATATGCTTATTGTGAACTTACGAAGTATGTAGTCAACTTTATGGTCGTATTGCAAAAAAGTCATGAACTTTATATTTGTATTTTGGCTTCATTTACACACATGAAAACTATATTATGAATTTTACAATTGTGGAACTATAGCATCATTTTATGGACATTACCACAACGACACCTATTTGTAGAACTCTAACATCAATATATGAGCATTTGACACCTTGAATAATGAAGCTATCACATGATTAATATCGAAACACCTGCTTACTGACAAAGGTCTTCTTGAAAATAGTTACTGACAACATCTAAAAAAATAAACGTATAAATCAAAACAGTTGATGAGAATGGCACTTCACCATGCGTATTGTTTCCCACATCTTGCATTGGAACATCAGTTCCGTTTTCAGTTTCCCTTTCGAATTCTTGAGTTAAGCCAATACTGAATGATGGTCCTTCAAAATCCATCGGACAACCAGATGCTCTTGTCTCATCATAATTTACCATGAATTGGGCCAACTTAGATTGTATTGCATAAACTGCATGACCTAATTCTGTGTGCTTCTTCATCTCAGCAGTAGCAGAATCATATAAACCTTTTGCAGTGACCACCTTTTCCGTTGCATCCTTTAACAATTTCAATATTGCCTGACACAAAAAATGCGGCATTTAACATATTGCAAAAATAGGAACATATTAATTGAATATAATTTATGGCACATCAACATCATTTGATGGCAATTTGCTGGATGACGCATAAGACTATGGGTTCACATAGTAACAATGTAATTCAATATTCATATTTGAGCACACGGAATACCAAAACATCGTTCCAAACACAGAGACTAAAGTTCACACAATGTAAATCACAAACCAATGTTTTCAATTCAACCTAAACCACAAACCCTAGTGTTTGATTTCACCGAACAGCAACAAATCTAACACTGAATTGAACAGCAATCGATCGGCGAAAGAGTGGCTTAGAAATTAGGGCATCTTACATGGGGAAAAGGAATGGCTTTTATCCATTTCTTCGCTCAACAGCAGTCGATCGGCGGACGCGGTCGCTAATGATTAATCGATTTGGTTGAGAGAGATAAACCTGCGGAATTAGTCAATATCTAAACTGATTCTCTCTCGACTAATATGGAAATAAAAATTAATTATGCAATATCATAATTACCCTTCTATATATTTCGAATGTAACGTGAGTTTAATCTCCGTTAACTTGAGTAGTTTAATCTCAGCCATTAAGTTAAAATAATCAACAGTCCAGATTTGTTTGTAGTTTGTATATACTTAGGTGTTTCTACCTGAACCGCCCCCTATGGGGGGCGTTCAATTGAGGACATGTCTTATGGTGAGGGTGTAGGGACTAATCTTGGCCATTGGATGAGGTTCATCCAATGATCCACAAGCTGCCACGTGTCACATGTGGTAGTGGGTTTTACTATTTGCTTTTTGGTAGTGGGATTTTACTATTTGCTTTATTGGATTTTGGGTACTTGGACACGTGGCGCACCCACAAAGCACGGGGGGTTAGATGGATGATGATCTAATGGATGAGATTTGTCCCTACGTCCTTACCAAATTTGGGTGTCCTCATTTGAACACTCCTCTATAGAGGAGCGCTCAAATGTGAATCACTTCTTAGGTTAAGAACATGAGAATCATTCTCAGCCACTCATTTTGTTGAAATGAGTGGTCCAAAATGCACCACATCATCTACTATGCATTTTCTGCTTTTTACTATGCACTTTCTGCTTTTACTATTTTGCACTTTTGTCTTTTACCTATAAGACGAAAGTGCAAAATCAATCTACACCCTTAGATCATTTGATCCAAAGGTGCAAAATGGTTCTCATGTTCTTAGCCTAAGAAGAATTCTCATTTGAGCGCGCCCCCTCCTCTATATATATATATATATATATATAGAGGAGTGTTCAAATGAGGACACCCAAATTTGGTAAGGACGTAGGGACAAATCTCATCCATTAGATCATCATCCATCTAACCCCCCGTGCTTTGTGGGTGCGCCACGTGTCCAAGTACCCAAAATCCAATAAAGCAAATAGTAAAATCCCACTACCAAAAAGCAAACAGTAAAATCCACTACCACATGTGACACGTGGCAGCTTGTGGATCATTGGATGAACCTCATCCAATGGCCAAGATTAGTCCCTACACCCTCACCATAAGACATGTCCTCAATTGAACGCCCCCTATATATATATATATATATATATAGAGGAGTGTTCAAATGAGGACACCCAAATTTGGTAAGGACGTAGGGACAAATCTCATCCATTAGATCATCATCCATCTAACCCCCCCGTGCTTTGTGGGTGCGCCACGTGTCCAAGTACCCAAAATCCAATAAAGCAAATAGTAAAATCCCACTACCAAAAAGCAAATAGTAAAACCCACTACCACATGTGACACGTGGCAGCTTGTGGATCATTGGATGAACCTCATCCAATGGCCAAGATTTGTCCCTACACCCTCACCATAAGACATGTCCTCAATTGAACGCCCCCCTATATATATATATATATAGGGGCGTTCAATTGAGGACATGTCTTATGGTGAGGGTGTAGGGACTAATGTAGTCCATTGGATGAGGTTCATCCAATGATCTACAAGCTGCCACGTGTCACATGTGGTAGTGGGTTTTACTATTTGCTTTTTGGTAGTGGGATTTTACTATTTGCTTTATTGGATTTTGGGTACTTGGACACGTGGCGCACCCACAAAGCACGGGGGGTTAGATGGATGATGATCTAATGGATGAGATTTGTCCCTACGTCCTTACCAAATTTGGGTGTCCTCATTTGAACACTCCTCTATATATATATATACAAAAGCAAATTGGGATTTGCCAGCCCAAATCATATTAAATTTAACACATATACAAAAGCAAATTGGGTTTTTGCCAGCCCAAATCATATTTTACAGACCTCTCATCGTTCCTTTTGCTGAAATTTTTTCTGAAATTCAGTAAATTAAACTTTAAAAATTAAAGCACTGAACCCCAACAGAAGCTTGCGGACTGCGATTAGCCCTAGGTTGCAAACTGTCAACTGTGTTCTTGCTTAATAGTAAATTAGCCCTACCTGGATTTCAATCCTGGCTCCGTCCCTGGTGATTGGTGCTTCTGTACCCTTTCTCGTGACACCGGGACTAAGCCTTTAATGATAGGCATGTTACTAACACATTAGTATTAAATTCTTTGATAGGATGTTGTTAAATATGCTAAAACAACCTAAAACGGCATTAGTATTAAATTTGTATGGTCATATATTGACATGAATAGGTGATGCGTTGAGCATTCTCATTTGCTGGTCAATCAAAGTGGAACACAAAGACAAAACAGCAAGGACTTGACTGAATATATACTTGTGGGTCCAGATGGTGGACAAAAACTACTCAGTAGTGTTCATTGGGAAAAACAATTGTTTTCTTTGTATCCTGCACTCACTCTGGCGAGGCAATTTAGGAAATTTAGGGTTGATTAATTATTAAAAAAATTAAAATGAAACAATTGTACAAAAAAATTTCTTCAATTCTTAGCATTGGAAAGAAAACTTATTTTGATAAGAAAACCACAAATAAAAATGAAAATTGAAGGGAATTTTTGTACTATTGTTTCATATTAACATTTTATTAGAAATTATTTTTCTATTTCATTTCTTTCTTTCTTTTTTTCTCAGTAATTACTAGATATCATTTTTTTTCTTTTGTAATTTTACTATCAGAATATATTTTTGGAACCGAATTCCTAAAATATCTTATAAAAGCAGTTGTCCTCATCATTTAATTTATTAACACTTTTTTGTGTGCCCCTCGTCACTTAAATCTCTGATATTTTTACGTCATATCCCTCAATCACTTACGTCAGTCCATAATAGAGGTCGTTTAATTAGCTCCAACATATTTATTTATACTTTTAAACCGGTGATGCACAAACGAGCCACAATCAACTCTCTACCTCAAAATTCTTATCGGAAAAAAAGAAGAAGAAGCTCTCTACCTCAAAATTGAAATATATCTCAATCTCAATGGCCACACACAAACCTTATACTAAGAAAAAGGGGAGAGTCAAATAGTATCACTTTGCTTTATCTGCGCTTTAATTACTTTTCCTCTTTTCAGCCAAGCATGCCTTACACATTAATCATTTCTTCTGAATTTAAATTAAAATAAAGAAAAAGCTTATCCCCTAAAAACTATACTTGTTTTTTGTTGTTTTGTTTTACGATGATGTGTTATTTATGCTCTGACTGACATGTTTGTATCATGTCAGGTCATATGTGAATCAAAATCGTATCTTTTTAATTTTATTTTTAAGAATCATGGGTGTGTAAAAAAAAATTGTATCAATCATTTATAGGATTATTTATCCGAAATGAGCGAATGTGCTTAGCATTTCCCAAGTCCAAAAAAGCAAGCACACTTACAGCTTTACGTATACTCACTTTCGCTTTGTTCCATCTTTTAATGCTTCTCTTTGTACTGCACTTTTTGATTCTTATTTTTAATTATTTATACTTTGAGTTACAAAATTATGATTGTCATCATAAGATATCATATCATAACATTCCCATGATGCAACTAATTATTAATATCAAAATGAAACTGCTCAATAAAGCTGCATAAAGTTGAATTTTCTAGATTCAATTTGTATGAAAATGAAGTCTCATTGACCTAATTATTAATTAAGAACAGATTAAGTAGAACCAATATTTAGTATGAAAGGCAGGAATTATATAATTTCTAATTCATATCGGAAAATGTATCTGGAAATTTTAAGTCTCCAGATAATTTGATCAACTATAACCACCCATCACGCCTTGTGCATCCCTTCTCTCCTTATATATGGCATTCACAAATATAATGACCACTCCTGAAAAACGTCCCAGCGCAGTACCACCAAATAAATGTGCCACAACAACCATGGCAGCAACACCAACAATCCTGACCAGCCCCTCACCCAAATCCTACGACTCCGATTGCGACAGCAGCTGCTCCTCCTCCTCCGCCACCATCTCAGTCTCCTCCTCCTCTATTGGTTTCGACAAGCCACACAAGGCAAACCAAGCAGGATGGGAGGCAATGAAGCGCCTCCGAAGCCTGAAAGGTAGCCAACTGAGCCTAGACCACTTCAAGCTTCTCCGCCGAGTCGGCAGTGGCGACATTGGAAATGTGTACTTGTGCCAAATGAGGAACCCTGTGGCCGGTATGCCGCCGCCTTGTTCTTATGCCATGAAGGTGGTGGACAGGGAAGCTCTTGCTATTAAAAATAAGCTACAGAGAGCTGAGACTGAGAAAGAGATTTTAGGCATGCTTGATCACCCTTTTCTTCCTACCTTGTATGCTCATTTTGATGCTTCACATTACTCTTGCTTAGTCATGGAGTTCTGCCCTGGCGGTGACTTGCACGCCGCCAGACAGCGACAGCCGAACAAGCGCTTCAGCCTTCCGGCAGCCAAGTATGTTTCCAAATTACTTTCATATCATTTTGGTGATCTGCAAATTAATTACATTATGAACATTTGGATCAAATGATTTTATTAGTGTGTAACATCTCATTCTCTGTCCCCACATAATTCGTAAAATTTTGTGTCATTATTTTTGTGTGTAGATTTTACACTGCTGAGGCGTTGTTGGCCTTGGAGTATCTCCACATGATGGGCATAGTTTACAGAGACTTGAAGCCGGAAAATGTCCTAGTGAGAGAAGATGGGCACATAATGCTATCAGATTTTGACCTTTCCCTCAAATGCGACGTCGTTCCAAGGGTTTTAAGGACACCAACTAGGTTTAACGACGACACAGAAGAAACTTCCATTGAGAAAAGACTTGTAAGCAATAGCTGCTACACTATGCCATCCTGTGCTATCACTCCCATGCAGCCTGTTCTAGCTTGCTTTTTCAAGAAAAGATCAAAAACAACCACCACAATAACAATCAGACCAGGCAGCAGAATAAGCGACGACGACGTCCAAGAGCTAGTGGCTGAGCCAGTCACTGCACGATCCAAGTCATTCGTCGGAACACATGAGTACTTAGCTCCTGAAGTGATCTCCGGCCAAGGCCATGGTAGCGCGGTGGACTGGTGGACGCTAGGAGTGTTTTTATACGAAATGATATATGGGCGAACACCGTTCAAAGGCGAGACTAATGAGAAGACATTAAGGAACATATTAAAACAGCCACTGACATTTCCAAGAATGGGGTTTAGCAGTAGTAAGGAGGTTGAGGAGATGGTGAAGGTTCAGGATTTAATAAGCAAACTTCTTGTGAAAAACCCTGAGAAAAGGATTGGTTGCAACAAGGGGTCGGTTGAGATCAAGAAGCATGAGTTGTTCAAGGGTGTGAATTGGGCTTTGATCAGATCAGTAAGGCCACCTGAGGTACCACCAGCAAGTGATCACACTCATTATCAAAAGAAGAAGATTTTGAGTCATCATAGTAGGAGCTTATTTGTGCCATTAAAATTGAGCAAGCAAGAGAGAGAAGCACCATATCAGATCCAAGCTGCTACCCCTCGTCGCCAGCACCATTTTGATTTCTTCTGATCATTTTCTAATTTGATGTTTAGTGTAGAGATACAGTTGGTTATGAAATAGTAATTAAGCGTGACTCATATAGTTAGTTAATTTAGCCAATAGGAAGTTTCAATCATGTACTTATAATTTACTTACACTACTACGACTACTGTGAAAGACACACATCTACTTGTTCTAGTTTGGTCATATTGAAGCAAAATAATATAATACATGGAAAAGTAGTGTGGAATATGATTTATATGGTGTGGGGCTTGGGAGGTGCTGTCAAAGCAAAAGGGTATATTCAGTGCCCATAATCGTCTAGGGTGTGGTTCTCATGAAGTGAGGTTTCATGACTCTCATGTGGTGACAATTAATATGCACAACTATCTTTCTTACTTTTATTTTTTGTTGATAAAACTATCTTTCTTACTTTTTGATTCTTTTTTGTCGCTCTATTTTATATTTTTTTACATAGAAATGTGTAACGATTTTGATAACTACATATGTAACGATTCAATCGGAAATGAGACAAATTCGCGTCATAAGCGTAATCTAATCCAAACGTCTCTTCTCTCTTGTCAATACTATATTTGAGGTCATCACAACCTATATATAATCACCATATCTCAAAAATCATGATATGCTTCTGATTAAATACTAGTTTGTAGACTTATCTATATACATAATTCTCAACCGATTTGATACAATTCACAATCGAAATCGGGATTGTTAGTTGTTACACAAGAATGACTTTAATTTATTTATTTTGATAAGGAAAAGCATGAATTTTTTTTTGATAAAAGGAAACGCATGAATTAACTTGTTAATTTAGACATGTAATTCTTTTAAAAGGTGGACCGTGGACCGGACGGGACCGTAATTTTACACTATAATATCTAATTTTACAGTCTGGACCGTAAACCAAGATCTGATCGTAAACCTTTACCGGACCTGAATTTTACGGTACGTGTCAGACCGGTGGATCGGAAATTTCCAAAAATGTGGACTGTGGATCGGACTGGACCCAGATTTTTACGGTCCGGGTTTCGGTTCGGTCCAATTTTGTGCATCCCTAAATTTTATTTTGGAAAACGAATTTAGAAATAGAGTATATGATGAAATAAAATTCGGATTTTGGTTGAATTGAAATTTTTTTCCAAGTTAGATCCCTATTCGCACGCTTACACGAATATTTTTCATCATATTATATTGCTCCATTCACAATGAATAAATTTGATGGACTTTTTTATAATGGGATACAATAACTCAGAACACAATGCATATGACTACAACCTCATTACACATATATATTGAAATTTTGAAGCTCTAGCAAGGTCTCTTGATCGGATCCAAAATCATCTGGTACATTTTTCACTACAAATTTTTGGTTTTTTTCCGTCTCAAAATTCCGTCACTGAAACGTCACCAGACATGCCGACAGAAAATAATCCGTTATTTTTCCGGAAAAATTCCATCAACAAAAAAATATCGTTGTATTTCCGTCAACAATATTCCGTTTCAATATTTGACGCGGAAAATCGAAAGAATTTTATTGACGGAAAGTTGACGGACAATGAGCGGAAATATTGGCAGAAATATTTTTGTGACATTTCCCCCTAGATCCCGTCATTTCTTTTACCGTTATATTTCCCCTTCGATTCCGTCATCCAAGCATTTCCGTTATTTTTCCCCTTTCATTCCGTCATCCGACACATAAATTTGTAATATTTATTTTTAGTTACCTTTCATTGAATATTTTAAAAAATTCCATCAATATTCCATCACATTTCCGTCGACGTTGACGGAAATTTGATGGAATATTGACGGAACCTAATTGACGATGATTCTATCTGATAAAAAAATTAAATTGCCCAATTCCCTCCACATTCCATCACCATTCCGTCACCTGTAAATGGTAGAAATATTTTTCATTTTTTCCGTCTCATTTCCGTCACTATTCCATCTTTCAAAAAACATTTTTAATTTGCCACCATTTTTAATCATTTTTAAAACCAGACACAACCATTTTTAAAAACAGACCATTAGACAGCGCTTTTATGGAAAAGCGCTGTCTAATGTTCTATTTTAGACAGCGCTTGTAATGAAACGATGTCTAAAGTCTGTTTTTAGACGGCGCTTTTCCACAAAAGCGCTGTCTAATGGTCTGTTTTTAAAAATGATTAAAAATGGTTGCGTCTGGTTTTAAAAATGATTAAAAATGGTGAGCGGGATTGATGGAAAAATGACGGAATATTGATGGAAAAATGTTATTTAATTTGAACGGGATTTCAGACGTTTGGACCAAAATTTCGCTTAACGCGGGATTTCGGACGTTTTGAAAAATGTTAATTGAAGTGCGCGACTGCCACTTCTTTAAGTATGTTCTGCCTTCTCTACTTTTAGTGAGATTGGAGTTGATTTAACTGCAAGAAGCGATCAATATCATCGACATCAAGTAACAAACACAGGCTATTGGTTCAAGCAGTGGTTCCTGTTCAAAGGGCTTCTCGTTAGCTTTTGAGGTTGCTGCTAGGAGTAAGAAGCGGATCACCAGACATGTTTTCGAGGTTGCTGCTAGGAGTAAGAAGATGTTATGTGCAGAGACTGAGATTCAGCAGGATGAGCATAAGAAGAAAATACTTCTGATGACCACACTCTCCAGTCCAGTCTACAGTCCTCTCACCGTCAAAAATTTGCTCAGCAGACCAGCCATTAGAATTATCTTGCTCACACTGAGGAACATATGAACCTGTATTTTATTATCAGTACATTTATTATTAAATAAAAATATGTTGTGTATTTTATTATTAATACATTTACTTTTGAAATCTGTCTTGTAAAATTAAAAATCAAATTCACATGCAAAAAAATTAAATTATAAATCCATTTACTATTAAAAATGCCCCCAATTAATATTTATATTTGTAAAGACAATATTGGTGACGGAATTGTGTTGGAATAATGACGGAAAATTTGATGACGGAATTTTGTGGGAATACGGACGGAAAAATTGGTGACGGAATTTTGTGGGAATTTAGATGGAACATATGGGTGACGGAATTTTGTGGGAATAAGGACGGAAAATATAGATGACGGAATTTTATGGGAATTTAGACGGAGAATAACAACGGAAAGAGGCCGGACTTGTGACGGAATTTTGGGTGACGGAATAGTGATGTAAAATTGACGAAAATGGATGACGGAATTTTGACGAAAACTGAATTCCGTCGGGAAAAATGCTGTCAACGCGGTCGGTGACGGAATTTTCCCGAAAATTAAGGCATTTTCGGCACAATTCCGTCAACTTTCCCTCATTTTTTTGGAGACGGAATTTTTTTAAAAATTTGTAGTGTTTCTACTTCTGAAGCGTAGGCTAGGTTCGGCACATTTACAATGGATACGCACATTATTTGATAATTCGAGCTCAGGCCACTTTGGGCACTTTTACTGTTTACAAGACATCTCCACCACTACTAATTTTTGAAATATTTTCGACGCCAGGAAACCGTCGGAATGACGACGGAAATGTGACGAAATAAAGTCAATTTCCGTCAATATTCCTTCAACGATGACGTTGACGGAAATTTTCCCGACGGTAAAAATTTTCGACATTTCGTCGTCTTATTCCGTCGATGTTCCGTCGTCAATCCGACATGTATCCGTTGAAATTCTCCATTACAATACCGTCTTAATTTCGTCATTAGTATTTTCCGTCTATATTCGAACACTTTTCTGTTTTCAAGATTTTGTCCGTCTAAATTCCGTCATTTTTCCATCAATATTATATTCCGTCATTATTCCATCTTAATTCCGTCATACAAGTTCCGTCCATTTTCCGTCTTAATACCATCAACAACGTTTCCGTCAGATATCCGTCATTTTTGCGCTACTCAGATATCCGTCGTTTTTTCGTCTTAATACCATCAACAACGTTTCCGTCAGATATCCGTCATTTTTGCGCTACTCAGATATCCGTCCATTTTCCGTCTTAATACCATCAACGACGTTTCCGTCAGATATTCGTCATTTTTGCGCTACTCAGATATCCGTCGTTTTTCCGTCACAAAATATTACCGGCGATATTCCATTGAAATTCCGTCATCCATATTTCCGTCCACATTCCGTCATTTGACCGGCACAATCCTATTTCTTATTCATTCCGTCACACTTACATACCGTTATTAAATTTCTTATTTTTCAATTATAACTTATTTCAAAAATTAAATTCGAAATTTCCATATTTAATTAAATTCGAAAATGACGTAGAGTCAAATAAAATTATAAGACAGACGTCGAGTCAAATAAAATTAACATGTCTACTCTCTGCGATTGTCTTCATGAGATCCTTGACCAGGCGTACCACGGTTGTTTTCATTCGGGCTTTGACTGGAGGGCGGTTGGTATCCAGGAGTAGCAAGCATCCTCATCATAGCAGCCTGCATTTGCATCATTTGATCTATACTGTCCTTCATGCTTCTCATCTTAGCCTCCTGTCGGAATTCTATGCGCCTCAGCTCAACCTCCTGTCGGGATTCCATGCGCCTCAGCTCAGCCTCCTGTCGGGATTCCATGCGCTCCAAACGCGGCACCAGCTCCTGAGTGACTTCGTCCGATTAGGCCCTCGATCTTTGCGAGCCGGCACACGACTGGTTGCCTGATAAGTCGAGTTTTCGACTTATTAGTACCCGTTTTCAATATAGCTTTAGTTCGTTTCCGGTGATAATTCGATGTCATTTGATCTCTTTTCGTACGTTTCAGGTACAAAGCAAGATATCTCAGTGTCAAAAACCAAAATACGAAAGCTCGGGGAAACATCGAAGAATAGAGCAAAATATGGGCAAAAAGAGTCTCCAGTCGGTCGACTGGATACTTCCCATGTACCAATCGGTCGACTGGAAATAGCAATTCGGGAGCTCGCAAAGCTTTCCACCATCGAGTCGGTCGACTAAGACTGCCAGTCGGTCGACTGATAAGAACTTATCATGCTCAAATGCTCGAGTCGGTCGACTGGAAATAGCAACTCAGGAGCTCGCAAAGCTTTCCACCATCGAGTCGGTCGACTGGGATCCTCGAGTCGGTCGACTGGAAATAGCAACTCAGGAGGCTCACCAAGCATGTCTATCGAGTCGGTCGACTGGGCAATCACCTCAAAGGGGCAGCTCCTTCACCGCCAGTCGACCGACTGGGCTACCAGCATCCGCGAGTCGACCGATTGGGACTGCTACAGTGCAAAATTTTACCCGAGGCTATAAATAGAAAGAGGCAAGTTTGACCTAGGGACTGTGCATCTTGGGGGAAAATACCAAAGAAAGAGATAAAATCAAGGGCATCCATCATCATCCAACCAAGGAGGATTGAAGATCAAGGGGAGACATCTAGGATTAACCATCCTATTTCTATTCCTTTTCTCTTCTCTTTGTAGTTGTGCTTAAACCCTACACACATCATGTTGTCTTACATGATGTGTGAGTAGTTCCCTTGTGTTTTGAGGGTGTTTGTACCCTCCTTGGTACCTAATGATCATGTATACACATTCATCATGCAATTTATGGAGTTGATTTCATTTTACTATGTTCTTCATTTTAGACATGTTGATAAGTGTTTGATAAAATGCCTAAGTGACATGTTTGCATTAGAACTATGATCGAAGTATCGAGAGAGCTTAGTGATGGTTTGGATATAGTAAAAATGAACTCATCAAGTGTTTCTGAGAGTAAATTCATGGATGTTGGTTATATTTCATGACAAGCTCCATTCTGTTCTCATCGAACTTCTTCAGAATTTATCTCTCTAGATGAAAGACAAATTTAGCATAATACAGAGAACATAATGGAGCTGATCATGAAAGATAACTCTACAATACAGTTGACTGACATGCACTGCAAATCCAAAAAGATCTTTAAAAGAAATAAGTCGCAGCATAAGAAAGAAGCCATTAGGAACAATTAGAACAGTTCATTGTAACCGTGATTCTCGAAAGATTTTAGGAATACATTTGTATTTGCAAATGTCCTTATTTATATCCCAAGTTGTATGTTTAAGTGGGTCAGAAGGTAATAATTACGATATATTTACCGTCAACAAAGCGGCTCCGTTCCGTCACACGGTGAAATAAAAACGTGTATTAACGAAATAGTATATTATATTAACGGTAATATTATTGCTAAACAGTATATTATATGTGGATTGACGGAATAGTAACGCACCAATGATGAAACATTTTCCGTAAACGTTGCGTTCCATTTCCGGAAATGTGGAATGAAGACGTAGAAGTTATGATTTAGATTTTTTGTGCAATTTTTTTAATGTCTACTGATAAAAAATTACCGTCCTTTTACCGTTACAAATCCGTCATCATTGACGGATTTGAAAGGTAATGCAGACGGAAAATTTGCAGTTAAATTAAATTTGTGATTGATGATGTCCCCCGACATGGCTCAATAATAATCGTCACATCATGTTGAAAAAATGCTGATACGTAGATACTCCTGCCTGATTTCTTGAATTATGTGGTTGGTATCTTCGCTCATTCTGACACCCATATTTTTTTTCAGCTTTGTGTGATATACATAAGCTTTACAGTATGTGCACATATTTATGTACAAAATAGCGTGAAGTTTAATCACAAGTTGACTTAAATAACGTTATTTGAATTGCATTAAAAAGTTTAACAACTTAAAAGGAAATTTAACTTCATTAGATACGTTGAACAATAACAGAGTACTGATTATTTCAGATGATCGCGGAACACTAAGTTCATAAATTCAACGAGTTTTTGATTCTTGATTTCCAGGTGACCCACGGGGTGACGGCTGGTCAACTTCTTCGTCACCTTCACATTGTCTACTATTCTCTTCATCGTATCTGTATTTTTCCCTACTGAAACTATGCTCTCCTAAACAGTCTAAGCCATTGTCACAAGGATAGAATCCATCTTGAGCGGAACAAACATATCCTTCAGAACCGCTTGATTCTTTTTCAGACATCTCACCAAAAAAAACGTTCCACTGCAGAATTCGAACTCATTATATGAAAGTTTTGGGATGAAAATATAAACACAAGATAGTACTTTTACTTATAGGGTGGACGATGTCTGATTCCGTCAGATTTAAGTTATTAGTCCATGATGTTTACAACAGCGCTTATAAATAAGCGATGTTAGAAATTATGAACTGAGACAGCACTTTCATAATAAGCGCCGCTGTAATATAATTAAAACAGCGTTGTAATAGAAGCGATATTATAAATAACCCAAAACGGCGCTTTTTATAAATAGGCGCTGTCATAAATAATAAAGATAGCTGATGGACCATAATTATACGAATCAAAAACACAGTAAAACCCCCTTAATTAGACTGTTGGTCTATTTAACTTTTGCTTGTTAGTTCCGATATATTTCTACAGGGTATTTCAGAGCTTAGAGAGAATACAGGCTAAGGAGGAGTTTTTAAGCTGAAAAGATATCAAGAGTCATTCCAAGGTCAAGATCAGACGCTGACTGAAGAAATCTCAAGGATCCTGACATGGAATCACTCCAAACAAATCAAACCGAAGAGGAATTTGCATTGAAGACTCAACCGACCAGGTGGGAAAATGCCACAGAAACCACCCAACCGGTTGAAGCAATTCCAGGCCCTCCGCCGAGCTGACCAAACACTCAATTCAAGTTGCTCGAGCAAATCACCTCTTCTGATAATTCCGCCTTGACCAAGGTGTTTAAAATGGAAAATAAGGTGGAAGATGTCGGAAAACCAAGGAGAATGCTCGAGCAGATTGGCAGTTAGCTCAATTCCAAGGCAAAGGCCTCGCGCATAGGCACCAAGACCAAATTGCTCGACCAAACCATGGAATTTGGAAATTCTGGCTCGACCATTAGTCTTAGAATCACTTGGCCATTCCAAATCAACTATCAAATGCAAGCATGGACCAAGGTGACCGGCCACCATGCTTGGAGGTGGCCAAGGGAGGAGCTCCTCCCTCCATGGTGACCTGCAACCGGCGGCTCCTCCACTCTAGGTGACCGGCGGCTTTGCTCCTCCCCCATGTGGCGGCTCCTCCTTGCTCCTCCTCCTCCTCCCTTGGATCAAAAGACACTTGCCACCATCTCCACCACCCATTTATCCTCCCTTAGCCTATAAATACCATGCATCCCCTCCTCATTTGTATCATCTCACCATCATCCACATCTCATACAAAAGTCACTTATCTCTCTAAGTTTTGTAAAGTTTGGCTTTGGAAATAAAGATTGCTCCCTTGGCGCTTCAACGGTAGTAAGTTTTTAATATTTATTTTCCGTCTTTAATTTTTAGTTCCTTAGTTATAATGTTTAGCGCGATAAATAGTAGCTAAACTAGTCGTTCCGTAGAAGGGGTGGACTTGTATTATAAAATGTTTTAGACTGTTAATTTAGTGTCTCGTCTTTGTATTCAAAACTTGTTCTATGTGCCATATATTAGATCAGAACGTCCATGGTTGAGTGGATGCTTGAAATGGCAAAGCTCTTCTGTGGAAGTTCGTAAACATACTCGGGTAAGTGGATGCTTGAAATGGCAAAGCTTATCTGAGGAGTTTGATCTCTCTCAAACACCATTTTGGGTAAATCGGAAAAGACAACCCAAAATGGATGCACACAGGCTAGTATACCTTGAAATGGGGTGCTAGTCTAAGTAGAACAAGGGTTTTACGTTTTTTGCAAAAGATTAGACAGTCAAGTGCTTGAATTGGCCTTGACTCACTTTCGAACACTTTTGCAAAAGACTAGACAGTGTGGCAAATCAAGCGCCGGAAAAGGCCTTGATACACGTTTGAATACTTAGAAGATTCACTAAAGGTCAATGATAAACAGGATATAATACAAGGCCCCTGAAACCAAACGCTTTCTTTTAATTGTAATAATTATCAGTTACTTTCCAGTACTAAAACCAACCAACCAACCAATCAATCACTTAGCTGGTAGCTTTAAAACCAACCAACCAATCCCAAAATTGTCCAACTTAAAGAGCAACTTATCCCCCTAATTCCCTTGGGTTCGACCCCTACTTACCACTTACTACCCAGTAGTTAAGTCGCGAGTAGCGGAAAATATAAATTTATTTGTACAGAGAACATTGCACCTTAACGACAGTGCTGTGAGCTCCGTCAAATTGGCGCCGTTGCCGGGGAATTAGCCATTGATGAGTCGAGTCTTCGACTCATTAATGCCCATTTTCACTATAGCTTTAGTTCGTTTCCGACGATTATTTGATGTCATTTGACCCCCTTTTCATGCGTTTCAGGTGCGAACCAAGGTGACTCAGTGCCAAAAGCCCATAGAAGGAAACTCGGAGAAAATCGGAGTCAAGAGCAAAAGTTGGCAGAATTTGGCCTCCAGTCGATCGACTGGGAAGCTCCCCTGCTCCAGTCGATCGACTTAATGGACTCTCAGGAGGGCCTGCAAATCAAGATACTTCAGTCGATCGATTGGGCCCGCCAGTCGGTCGACTGGCGAGTTCTCCAGCTGAGCGTGCAAGCCACGTGCCTTCAGTCGATCGATTGGGACTCCAGTCGATCGACTTAATGGAGTCTCAGGAGGGCCTGTTTTCTGCATTACTCCAGTCGATCGACTGGGAGACTACCCTGTCTCAGTCGATCGACTGAGAATCTACTTTCCAAACGTTTTATCTCCCTCCAGTCGATCGACTGGGCCAACAGCCCACCGCCAGTCGATCGACTGGACCTGCTACAGTACCGGAAATTGCCCGAGGCTATAAATAGAAAGAGGGAAGTTTGACCTATGATCTGGGATTTTTCTGGAGAAAAGACAAAAGGAAGTGAGCTAAATCAAGGGTTTCAACATCATCTAATCAAGGAGGATTGAAGATCAAGGGAGTTTATTAGGATCATCAATCCTACTCTTTTCCCTCTTCCTTTCTCTTAGATTTTTGCTAAAAACCCACACATCATGTTGTCTTACTTGATGTGTGAGTAGTCCCCCTTGTGTTTTGAGGGTTCTATGAACCTCCTTGGTACTCAATGATCATTGTATACACATTTGAATGGATCTATTGAAGTTGATTTCATTTTACTATGCTCTTCATGTGAGACATGTCTCTAAGTGTTTGATAAAATGCCCAAGTGACATGTTTATGTTAGAACTATGATCTAAGTATTGAAAGAGCTTAGTGATGGTTTGGATGTAGTAAAATTGAACTTAACCAACATTTATGAGAGTAAATGCATGGTGAGAGGTGAACTAGAACTTTATGCATGTAGCATTTATGAGAGTAAATGCTATATAGTGGATCAATACTCTTTAATTAGTGAGATCCTATCTAAGATGGCTTGACTAGGATTAAACATGCATGGTTTGTTCAATTCTAGTCTAAGCTAGGTTTAAAACCTATCAACTCATAATTAATTAAACTCTTGTATGCATGATCATTGGGAAATCGCCAAGGAGGGGATTAATCCCTCGAAACTCGCTTTTAATTGAATTCAATCCCCTAAAAAACATTTCATTCTTGTTTTGAATCATTGATAACTCAATCATACTTGAATTTTAGGAATTAGCCGAGTAAGAAAATTTGATAGAACTAGCGTGTAATCCGTTTGCTCCCTTGGGTTCGACACCGGTCTTACCGGTTGAATTACAAATTGTTTTTGACTAATTGCATCGCTAAAATTACAAACGTCAAAATGGCGCCGTTGCCGGGGAGCAATAGCTAGATTACCCCTAGGAAAATCATTTAGTGCTCCGACTATTCCATGTTTTTCTTTTTTCTACTTGTTGCTTGCATTCCTTGAACTTATTCACTACGCTCACTTGTTTTAATTGGCTTCTCTTGTAGGTTCACTTCTTTTATGCCACCGAAGACCAAGAAACTTTCTCAAATAGCGGATAGAGATTTGAACCAACCTATTAGAGAGCTAGTTAATCTTCCCGTTACAAGGAGTAAGACCAAGGACAAAGGACAAACCTCCAATACTCAAGGAGTCATGGCCGAAAACAACAATAGACTCCCTCCTCCACCTCCACCGCCCCAAGGTCGCCTACCACAAGTCCCTCAAGCTAGAAGGGTTCTCAAGGATTATGCTACTCCTACGGCCTATGGATATCGTTCCCCAATCCTCGTACCGACGGTTGATAACCGAGATTTTGACTTAAAGACGTCCACTATTCAAATGGTTCAATCTAACCAATTCTCGGGGAGGGACAATGAAGATCCTAATTCTCACTTGACAACATTTCTTGAAGTGTGTGCCACCTTCAAGATCAATGGGTTCTCGGAGGACGCTAAGCTTCTAAGGCTCTTCCCCTTTTCCCTCACGGGGAGAGCAAAGGATTGGTTGAGGAGTCAAACTCCCGATAGCTTCACGACTTGGGAGGAGCTCGCCGTGGCTTTTCTAAACAAATACTTCCCTCCTTCCAAGACGGCCTACTATAGGAACCAAATTACAAACTTCTCACAATTGGATGGGGAAAACCTCTATGAAGCATGGGAGAGATACAAAGAGTACCAAAGGCTTTGCCCCCATCACAACCTCGACGATCTCCAAGTCTTCCACACCTTCTACCACGGTGTCGATGGTGCCTCACGACTTGCACTTGACACCGCCTCGGGCGGAGCTATTATGGACCTAGAACCACATGAAGGATATGCGGTTATTGAGAAAATCACGAAAAACTACTTCATGTGGGGAAGTAAAAGAGGAAACCCAAAAAGGAGGCATGAAAGGCATGATGTGAAAGCGGTGAGCACAAGTGACTACGATGCTTTGAGGAAAGACTTTGATAACCTCTCGGATGAAGTCTTCAAGTTGAAACACCCGGAAAGAGAATCTTCGACAAAGCAAGGGTGTGATATTTGTGAGGTCTACGAGCATGAGACCGTTTCTTGCCCCTTGGTTCAAAGGGAGGTGCAAGGGCAAGGCTATGGAGAAGCGAATTTCGTGGGAGGAAATCAAGGAAGAGACTATGGAGCTAGTGCCAACCAAGGGCAAAGCTCTCAAGCGAACTACACTACACCAAAGTTCTCCTCGGGATGGAGAAATCATCCGAATTTCTCCTACAAAACTACGAATCCTACTCGTCCCGACTTTGGATCCACACCTCCCGGATTCGGTCCTAAGCCTACTCAATCAAATCAAGGGTTCCCACCTAGGAACCAATATCAAAGTCAAGGACCGACTTTACTTCAAAGAAACCAAGGGCAACAATATCAAGCTCAAGCTCAAAAGACCTATCAACAAGTTGAAGCTCCCCCTCAACCCTCCAATGAACCCTCCGGTATGGAGGCAATGTTGGCTAAAATCCTTGCACAACAAGAGAGGGCAAGTAGGGACGTCCAAGCTCAATTGATGGACATGCAAACCAAGTTTGAAAGGTTGGAGACTCATAACAAAATGCTTGAGAACCAAATAGCTCAACAAGCCGAATCCTCTACAAGGGCACAAGGAAAATTACCGGCTCGACCCGACCAAGTGAATAGAGAGCATTGTAATGCGGTTACATTGAGAAGTGGAAAAGAGCTAGAGGGAGAGCTACCAAAGAAGAAGAAAGTCTCCTTTGATCTAAGAGGCCAAGCTAGTGCCGAAATTGAAGAGTTAGATGAAGAGATCCCTAACCCTCAAGTTGAGAAAGAGAGTGAGGTGGAAAAGGAGAAAGACGAACCTAGAGTATACACTCCTCCTATTCCATTTCCCCAAAGGCTAAAGAAGAAGAGCAATGACAAGCAATTCTCCAAGTTCGCCGAGATGATGAGGAAGCTCTATGTCACAATGCCCTTCACCGAGGTAATCACTCAAGCTCCATCTTATGCAAGATTTCTAAAAGATGTTATTACGTGCAGGAGAACAATCGAGGACGTTGACACGGTGTCCCTCAATGGCGAATGTAGTGACATTCTTCAACCGCGCATGCCCCCAAAGCTTGAGGATCCCGGTAGCTTTTCCATTTCATGCTTTATTAATGATATTAAGATTGAGCGTGCTATGTGTGATTTGGGTGCAAGTATATCGTTGATGCCTTATTCTTTGTGCAAAAAGTTGAATATGGGTGAGCCTAAACCAACCAACATGATTCTAAGGCTCGCGGACCGCTCCTCGAGATTCCCTAGGGGGGTTCTTAAGGATGTCCCGGTTAGAGTAGGGAATTTCTATATTCCGGGGGATTTTGTGGTGTTAGAGATGGAAGAGGACAATGAAATTCCCATTCTTTTGGGAAGGCCTTTCCTCTACACCGCGGGGGCTATATTTGATACTACTAAGGGGTCAATCACCATGAGAGTAGGAGATGAGGAAATTGAGTTTAATCTTGAAAAGGCACAAAAAGGTCCTAGTCCTACAATGACTTGTAACTATCTTGACCTAGTTGATACATATGAATTGTATGATGTGCCTAACCTTTACATGAGTGGAATTGACCTTGATAATGAGCTTCCCGACATTGCCGATTGTTGGGCTATCTTGGAGGAAGAAAACGAAGAGGGAACTCTAAGCGACAAAGGTAAGGAGTCTTGTTCGGTAGAGCTAAAAGCTCTACCAACAAGCCTAAGGTATGAGTTCTTAGGCCCAAATTCTAGCTTGCCTATCATTGTGAATGCTTCTTTGAATGATGATGAGACTTCTAAATTGCTTGATGTGGTTAGAAAACATAAGGATGCTATTGGCTACTCTATTGATGACTTGAAGGGGATAAGCCCAAATTTATGCATGCATGAAATCAATTTAGAGAGCGATAGTATGCCATCTAGGGAGAGAGCTAGGAGGTTGAATCCTATTGTTGGGGAAGTAGTCAAAAAGGAAGTTCTAAAATTGCTTGATGCGGGAATCATCTTCCCCGTTGCGGACTCTAAATGGGTGAGCCCCATTCATGTAGTTCCCAAAAAAGGGGGGATGACCGTAGTTAAAAATGAAAAGAATGAACTAATCCCCACAAGAACGGTAACTGGGTGGCGTATGTGTGTGGACTATAGGAAACTAAACCAAGCCACTAGAAAAGATCACTTTCCCCTTCCATTTATTGATCAAATGTTGGAAAGACTAGCTAAGCATGACTATTTTTGCTATCTTGATGGATATAGCGGATTTTTCCAAATCCCTATTCATCCACAAGATCAAGAGAAAACCACCTTTACATGTCCCTATGGAACATTTGCCTATCGGCGAATGCCCTTTGGACTATGTAATGCGCCGGGTACCTTTCAACGATGCATGATGGCCATTTTTTCCGAGTTTATTGGAAAGATTATGGAAGTATTCATGGATGACTTTTCTGTTTATGGTTCGTCTTTTGATGATTGTTTGGCTAATTTGGCTAAAGTGTTGAAAAGGTATATAGAGACGAACCTTGTACTTAATTGGGAAAAATGTCATTTCATGGTGCAGGAGGGGATAGTTCTTGGTCACTTAGTCTCTAAAAGAGGAATTGAGGTGGACAAAGCTAAAATAGAGGTTATGGAAAAATTGCCACCCCCAAAGGATGTAAAGGGCATAAGGAGTTTTCTAGGCCATGCGGGGTTTTATAGGAGATTTATCAAGGATTTCTCGAAGATTGCAAAGCCTTTAACAAACCTACTAAGCAATGACACCAAGTTCCGGTTTGATGAAGAGTGCTTGGTGGCCTTCGAGAAGTTGAAAGAAGCATTGATTTCGGCTCCAATTATCCAACCTCCAAGGTGGGACATGCCCTTTGAGCTTATGTGCGACGCGAGTGATTATGCCGTTGGGGCGGTTCTTGGGCAAAGGATAGATAAGAAACTCCATGCCATTCATTACACAAGCAAAGTTCTAAATGGAGCCCAATTGAACTACACTACAACCGAAAAAGAGCTTCTTGCTATCGTGTACGCCTTTGATAAGTTTCGCTCATACCTTGTGGGATCGAAGGTTATAGTATTCACCGACCATGCGGCAATTAAGTACCTCTTGTTAAAGAAAGACTCCAAGCCAAGATTGATAAGATGGATTCTATTGCTCCAAGAATTTGATATCGAGATCAAAGATAAAAAGGGGGTAGAAAATGTGGTAGCCGACCACTTATCAAGGCTAGAGGAAAATAAAGAGATTGAAGAGGATACTAGGCCCGTGGATGACTCATTTATCGGAGAGCAACTCATGAGAGTTGAGGCGGAGGCCCTCCCATGGTACGCGGACTTCGTAAACTTCGTGGTTTGTGGAATTATCCCTCACGACATGAACCACCATCAAAAGAGGAAGTTCTTATCCGAGACCAAGAGGTACTATTGGGATGAGCCCTATCTATATAGGCTTTGCGCGGATGGTCTGTATAGGACTTGCGTCGCCGAAGAAGAAATGAGAGATATTCTATACCATTGTCACTCTTCCCAATATGGAGGACATGGTGGTGGAGCAAAGACGACGTCCAAAGTTCTACAAAGCGGTTTTTATTGGCCAACTCTTTTTGGTGATGCTTATGAATTTGTGAAGGCTTGCGATCAATGCCAAAGAACGGGAAACATCTCAAAGAGGCATGAAATGCCCCAACAAAGCATCCTCCCGGTCGAGATATTTGACGTATGGGGCATAGATTATATGGGTCCCTTCCCATCCTCATATGGGAACCAATACATATTGGTCGCGGTTGATTACGTCTCCAAATGGGTTGAGGCCGTCGCCTCCCCTACTTGTGATGCCAAGGTGGTCACAAAGCTCTTCAAGAAGATTATTTTCTCTAGATTTGGAGTTCCAAGGACCGTCATTAGTGATGGCGGTTCACATTTCAAGGAAAAACATTTTGAGGCCTTGCTTCGCAAGTATGGAGTTAGCCACAAGGTTGCTACACCATATCACCCACAAACTAGTGGGCAAGTGGAGATATCAAACCGAGAAATCAAAGCAATCTTGGAGAAAACCGTGGGAAGCTCAAGGAAGGATTGGTCATCGAAGCTAGATGACGCTCTATGGGCCTATCGTACGGCATTCAAGACCCCTATTGGAATGTCTCCCTATCGCGTTATTTATGGGAAGCCGTGCCACTTGCCGGTGGAATTGGAATACAAGGCGATGTGGGCAATTAAGATGTTAAATATGGACTTACAAACGGCGGGAGACCATAGGGTGCTTCAACTCCATGAGTTGGAAGAGATAAGGAATGAAGCCTACGAAAGTGCTAGGATCTATAAAGAGAAGACCAAGAAATGGCACGACAAGAGAATATTTCGTCGTGAATTCAAGAAGGGAGAGAAGATCTTACTCTTTAATTCTAGGCTCAAGTTATTCCCGGGAAAATTGAGAAGCCGGTGGAGTGGTCCATTTATTGTCCACAAGCCTCACGAGGATGGACACGTAGAATTACTCAACAATGATGGGACTACCTTCACGGCAAATGGGCAAAGGCTAAAGCATTATAGAGAAGGCGTTCGGGATGAGAAGAATGTGACTCACCATTTGACCGACCCTTAGAGAGCCTCTATCCGCTTGAGGAGGGATCCTAGCTATGGACTCCTCAAGTGTGTTTCTTAGTAAGAAGAGGATCGGCTACGTCTTTGCCAAGACGTTAAACTAGGCACCTCACGGGAGGTACCCCGGTTTGTGAGTTGTCTATCTATGCACAAGTAGCTTTCATATATGTGTAGCATGCATTTTGTGAACTTGTCATGTGGCTTGGTGATTGGGATGATTCTAAATGCATGACTAGGTGTGTGTGACGTGATATAAGGCTTGCATGAATTTTCTTGATGATGGTGGCATTCTAAGTGTGGAGTGGTATTCCTAGCTTGTTTGTTTGAAAATCGTATGCTTAAATGCTAGTGATTGCTTAGGAGAGCGTGCTTTGACTACATGTGATATTTTGAGTGCTACCTATTCTTGATTATGAGTAAAAATTCTGAGTGTGGAGTTGGGATTCGACGAGAAGTGGAAAATATTTTGCAGGAATTGGGGTCCAGTCGATCGACTGGGAGGCAAGCAATATCCCAGTCGATCGACTAAATGATGTTTCAGGAGCCCTTGCATTTCGTGTTTCAGCAGTCGATCGACTGGGACCCCAGTCGATCGACTGAGCTCTTCTTATCCAAATAAACCCTTTTCCCCATTTGAACTTCATTTCACTCGTTGCCATCACCCCAGTCGATCGATTCCGACGCCCAACATCGACCAAATCTCAGCTCCAGCCCTCCGCTCGACTTGACATCACCTCGCCATCCGTCCGCAACCAGTCCGCCGCCCAGCAAACGCCCAGCCAACCGCCCTCCTCCGCATCTTCGATTTCCGATCGGAAATCCAAGCTCCAGCCGATCTCCTCCGTCCGGCCATCCCAGCACCCGTTCGACCTGCCAAACAACTCCACATCCGGCCGCCTTCAATCCCCATCCATCAATTTCGATCACCAGAGCCTCCTGGAAAACCCCGAATTTCGGCCTCAACCCGACTGTTTTTCAGTCCCCAGTCGATCGACTGAGCCACAAGCCTCACCCCAGTCGATCGACTCGATCAGAGTTCAGTGCAGTTTTTGAGTTTTTTTTGCTCAGTTTGGCTCAGTTTTGCATCATACCTCGTGCCCGTGCCTCTTCCAGTGCCAAAGACAAAGGCAAGGGGATTGCTCAAGAGCCCTCGCTCGATGAGCAAATCGACGACTTTACCCTCGAGGACGAGGATGATAGACCTCTTGTTTCCCGCAAGAGAAGGGCATTGAGGGCTTCGCTAGCCGACCATGTCTCGGGCTCAGATGAAGAGATTGAAGCCGTGCCGGTTTCCCCAGCACCTCCAAAGAAGAAAAAGCCTCCACCGAGGAAACCGGCACCGAAGAGGAGAGCGCCCGTGCCTCCTACCCCTCGAGCTCCTTCGCCCCCAGTGCCCAGAGAGCCCTCCCCTGCTGCAGCTCCACCATCCACCTCCATTGTGCCGGTTGAGCCTCAGGAGGGGCCTTATGAGGGACCGATGCCCATGCCGGTCCCGTACCCATTCTCGGCCCCCTTAGTATTTCGGGACGAGAAGCACCGGACTCATCATGCTACCATCACCTCGAAGAAGAAGACAGTCATCCCGACGCTATACTTGGACATGGGATTGCTTCGTACCATCGACGAAGCAGTCACAGACGAGGTACATTCTCGCCTCACTCAGCATGGCTTGTCTTTTCTATTTATGGATGATCCAGGTTCCTACCAGAGGGTAGTCGAAGAGTTTACATGCTCGTTCGAGTGGGTGAAGGACAAGGAGGGGGAGGAGGATGTTTATTACTAGGAATTTGTTTTGGGGGGCGGGATTTCCGGATTAGGGAGAGTTTGATCCGAGAGTGGTTGGGATTCCCACGGCCTGCGGCGTCGCCCCGGGTATTCACTGAGCACGACCAGGCCAGCTTTTGGAAGAAGATTTCCGGGAGGAATGAGTGGTTCATATCATCGTATAATTCTTCGACCATCACTGATCCGGTTTGGAAGATTATACACCACGTCATCGCGATTGGGATTAATACGCGAACGGCGAGGGCTAGGTCGTTTACCCTCCCGGATATGGACCTCCGGCTTGCTATGGAGCACGGGCAGCCTGTTGATTGGCTAGCCAGTCTTGCCGATCGATTCAGGACGGTTGTGAAGCCGGTCACGAGGAACAGGGGCATGGGGGGTGGCTCCTTGATCACATTGATAGCCCAAAGGTGTAACTTCACCTTTGGCCACGAGGATTCTGCGGCCCCTATCAGGAGCGTGCTTGACTTAGCTCTCATGAAGAACATGCACATCGTCAAGCGGGATGGCAGGACTTGGGACAGTGACCCGACACCTCATCAGGAGGGGCTTGTGACCGCTGCCGCTACGAAGCGGATGATGTTCAAGCAGCAGCACCCCCTCTATTGCCTTGCCAACCTCACTCCCTCACCCCCTAGCTCGCCTCCTCCTCCCCCTCACGTAGATGAGGAGTTTCCTCCAGCAGATGAGGAGCTTCCCCCAGTGGAGCCCGCTGTCGAGATTCCCCCTCCTGTCGTAGATGATTCAGCTGAGTGGAGACAGAGGATCACCTCTGATGTTGCTGACTTGCAGGCAGGTATGACACGCCTTGAGGACTTTGTCCGAGAGTCTGATGCGAGAGCTCGCCGGGAGTGGGAGTGGCTCAGATCTACGGTCCAGTCCTTCATCAGTGGCCCCAGCGCTCCTTTCATCCCTTCTGCTGCTCCGGAGTTCTCTGCTCCGCGTGGCGCCTCCCCCTTGCCTACCATGCCAGCTTCTAGAGTAGGGGAGGCGGGCACACCACTCCCAGAGGGCACGATAGTACGAGAGAGTTCCATCAGAGCAGAGGGCTCGCGATACACTGATGCCACGATTGAGCGAGCGGATTCTGCTAGAGAGGAGGGAGTTGGAGATTCCACTAGAGACATCACTCGAGGAGGCGATGAGGCTACATCTTGAGCTTGTATTGCATTTTGATCATACTTTTGTCTATCATTTGATGCCTTCTTGCTTAGATCATGTACTTGGATGATTAAGTCGCCGTTTGGCGCAATTTTGGATGATGTATGCCATTTTGTGTGATATACTCTTGACTTGTCTTTGGTTGTATGCTACATTTTCTATGATATTGACGGTGTTTACCATTTATGTTGTTCAATCCACAGGATATACATTTCCATATTATCATCATGCCCATATTCACCGTCTTTATCTACATATTGCAACCAAAAGGTTATTTCTCACTCCCACGAGTCTTATCACCGGGTCTACAAACGAGGGGAGTTCCTATGCGCCTTTGCCTTTATTTTATCATTCTTTGCTCTTAGGGACTAAGCTTGAATTAAGTGTGGAGTGGTTTGATGCGCATAGTTCACATGATTGCATGCTATACATATCATTTCTAGATGGACACTTGCATACTTGCACATTGTCCCAACATGAGAGTGTTTTAACCACAAAGGCTTGTGATTTTCAACTCTAAATCCCTATAAATCACAACTAGCCTGTTTGCCACATTTACCGACCTAGTCCTTTGAGCATGCATTCTTGAAAATCAATATCATGGCTATATCTTGTCTATCCAACTTTTTAAGTATTCTCGTTGCAACACCTTGGATCAAGCTAGCAAACACTTTCAAAAATATCATCGTGAAAAACTTAGACCACTTGAATGCTCTTTGGTGACTTGAGTGCTCTAACATGGTGCTTTGTTCATGATTGATTCCCGCACATTCCATACACTTTTTTTGAACATATTGTCAAGTTTTAAGTGTGGATTTTAAAAAAAAAAAATGTTTGCGGTCAAAGAGGGCAAAGCCCCGACTAAAAACTCTCTCAATGATCATGAGAAGTTTTGCTCCAAATATACAAGTGCCGGGGGTTAGGGAGGTAAGTCCCCCCTCGAAAGCATTTGTAGGCCAAAGGCCGTTTCAAAAAAAAATAAGAAGCACTTAAATCTTGACCATATGTTTTTCCCTCCATTCTTCATTTGTGCGGGATTCTTCTCATTTACAATGTGTGCTTGTTAAAATAACTCTTGGACGACCCATGTGCCTTGCACGGGAGCTATCTTTTGGGCTATGCTTGTTTATTAAGAAACTCTAGTGTCGAACTCCACTTCCCTTATGGATTACGGCCTAAGCGCCTAAAACTTGGGAATGAGTTCCTTGTCGCGAGCCCTTGGACTAGCCCTAGCTAGCATAGGTGAGCGGTTGACGGTCTATTGTGCAAGCTATAAGTCTTGCCTCGATAGTGTTGCCTTGAAAATGAGTAGAATTTGGGATGAGACATTTTATAGCCCTAGTGTTGATAATCTTAAATGCATGTCCTCAAAGGTACTCAAAAGGTTGAGAAAGTTCTTTTTATGATATTGCGGCACTAGTCTAGCTTGGGGTGAGGGATTGGTCTTGAAAAATCGTAGCCTTGGTTGAGCACTCTTGCATTCACTCTTATGGGACATGTACATTTGTGGGATTTGTGAGTATTCCCTTTTCTGAAAACTCTCACGAGACTATAACTCGTCCACTAGGGTAGCCTAGGGGTTTAAAGGCTTAATGCATGCGCTAAATGCATTCGTAACTCCTACGAAATGGAGCTAGGTAGATTGTACATACTTGTCATTTACCTTTCAATAACATGTTTGGAAATAAAGATCGAGACCTTGTGAAATCTAGTGAGGCAAATGCACGAAAAACATAGCACCACTAGCATATCGACATTTGCACTTCCTTGGCATATTTGCATACTTTGTTCGGGACGAGCAAAGCTTAAGTGTGGAGTGTTGATGAGTCGAGTCTTCGACTCATTAATGCCCATTTTCACTATAGCTTTAGTTCGTTTCCGACGATTATTTGATGTCATTTGACCCCCTTTTCATGCGTTTCAGGTGCGAACCAAGGTGACTCAGTGCCAAAAGCCCATAGAAGGAAACTCGGAGAAAATCGGAGTCAAGAGCAAAAGTTGGCAGAATTTGGCCTCCAGTCGATCGACTGGGAAGCTCCCCTGCTCCAGTCGATCGACTTAATGGACTCTCAGGAGGGCCTGCAAATCAAGATACTTCAGTCGATCGATTGGGCCCGCCAGTCGATCGACTGGCGAGTTCTCCAGCTGAGCGTGCAAGCCACGTGCCTTCAGTCGATCGATTGGGACTCCAGTCGATCGACTTAATGGAGTCTCAGGAGGGCCTGTTTTCTGCATTACTCCAGTCGATCGACTGGGAGACTACCCTGTCTCAGTCGATCGACTGAGAATCTACTTTCCAAACGTTTTATCTCCCTCCAGTCGATCGACTGGGCCAACAGCCCACCGCCAGTCGATCGACTGGACCTGCTACAGTACCGGAAATTGCCCGAGGCTATAAATAGAAAGAGGGAAGTTTGACCTATGATCTGGGATTTTTCTGGAGAAAAGACAAAAGGAAGTGAGCTAAATCAAGGGTTTCAACATCATCTAATCAAGGAGGATTGAAGATCAAGGGAGTTTATTAGGATCATCAATCCTACTCTTTTCCCTCTTCCTTTCTCTTAGATTTTTGCTAAAAACCCACACATCATGTTGTCTTACTTGATGTGTGAGTAGTCCCCCTTGTGTTTTGAGGGTTCTATGAACCTCCTTGGTACTCAATGATCATTGTATACACATTTGAATGGATCTATTGAAGTTGATTTCATTTTACTATGCTCTTCATGTGAGACATGTCTCTAAGTGTTTGATAAAATGCCCAAGTGACATGTTTATGTTAGAACTATGATCTAAGTATTGAAAGAGCTTAGTGATGGTTTGGATGTAGTAAAATTGAACTTAACCAACATTTATGAGAGTAAATGCATGGTGAGAGGTGAACTAGAACTTTATGCATGTAGCATTTATGAGAGTACATGCTATATAGTGGATCAATACTCTTTAATTAGTGAGATCCTATCTAAGATGGCTTGACTAGGATTAAACATGCATGGTTTGTTCAATTCTAGTCTAAGCTAGGTTTAAAACCTATCAGCTAATAATTAATTAAACTCTTGTATGCATGATCATTGGGAAATCGCCAAGGAGGGGATTAATCCCTCGAAACTCGCTTTTAATTGAATTCAATCCCCTAAAAACCATTTCATTCTTGTTTTGAATCATTGATAACTCAATCATACTTGAATTTTAGGAATTAGCCGAGTAAGAAAATTTGATAGAACTAGCGTGTAATCCGTTTGCTCCCTTGGGTTCGACACCGGTCTTACCGGTTGAATTACAAATTGTTTTTGACTAATTGCATCGCTAAAATTACAAACGTCAGCCATCGGATAAGTTCTTTAAATCAATACGCGCTCGAAACAACCATGTCTCGCGAAGAAAGTCATCATGACTACCAGGATGACGATGAGATAAACCTGTACGATCGAAACAATGAGGTGCCACTTCCATTTATGGATGATCCGGAGCAACTCATCCGAAGCAGACGAGCTCGTGATAGGGAAGCCATCAGAAGAAACCAAGAACCACCCGAGGACCGAAATGCAGCTGGTCCAGTACGACAACCCCCTAGATATCCACCACCCCCACAACCTAGACAAGTGCCAAGACAAGAACCAGCTTTCGATGACTACTACGGAGATAACAACAACTACCGTGAACCTACATTAAGAGAGCTCTCGGCACCAGATTTCAGAGTTCAGCCGTGGTGTATCTATGAAGGCCCGGAACTAGAAAACATCGTCATCAACACTTCAGTGGCCCACAACTTGTCAAAATTCTCAGGAACTCGTGGAGAATCAGCAATGACTCATCTCCAGCGCTTACATGGGATTTGCCAAAACCTCAAACCGAATGGCGTAAACGTAGACGACTTTAAGTTAAAGGCGTTCTATTTTTCCCTCATTGACGCGGCAAACGACTGGTTCCTTTCATTGCCTTCCGGAAGCATCAGAACATGGGCTCAGATGCAGAAAAAGTTCTTAGACAAATATTACCCAGCAGGAAGAGCAATGCAAGTAAGGAGGCAACTACAGGACATCAGGCAAGGACCCAACGAAACCATGTACGATTACCTGGAAAAATTCAACCGCCTGGAGAGAAGCTGTTATACCCTTGGACTGCCCGAGAAACTCACCGTGGAGTATCTTATTAACGGATTAAGACCCCTAGACAAAATGCTCCTGGATGCCTCAGCTGGAGGGTCCATGATGAATCTATCATTAAGCAGCATAAGGGATCTTATCACCAACTTTGCTGAGAATGCCCGATTCAGAGAAGAGACAACTCAGCAGGAAGAATTCTCCCGGACAAAAAATGTGGCAAGAGCGGAAACGTCGATGAGCTCTATGCCTGAAGAGATGAAGCAGCTAAAGGAGATGATGATTCAAATCCTACGAAGGCAGCCAGTTCCGGTAAAACCTTGCGAGTTCTGTGGTTCTGCAGACCACAAAACTGACGCATGTCCAACATTAATAGAAGAGGAACCGGCAGAAGTGAATGCAGCAGAAGGATACCAAGGATACAACAACAACAGTAATGACAGAGCCGGACAAAACAGACAGTATGGTCAAGCAACCAACCCGAGCTGGCGTAACAATAACTATTCTCAGAAGTACGCACAACCAGCTGTCCGTCAACTAGATCAGTCATTCTACCAAACCCCCCACCGGCAGTATAACCAGAACGCTCCATCAGCAGGCCAATATCAGCAAAGAGGACCAAATCAGTACCAAACCGGCCCGCATAATCAGCAAGAACCAACCAAGTCGCTTGATGACACTATGAAGGAGCTCGCAGGAAGCATAAGTCAATTGGGTACTTCGCTACACCAATACCAGGCGAAAACTGACGGGGCGATTTCAGAATTAACCAAACAAATGTCCCAGCTCGCCACGGTAATTTCAACACTCAATATTGAACCTGGCAGACTCCCTTCACAAACCATCCAAAACCCAAAGGCGAATCTTAGCATGATAAAAAGGTCTAACGAAAAGGCGACGTTAGGAGAAGTTGCACGATCCCCAACTTACAAACTTACGAACAAGCACTTCGCCCATAGGCATCGCCCTGATTGGAACCAAGCGGAAGACCGACCCAATGATGGCAAAACATGGGTCACGCATGCTGACAATGGACGATATTCGTTCACCGTTTGCATAACACCACCGCCAATTATACACTCCGACGTACCAGCATCTGGATGGGATGACACTGACAATTTAAGGAGTGGGCAGAGTGACCCGACAATTACAAAAGCCCTCACTTCAGATCTTGAGTCACAACCGGAAAGAGATAAAGACTCAGGGGCTTTCACAGTCACCTGCGGTATTGGTGAAACTCAGATTCATAAGTGCCTGGTCGATCTTGGAGCTGCTGTCAACGCCATGCCCTCCTCCTTATATTACTTGTTAGGACTTGGTCCATTGAAGCCACCCAGGACAAATATCGAGCTAGGAGATAAATCGTGCATACGCCCGGTTGGAGTGCTGGAAGACGTAATACTCCATGTGGGAGAGCTTGTCGTTGCTGCAGACTTTTATGTGATACAAACGGGAGAGACCAGCAAAGACGACCCTCCAACAATAATCTTGGGACGACCATTCCTCTACGCTACTAAGGCAAGGATCGATGTGGGCAAGGGCTCATTATCGCTTAAGTTCGGCGGCAAAATTGCATATTTCCACATTGACAATAGCCGCACGGATGCGAAGAAACCGCCAGATATAATACCTATCTCAGATCGCGGTACGCAGATTTCCGACCTGCCAAAAGAGACCAAAAAAGTAACAAGACCAGCAGCTATGGTCAAGGTTCCTTCACCTTCTCAGAAGCAACGGAGAGAAAAAATACCAAAACCATGGGGATCTAACACGCACAAGAAATCGGGAAAAGGCAAGGCAAGAAGCAACACAGGAACGGTGGCAAAATACGACCTGAGCCACCCATGGGACCCAAACCAGTAATCCACAACGAGGTATCGTCGAGCCAACGACGTTAAACAAGTGCACTGGTCGGGAGGTAACCCGACACTATCTTACTTTCTGTCATTTAAATTCTGTCATTTAATTTTCTGTCTTAGTAATTCTCACATATATATATTAGCTTGCATGACTTTTGAACTAAGGCACGCCTTCGTTCAAAAGTGTGGGGTGAGAACCACCATTGTATATAAATAACATGCTTGCTGTTTTCTTTTTTAGTAATAGTATCTTTTTGAAAATATGAACTTAAGAATGTGAAAAAGATAGACCGAAATTCATGCATTTACCTTGTGAAAATTCAACTGACTAAAAACTTAGGACGTTACTTTTCATTTGTCCTTTGTGCTGAGATAAACTAGGGATGTGGAGTTGACATAAATCGCCCTAGAAAGGCTTGGCAAGCAATCGAAGGATCGAATCGAACTATATGGTTTTCGAAGTCAGTAGAGGCTGCACTTCGGGTTTCAGTGAAGATTGAAGTCATCTCCGCCATGCAGTGTTTATGCAAAAAGAAAAGGCGAGGACGGGAATCAGACCGTCCTCTCTCTAGTTAAAGTAACCGAGAAAATAGATGAGCGACCCTCATCTTGACCCGCGCGAAACAACAACGATGAGAGGAGCGGGGAGGTATTTCCATAGGCTTGCGGGCGATGATTGGACCTCCCAAAAAGGCTTGAGAAAATGGACTAGCAAAGCCACAAAAAGGCGAAAAGCTCGAAGAAGCAAATCAAGAGGCCAAAGGCCCAAAATTGTGAAGGTTTTAACCAAACGAAAAAAGTGAAGTACTCAAAGAGTCAAATCAAAGGCCAAAGGCCGATTCACTACAAAAGCAGTCCCTCGCCAAAAGAAAAATCAAAGTACTCAAACCAGTGAAACCCGAACCAATCACGTGCTAGAGAAAGCTACAAGGAAACCATATAGTGCGAGACGATCCCGAAGTTGCAGTCCAGGAACCAAAAAAGGGCTATCTCCCGAAACATCCAATATGAATTGCATCTCAGCACGGAGGTACAAGTATTAAGTTTATTCTATTTATTTACACAGTTCAATTCGGTAATAAGTAAGTAATGCATGAATTAGGATAAATCGAGTCCCACAGTCTAATTTTCATATTTTAAAGCCAAACTTAGAGTGCCGCCCTTTAATAGCATTGTTCGGGACGAACAACTAAAAGTGTGGGGTGATCTGATGGACCATAATTATACGAATCAAAAACACAGTAAAACCCCCTTAATTAGACTGTTGGTCTATTTAACTTTTGCTTGTTAGTTCCGATATATTTCTACAGGGTATTTCAGAGCTTAGAGAGAATACAGGCTAAGGAGGAGTTTTTAAGCTGAAAAGATATCAAGAGTCATTCCAAGGTCAAGATCAGACGCTGACTGAAGAAATCTCAAGGATCCTGACATGGAATCACTCCAAACAAATCAAACCGAAGAGGAATTTGCATTGAAGACTCAACCGACCGGGTGGGAAAATGCCACAGAAACCACCCGACCGGTTGAAGCAATTCCAGGCCCTCCGCCGAGCTGACCAAACACTCAATTCAAGTTGCTCGAGCAAATCACCTCTTCTGATAATTCCGCCTCGACCAAGGTGTTTAAAATAGAAAATAAGGTGGAAGATGTCGGAAAACCAAGGAGAATGCTCGAGCAGATTGGCAGTTAGCTCAATTCCAAGGCAAAGGCCTCAAGCATAGGCACCAAGACCAAATTGCTCGACCAAACCATGGAATTTGGAAATTCTGGCTCGACCATTAGTCTTAGAATCACTTGGCCATTCCAAATCAACTATCAAATGCAAGCATGGACCAAGGTGACCGGCCACCATGCTTGGAGGTGGCCAAGGGAGGAGCTCCTCCCTCCATGGTGACCTGCAACCGGCGGCTCCTCCACTCTAGGTGACCGGCGGCTTTGCTCCTCCCCCATGTGGCGGCTCCTCCTTGCTCCTCCCCCATGTGGCGGCTCCTCCTTGCTCCTCCTCCTCCTCCCTTGGATCAAAAGACACTTGCCACCATCTCCACCACCCATTTATCCTCCCTTAGCCTATAAATACCATGCATCCCCTCCTCATTTGTATCATCTCACCATCATCCACATCTCATACAAAAGTCACTTATCTCTCTAAGTTTTGTAAAGTTTGGCTTTGGAAATAAAGATTGCTCCCTTGGCGCTTCAACGGTAGTAAGTTTTTAATATTTATTTTCCGTCTTTAATTTTTAGTTCCTTAGTTATAATGTTTAGCGCGATAAATAGTAGCTAAACTAGTCGTTCCGTAGAAGGGGTGGACTTGTATTATAAAATGTTTTAGACTGTTAATTTAGTGTCTCGTCTTTGTATTCAAAACTTGTTCTATGTGCCATATATTAGATCAGAACGTCCATGGTTGAGTGGATGCTTGAAATGGCAAAGCTCTTCTGTGGAAGTTCGTAAACATACTCGGGTAAGTGGATGCTTGAAATGGCAAAGCTTATCTGAGGAGTTTGATCTCTCTCAAACACCATTTTGGGTAAATCGGAAAAGACAACCCAAAATGGATGCACACAGGCTAGTATACCTTGAAATGGGGTGCTAGTCTAAGTAGAACAAGGGTTTTACGTTTTTTGCAAAAGATTAGACAGTCAAGTGCTTGAATTGGCCTTGACTCACTTTCGAACACTTTTGCAAAAGACTAGACAGTGTGGCAAATCAAGCGCCGGAAAAGGCCTTGATACACGTTTGAATACTTAGAAGATTCACTAAAGGTCAATGATAAACAGGATATAATACAAGGCCCCTGAAACCGAACGCTTTCTTTTAATTGTAATAATTATCAGTTACTTTCCAGTACTAAAACCAACCAACCAATCAATCACTTAGCTGGTAGCTTTAAAACCAACCAACCAATCCCAAAATTGTCCAACTTAAAGAGCAACTTATCCCCCTAATTCCCTTGGGTTCGACCTCTACTTACCACTTACTACCCAGTAGTTAAGTCGCGAGTAGCGGAAAATATAAATTTATTTGTACAGAGAACATTGCATCTTAACGACAGTGCAGTGAGCTCCGTCAATAGCGCCTGAAGAATAAACGCCCTCATTTATGTAACCCTAAAAATCTACACATTTTATTGCCAGACTAGTAAAGTTCCCTTTACACGCAGCTCACTTACGCGGAGGTTAAATTTCGTCGCCCAGGTATTTCGGTGTTTTGTCTTCGTATTTTGTTGTTTTGTATTTGTTTTGCATAAGTTTTCGGCTATATGCGTCACAGATTGAATTTACATTAGCTTATGTCTTCGATTTCATAGTTACGGTTGCGTGTAAACTTGAAAAATGGTTGATTCCAGCATCGGGATGTATTCACGTAGTTAGGGTATTCAGTTCAGGCACCTGATTGTACTGTGAAACAATGAGAATGTAGTTAGGCTATAGGTCGATACTGATTGTACAAACCAATTACAACAGGAAAAATTGCGTGCACTACGAAACTGTTTACGCTTACATTGTGAAGTGCAATCATATGCATATGTTGTTTACTCGCAGGACGATGGTTAACTCACCAAGTAGTGTCGAGGAGCATCGTCGGTGAAAGGTAATAAAAAGTCGACACGTAAGAAAAGGGGGGCAACCCTTATGAAAAATTTAATCGAGAATCATAAGGATGGCACAAAGGAGTCGGTCACGATAGAGGCAGATGGAACTATCGACGGTGAAATTGGGAAATCATTCAGAACCTACATTGGTAATGTTCTTACAGATTGGTAACATATTAAATGCACAATGTGGTATGTAAAAAATATGTCAGGCGTTTTGTACTTGCAGGTCTTGTTGCCAAAAAGCATGTGCCATTTACATATGACAATTGGAAGTCAGCACCTGAGGAGCAGAGGGAGTTGGTGTGGGAAGAGACTTTGGTCCGAATTATTAACAGTGAAACGATTGTTAAATTTATAAGCTGTTCAAGTATTAACCGTTTTTTTAAATATGCAGAAAATATATGATGTGCCTCAGAATGACTTAACTAAGCAGTTAAAGAAAACGGAGATGCGAGCAGCGGCTAAAATGTGGAGAAACTTTAAGAGTGAGCTAGCAAATAAGTATATTTTTGGGACGAAGGCAGGAGAGGACCCAAGACAGATGTATCCGTACATTGATAAGGATCAATGGAAGTCCTTTATGGAACAACGGTTGACTCCCGAGGCACTACAACTTAGGGAGACGAACATTGCGCGAGCGAAATCGAACCTCTACCAGCATACTATATCTAGGAGCGGGTACAAGAAGGCGAGGGCGGATGTCGGCGCAGAAAAATTAGCGGAGATGGAGGCTCAGGGTTTAATATTCCCGGGGGATGACCCTGTCATCGAGGTTTGGAGGCATGAGTTATGGAAGAGGGGGCACCAAAGGACTAATAAAGAGTACGTGAATGACCGTATGAGGGAGGTGGCCGATAAAATTGTAAGTTCTATGATTACAGTAAATAATGTCGTAACTCTCTGTGACTATGCTGAACGTCCATTTATTTACAATCAGGATGAATTGGAGAAGCAAGTGAGTGAAGGAAAATTTATATGCCATGGTCGACGTGACATATTAACTGAGGCCATAGGAAAGGACGAGTACCCTGGACGAACACGGGGGGTGGGGAGTTTGGTAGGTTGTAAGAAGGTATTTGGGAAGCAGTCTTCTTCGTCAAGCACACAGTCCACTGTCACTTCGCACGCTCCTACGCTTCATAGCCATCAAATTGGTTCCGATCCTGACCCATTTGGAGATATACCCGTGGTAATATGCAGTCTTTTTAAATTACGGAGAAATTTCAATTTACTTCGTTACCAAATGAATTTTTCCATTTCAGGTTGGGAAGAAATGCATGCTGCACGTGGAAGGAGGAGGTTCGGATCAGAGCAGGAAACTTGTAGCACTTGGCAGAGTTATGCGAGGGCGCTTCGTCCAGTATCAAGAGCTGCCTGATGAGATGGTGAAGGTGGTTATAGAGGTTGACATTGACCCATCGGCAGAGCTTCCAATGAAGTTGGGGCTCATGGAGAAAGTATCAGATTCACTGGGTGCTTTTGTGGGATGGCCGAAATGTCTGGTAGACACTGATGAAAAGGTAGCTGAGTACATTCAGTTATATGACAAGAAACACCTATAAGTATATCAATGTGAATCGGTTCATCGATCTTTTTGTTTTCCGCACAGGGATATGACGAGTACAGATTTTTTAAACTACAATGCAGCAGTTTTGGCAACGAAACTCTTGAAGGAATGACAATGCAGTGCCACTTTTTGTACGACCACGCGAACATGATGGCCCCGTCAACTATCTATTCGGTGTTTTCTGCTAGCGAAGTTTTTGGTGAAGATTGTTATATCCGGCTGGAAAAAGGAGACATTGTCGGATTCACCACCTTGCAAGCTTTGAGTGCAACCGCAGCTGAAGTTTACATAGGGTAAATAATTTTTTTATTATTGTAAATTGTTGTTAATAATGAAATGTGTTCACTCCCTTATTCAAATGGCAACATATTTATACACAATAAGATCCCACCGGGCATTAGGTTTGGATTCTTCTGACCGAGTTATTTGACTCCTTCCGTGGCATTCGAAACGAGGGTAGATTGCTTCAAGAGGAGATTGCAAATGGCAGACTACGTTCATAATTTCTGCTACTTCCTCCCCTACGTCCATGTAAAAAAGTAAGTTGGTATTTTTCGTATTGTTCTATGTTTTCGATGAAATGCATTGTATACGAATATAACATTTCAATAACTATTTATTAGGTGGCATTGGATGTTGGTTGTCATATTCCCTGAAAAGCGATTGGTCCTTTGGCTTGATCCAACTGCAAAACCACCGTTGGATGATGCAATCAATTTCGTCAACACGTAACGACTATGCTAATCCACCATTTCTTACCAGTACTACATGTGCTACAACTTATATTAATTACATTAATGTTGCAGGAGCATGAATACGTACTTCAATATCCCGGATTCAGATATACAGTGGAGGACTGTAACAGTATGGACTTAACAAATAACAATAGCAAAGGCCGAATTTTTTATTCCATTACTTAATATGTTTCATATATTTTTATAACTAATTTCTTATTTTAGTGCCCCAAACAGCCCTTCAATAGTCAAGTGTGTGGCTACTATGTATTGTAATATATTCGCGACATAATCAAGTTCGTTCATCAAACCAATGGATCTCTTCAGGACGACATCACACAGTTAATATATGCCCCGATAAGTAATAAATCATTACCAATTATTCTACGTTTCGATAAATTTGGTAACTATGCAAAAAAAAAATCCCAGTCTTTCCCTATAGGAGAGGACTCGTATGGTAACAATGTAATGAATGATATGAGGTCCGAATTTGCTAATGAATTGATAGATTACTTGCGGCAATCATATAATCCGGTGTGAACAAGTCATATACTGTATTAGTAATTGGTCCAATATTTTTGTACCATGGACGTGTCATATTATCAAAAAATTCAGACGTAAACGAATACAAATGTATTGTATAATATTGAGCAATGTAATTGTTTTGTTTGTTTTTTTTATAATAATGAGCAATGCAATTTGATGTTCAGCACATTTGTATTTAATTGAAAAGGTATCGTGCAAGGGATTGTAATCAATCAAAATTGTCAATTTATATTCACACTTCATACATCGCTTATTGTATAAGGCGATGTTTTATAGTAAACTTTCGACAGCGCCTTTATAGTAAGCGCCGTTATAAGTATACCTAAAACAACGATTAATTGTTAAGCGCTGTCTATATTGTCCCTCCACCACAACATTTCACAAATTTCGATTTCGTGTAATATCCATTTTGTTTAACATATAATCAATTTGTCTTATTGCATTTCAAATCAATTATTATTCAACAAATATCGATTTGAATCATCAATTTATCTCTCGCTTCGTTGGCAATGTCCAGTACAAATTCATTTGGAAAACATATATATGGATGTAATATTAAATTTATGACATACATTGTAAGCCGTTGCAAATCACTAATTTATTTAATTCATGGAATGTAAAGTTTGTCACTAATTTATTGAAAACAACAGCAGCCGTTCACAATTATGCCATTTTTGTAGTTGGTTTAAAACCTAGAATGTGACCTTTCAATCCGTTGCATTCTCATTTCGCCGTTGACGATCATATTGCATCTCCTCATGAAATTACCCCGAATGACACTGTCATACCGTGCATCCCAAGTAGCAATACTCTACAAGCAAATTATTTTAATACCAATTAATGCTTGTCGACAAATTGATTTATTTAAAAAAATTGAGTTACCACTTTATACCAGAAACTCCTCGTACCAAATTCGCTTAGCGGTTTCCGGGATCATGTGCCACGATGTCAGCGTTGCATCCCTGCATTTTGTTATGCATTCACGTGCAATCCGTCAATGAACGTCGAATGGCCAGAAACTGTTAGAAATTTTGGGATCACATAATGGTTGGATTTATCAAAAAAATAAATTTGAAGGGTACTACAATCAGTTCTTACGCGTTTCTTCCAAAAGGTGTAACTTGCTGTCTACGATCGACGGCACGTGGATTGACTGTGAAACCAACACAGTCAAATGAAGGAGACATGTTAACGATTATCAATTGTAAGGATTATGTTGAGGTTTGAATGATTTAAACGACTTCATATATATAGGGTACTTATGTCCAAAATATCGTCGGAATTCCGTCACTATTCAGTCGTAAACGACGGAAACCATATGCAAATGAGAAGAAAAAATTTTAACTACCAACGGGAGCAAAAACGGTAACTATTATTGACGGATTTGTGACTGAAATTACCAACGGTCAAAATAAACGGTAACTAAATCAGTAACGGAACACTGACGTACAAATGACTGAAACATTGAATATTTTTTGCCAACGGAATAATGACGGACGTTTGACGAAATGACATTGACAGAAAACGGACGGATAAATGACGGAAACATTGAAAATGTTTCGTCGACGAAATAATAACGGACGTTTGACGGATGAATATTGACGGAAAACTGATTGTCAAGTGACGGAAATATTGAAAATTTTTATTGCCGAAATAATGACGGAAGTTTGACGTAATGATATTGACGGAATTGTGTTGGAATTGCAACGATAGTTGGGTAGTAACGGAATTGTGTCGAAAATGTGACGTTTTATTTTTTCGTCACTTTAGCTGGAGACGTTGTTGTGACGCAAATTTGTCAAAAATTTGTAGTGCACGAGGGAGGAAGAACACATCCACACACGAGGCGGGACGAGGAAGGGGAAAATGAAGAAAATCTCACAAAATTGTGAAGAAAATTAGTGACCTCAGGATTCGAATCTGGAGTATAAATATTCATGACGGGCTCCTTAACCGGCCACCACCTCTGTTGGCATAAATTTGATGGACTTAAATGCAGTAAGTAACTTTATGTTTGATAGCATGACTTTTTTTTAAATTTTCTCTACAATTACATCATTTTAAATCTATTTTTTTAAGTTTCTTGCTCCTCTTGTCCTACTCGCATAGGGAAAAGATCTGAGAAGTAATAAATTTGGTGAGGAATGAGATGTAATCACAATCACTCGCTTTTTGATCCAATGATCCTTATTTTTTGGATTTTTTAAATTTTAAATTTGTATCCATGTAATACCGGTGTTACGAATTTTGTTCTTTAAGTCTACGAATTTTGCTTCTTTAAGTTTTACTAATTTTACATTGCGAATTTTGTTCTTTAAGTATACGAATTTGGATTCTTTAAGTTTTACTATTTTTACATTACCAATTTTGTAATTTGAACCTATGAATTTTAATTACTTCTCATTTCTCAAGGGTCGGCCATCATGCCGGGCCCACAGTCCAAGGGAGCCCACTTTCCCCCAAAATTTATAAAGATGTATATGTTATTTGTTTAATTGGAGGCATATTCTATAATATAAAAAAATTGTAGGCATATTCTCGAAAAATCTGATAATTTATAGATGGGCTGACAAAAAAAGCTTAAATACCACTAATTAAAATCTATGAATAACCCCAAAAAATATTAGTACTCCATAATTTGTATATATATAAATTATAACTCTCGGTTTTATAAATATTTTTTTCTTAGAGGGCCCAAGATTTATCATTGTCCAAGGGCCCATGAAATGTCAGAACCGGCCCTGCATTTCTCAACAAATTTTTTACTTCTTATGAGATCTCAATACGCTCGCATAATTGGAATTTCAAATTTTTGATGTCCTGTCTACTAAACTCTTTCTTCGAGATATTTATTTTATTAATTTGATTTCACCGAATCTAAATCCATTCATTAACAGCAAAAAGGGGTTTGGTGGAGTGGCTTGAACTCTTGACGCTTAGTCAAAGGTCAAAGATTCGACTCCCCTGAGTAGCATAATTCTCCCCACTTTTGTGGAGGAGTGTTTTTCATCTCGCGTACACGTGGACGCATTGTTCCTTCTTCGTGGAGGTATTATCCGTCCCGCTTCGGCGTGGACGTATTGTTCCTCCTTCGCTGAGGTGTCGTCCGTCTCTTGTGAACGTGTTGTGTTCTGCAGAGCCGCAAGTCTTTATGGTTGTTTGGAGGTGTTCGTTCGTGGGTTTTCAAGATAGAAGTGACTTATGATAGCATGTGTTTCAATGGACGATTCAAGTATCAATCCGGATTGGTGCTTTGCATGGCCCGTGCTCCTATAGTGATTCTTATGTAACCGAGTAGTAAAAAAAACTCATGTATACAACGGGTATTCGTGTAGTACTTAATAAAACCCAAAATCAAAAATATTCATTCACTAACGAGCTTCGCTATCAAATACACAGTATATAATTTTATTTGCAATAGATGGGTGATTTTTATTTGTGCTGTGTGTATCAAAACATTTTCAATATTGTTCGGTGATTGAAATTTGAAAATATCAGCAGGTAATAAGATGAGATGTAGGTGCAGTGTGACGGGATATCAGACCCCTGAGGTTTCTAGCTACAGGCTCACTCGTATTCCATAGCTGCTGGGCCTATGCATGCTTCCTAGTGGTAGGGCTACAGCGCATGTTCTTCCAACCAGATTCATGGTTCTGGGGATTTCCCATTTTCCATGCTGGTAGTTGGAGGTGGGATTTGATCCCAAGACCTCCTCTTTAACAAGTGCCTTATGGCTATTTGTTAACCATATGAACTGTGCAACTCATATGATTAACATGTATCAAACAAGGGCATGTTACATGGGGTCAGGAGATCGAATCCCACCTCCAACTATTAGCATGGAAAAACCACAGAACCATAAAACTGATGGGACATGGGCTGTATCCAAACGGAAAAGATCTCTGCTTTTTCTGGACTCACCATCGCACCTTCTGCGGCCCTACCCGCCCAGCCCACAGGAAATAAATTACTCCAGTCAGCTTCAGGTTTAGGTTTCTTGAAACCGGCGGCCGGACACCCCCTCCTTATCGATCGCACTCTCCAAAGCAGGAAGAAATATAATCAGAGATAAAGTTAGCCGTCCAAGATAAAGGGATCCATCACCACCACCTGTACCGACTTGCTCAATTATTATCTTTATCTGAGCAGCTCCATAGGGTTTCAGATTCCTCTCTTGTCTCTTGTCTCTTGTCTCTTGTCATTCTTTAATATTATTATTTATTTGTTTTTAGTTCTCTTTGAAGATAACTCTCCCGGATCTGATGATCTATTTTGTACGGCAGTGTCTACTTTCATTTAATATACTATTTCGCATTATTCAATGAAATAGACTCATTTATTTATTACTAGTATATATAGTACAAGGTAGCTCTTGTAATTTTTTTTTGATGAAACAGAGGCAAGTACAGACGAAAAGATAACAACATATGTGAAGAAAAAACAACAACCTAAACAAACAACTCATAAAACATAGAAAATATGATTGCGCGATTCGTGTTAAGCGGTGCAATCCTCTAGCTGTTGAAATCTTCACACACGATAACCCATCATCCGTAACACGCCAAGGTGGCCAAATAGATGAAGCGGCTCAACCTCCAAACTTCAAGAACTCCACTAATGTCCCGGCCACATTTCTATAAAGATCTCCACTAGGAGAAGACATAATCGGCTAATCCAGCCTGCCATTCCATCCCAGTGCTACCCATCGGACAGCTATCATCCAGCCGCGAACCGCAGCTGACACCAGCAAAACCGAGCAGTGGGGAACCACTGTAACCCCCGATCGAAGACCGGCCAAAAAACACCACCCCGACAGCACAAACGCCCCGCCGATAGCTTGTGTAATTAATGTAGTGAGAGGGTAGCGGTTCTCGCCCGCCTGTGGTCCTGAATTTTTTTTTATTTTTTGAGAATAATAAAAAAAAATATTTAAATTGTTGATAATAAGATTTAAATTAATTGTCAACAACAACCCTGCTCTCATCCTCGCCAGTTTGAGGGAGCTCAGACTCTTTTCCAACTGGGGCGAGCTGTCGAGTCGGTTAGACGAGCTATGATCAGTGACCTCATGAATCCTTCTACTTTAGCTACGCGGCAGGGAGAAGACCACCACTCAGCTCAGGATGATGTTCACGTCAAAACCTAGTCTCTTTAGGGCTTCTTTCCTTTCCCCATGACATTTGTTTTGCAAGTTTTTTAGGACTTGTTTATCCCCCTGTTGTAGCTGGTCTTCCGTCTTTTGGTGATCTTTAATAAAAATCAATTTAAAAAAAATAGTGGTTGAAAAATAAGTTAATCAATGTGAGAAAAAATAAATAATATGTAGTTGAATGTGATTTAATTGTACAACATACTTAATTGAAATATTAAATCAACTTTAGATGTTTAAATATTACTTATAGTTTAGTGAACACATAATTATTATACAGTTTAATTGGTTAAGTTGGGACATAATGGACCCCTAGGCCCTTCGAACCGCCACTGCCTATACATATTTGTAATCTCCATTTTACCACATAAATAAAAAACAAACAAGCCATAATAATTATGAATTTGCAATCTCGATGTTGCAAAATATTGCTTGGATTGTCTGGTTTCATTTTTTTAATAAAGGTATAATAACTTAAAACATTACAATGTATATTATTAAAGCTTTACCATCTAATACACATATATATATTAATTTTTCTTAAAGCTCTAGTAAGACATTTTGATTGGATCCGAAATCATCTGCTATTTCTCTATACTTCTGAAGCGCCGGCCATGTTCGGTACCTTTTACCATGGATCTGCACATCCACCTCATAGGTATATTCTTCGAAACTTGGAGCTCAGACCACCTTGGACACATTTACCGTTGCAAGACACCTCCACGAGGGAGGAAAAACACATTCACGCACGAGGCGTGAAGAGGAAAGCATCCATGAGGGATGTAGTAAACATCCACGTGCGAGGCGGGACGAGGAAGACATCCACGAGGATGTAGGAAGCATCTACATGCGAGGTTAGACGAGGAAAATGGAAAGTAAAAGGAAAAGAAAGAGAATCTCACAAAATTGTGAGAAAATTGGTGACCCCAGAATTCGAACCCGGAGTATAAGGATCGATGACGAACTCCTTAACCAACTGGCAACCACCCCTGTTGGCACAAAATTGGACCGGACCGTAAACCCGGACCGGATCAGAATTTTACGGGTCCCATTCTCGGTCCACTTTTTCAAACAAAAAATTCGGTTCATCGGTCCGGACCGGACTATATAAACTCGGATCCGGTCCTAGGTCTATTTTTTCAAAAGATTCTGGTTTACCGATCCGATCTGGACCGGATGTGCATCCTTAGTTGGCCGATTGTCTGATTTCACTTTAAATTCTGAAAGTTTTTTTAAAATTTAATTATTTTGAATCACGCATTTTATTTCTGAATTAAAATTTCTGGGGATTTTAAATCTAAAAACGTTATTAATTTGGATTCAGGGTTATAATTTAGCTCTTTTTTTATAGCAGAGTTAATTTTACTTTGATTGTTCAACGCTAGTAGGTCTTGGAGTAATTCTTCCAACGACCGGCGCTTGAGGGCCTATTTTCTATTGTGTTTTGCACATCCCACTGTAGCCGGTTCAGGCTCTTTGAACCTTTGCTATTAATAAAGGTGCTGGTTCGGTCCATTTTTAATTATAAAAAATAATTACTTTGATTAAATGTATTTCTGAACTATATGGTAATATTATTAATAAATATGATAAAATGTGTACAAATTCATATAAAAAATTAAAATAGTTTTCACATGATAGATGAGGCACTATTTTTTGTAACGAACCCTTAGAAATATCTTCACCTGTCAGGTCAGGCTAGGGACCTGAAATTTCCTATCATACTTTTTTTCTTATTGAAAAAGGAAACAACAAAGTAAAATATTTGGATTTCTTTTTACAATGCCGCACATTGATACATATAAACCATCAAACTCCCCGAAAATAATAAAAACCACTAGCACTGGTACACAGTACCCCAACAACAACTCTCATCTTTTGTCCATCAAAACAGGTGGTAGCAATGACAAACACACGCAACTCCACTATAAATATCAAGCTCCCCATCTTACATATTCTTCATCATCCACACTACCACTACGGCACTACCCAACCCATATTTAGGCTTATACTCTGAGTGTTAGTGTTCTTTTTGCCAAGTGACTTCAACTGTTGAAGGCTTGAAGGCTTTTTCTTTGTTACACAATCCGATAATGGCGAAAGACAACATGGCTTCTAATTCATATGACCAGAGGTTGGCCTTGGCTAAGCAGTGTTCCCATGGTTAGTGTGTCTCTTTCAATGCCATTATACATTTATCTTTTTCATCATACATTTTGGATTGCTTTCGATCATCAAGCAATTTGATTGATATGGAAATCCAGAATCAATCATGCATATGTTGATTGGGTCTCACATATTATGCCATGAACTATGTCATTCACCATAAAGCTGTTGCAAAGTATCTTTGTAGTAGTGGTAATTATCACTACACCATTTTACATCCTACGCGACAAACTTTGCATATTGTCGCAACAGTTTTGTCGCATATAATGGTTTATAGGACACCGCTTTGATTTATTTGTCGCAAAAACTCCAATATGCGACAAAAGTTAAAGCGACGCCACAAATGTTGTCACATAAAGGGGTTTATCCGACTTATTTTTAAGCGACACGTTATTTATGTCCCGTTATTATCTTTATGCGACCTTTGTTTAGGCGACGGACTCATTATGTCACGTTAAATGTATTACGCGACGTTAGTGTAGCGACAACTTGAATTATGTCACGTAATGATAAAAATTAGATCGATCCATACGTAGCTGGCATTGATACACGCCTTTAAGTTTGAAATTGATTCGCCGTAAAAGAGGCACCTACAGTTTTAGTCTTACGCGACGTTGGTATCCAATGTATGTCGCGTAAACAGACAAAAATTAAATGCAGAACAGGGTAATGTAAAGTACACCCCTGCCTTGTTGGTATCCAACGAAAGACGTGGGAATGTTTTGTGTTTAAACTTGTCTGTCCATTTTAAGGGACACAATTAGTTACAATTTGTCGTGTAAAACTTAGTGTTTAGGGGGAATGTCTTTTCGATATTGGGGGGAAATGAATTTTTGGAGCGGGGGTAAATATCTAAAATGTATTTCGACAAATTTAAGCGACTCATATTAAATAAATTGTCGCGTTAAGGTGTGTTTTGGCCCAAATAAATGGTCGGCCCATTTGACAAACCCTACTCATATTCTCAATCAACCTTGTTCCTCCACAGTCCACCTTCACCCTCAGCTCTCCCCTTTTCCTTCACGTCCACCATTACCAGGTTATCACTCAGTATGTACACCTCCACATTCACTGAGAAATTCCCATTCTTTTCCTCCAGTTGGATCCCCAGCTCCTTCTTCATCCTCATCACCCTCATCCACTTGTCCCTTGCCTTCACCATCAAAGGGTATATAGTTGCGGCCGATTCGAAGGCTACTACCTTGAGCCATGGCCAGCATTCTGCAGTTTTGATGAACATGAGTCTGATGGAGATTCCAAGGCCCCAAGTGAGAAAAATCCATGTTTAGTTACTTGTTTGGCTTTGGATTGTTTTTATTTTGTTTTACCTTTTTGATAGAGTTGCTTGTTCTGAAATTTAATTGTTGTTTCCATCAGGTGTGAAATGTGTACTTAGTAGAAGTATTAATGAGGATGGAAAGCAAGGAAGGCTTAGGGATTACTACGAAAACAACTATTAGTCACAAAGTTGTTGGTACTCGAAGATTATTTCTTCCTAATTGAGCAACACTTGCCACCCTTGCATCTGCCGCTTGAGGAGTTGATGTAGTGTTTATCTTGTTAAGCTCCAAAGAGCAATCTTGTAATGCATTTTTGGGATTGAACTTTTGTACTGGCAGTACATGTATTTTTAATGATGTAATTTTTAATTTGAATATAAATTTTATTCAATGATTTATGTAAATGTAAATTCGAATATTAAATTTTATTTAATAATTATTGTATTAATAGCATTGATATATGTCCATTATAAATGTAGCATATGCATACAACCCATTCCTGTTTTATGTGACTATTTAATGGAAATGTCGCGTAAGAGTAATACATTACGCGACAAGTGTACTTTTCAAATTGTCGCGCGACATTACGCTACTAGGCTTTAGCGACAAATTTTACGCGACGTACACAATGTCGCGTAAACATTATGCGACCAATATAGCACATTACGCGACGGAATAAAACTATGTCCTAATCTGAAAAATGGTGTAGTGTATGATTTATGAGTAAAATGTTAATTTCATCAATAATGAATAAATAATACACAAAATGAGATATGGCTCAATGGAGCATACTCACCCGGCGTCAGATGATGCCCGGGTTCAATCCTCACCCTAACCTCTAATTCTAACAACTAATGCCTAACAATATTAACCCATGTATCAAAAAAAATACACAATATCCGAGAGACTCCTCTTAATTAATTGTTTAATATGATGAATGATGATAATGTGGTCCAAATCCGAAGTACTCTAAACATTGAGTACTGAGCTGAGACCCACCTAGCTTCTTATTTACAACTCACTTTAATTTGTTGAAAACTGATGATTACTTTAACCGAAAATTCAAATGATATCAACTACTTAATTTGACCCTAATTAATTAACAAACCAGTGATAAATTAATTATATTTATCCCCAGATGCTATGAAATTTCTTCAGTGATTCCTATAAAGTACACATGACTGGTTTTTTTAAGCCTCTCTTTTCTTCTTTTTTTTGGGTATTAATTCAGATGGAGTAGTTGCTGGGGCTAAAGCAGCTGTGGTTGCAGCCATTGCAACTGCTATTCCAACTGTAAGTAAAATGTTTAAATCAATCTTTAATACGACTATCAACAAGTGATTTATGAAGTACGATGGTGCATCCAGATTGCTAGCGCGAGGATGCTGCCCTGGGCACGAGCGAACCTTAATCCTACTGCTCAAGCTCTCATCATCTCTACTGGTTAGTTGATGCGATCAGTCGTACAAGTTACTTAACATCCAATATAAGAACTGAGTAATAATGTTTGGTGACAGTGGCTGGCTCGGCCTATTTCATAGTTGCGGACAAGACTGTTTTGGCATCGGCTAGGCGCAACTCTTTCAAGCAAGCCGCTACAATGCACAACTGAAATGAAGCATGATCGAGTGTTGAGCTGTTAACAAGGAAGTTAAAAGTATGGAGACCTGCTCATGTCCTCTCTATTTGTAATTCTGTAATGCAGCCATCAGTTATACATATAGATGAATAAAGATGGACTTCCCAGCTTCTGTTGCATGCATTTGCCAATAATCAACTTAAATTGGCAATACAATTTTTTCTTTTTGATTGGCGGTGACTCGATTAGATGATTCAGAAGATGATACATTTATCCGCATGCATCTGAAAGCAAAAAATCAGGTTCACAATTGTCAAATAATAACTTCACGAGGTGCACGACTCAAATAACAACTCCACGAGGAAAGAAACACACATCCATACGAGACGGGATGAGACTTGAAAATTGGAGTTTTTTTATTTTTTGCCCTGTTTTGCAAACTCAATATCGTTTTTGCCCCGCCTGAAACTCAAATCTCGTTTTTGCCCTGTTTTTTTTTTATGGGAAAAGTAGTACAAGAGTTGGACAATGCCAAAACACTGACTCAATCTAGTACCTAAAACACACTGAAGCCCAGCCGAAGACGGCAACCCATCTCAATACAAAATCACCACCAAATAGGTGGGAGGACACCGCCAGACAAGCGGGAAACACCACCAATGGACTGTGGGAAGACACCACCCCAAAAAGGATGGAAAACACCATCAAACACGATGGAAGACACCACCAAAAGGTGGAAAAACACAACCAAATCAGGTGGAACACACCCTAAACTAAACATAAGACTACTGCTAAAGCTACTCCCTAACCATAAAGGATTTGATGTCGAGCCTTCAAACGGGGCCAACCACTCCAGCAACGAAGACGAATCTGAACCACTCGCGTCCGCCAGAGCCCCCCGCCTGACCAGATCCGATCTAAAAGGCGAGAACCCGGAACCGGCAGGGCCCAAACCCCCCCCCCCCCCCCCAGAAGTCGCCGGCCAGCCTATCACTAGCCTCCACCGGCCGAAGCTGCTTCACCACCAACCAGCAACTCCTTTCAGAGTGCCGCCCAGACGCATCCACCCCAAAAGCAGGTCCAACGGAATATCCGCCTCCTCAGGACGCCGAGAAACGCCATATCCTTCCAAGAGGACGAACCGGAACAGGCCAACCACCCTCCGTCGACGCCAATCTGACCACTCGAAGCAACCCCGCCAGCACCAAAACCCAATCCGACCAAAAGAAAAGAAAATACAAAAGGAAAACAAAACCTCCCCTCTGGCATCGTCCCTCGCCGCCACCAACACAGCAACATCACCTTACCCTCTAATATCTCCCATCCCAACCGTAGATCTGAGTCCATCTAGCGATTGACAGGAAGAAGGTGAAAAGGAGAGGGGCTATGAGGGGAGTAAGGAACGAAGCCGGAGAGAAGCCAATCGGAGTGTGTGTTTTGAGTTTGAAGGTTTGAGAGGTTTCTGGAACTTTAGAGAAGGAGACTTTTGAAACAGAGAATTAGAATAATCTTCGTTTTTGCCCAGTTTTTAAAGGAATCGATTTTGCCCAAATCGGTTTGGGTGATTTTTGAGTGAAACCGATTTGGGAGAAATCGGTTTGGTTGATTTTCAATCAAACCGATTTCTCCCAAATCGGTTTGATGACTGTGCGCCTTCGTGTCACTATTTGGTCCTACGTGGACCGAAAGAAATGTAATTATGGCCACGTGTACAAAACCGATTTCCCCCAAATCGGTTTGACCGGTCAACAACAATTATTTTTTATAAATTTAACTAATTATCACCCAATTCAACTAATTATCACCCAATTCAAGTAATTAACACCAAATTCAACACAAATATTTTACCTAATTAACACTCAAATCAACAATTCAACACAAACATTTCAACTAATTATGTGTGTGTTGAATTTGGTGTTAATTATTTGAATTGGGTGATAATTAATTGAATTGTTTGTGTCTTTTTTTTCGATGGGAAATTGTTTGTGTTGAATTGGGTAGAATTGAGTGTTAATTAGTTGAAATGTTTGTGTTGAATTGTTGAATTGAGTGTTAATTAGTTAAAATAGTTGTGTTGAATTTGGTGTTAATTATTTGAATTGGGTGATAATTAATTGAATTGTTTGGGTTGAATTGGGTGTTAATTAGTGAATTTTGTAAAAAATAATTGTTGTTGACCAGTCAAACCGATTTGGCCCAAATCGGTTTTGTACACGTGGCCATAATTATATTTCTTTCGGTCCACGTAATCGCACAGTCAGCAAACCGATTTCTCCCAAATCGGTTTCATTCAAAAATCACCCAAACCGATTTGGGCAAAATCGATTCCTTTAAAAACAGGGCAAAAACGAGATTTGAGTTTGCAAAACAGGGCAAAAAATAAAAAAACTCTGAAAATTGATGTTGTCATAACTCATAACTCATAACTCGATCTCGGGGTTTAAGGGTATTTAATAAATACTTTAACCATCAAGTCATCATGACAACAATTGATAATACTAAAAATTGAATCAAAATATTTTAAAATTTGCACCAAGGGTGTGCCGATCCGAATTGGTGATGAGGTCATTTATTTGGATTCTTACCTTTTTAAAAAAAGATATTTTGAAAAAGAAAAAAAATAAACGAAACGCGAAAAAGGAGCGGTGCGTTCCTTGTCTCACTCTCCGTCAAATCGCCATTCCAAATTCCGGAGCAGAGCGTCTTCCGTTTTCAATCGGACAACGATTCCGCCGCACTGATGGAAGAAACTTCGATCAAGCGAAACACTTTTTGCGTCTATTTCCTGGCATCGCCTCTTACTTGCAAGAAGTCTTTTCGCTATGAGAGTCACCACCAGTCCATTCATTATTCATATCTTTCTGTCTTCTTTGTCAGTTCATTATTGTTTGATGATCTAGGGTTTTCATACCACCAACCGCGTAGTTTTCCTTTTGTTCTATGTTACTGATGAAGAATGTTTTATTGTCAGGTTATTTACTAAAATTGCATGAAACCTGTACCAATTTTTCACTCTTTACCTCTTGCTCTGCTGGGTGGATTTATACCGTTAAACTCTGGACTTTTGCTTAAAAGTGTGTCTGCAATTTGACATGTGATGCTTTTTTTTCCAGGGTGCAGATTGTGAATACCCTCACAGTGGCATTGCCAGGATCAATCCACGCGATTGTTGGTATTGGCTAGCCAGGAATTGTTCAAATCCAGCTTGTGCTTTTCTACACCCCGTAAGTTAGTTTAATATAATGATAATTAAGGAAGTACACGAATCGTTTGGCCAATCTCTATATATTCGGTGTGCTTAATTGGTAGAAACTTTTATTCTTGTACAAATATTTTAACAGGTTTACTATTTTTCAATTGAGCGTGAATGTCTAATAGTACGCTGTTACTTTAATTTACATAAACATATTTCTCTGATCATGAGATGATGCAATGTGCATGGTAGTTGATGTCATTTCTCATCACCCACCAAATGCCTTTTTTTCTCCTGTCCTACTTGGGTGTATTGCCTATATACATTTTTGTTTTTTATCTTTTGCAACTTTGGTGTGGTATTAATTTATGTCTCCCTTCAAGTTTTGTCAATCCATCTCATGGAATTTGGTATATTTGAACAAATTTTCTTGCCTCTGTTATTAATGTCATTTCTTCAGATTGTCTCGTCTTGTTTTTCCTTGCTCTTTGCAAATAATGCTTCACGTTGGTTCTGCAAATTTTTGCTAGCAGAATTTCCATTTACCATTGTCCATCTCATATGCCCTGTTTTCGTCACTTGATTTTTAAGTGAATTTCGCCATCTTATCGATGCTTGTCTTTTCCTTATTCCCAGCCACTAGATGGACTTAATGAGGCGTCATCTAAATCTGCATTGGTTGTGCTTCAGCTCTTTCAATCTGCAGATAGAAAAAGCCCCATTCTACTATTACTTCAGTGGATTTAGGCAGTAAATGCTCCTTTTCACACACACTACGGACTGTTACTCTGCTCACAAATTATTGAAATGCCCTTCTAAAATTCCCAACACACATCTCTTTGAGAATAGGACAAGCATTGTCACATATGTTAATGAACTGCACAAAGAAGTGCGACAAGGTGTCAAAAATAACAATGTAGGGGTTATTCAACTAGTACCCAAGCGTCAACCCTTGCCTTTTGATGATGCTAGGGAGAAAAGTGTTTCGCTAGTGCGGAGAATATGACAGTTCAGTCGGGGTCCATGAATCCAAGTGAAGGCCTTTGTTGCAGGGATTTCCTTTGAGCATGGATCAGAGTTCGGAGGAACTGGATGGTGGGCATGTGTGCTTAGCATACGATGAGAGGTTTGATATGTCATCACCTTTGATCTATGACGAGGATCCAAAGATGCAACGGCCATTGAGATGTTGGACAGAGATCACAAAAGCATTGATTATGCATACCAAGAGATGTATGATGAAGAATACCCTGATTTCTATTTTGTAAATGACTTGGATGATTCCTTTTGTCTCCCAGATGATCTGTATTGTGTTGCTGCACCAATTGATATGACAAATGGGGTTCATACTAGACATATTGCTCCCAGAAAGAGGACGTCACTACCTATCTTTAGAAAACTCACACGCCTGAGCTGCGTAAACCTCCAAGATTGCTTTTGGGAACAGAGAAAGATCAATCAAAACCGTTTGTCTCTTTTGTCAAGAAGGCGGCCGGAAAGGTCTTATATAGGGGCGTATACATGTGAAATCAGCAACTGCAACGAGAAATAAATGTTTCAATCCTGCTGGCTGGAACAGAGGCATCCTCAATAAAGTCGCTCATAGAGTAAGTTTTAAGAGCTCGTTTGTAAACTCGCATAAGCAGCAGTATGGTGGTAATGAGTGTATTACACATAAGCCTGCTGCCATGTGTCTCTCAAGGAAAGAAAATCACTAGAACTGTGTAACTACCCACGGAAATTCTTTATTTACAGGTCGGTCCCAAGACCCTTGCTCAGCTTCAAAAAAGAAGAAGAAAGCCAAACAAAATGGGCATCCCTCTGAGGTTAATTGGTCACACACGAGCATTAGTAAACCTGTGCAGTTTGAGGGCCCTAAACCTCTGAGTGAAATTTTGAAGGAGAAGAATAAAATGAATTTCGGTACTGAATGATGGTCTCACGTCTCACTCGCAGCTGAATTTGGTGAGCACTACAAGCTTGACTTTGAGTGGAATATGAATTAACCAAAAGTTGTGTATGATAAAGCCTGAAAGGGTCTGAAGACACTGATTCGGTAGGCCAATCTTCTTCAAAGTTTAGTTTCCACATTAAGTGGATACATTAGGGTCTTGCTTCGAAATTTATCCAGTCTGCTAAGGCTAATGATTTTCTCTGTTTCTACTTGGGCCACATAGGATACTGATAATCTTTGATGGTATCCAATTTTTTGGCTGCCACTCGGTCACAGGTATCTTACCAACGATTTTGTTGTACGTTGTATAAAAAACCCATAATTGCTTCAGGACAAGACTCATTTCATTGTAGACTTGCCTGCAAACTGACACCAAATCTACAGCTTCGTATCCCTGTTGACATTTTTTTATAGGACAAAGCACAGACACCACAGGCAAGAGTGGGGTAACATGTTGTTCAATGGGCTATTTATATGGTGGTATACATGGCAACAACTGCTGTGGTAATTCAACGGGAAGATGCTTTGAGAACTTTAGTTTGGAAGAGTAGAATGCAGAGGTTGTCCATGGAGAAGTAAAGAAAGCCACCAGTGGAATGAGTGACAAAGGATCCAAAGCCAGAGCCCACAATGCAATGCCAAGCTGGACCATATGCCCTATCAAATTCCTGCACCCACAAATCACATTTTCAGCACAGATACTATATATCACAGGTAACCCCACCCCCCCCCCCCCCCCCCCCCCCCCCCTTCTTAACTCTTAGCTCCTATAGTAAATACCACAACAGACTAGGCAATATTTATTTGGTTGAGCACATGATTATTGGAATCTGTTGCTTATAGAATGCTTTTTTAGCTGATGATTTCTAGTCACAGAATATTTTTCTCTACCCCCACATGGTATGTTTCTAGCTCGAGTAGCCTCCATAATTGTCCCGTTAAAAAAACATTGCATTAACAACCAGCTTGTTGTTTCTTTTATTAAGTGACAGTGTGTTGCATGATTTGCTTAATGATTTAGACTGATAAGTGTTAAAGGAGATTATGGTTCACTGAAATCCACAAATACCAGCTATCAGCGGAATGCTGAAGTCATACGGACAAAATAGTTATTTTCTGTTTTTTAGTTCAGAAATCTTTAACGACTAAATATATATATTATTTCTAACACTAACTGTTTTTCAAAAAAAACTACATGATGGTCATTAGATCAAAATAGAGTAATCAACTTTTTTTTCGTATGAGTTTTTACGAGTTTCCTTGAAGAAATATTTTTGATTTGAGGCTTATTGTCGAAGGATCTAAAGAAGGAAAACAAATTAGGATTGATAAAAAGTAGACTCTTGAGGTTTCAGCAAGTACCATGACATTTTAAGAATGACATGTTTGCAACTATGACATTTTAAGAACGACATGTTTGCCTGGTAATTGCTACTGATCATAAAGTTATACTGACTGACCTTCTTGATGTCAAAAGCAATGTGCTTGGAGCTCAACTTGTCCAGGCTATTATCATAGGAAGTTCTTGCAACCTTAAAAGCGTGAACCTGCATGAACCCTGGCATATCCGTCACCATGACTTTCACCTGCAGAAATGAGATCACTGACTTCAAACTCGTCTCAACCTGTGATACTGACCTCCTCCCGCCCTCCACCGACACTAACATTTTACTCTTCTGCTTACTAATTTCATCTTCATTACAGAACCTGACTAATCTTCTTTCCTGACAGATGGCGCTCCCGCTCTTATTAACATTTGTGTCGCGGCAGCTCAGTTGCCTTGTCATGATATTGACCTTCTTTGAGCTTATTGGGGTAGCTTCAGGCTCCGGCTTCTGACTCACCTTATTGGCTCGGGCAGCATATGTATATAGAGACATGATGAAGCTTTTCTTAGTCTTCTTCCCTTGGGGCACCATTGCAGGGGACTCCATTGTTTCGAACAGTTAATTTTCCAGTGGCAGGATTTGATGATAATCAAGGTATGTCTGATGGACACATACATATCATTCTTATATATATAAGTGTATAAGAGAGTCCTGCCATTGTTCTTATTGTTATTTGTTAGGTATTGTCTGGTCTGACGACTGCTTTTTATAAATAAATGAAAATTTAAATTCAAGCAAAATGGTGTTACTTGGCTGTACACTGTACACACATTGCAATCATGCATACAAATAGAAAATGAGCTAATTATTAGTGGAATGTAACTATGTGAGTGATCGTTAGGAGTTCGGACAACCCATGTGATGTTTGTCTTTTGAAATGAAGTTAAGCTACAAATTTATTGCTGTCGACTTATTCATATTAAATTTTATTTTATTAGGCTGTGTATGCTCACCAGTCAAGCAGAATGCACCTATGACTTCAATATGGGATTGTTCGGTTCTTGACCTTTAATAAATATTTTATTTTCCGAAGAAAAACAACAATATTTCAACCCAAGGCGGCATGATTCATTAGTTCAACTCCGGCCAGGATGAGGCTAAGCAGCGCGATCGATAAGAAAGATGGACAGTTTTACGAAGAGATAAGTTCTCTTATTTGATTATGCTTAGTGGTAAGTTTTCAATAATTCATCCATGATACATGTATTATTGAAGGAAAAGAATTGTTTGTGTTTTTCAACTTTAGCTTCTTGCCTTCTTTCAGTAATTTATTGTATATAATAAATAATAGGTCATCGCATTTGCCTCGCGGAATATACATAGACAATGCTTTTGAGTTTTGATCGATAGCAAACTATCTGTTGCAATGCCGTCTTCACATTTGGTTGCATTCCTCTGCAGATTGTATGGGTCAATGCTTATTTACAATGATCTTCTTTCTATTGTATTTGCCGCTGCATTTTGCTATCTTGCGATGGAAATTGAAATTTTTGTCACAGAAATCGTTCATCTAAACAGTTTGTTTAATATATCGAATAGTTTCTTTTTATATATGTTGTTCAGGGAAAAGGATCCGGTGGAAAGTTAAAAAAAATTTGTACAAAATACAAACTAATCATAGCTCTTGGTCTTGTGATTTGGATGGATGAGATTAAATCTTGATTTTTTGGTATTTTTGTTGGTGACAAATTATAAAATGAAACTGACGAATTAAGTGGTCTTTTCATTTTTCGGCTCGAAAAGTGACGAGCTATAATATAATTTTGACGAACTATAAAATAAACTGACGAATTATAAAATAATTTTGATGAATTTTGTATTTTGTACCATAGTTTGACTTTGTACCTGATCTTGACTCTGTTGTTCAATAGTACTAAGTTACTAACAGTTGCATATTGAGCTTGTAAAGATTTAATTTATTTCAATATAAGTTGAGTTAGATCATTCTGGGTTTTTTTTTTGCAAACAAGGGTGTGGTCTAGTGTAAAAATTCTAAGCAATGTCGAGGGTTCAAATCCCACCAATGACATTTTTCTCACAATTTTGTAAGAATTTTCTGTTTCTTTTCCTCATCCCGTCTTGCGTGTGGATGCTTCCTACATCCACATGGATATTTTTCGAATCCGATCAAGATATCTTGTTATAGCTTCGGATATCAAGATATAGAGGAGTGTTCAAATGAGGACACCCAAATTTGGTAAGGACGTAGGGACAAATCTCATCCATTAGATCATCATCCATCTAACCCCCCGTGTTTTGTGGGTGCGCCACGTGTCCAAGTACCCAAAATCCAATAAAGCAAATAGTAAAATCTCACTACCAAAAAGCAAACAGTAAAATCCACTACCACATGTGACACGTGGCATCTTGTGGATCATTGGATGAACCTCATCCAATGGCCCAGATTAGTCCCTACACCCTCACCATAAGACCCGTCCTCAATTGAACGCCCCCATCAAGATATATATGTATATCTATATAGATGAGCGCTCAAATGAGATCCTCTCTTAGAGTGAGGTCCTAAGGTCTCATCTCAACCATTAGATCAAATGATCCAACAATCCTCATTAATTCAAAAAGTGAAAGTCGTTTGTCTTTTAGCACTTTATGCTTTTACTATTTACACTTTTATCTTTTACCTAAAAGACAAAAGTGCAAACTGACAAAAAGTACTTTTTGAACTAATCTACACCTTTAGATCATTTGATCTAAAGGTGCACATTAGCCCTCACGACCTCACTTTAAGAGTGGACGTCATTTGAGCTCGCCCCTATTTTTATATATATAGAGGATCGCTCAAATGAGGTCGGGTACTATTGGTGAGGTCGTGAGGCACAATCTTAAGCACACATCTAAACCCCCCCGTACTTTGTGGGTGCGCCATGTGTCCCACCACCAAAATCCATCAACAGTAAACACTAAACACTATTTCATGCACCTTTAAATCTCAACCATTAGATCAAAATGATCTAAAGGTGTGAGATTGGGCCTCACGACCTCACCAATAATACCCAACCTCATTTGAGCGCTCCCCTACAATCTCATTCTCAATACACTAATTTATCCAAACTTAATACAGATTCCCAAATTTAAAACCTGAATGATCTTTTTTATTTTATTTTAAATAATGGGGGTATAACAAGTCAAAATATTACAATGCATACGACGTCTTATCATCTAGTATATATATATAGGGGGCGCTCAAATGAGGTTGGATACTATTGGTAAGGTCGTGAGGCCCAATCTCACACCTTTAGATCATTTTGATATAATGGTTGAGATTTAAAGGTGTAGGGAATAGTGTTTTGCTTTTTGCTTTTGATGGATTTTGATAGTGGGACACGTGTCGTCACCAGATGAGTTTGATGGAGTTGATCAATGGTTAAGATTGGGGCCTCACGACCTAACCAACATGGGGGGTCTCATTTGAGCGCTCCTCTATATATATAGAGGAGCGCTCAAATGAGGCGGCCAAATTAGAATGAGGTAGTGAGGCACCATCTCAACCACTCATCTCAGCCGTCAAACTCATCTCCTCATGACACGTGTCCCATTACCAAAAATCCATCAAAAGCAAAACGCAAACAGTAAATAACTATTCCCTGCCACATCATCTAAATGAGTGGCTCACAACGTGTCTCACTGCCTCATTCTACCCCCCTGATTCAAGGGAGTGCGCCCATATATATATAGGGGAGCGCTCGGTTGAGGCAAGGTTGGTAGAATGAGGCAGTGAGGCACAATATGAGTCACTCATTGTGTTGATGTGGCAGGGAATAGTACCAGAACAGTGTTTTGCTTTTTACTTTTTGAATAGTACGAGATTTTGGTAGTGGGACACGTGACGCACCCACAAAGTACGAAGGGTTTAGATGTGTGGTTCAGATCGTGACTCACTTGCCTCATTCTTAGAAGGGCTGCCTCATTTGAGCGCTCAAATGAGACAGGCCTCGGTAGAATGAGGCAGTGAGGCACGATCTCGGCCATCCATCTAACCCCCTGTGCATCTGAGGCGCGCCACGTGTCCAAACGCGTTCACACTACTTTGTGGTGTGAACGCAATTGACGGCTCGTGACACGTGGCTTCGCCACGTACGTCCGATCGAGTCGATCAACGACTCGGATCGTGCCTCACTGCCTCATTCTACCAACCCTGCCTCATTTGAACGCTCTTATATATATATAGGGGAGCGCTCGATTGAGGCAAGGTTAGTAGAATGAGGCAGTGAGGCACAATATGAGCCACTCATTGTGTTGATGTGGCAGGGAATATTACCGAAACAATATTTTGTTTTTTGAATAGTACATAATTTTGGTAGTGGAACACGTGGCGCGCCCACAAAGCACGTGGGGTTAGTGGGACACGTGGCGCGTTGTGGTGTGTTGGATCAACAAGATCTAATGGTCCAGATTGATTCCTAGGTTCTTAGCATAAGATTGGTTTTCATTTGAGCGCTCCTTTATATAGTTGGATGAGTTTCATCCAACCAATGAGGACGCGCCACCTCAAAGCACGGGGCGCATTGGACATGTGAGTGGAGGATTTGGGTAGTGGGAGGTGGGCCCCACACAAATTTTGTGAGTGGGTAATAGGTAACATTCTAAGGAGGGGATAACATTTGAGCGCTCCATATATATATATATATATATATATATATATATATATATATATAGGGGCGTTCAATTGAGGACATGTCTTATGGTGAGGGTGTAGGGACTAATCTTGGCCATTGGATGAGGTTCATCCAATGATCCACAAGCTGCCACGTGTCACATGTGGTAGTGGGTTTTACTATTTGCTTTTTGGTAGTGGGTTTTACTATTTGCTTTATTGGATTTTGGGAACTTGGACACGTGGCGCGCCCACAAAGCACGGGGGGGTTAGATGGATGATGATCTAATGGATGAGATTTGTCCCTACGTCCTTACCCTAAGAGGGTGTCCTCATTTGAACACTCCTCTATATATATATATATATTTATAGGGGCATGCTCAAATGTTATATGTGCTTAGAGTGTTATGTGTTATGAGTGTTTTGATTGGTTAATAGTGGCATGAATAGTGGATTTTTGGTAGTGAGTTTTACTGTTTGCTTTATTGGATTTTGGGTACTTGGACACGTGGCAAGCCCACAAAGCACGGGGGGTTGGATGTGTGGCTAAGATTGGTGTAACACATAGCACTCTAAAATAGGTGTAACATTTGAGCGCTCCTCTATATATATATATATATATAGGGGAGCGCTCGGTTGAGACAAGGTTGTAAGAATGAGGCAGTAAGGCATGATCTTGGCCATTGATGATATTGATCTAATGGTTGAGATTTAAAGATGTGGTAGTGAGATTTTACTATTTACTTTTTACTGTTGGTAGTGGGTTTACTATTTGGATATATAGAGGAGCGCTCAAATGAGGCAAGCCAAATAAGAATGAGGCAGTGAGGCACGATCTACATCTAACCCCCCGTGCTTTGTGGGTGCGCCACGTGTCCAAATAGTAAACCCACTACCAACAGTAAAAAGCAAAAAGCAAATAGTAAAATCTCACTACCACATCTTTAAATCTCAACCATTAGATCAATATCATCAATGGCCAAGATCATGCCTTACAGCCTCATTCTACCAACCATGCCTCAACCGAGTGCTCCCCTATATAGAGGAGCGCTCAAATGTTATGGTCTTCTTAATGTGTTATGTGTTACACAAATCTCATCTTTTAGATCAAATGATCTAAAGGTGCAAAATGAAAGTTAAAAGTCAAAAAAAGACAAAGTTGTTTGTCATTTAGCACTTTTTGTCTTTTACCTTGCACTTTTGTCTTTTACCTAAAAGACGAAAGTGCAAGATGACAAACAACTTTGTCTTTTTTTGACTTTTTGACTTTCATTTTGCACCTTTAGATCATTTGATCTAAAGGATGAGATTTGTGTAACACATAACACATTAAGAAGGCCATAACATTTGAGCGCTGGAGTGTTCAAATGAGGACACCCAAATTTGGTAAGGACGTAGGGACAAATCTCATCCATTAGATCATCATCCATCTAACCCACGTGCTTTGTGGGTGCGCCACGTGTCCAAGTACCCAAAATCCAATAAAGCAAATAGTAAAATCCCACTACCAAAAAGTAAACAGTAAAACCCACTACCACATGTGACACGTGGCAGCTTGTGGATCATTGGATGAACCTCATCTAATGGCCCAGATTAGTCCCTACACCCTCACCATAAGACCCGTCCTCAATTGAACGCCCCCCTGAGATTGTATATGGAATTGTAGACATTCTTCCCCTCAGTTTGTGTATTTTTTATATAAAACATATTTTTAAATTTAATTGCCTATAAAAAAAAATGAAACGTCTTCATCTTTATCTCTTTTAATGTGTTTGTTTCTTGCAAAATTGGATAGCCTACGAAATGAATGGTCCCTTTCCTAAATTAGAGTTGAAAAGGCATATAACGTTGATGAGTCCGGCACAAAAGGAATAATTCATAGGTATTACAATCTTTATTAGATTGTGGATGTATGCAATCTGATATTGCAGTTGTGGTTGAAAATCCCCAATTTTATGGCCACAATAACTTGGTCTACAGATGGAAATAATAATGGTTTAATTTGTCTGTTTAATTTCCATCTCAAAATTGATGAAGTGATGTGGGACTGATGATGCCTGCTGCTGAACAAACATATGAGTTAATGTGGTTTGTTGGGTCTAGTGTTCTTATAATTACGATACATTCTGTATTCGTATGGTCTTACGGCCAAATGCACTTCCTTGAGTACAACATCATCAAGGAAGCAGGCTAAAGTTGTGTAGAAACTAATCATGGATTATAGAAGCATCTGTCTTTGATTAGATGCCATACCCAAAAGACCTTGTTCTACAACGACTGGATAAACTCAAGCGACTAACTCTGAATCAGCAACAAGATATATATATCTTTTCATTTTCAAATTGATAATGAAAAATGCTTAGCGTAACATACTGCTTCATGCGCAAGAATCTACGTAATGTAAGAACTACTAACACCACCGCCACTACATATAAGATGGCTATGACTTTATTTGATGCTTTTAAGATACTTACATTCTGGCATGGCTGCTGTTTGTGGCGGATAGATACAATTATTCTTATGGTTATTATACATGTACAAGTAGCAAGGATTGATATCCAACCGTAGAGGTTAGATTTGTGCCAACGAAATGCATTCCTTACTCTGCTTTTTGTACTGATTGTATCTCAAGAAGAAGTACCCCAGATAATCAAAATCTATTGGAGACAACTTGGCCTTTATCAGGGAGATATGAATATAGTCAGTCACACATTCATGCTTGTTCTGAAAGACAAAACACCCAATGTAAACACACAAAAACGAAAAAGGGAGTACCTGGATAAGAGCCCACAAAGCCCAGTAAAGGTGTGATGCCAATGTGTAAGTGCTGGTTTCAACATACAGTGCTTCAATTTCTTTGTCAGACACCTGCTGTCAGAAATATGGCTTAGTTATATTCTTTTTCTTTCTGTTTTTCGAATTAACAATAATGGAATTTATGTACATAAATAAAACACCCAGACCCAAGTCCCATTTCCTCTAAAGAGAATTCACCAGTATCAATTTTCTAAAAATTTCCTAAATGCTCAAAAGCAGAACAATACCTCTCCAAGGCCGTCAGGGTTTAGATAGTTTTTGAAGAAGTGGTATTGTTCATCCTTTGTTGGGTATCTGTAGGAGCCATGAGTTATAGATAAATGTTAATGCCTATGAAGTGATCGAGTTGATCTGGACATCAAGGGGAAAATGTGACATACAGATTGTAATCACATTCATAGCCTGCATATTCATTGAAGTGATTCCCAATGTCGAAGCCTCTGTAATTGTATGATCCATACTCAAAATCTATGAAGTACAGCTTCTCTGCAAGTTCAACAGAAAAAGTTATGATCAGAAGAGTGATGAGCATAGCTTAACATCTTAATGCGTCTATAAAATGTAGGCTCTTCAGCACACGTCTGATCAACTACATAAACTTGTAGAAACAAATATCATTGCCATGGTAGTAGCTAAAGGATCAATGCCCTCAGTGTACATTGCAGCATCATGAAACTCGTCTATCTTTAAGAAAGTAATGAAGTATATATACAGTAACTTGGAGGACAATCAGAAGTCACTATGAAACATGAATGGCCACAGAGGGAAAACTATAACAAATTATACTACCTTCAGCTTCGTTGACCATTATATTTCCGCAAAGCAAGTCGTTATGTGCAAACACCACAGGAGAATTGAGATGTCTTGTCAATTCCTGTTACATTGAAAAAAATATACATTTGTGAAACTATACAAAAGTATTTCCGGTATGGAAATTTGATTTCTTGATGTCATGTGGGATCGCTGAAATAGAAAACATTGAATTCAACACAAAGGAAATAAATAAAAGTTGCACCTTCAGCTTATCAACTTCATTATGAACTTCAGTGAAAGAAATGGTCTCGTATTTTTCCTGTTTCTCAGCATCATCAAACGACAGAGCGGATGCTGGAAATTAAACAAGATATAAGATTTGGGAACAAGTGCAAGTAGGACATTAGACACTGAAGTACAAATATATTGCGAGGAGAGAACCTTTCTCGAAAAATTTATGCATATCATTCCACAGTTGAGGTTCCTTGGATCCTGGTATTTCGACCTGATGAAATTTATTCAGCTGCTTTGCGATTTCAGCAGCCAGTTTTGGATCTCTCATATCTGTAAAAATATAACTAATAGCATAAAATATGGCCAATAATTGGGAAGTTTCTCAGTACTGAACACTGAAAATCGAATGGAACACTTTATGCTGCACTATTTTTTTTTCCATTATTGGGACCACATTAATGGAAACAAACAAGCCGTGAGCATCATTCGTATTTGATTGAGCGTCAACAAACAAAGTTATATGCAAGACATTGACCCTTAATTGCGATGTAAAATAAGCTTACCAGATGGAGTTAGTGTGCGTGCATTTATAAAAGATTGTACCATCCCATTCCCAAAAACCCCTAGTAGTTTGGCCCCAAATCCTGCAGCCGAGAGGTACTTTATTGCCTAAATAGAAGTGGCAAAGTATCTATTACATGCTTGAGTTTGCCACATACATTTGTTCTCAAATACAAATAAAACATGTAAATCGATTGCAGTTAGCCACATGAGATGGCGAATGAAATGGGAATACACAATATAACTGGTCAAAACTACCTACCTGCAATTCACGTTCACGGTTGATGACGTAATCAGTGTTGGGGCCAAACAGTCTAACAGTAAAGCATTGTGAATCTCCATTTTCTTCTCTCACGGATACCTTGAGCACTAAACATAGACACAAAAGTGACTAGTTAGCCTTGAGCCGGTGAAACTGGCAGATATATACTTGATTATAGACTTGTAGTTTAAATCTCTTCACCAGAAGAAACAAGATCAGTAAAAAAAGGCATATACCCTTTAAAACAGTTGAATCAAAAAAAAAAAAAGGGAATGGAAAAAGAAAAACACCCATACATACACAAATTGTGTAAAATCGTACTCACAGAGATTGGTGATGCCACCAGCGATTGTTTCGACAGTGAAGTTTGAAT